>OV121074.1:17730371-19024386 GCA_921293005.1 Nemoura dubitans
GTACGTGGAATGAGAGAGCACATATTTTCCCCGAATCAATAACAAACCTGTCCATACAAGAGATCTCTATACAATGCAGTCAAATCGCGAACAACATAATTCCCAAATTTGCTAATTCGCAATCTTGAACCTCGTCAGGTGCCTCCATTCGACATCAGAGCAGATTGACTGAGCTGTCCAGGTCACACAGGTCAACTATAGACATGTAAGCCTCACTCACCCGAAAGTGGCAACCACATTCGTGGTCGGCCATCCGATGACAAATGAAGTCTCGATTGCCTTATTGACCTCGATGACGTCATCCATGGCGCATCTGGTGAGCCACAGCTCCGAGGCGCGCACCTTCTCCTTCAGTTTGAAGTTGCCGCCAGACCTGGCCTTGGCCACTAGCAGAAGGTCGGTGAACAGGAACAGGTGGCGTTCTTGACTTTGGACACCCTGTGCGAAAATAAATACACGCATCTGTTAGAATAATACGCTATCATCCCCTTGGAATCTGGAGAAATTAGTTGAAAGTTGGTCGCCAAGAGAAGGGAACTGTCCCAAGAAAATAGACATCCGGTCAAAATGATGGATTGAAGAGCTGTAATAAAACGTTCGCAGCTGTGACTCTCGGCTCCTCACATATTGTAATGTAAACAACGGGAGGAAATACACTTGCTCATGCACGAACTCGCTATCATCGTCTTCGTCCTTTCGGGTTTGGAACTTGGCGGAGAGATCAGAGGTCATCTGAAACGGTCGGAAGTGTCCTACCCCAAAGATAATAGACAATAATACAAAAATTGAAGCTCTGAAGCATGGGACACAACAAAAATAACACCGACAAACTCTTACTAGTTTGTTATTATCGCAACCGAAGCTCAACATTACTAAATACCCATGTAACCATCCACCCTCAAATACACAATGCTCCAAATAAATCAAAACAACTGGTTCCGATAAAATGCGTCTTAAAGTCAATGTCCCCATAACACTTGTCACTTGCACTTGCCCAATGCACCTGTTATCTGTTTCGTCAGCTTCGATTTTCAAGGAAGTTGCCCCTGACACATAGACAACGTGACCAGCAGCAATGTGTGATACAGCATAGATTGCATAAGTGCGTGGCTTAGGATTTAGTCATCGGCAGCAATGACGCCTTCGAGTGCTTTGTGAGATGTGACGCCACTGAATGTGTCCAACACAAGAATGGGATAAAGCTGGTGATCGATTTGCATACTAGATGTCCCTACGATGTTGTGTAGCCAGCTCTACAAGGTATTCCCACAACACAACAAGGAAAGTAAAAGCAAGAGGAAACGTCGTATTCTTCGCGCCCGCGAGTCTGATTAATATCGGGGTTATTCTGGGAGGAATGTCAAGTTTATGAATCCCACCGCACAAGCCGCGATGACTAGAAGCTTTGAGCAAACCGTTTGGACTGTAAGTGCGTTTGGGGACTGACTGGACTGGCTATGTCAACGAAATCCACACAAGACAATGTTTCCGGCAAGCAGTGGGCGAACTGTACCTACCAAGACAATAGAAACGCACTTGTCATTCATTATCTGCGCCCAGCGACGCAAGTCCTTGAAAGTTAGCATCGATATTCATTAGGATTCGAGAAGCGACCGGATCAAGAATCGAAAGACAAATTCATATATTGCGCTGGCAAGTCAGTCACTATGTGGCAGTATATGTTGACAAGAATTTCTATTCAAGGTAAAGAAGGGGTTGTCAAGTGTTTTCTAAGGAAACAACAGATTGGCGGAAGTCGACAGGTAAAGCATACAAGGCATGGTTGCAGATATCTCAAACATTTATGTCGCCTTATTTGGTGCACACACACACACACACACACACACACACACACACACACACACACACACACACTACTGCACAATGGAGAATGCATTACACACATACTCGTTGTTATGAAATATTTTCGCGAGTTGCTACACTTCCATGCAAGAGAGTTGTGCACAAGAACGTAGAGAGAATCGTGTTTATGAACTAAATACAATGACATTTACTCTCCCGAGATAAACAGCAGTCTACATCCAATGACCTAAACCTTAAACACGCGGTGTTATAACAGAGGTGTTGGTTCTCATGCGAAGTCAGCGCAAGTAAGTTGTGAAAAACTCTGAGCACATACCGTGGTAAACTGGACGGGCGCCTCCATGAGGAATTGCCGCTTGTCCTGGTTGCTTTTCTCCAGTCGTCCTGGCGATTCATCATCTTCAGGACGTAAGGACTTGGCTGAGAGCGCTCTCTGGAGCCGAGCGGCCGTCGTCGACCGCTTTCTGATCAGCCCTTTCATCTTCTGCAATATAACACGATCACTAAGTTACACTTGGTCATTCATCACTTATCGGTGAGGGTGAACACATATCGGAGACAATTATTGAATGGGGTGCCATACGAAGCAAGAACGATTCGGCATCATGTTTTTAATCGACTTTCAATTATTTGAGACTCCGTACCATCTTACAGAGTGAACCTCCGTCCCTCCAATCAGCTTGAAAAAATATTTAAATATGTCTAGCTCATCGACCCTGCGTTTTTATCACACATTCGGGCAGTAAAATAAAACAAACACAACCTGTGGGCGTAGTAGTTTGGCCTGTGAGAGTATTTTGTAGAATTAATTGAAAATTGTAGAATGATGTTACTCGCTTGGTTCGAGTCGACAGGAGCTAACAAATGAATCGAATCGATGTAAAACGAAAATAGCTCCGGTGGAACGCGAAGAGCTAGCGCATTCCGAACACGTGTGAGCCAATGACCAAAATGGGCATCGCAGCAGAGAAACTCGTATTACAGCATTTGAAAAAATTACACAGTATAAATAAAAGAAAAATTCGCGCGCATTCTTTTTCCACAGACAGCAGCATCAAATCAAATTTCGTTCTGTAGTAAAACGAGTTGTAATAATAAAATATCCCGCATTATGTAAACACACAAGGAAGTGTTTCCTTCAAAACATAAAGTAATAAAGAATTTCACGCTGATTTCAAAGATATGGCTAAACATTTCTCTCTGGAGACACACGGTGACTGATGGTGCCACGTTTCTTGTCTTGTTCAGGCTTGTTAGCGAAAACGAAACGTATATTTTCGCTCTCAACGCGGGCTTACCATTGTGAGGACATCTTTGTCGTACAGGCGTAAACAGTCGTTCGGAAAGAGGTCCTGTATCCTTTCCAAGTCACTCTCTTCCTGACTCCGGATCACCGCCTGCAACAAGAAAACATCGCGAAAAATTAACACCAATCAATCTTCAGAAATCAGGAAGAGCCGGAAGCCAGTCGAGATTCTAGAACAACACACATAATAATATGTTCTTTTATATCTAAATTACCAAACACAGATGTCAGAAAGTCGTTGCAACGAGCCATAGAAATTGCATGGACCACCTGGGGGGAGGAGTAAATTATACTCTCATTAACTGAATAAGTAAAAATAGTTCTGGATAGAATAATGTGATATTGAGCTGAGGTGTTTTAAAAAGACTGCAATTTTCAATCTGTAACTGCCACATTGTTCGTTACTTAGTGGATCATGTTTTCGCTTCCGCGGTAATAAGCAAGGTAAGTAGTGTGTACGCGACTGGCTATGCAATGTGTTAGTTTCAATAATAACTATCTTCGTGCAGCGTACGGTGTTAGCGCACCATACCTTCCTATCAGATACCACAGATTGTCAGATACCATGGAATAGTCTAGAGCTGTTGGAGTAAATCTACATCACGTACAACGTAATGATCTGAGCCGATGGCGTCGGTACAAAACACTACCACCAGCGATTGCAAATTTTCAGGAAAATCGAAAACGCGACTGTTTTGTCATGCACGATAGCGATTCGCTGAACGTGGTCATGTATAGTACATTTAAATCGAAAACATGATCGAAAGTGCATCGAAACTCGAAAGTGCATCATTTCGAAGATGATACGTCTTGGGAGGTTGATGCGGTGAAGCGTTCTCACACACATTCAAGTTCGATCCCAGGCTCGACTACTGATTAAACTAGCGAAGAAATTGTCTTCTAAACGCAATCCGCAGAGCATTGAACTCGGCACCTCCACCAGCATGATATCGGTGAATCGAGACCTGAGAGCTCTGTTATCAATGTAAACTAACCTTTGGTAGTAACTTTAAGTTCTTGTCAACGGTTAACGATTTCCTTACTCACTCATTAGTTGCTGTAATTAGATGGCAGTGAAACTCAGTCTTTTATTAGCGGGTATAGATTATGTATACACATGTAAAGTAAAAAAGTCGTAAAGCAAATATCGACCAATAGTCAGATATCCAATAGACAGGAGTTAGTTTGCTTCGACTTCTAGAATCTTTATTGCCTATGAAATGGCTATAGGTATATGGAAGCGTATAAAACTCTGATGTATTTCCTTATTTTGATAATGATATTTTAAACCGCCTATATATTCCGCAATCAAACGAAATTGGCGAACAAAAATGACCCGAGGAGAGTTTAATGTTTACTTTAGAAATCGCGAATTGAGTCATTAGTGATCCATATTTTAGAGTAACTCTAATTCATTAATTATATTGAAGCAATCAATTTGAACCACTCTAGCAATTATCACTGTGCGAGCACCGCGGCCGCGGCGGCATGCACTGGTATAACACCGTTGTTTACCTATGTCAAGTAAATATTTACATGCAAGCATGGGCCATGAATGAACGAGTGAGTACGAGCTTTGGTAGGAGTGTAGTATTTAACCACTATTATGAATCACCGACTTTTCTACAGCGATTATGATGAATCAGTCAGTGAATCGCCTTATGATTTGGTACATTTTCAGACATAAGTGTCGGAGATGAATCTCGGCTGGCGCACGAGATTGAGATGAGGTGTGGGCTGCAACCTCGGGGTCGATCGACTGCTCTGCATGATTTCGATGAGGCATGCGGCTGGAGCAATCTCACATCTCACCGGCCGGTAGTAAAGAACAGAGCCCAATAAGGAGAAAATAGCAGCGAGTAGTGGATCATCGCGCTCTGTTAGAGGTTAGACTGTAGAGTGGAAGAGAGCAGACGCACACACGTGTGTGGCTGCAATTCAAGATCAAGATCGCCGGACGAAATTGTGCGATCGTTTTCGAGATACTGTATCGGTGCAATCATCGCAGAAATTGGCGTCGAACAAGGCTGCTGCGATCAGGAAATGTGAGATGTGTTTTGTGAAAAGTGTGCATGTCTATTCCTTATCGAACCTCTGTTGGACTTGACTTGATTTCAATTCAAAGCTATATCATGTCGAATGTCAAAAGAACCACTTTATACTTGACGAAAAAAACCAACTGGTCGGCCAGGGCAAAGATTTCTGGATCATGTTCATGTGACAGAAGTTTGGCAGAGTCATGTATAACTCGCAAACAATTAAATTCGCGGTATTTGTTTCATGCATCGACAGACACTTTGCTCAAGCCGGAGACAATTTCTCAGCGGAGTAATCGCCGACGACGTCAGCTGGTACAGCAATCTTTCGCGCACCGAGTAGGAGGATGGGCGACGCCGACGTCAGCTGGTACAGCAATCTTTCGCGCACCGAGTCGGAGGATGGGCGACGCCGACGACGTCAGCTGGTACAGCAATCTTTCGCGCACCGAGTCGGAGGATGGGCGACGCCGACGACGTCAGCTGGTACAGCAATCTTTCGCGCACCGAGTCGGAGGATGGGCGACGCCGTCGACGATCGTTTTTTCGCACCTCACGTCAAGGCAATGAGTAATGAGCTGCGCGCATTCCAATTCGCGTCGGGGTCGGGTAGGCGAACGTTATGCGCGAAGAGGCGAGGGGTTTGCGTTTTTAATCGCCTGGCAACTTTTGAAGTTGACGTCTTCGCCAAGTCTTACCGAACACTCAGAAACCCTGCGCGCATTTATCACTAGCACCACCTTACGTGCCCACGTAGACGTTGGTATGAAATTTTTAAACGTCCTTTCTTACTTTTAATTTCATAATTATGACGTACTTCCACTTTGCAAATCCTAATAACTCTTATTTTCTAAAAGAGCGTTTGCCGACTACAAGAGAAAAATAAATCTTCCAGGCCTTTTAGCTTGATAATTAGCTGTGTGATTTGTGGAGAAGATTCTCAGGCTGATAAGTGATAACATATGCTATCCATGGCTATCCCAATTAATACGCTAATAAATAACATGTGGTGCCCAGCCTTCGCAGACTATCATCAAGCTGTCCTGCCTGGGATTGTCTTGGATGTTGCGGGCAGCCGACACAACAAAACCACGTGGACTGCGCAGCCTTGCTGCGGCTGAGCTGCGCCGTAATCCGTCGGGTTTACGCACAAAGTTTTATCACGTGCTTTTCAGCATTGCAAGCTAAGTTTCACACGAAAATTACCTGCAAGGTGCACACGTCGCTAAATCTTGTATTATCTTTTTATCTGATTATTTAATAGGGTCGTGAGAGAGTTGATTATTATGTTGTCTCTGGCCCGGACTTTGGCAACAGAGAGCGTCGCTGGAGCAAGGCTGCGCATTCCTCAGGGGGACGCGCGGGCAGCTGTTAGTGTGACACATGTGCTGGGTGCTAGCTTTGGGCCATGGAGTGCAGCTGCACTGCACTTGCTGCATCTCGCACCGCCGAGGGAGGGGTGCACGTAGCGCGGAGGCGGCGTGAGAAACCAGACCCGAGGGGTGTCATTGGATCTTGCCCCTTAGTCAGCTGTCACTGGCAGCATCCAGATCAGGTTCAGTAGTCTTATCATCACAGAGCTGTACAAAGGAGCTTGCTTCTTTTCATGCGGGTGGATTGAAAGCTAAACCTGAATGCGGGGTAGGAAAGGATTTCTGTTGTATCCCCTACGATCTGTGGAGATGTGTACAGAAATCAGCTGTTTATTTGTGGATAGGTGTACGGTATAGGTACCACCCGGAAATGATCACGCGCAGTCATTCAGATTGTAGATTGCAGAATGCAGAAGGAGATTAGGAAGGTCCAGTCAGATGCACAAACTGTGAAGCTGCGCGATGTAAAAATGGCGTGTGTTTTCAGTGGAACACAAAAAAGCTTTTGGCCATGGACATTAAAACGAAAGGGTTTTGCTTCATCGGGCAAGTTTTAATTCTCACAACAGTTGATCGCATTCGGCGATTATACATCTACAAATGTGTGCTTCTTGAAATTTCTATAGCAGTTGCTTCCTGGTCCCGATATTTTGTAAGAAAATGCGTATTTCGATGAGTATAATTAGCAGCGTGATTGAGATTCTCAAATGAGATTCTCAACTTTTTCATCGATTAGCGAAACTAATAGTCACGATTGTACCTGATTAGGAGGAAAAAACGCACGGATCATTTTCACGGCAACCATCGATGGATAGCTGTCGAACCAGATTTTAGTGAAACGATCGTTATTAGAGAGGAAAGTGTTGCACTACGATTTACGCCTCCAATTAGAAAATGTCCGCGACTCTGCTAATGATTACTGCTCGGTGCGCTGGGTTTGGAGTGGTTTGGAGTGGTTTGGAGTGGTTGTCAATTTACCTGTTTGGCTTTCGCTCTTGCGCGGGTAATATCTTCATGGTCAGGGTGGTTGTGGTGACCGTCGCAGAGGATGGACTGGAAGTACTGCTCATATTGCGCCAGTCTTTGCACCTGGAACAAGAAATAAACACACAACTATTAGTCCACACTCAGAAATCATAACGCGAAGACTGACAACCGGTGGTCTGCATTTTGTCTCTATTCGGCTTCAAATCAGTGATCTCCATGCTCCTCGGTTGATTGTTCAATCACAATCACACACACACACACACACACACACACACACACGCATACGCTGTGTCAAGTCACCTGCACCCCTGCTCAATTTTGGCCTACAACATTCTCCACACGTCACATCACATCTATCTATGCATAGTATTACAATACATGGTTTAATCACAGGCCACACAATACCTATTCATTGCCCATCATTTCCCTCACAAGAAGACAGTAAATTACTTCATTTTTTGTCTCTTCTTCAACGAAACAACCAGACACAGCTCCCCCAAAAGTGCACGCTTGACTGACGTCAATGTGGCCTCCTACTGACCTAGACTGACAAACTAAAAAAAGCGTCTAAACAGAGCATCAATCCCTTCGGAAGGGGCTTGGAATGCATCACCCTATCACATTTCAAGAAGCTCGGCAGCGTATTACAGGACGCAACAAGGCACATGCAAGGGCATCTCGAAGATAATTCAAATGGATCTAATGGCTAACGAGCTGGGCGATTAGGGTTCGCTCCAATGGCCTTAATCTTGGGGTGGTGAACACGGCGAGGTCACTCGAGCATTACCGACATATCACTGGAGAATGCCGAGAACACTTTACGCATTACAGGGGAAGAATTTTATCAACAAAATGTCTGATCAAAAGTGCTCACGTTCGACACTTATTACAACTTCACAGGTAAATTATTATTTGGAAGTAGACTTCTTGATTTATTCCGTCTGGATTTTGGGAGGAAAGGAGAGATTGCTCAAGTGAACTTCAGAAAGCAGACCGAACTCATGGTGCCCACTATACCAACGTCGAAAGAAAACAAGAAAGCATTGTGGGCCGTAGAGATGTTTGAAATCTAAACAAATCCTAGCAACAAGGAAAGACAGAACGACGATGCCTCAGGAAAAGCGACTCCCAAACGGAATGTCGCTATCTTGGAAAGCACCAAAACACAATATTATCCTTCCAGGACCCTAGCTGGACAGCCACCCATAGAATATATGCAAAAGGTCAGACAATAAATAATATACGTTTGGCAAGTGTGCTGGTGGAATCGTGTAATGCGCGACTCGACCATCGCGTTCAGCCAAAATGGACAGTCGAAGATTGCGATTAATCTTGTAGTTCCTACATGTAATTCAAAAACGACTCTGACGTAACACCAGCAAAAATGAACTTCCAAATAGCTATTCCTGGCTCATTTGCATCTTTAGATGGACCACAATTTATATGATTCAATCGGCCTCTTCATTTCAGTTTGGAAATAACTGCGAATAAATTCCGCACACAAGAAACTGGTATCGGTTAAAGAAGACGTATGCAAACATACGAGACAAACAATTTAAAGAGTCCCGAAGCTATTTGGAGCTATTTCGAAATAAGATAGACTGCCGTGCCGAGCTGATGAATGAAATGGCACGGACGTTCGAATTAATAAAGCGGTAACATGCCGTCCATTTCGACTGTCATCCGATCTCTGGCCTAAACTACCATTTTGGCTTTGAGTCCTACCTTATTGCCAGGCGAATATAAGAGGAATAATAAACACTTTTCTTGTGTTCGGCACTGGGTACCCGTGTGAGCGGAGGGTCAATAACACAAACGCTGGCAAAAACACAGACACACCTATGCCGTATCACCTTCACCCATGGACATAGAAGACCACGCCTAAGGAGCACCCATTTGTTGGGACCGCATTGTATACACAATCAGCGTATGAGCTAATAACACCGGGCTAAATGCCATTTATTTTCACGCGTAATGAGCACTGAAGACGGAGCACCCATGGGCCCGGGAACACACCCTACGATGGGGTGGTAACATCTTTCCTAGCAGTCGTTTGAGAAGCCAAATTCAAACTTTTTTTAAGTGCGTAGTTTTTATTCGAGGCGTAGACGTTTGCCTACGCATTTTTACCACAGCGATATGTCTCGGTGTTTATACAGCCATGCTTCAACAAAGGAGGATCAAATTGCTTTGCAAAAAATCGCAGGACAAGGCATTATTATGTAATATTTACGAAGATAGTTAAAAAATATTTAAGTATTGTCAAATATAATAATAGTCATAGAGCAAACAAGCAGACGCAAAAATGTCGTAAGGAACGATATTGAATAGGAGAGGCACGTTGGTTGGCATGGGCACTTAATTATTGAAGAGAAATGCTGCGAGGTATCCAATATGTCATCGTGTCCCTCAAGTCTTCGTAGCGTTCTATAAATAATTACAAATTCCATTTCAGGAAAATCCAGTACACATTTAGCATTAAAAGAATGCGGTCATTGAGGACTGTAAGATTGTATTTCAGAAATTAATGGATTTCCCAACTGTCCCTGTAGCAGGGAAAAACTAATTCAGTATCTACAAGACCTGGTCAAGAAATATACAGAATCTGCTACCTTCATGGTGTATTCCGTTTTATAGCGATACCTACATACAATGCATACACTTGTACATAAGTTGTACTATCTCGTAGTTGTTTCTGACAACTATCAATAAACTATCTCATCTCTTGCACACTGGTCAGTCATGTACATGTGCTCCGAACATTGCGTGTTTCTTCACTGTAGTCATCTTCAAGTATGTAATGGCAGTACACCTTACAGTGTTTAACTGAAGAAGACCGTGATATGTACTGAAAGTTAGAACAGGTTGATCTTTTATGCAGATACAAGATCAATGGGCAGGAAGATGGACTATCGCAAGACATTCTGACAATTTCTTCAGATGCCTGTCATATATACGAACAGCAAACATGTCAATTACGCAATAGAACATACCAACACATAGTGGGTAATTGTTTGATAGCATTTTATGCCTTGGGCACAAGAATTGAGCAACTAATTACACATAATGGGGACATAAAATAATATGCATCACAGCCGGCAGCAACAAGAAATAAGTAAACTGTAGCGTTTGAAAGGCTTTGGATTGATTGAAAATTCGGATAGCTTAGTGTGCTTATCGCCTATCAACCCACAGGGAGGTATGCATGATATAAAATATTAGATTGGCCCAAATTGTTTTACGTTATGATGTGGAAGGCCGTTTGATGTGGGTTTTGCTGTTTAGTTTCACTTTTTTTTGGTTAGAATTCATGTTTTCGAATCAAATTTCGAACAACGCTATCGATAAAATGTTTGAACAACATGCGATTGCTGATCGAATCTGGCTCAAGGAGCACGGGACAAATAGCTGCGCTCGCCGCCACCAGGTGAACGACTTTTATTTTATCATGTTTGTGTATATCGCATTCGGTGAGAAATTTTATGGATTTAGATCAAGATAATCTAGACACTATCCAGTATCGATTACAGAGATTTCAAATAAAAACCCCTGATTAATTGAACAGAATGCTACAGAGAAATAGATACAACAAAATACAAGTTCCACGATCATTCTAGAAGTGCCTTTTAAATATTAATTAAGATAGTAAATTACTGTCACATTATCCATTGAGTACTAAATGCATTAATGCCACTTACGGGGCTACCTACTAAAAGTTACAGCAGGTATTTCAGAAAACATACATGCATCGGTCTCAAGTAAAGTGACTCCAGCATTATAAAGTTGCCGCATGCCGGCAACAGGGAGATGAAACAATGAATTAAAAATCTTAGTCGATCGGCAAAGTCAGTTTGGTTTTAATCGCACGTGTTTATAGTCAACCTTTTTGGCTAGCAGCCATATCACTGATAAATCAATTTTATTTAACCTGTCTTTGCGAATGTTAAGTAATCTCATCGATTTTAGAATGATCAACCTGCCGTTTGATTTAAAAGGGCAAACAAGTTATAAGTAATACGCTGCGGAGTGTGTGCTAATACCAGATGGACATCCAATAGTGTAAATTAGTGGCCTGTGGTACAGAAGTTTGTAAGCCGGTTAATCATAGCCATATGATAGCAATTACAATGCTATATCTCAAAGTTACATGATACGCAAGAGATAGGTAGGGTTATTACTTTGACGCAACATTTTTTTATACAATTGAGACATTTCTATGGTGCATTGTATCGCAATACACATGGTCGCAGTTTCATTTGATTCTCTCATCCTAAACACAAGCCAATATTAATTATTTCAGCAATATTTAAAAAAAAACGTAATAACAAATGCGTGGACATCAATCTCTAATCTAATTATAGATTAAGTACAACTGCCAGCCATTGAAATAAGCACGCCAGATCTCGTGTCTTCTGTCGGAGCGGTCCTGCGACTGTTCAGATCCCCTAGAATGTTAAACGCCCTGCGAACTATCTACACGTTATCATAAACGTCAGGAAATCTCTTCTGCAGTCTCGTAATTAGATTGCAATTTGCAATTACAAGCTTCTGAAGTAAGTCCTGAGAACTTTCCGTCGCTCTACTCTGAAATGACAAACTCTCGAGCGATGAGTCTAGGCTCTAATCTCGTCTGAACGACCACCCGAGACGTGATCTATTCTGACACAATGATGGTCGCGGGAGTCTGCAGCAGGCAGGCAGACTACTGAGCACTCGAATACCAAAACATTGTCTAATAGCCTGTCTGTGACATAATGTTATTGTTATTGCTCTGCGTATAACATCTCATAAGTCGGACACATGGGCCAAACAGAATCGAGCGGAAATTGTGAAATAGTGAAAACGTTATACGACTTTTCTCACGAATTCTTTCGCAGGATGACCGTCTCGAATGGCGCACCGATAAATACTTTCCGAAACTCGCATCCAACCACCTGACTTTTCCTCGACGAAACCGAAAGGATAATTAACTATTATAAGAGACATGTAAAATGAAACCGTAAATGTATCGCCGCCATCATCATCATCATCATCATTGCTGGGCAAGGCACTAGACGAGTGCGTTACGCTTTTCACTAATCAAGCTTGCGAAGTTGTAGAGAGATATATACAAGACAAGAGTGAATGGATGCCGCCAGCGAATCTGCCCCGGGTCCTTACGTCTCACGCAACCATTCTGCATCAAGTCAGCTCCAGTGAAGCGAAGGTGAAAGCAAGCAGGACACTGCACACATATCACATGCGCCATTCAACGTACTCGAGCCCCAGAGGAGTGGTCGCCCCAGCTTGCCGATTTAGACGGCAGCGACGGCAGCACCAGGCAATAATTAACAACATCGTTTCGCATTTAAAACGAAAGTGAACCATAAAAAAAAATCAAACTGTCGAACAAACGACTCTGTCGAGACTGGCCGCCGAGCAGAGAGAAATGAGGACGAGGCTCTCGGCGATCGGTATTCCGCTGCTCCTGCGGTCGACTCGAAGCAGTCAACAAACTGGCCGAGTTGCATCGATAGCTAATCAGTTATCAGTAATCACTGTCCGCCGTTAATTAGTGAAGTGGTGACACCGTGCACCTAGGCGTGTTTACCAGTAAATTGACTGACAATATAAAGGTGTACGTGCGCTCAAATACTTAGGGGTAAATGCCTTCTGATATAAAGACATCTCACGTTCGACCGTGTCCGATTCAAAAGACTTTCGACTCTCCTCTCCTCAGGGTGGCTTTTGTGTGAACTGTGAACGGCTTACGGATCTATTCCTTACTGATACGGCTTGCATTGTCTGGATAAAGGGTAGGAAAATATCACACCGCGTAGTAGAGGTGAACGCCCTTTCTGTGGCTTGCAGAAACCATCCATTCGGCTTACATGAGAGTTTTTAGAGGCTCTTTTCTGCGCGGTGCGCTCCTTCAGACAGAAGCCACTCGTCGTGATTTCAGCAATAACAACTAACCGGACAGCTACAGAGCCACCTACGACCTTCTCTTTGAAATTACGAACCGGTGGTAATCAAAAAAAGCTATCAATGTAGTTTATTGAGATCAGCTTCGGTTATCGAATCGTAATAAAAGTGGGAAGGTGCGTTGGCTATCAAATAAAACTGGCATGCCTTCTGTCCAGTTTAAAAAATGTGATCTCATACACTCCTACTCGTGAAATTCCAAATATGGTCCTCTCAATCTGTTTGCGCACTTGTCAAAAACCGTAAAACCAGGTCGGTTGACGGCGTTCATTGTTAGAAACGTCTAAATTGTCGCGTAAAGCTCGGACAAAAAGTGAAACACGGACATGAATGAATGAAAGGTGAATGACTAACACACGAATATACAGTTGTCGGCAGTAGCACGGTCGCGGACGGAGCAAGGTGACAGAACGCTCTGCTGGAAGAACCAGAGAGAGTTGTAATATGGTGCGCGTCTCGTCGGGTCATCGACATACGCCGGAGCCGCCGCTTCTTGCATCCTCATCTTGTCCGTACAGACGATCTTGTGACGTCATTTTGGAGACAGTTGGGCAGACACTGTTCTGACAAATGCTTCGGATATTTTAGAAATTGAAGTTTTAATTTTCTGTGTCCAGACCTCAGGGGTTAAAATGTCTTCTTTTTTTGCGAGACATCGTTAAGAATCCCACGTGGGAGGACACTCGAATTGTAAATTATAGCCTTTGCGCAGGGGCGAACTGAGTTTGAACACTCGGAGGTAAGACCGCCGGACATACCATTACTTATGGTAATTAAAACTCGAGGTGATCCCAACCCAATCCGTGTAATCACGTGTCTCTAATGTAAAGATATAGCTTGTTAATATTTTGGCACGAGATATTGCTTCGGAGTTCGGACAGCATAAGCCCTTTGGCTTCGGCGAGCCGAAGGTTCGAATTCGAATCCACCGGCGACCGACGAGATCATTGGCATGGGTGGATTTGCAACGAGCGGCACGTTCGCGAATATCTTTGCTCGCGACGGGCTGCATCTAGATGTGCGAAAATCTCCTCCGGAAGCTACATAGAAAGTGGTCGATGAATGAAAGTGATTTTATTTTTATTACATGTTTTTATAACTCATATAGTATAGTAGCAAAGTTCAGGTTTACTTGATATTATTCTCCAACAGTTTTCTACTTGATTTATGGAAACTGAAAAAAATCGCCTCTGCCTCTCGTCTATACCGGCGATCACATTCTAGACTCCATTGAAGAGTGAAAGTTCATGAACACGAGACGAGCATCAAGTTGATGAATTGTCTATCGGCGAATTATGCATAGCGTGTGCGCGTGGAACACCTTGCAGTACGACCAAAGGTAACGAGCAAGTGCGCCTGCAGTACGAATCATTTCATAAATTCCCATCTCAGCAACTCTCATCGAGTAGCCAATCAATCACAAAGCAAAAGATCTCAACCATAATGCAACCATACGCTCGGCCATACGATGTTTCCACATTGTGAGCCTATTTTACGAATTAATCACGTTGCGAAAAGCGCGGCTTGTGTGTGTATGTATGTGATGTGCCATCGTTTTGAGATGGGTTGGCAATCAAATGATTCACTGTGAAAATCGACTCCATCAAGAACGTTAATGTGATTTTAACGAAAGGCGTGTTTCCGTAAAGTACCTACCATAACTGTACGTATACCACCACACGCCCACACTGCCCGAGAGACTAGAGGTATCCACAAGCAGCTAGATAATCTTGGTGAACTGTCCAAACGCTCAACGTGAACACATGTGACAGTTTAACTTCTAACAAGTGAACACCTGTGACAGTGAGATACCTATTCACGTCCTTTTTATTATAATTTGAAATGTTTGAAGTTGAACGGAACATCTGCGAGCCAGAAAGAGGGGTTGGGCAACAACTCTAAAAATCCGTAGACTATAATAATTACTTATGAACTGGGACATGACTTGGGTTTGAAAAATGTCACAGGCAGCCCCCATGTGCCTGGACACCGGTGAACACCTGTGGACGAAACTTTTCTTAGAGGGAAGGAAACAGGAAAAGGCCCGTTTGTAATTTCACGCGAGACCGAACCAAACCGCGGGCAGTTGACAGCGGTCCCTCTTCGCCTTTTCAGATGCTCGGAAAGTAACTGTACTCAGCTGCATTTTATATTGCAAAATATCGCAATTATGGTCGAGATGATGGCAATTTCCTCCGAAATACCTACCCCATACCAACGCGCATCCCAATTAAACAAGCTCTTCCGCTGGGCTTCACTGCCGACACGACATCGTTGCAAGTGTCTGATTTTACCGAAGCCTGCGCGAGGACACGATTAGAAAATCAAGACATCGCCAGAGACATGCTATACCATGTTAAGGTGACCGAGGGGTACATATACGGCATGTTATGGATTGAAACTATTAAAAGACGAGCAAAACATGGCAAGATGACGTCCATAACCCGCCAACTATGTCATTCGATGGCCACAGCTTGAGTCATTACGTCAACGCAAGAAAATCATCGATGGCCACTTGACGAAGTACGACGCCGGCATGATATGATGATTGCTACCCGTCCTGAACTGCGAACTGCACACGAACTGTTTGAGCGGTCCAGGCGGCGGTTCACCTTGCCGTTCCGACACGTACCCCGGCCCATCGGCTGCCCACCTGCCCCTCGCGCAGCGCGCCATTGCGCAGTCGTCGCCGCCGCCGCCGCGCGCAAACAATACGCACCTGATTGTGCGTGGTGATGTGACCACGCATCAACGTCTGCGCGGCATATTTGCATAA
This sequence comes from Nemoura dubitans, assembly GCA_921293005.1. Taxonomy (NCBI): domain Eukaryota; kingdom Metazoa; phylum Arthropoda; class Insecta; order Plecoptera; family Nemouridae; genus Nemoura; species Nemoura dubitans. The sequence goes on from OV121074.1 coordinate 17,746,638, forward strand.
GTATTTGCCTTTCATAGACCATTGCCGAAGCGAGATGCGTCAACTGCTTAGAAAAGGAGCGCGTTGTGCGCACCTTACTAACTACCATGGCGAGAAACGAAACTTTCTGAGAATGCAGCCTACGAGTCGCATTTCATTTGAATGAATCAAACCATGATGTAGCTCGAAGTCAAGGATATTGAAAATTATCTGTCACATATTCATGGGTGAGAAATGCCTTGCTCGGGGAGTTATTTGCTGATCGCGTGCGGTACGGCCCCGGTGTGCGACTGGAGATTGGTTTCGAGATGCAGTTCGAGTACCGACTACATCTCTGCAGCATCTCAATCCGCGGAACAAGTTCGCGAAATGAAATATGGCAGTCGGTCGGCTTGGCAGACAATTACAATTTTCTGGCTGTGCACATCGGGAAGGGACGGCTGGTATCGCCAGTGGAATCACGAACAATCGCCACGGGCGACGATCACCATCTTGCCACTCCTCGATCAGCGCGTACGTGACGACAATTTCGTTGAAAAGAAAGCGCGCGTTTCAACAAATACTTTTGTATATTTCTTTTCTAAACGGATTGTTAAACGGATTGTTTCTAAATAACACTTCATCATATCAGTCAAGTCAAGCCCAGTAACATAACTAGAAAATAATTATATTCCGCGAAACACTTCACCAGTGAAGGTCATCGCGATTCTGTGTCAATTTGTTTTCTAGGTAACTTAGATGTGACGTGCTGGGCGTGGAATTCGCGTCCAGCTTTTATTGGCCACTGCTATCTTCTGCATATTTCGCACACAACATTCTTGTGGGTCCATTATTTTCAACGGGCAAAGGTCCTCGCAAGTGCAAAAGACTTTTACAAGTGAGCAAAACCAGCGACGCATATCCGCCATCGATCATGCGCAGATCACAGCTTGCGAAATGTGTTCGCATGCAACGACGGAGATCACATGGGAATTGATGGCAGGCAATATATTGGGAAAACCTATTCTTGTTCACCTTACTTTATATCCTAACGATTTATCAAAAAAGCCACTGGCATTTTCATCTCGTCGACAAACGAGTCCTTTAGGAAATAGTTCAAGACTTCCTCAATAGTTTCATGCGTGCTAGTTACCAAACGTATCAACTGTGATATAATCAATAAGTTTACAAAGCTATAGGTAATATAAAGTAGTACATCCTGAGAAAATGTGTTTCTCTGCAACTCGAACTGAGATAGGATCAAAGGATGCTCGCCCCCAATGCGAAGAAGAATGTTTTGCGCTGGACAAATTGAAAGACATACAGCTTGTGTCGAACTAGCAAGGAAAACAAGCATCGATCTTGAACACCAGGAACCTAAATGCGAGCCAAGAGATCACGAAAGCTGGAGCAATCGGCGCTGCGGCGCTCGATCGCCGAGCGGAGACTTCAACGCGGGGCACAGCGAGCGACTTACTGCCTCGATCAGATATCAATAATCTCGTAGTCATTTATAATAAGCTCTCAGTATGAGGTATCATGGGTGGATGAAAAAGCTGTCACGCAGCGTCATACGATCGACAATCAGCCATGGGAGAACTCGGGCTGTGGAATTGATGGCATTCAAGGGAAGTGAGTTACCAGAACAGCGAGATTGAATACGAAAGAAATCAGATGTAAAAAAGGAGGTATCTAGAACATCTGGCTTTTCTGATATTTGTCTTTAATCTTCCTGCAGAGTTCCGACACATTTCTTGCGCGTCTCCCTCCACGCTCGCGGCCAAGACCTGTTGGTGCTGTTGGTCCGGAGCCGTGCTCAGATCATGCTCAGATGCTGATCGAACCGCGAACCGGGGCATTCAAGGTAAACCGCATGGGACCAATCCCAAGCAGTCTGTCAGACCGTGCCTGGCTGGCTGTATTATCTATCCACGCTCGAGCTTAGGACAACGATTAAATATTGGTAAACATAGACGTGACCAGCCTTGCAGATATTTGCGTACAGTCCTTGCAAATAGCCGAAGGATTGTATTCCCAATCGAATTGAAAAGGATTAATAAGGCAACAACTTTGCGCATCCAATTGCGATGTGTCGTCCTTGTAGTTATAGGACTTTGTGTGCGGAACACCTTCTTTTTAGAGACTTGTTATCGCGACCGATGAGTTCACGTTCTTGGGCAAAGATTCGTAGACAAGCACCTCGAACAATGCATTTACCTATCCGTGGTCGTTACAATACTTGTAGATAAAAATAAAATCGCGCGATGGTTAACAGTTTGATTGACCTATATTTTTATATTTATCGAAAGCCAATTAAATGGAGGTCAACGTGCATATTATTGTTTATAGCAATGCGAATACCCATTTAGCTTCAAGTACATTTCCAATCCTACTTATCTCCTCTGTTTAAAAACCATTGCAGCAATCTACAGGAATGCTATTCGATTGTTTATAGTTTCTAAGCTACCTACTTGCAAAATGTTGAACTTAAAACACATCAACAAGCCCTTGTTTTGCCAACAACATCTCTATAATCATATTATGGCATTGCCGAATGAAACACGAGCTAGATAATCAAACCCCCCCCCCGCACATTGAATGAAAAGCCTCACCTCCCGGTCTTCGGACGGCTTCCTAGAACGCAAAAATCTGCCGTGATCTGCCGTATAGACGCAGGGCCCGACGCCTCCGCCTCCGCCTCCGTCGTTGACGATCACGTCGGTGATGTGCCCGTTCATGTACACCCACATTTCGCCCATCGTCGCTGCCGAATGTGTCCAGCCAGTAACCACACCAGCACCGAGACCCGGCCACTCTTAGGCCACGCTTCTTATCCTCACGAACATCATTCTTGGCAAATAGTGTTCAATTAGAGAGCCAAAGCAAGTAAACCAACACGCACCATTCAAACGAGTTCAAACGGTCGACCGTCACAAAACGAGCATTGACTATTTGAATTAACACCTATTTGGAAACGCTGTCGTAAAATCGCACTCCGTGGAAATTTTTGTTAATTTACTGTCGAACTGTGATTGGATATTTTACGCACACACGCACTTGATTGTGCAATTCAGCGCGCAGGTTGCGCGTAGAAATTCCGTGTCAATTAGCGCGTTATTGCGAACGGATTTCGGAATCCGTTTAGAGCTGGCTTAGCGCGCGCCAAGCTGCACTGCACTGCGAGCCGGACCCCACACCAAGAACTTGCAAGTACGGATATAAAAACAAAATCCTCTTTGAGGAGCTACTCTGTAATCAAAACACATTCGAAGACGAACAATCTATCATTTTACAGTAAATACGCGCACGATTTTTGTAATTACGCTCTTGGTGGTATTATTTCGAAGCAACCCACGTCTGCAACGGACACTGAGGACGCACCACCAGTATGCACCCGTGTCATTAGACGCTCTTGCAAATCTTTCCGCAGAAACAGACACGTTTGTTCGGGCACTGCAAACCACTTCACCGAGTTCGCCTCTTATCCAAAAAGATCACGAAGCGCACCAAACAAACTCAAAAGAAACCGATCTCGTTTTCTCAACGCACAGTCGAAAAACAGCGTTCAATTTCAAAGAGCACCACCGATTGTGTCGACAACCAAAGACATCGACGCTTTTTTAAACCACAAGAAAGAAGTCTCGACGACAAATAACCATCCCGGGGTGAAGAAGATGAGTCTTCCACTTGTGTGCCTCGCCACGAGTGAGTGGAGACTGTCAGTGATGACTACTCAATTCACTCCTCTCCTTTCCTCTCCTTAGCTTATGCCTTCATGACTCGTCCGTACGCACTGCTTAGCACACTGCCGACTGCTAGCCAGCACACCACCTATTCCACCGAGTGCAGTGACGTAATCGCGAGGCACGACTTTACCTACTAACATCTCTCCTTCCTACGACCTTCCTCCATCTCATACATTTGTATATGTGTTCGCTACTCTCCCACTCACTCATTCCCACAGCTTTATCCTTTCCTTTTCCTTCAAGATCGATTCGGACAAGCTGACGTCTTTGGAGCCGCGCAATCACAATGCTACACGATTGAATAATAATCGACAGGCAGCAGGGATTGATATCCCGGCTTTTATTGAATGCCTCGACATTACCAGAACACAGTTTGGAAACGAATCGAGTAATCATTCAATTTCGAGCCAACGATTATATTATTCAACTGGTAATGTCATGTCCACGCGATGCAATTACATAAATTCGATCGATTCGACGACGGCACGAGCACACGATAATACCGAATCGTGTTTCTAAGGACAACTTGATCGGTGCTCGAAGCAGCGAGAATGTCAAACCACACATACACACTCACACACACACAAAATCAGAACACACATCTCGTTACACGGACCACACAATTACGACACCCAAATCCTATCTTCCACTGACATAATTAGCAGCACCAGGTACAAGACATTAGACAAGTTACACTATTTTAACCTTGAAACATGTAATACTATAATTAAAAAAATCTCCACCACCTCAGCAGCAAAAACGCGCCATGGGAGTTAGATGTGATAAAACCTACTGGCGACAGAGTTGGCAAAAAGTCAGCAACGCGTGTTGAGTGGACTGTAAAAAGACGTTGGGTATATTACAATGTACATGTCCAGAAATATGTGTACGTGCCATAGCGAAATTATATGCACACAGCCACACTGAAGTGTAGCTAGCAGCAAAGCCAGTGATACAGAGAGCTAGAAACGCTCGCGTTGAAGATACTATGCACGAAAATCGAACCGCTCAAAGGCGAACGCCAGCCGGTCCGAAGATTGTCAAGGATTCGGCTACCAAGTACCAATTCACTCGTCTTTCCCGCGAAAAAGATGATCCAACATAACGTGCCAACCAAACATAACGCCGCGTTTTGTGAACAGATAAAGACGCGGGAGCAGCTCAGCCTGATTGCATCTGTGATTAGATTCGTAATGTAATTGCTAGCGAGCGAGCGATCGCGGGCGTGGGTCTAATCATCCATCCGGTAGACCCCGATTTCATCCGGTCGGTCATGTGTCACGGCGCGATCGCGAAACGCCCCATGCAGCCTCCACAGCCTGTGGCAGGCTTCGCTCGAACAATGCCACACATCACATTCGCTCGCAGACAAACGCAGAACACAGGCCATTCTCGATTCGATACAAGCCACGCTGGAACATATCGAGTTCTATACAACTTTCCCTACTTCATCCCAGTGCCACTTCCGATTTCATATGTCATCGCGTTGAGCGGACCACGACATAGCATTGTTGTTTGTCACATAAACAATGCAGGAGCAGAGATTATAACGTTTCCAAAAATACATTGAAAAGCAAAAGCGCACGAGGCACGACACAAAAATAGAATGTAAATTAGAGCAAGGGGTTTGAGTTCTCCCAGTAGAGGTACTCAAACTGTACGAGTGATATTGTTTGCCTCGGGCACAATTTCAGCTAAGCATGAAGTGAAACCCGCGCTTTTTCCCTTAGCCGCCAACTACAAATTCGTAGGTCCACTCTAGGTATGATTTTCCCTTTAGCGTTTTAACTTGGAGCTCGAAAACCGCAGACGCTATTTGAAATCGCCAATACTCTTGCATTCCTGCGGAGAATAATGAAATTCTGAGACCCATCACATATGCATCCAAGCCCAACACAGGTATACATATTATTATGGGTATACCTGCAGGATGCATACAATAACGCGATATTCACATCATCAAACTGGCTCCATCCAGAGCTAATTAATATATCGCACAATTCACTCACCAACAGCGTAATCCTTCAGACTCCGACAAAAGCGTATTGTTATTTGCAGCACGTGGCTAGCCGCGAATCGATGAAGAGGTTATTATACCCTACGATCACGTGTCAATTGCGATTCGTCTCGCCACTCACTAGTCCCAATGCAACCGCAATTAATTCGAGGGGTAATCGCACCTTTTCAGCACCCACATAGGCCGTCACAGATCTGTGCGAGGTTCAAGAGCACTCGCAATAATATCTCACCTTCACGAATTTAGCAACGCTTCACGCAGTAGTCACCGCACTAATAGTTTCATTTGATTCGATCTTCTCGGCTGTAGTAACGGCAAAACGAGTGTCTCAAATTGCGATTAAAGAAAATAAGTATTTAATTACCAAACAATTACAACTACCCACATTAGAGTGCAGTTTTGGTTCATTGGCCTCAAACCGCAGTCATTATGGTATGTATTCCTTACTGTATAGTTGTAAGTCTATTTCCGCACTTGCCACTGTATTACTGCCACTAAATATAGAAACTGTCAATTCGTTCACACCTGATGAGAAAAACCGCACGAATAAACACACACGAGTCACTAAACGTCAATTAATCGTAATTCTTTCGCTCGTAATTTACGCAGTGAACTTGTTTAACGCGTGCGGGACACCTACGCGTATGACACACGTTTGAGATAAAGATAATTGTAAATAAATCAGTTTGTCGGCGGGCGAGTAGGCGTCAGCGGCAACGGCAGTATCGTGATTCGTGCGCTCGGCTGGCTCGGACCGTACCCGCTCCGTCGAGATCGTGCGAGCTACTGGCGTCTGGCAACCGGTCGCCCATTGCAGATGCCAAGGCAACTGGAAGGAACTCGGCAGCGCCTCAACTCGGAGCCGGACTAGTCGCCAGGCACAGCGACAACGACGCGACCTGCTGTTCGAAAACAACATGCGTGCCGCCGTTGAAATGTGCACTAACTTACCAATTATAAAGTGAAACAAAAAGCTCCGTGTTTTGTAATTGGTTCGTCGATGTTTATATGGGAAATACTTGTGTAACGAATTCAGGTAGGAAACAAATACTACGAAAACATGTCGATTCGGTGTGAAATGAAAAGCATGTGTTTCTGAATCAGTTGTTTTTCGTATAGGTACCTATACCTACACCTATCAAGTTAGAGAGAATGGCCATGAAGAAGTCAATGTCAAATTTCGGTGTATGCTAATTCTTTTGGGTAAATACGCTATTAAAGAGCGTGGCAGCGTATGTTTCCTCTACGCACTGTTTGACTGACTACAAGACTACGCAGTCGCACAGGCGAATGTTTTATTCAGTGCGTGGCCGAGACAGATCTGTCCGCTACTCGTCATCCCGCCAAGTATCCACTTCTCTCTCTAGGCTTATATTCCAAATCTAGCTAGCTTCATTACCAGCACAGCGTAAAACCAAGTTCCCAAACCTTTAGTTTTATAGTACTTTAGTATTAGAATGTTTTTCACACGTCTTCGTCTCCGTATGTAGCACAGACATAGACTGAAAATTGGGAAAATGGGAAATAAAAGCATGGCCTACGTACAGCCGACTTACATTATTTTCTTTAAAAAAATCATTTCTCTGTGAATGTAGTGGTGGACTTGATATTAAAAACGAAGATGAAAAAGAGGCAGTGTCAAGCATAAAACGAATAATAAAAACCTGACGCTGTCGTTGTCGTCGTCGCCGTCGTCTGCGGGCCTAAGCTAAGTCGTGGTCATTTCGTTCGTCATTCTTTACGCACCTGACGCATTTATAAACGCCCTTATATCACCAGATTAGGGCATGACTACCTCAATTCATTGTATCCTAAATTATAGTACAACTTTCAGTTGTAAAGGCTGACACAGAAGCTTTGTACTACCGAATCCTAAACGATAATCTCTGGTTTATAAGAATAAGAAGGTATCAAAGGGTCGTTGCCTCAAGACTAAAAAATGTGACAATTAATTCAAGAAGTTACATTACAAGAATGTAGATTCGTGGCAAGTTGTGTGTGCACCTTCTCGAACAAATGCGTGTACTTGCATGGATAATTTGTCGTGGCCTTGATAGTGTATAAAATACGCTCTGGCTAATTAATTAGGTAAGGTTAGGACTGGAGGGAGTACCTGCCAAGTCTCGATATTTTCTAGTTGGCGATCGAAAAGAGAGAGAGAGAGAGAGAGAGAGAGAGAGAGAGAGAGAGAGAGAGAGAGAGGAGCGATACAATATTGTTGTGATGTGGGCAGGGTGCCACGCCCTTGTCGTGCGACTGATTTACGCGCACTGGGAAACGGAGAGCGACCAGAAGCACGCACAAAATCATTTCGATTTTGGCTTCGGGCACATTTTGCGCGGTCGGGTTTTTTCGAGGAGTAAAATCGTAACCAGGCAAAAGAGTGAGATTTATGGGAAGTTAGAGTGAGGCTGAGTGAGGCCGGAGCTAACTGCGTATTCTAATGATCGATGACAGTTTGGAGGCTCGCCAATCAGAATTGCGAGCACCTTGTGCTGATGCGCAATTTAGAAGTGGGCACAGGTAATTGCGACAGAATCGGTATGAAGAACTGACTTTGTGTCATCAGAATGCTGGAAAGGCGCTGGAAATGACGCTGATAAAATATTTCCGACGACGTTAAGGTTACATAGTGCCTGAATACGCAGTGGATCCATACTGAAGTAAGGTCATAAACCGCAGCACGCAGAGCACTGCGTCTGTGCCTTCGTGAAACTTTGAATGCGTTTATTTCCGTAACAATAAAAAAATCTACGTTCCCATAACTTTTGAAGTATCGTGTTTGGGCTTTGAGTTGGATAATAAGTGCATTAAAGATTACAGGAAGTTAGAACGATAACGTACCGCTCTTCTGAACACAATCTCAGGCCACGTCCGACGTTCTTATAATATGACTAAACCTACAAGATATCTACTTACTACTTACCTACTATAAAAAGACCGAGCCGACATGAGGCTGGTGCTTCGATTGCCGGCAAAGACGAGTCGCGACTAACAAGGCGGTGAGCGCCGCTCAGAACAATCACGAAAAAAGTGAGGCAGAAGGAAAAATATATAAGTTCACAAAAAGCTCTGGCTTTTCCGGGTAGTGTATAGACAAATCCAGACGCAATGGCGTTACACTTAGATCATAATTCAAACGTGACGTTGTCGTCTATAAGTTCGTGCGTCGAATGTCACAAAATATTAAACCGAGCGACGCAATAATCTTAAAACCGTCCAGACAGGCACAAAAACAACGAAACATCGTCATAGGTAGCCCATTAGAAAAATGTTGATTTGATTGACACTGGCATAGTTCACTTCGATAAGTCAACTAGGAAGCTATTTCAGATAATCTTGTGACCTATATTGATTGCTTAATTGTTACCTAACATGCCCGGCCATGACCATAGTCAACGCCGAGAAAGATAGGCTGGAATTTCGTCTCATCTACAAGCACTCCATTGCCGTCACTTTGTCGAGACAAACAGCCTGAAACGGATAAAAACAACATCGAAATATACTAAGTGCATCACGCCATACTCAAATCTTGCCTACATTTTATAAATCACTACGTTTAATATACATACCCCTGATAAACTTAAAACCTCTTCCCATAATCAACATGAAGAACAAACGCGCAATGGACTCTAATATCAACATAGATCTTGTGGTCAACACGAATAATAAACAAGGGTGACGGGCCAGTCTAGATGTGGAAGTACAGTTTTACAACGGGCATCCTTTTGGGCATCATGTTAGACGGGTACCCGTGCTGGTAGGCGCCTGTAGCAGCGTCCGTCGTCTGTCTGCACTGATGCGCTAAGCTGGGCGCCTGTGCATCGGGCTTGCTAATTGTCCGAAGTATATGGTAGCCACTAGCCAGTCTATCCACCCGTGCGCTTTATTAGCCAGGTAAGAAGCAATCAGTGATAAACACACAAACACAGACGCCAGACTTGGGCCAGACACTCCATCAGGTGATTTCGATGGCGTCAGTTGGATTTTAGCAACTTGTTGAGGCGATGGCTCGTGGGGATATGAACGACTACCGAATGAGAGCCTTTTTTCTTTTTATATTTTTGTTTTGAAATCGAACTGTCTTTAGACTAGATTCAGTGAGGTAGAAATAGCCAGACACTCGAACGTTTCCACGACGAATAAAAGCTATTAGGACAGTTGCTTTAGATTCACGTCATGTGACATTTGGTGGCGGTGGTGGGCTAGGAATGGTTGTTGCCGTCGGTCAAAACATGACTGTTGTCGCCACGATATAGAGTTTTTCTTGACGACAAAAACGACTCTTTTGAACGGTTCGGACTCGGTGGCCGTATACACTGGAATTATTTATGACATAATGCAGTTCAGAATGATGGATGACAGCTGTGAGACATGCACATGACCATTACTTACTGGCAAGTCAAGACGGTAGGTAAGCAATTGGGGCTCTGGGTAATCTAACGTGGAATGCGCGCTAGAAATAGACCAAGTTAACTAATGATTATTTCTCTTGTTACGCAAGATTATTTTTTATGATTAAATGCGACGACCAAAGCGGTGGCAACCAACAATGGAGCGTGTACAATGGTAATGGACAAAAGGTTTTTATCTTTCCTTACATATTATCTTTACTCTCATCTCTAGGGCACAAATAAAAATAACGACAATGATATTATGCGTAGCTACTCATTTATGTATTGACATTTGCAACCTAAACAGCACAGCAAACTAAGAAACACGACGTCGCAAATGGCATTGATGGCAACACGCGTCCGGCAATCACCCCAAAGCACAGAACAGACCCCAGTTTCTTCGAAACCTTCTTGGGGGCGCGCCCTCGGCCCACCCACCCCAGTCGTCGCCCGGCGCTGCGCCCGTGTCCGGCACGTCGTCGCAGATTCCGAGTGGACACGACGCATTTCGGGAAGTCGGTCCTCTCGGGGCCGTCGCCCCCTCAAGGTGACCCGTCCACCACCTCCCACGCGACGTCCGCGTCGATTTAGCCCGCTACCAAAACAGGCAGCCGAGTCAGTCGATAATTGACTCCTAGCGCTAGAACTGGCTCACGGCCATGCCGTGTCAGACAATGCGATAATTAAAATAATTGACCGTCCAAAGAGAGATGGGGGCGATGAAGAGTTTTTTTTGGAATTCTTATGCACGCCTGGAGGGCGCTAACGGCGTCTGCATAGCTGTTTGTCAGCAAATACGCGCTTCGTAATCTGAGTTTGAGCGATGGGAACGACCACCAAGGGTTTCGGGTCGAGTTTATCATCAAGAAATATGTAGTTCATAATGCGCGCGCGGTGTTAGGCGTGAGCACGAGCGTTTATGTAATCGCCGCAATGACATTGGCCCACTGATGTTTCTTTGCTGGCGGATCGGCACACACCTTTGCTAATCCTAGCACAGTCTTCAGGAGCGACAGAGACGGTATGATCGATGCTGTCGCAAATTTTTATAAATGACACAATCTTACAGGTGCCACCAACATGTTTTGTAGCCCACTCAAGACGCCCCCCCCCCCCCCCCCCCCCCCCGCCCTGCCCCGTCGACCATCTCGACGGCCAACGCGAGCGAAATGTTCAATGCGACTGTTTTTGACCTACCCAATGACTCGGGAGAAGTTTCGAGGTTAAATGTTAGAGGCGTGGAGATGGAATTTGCGCTTCAGAAATGATACTGAAATGCGATTGAAGATCGAACACGCCGATTGGCAGTCGATTGCGAAACCCACGTGGTATACTCGTGACCGATCAGGAACAATGAAGGGCAGATGAGATGGATTTTATTTCCACAAAGACAGGGGCTCAATGATGCGCCAAAACGTGCCAACTGCAATTAAGAAGCGTTGTGTATAATGGCAGCACAAAGGGCCACCACGTTTCTGGTCTGCTTTTGACGCGAAAGTTTTCTCGGGACGGGCGGACCTGGCCGCCTTTATCGAATTGTTATGTCAGTTCGAGCTAGTTAAACGCTTCGACGTGGAGACTTGAATGAACGAACAGGAGAGAATCGATTTTTAAAGCACCACAGAGCAATTCCTGGTAGAGGTGACCATTTGTACGCGACCATTCAATTCGTATTTCATTGAGTGGTTTTACGTGTAAACGAATAACACGGGGGAGGTGGGCCACAGAAACGTTTCTCCGTCAAAATATTAGTCTGATGATTTAAAATCGTTCAAATCCTCGCTTCGGCATGAAGTCCACTTGTGTGTCTTGCCCAAAATCAGAGCCAGCGACCGTCTTGTCTCGCATGGAACGTGATATTCCGACAGTTTCGTCAAACGCGTGGTAAAACTGAAATGGGACCTTCACATTTAACTAATCCTAGGGCGATGGTACCTGCGCTGCTGGTGCTATTATGACGTGACACCCAGACTAGACAATGTCGCGACGACTGTGTCAGGGAGACGACAAACCAACCCTTTTTTGGTTACGCTGGGCGAAAAAAAGGGAATAAACAACGCCGTTCTTATAAACAGACACGAATCGATATATGGAACGCTCGCTTCACGAGTGGAGCAAAAAGAGTTTCACCCCAAGTTACCTTTAGACTCTAGCGCACCCGCACAATCGGCGGCAGGTTTACTGCTCCATGACCATCGCGTAGCCATTTACAAGCCCGCGGCTCAAGTTTGGAGGCCATCGATGACCTCCACTCTCTTGTGCCTCACCATAACTCACTGTAACAAGTGCTTCTTGTTTAGTTGTCCCAAATTCCAGTTTCCTTTTCAATTCCGCATTGACGGCGATGGAGCTACGCTGGAACGAACGCTGGAATGAACGCTAGAACAAACGCTGGAACAAACGCTGGAATGAACGCTCGAATGAACGCTGGAATGAACGCTGGGAATGAAAGCTGGAACCGCACAATCAGCGCACACACAAATTAATTGTGGTAAACGCCAGACGATGCATTGGAGACGAAACTTCAACAAGGAAATTACAAGATTGCACTGCACTGACTGTAAAAGCAGGTCAATCAGAGCAAAACTATCAATGGCTTCAATATTCAATGTATAAATATAAAGTCAATATATTAATAGCTTGACTATAGATTATAAAGATATAAGAAATACCAAGCTACGAGATCATCGAATGGATTTCCTCTTGAAACTGAACAGAAATAATAAAAGTGAATGACGAGTAAACGCTATAGAGTCAAGGAACTAACTGAACATGTGCGTTACAGCTTTTATAAATTTATAGCGCCAAAAAATGCAGCGGTTTGGTCTAGAGGAAAACTGCATATTTATCGCTTTCTGAAACCGACATATTTTTCTTGTGTAAAACCGTACTATTAAAACCACGGGTCGAACAGCTGTACACAATGCCCCATTCTCCCTGCACAATGCTGATCTAAGACACGGTGCGACATGATTTATCGATCCTTACAAAATACAAACGTGGTAACTATATAATAAAATTGATGGCAATGTCATCTAGCGCTTTAGATGCACTCGGATTTTTAACTCAAACAGGCTTTTATATCGTGTTTCATAAAATGGTCCATGGCATCTTAAAGACGCCCACAGCCGTTAGGAAATTGTCCTTTGTCCGGCTAGAAAAGTCAACGCGACCATCATTTTTATATGTTTCTATGAGCAATAATTCGAAGACTTTGCAGCAGCAAAGGAAGACGAAAGTGATCATTCTCACTTCGTTTTAACGTCGTTATTTGTGCTGGTTGGTTTTATTGTGTTCAAGTCGGAGCTGAACAGGTGTGTACCTTACGCGATAGCCTGCCTCTAAATAGTCCAAAATTTTAAATATACTAATGCCACCCCTGAAAGCAAATCATGAGTGTGTGCATTTCGTATATGGACTAATTGAAATGTCTTCCTTTTCGAAAGTCTGCGAGGAAGAATAGTTAACACACAATTAAAAAAAAACCAAGTGGAATGAGTATTTCTTGGATATCATATTTCAGAGAAAGTAAACGCGTAAATTGGTGTACCGAAAAGGTGAGCGAGAGCAAACAGTCTTAAAAACTAGGCCAGAAGGATCGAATAACATAATATTTATCTTCAAATGCAAAAGGAAGCGTTCAATAATATTACCTGGGAGATAAAACATCCATGGTTTGTAAATATATGTTTGCTGTGTATACACTTATTCATATTTAGAGTCATCTTCTGTTATTGTTCTAGTTGTGCACCTAAGTGTGGTCAGTGCTTCCCATTTGGCCAGCATCCAGAGTTCAGGTACGCTCAACGAAGGTAAACTTGAATTAGTTCCAACATTTTATCACTGACCCACCCACCCAGTAAACAGCGTGTGGCCCACATATTATCAAAACACATCGCTAATACCGTTAAACAAATGGAAACGGAATGTATAACGAAAAGAAAAAAACTAGATTTGAATTCTTTCGATTTTTCTTCGTTTTTGTTTGAAACCCGCTTCTCACGTTAGTTAGATGACCGCTTGCATTGTCCCAAAATACGTTTGAGCTGTCAAGATAACCGTCAATTAATATATACCTTTATATCTAAAAAAAACTTCGTGACACGATCAAAATACAAAGGTTAGTCAACTTGAAAGGGATCACAACAGCTACAGCCAACGTCGCCGCCTAGTCGCTTTGGTTCAATGGCGTCGTTGACATTTCGATTTACCGTCTCATCCAGTCCATCTGATGCAGTACTTGTACATACCACACCAATCAATAATTATGATCTGCATTGTTAATCCAGCTCTCGTCTTCACAGCATGCCTGAACTCTCAGTCCTGATCAAGCTCGGCTTGGACACGATAAAAGGAATGCACTCTAGAGCTGCACCATGCAATGATGCGATCGCAGGTACCTATATTGCATCTACAAGCACAGCGACGTGTGATTGTGTTGTATAATTACCTATTGTTACTTGTTGGTTTGGCATTGAGTGGGTGCCAGGAAATATGCGCTAAAACGTCCTGCTTTCGAACACATGGCTGCATGCACAGATGCGCATAGATATTGTACCAACAAACTTGTTAGATACGTACAATGCATTTACTACGAAAAATTCCAACTCAGTTATAATGCATGTGCTGCATATACGCATATCCGCATGAGGAAGAGGTGAATACACAAATCGTTTGTAAATCAGTGAATACGTTTGGCATATCGATTGGAAATTAAACTGCGTAATCGATCGATTTACACATCTAGAGTTTGTTTACGCATGTCATGAGCAAAAAGGATCGTGGCCCATTGCTAGCGTCTTCACGTCTATAACATGAATTACGAGCGACTGTGCGTTAGTTGAAAGATGGTACGCGCGTTCACGATTGGCGATAAGAATTGGCAAGAGGTAGCGTAGATCGCTCGTGTCCCTTCGAGCTGAACACTCCGCAGAGGCGACGCTGATGGCCTGTACCATCGCGAAGACGGGGACCTTGGAAGTTAGAGGGAGCCAGTGGATTACAAGAATACGGCACGTTTTCCACGCACGTGTCCTTCAATTAGTGTGTAAGGTCAACAATATCTATAGCTATCATGCGACTTCTAATGACAATCATTACGACGTACGATCATCGATGGTTCTGATTACCAGCGCCGAGCACCGAGCGTGTGATAATGGAGGAAAATTCACTTATTTCTGAGTTTCCGAATTCACCTTGACGCATTTGGTAAAACCGGTAAATCCTCATAAAACAATGGACGTGAAGATCGCTTTAGTATGTCACAACCGAGTTGGAAACTAATAATTGATGTGTTTTCTAGAGAAGTAAAAACTAATTTTCCGTTCGCATGCAGACGTACAGTGCATTGTTGTTCGAGATTTAATTTATTCTGTACCAGAATTTCATCATCAGCCAGTCTCACGCATAATTAAACATCGATATAGATCCAAGGTAGCAAGAGTAAACCAATTATCTTTCAATTAGAACTCGATAATTTTGAAAGATAATTTGCTATGATCTGAATGTTGAGATGTTGATGTGTAATTTACCAGCTATTATCATTTCATCACACAGTCAGCAATCAATTAAAGCACAGGTGTGCATCTAAATGGACGTGGGCGCAGAACTAGATCGATCAGAAATGACGCAAACGTCCGAGTTATTGTTGTGGGTACTGGGTACTAAATACTCATTATAGGTGGGGACCAACCGACAGTCGGCCAGCCGAGGAATTGACTCTGCACCGAGCAGGAATGGCCACTCCTACCTCTGTTTCGCTCGTTCATCGCGGTCTAGCCTTGGACTTGACAGGACAAAGTGTGGCCAAGATCAATCAGCGGACACTTACCTAGAACACAGAAGAGAAAAGCAAACATTAGTCATGTGAAAAGTTGGAGATGAAAATTGAAAAGTTTTTGACAGTCAATACTCAATGAGCATACGATGATGTCATCTATTGAAAGGAATAAATACACGCGGGTTTGTGTAATGTTTCAAATCGTCGATAACTGCCAGGGCATCTGAGTCTGCAGAGAAAAATGTAGTACTGATTACAAACACTTCACACGTATAGGCAACTAGAAACATTTCAAATTTTGGGGTTGTGAGACGAATATAAATATTGGAATTTCCACAACAAAATGTAAGTCGTAATAATAATTACTCAGTCGGTTGACCAGAAAATGGAGTGGGTACTGAGTACGCCTGCGCGTTTATTTCCAGCCTACGCGATTAACTTCGCATTTAATCAATGACTTTCCCGCCCTTACCTTTGAGCTGGCATTTCATGACTGGATACTGCCAGTTTAATAATCATTGTCAATAGAAGGGCCAGCATTTAGCATTACTCTTGCGACGGAAATTGACGCGGTTAATTGCGAGTCACTAGCAGCTTGGCCGTCCATGCCAGCAGAGCAAGTGCAGCCCGTAGGAGGCGTCGGTACAAATAAGACGAAGCCGACCATTCATGTAAACTCAGGGCCGACCATTGATGATTGATAAACCTTATAAACTTACAGGTGGTTTTAAAAAAAACTATTTCAAACTGGGATTTGAATGCTAAATGAAAAGTCTCACTGGTTTCCCAGGGAAACCAGTGAGACTTTTCATTTAGCATTCAAATCCCAGTTTGAAATAGTTTTTTTTAAAACTAGTGCTAAAGTTAGGATATAGTAGACATGAGTCTAAGAAAATTAATTACAGGTGGTTTGGTCAGGCCACGCCAGTAGTGCGATTTATGCTCGGATTAAAATATGCCGATTAATTTCAAGGAAGTTTAGATTGTTTAGAATCATTACCATAAATACCACTGTTTAAATTAAAACGATCAATGATAAAAAATAACTAAGTAAATTCATAGAGCTGTCTCATTTCTTTTACATATTGATTACAAATTCATTGAGGTATCGAAGTAAAATTACAAATTGTTTTCAATAAAATTCCAAAACGCCTCTCGCGGATGTAACAAGTTTCAGAGAATCATCCGTGAAGGACGAATTAATTTAAAATAATCATTGTGTGCGCGCTGAAAATAATGATATAATTATGATCCTTGCAGAGACTTTCTGCAGTAAACATCGCTTTGGTTTACTGCGAATGCAGCAAGCAATTGCTAATCACACAATCTCTGCCGAGACCATAATGGACTTTATGCACCCTGTCACGCAAAATTACACAATCCTTTGTCACATCCATCGGTAATATCGGCGTTGGTGGCGGAGTCTTTTGAACAACACCGACGGGCTTCTTCTTTGTCACTAGTCAGGACTAATCCTCAGGATCATAAAGATCAGGAAGATCCATCATATATTGCATGGTAATTACCATTGGTAATCATACAATTTAGCAATTTGCATGTTCTTTTATATTTAAACTAAACTGAGCAGTACCGACACTTTTGTTTGTTCTTTAGGATTCCTTGCACAGAATGCAAGGTAAATGAGCAATGTATGAGATAATGATGCAGTAAAACCCAGGAAAAGCAGGTACAACGCGTTTTCCATAACAGTGCCGAAAACCTATCTGAAGCCTTCACGTTTACAGAACTGAATCTAACTTATGCACGAAAGAAATTTAAACAAAATTGGAATTTGTAATCGAAGGTAGAAACTATTCTAAGATCAGGTATATGGTAGTCCATGTAGAAGGCAAGGTGATGTAGTGTCACTTATGTTTTCATTGCACATAAAATATGTGATTATGTACCTGAGAAGACATGATACACGTATGGTAGGTTGTGTTCATCGAATAAAACCTCAAATTTATTGGAATTGAGTTAAGCCGCTGAACCAGTGCACAATTTTATGACCTTACTTCCAGCCGTTTCAGGTAAAACGTGAGTAGAAGCACTCTAATCAAGGAAAAATAGCTTTTAGGGAACCATTTAAATGTACCCTGAAACATGCAAACTTGCTTAGAGCCTAATTTCTTGCGTAGCAGTCGTAGAAAAATGCTCATATTTTATATACCTATAACT
Organism: Nemoura dubitans; assembly: GCA_921293005.1. Taxonomy (NCBI): domain Eukaryota; kingdom Metazoa; phylum Arthropoda; class Insecta; order Plecoptera; family Nemouridae; genus Nemoura; species Nemoura dubitans. The sequence continues at coordinate 17,764,710 of OV121074.1, forward strand.
GTACTATTATTATGATCCGTCTGCGAAAGAAAACCGTATACATACCCTTGCCGTTATCAAGTTGAGGTAAGATGGATATATTTCCCAATAAACAAATTATTATTTCAACCTGGTCGTAAATTTCATTGTTATTATCTTTTAACTCCATCACAAAATAAAAATAAAAATATTTTGATGTCCACAGTTAAAAAGAGTTTCACATTATGATCCAAGTGGCGGCATTTTGTACACTTGCAAAGGAAACGTCCCACAATGCACATTCCATCACAATACATGATACGACGTCGTATCAGTTGGTAATGAAATAGCCAGGCTAAAGAAGTATGTATTCAAAACCACAGCCTGATGTATGTTAATTTTGACGACCTGGTGCAGACTTATATATTTACTAATACATATACACTTTACGAAAATTTAAATTGAATCAAGTCCCACACAAAATTATCTGGACAGCAACGAAAAAAACGGAACGATTAATTTTCGTATGATACAGAAGGTTGTGTAATTGACCGCTTAAAGTGAGGTGTGGACTTGACGAGCTATTCAGTTGAGATGCAAAGAGGCACTAAATATCCGGACTTACGAAACCTGCCCAACATGTTGTCGAAAACTCTTGATAGGTTCTCGCGTGTGGCTCACCAAAGCTAGTGCAGTTCGTACCGACGTGACTTGAACAGCAATTAGTCACCAGCGCAGAACATGATGTCAGCGTCACTGCATGTTATGCGCGAAAACCCTCGAGGGACATTTTGATGACTTTGACACCCGAAAAGAAGGTACAGAGCAAAACGCACTTCCGCTTGCACCTTACGACTATCGTTATGCAACTAGTGATGATAAATTCAAAGGCAAACCATAATGTTAGAAATTTAACTGTGATTTACGAGGTTCTTAAACTTTTAAAATGTTGATGATTCTTCACACCTGCTGTAACTCACAGATTATTTTTATAAGCCATTAAAAATATGGTTGTAAAATTAACCGCTGCCACCAAAGTAGTGAGGAATGCATTATCAAATATCGTCCAGATTTTCTGGTAAGTCTAAGCAGATTTGTAACAGAAGGAACCATGGTGTTTCCTCTATTGCTGAAGGAACTCGGGTTAGACATCCAGTACCTACATAACGAGCATAATCGTGCCTATAAACGCTGAGCATACACCAGGCACTTAAATGTCAAAGCAATCAGCTAGTGCAGATCACGACATTCAAATTAAAACCGGGTGACTTTTTCATAGCACGTCACTGGGCATATCTCTGGACACGGTTGTACACATGATTATCAACAATTACATGCTTGTGAATATCAATAAGAGCATGCCCGAGCGAGGTACCCACTCTAAGGAGGCAATTCCTCCCTGAGGGTTGATGGAACACTCAAAGAAGTCTGTTCGGACTTCTCCAGCGGCACGAGGTCGTTGCCATGTGGCGCTGGCTTGAGGTTATAATTTCACATAACTAGTATACCTCATCTATGGCGAGCTGCATCACCTGCATGCGAGAAAGTGTATTAATCTTCAGCCGGTGCTGATCATGGTTTACGGGATGAGATGTGACAGTGAGTAAGTACGTCGTCGACATCATCACAGAGAGATCACCAATCATTCAGATCGAGGGCAGCGCGGCCGCTGCGCACGCAGAGAGCGCAGTACGCACAGGCAGATGAACATGTCAGCTGCGCGCCAAGGATTCGCTGCGCAATGTGCGCTGCGCCCAGGCCGGCAGTTTGCCAATCTTGCGGGGCGAGGCGTAAATATTCAATCGACCCGCAAGTCGCGATCGCATATGCAATGTTTGTGGTGTTTAGTGCCCAAATTGATTTCGCGATGGGAAAATTAATAGAAATTGGTGTTGTAATTGGTGTCCATCAACGAGTTTGTGAAAAAATTTAATTAATATATTTTTAATCAAGAATTTGTTGTAGCTAATTGCGAATGTCCCGTGATATGGGCGATTTTTTTCAGCAACCGAATTTTGAGAAGGTAAAAATGTGGTACGAACCACATTAGCTGGCGGCGTTTTAGATTATAAAGTGTGGTCTAAACGGTTGAGAAGGTTGTGACTCAATTAATTCCGAAATTAGTGTATTATGCGGACATGTTTCGAATGGAAATGCGTAGATTTTTCAAATTCACGACCGAACCGAGGAACTAAATTCTGAAAAAAGATGCGAGTTGGTGCACAAAATCTTTGTTGAAAATCCGAACACTGTTGGCCCGCTGCAGGCGACTTTAGAACTCAGCGAATCTGCATTTTTATAGATCAATTTAGTTGTTTTTTCGACCATCTTTGCTCGAGTAAGCACAGATCGATCAACCAAGTCTTAAAACAAAACAATAAGTGTGGTATTACGGATTACAATGGATGAGGTTATCTGTAAGAGTCGACACATTATTATTATTATTATGAGCCGAGCGTAATGATAAAAATCCCCGAATAAAACTAGTTGGCCGGCATTCCTAGAGTCAAGATGATCCGTGTAAAGAATTATTCATAACATATCCAGCTAGTTATGCTAATGAGAGATGCCATACGTGTTATATCTGATACAGGGACAGATCTTAACGAACCCATACTCGGAAAGGGGAAAGAACATTAAAAATCGCTAAGCGCGGTTATAGACATACACTATGCGAATATGGCGGGATAAAAAAATTGATCGCACCTATAGAGCTCCTGCAATACATGTTATCTCACTGGTGCACATCATACTTGCAGTTGTTTTTAAATGAGAATTAACATTGAGGTTGTCCACCAGTGAGTTTAAGGAAGGCTGCTGTTGCAGGTGCTCTATATGTACGAGAGCGGTATTGCAGCATGAAAGGAACTGCATACTCCACTCATGTTTCGTTCAACCATAATCGCGGGTCCCCGGTCCCACCCAAATTGCAGGGCAGCCAAGATGCCGAAACCAGAGATCGCCTGCAGAAACGTCGCCGCGGTCTCGGAAGACGCGCCCGATGCGCCCGATGCACCTGCATACTGCACTTTGCGGCCGTGGGATCGAAATGCAAGAAGCGCAACTATCGTCATTAAATAGCATCGCGTTGCAGTTGCAACATCATTACAATGCATTTTTATAAGCACGTATACATTGAATGATAAAATCATTAAATAAGATATCAAAATTTCCATTTCTACAGCGAGAGGAAAAAGTGTATTTAATAATGCACACGTGCACTCGTATTAGCATAGATTAACAAGAATGCGCTTAAAGCAAGGAACAGCGTGCTGCACCGAGCAAAATGTGAGAAAAATAAACAATTATTTCTTCGGTCTGCCACAATGTGCAGTTATATACTCGGCCAGCTGCGGCTTCTGCATTTCTCACTATATAGGTGTATTAATATTTCAATGAATATAGGTATAGCATAGTATACAGAGAAAGAGCAGGAGCAATGACAATGCGAGATAATATAAGACCGAGCTAAGGTAACCACAGTAGAATTTATGGACGGTAGCGTTCGTTCAGGTGTCTTCAGGTGTCTTTCGACAGCGCAAGAGCTTATTACCCCGTCGGCCGTTCCATTTTGAATTGCCGATATTACATTCCCATCGAAGGAAACCTTGTCCTTTACAGGCAGTCACGTTTCGTACATTTTTACTGGCCAGACAATTTGGGGCCAAGCCGATTCCTTGTCAATCAAGTTACCGTGCAGCTTTCGAGCCAATTCGAAAACACCAATATCTCTCCAATCGATTCTATGAATCGCCGCGTAGATAATAATATATTCCCACATTTTACACGTGCCGAATAACGGACCTAGCTTACGAAGCCGTTTCAAATACCTGCGGGGACACACCGTCACTAGACGTAAATACAAAATTAGATTTAATACCTTGTTAAAAGTACTTCCTAAGCATTATTGTTGAAAATGGCAAAGCACAATGAACAAGAAAAGCGATAATTTGCCCGCAAATGTGTCTCGTAAAGTCGTAAAGCGTTGTCATCTTGAAGCGAGTACCATTGAATTTGTCGCGAGTCCTAAATGAATCTCTAATTGGAAGAATGAGCAATAAGACAACAACCCGAGCCGCCTACTACTAAAGTACGCGATCAATGATAGAACAGAATGGCATGCTCGGTGTAAACGACCTGTTAACACTGCACAAAGATAGGACAGTTGGATTCGAACCCGGATCCGTCTATTAAACAGATCGTTAGTGTGTACCGCGAGCGCATTGTTGCGCATTTTAAACAATGAGTGGAGGTGCCGGGTTCGTATCACATTGGCAAGATGGTGCATGCTGAACATTTGCCGACGGTAAAACATTAGAGGAAACTTAGATGTGCTCTTGTAGGAAGACAGCGATGCCCAGAATTAACAGAATTACATATCGGATCATGCGATGTGCTGTTGTTTTATTCTATGCACACGGAGTAAAAGCACTTTCTTGTTCACCCATGGCCACTAGAAATATTCAAAAACTAAATAAAAACGGATCCTGGTGCATAAAATAATAAACTAGAATGTAGGTGTAAGTTCTCGAAGTACGTAAGTGAATATAGCAAAAAGTATAATGGAATTATATTATTGAAAAGATGCTGGCTTGATTAAAGCTTTGAAGTGCAGGATGATCCTTGCACAGAAAGCTGCAATGAAGGCACTCGTACAAAAACTTGATTGGGATTGGAGATTTGAGTGGCCCAGACCCATGTCGAGACTCCTCTGGAAATTCGATTCAAATTTCAATTGTCGCTATACGGAGGCGGATTTCAGTTTGCTGCTCGTTGGGAGGGTGGGGGGGGGGGGGGGGGGGGGGGGGAGGCACTCTCCACATTTCACATGCACATGTGCACGTGGCCATAATAAAAACATATATAAATCGAATTAACACATGAAAAACATTTTGAATATTCGATAACGCAGCTTGTGGTCGGGATTCATACAGAAAGAGGCTGTACCTATACCTCGGCTGTACCACGCGATCGAGTCTGCCGAGCATGTGAGGATGACTGAGGACTTCTAGATCACGGGTCAGAGGTGAGCTGAAATATTCTAAGGATATTCCATCCATGTAATGACACTTCACAACTGCGATTTATCATAACAATCCCCATGCTATTTGCATAGCAAGTGCTTTTTTTATTGTCAGCTTTATATGCTTAGAATATTTGCACTTCTTTTAGTTTTTATTCCTTCGCATCCAAATATGGTGCACATAAGACGCAGTTTTTATTTTTTGAAAGATGGCAGCATCGTGTTTTTATGCATTCGGGAAAGCAGGGTGTCCAAATGGCGAGCCCTCATTGATTGGGAGCAATCCCATCTCGTCTGGAAGGCGATGTGGAAAATAGAATTTCACTGCAGCCAAGGGAAAATATCTGGAGTTCAGAAGCATTTAAAATTATTAAACTGTTAGAGCATAAAGTAAGAATCATATAGTTCCTGTATGTATGCAGCATATAACATTTGGTCTTATAATATTATAAGATCCATCGCTTGTCACATAAACGCCGAGTGGGCATAATTAGCTCTCCCCCCCCCCCCCCCCCTCCCTCCAGCAGACCCACCAACATCATTAACAAAGTGCATCCATTAATCAAGAGTATTATATGCAAGCCGTTTCAGTATCACGCCTATAATTTCAACCAAGTGGCTTGAGATGTCTCGTTGTTCCAGAAGAACAGTGCTTGGAGATAAACACAAAAAACAATAAGTACCTAAAAACGATTGAGATATTGTCTTGACTCTTGAATGCACCGACCGCAGATACAACAAAACGCAAATGGACCACTTTATCACTCCACCAGTTTCAACATGGCGGCCATCGGCGAAGGCGACCATTGGGGGGACACTGACCATATTAATATGTACATGTTCACTTCTTCCCACAATCGTTCATACAAAACGCAAATGGGCCAACAAGAAGTTGATATTGATATTTCACTTTGCTAATGTGACTTGACATAAACAGGACTTGAAAATCTCTTTCGGTTGGCATTATTAAGTAACATTTTCAAAAAAAAACTGCAAATGTCGCGACCGTTACAGCTTGCACCACTCGTATCCGGGTTCAAGGTCACTGTGATCACTTGATCTTAAAGGGATGCTCTCCGTTCGCGCCGCAAAGGAGTCACATTCCCTCGTCGGAGACATATCTCCAACGGGGAATATTTGATCTTCAAGTCTGTTCGAATAATTTCATACGCTATAAAACTATGCTAGGCTCGGCTAGGTAACCTTTTGATATAAAACTAGGAAGTCTTGAAAGACATCCTAGAGAAGATGATCAAGTGGTTTATGAGCGGGGATCCGTTGATTAGAAGATCTCACGACCAATGTCTTGGCTCCGACATCCTTCAACTCGCAGCTGTATCCGCGATGGGTGGGATTTTGCTGTACAAGAAAAGTGACGCAATTTTTGTGATGATAACTTGCATTTTTCTGAGACTCCTTCCTTGCTGTGTTTATCGATTACAATCCAGGGGCAAAAGGTGTGGGAATACAAAATAAAATAAATCGTGTTTGAGTATTTCCCTAATTTTATATGCAATACCGGATTCAAAGTGTGGCCTAATACTTTGAACTGTTGTCGAGTACTTATTCATGATTTATATGGCACGTTGAGTGAGGGCACTGGGCAGATACTGAAGTTTCAAACTTTCATGATTCGTGAACTTGGCAATCAAGGCAAGACAACGATCATAAATGTAAACAAAGTAAATTGTATAATGAATTGCTTGATAATTAGCATGGCACACGCAAGCGAAGGTACTTCGAAATTCATTAGGCAAAACCGTGAAAATAGCCATAAATCAGCGGACTGGGCATATTCGGCTGCGTGCTGTAATTATATATTGTGTGGAAAAGTATGATGTTTGCATCGGCCAGGAATTTTAGTGGCACTTATGAAATCATCAGTGGTCTGCAAGAGGCGGCTTGGGAAGAAAACGTTACAACTTCCACCATTATGGAAGGCCAGCTGGATTATGTCTATTGCAACTGAGGTCTATTTAATTGCTCTAACAATTCCTTTTTCTCAAGTGATGGGGCAGAAAATTATCCAACATTTTTATGATCCAGTGAAGAGAGGCAGGAGAGTAAATCTTGAGAGCCAAGAAACTATAACCACATCTAAACCAAGTTTCCATTTAGGAAAATTACTTCAGAAGAATTACTTCTCACACCAACAAAACGTTTCTGAAATCAAGTGCCATAAAAATAAGGGAACAATTATTGTGAGAAATTGGAATTGCTACAATTTATCACAGATATTATGACAGGGGCAGAAAAGCTCATTAAAACTAAATTATTATCCAGTTTAGATAGAAAAAGGGTGAACAAGAACTTTTCGTGAAGCAAATCACCGTCATTTTGATGCGCGAGACATCTAATTACACATCCATATAAGAGCGGCTTGGATTAAGGCGTGCCCGTGCCCGTGCCCGTGCCCGGATGGGCGAGGGGCGATCACTGCACACTGAACACTGAACACTGAACACTGAACACTGAACGCAGCGAGCGGGGTGCGTTTTTGTCAAGTCTGCTTGCGTTGCCATTATGTTATATGCGTCTTGTCTGGGCAATAAATAAAAAAACATTACTACTTATATCGTTACCTCGCGAGTCTGTTATTAGAGCCTCGCATGGCTCTTGAATAAAATGCGCCATCTTGGAGACTTGGAATTCTCAAGCATGCCTCAAGCAAGCGTTATCGACGTTGGTCCAGACTTTAAATATATACTCACTATAATCTTCAAGTGACAATCAAATAAGATAAACATATAATTCGGGTCTTTTCGGTTCATTGGCACCATTAACGACATAAAACTTGGGGAAAAAAATACTCTTATTCTTATCAGAGTAAAAGGGATTGTAAATGAACCGTGTTAAGTTATAATTATAAATGACATACTTCTGAAACTTAGGACATTTTTATTAATTAATAGGCAATGCATTCTATAAAGGTAATATATTAAGTTCCAGAGACTGAATTGGGAAGAACCTTGATCGACGGACTAGAATGAATTCAAATATTTGCGTCTATCATTGGTTCGCAGCAGAAGTAGCAAGAAGTGCCTCGACCAAGTGTGACAGCGCGCGCTATCTCCCGGCGGAGCGCGGAGTCAGTTGGTTTCACAACAGAAATCACCAGCTGAGCACTGCGCCAAGTCAAGGCAAGAGAAGACAACCTCGAGGAAAAACGCGCAACGGTCACCCAGAGAGCCAACTGCTTTAACATACTCGCTGTCGCACGCTATCGCCGTTCATCTAATTCTTATCAAATTTTGTCATTTCAAAATAGTATGATATGTTTATTACCTTTCGTACTTATAATAAAAATAATGTAAACCAATGTGAGTTATGACAGATAAACGCATTACTTCACTACTCTACGTACGATACGATCTTCGATTGTCAACGATAACAGGAGTCTCCATCTAAGTCACTTTGCATATATACCAAGAGGCTAGCTAGACGATGAAATCAAAGACCGCTATTTCGAAGATATGTCATACCTACGATATTGCAATAGAAATAATCGACATCTATTGTCAGAAAGACACGAGACAAATTTACTCAAGCCAATTAGCAATTATTCATTTAACCACTGGCGCCCCAAATACCGTTACTCTAATGGGCTAATTCTAATGAGTAAGCAGATAATCATTTCGATTCGTTGTGGTAAAATTGTTGAATGTCTATCAATGGACAATAGGTAACTATGTCTTGTATATTATAATAACGAAATGAACTGCAAATGAATGGACAAGAGACCTCCCCATGGTGCAGCACAGGCCAACCGGGCTCGTGAACACAAGTTCAATTGGGAATCCCGGACATGAGACACACTCATTGTCTGGTACGCGATCTTCTTAATCATCCCGCATAAGGTATCAATGACGGAACCACGATGCGATAGTGGTGGTCCGACACTTCAAAATATCGCCGGGAAAGGCAGACTCTCAAATCGAACGTGCATGGTTACAAAGAGCTGAGTTTGTCCCTTAATTAAATTAATAATGCATCCATATGCATTTACAAACAAATAAAAATGAGAAGATGGCTGTTGTTTTACTGAGAAAATAGCAACACCAGAGCGAATGGTATCTTCTGAGCGAACAGAAAAGGAAACGGGAAGAAAAATTGTTCGATTTTACGAAGAAGCTATACTGGCTCTCACGAAATTCTTCGCGTGTTTTGTTTGTACAAATTCACTGGTCATTCTTTAAAACAGAGACCTTGAGAATTGATATGATAGGTTGCTATACTAAATTAATGCTCTGTGTTCACCGAATTCCGCAATTGATTAATAAGATAATTGGTTCAAATAGATAGCTACGTGCCGATAATACTGATCGAGTTATTGATTTGTGTTCCGGGTTGGGCAAAGGTATGCACTATACGCTATGCAATTGACGATGGCGCCCAACAATACGTCTGCTCCACAGTTCGACACTAATCGCCTAAGAGCCACATGCTGATGTTCAAATTGATATAGAAAAAAAGCATGTGTTAGGATAACTGTTTCAGAGATAGCATCAATAATAAAACCTGATTCGGCTTCTTACACATGATTTTGCTCGCCATGAAATACCTTCACGTGTCAATTAACAATCATTAGTCATCTAAATCTGTAACAACTCTTCCGCAAAACGACGGCGCAATTCATTGTAAAAAGTTGCTACGATTTCGCATTGCTGTTACGGTGAACCAGAGAAGACTAAACACCCTATACACGAAAATTTGCTCATAATAAATAAGTTATTCACTAAAACCCGCATTATATTGCAGAGGTAGGCTTCATTCGATAGAAAAAACAACAAATATTAAGCAATTTTTGTCCTGGGAAAATATTTGAAGGGTTCTTAGTGGGCCGAACAATTTCAAATACCGCATACCTTGAAACAGAGACACACATTCTTCACATTTTTCCAAAAGTTATGCAAAGCTATTTCAGGAGGAATATTTCGGCAAGCGGTGGCTCAAGGTTGAGAGGTTTGCACGTGTTACCTATGGATGGTTATTTGGTTGGTGAGCAGCGATGTTGCTGGTCCATCGGCTGTGGGCCGATGCAGGATTTTTGGGTGTGGGGTAGCGGAGGGGTCAAGGAGGGTCGCTTATGGCGAAAATGTGGCACGCTGGAAGGAATGCACATAGCTGCTTCTCTCTCTTTCGTGTACACACACATGTTTGAGTAATATATGACGTCATCATTATGAAAACGTGTGCATGTAGTTAATGTCGATGTAATATGCCGCAGTAAATAAAAACACCCGAGGTAATGATTCCCACCCAAAAGTTTCGTGGAATCCAGTCGATTGCGTGAAATGGTTTTCGGAAGAGTAGCGGATAACTATCTTCATTGTGTGCAGATTGTGTAGCATTAGGTTGATTTGTTATGCGCTAAACGGGTGGGCTTTTGACTCTTTGGAAGGCGATAAATAGGTCAGCGAGGCAGGTAATGTAGGCACACAACGCGAAGAATATGCGCGTGGGCGGAGGTGGTAGCGGGTTGGCCAACTGACGAGCGAAGACACGCGACCAAGAAAATCTACGTCAGCCCGAACTGTCAGCCCGAAGCTGGGGAAAGCGACTTTTCATTTTTCAGTATGCCTGAGCCGAAAATAGTGAATTGGTTTCGTCGTTAACGAAAAAAATCATTGTGAATGAGCCGAGGGTTATTGTTTTACAATTTATAAATGATAGGCTGCCGGTAGAACAATGATGTGGTAGATCAATGCATCTTGAAATCACATGAACATAGTTTAAAAAAAAAGCGAACGTAAATTAATTATATACAACTGCCAAGTTCATCGGTACCTTGGTAGGTCGCGTCAGGCATGTATCTAAAACTCAGATAACAACTCCAGTGATATCAAGTCCAAGAAAGACTCTCGAAATTGAGAACGAATTGAACAGGATTTCGACGCAAGTGTAAATGCAGCACACGGCAATTCTTCCACCCACACTGCACCTCGGCGCTTTCAAAGCACCAACGTCCTCCACGGCACCGGAGCGCTGGCTCCAGTTGCCCATAAATGCAGATCGTGATGCCATGTTTTATCACCCGATATTTACAACCATTCGCATGGAAAAAATCAAATCGTCAGAGCTGCATTCAAAGTGCATTTACACTCTATAGTAGTTCTATATAAAGCTCGACCATCTCGCGGATGGCGAGCCAAGAACCTGCTCCAAGCATTCCTAAGAGTCTGCACTTGCATTTCTAAATGAGAGAAGAAGCGATAAATACAGGCATGTACTTTTGCATCTACTCGCAAACAGTTGAAATGCAAGTAGGGGCATAATTTGCAAGTACACGCATCATGACACTGGCCCATTCATTACAAAGACTTATGCGTGACCTTTGGCCTCGCGATCAAGTTTTCCATATGAAAAGTGGTATCCGATAATGCGGCGCACAGATCTGAGATTGGCGTAGCACAGCAGTGTAGCAAACGTAATGTTGCAGGAGACGCAGTCGGTGCGAATATCTGCGCTGTACTTGCAATGCAGCGATCATTTCAGCGTTATTCATCCTTGATAAGCACACTTTTTTGTGACGAGGTACAGTCGTTTTTGCAGCTGATGATAAATTATTGTTTATTGGCCGTTGTTAATACTTTGTGTGTTATTTTTTTACTACTTTGATCGCAAGTACAAAGTATAGAAAGATACCGAATCTTCTGATACATGAGCAACGACAAATTGGTGTATGTAAACTCACAATACCCTCACCACTCGCCTACATGTGATTCAGTAACGCACTGCACTAAAGTTCTATTGTACATTCATTTCTGTGGCAAGTCATCTTGTTTAATACCACGCCATAAAATGTACCTTCTTTACTTAGCCCTATTTCACACATATTTCTTATTGCATGGTAAGTCTATCGTTTCTGCAGCTATATGTAATTGAGGAATTGTGATCACATTCTTTGTGTTAATACGCTAATGAACGATGAATGTGCATTTATTTAACAAATAACTTATGCTAGATGCTTACAAAAAATTAGTTTCCTGATCCGTATCCAGCACGATTGTTTTCAAAACGACCATCGAAAGTTCTCTAGACGGTCCCAAGATTTCGGTAGGATCGAGGCACCACTTAGCCACAAGAACCCGAGTGTCTGTGAAAAGTATGACGAGGGATTGGCGATGGGTGGCCGGGTTAGGGCCATGGCGCCCCCGCAAGGCGAGACTCGAAGGATCACGAGGCGCTCAGGATGACAGTGGCATGAGATCCAGTTCCGGTACCATATCCTCGCGACTGCAGCTCAGCTCAGATGTGACAGTTGACACTTAACATGCTCTTGACTCTTACCTTTCCATCAGCCAAGACTGTCACACTCGTCACAAACTAATCTATATTGTGCAGAGCTGTCACAATTTTCTCCTTCGTCATCCGTTCCAATTCGTCTGACAGTTGCGTCTGACGGGCTACGAAGCGGATTACGTTCTACCTACAATAAAGAGCGAGCTTACTTAGTCAAGAATCAAATGCAATCTTACGATATTAACTTCTAGCTAAGTCACGCGGATTAAGTTACACGTGAGATGGCTCGAGTTATTTGAGTAATGAAACATCACTTTAATTGAAGCCAATTCAAATGTCCGTGCGCCCGTGCCACGTGTTTTGTTACTGCTATCTTTGAATTGGCCTGCACAAGCGAGATTGTGGTTTAGCCATGAAAACCTGGAGTGAATCCCATATCCCTTAGCCCAGTGGGGATGAATTGTATAGGGGGACGTGGGGCGGGGGACGTGTGACGTGGGAGACGCCAATGCTGCGGCCGAAGCTGCAACGGTTTCATAGTAAGGCGGACGTTGTCGCTGGTATAGAGCAACTATCCCCTCATCATATTTATATGTGTATGGTTACTTGGAAATGAAGGATCCAGGATCCAGGAATCAGGATGGAAATGGATGCAGGTCGCTCGATGCTTTTTTATGCTGTTTAGTGAACTTGAAACGCTTGCAAGACTCGTTTCAGCGTACTCTCCGGGGAGTGGAGGTGCCAGACGCACTACAGCGTTCTCTCCGAGGGGTGGAGGTGCCGGGCTCTTGGAGTGATTGAATTGCGACTCTCGATCCCAGACAATTTTTTTATGCCAACATCTATTGATGTGTGGTTTTGTTGACACCGTTAAAATCACATGTCCGATACATACAATTGCACAACATCACCTGATGTTGCCGATTACGAACCCAGCATCTCCTTCTTGAGGACAGGACACGTTTTTAAGAGGTTAACAGTATTAATCCGTCTCCTTGGTGATGCCTATGATTAGTGACGGAGCGTAATGTGGATTAATCTCAGTTTGTTATTGTGGAACCAATCGACTACCTACACAATTAAATTGCGGTGTGTGGTTGGGTAACTGTACCTCCAGTCTCCACGGCCAGCTCCTATTCCTATTCCTCGTGCGCGTCTCGCAAAAGGCCTGTCTGGCTGCCTCCCTTCTGTGCTCGCCCACTGACAGTCTTGCGAGCGAGCGACTCGAACCAAAACACAGCGAACTGGTGGGTCACTCTGGGTCAGCCAGTGGCGCTAATACACCGCGAAAGCCACGACTGTTTCACTTAAAAACACATCGATTTGCACAGATTTTAAATATACCTAGAATACCAATTTGGGGATAATATTATTGTTATCGTTCCCGGTACCGTTCATTAACTGTTCGTTAATCTAAACCAGGGTGTATCGTGGCAAGTAATTGAACGACTGTCCCAGTAAAGTAATAATTGTCCAGTGCGACAGCTAGCTTAGATAATTCACGAGTTTGTTCAGCATTTGCAACTGAATTGGAAATTAAATACAGAGAATCGCTAGCCCAGAACATTCACATCAGGAGCGAATCTATGATATCGCAAAAATACTTTATTGACACTCTCAGAGTAAGTACTACCACATACTTTTCCTGTTCATAAAGCCAACCCTTTAGACAACAGTGGTGTCACTTGTAACAAGCGATCCTGGTCGGCTCTGGTTCCAACCAGTGGTGGAAGGAACAAATCGCAATCCTCATCTTCGAAAACCAATCCGAACTAGAGCCCGCTCCAGCGCCACTGCAGTCAGTCAATGGGCACTGGCGCAGTGGACCCAGCCACCCAGATTGTCGCAGTCTCTCTGCGGAAGGCACGCCACAATCCCATCACGGGCAGTCGTCAATGGGCACTGGCGCAGTGGACCCAGCCACCCAGATTGTCGCAGTCTCTCTGCGGAAGGCACGCCACAATCCCATCACGGGCAGTCGTCAATGGGCACTGGCGCAGTGGACCCAGCCACCCAGATTGTCGCAGTCTCTCTGCGGAAGGCACGCCACAATCCCATCACGGGCAGTCGTCAATGGGTCCACTGGTTATTGAAATCGAGACTTATAGCTTCATAATACAAACAAGGCGCTCTCGTAACTGTAAACTAGATCATTTTCCTAACTAGATTGCACGGCAAGGCACGGCACGGCATGGTCAATGATTGTATCTCGCTCATGCACGTTCAAGCGCAGTTTATTAAAATTATTAGATAATCTAATTATTGTTATATATAAAATATATTACCCGAACGTCGAAAAAAATTTGCTGGAATTTTAATTGCAAAAAACAACAGTCACACACAGCTGAACATATTATTGCTGGTATGATATTTTATAGCGGTTCTCTTTCAACATTATTGCTTTTCGTTCAAAATCGGTTACGATTCAAGGGTTTGTGGACATTACGGTGCATTGCTGGTTTCATGAACACGCATTAAAACACGTTAAAATCATGCGGGTGTCATGCATTCTACGACAAAGGTCGTAGAATTTCTTTGCACTTCAAACCAAAGCACAGTGCGATTTTCTTTAAAGCTACAAAGGAAACCGTTCCACGTGCAGAAAGTAAGTATCGTCTTGAATCACATGTAAAATAATGGCTACTTTCTCATAAAATGCTAGAGCCGTGAACAGTACATTAGATTTTGATGGAGCATCATTGAGAGGTAAATAGCCAGTCGAAACGAGGAAATTATACATGATGCTCGCCTCATTCTAGTTAGCATAACATTCGAATTGTACCAAATTAGCATTTCTTGGCATGAAAATCGTCCGTCAAGACGTCAATAAAAGCCAGTCTTCAGCAATCAGCAATCAGCAGCAAAACGCTCTCCCCAATTTATCACCTCGCTCACGACTGGCATCCTCTGCCGCGCGCGGTCCGTGTACGCGATATACCAACGCACAACACAGCGTAGATTTGAAAAAAATCTACGAATGATTACCGAGAATCTCTGCAAGGTCAAATGAAATAGGCAACACCATCACGCGGATGAATAAATTACCAGTTTTGGACTGGATTCTCATTTTAAAAACAACACTGACAAAAAACATGCAGCCCGGCTCTATACGAAGAGTATTCAGACGCCCGCGGCGGCCGGCAACGACGTCGGGTGCGATAGACACGCCATCATCTTCTCGGCTGCCGCGGCGGCTGCAGCATCCTCCATGGACCATGGGACAGGAGCGCCGGCGAGGAATCATCCTCCGCGCAGCACTGATAAAAGCCGAAACCGAAGCTAGAATCTAGCCGATTTAACTTTTAAACGCTCCACCAACTTCTGATTAGAACAAACATCACGTTTTTCATTATTATATTTCTATTAATGAACAGTTATAAAACTGGATTAAACTAATATTGACAGCAGATTCTCGCGCTTTTGTTTTTCTACGGTAAACGTTTAAAACGCCAATAAGCTGTTCACATCAGCGAGTCAATAGCTATTAAATGCAAGGATCCGTAATATTTTCGCGTAAGACATGTGTGTAGATTTCGAAATTTGTAAAGAACGCGGATATCAAAACAACGGGCGCCATGGTTCGCCGATTAAAACACTAGAATAAGAGTACGATAACAATCAGCTTCAGAGATTCGTTTCCACGGCGGTGGTCATCTAAGGCAGACCTCGCCAGAGCTACTCCAAGCGTCCGAATAGTGCGAGGCACAGGCACTCATGAAAAGTAACCGTTCGTTCGCGCATCGAAGTCTCCAAGCTAAATGCACACGGCACCCACCGGCACCGAGTGCGCATCGAGCTCTCCCCGCTAAACACAGCGCGGCACCCGGCGCCCGAGACGCGGCGAGAGCCCGCGATCGCTCTTGGCACTGCACGGTGCTTTATTGTTCGTGCCGAACCTAATTGATTATTCATTTGACTTTACAGGCAAATTAGACTGCATTAAACTGTAAACATAATATTCATCCGACGTCGAATAACCAGCGAAAGATTTATTGAGAAACACGAGCAGTGGCAAGCAAGAGCATTCGCGATCGCTCTTCGAGGTCCTTGACTCCACCCTGCTGCATCATGCCGACTGCACTCACGACCCACAACACAACACAATTGCTAAATGCAATTATCGCTTCACTGCAAAACGATAGGCACACTCTTGTCGAGATTTAGTTTACTTTCCAATCAATTTCTTCAGCCATTCTTTGATTAACGTTTCGAACCGTTAAAATGTCTAGAATGATTGCCCCAGTAACTTGGTAATGTTATCTGGACTATATAGCCTTGAATGGCGTTTGTCCGATGACTCGAGCGGCGAGACTCCGGCGCAGACACCTTGCAACAAAAGAGTGATTCGTGACGGTGGTTGCCAGTTCGTCTTCACTTCTTGTGCCACCCTCGTCTCGACCGGCGCAATAGTGGCCAGTGCTCCTAGTGGATTATCATCGATCGCATCGCATCGCATCGCAATGAGAATGACGATACACAGAGGCACCTCTCTCGCAGTCGCAGTGATCCACTCTTCGCGTGGACCCGAGTCCTGACCACATTCTGCTGGCACATCTCCAGCATCGCATACCTCGCATGCGCATAACCAATTCACAAGAACACCGCGACGTTCTTCCTTCTCAGCTTAAATGCGTATACCAAGAAATTTAGCACTAAATTAACACCCATGCAAAGCACAACAGAAATACACTCTTAAATCTTGTCGAGGGTCAATTACCAGTTGGTCCAGTGTTCATTTCAAATGTTCTTCGAATAGAAAGAAGTGGAAACCAGAGGTAGGTCTTCTAAACTTGAGGAGGCGTTCTGGCACTGGTAGAGGCAGACACTTTGGAGTGTGATTCCATTGCAACCGTCTATTATTGTAGGCAGTACAGTACAGGTAGCTGTTCTGCCGAGCCTGTCCGCGGCCAAAAAGTAATTGGCTTTGGTTACGATTCGAATTCGGCGACGCTTGCCTGTCTGGCAATGAGGCCATGATAATATAATTGGGTGATATTCGAGAAAAGTCATTGCTACACCGCCGACAATCTAGCCGAGTACCTACGTGATGCGAGGCTTATTTTCGACCATCGCCGCGGCTATGGAAGTTTTTCTGTGAAGCCGAAGGTAAAAAAACACCATCACGCAGGCTCCGAGTTAGTTAAAAACAGACCTGTTGCATTATAATTATAATATTATTATAATAAGTAACACGAACGAGACAGGGCGAAGGAAACAACCCCCCCGAGGGTATTCAGAAGCTTCGGCTGTCTTCAATAAAACTCAAAAGAGTTTAGTTTTCTATCCTTGAGTGAGCGTTGTAAACTTCTTTGAATATTACGGCGAGTAAAACCCTGATAAAACCGAAAACAGGTAGAGATTTTATAAACGTGCACATGCGCATTTTTTATTGTTACAAGATCCCGTGCTCATTCATAAGTTAACAGGAGATTTCATGTGATAGGTCGCAGGTTTGGTCCCCAGGGTCTAATCGCTGCATGCATTCGGTCGCCTGTTCTCTTCGCGCCTTGAGGGCTGCAGGCCGGACAAAATTGGCATTTCCGCTGAACCCTTTGCTATTAGGTAGGCGCGCTGCGAACGGAAATTGACGCAAAATGGGTGCGATTTCATTTTTTTGCAGGTTATTTTCACATTCCACGCAAAAGATTTCCGCTGGTCAGAAAATTTGTTTCATTCATGATTTGCCAGATGTTGTATGATGTTCATTCAGAGGATAGTAAACCAAATACCCAACGGAAAGGTTGGCTAAACTGCTAGAATTAGATAGCAGGCGACTCGCAAAAGATTTGACTGTGTGCATTATAAATTATAATAAAATTCTCTCTTGGTAAATTAAAAGAAGATTACAAATAAGATTATATCAAAAACAGAGATTTGCATTTTCAACACAGAGAATATTACCTATACAAGATAATGTTCAGCCTTCAGTCATGAATATATTGCAAACACAAATGATATAGTAAAAGGTGTTGAATACATTACCAAGTTATTTAATTTTTATTTCTTATTGTGCTTACTTGCTCTCGAGCATATCACTACCCAAACTTGGCACAACATTTTGCATGCACATACTGATTTTCATTAATCGTTCAAAATATCACCATGGCCATCACAACACTGGATCGATCAAGACTAGTTCAAGTTCGCAATTTTCAGCCGATTTCTTAATCGGAAATAAATAGAACTTGCCCTTCGTTTTGTGGGAGTAAGCCAGGCAACAGTCAGTAACTATCTGTAATTAGATAAGCGATAATTGCAAACAAACAGAATAATTAGAGTACCTACTAGCTAACAAGGGATACCTGTACATTATCATTAATTAGTTTCAATT
Organism: Nemoura dubitans; assembly: GCA_921293005.1. Lineage (NCBI taxonomy): Eukaryota > Metazoa > Arthropoda > Insecta > Plecoptera > Nemouridae > Nemoura > Nemoura dubitans. Next base: position 17,783,264 of record OV121074.1, read on the forward strand.
ATTTATCAGCACCAACACCAAGCAGCGTGCAGCGTGAAATTTAAGAAAACATCTGAACTGACGACGTATAGTAATCATCGCAAATTTTAAATTAAATAAAAGAAAAAAACGGTAAGCAAAAAAAAACTAAAAGTTGCATTTAACTGTAATTATACACCAAAGCGACTTGACCCACTTCCAATAGATCCGATTTACAGCCGAACAGTAGCCAAAAGCTAACAAGCACCTATACAATTCATACCACACGCGAAACATCAACTGTGGGAACATTCAAACGAAATTAATTACGCTTATATCATTAAAATAGGGAGTTTGTTTTGGCACGGTTGAAGGACCGGAAGAACGGAAGGAAGGAAGGAAGCTAGAACGCTCGTTACAACGTTGCTTCGGTTGTGAACGGAGGATATGGACTGACAGGTAGCATTCAAAAGGAACGAATCCTGCCATGCCAAAGGTTTGCAGTGCACCACACCGAAAGCTACACAATCGGATTCGGTTTTACGCCAGCTAGAGATAATTAAAGTAAAATAAGATCGATACAGGCGAGCAAATCGCTTGTCTGCTGTAGTTACAGGGAAGTGCACTTCATTAATTGTCCTGAGACACTTTCACTCGGCTGTTTAGCGTACCTACATGAGTGTCGAGTACTGACTACTGCGGGGAAACCAGACATGACGGCTACATTTTAACCCGAAGAATTAGGAATACAATCGATCTGATGAACAATGCCGAGTTTATTATCAAATAGCGTTCTAATTTGTTGCTCACTTTTCCCTTACATTAACGATAATCTTATAATTTGTCTGTATGTCATACCAAACCAGCAATCAGTGAAATGAATGAATACTGTTGATGTGTCATTAGGTAACGGTTGGTATGACTCGCTCAAGTAACGACAGTTCTTGCGTACATTTTTTGTCATCCCTTTATCGCTAAGTCCCGCTTTATATCATCTCCTGCGGCCTGCCCTGTGTGACAATTTCTGATTTTCAAATAAATGAAATCATCACATGGAACCTGATAGAACGTATGCCTATTAGCGAGATGAAAGTAATGTTTCTAAGCACAAGAAAAGCATTGAAAGTGACGAAGTAAATCGATGGGACAAAAATAAATATAAAACGGCCAACTTCAAAATACATGTCCCAAGATGTCAAGATGTTCCGCCCTTTTCATTTCGGAAATGACTTCTATACCAAAATAAAAACAAACCTCTTTATACTCTACTAGCGATGGTGTAATTTTTTCAGCAATAAACTTCGTTTTCACTTTTCAATATCTTGCTCTAGTTCAAAGCTAGTTACCATATTTCACACAGTGTGGCTTTATAGTAATGTTTTTTCACGGTTCACAAACGCAAAAAGGCTATTTACCATGCTCAGGTCTTGTCGCATGATAATCAGAAGAATGAATTTTTAATAAATGTATCTCTGCAGAGTTACCTTCTACAAGTGGAAACTGGGTAATCAAGTAATAAGCTACCTTCTGTTGTTTCTGCCGACTGGAAGTATTAGCTCTGTTTCACTTATCTTTAATTACATCAATGTTCCGGTCTAGTTGCGCGTGGGAGACTTGAAACGTAATCCCAACACAATTGTTGATTGTTAAATTACCTCATTATACTTATTCACCAGACACTGATTTTAAAAACCAGTACTAATTCACGTGATAATAAATGACAAATCAAGATTTATAACTTAGAAATGAGAAAAAAATACAGAATCTCTACAAAGTAGTCACGAACAACCACGCTATCAAAACGCAATTATTATTTCTGACCATACCCATGGGTTATTTTATTTCTTATCCATTCAATCGGCCATATCTCAAATTTCCAAGATATTATTCCCCTCACAGCGTGTGGCCTTGAAAATTGGTCAAAATAGGAGGTGAAATTTATTAGGCACCATACCTCAGAGGCTTTTACTACCTCCAAATTGAAAAGACCCTCTCCACAGAACACAATATATCCACCAGTAGAGCAGTCGCCACCACAAAACACAAGGTAGGTATGTAAATAAATGAGGATAAGTTATGTAGAATAGAACCCAAAAAAGAAGAGATTGTTATTATTATAAATAGCCAGTTTGAACTTGAAAGGCCGTCAGTCGGGTCGGGGTCGGGCCTAGTGTTGGTGGGATGGTGGGTGCTCGCGGTACCGATGGCTGGCTTGCGTTGCTTCCATAGTCGTAACTGACACTTTGCACTTGAAAGACAGGTGGGCTGCAGCCAGCAAGGCAAGCTGACCCAGAGGGGCTCTGGCGCTAGGATAAGAGACTTGCTGATAGAAAGCATTATACCTCCTCATATCTCCGTCCATACTGTCCATGGCTATCTATAGTTCTCCCACTGTATATTTTTAACCAATAGTTACAGAGTAACTATAGTCTAAAATGAACATTTTCGGGGTAATTAACATTCGAGTCAAATTTTCAAAAAAAGAATGCCAATGGTCACTCAAATTGTGCGACTTTCGTCTAAACATACTTGTATAATGGAATGATACCTTCAACGGAGTGGCCTTGAACCGTAAAGCAAATTTGGTACGAAAGCCAAATCATGGTCAGTGGTGCTAGAGCAATGTAGAGAAAGTAAGAAGGAAATTAAAGGGATGTAAATAAGCAATGACCAATGGAAGCTATTTATGTGTTTGGCGATTCCTTTTTACATCCCAGCTGGGATATCCAATCCTGAACGTGAAAAAATGTTTGCAAATCAATATTATATTGGATCGAGATATTTTTTGTAAGCCAGGTACCCACACACTGAACGCGTAATGACTCATCGAGTTCACCTTTACTCTTCAGACGACTGAAGACCGAGACAGAAAGAAAAGTACAAACTAATGAGATTTTTAACTACGAACAATTTCCGTTTAAAATTCAATCGGCAAACACCCAAATTCTCTATTAGTGATGCCGTGTGTACCAAACACAGTCCAAGTATTTCCTACGCCTAGTTTCACGCATTACCACGGTCCACGCCACGAGATTACGCAGTACCCACGCACTGCGATGACCGAGTAGAGGCGGCGTCGTTTCAAGCGGTAACGCAGCCACGCACGCACGCACGCACGCATGCAGCCGACTGCCGCCCCCGCAGAGGAACAACGCACAATGCGTTGGAATGGTCCAGCAATGGATTGGACATGCGGATCATTATCGTGGCACCATGGGCTCGGGCATCGAACGTGCCATGCCCCCCCCCCCCCAACCCCTTCCCAATTACCAGCGCCAGACTGAAATTAGGGGCCCGATCCGAAACCGAGACTAGGCAAATGACGGTAAGAGTGGCCGTAAAAGGCTGGGAAATGCGTTAGATGCACTTGGAGATCTGGCTGCTATTCATTCTGGAATGGACGTGTTCAAGATTGGTAAGCGGAACGTCTAGACGTGAAGTGTTACCTATATATTGATATATAGTTCAGTGGTCGAAGATAAATTAAATGATACCCATGGCACGACGCAAAAAGAATAGTATGCGATATCTAATTAGGCGGCAAAAATTAATTGCATGTGCATTTAGTTGTACAAGTACACAGGTAAGTTGCGGCCGTTTATTGAAGCGAAGCCAAGAAAAAATTCCAATTAAAGCTTTATGAACCATTAAAATTGAAAGATTGGCCAGTGAAGCGTTACCAGAGTCAAGTTTGCCGATTTTTTCGTGCAACTGATCGCGAATAAAGGAATACCATTGAAATGCATGTATAAAATAAGATCGTTGTGCCACACAGCAGCAGCAAATTAAAATAATTCTTTGGGTGAAAATTTTACCCAACACTACAAGGATTATTGCCGATGGTTATTATAGTTACCAATTCCCTACGGAGCATCTGTGCTGCAATCTCAACAGATTGGGAAGGACAGGTCTTTTCATTAGGTGTCAGCAAATCGAGTGAAAGCAACAAAATTCACATCCAAAAAACAGCAACTGAAAGTTAAAATGGAATTTAAATATCGGGCCCATAGCTAATAAGGTCACGCCTAGAAATCGAATGGTCATAGATAATTTTTCTCCTCAGCAGTTTAAAGCCATGTTCCGGAAAACGAGGACATCGATTCATGCGATATTTTCAATCGTTTATTTTTGAGGATGATGAAAAGAATGTAATCATCTCACCTATCATTCAGCCAAATAAAGAATTTAATCGGAGACTCGTATAGATAATTTTACTGGGCTATAAAAATGTGTTGCAAAGAAAACTTTCATAAATAATATGGCTTTTTCTGGCATTCACGTTGCGCCCAAATGGATCCATAGAAAACGTATATACCAAATCATCTATGCCTTATTTAGGTATAGGTGCAAGATGAGATTGGTACTGAGGTACTGGAACTATACACAATACATCCACCAATTGATCCACACAAATTATTTACACGTCATTTTAGTCTTGTTTGTTTGATTGAATAAAAATTAACCCGAGCGCTTTTCGGTCCATCACAAAAAAAAGCAAGTCAAAAAGCTGGCCGGAAGCTGTCCTCCAAGGCTGGGGCGCGCGGTATGAGGCCACCAGCCGGAAATGCAGTCCTTTGAGAGGATGCTACCATAGAGAGGAAGTTACGGATGACAGGAAGGGGTCAACCTCGGTACAGATTGATCAAACGCGCTCGATAGCAGTTCGTCACTAGCCTCATTACATCACTATTCGAAACATTTATGGCAAACCTATATTTGAGGGCAAGCAAAACGCTATTCAATTGACGTCCATGCTTCATGTCCAAGGCAAAAGTAATTCCTCACGAGTTCATGTTTTAGAGTTCTCATCGCATGTGCATCGTTGAAATGCAAGCGAAGAGTCTTCGCTGCAAAATGGTAATTAATAAATCGGAATTGCAGCTCAGAACTGATTTTCAATTCAAAGAGGCTCTTTAGAATATACTCCTAATTACAAATCTAGATAGCAATTAGTAAGTGATTCTAAATTACATGCTAGTAGGTACTGGGTTTCAAAAAGTACCTTTAATTATACTGTTTTATTACAATCTGGAATTAATTCAACTCTTTGTTAGAACAAAACACTCTGGTATAATGGAGACACATCTTATTTATGATTGAAGCACAGAATGAACCGTATTTTCAAGAAAAAATGTAAATACTAATTAAGCACCAAGAAGACCTGGCACGCCGTTTAAAATGGACGCTGATAGTTATAAATGTTGAGTAGGCAATATAGGTCCACAAAAGGAGCATAATAATAAATTGACACGCAACACACTCTCAAACTGGCGGCTTTTAAGTAAAAAGAGCGCAATGAAAAGTCTACCGTCTGTCTCACAAGTGAGCAACTTGTGCCACTACCACTTAAACTGTCTTGAAATAATTTCAGCAAGGGTTTTGTAAAATCCTCTGCGGCTCAGACTTCATCGAAGTCATGCATCATTATTCAAACTGAACCTTGCTCGTTTATAAATTGTACATTATATTAGAGGTATTCTTGTTCAGTTCATGCGTTGTTTCTCATAAAATCTAAAATACTAGAAGGTTCCGTTTCAGTTTTTACACACTTACATGTACACCTTTCTGAAGAAAAAACGCACAAAAAGCACAACGACTATTTTTGTTCCTTTAGTGTGTTAGTGTTATGAATACTTATTACTCGGTGCCTATCAGTAAAAACGTTCTCCAGTGGCTATACCCATTTAAAAGCCATGAAATTGAGCAACACACACAAAGCAAATCACTATGACCATTGAAATCTGCTGTGTATAGCCACATTCTTTTGTCAAATCTTTATCAATAAGCTATCTGATCAAGCGGTAGTTGCATTGTGCACGAGGCGCAGGGCCGCCACTGGAGCAGCAGCAATGGGTTCGAGGTCCAGTCTCTGCACTGCAAATCTGTGTCATTCTCTCCCCAGTCTCCGATCGACTCTCTCACATACCAACCAAGAATCGTTGCCTTGTTTCGCTCAACGCGGCTGCAGCATGATTTCTCAATGCGACCAGATCATGAAATCTCACAGGTGTATACAGTAAATAAAGCTGATCCATGAAAACAGATTATACTCTAATATACATTTTCCTATTTCGATTGATTTGTTTAGTCGTTACGACAATTTGAAATGGATGTACATATATCCTTGGCAGGGTTACCAACTGCAAAACACGTATCCTCCAACCCAATGCAATGCAAACACAGCATTGGACATGAAAGACACCGTTTGAGGTTACGTTAGCCACACAGGAATTACAAAGTCGACGAAAGATAGAAGTAGAATAATGACAGCGATGACATCCATTCTTGTCCGTCAATTTATGTCCACACATGCGTTTTACACCGTGGCATGCTTTCTTTCTCAGTCAGTCACTGAAACACACCGCGATGACCGCGAAAAACGAAAGCCTTTCAAATTTTACATACTCAATGCGTCCACACTGTCATTATCTCACCGTATTTATTTAGTCGGCGATTCCAAAAAAAGAAACGCTTTCCCGGTGGTTTGCGTCCTGCGACGTTTCCAAGAATCTTAGTAGCGCACACATGTGTTCTCAAATCGAAACTACGCTCGCGACATGTTTACTTGAGTCGACTGACGGACGCTCGGAAAAATACTTTGATTTCCATCTCAACATTCAAGAAAACACATTTTTCTCTCATCTGTACAAGGTACAGGGCTGGTTTTGGACGAGCATGCAGCTATTGTAATAGGTAAGGTATTACAGCAACAAAAAATGTGGTCACTGATTCAAGAAAATCAGCATAAATGGTGGGTGGGTCAGTGCTTCAAACCAGTAGGTATAAGTGACACTGATGTCATGGATGTCAAACTGTCAGACTGTCGGCTGGTGGCAGACGGTAAGTGGACGCGAGAGATCCTTGTGCTTGTGATGCAGCGAGCAAGTTATCGATCACAACCGCGAGATCCGGGTTTCATTCCCGCTGATTGATTCAATTACTTTCATGTGAACACAAACAAACTTGAATAATATATTGCTTTCCGCCTTTATAAGAAAATATCTAGGTTTACAATGCGCATTTATGGACAGAGCGTGTGCAAAAGAGGTGCGGATTGTAAGCCATATAAACTTTCGAGCACCTTCCTCAATTGCGATGTAAATCGTAATAATAAATAGATTAAATAAGGACTTGCGAGGGGAGCCATATTCAGTAGCACACCTGAAAAGCTTGGCGTACTTGTTACTTTTAAATAACGTCCATTAAAATTAATTATTGTAAAAAATGTATTTTATGTCGAGTGAGGTAACATATGCGCCACACAGCGTCAACATGATTTTCACACACACACACACATGCAGTCAGCCTAGATGCAATAAAATGTGTATCATATCCACAGTCCACATTTTTATACGTGTACGCTGCAATATTATGATGTGATGATGATACCATCACGACTCCGTCCAAGGATTCCCAGGGAATCTTCCCATCCAGACCACTGGCACAATCTTATGGCGCTATGGAAATATGCAAATGATAAGTAATAATTATAATCTTAGCATTGTTATATTAAACGCTAGTCACTCGGTATAAAACAAACCGGGGAATGAGCACCACAATCATGAGAGCATAAGACAACACTGGCCCGATGCACTTTGTTAGAGGTCCGCGAATCAAGCGATGTAAAAAGCTACCGAATTCCGTAGGAACGACCGGATGACATCGAATGTGTTCCCAATAGTGATTGGACGTAACCTACTGTCTACCACGACAGTCTACGCGCGGAGGATCTACTAACACGGCAATAGTAGTCCAATAATATGATATGTTAGTCAGCAACAAACGCTACACACGTAGATCTGTAGCATATATAATAGTAAAAAAACAAGAAGCATAATGCTGGTGCAAGAATTGCTGAAATGTTGACCTGAAGTGTGGTAAAAACTTGGCCATTGGCCATCGAGCTGTGCTGTGTGACTGGTGCAAGCAGAGAGGCAGCGAGGCAGCGAGGCAGCCTAATCGGAGTCCTCGTCCTCCTCGCAGAGCTGGACCATGCAACGGTTCTCAAGTCGTGGCGGCCTCGCTCTGGGCACTATACCCATCGTGGCCTAGCGCCGAATACTCACTCATCCTCAGCCTCTGCACTGCTCAACAGTCACCAGTCAGCTGACCAACTCTTCGGTTCTACGAGGCATTTGATGGAATGGTGATCGCTTTTCTGAGACATGATTGTGGATAAATTTAAGAAGCAACATCGAAACGAATTTTTAGGGTGGGGCTTTCGAGGTCATCTGTGCAGGTGACAGGGGCAGTGAAGGAATACCGAACGGGGATCTATCGGTCTGGAATAGAATATCTTTACGTTAACCAGTGCTAGTGAAGCAACTTGTTAATGAAAAAATTATCATATCCATGAAGACTCCTACTGAGATCTGTCAAAACTGTCAGATTTGTGACAAGGAATTGTGAAGGACGTGTACTTTTTAGCAATTAGATGCCCAACTGTTTAGCTAGTTCCAATGGAGCAGCTCCGGGGGGAACTTATTGAAAATATTGCATACAGAGTTATGCGACGTGATGTTGTTACCCGCTCCTTTTCACTGATAGTAGTTGTACTCGTAGGCAAACGAATATGAAAATAAGGTGTGCATGTAAATGTTAAATTAAATTAAAACTAATATCGGTTGGATTTTCAAGAAAATCTAGTCGATAGCGTGCAGTTTTTGCTCTTGTTATGCATTGCACCTCAAGGAACTACTACCAATACACACGAGTCCTTTTGGATCTACATCACATAACTAGCGAAATTGTTAGATCTCGAATTGAGCTTTAGGCTGGTAAAAATGATAATTTCTGATCGGGGAGAGATTGGCACGAGACATGGCTGCATGCAAATGAGCTGGTATGCGTTCCATCTTGAAAGTAGGCACCAGTACCGACCATACCTACTCTGTGGTTTGATCAAACAATGCTGCTTGGAAGTTGGGTGCAAGCCGGCGTCGCACTTCGGCATTCGCCGGAGGTATTTCCAATGACGCTTCTTCTTCAACAAGAAACTCCACGCAAGAAATGGACGACAAAGAAAAAAGCGACGGCGTTGTGTTCAAAGCTAAACGTCTTTTACGCCGGCGTACAATGCATTCGACGGTTAATTATCTGTGCATTAAATGTATACCGTATGAAATGCGAACGTTTGATAAAATTATGTGATTATTTGTAACTTTCGATTACTGGTAGGTCGCCACTGACTCAGTACTCACGACGCGACAGTGTGATAGCGACATGGCATTGGCGTCACCGTGATAATGCATACTGCAGCACTGCTTCAGTCTCTGTTATGTTGCATTGGGAGGCAAAATATATACCCAAGGGTCTGGCATCAGGCATAATGTGGCCCCTTTCATACAGAGCACAATCTACATGTGGTATATAAACTTTTTACAAGTGAATGACTCACGAGAGTGTGGTGCACTGACACATTCAAGTAGAATTCTAGAATGGCGTTCAAATTAAAAAAATAAGAATCTAAAAGAAAAACAAACCCAATCAAGCACAGTTGCTGATACCAAATCCACTGCCTGATCAAACCCCATGTTCGAGGATCGTTAATATCACAAGGCGATCGAGATAATATACTGCAAACAATGCAATTAAATGTTGCAAATGGCGCCACTCCTTCGTAATATCAGGCTACTGGAAATTGGCCGGAGGCAGTGGACCATAGCGCAGCGAGCAAGCAAAATGCCCATTGCCAAAGCTAGAACACAAGGAGTGCGTTGTTTCATGTTTGTGTTTATCATCTCGGCGATTCAGAAGCCAGCACGCATTCCGCAGACGACACTGATTACGCACATCTTGTCGCCTGCATGCAGCATCCACAGTGTGCACTCTTGCCTCGTGGTGAGGGCTTTATTATACAAGTAGACCAAACTTCCTTGGACATAGAGGATTCATTCTCTGATCACGTCAAAGAGGCTGGGTGTATGCATGCGTTGATGTGCATACGTAAGAAAATGACGTAAAAGGCGGTCAGACGAGAATAAAGTGTGCAAAACTCGGTGATCTATCCAGTGCGGACTTCGGGATCAACCACAATCGTCTGATTGGCCATTCGCTTCACGCAGTTGCCATTAAAGTATATGTAACAATTATTGACTAATAGTCTTAAAAGAAAAAAGTACTCTTAATCAATAAACGTGATTATTGACTTGGTTTACATTATATTATATTACCAATACACAACACACCATATTATTGACCATACTGTTATTATCATATCGACAAAAAATGTTATTGAAGCCAATTAAACGTAAAAAGTTGTGGAAATATTATTTTCATGAAGCATAACGTTAACACTATTTATAGCCAGCATGATTCGCGACATGCGTGCTTCTACCCAATTCATTCGCACATCTGAGGACGCACGATGAGACGTTGAAAATACAAGACGCCATTCCTGACTGTAGAATGTATACCTTCGTACAGTTAGCACAAAGTCCGATGTCATCCAAGGTTTGGCACTTGCGGCGGCCTGAGGGCACAAATATAGCGTGCACAGTGCACACCGACCGTATACACCTTCAGAGCCTTTCCAAATGTTGCTAAATTATGCAAGAAGCATTCCACCTTGTGGATGAATGTTAATGCTAACAAGCTATAGCATTTTACAATATGCCCAATGTTTAATATCATGTATGGTGTAAGACAGCTTCAAGACAAGAAATGAGCACGTATACGACAAAAGAGAACTCCACATTTGAAAATAATGTTATTACTATTGATCGTACTATAAAAATAAACCCAATACAAAATGTCGGCTTTGTTAATGTCGATCATGCAGTGTATGATGAGGGTCACATACACCTGTCTGAACGTCTTATAATGAACAAAAACCACACAAGAGTCAGAGAAAGTTCTATAGAGATACGCTGTGATAATACCGCCGCCTCCTCGATATGACTTTCTTCCAACAGGTGATACGTGCATGGCGAACCGTTTCTACGCACTTTACTCTCAAACTTAGTATGAAGAGAGTACAAAAGGCGAAGTAGATCGATTGGTGAGTATTGTCGTGTATTATTTATTGGCAAGTTGCAGTAGCCGTGGCTGGCTGGCACCCCAGAGTTCATGGCATTGCCCCAGATATCGTCCTGCCGCCTGCAGTATGCGCGACGTCAAAGCCAGTGGTCAAAGGACTGACTCACGAGTCGCCGAGGATTGGCATATGTTTCCGATTATGAGCTACGAACAGCTTGGGTCAATATTGTGGTTTCGGGGTGTGGCGAAGGCCAGACTGCGGAATCTTGTTACAATCTCATTATCACACAAATATTACTGCCACATTGGTATTTATTGGGTTATTTTGTTTTATATCGACGAAGTCAGGTTGATATTACTTTTATAAGAGTTTGTGTATTCGTATGGAGGCAAAACCGCAGTCTAGGCATCAACGACGTTGGGTACAAACTGGCCTTGATGTAGCTTCTTGGTGTAATGATCAGGGCATTTTTTTCCTGCGCTGGGTCGGTACCCATACCGCATCGATGCTAGCTACACGATCGACGGCTTCGCTAGATACATCGCCACATTTCTTACACGAGACAATAAAACAATAAAAGTGTTAAGCCCTCATTACCATATTCAAACAAAGAAATGGCAGTTTGGTGAGGTTACAGTGTGGGCAATTGCGCGACGACTGAGTGTCTATGCAGAGGTGCGTTTGCTGGAGCATTTCGGAAAGTGATTAGCTTATAATAGTAGTTTGCAGAAAGAGAGGTGATGAGCGTTTACCTCTTTGAGGCCATCGAGTCGACCAAGAGACTTGGAGCCTTGAAGAGGGGCGAAACCCGTCACCCTGCCGTAAATGCCGCCGCCATTGTTGTTAATCCCTGGGTCGGTCACGTTGATGTTCTTTGCTCTAGATTTGCTCTTTCGCTTATCCAACAGGTGTCTGCTCGTGCGTCCGCCGAATCTTCTTGTCTCCGGCTGTTCCTCTTCCGGATCAGACTGCACTTCCCTGTATTCCTCTTTGTGATTCGGACGCGATCCCAAAATGTGTCCGAACGATTGGTTCTTTTGATTTCGCGTGGGGCTTTTGTACCTGCGTCGCGCTTTTGGCGAACTCACGGGTGACGTCACTGGCGAAACCAGAGGACTCAAATTCTGCAGTCGCTGCACAAGATTTCCAAACATTGTGCGATTTTTTTCTTTCAAAATCAATCACCAACGGTTTAATGAAACTTGACTTAAAAATTAATTAATAATTCTTTCGAATATCGTGATGCAAAGTGGTAGAACAGTCCGCACGATCACAGTTTCAATGGTAGCTTTCACCTTTAAATATGTCTACACACTTGTTAAAAACTACGGGTCGAATTACACAATTATTAAACACATTGTCGGACCCCTTTAAAACAACACAGTGCCGCCGCCCAAAAGCTTGGACCACAAAAAGTAAATTTTATACAATATATTCGCCATTTGTAAACGAAATGCGTTCGGTAAACAGGCCTAACCTAATTCAGCTCAAAAAAACGGCATATTTATGCATCACTCTGACTCGCACACAAGATAACGAAAACAGTTTATTGAAAAATATGATCCACGCGCAAACATCGGAACTCTGATAATTAACAATCAAAACACAACAACGAGCAAGTGTCAAAAGAGAAGATTCTCCGGGGAAACACGCCGCCTTCTCAACCACGTGCCCTCGGGGAGTACGCTCAAATAATCGTACACAAACAACTACCGATAGTTAATAAAAACATTCAAATCTAACACACGAACAGCACACTTATACGGTGAACCTCCATTAGATAATTTTTCGCCGCTTGTCGTTGTACTACTTCGAACACGTTTTTCGCACTCGCTTCGCCTACTGGCGGCACTCGCACGCCGTGCATGCCATGTTCTCTCCTCTAGCGATGGCAACAAACTGGCAAGCCAGCTAAAGGCTGCAGCTCGTTGGGCCGCGGTCGCTTGGCCGGATCCCGGGTCCGACGACAGGTTTTGCTGCCTCGCTCGCAGCCGCGGCCGCTGCCGCATGGAGCATGGTGGAATAACAACTCCCAAGTCCCCACCATTCTGGCTGGCGTGTAGTTCTCCAATCTCTAGCAGCTAGCAAGGCTGCGAGGCCCATGCCACCACATCCTACCCCATTACACGGCGCTGCTAAAGATTGCTGTGCCTGTGCCGGGCCAGCGCATAGGTATATATGCAGGTACGAACTTCATATGTTTGGTATGTCCGTTTTGGACCAGGTGGGAGAGCGATGATTTTCTTGATCGAGTTGATTCCGAACCCACAACCACCTCAACCACTCTGGACCAGTTCTTTCGCCTCGACGCAAATTCATTCAAAGACATATATAGATATACATATTGGGCAGCCGATGTTGCCTCGAGAGGTGGGTACTAGCACACGGCATGGAGAGGAGACGCTCTTCTCGTGTTTAATTATTCCTCTAAAAATATTTCTAAACGGTCTCTGATGAAACATAAAAGGTGAAGAGCGTTACTATTATGTAATATCAGATTCCATGCCACAGTGAAGGTTCCACGAAAAGGATTTGATTGCCGAATAGTTTTAGCTGCATTGAATATAAAATTAACATGGGTTCCTTTCGGGCAATTGTTTCATGTGGACCTGAAGACGAGGTGCAAGATGTCGAGTGCTCCACGAGCGGGAGGATTGTGCAAGACGACGTTGCGATCCTGTTCGTGAATCATGGTTGCTGCAGGTGCAAGCCAGTGCAGCGGCAAGATGGTGGAGGCGCCGGGTTGGAAATAAGGTGTGCATTGTTAATCGCTCTTTGTTGATACTATTATAAGACACTTTTTACGATTGGCTAGACTATCGAGATTGCCTGGAATTTCATTATAATATTGTAATCACGTGCATATTATTAGAACGATATTTCCTCTTTGTTACACAGGACCCGATCGTTTTTTCTCATATTCAAATGATGTTTTGTTTACATTTAAAATTTCTTTTCATATCTCTAGCCATGGCATCACTATTTTCTGTATCACATACCTCGAGAGCATCGCGTATAAATCGTTAAATCTCTTCTCTCGCTCACTCTGACGTGAATCACGACCCTCAAATCTGTTCCTAAGTTTTGTTTCTTTTTACCTGTGTAGGTTTTTATCATCACTATGAAACTAACGAGGGGTAAGAATAGGTCCGACCAAAAGATTTACTCCCATCAAAAATATAACTATGCTGCTTTGGTACAGCAGATAAAAAGAATCAACGAAAAAACGGCATTCTTTCTATACTACAGCATGTATTGAAAAACACCGATGACGCCAATCTTTTGAGTAGATAAAAGTGAGTAGTACAAAAGTCTTGAGCGTGGGTTCCATCACATTTATAGGCGGGATCGCGATGATACACACTTGGTGTGACATGCAGATCCTCATTCATACCTCTAAAAAATTCAAATCGCCTCCCCTTCAATTGTACTTCGTATGTCCAGTCGACAACTCGTCGAATATTTCCTCTTTCAGTGATTGAGAGACGAGGAGTCTGTGCAGATTCGCAGGTGGCACCTGGCATGAGCACCCTCTCGACGGGGGAATGCCGTGGGTTGAGCCGAACGAATCCTCCTCTCGAGTGGTCAGTTTGCATTGTCGACGAGAGTGCACGCTAGTAGTTAGAGCGAAGCAGACGCTGGATGGCTGCTGGCTATTCCATGCCGCAGCCGCAGCAGCTGCCAGGACAGTAGATGCTCTGTTTCGATTCTTCCTGCTTGCTCCTTTGGTCCTTGGTCCTCGGCGGAGAAGACATGTGGCCAGGGGCCCGTATGCGGTCCGCTCAGCACGCGTTACACCTAGGTGCGTACGTCAATCGCCAGAAGGCCCGAAACGCTACACGGACGCAGAGCAATTAAAATTGGGAAATAAAGCCCGCTTGGTACCGAGCAACGGGTAAAAACGTGATCACACTATAGGCAAATTGCTCGCAGCTCGAGAAGACGAAGAATTTACTTTGAATACCAGAGTTTTTTTTCGGCACAAATCAGCTGCATCTGGAAGGGTTAAAGGAAATAAATTTCAAGGCAAATGGGAACGCGTGCCAAGGTACAGATGGTGGGTACGCATTTTCTCGTACAAAAACCGCAAATCGATCTGGTCCAGGCCCAATCCAAGCCGACGAAGGGTTACAATGAACCACCTTTTTTCACCTTTCTCAATCGGGGCAGCCGAATATAAAACTCGGTCCAAATTACGGAATTCCTCGCAGGACTTTTATAACAAAATGTTGCATTCTTCCTCAAACAGACCTTTCAAATACCAAAAAGTAGCTTTGTAAAGCAGACTTCTTTATGAAAGCACTTCACTTTCAAATTTCTTCCAATCTGTTGATCTCGGATCCTTGATGGTTTCAGTGGTGGCGCAGTTGGGTAAGGTAATGCCACGAATCACCTGCAGAGTTGCGAGCGGCCGCGTCAGCTGAGCGTGGCATTATGGTTGGACGGCGAAGTAAGAAAGAGCAAGATCTATAGTCGAGAAGAAATGCCGGGTGATATCAAATCAAGATGATAGCTTTACCAGCTGTTGTACTGCCAATGGCAGTACTGACACCATAAGTCTCGCGTCCGAGGGGTTAGATGTTTCCCCCGCCGCACAGAGCTGTCATGAAGCTAGAAGACGTGTAGTCAATTCACCAGAATCACGAGCATAAGCCATCAAGTACGAAGGAACAGAAAGAGACAATGAGAAATAATAATGCATTGTTTAAGGAAAAAAAAAATCTAAATAAGGCAAAAAAAGAAAAGCGAAATGTGACTATACAGTACACGACTAGAAAATGTACCTTAGAGGTAAGGAAAACCATCTTGGACAATGGGAAAATATTGAAGACGGGTAGATGCATGCAGAATAAGAGCATGAAGAAGGAGGTATGTACGACAGGAATGCAGCTTTGTGTATAATGTTCCACTGGGTCGTTGGTTTGCTATAAATCTTTGCCATGCTTTGATTGCGAATCTGCTTTAATCGCAGTCTGTCTAACGCCAAAGGACGACCTGTACTACGAGTTGCGCTCGGAAAAACTATCAAATGTGTAGCTACATATTACCATAAGTAATAGGTTAACACTGGAGAGTGCAGAGACTGGGAATCGTAATGGAATCACGCGTCGTGGAGCGACAATTGATTGGGCTCCAATGACGGCACTTTCTTCTTTATAGTACACCTCAGAGCAAATCACGACTGACCGCGCCGAGTGTCGCTAATTTAATAATGTCCATGCCGTAATCCGCCGTCGGTGAAGGTGATTATGATGCCGATTATACCCGGCAATTGGCAATATACGTGAGTAAAGATTTTTTGTTCATCAATATGATGAATGACGTTACACGATAATGAGAATGGTGTTCACAATCGAAAATCAGCGTTAGATGTAGGAGCAGGATCTGAACCCGGACCTTCGATCTATCGGATCGCGAGATCATGTTTTGTGGGAGTTGTCCAGGTGACGAAAAAAGTCTCTCGCTATTTTTTAGTTACTAAACCGGGTGAATCTTCAAAAGAAAAAAAGGAGAAAAATGTTTGCTAGACTGCTAACTTGTTCTAGCACAGACACTGCATGCGCGTTGGCATATTTATCTGTATTTCGTTCGTTGGCTTGATGATACGACAGTAAGGCCGGCCGCGCCAAGATAAAGACTGGCATCCAAAGACAACATTACATCAGCGACTAATTGTTTCGGATACGAGTATATCTGCCGACAAGACAAGAAGGTACCGCGCTATCGGAGTTATACTGATGCACAATTGCGATTTGCGATCGTTACACATCGGCATATTTTCAAGGCTGGCTGCTTCCAATTTTCTTAGTGCGTTTGGAACTCTCTAACACGACTTACAAATCTCTTAGGTTACGTACACTAGAGGAATTATCGCTCAAGTTTCAAATTTCAAGTAGCAATTACGCACATTGAAAATGATTAACCCGTGTAGAAAAAAAATATCGCCGTGAGTTATGAATTTTAAAACTCGTTTCGGTACACGGACATTTGTGCGGAGGAGCCGCACAGTCAAGTTTTTATAAAGTCGAACACTTATTCAATGATGAGGATGAATCATGGTGCAGATATTGCTCTCCCAGGACGACCACGTGCAGCCATTTCCGTTCCGCAAATCCAATCTTTAATCATACCGAGAAAAATTATTGAAATAACAGCGATCGAATGCCTTGCCACCACACATGATATCTGATCGATTCCTGCAGCCGGCGTCACATCAGGCACCAGCACAATACTTCACCAAACCCAGCTGTTATACCACTGATTTATATTGCTTGTAATTCATCCATTAAACCCATAAGTACGTAAACGCTGCGAAATAAGCGTATAATAAATATCGTAGGTATGCGTGTACCTATACAATATAAATAGGTATAGGCATAAGAAAAGCACTTTACATTTGGAAAAAGTGCAAGTGACCACCACGAGATCGTGTGCGCCACCCATGGGGCATCAAAACACGTGTGCATGAACAACATTATACACTAAAACGACAGCCAAGATTTGCACTCGAGTGAACATTGAACATTGAAATGCAATGTCAGTTTCAATGCCTTCAAGCGTCACTCTCTAGTGTCAGGGGTCTTCGATGCACTTTGCATTCACGCGCGTGCATTCGTCCATCAAGATGCAAGTGCAACTGCAAGACGTGGCTGCAAGAATGTATAAAGCGGCAGGTTTGCCGAAGAATTGAATCTCGCGATGCGGTAAACACCTAGGGCGACCGCAGCGAAGGGATGAATGTTTTACCGTTTCGCCAAAACCGTATTCACTTGCGAATTGCACGACAACCTCGTAAGATTTCTTTCATCGATCTCCGCTGGAGAGTAGCAGGGGTGATAAACTTGTATGTATTCTCTGGAACCGGCGGATGGCGAGATCTAGATGCATGTTTGGTTTCCTTTCGATCTCAACAACATATATGAAACGACAGTCGTAAAATTAGCTGTCCAGTAAATAAGAGCACATGCATGCTTGCACATCGAGCACTTTCATTGAATCGAGTACTGAGATAGGATCAAGGAAGCTGTATATATGTGCAGCCATGGGGGCATTATAAGATCGATCAATGAACGATTATGGCAATTATATTGGCAATTTAGACGTATCATTATATTGTGTCGTCAATATGGTTATTGGTTAGCGGGCGCTAGTCGGTATGCTATGGGTGACTGCCATTGTGGTGCCGAGTGCAGTGAACAAGCACGCCAGAATGACACACATGACCCCAGCCCAGGCAGTCGAGGTGTGTTACGTACCGCCTCCCAAAGGAACACTATCGGCATTTCCCGATCACATTCCTGACCACTGAATAATTAAACCGTTGGGTGTGCGACTGGAACTCACGCTCGGAATTCACCAAAGCTTGCGATCTGCGAGTGCAATTTTATGCCATCACGTAATTTCATGCTTAATCTATTTCGATTGTAAATTTGAGCTTGCACATTCAAACCGATCCAGATTTTTTTTTAAATCTGTGTGTAATTGTAGTCTGCTGTACATACAAAGGTAATTTCGATTTAATAGTAGCGGTAGAAAAAATGTGTACAAAATGTATAAACGGTACTTTTATAAACGTCATGGTAGTAGCACCGTAAAAAAAATGCACGCTGTGTTCCTATAAATTTGCCGGATCAGTATAGCGTTTTGCGATACGACCGTATATTATTATACTGCAGCAAAGAGCCAGTAATCTGGAAACTGACCTAGAACTGAAATTTCGACTCGTGATTCTTTGCGACCGGAGCCGAGGTGTCGGATATACCTGGACGCCCAACGGCGGGTCCAGAGGGTGTTGAAAATCAGGGCTCTGGCGCGCGCGGCGTAAAGCTTCGGCTGCAAGATTGATCAGCCAGGCTCTGACCGCAAACGGTCGAGGTCCGAGACTACAAGCCCGAAACACCGAAGCGAAAACAAGAGCGATTCAATTTCAAATTCCACCGTCCATCCATACCCATACGATACATTTTTTATCATCGCGCATAGCAGAATCCTAACTGGACCGAGCATCAGCATCAGTTCCAAATCGACCCAGAAAAAAATGTCGTTATGTCATTAACGTATTGACTGTGATTGATCGCGACGGTGCAAAGTCGTTAACCCTCTCGATCGATCAAGAAGTGCTATCGGCGCAGGCGCAGATCGTGAACCCAGCGTCGACATCGAGACCGCGCCGCACGCTACATTATGTTCTCTTCCTCTTCTGGAAAGTCTGCGAGTTTGTGAGCGGAACACAATCGAGTCGGGCGTCGCTAGCGTCTTATCGCGGAAACGTTACCCTTCGACGTGCCGAGTGCTGATCTCGGCAGAGGCGCTGATGCTGATGCTGATGCTGATGCTGATGCTGATGCTGATGGTGCCGACGTTTGTGCAACGCAATTATCGACCCGCGGGAGATCACTTACACCGCAGAAACGAAACGAAAGTAACTGGAATCCCGTAACGAATCTGCAATGTGCAAAGTTTTCCCATTCGGAAATGCCATTGGACTTGCGTTCGGTGCAGGGCGGCGACGAGGGTAACCGCTTTGACCAGAAGGTGCGGACGTTGCGGTGCTGGAAGAGCTATGGATGTCAGCGCTATCACTTTTGCACTTATTCGGAAACATGCGGTATGAACAACAATGGAACGCATTCGTTAGGAAAATACGAAGTATGTTTGAAAGAATCTTTTCTGGATAGTTGATGAACACAAATACAGACCGTATGAATGTTCGAAGCCAATTTAAAAACCAAGAAATAATATGTAGGGAAAAAGAAAATATTCATCATAGACAGGGGGACAAGTATAACTCACCATTTTGAGCTGCAATTACTGAAACTCCAGCGAACTGAGCATTTAAAACTTTTAAACGTAGCTGCGAATAGCCAAGGTCTATATACTGTACTGGACATTTGTGTAATTGAGACTTCGAGAAGGGTGACTAGGCTGGCCGATTTAGCGGACGGTCTGCAGTCTCCAGTCTTGTGTACCGAGCACTCGATAAAACCCAGCTCCATGCGACAATGCATGAGCAGACTCCAAAGCAACGTGCAGGCATCTAGCCCGTGATCCGTCCTGCAGCGCTCAAAATCATTCCATTGCTCCATTCAAGCGATAGAGATGTAATCTCAAACGTGTTCAGATCAATCGGGAGGGGGAAAAAATTGCGCAAAATGTGTATGCCTACACGTATTATAGGAGTTGAAAAGTGGAAGCTGTAAAAAAGAAGAGGCTTTCGATGATGCAGCAATTATTTCAAGTGTAAAGGAAAGGTGTCAATGAGTATGTCAATCACCGTCCGTGCGTGATTTCAGCTGTGGAGTTGGTTTTATTATATTATTGCTTATTACGTCATTGCTATGTTTGTTCAGCATGGCAAAAAAATACTCTTTTTGTGTAACAGTAAATGTCGATGAAATGATTAACTTCCTGATATACCCAGGTCTCTCCAAATCTACAAAATAGATGAAAAACTAGCAGTCATGTGAGAGTGCAATGTCCAAGTGAGCTATAACAGAATAAAATACCATCCAGCAGGATACTTAATACTTTCAGGCTCCAAGCGAATTAAACCTTGCTATTCCCATGTACAGTAAAACCATTGAGGTGTAATGCATTTGGTAAAACGTGAAGAAAATCGACTGCGCCTTTCACAGCTTCTAATTGCGTTTGATACGAACCGAGCACAAAGACGTGAAAGATTAAGAAGTTCATCAGGATCTCTTTGAGCGTGTTCATCTGTCCAGGTAATTAGCTGGATCAATTAGTTTCCAGAGAAACGTCCACATCTTATAAATTAGCACCTGATCGAACGTAGAACGTACGTTTAGCCTTCAGTTAGTCTGTTTACACTCTGCATCTTCGCTCTGGAGCCTCGTCCTCAGCGCACGCTGCACCTCGCTTTTTCAAAGAAAACGCCTGAAAACCACTTACAATCAACGCACAAAGAAGATAATTACGAACGCATCGTAGATCGTAATCATCGGTTCATGTCTAAGGAAAAATTAATGTAATCTGTCAAAAAAAGTGTTACATCCTACATGGTCTGTAAAAGATAGCTGAGCAGCTTGGGTAAAATGTGCATTCTAGTAAATCTCAGTGTTGCTAGCACTTCACGAGCAAACAGTAATTTGGTCGAGCAGTCAAGGACAAAATAGAACCCAGAAATGGTATTTGCTTCACTTTTCGAACTGTTGTAATTGACATGGTAGACGAGTTACTTTTTCTATCAAATCGGTGTGCCCGATATTTATTCATTGGTCATGTGGGCGCCATCAGGATATTCCCCACGAAATCTACCGGCAGAACGAATTGTTTGCCCGATCAATTTGACACAGACTTTTGGTTTGCTTTCGAAGAACACATTTGCTTACAGATTAGCATCGAGCGAACCAAAAGTAGCGTCAAACTTGTCAAACCAAAATGCACAATTGTTTAAGTAGCAATTTTATTAAGTGCCGCATTCCAGTCTAAACCGGGTGCTACATTGAATTCAAATTTAATTGACAATCCATCCGTTGTCTTGATCTCCTTTGACAATGCGTAAGTCGCAAGGCAACTTCGTGATCTAGCCGTGATAAAACCTCCTAGATTAACGAGTAAATTGATACCCTCTGAATAAGAGTGAAAAATGCAGCATTCCAGCACCCTTGAATACCCCAGAGGAATCACCAGCGAGCGTCGCCAGAAGGATTTCAATAAAATCTTAGCTCTATTGATACAATTTTCATGAACGACACATGTCAAGTTAATATTAATGTCACAGTATTTGTCCACATGTAAGAGATTACAAGTTTTATATCCGTCAAATCTGTCTGGATCACAGCATCAGATTCAGGTAGCCGAGCGCCTGAGATGCAAAGCTTTACACAGAAGCGTCCAGGGCGTCTAGAATACAGGGTAGCGACCTGCCCCATTGTCAGATCGATACCATTGTCCCACTTATATAGGAAAAAAGTCAATGCACTATCCGTAAAGTCACACTGCAGCACAAAAATATAATATCACCATTTCTGTAACCACTCAATGGGGAGACTTGAGAGATGAAGAAAAACGGTTCGTGAAACTTGATTACGAAGAATCGATTACTTAGCGAGGTGTAATGGCGACCGTTTAGACATGTTCACGCTCTCTCAGGACTTCTTTTCTAATGACGTCCTTTTGTCACTTATTTATGAAAGACAAACTTGGAATTCATTTATTACCAAGCCCTCATTTCTATGTAAATCGGTTCTGTGTAGAAGAAGAGACAATGCCACATGACCGACGTGCTGGCTGGGTCATTATTTGAATACACACACTCATAAGGTCGTGTAATAGTTTTTTTCTACAACAGTGTTATTTTAACTTGTAACAAAATAGGACAGCACACTAATAAGAAACACAAGACACTTCCTTATGGGTTTGTTCAAGCGCAGGGACCTTAGGTGCAAAATATAAGATATTGTTTTTTTAACTGTGTGGATTGAAATTAGTTTTTATGATATTGCGAATGGAGTGTCGTTCATATGTGCATAATAAATAGTATGCCTTTCACGAGTCAGTTGGGAGCTAGGACTTTTACTCAAGTAAAAATAATATCCGACGCAAATCTTTGATCAAAATTCAAAATGGTATACCTTCTACAATATTTCATAAGGTGAAAAAGCTGTAATCTTTTTATCATTAACTACGCGTTATGTATGGCATAAGCTCGCGTTAAGTGGGCCTACTGGCAGCTATATCAACTACATCATCCAAGACAGGTACAAAAGGCAAAAAACCAAGAACGAAAAAACCTATACACCGTCAGCAGCAGCACCACCACCAGCAGCAGCTATATCGAGGAGGGTTGTTTTCTAAGGCTTCTCATAGGCCATTGTGCCAGCACCAGTCCACACCCGTCCCCTGTGTTTGGTATTTCCACTCGAGATGTTTTCAGACGTGTAATTACGTGGAGTAAACAACAGGGCGCCATGCCACGGGTGAGATGAATGCTGGATGCTGGAGGAATGAAGCTCCAGCGATCGAGGACAAGCGCATCTCTGCATAACGCGCCCTATTCTATTGCACAGTCGGGTGTCAAAAGGCCGCACTCCCGGCTTGGGTGTAATCGTGATGTTAGAAGGATAGCGAGTAGTTTACTGCCCGTGTCAAAACCTGTAATATTCGTTTGCTATTTATGCCGATGTTTGAAATAATTATAAACAAATATGTTGCCTGTCATTATTGTGGGGAGATCATAAAAATGGCGACAAGGTTAGCGGCTTGGGTAAAATCGTGAGTCAATAACTCTTCAGGAATATAGTTGCTAATGAATACTAGAATGGAGACCAACCCTTGATTTTCAAGTGGGGTATGACTGTGAGGATTCTTTTTCCTGTGCCCAATGCACGAAGTAGTGTGCGATGTTAAAAGTCATGCATAAATGTATGAGGAAAGATAATATTTCCGATATTGCATCATGAAATGGACTGTTTTATGATTTTTGTTTTTCAACAACACACTATACATAACAGTTAATTCTTTTTAACAACACTTTTGATTTGTAAATTGAATTCCTTTGAGGCATACATAACTACGTTACAAAAAGCAAATCTTTTTCTCGGTTATGAATTCCTGATTGCAATTTCTTATAGCCGCTCCAAAGTGGATAATTAACGACTCCTTTTCAAGCATTCTACTATATTATATTACCAATTAAATAACGGATAAATAATAGAATCTATCGCAATGTAATTTATGATGTGTCGTGACTAAATTGAAACTGTAGCTGCCGCATTTTTCTTACAATCATTTTAATGTAATCAATCATAGGACACCATCGTTCTCTGAAAGAGAAAACCATACGTTTCAATTGTCGAAAACTTATCATTCGAATAAGGTTCCATAACGGTCAAAGATGAGTTGCACTTGATACTAAAAATTAATAAGCCTGGTCTCATATTTGACCGGAAGACACGTAGAGCGAGGCACATGTTCACTAGTAATACAAGCACCAAAGTGATGTTTAGTTTGCCAGCAGCCAATGTGACAGCACAGCCCATCATTGCCCATTCTACGATCGTGCCCCTATACTCAGCCACGTATTGATGCGTTCCCTGCTCCACCCCTGCCAGACGTCTTCATAGCGTCTCTCCACCGCTGCCAATCACAACTGCATCTACACTGCTGGAACGAGCTACGCAGCAGTTTCACATTTTTCTATGAGTTACGCATTTTTAAATCATCTGTATAAACGAATGGCGGTGAGACTTGAGTGCATTACACCCATTATAACTCGGTTTTAAAAAGTGCATCATGTATGCAAAAATCGCTGAAAATGTGTTTCAAAGAAAAGATTTCCAGATCTCTATCGATCTCTACTGCATGTAAATGATGTGAACGCAAATAACAGGGGCACCACACGCGCTACATTATGAAAAGAGATCCACGAAATTTTCATACTCAATTCTGAGCGACAAAGCGAATCTCCATTTTACCATTCCCGCCCAGCATATCTTCCTTGCATGATCGCCAGATGAGAAGCTCCGAAAAGTGTGTAAGACTGGCTGGATACGTGTTACGGTGTTTGTGCCCTTCCAAAAAGAAGAAACGTATTTTACAGCGTAACCCACATGTAAATCTTGTAGACCATGGCCAGATAAGAGACTTACGAACAAATAAAGTACAAAGTGTCTGCAAAGGGCGTCGTCGTTTACAACAAGTTGAATTAATCAGTTTATTGAGCTTTGGCCTGGCCGTTCGGGCCGGGGCGCGATGCTTGCGATTGCAACTCGCTGTTCGTTCGTGCCCGTGGCCCATCGGGTCGGCGTCGGGGCGATCATCTCGCACCGAGGACGGGAAGGGGGATCGTCTGCATCTAATTGACGCGGTGAAAGTGATAGATAGATCGGAGAATAATGTTGCGCATCTTTTCCCCGGGTCACACACAAGGCTGCGCTATTATTTAATCGTGATGTAACGTATATTCACAAACGTGCAGATAGTATTGTCGGGATCTGTCTTAGGACATCGAGGTAATTGCACGACAGATATTTAGCAAAAATCGCAAACGGGTAAAAATAATGTCAACCAGCATAATTACCATGTACGTATGGTCGTGTTTTTGAGGTTACGTTCCGTTGACATATACAAGAAAATGAATGGGATCTTGCAATTGATGAAATCTAGTATTAAATCGCAACAATCCACTGAAGTTGACTAACTGCTGCGAAGTTATCGAAGAAGAAGCAACCTCTCAAAGTCAGGGTGGGTGGTTCCTATACGCCCAGGAGGGATGGATATATTGTTTGATGACAGAGTTCGATACCGTGCTTCATGGTGTAACATCGGCAAGGCACTGGTGGTACATCCACAGTTCCTCGAGGCGTACTTTGGCGGGCAGCTTATATCTCCCGCGTTCTAAGGCGTACTTATACACAATCGAAAACCGATCAAGCAACATCATTGACAGGGAGGGTTACTGCATTGGCAGACGACCCGGACATATCTGCAGAGTTCAGACTTCAAGCGAGAGTGGCTAGACCATAGTTTCACCTTGTGAACAAATAAAAAGAGTCTTAAGAGTTGAAAAATAATAAGAGAGCGCGCGGCGCGGCGGCCGGGCCTGCGTCCGCTTCGCTGCGGAGGTGTGTTTGAAATTGATTTGAGCCGGTAGCAAATCTAATCTCCATACTTTGGAGGCGGCGGCCGATCTTGATCTCCCAGTGGTCAGTGGGAAGATAGTTAGATATGGCAATATATCACTCACTGTCCTAATAATAGTGATTACTCTCTATGAAAGAATTATCCTGGTAAGCGTCAAGTATACGAGCAGGAAAACATTTAACACTTTGCTGGAAATCGATACCGACATTTTATTAGAAAAATTTACATGAATAATAATGATATTTATAAGAACAACGGATTTTTCCAAGCGTCTCGTCTCATGGTTTGAAATGCAAATATAGTGTGTATATGATTTTTAGCAGTAGCGCCTAGCGGTTAGGCAATCCGTGCGGCGCCTACGCCTTGCGGTACTTAACGGCCGGCTAACTCGCAGGCGAAGCGGTGAATTACACGATCTAGATTAGCAATCGATCACTTTTGATCACGGTAATAAATAAATTATATGCGATGTGCATTGCAGTGTGACGGAGCAGTGCGATTACTGTGTCGAGTCTAGTTATCTATAAGCAGTCTCTCGCTATTTTGTCAAGGTATAAACTTATTTTTGATACGATTTTATGATTACCGATTTGCGGCTGCAACGAGAAATGCATTTTATTTGCATAAACTATGCAAGATGTAATCATTCGTGTACCTACAGAAAAACTGAACAACAGGGTCGAGTACATTGTTCTTGGAAAATTCAATTAAAGGATGGCAAATTCATGAGAAGCGTAAATATATTAACTTGCTAACTGCAAGACAAGAGAAAATTATAAATATCGGTGAAAACGCAACGTTCAATTATGAATTTTATCGCTAGCCTATATGCCGCCATTGGATAACAAGAAATAGCTGGTGTTAAACAACGAATTCCTGTTACTTCCTAGTAAACAAAATATTTAGATAATAAGTTCTGTTACCAACCAGAAATTTAAAAAGGGCAAAATGAAACCAATTTCCCTCAACAAAGCACGATCTTTATAAATACACCAGATGATTAGGTGTTGTTTTAAATTTGATGTTTAAAAGATCGTGTTAAAACAGAGACTACTTATTTACAAAATTTGCACTTTTGCCCTCGGAGAAAGGCGTACTGCATGGCCAGAAATGGTCAAAAATAATTGCACGCTTGCGAATAATCTACGCGATTCAACCACTGTAGTACGTAGTACGTAGTACCTGCAACGTGTTTAATTCGAAAAAGCACCTGTAATGAGGAAGTCAACTACAATGTCTTCGTCGAGACTCCATGGTGATTGCAGATCATAATTGATGATTGATCATGAATGGGCTATACAGCGGCGGCATACTTTTGCAGTCGCGTATTCTTCGCATTTCGTTGCAAGATTCGAGTATATAAGCAAGCGATGCGATGGAGAGAAAGTTGTCGCGGTTTTTCGCAGGCGTGAGAACAGAGTTGCACATCGGTGCATGATCTGGCCGCCAGGTGTAATGAGTGTGTTGCAGTGCACTCATGAGGCATCCATAGGAGGGAACGGGGAGGTCACTGCCTGATAACATTAGGCCACTCACGGTAAGCCTCGAACGTTTGGCCGAATGAGTATACCTTACCACCACGTTCGCAGAAGCTTTCAAACAATTTGCGGCAATTTCTCGCTTGTAATAAGCAATAACTTTAGTGAAGTAAGAGTAACACACGTCTTATATACCAAGGAAAATACTTCTATAATTTGCATAATCACTTTTTGTTTTGTTACTTTTCGTTACATCGTTTTGTTTGCTTTCAAAATAAACCATATGTTTTAAAAGTTTAAAGTAAAACTGTGTACCTAACTGTAAGACGGAATCGGCTATGAAAGGAATTTGCTAATAATCATGACAGTATAAAGAAGTCACGCGCGTTATCCAAGCCAGAAGTCACAGATAAATCACAAAAATGAACGTGACTGTCGTCATAACGCCAAAATTTTGGTAAATGCCGGCGGTTTGTGACAGTTGGCCTTTTGACGTCATATCTTCCTTCATAACGGGTTTGGTTATACTTATAGAGCGCAGTGCAAACTATAGCTACGCGATTGGAGTAATTCGTAATTAAAATTGCAAAGCGTCCACTGATTTCGTTACACATGGTTTCAAGCTGTGTGGGAAACTTGATAGTTGATATCTCATCGCAGATAAAATCTCCTTGACACTCTACAATTTAACGCCGACGTTTTTAATAAGGCAAGGTGCTAACAGGTTACGAATCTAAACGCACGCTAACAATTTGTGTAACAACATGGTCATCTGGCACGCAATACTAACTCAAAATTTCTCCGACTCCCGAAGAAAAAAATTCCTAATTAAAACTGAATGCGAGACCAAATACCAATTCGTTGCTGTCATAAATTTGACTGTTTAAATAAGAATGCAATGCGCTTGACGGTGTTATGTTGGTGTTGGCCAATCACAGAGCGCTATGCAGTGCGGAGAGTTCGACGCTGGGCGAGCCAGTCAAATGTCAAATCTCTCCTCATTACACTCATTGCCCGAGCATCGAACACAATAAATCAGTTTGTTAATCGCTTTTATCTGGATCACGGTCTGATCAAATATGTTTACAATAATCCCGGCTTTATTTGAAGTTAAACGATGCGAGGCCGGGCCTCGAAATGTGTTACTCGAATTTATGCTCTGGCCGATTTCCAGTTTGTTATTTAGTAACGTATGCAGCCTTTGGTGTAACTTGTTTGTGTGGTTAATGAAAAATGGTACAGTAATTCATTTTGGTATAATATTTTTAGTGCACTACGATTAGGATTTTTCAAACAAATTGTTAAGTGGCATTAAATCTTTAACGTGTTACAGAACAAAATGAAAATGCCTATTTTATTTCTACCCTAAAGGCAGCATTATTCATTCAAAAAAGCAAACATGAAACCCGATTATACACCCAACTGTGCCTTATTAGTTCCTTTTTGTACGAATGTGTAGTAGAATATTATGAATCAAGGTACTTTCGTTGTATTTTTATCATCTCAATTTCTCCAAAACGTCTTTTGTCGCATTGCAGGGCGTTCATACAGATTATTTGAGCAGTTGATATAATTTACTCGAAGATAACCTAACGGTGCGCGGCCACATGCGAGATATGCCCGCACACTCCATGTGGAGTCTGTGTAGTGTGTAGTGTGGACCACGAGCTGAGCGCCAGGTGTGAGAGACCAGATAGCATGCGGCGAGACGAGTGCTCGCCGAGAAAAGGGTGATCAACAGAATCTGGGTCACGCCCTCTGCCCGGCAAGACCATTGTCATGAGTTTCATCTCGATCTAGGTAATAGGTATACACATCACCATGAAAAGGCGATCTGAGCTGAGATGATTCGCCCACTCACCCCATCTCGAGACACTCGGCTCCTATCATTTCACCCATTACCGTGATGGGCTTTTAGACTTCTCGCAAATGAACGGGATAACGTGAAACTGTGAAATACCTTTTTGTTTCTTCGTAATTCATTTTTATTCGTGGCAATGTCTATGCGCAAAGTAAGTTTATTGGTTTTTATACGATCATATTAAAGTTAAACTTGTGTGCGTTATGTAAAAATGATCAACCAAATATAATTGCTCCTTTAAAAATGGCACACAGGTGGTAATCTCAGAAAGTATAAGGTATTTTGGACTGGTAAGTTTGTGTTGTCGGTGGAGGTGCCAGGAATAGTTGGGCGCGCAAAATGACTTTGCACATTCAAGATTTTTATGGTTTTGACTGTTGATCTAGGTAGGTGCCATTATTTAAACCTCTTTTCCACTTTCACGTTAGACAGCAAAGAAAAACGGGTAATTAAGAAGGCATTTCAAGGAATTGATAAACATCTAATACGAACAAAACTCTCGTGGAATTCTAAACGCATTAAAAGCACAATCAAAGAAACAAAACACGAGGTATTATTACAAAGAATCAATCAATCGGAAGATGTGATGCGCCTTTAGAATCGATATGAATCCATCTTGTTATGAATCGTACCGGGAATTGGAAGGGTGGGGGGGGGGGGGGGGTGCAAGAAGTTCCGAGCGCGAACCGAACCAAAAAAAGCTGTTTAGCAGCAAATAAGACGCATTAAGGCATAAGAAATCTAGAAATATGATATCGAAAGAAGCGAAATACCGACGCGAGAAAGTGAGCAAGCGTTGTGCTTTGAATCACGGATTTCAGTTTATTTGCATCAGGTACGTAAAAAAATTCTCAAGCCTGATGGCCTTCAACCAACACAAAAAGGTTAATAAAGAAAAAAATCAATAACAAATGGTCGAAACGGTTGCACGTGCAGCGTGTGAGCGCGACTGCGCAAGATGCGTGCTGGGAAATCTTCAGATCATACGCGCGTCACGTCCGAAGATGGTGATCCATCAGAGGAACGAAACAGAGGAGAGCGGCGAGTGCGACAAACCAATATGTTGGATATTCTATTTGATAAAACGGTCGTCCTTTGTGGCACATTCATAATGCAGTCAGTGCGACATGTCGAAAAGGTATCCGAAAGAATTCACAATTGTCAAGTGGGGATACGGCGTGCCTACTCGGGTGGAATATCAAAAGTAATCGGAATGATATTTGACGCATTGTTAACGCTGTGAAACTTGCTTGATATTTTTCTAGTCCTATAATATTTTATGTGTTTATGTAAATCGTGGGTTTCGAGGTAAATTATTGCTAGAATGCTCGAGAAATTCAGGGCGTTTAGTCGGCTTAGCAATCGCATAACATAAATGCGATATAAAAGTTATATCTGAAACTAATTAATTAAACTGTTCATTAGAGTCACCTTGTAAAGTGTGGAGTGGTGACTCCTTTCTCCTTCTGGCGCTCGATAAATTGTCGAATGGGGATTTATTTTCATTCGTGAAGTCGTCACAAAAAATCTTTTGTGATTATATTACTTGTAGGGGCTGGTAAAACCACACTTTCCCAGGCGCACAATGACCTGTCACCTCTTCGCAATTATTGCAGCAAGTTGATTTGTCATAAAATATAAATATAATTATGGGTCCCTCCAATTACAGCAACAAATCCATCCAAATTAGGGAACGCTGCAGACACGTTCTCAAAACACAATATTTAGAATTTAGATTGGCCAGAAATTGAAGAGTACGCCGCCGTCGATGTCGAAGGAACTATCCCTAACCAGCGTTTGAATTCATCTTGCATTCAATGAAGTTCTATGGCCCACAGTGCAATTCCGGAAGGATTTTGCATTGTGCGTGTGTCCAAAATCTTGGGACCACCGGAATGAATACATTCGCATGTTCTTTCAGGGATGGTGACAACAATAATAATTGGAGATAAATACAGATTTGTTCGATTGGGTTGAAAAGATCCAGCAGCGTTTTTACACAACTTCGAATGCTGCACGCGAGCCTTGCTGTAAACCTCTGAAAGCACACCACCGCTTGGACAGCATCCAAAAGGGTGTACTCGAGATGCATTCAACAACACTGCAGGAGTGCGTTGCTAGCGCATATAAATTTCATTTCAATTTTAAACTAGCCAGACTCTCGCATCCGAGTTGATTAGAATAAACATGTTCTTGATGGAAATCCACGGTCCCCGTGAACATGCACATGCATATCGATGCAGTTCAGACGATAAAAAATATGCTTGATATATCAATCACACTGGTCGGTCTAGATTACAGCGAATACAATCCATTCGAATGACACTTAATTAATTAAGAGTAAGAACAAGTCAATTAAGAGGTTTACAAATGAAGCGCTGCTAATGGACGGCCCGAACGATTTACTGTCTGACTAACACCGCTAATAGTCTTGATTGTTCGCTGCCGCCTCCGCGTTCACCTTCATGGCTAATCGCATTGTGAACTGATTATTACAGCGATCGACCGTCAACAAGTCAATTTGCCTACGTACCGGCAGGTTCACTGCTCCGAAGCCAGCACTGACAGCTCGTTTCTTTCATATAAAGCCAACATAAAGTTGCCACCGTCGAATGTGGACCCTTATCATTTAGTCACCCAACGACACAAGACTTTTGGCACCAATGGTATAATTTAGTTACAAGCGAGGCATCTCATGTTGCCTTCAGAGTTTATCGGTGACTTCATATAGTCCCCTTATACGAACTGCTATCAACTTTTCCGCCACCTTGTGCTGTTTGAAAAGTCGAAGGAATATTGATCATTGATGCCTCTTACAAGTGTCTCCGGTAAAATTACTGCACGCCTTCCATACGTTTGGCGATATTTTAGTAGGAAGTATACCTATGCTATCTAGTTTCGATTCTCAAACACTGAACCCTCGACTCTCGGAATGAACATTTTCCATGTCCTCAACCTCCCGCAACCGCTGGATTACTTCGATCGCATATATAGCCTTTCACGAGATGGAGACTCCCTCCAAAATTTACAAGTCAAAGTCACAAGGTCGCAAGTCACGATGCACGAGGTAAACCGAGATGGTAAGGAGCTGGCCGTGGCCATTTGGTTCGAGGACTAGCCAGACATTTAACGGGGCCATTGAAAATAATGCAGCATATTATATGCATGTAATAACAATTCACCAGATTCAAACCTGGCACGGGAACGGACATTCCGCACACCAAGAGCGCTATGTTAGGGTGTTTCTTACTAAATCAAGAACATTATGTACACCTAAGAACCTTTTGAATCTTAGTATCTATACAGAACATTTCCACCTTTTCATCCGGTCCCTGAAGTCTAACGTCCTAAGTCCAAAACGCACAGTGTTTAACTGATATTGAGAGAATGTGGATTTTTTCAAAGCCTCTACAATAAGTATTATTTGGTAGACTTGCACTTTATTAGTGAGGCACTTCATATGCAACCGACGTCGACGACGAAGCGAAACAATGCGCATATAAGCTCGTATAACAATGCATGTGCTAGTTATGAGGGCAAGAATGCGAGAATGACAGTGTTGGAGACATGAAATACCGATGGCAGGTAACTACAATGACCGAGAGATGGGTGTGGACACTGGCCGACATATGGGTTAGATTGCTATATGACATTTTCATCAGTTTATTGTCTTGTCATTGCTGGAGAAAATGCCCAATTAGACGTGTGTGTCTCAGAGCTCCATTCGATACACTTTCGACAAACGATCGGAACGTAAGGGAAGTATTATTATGCCGCATTCGGCGAGGAAACATTTTCGTTTTGATGCGGAACACGTGCAGTGCAGGTAACTATTTTATTGATGGATCGGATTTTAGCGTTTCTGTCTGTAAAGATCGGTAATGACCTATGAACTAACCTACTTGCATCGAAAAATGTCTGAATCGTTTCGTGGTGTTAGTGATGGTCATGACATACCATACATCCACATGATGCATTTGCGTGTAGATTTTTTGAAATAACGACCTTATTTTTATTGCCATTTTAATGCACGTTCTTCGCGATGCAAGTATAGAAAGTTGCCACACACGATGGTCTTTTAATTGAACCCCTAACCAAAGACAGCTCGAACGCATCACGGCAGTCCATGCCAAGAATGGCTATTATTTGATAGCAAACTTTGTGCTGCGATAGGCAAACAATAAAATTATATACTGACATTCCAACATCGTCACAACAGGCACAGTATGCGCCGGCGCGCATTTTAATACGTCAATGAATCGCACAAGACAAATTTCTCCAATAAATTTTGCTAGCCATTTTAACTTCACGATTGAATCTCTCGCATAGGTGCCTCATATATATATATTAGCATAGCGTATAAGACAATTTTGCCAAAAAAATTAATGGGCCGAAGTTTCATCGATGCAGTTCATCGAAAGTTTCTTAAGAAAACCAGTATGACTTTAATTTCCATAATTGCAGTACCAATTTCGGAATGCCTGGCTGTCAAACAGAAAAGAAATCCCCATACTGGAACAATTTACTCTTTTTATCTGATCGTACGGTGGTCTGTAGGCCAAAGCAAACGACCAAATTATCTGGTTCCAATTTGCAATGCAAACTTTACTACAGTTTCTAAATCGATTAGGCACATTAATATGCAAAAGAAGCAGTAGCAGCTATGGTAGCAGGCATTTACTTTTTTGGTGCACATAGTGACTTTTGAAATCAAGGTCAAAAGTATGAGTTATTAAAAACAAATCAACTACGCAAAGTTGAATGATAGTAATCTGCATTTGTTCTCTCCACTATATGTCTTTGCACTACACACTACTTTCTATCTCAAATGCCATGCTGCAAAACGTAGCATGTAATACCCCTCCTGCAGGCCACGAACCAAACTGCATGCTAATTATGCAGTTCATGTGCACCAGTCAACAGATTCGATATCTAATAGCCAACTCATCTGCATGTCATTATTGATCTGATCATTATTTATAGTTGCAATTTGATGTGGATGTGTGTTGTGTATCATTTCAATCATTCGGTTTCGACGGGTATTTTATCAGATTTAATGAATTGCTGTGCTAGAGAATTATAGATGTATACCTGGAGGAGGCCAATCACAGATCGTTCGTACGCATCTGAAATGTGTAAGAAGTTGACCGCCCCGAAGAGCGTGGTACGATAGCAAGAAAATGAGCAAGAAAAGGGCAAGAAAAAGTCGTGCAGGTTGCATTATTTTTACGCCTTGAATCTATTTTTTCACCCGCTTTCTGCGCGTGAGGTATTATGTTCGTGATAAGGGCAAAGTCAGGTATCAGAACTCGATTGAAATGCTAGGAGCCTGAGTGAATGTTGAGATTTAGGTCTAGAGTCTGCCAATTCTTGCTCTAATGGGAGAGAAAATATTCGCAACCAAATTTGGGAGAGAAACCTTTCATTTGAACTATAATCTCAACTTTGATAGAGGCTTCTTGATCATCAATCAGCGACAATCTTTGCAGCGGACAGTTCGAAATTTGGTACAGCAGACCATGCAGGCTATACCAAAAGGTAAGTTACACCACAGATTAGCGATACTGAGATGAAACTAGCGTTTCTTACCAGCCAAGACGAAGTGAGGACACGCGATTCACGAATGAGGCAGCACTGATCTTCGATTCCACTCAACAACAGTCAACAAGGAGCAGAGTAATTGCAACTCACCGGCAAGTCGAGCAGCGTCTCGAGAGTGTCTTGAGCTGCGCCTCTGCGAAGCTTGCTGAACTCCACGAAGTCGTCATCGGACCCGTTCTTCTCTCGCAACAGCCTGCAATTACCACCGAACAAGACAATAACATCAACGCAGACATCGCAGCGAAGATGGAAGGAACAGTTTTTTTAATTAGACCAAGATCCCACCAAACACTACTCGTAGAGGTGGAGATCAGATCCCATGCGGATGAGATTATTATGTGCGAATTCAAATTTAAGCCAAGTTGCCTAATTTTAAGAACTTCATGAACATAGACGCACCGAATAACGTTGGGCTCGGACGAACTTGCAATCTACCGAACATCTATTATTTTAAACTTCATTCAACAAATCATCATGGTATTTTTATAATTATCTGCCATTTATTTAGAGAGCCAGAGTACTTGTGATCGACATTTGTGGACATTTGCATTAGTGAGACTCAAGTATAGCGAGATCCTTTAAAAAATATACGATGGGTGTTTAAAAAATCCATTTCTGTAGAACTGTATATGACAGTTAATTTTAAGATAATTGCCTATCATTTTTTAAATCAAACAATTACCTGTACTCTAAGTATACCGTAGAATCTGATGCAATGAAAATTCGAAGTAACTATTGACGGAATGCAGCTGAACGGCGAGCGTAAAAAAATCACTAAATCAGTTCACTGCTCAAATCAAATCGTATACGTGCTAACTTGCTAGCTTTGAAATTTGAATGTTTATGACTGTCAGGTGATCAGATGCGAAATGCTTCTCGTAAAACTTTTTAGACCTCCTAATGGGCGGTTATAATTCAAGATAATTACCCGTAATGTACGTGATAACTGTACGTTTGGGCAATTCAATGTGCTTCCTTAGGATTTGCTTGGAAGTTGCTGGAGATGCTAAAGCCAAACTCTGCAACGGGTATGACCGTAAATTGAATCTTAAATATACACGTGGAGAAACCAAGTTAAGTAAGAACTGACCTTTAGCATATAACCGAAGAACCCCGCAGTAAAGAACGTGCCACTGGAATTTTGATTGTGGGAGTGTGCTTTTGGGCGACATGAAAGAAGAAAATATAGCCCACCGCCGCAGCTAAATTTTGTTAAATGCAGCAATAATTGACAAACTCAGAGGCAATCCGTCCCAACAACTAAAATAATCAATTGCTCAGGCATGGGTTATTGGTCTGTACCTATATATGTGTATGTGTATCTGTAACCCATCCCCATAACTTGTTGTGTAGTAACCAAAACAATCTCCAGACAGCTGACATTTCTTGGAAGGGATTCAATCTTCAAATGAGTATAATGACCCCCGCTGCTAGCATCCACTTATTTATTTTACATCCCCTAATTAATTGCAGTCTTCCATGTTTTTTTTCAACAATGAATCAAGTAGCCCACACCAATCCCTTAAAATTTGAAACATAGCGTCCTTTTGCCTTCGTCATCACAAAAACCTTAAATTTCTTTAGAAAATGGTTCCTAACCTACAATAAATTTTCTTTATAGTCATGCAAGAAGACAAAAGTCGACCACCCACTGATATTTCGGATAGCATTACGGGAAAATAACGCTACGCCGCGCATGGTGTTATTAAATACCCCTTTATTCCTTTCCACCAGATTTAATTAATCCTTAATTAAAACTTTGACATAATAAACATGGCAAGCAATTAATAATAATTCTTCATTTACATGCATCCTAGATAAGACCGGTAGATTATAGCACATTCTAAAGCAGGGTGATACCATCGACCAATGTTATAAAACTATAAAAGCAAGAGATGAATCAGAGATTTTTCTCGATTTCATCAACACTGCGCTTGTAAGTTTTCATCGGTCGCATGTTGGAATTGCATGTACCCGTGTTGCCATTTGCTGGGTGTGCAATTATAAGTTGGCAGTCGGCAAACGTCTAGATATTTATGACTATGAGAGAGGGCAAGGCAGGATGACTACTCACTCCTTGGATCTCCTGTACATATCCTGATATTCTTCGTACTGGCTCCAGAGCTGCTTCGAAAAGAGGTTTCCTGAAACAAAAGAATTGCACACGTTCAGTGACAGGAGGGGGATCACGCTTGTGTTGCTCTTACCTAAATCGCTAAATCGCTTTCAGCCTGCGAGCGATTAGGTATAAGGAATCGATTCTCATTCTTTTGATGCTCTGCCTTATAAGGGCTTGTATAATCAGCCCCGAAGTGTATGACATCTGAGTATAGAAGATATTAAATATAGTACGACCAAATAATAATACAATTCACAACTTTATATCAAGGGCATGGACTTGAATTATAATTCAATAATTTATTTACCATATTATAACTGTATAGCGGTATATATTATAGTGTGCACCTATATGGGATATGACACAACTTTTCTGGCTCGGAATAATGTGATCTCCATTGTCAAGCAATAATTCAATTTTGTAAATAAACAGTTATCGCTCATTAAAATTCAGTTCAGTTCAAAGGACGTCGCAAGAATTCGTAAAGAGTATAAAAATGTTCGGGTATATCATGATCTCTATAACCTCAAAAGTCGAAAACATCCCATTTAAAATGCATAAAATGTAGATAATATTCCGATTCAATCAGATTTGAAGTGCATCACGGAAGGAGATCAAATTCAAGCATAATGATTCCTATTCGTAACATGATGAATACGATTATAATATACCCTTTATAGTTCACTGAATGCAATGCGGTTCGTGTTCTTGCTATTTGAATTGATAGAAAGTGATGCCCGGCTGCACCTGAATCTAATGGAGATAATGGTATCGTGAAGCGCGTAGAAAGAGTTCGTCTGGCTGTCGGCGACGACGCTTTTCACGGTAGGTGGGGTGTGGTGGGGTGTGGTGGGGTGTGGTGGGTGGGTGGGTGGATGGGTGGGTGGGTCAATGTCACGGCGGTCTTCGCCGAGACCTGCCACCCACGGCCAGACACTCCCGTCAAAGTGCAAGCCACTACTCGGACGGCCAGTCGAAAGGTGAAAGTACTATTCGACAACACGGAGGGCACGAATATTAAAGAAAGTTCATTGATGAAGTTATTGATCAAAAAAATCATTTAGTTCTCAGGAGATAAGAAAAGGAAAAAATGAACATAGAAATTATCAAACAGGAATTTGCATAATTGTATGAGTTCTAAATGATGGTAGGTAGTAATCAAGTTTGTGAATGAGGAAATTTAATTTGAACGACGAGAATCTCATCATTTGCATATGCCTATATGTAAACACAGGGCGAAGGTCTAGTTTACATGTTTTGAATTTGAGTCGATTCGTCTGGAGGTAATTGCACAATTGCAGTGGCGGCAGTCGCGTGTGGTGGTTTTGAGCGCGCTGCGGATAATATCAAATAGGCTGCTCTGTACACTTCACAAGGTTTCACTCACTCTGAGCTCTAGGTTTTTGTACAACGATTTCCACTTTGTTAGCCAATTTTAATTTGCTCTGTTTTATCATTCTTTCGTAATGAATGCGAGTTAAATAATTTTATGTTATAATTGTGAGAGATGAAAGCGTAATATAATCATAGTTGAGAACAGATATATTATTGCGGATGTAAATTGATGATGCGGATTGAAGAGGAAGTAATTGTGTAAGTTAAATCTGGCTTGTAACTCCAATGTTCGAAATTGAAGCCTTAATATTTTTGGAAGTCTGATATTAATACCAACACACTTAGATACAATGACAAACGTCAAGATATAGGAGGTGTATTCTTACCTAGCATCATGCAATCCACAGTAACAGACATGGCGTTGACACAACCAGTCACATCTCAATGGTGAAACACAATTGGCGACACTCGCATTCCAAAAGGGCAATGAAATATTGGGATATCAAAGAGAGTCTTATCACTTGTCCACTTGACTGAGTTTCGCCATCAATAAAAACACGCACAGATCGTTCAGTGGCATCCGGTGAAAGGAATCATAATATCTGATCTGCAAGACGACTACAGCTAGAACCAAGATCATCTAAAACGGCTTGTGCACATTCGCACCACTCGATCAAACCTGGTAGCGCGCACTTAAAGTGTCAGATGATGAAAGTTTACGGCAATTAGATTCAATTTGTTCTGTTCGCTTTGTTTATCTATTTTTGCTCGATTGAAAAGTTAATGCACAGTTATGCAAAATTGTTATTTTTTTTAAGGCGCGAAGAATTATAGTATTGCAGAATTAGTTGCAAAATTGAGTTATCGTCTCCAAAAAAAGAACTTTCCAAAATAATTGATGCGATTTTTTTCGAAGTTGTAATCAATTTGTCAATCCCACTGTTCAGTAACTGTTTTTTAAATCACACACACACACGCCCATACATACACTTTGTCACTTTTCAGTCACTACAATAAAAGCAAAAAGAAACGTTTTGTCATTTGTCGTCACGTTTGTCACTTTAGCACCAAAACAAACCGCAATAAATCGTCACCATACTTGCAAGGTTTTTATCAACGCATTAATTTGTCAATGAGTGCCGGGAAGAAACCTACTGTCACGATGACAGAATCTGATGCCGACGCTCACAGGCGCAACTGTCACCCGCACCGCGGCCAATCAATCTAGCGCGGATCAGCCGAGATGGAATCAGCACTCGCTCGCTATGAGTAAGATGTGCGGACGGTCCACCTGATTGCAACCACAGCCTCCACCACGGATATGCACTCGACTCGACCCGTCGCTTTCAAACACCGAAGAGCAAATAGCGCCTACTACCGGCGTACCGATCTCATCTGCTTCCTACCAAACTCTCACATATTGTTACGGCTATCTTCGTCAGGCACTTCACGCGGTGCCCCGCCCCTTTCTTTATCAAACTCATTCTTCAATCTCAACCTCAACACATGCACACATCACACTCATACACTCATACACTCACACATAGGTATAGGAGGTTTTTTATATTTCTTTTCGGCTCATTACCTACTTCCAATCTTAGACTCGCGGTGTGGTTCACTGGCCTCATTTTCTCTCTCATTTATAGGCCTATCCTCTTCTTTTTACTTTTCTTTACACCTCTCTCTTAAATAATATT
Organism: Nemoura dubitans; assembly: GCA_921293005.1. Classification (NCBI taxonomy): domain Eukaryota; kingdom Metazoa; phylum Arthropoda; class Insecta; order Plecoptera; family Nemouridae; genus Nemoura; species Nemoura dubitans. The sequence continues at coordinate 17,822,898 of OV121074.1, forward strand.
GTAATTTACCTTCTCTTTCTTGCACTAACAGCATTGATAACACTAATATCCTTGACTCTTCCTTCTTATTTCAGCCGAATGTTATTATTTTTTATTCGAGTCGCCGGCGGCTATATTTCCGAATTATAATCATCATATCGGGTGATGGGTGTGAGAAGAATCAGACGGACGTTATAGAAATGATAGAGAGCGAGGGGTAAAAATTAGCACGTATCGAAGATCTCTTCATTGAAGCCGATGATCGAGTATGAATATAATATCCCCTCCCACTTCTCGCCGCCGCGTAACAATGAAAACAATCGCCGCTTCTGCTCGGACGCAGATTCTTCTCCCAGCTCCTGCCATGTTCGGTACCCATGCACTGGACTCGTTACGCGGTTACACCATATGGACCAACACACACACACACAGCATCGCAACGAGCACGCACGCGGAAGCGAGAGGCGGCAACGACCCCTCAAAAGGCACACGAAAACCAAACGATTTTTTCGCCGCCTTCAAGGAATGCAATAAACAATATTTAAAATGTATATCATTATATCGGTGGTATTTTTGTGTAACATCTTGCAGTGACTGTGATTTTTTTTGTGCCTAATTACCATTGATCGGTTGGTTTGACGAGCAAATCGGTTCTTTAGAGAGACGAAAAGGCGTGGAGGACTCCTGCTGAGGGTTTGGGGATCGATAGCTCGCCATGATTGGACTTTTGGAATCACATTTCGTTTCCGTGTTGGAGTGGCCAGCTGGCAATCAAATAAAGATGATACCTTTGCTGGGTGGAGCTGATTAGCCACGTCAGTTCCTATGAAATGTGATATTCAGTTTATACGCTTGCACGTGACTTGACCTTGAGATGTTTCAGTTTGGTCTGAGGGCTAGATAAGCCATGCACAGTGCATGGAAATTAATTTCCTCAGGGGAAATTCATCTGCAATTCGTGTTTATCTCTCTATGTGCACTTGTATAAACTATCAAGTTATGTTGTAAAGCAAAAGTGCCTACACAAAATATATCTAGAATCCAAGTTTTGGGGACGCTCGGTGCAACGAAAATGGCTGTCCTTCAATTTGCTATTTACTAATTATTTAACGATCATGTAAAACATGATTTTACAATGACGAGAAACCACAATATAAGGATCATATTACTTGAGTACTTTTTTCGACGCAATTCAACATTATAGTTATTTTACCTTGCGCTAAAAATAAAATCATCGGTCGCCTCTTCATGTCGCTCAAAATGATCGTAATGTAAGAAACATAAAATATTCCGAGTACACAGCAATACGAGAAGCATGGAACTACAGATGGAACGTCTTAACAAGTAGGCAATCAAAGTCAAAACAAATGGCAATGATTTCTCATAAAGTATAAGTATATGCCCATGGCATACGACTTCAGCGATTTTTATTCAAATGAAGCGCAATTCATAAAAAAGGTCGGCCACACACACACGCACACACACGATACATTAACGAATAATTAACGAAGCATTTGCTGCGTTTACGACCGATCATAAATTATTTGACGATCGTCCTACGATTCAGGCCAAGCATGGCAATTCACACGAGAGCACGAGGTTTATCTTACTCATTTTTGCGTGCATTTACAGCTGAACTTTCTACCAACACCTGTTCAATTTTAAAATCACCGTCGCTGAGTGCGTCCAAAAAAAATGATTTCAAAAGGGACTCGGATTGAAAAGTAAAACTGCCCGCACAGCGCGCGTGTGGTATCTCAAGTCCCAATTGCGGGGTTTAGAGTGTGTGGAGTGCGTCGCTTCGATCTGATTTTCGCGTCGATTGCGGATTGACCCACTAGCAAGATTAGTCACAGAAAGAAAAGAAACTCCGAAACGCATACTCATTCATCTTAAACTGTTTTACTTGTGCTACCTACAGACAGCGTAATTATATGTGCTGATTGCTGATTGCTGATTGCTGATTGCGCAGGGAGACTGTACGATTCGCGATGGTCCGCTAGCAATGGGCAGGGCTACAGAAGTCAGCAAGCTTTCCACCGAGATTTCTCAGAAACTAAATAAAAAATAACCAACACATAAAACAAATTTCCATATGTGAGACCAGATATTTTCGTTGTTACACTTGCAGGTTGCAATTCTCACAAAATCCACGTATCATTTTAAGCAAATCAGTTTCGCTGTGCCTTTATCATTGACTTCAAAAGGCCCAGCTAGGGTTCATACACCTTTACCTTTTAACATTAAAAAACACAGTTTTCACTCTTAGTTCGCTCGTCCCAATCATGCGTTCAATCGCAGCGCCGACACAATTACCTACCTCCAGTGTTATCACGAGGTCACATCGAGGTGTGTCCGTGTCATCGGTACGGCACATCTCCCATATGCTTTCAGAGTTTACACCTTGTGTTCGGCGCAGACCATCCAGACAGAGTCCGCCGAGCTTTCACTAGCAAAAGCATGGTGCGGCTCGGTGCGGCTCGGTGCGGCCGGGCCCGAAACACAATCACTAATTGCTATTAAAGTATCGGCTGTAGATGCGATATGATTGCTGAGATTTACAATCACGTATACCTATATAGGTACTACAACGAACAGTGTCAAAAGACAATGGGATAGGAAGAAGAATTAGTTTGCGTACCGATTTGTGACGTATCTGGGTCCCACGTCTCGAGAACGCCTTTGATCTGAAACAAAGGAGAAATGGTTTTTGTTAAAATATAATAATCATCTTCTTCGTAATCATTTGATCTGTTTATGACTTCTCCGTGACATTTTAAGAGTAAGTTATATGGAAATGAAGGTCAGCGAGAAAGTTATAATCAATCTTCTTTAGTTTATAAGTTCTTTCCGGTGTGAATTGTGGTGTTACCCTTTTAAATAATTCAAATATTGTCGAATAAGGAGTGAAAGTAAATAAGTTATTATCAAATAATCGGTTATTATTTCGAGTCTGTAAAGAGATCGCAAAGTAGCTAAGCTACCCCATAATGGACTATCTCCGCTGCATTCGCATTTGACTTTGACTCTGAAAAGCATGAGAATATGAAAGAATATTGTTGAGTAATGTAAAGAAATAAAATCTTTTGTAGTATGCAGCTCAAGCTTAGCATAGACGTGTACTAAAGATTAAATTTCGAAAAAATTTACTCTAGACCACGACTTTTGTTTGATATATCATAACCCGACATGACGATGATTATACTCTTAAGAGAAAATTCACTACGGTAGGTCAAGATTCCTATAGCGCGCTCTCGCCTGGCTAGGAAATTCGGTAGTATGGGCCATTCTCTGGAGCTAGACATTCAGCAATTTCAATTAAAGTAATCAAAAACCACGTGAATAGGATTCGATATATGATATGGGTCGACTTTTGATTCGATTTTAACGCATAGATATTCTATTCAGTCGATGGTGATTTCGCGTAAATCAAACCAGCCACTCTACTGTTTGAAATTGCAGCGCATAGAATAGAACATGACCTCAAGCAACTCGGCATGAAATAAGATATCGACTTACTATTCATCACTGAGCGCCAACACACAAGCACTAACAGCACTAACAGCTACAGTACTAACTCAATTAAAGGCGACGCCTTTAAGCGAACCAATACGTCAACACGAGAAAACAGACACATCCACCAACGGCCAACGGCGACCAAAGAAAGCATCCATATTTTTCAAATATTCAAATGACAGACAATCACCCAAACAAAGTTACGCCGCTCTAATATTTAAATCGCATAGCTTACATACGTACATTGGCATGACGTTACGTTCACACGACACAATTATTTGCACCCCTATTCTGCTTCATTCGTTAATACTCTTAATTCCCGCGGTAAACTAAAACCGCGACAAACCCAAGGCCTAACTTTACACCAATGTCAATTCTCGAAGCAGAGTTAGCAGTCCCTCCCACGGGGTAAAGATTACGGACCAATCAGAAAGATCGGTTATTATTATTTGAGTTTTCTGAGTGTTGAACAAAAATTAAACTAAACTAAGCTGAATCAGAGCATGAATCAGAGCAGAGTCTATGATCAGAGAAAAACATACTGCCATCTAAAGAATTTATCTGGATAATTATGTATCCTACAACACTTCAAAACATTTAAATGCTTTTCCGAAGGGAAGAAAATGTAAAAATAAAACACACTATAAAACTGTTTAGAACTGCCCCCGAGTAGGGTTAGCCAGAGTTAAATTTAACCCCGTGGTTTAGTGAGATTAGCGTTCGAGAAATGTCATTTGGGTTAAAGATCTCCTTGGATCTCGATCTCGCTAATTCAGCTTAAATCTTGTAACTTGTCAGAGTATCGGCCGTCGGCGTCGGCGATGCACGAATCTCGACAGAACAGGGCAGACGCCCAAGAGACGGCCGCGGTCCAGCCAGTGCAAAGAAGCTTCGATGCAGAGAAATGCAGGGGACGTGGGACAGTGATGGGCGAGTCTTCGGACGTGCCCACGGACGATGGTTGCCTCCAAGAACAATCCAGGCGGCACGACGCTCTTTCAAATCCACGTTGCCCATCCTATCTTGACTGCTTCGATGACAAAACGTATTAACATTATACAGCTTGTATTATTTCTAATAATATATTACCTATTGGTATAGTTGGATTTCACTTTAATACTGGTTGTTTATTTCTTATTTATTTTATGTTGACCGATAGATTTGTGGTTTGACGCTGGTTTGACACTGTTTGACAACGTCAACAGTCCCTATGTATATTTTTTTTACAATAATAATTTTAATTTACAATATACAATACGTATATACAGGAATAACCCACAAAGCCCAAATTGGGCTCATCTTTGGAATAAGTAATGGTGTAATGGCACCGTTGGTTGATTGGATGATGATACTTATGATGCTGATGATGCTGATGATGCTGATGATGATGAACCTATATTATATCTCACGGCTTAGAAGGGGTGGAAAGAAATACCGGTGCCGGGTAGATCTACTCAGATTTAAAAGGAAGAAATGAAAGACCGGTGCCGACAAGTACACTATACTATTATCGAACGGGGTGTAAACCGTCTTCAACGTGTCATTTTCCAGTGCCCCCTCCAACTTTCCCTCGTTTCCTCTCCAGCGACGCAACGTCGCACTTGCAGGATCGGGCCAGGGCAGCACACCTTACCCGCGTTTGCGACAACTGCTGTTATACCACCTGATTCATGAGCGCGGGCAGAGAGACTGATTTATGCCCAGAGATGACAGTGGTAGTACGTAGTACCCGGCAAGAAATCGGTACCGAGACCAGGGGAACATTACATTGCAGAATGCAGACGTCTTATTCCCTCGGAGTCGGAAGAACAAGAGATTACGATCTTTACAGATCAGAGAATAATGGCACACCATAAGGGTGTAACCAGGTGTAACCTTAGAGTCAGGTATAAGGAGATGGTGAAACTATGTATTTCTGGGTAAATCATTTAATTAGTGACTGAATAATTTGTCCTAGTATTCTTGGATGAGTGGTACCGAAGTCTAAAACAGTAGAATAGCGAGAAAAATGTTTGATTTGATTACTGACTTTTAAGTTTTCATGTGGACGAGCCCACCTCTAGGTCGACGGTGTCCGTATGAAGGACGGAGCGTCAATCAGAGGACAAACAGTATACTAAGGAAAACACTACACCTTATAGACATTCACAATGTATACCAATGCATGATGCACCTTTCCCATTTGCTAGATCAAACATTGCAGCAGCACTCCTTTGCAAGATGCCATTCCCTGGTGCGTATGCGTCTTTGAAGTTATTACAAAACACTTGACATTTTCCTGTCGATTTCCTTCAAGAGTCTAGTCAAACCAAGATGTGAAAATGTGGTGGTCATTGCTTGCTTGGAAGTACATATAGGTATAATGCCGATCCTTGTTACTATGCACACACAGTAGTTATATGTTGTCCACTGTACATTTACATTCGGCACTTTCTAAGAACGATATTTAAAAAAAAAAGGATCAGATCACGATGCATTCCATTGAGTTGTCTCTTATACATCGACTGCTCAGCGCAAGCTGGCCAAAGTTGCTTATTGCCATTTATAATTAAGATAACACTGCTAGGGCATATGATATTGTTATGATTTGAAACTGTGCGCCTCGATTAAGTTGTAATTTATGCAATATCTTTATTTAATAATACTGTATTGATGGAATAACCTACACCTACGTAAAATACATCCCATGATGAACATACATGTTTTTTTTTATACTCTCCGATGTCAAAACAATCAACTTTTTATTTCTTTAAAATTAGCTGCCATGTCGTAAAGAAAGTCATCAAATCAGGTATGAAACGCATACAAGTGAACTAATCGCTCACAAATCGATTACAGAATCAATTTTCAGACATAAAAGATGATATAACATATAATGATAATCGATCTCGAACGCAAAGGCATATTGAATAACATCATCTATGGCTATAGTTATAGAGTCTTTGAGGAGGCTTATCGAGGATCCTCGACGAGAGCGAATTCAGCGAAGTGGAAATAATAATTATGCGGCTGTGGAATAATAATTATCTGTGTAAGTATTCGAGAGGAATTTGTCCTTACCACACCTTAAAGATCGACCCTGCAGGTGTATTCTGTTGTGTCATCACATTGTTTCGAGCGTTATAATTGATTTCCTGAAAGCTATAGACTGGTATGCCTGCCATCTATACGCGGGTTTTTCGGCAACGAGACTTCCAAATTATCTGCAATAATTACGATATTCAGAATGATTCTTAACAAGTCATTTTGCACGATTTGTGCTTGGAAATAATAGGGCATTTTTAAATTGTCTTCTACTGGTACGCGGATGAAATTTAAGCCGCTGAAATTGCATCATTAGTTATTCTTGGCTTAAAGTATGTGCAAAAATTACCATTTCTACAACACCCCCCAAAACAGCAAGCAAACCAGGAAAAATGAGAGCGGAAGAGAATTGCCACCGAGAGTGCCAATTTGTTATGCTTCTTGGAAGTTTCCTGTTTCGTATTGACTACCAATCATCGTTGCTCTCAAAGAGTCTCGTTGCTCTGATCTGTGTACACAATGCGGCTTGCTGTTTAAAAAACAGCACCGCGACAATGTCATTGTACAATGACAACATGGATGACAAACAATGCAGTCCAAGTCAGAAGTGAATGTCATGCCTTTCTGTTTTCAATTTTTACGTCTCGAAAGTTCGAAAATGAAAGAAAATGAAAGCTGTTCGACCGTAGGCTCGTTTTGCTTTTGACAGTCAAAGTTATTGTGTGTGGCTGGCTGGCTCGGCTCATGTGGGATCTTGAGAAACAGGGTGCCAAGAGGCGAATCTGGAATGATCGTTTTATGTGTAACGAATAAATAAATTTAGCAAGCGGTCATAAATTAGCTTCGTCTCTGGGAGTGTCATTTCAGCCATGATGTTTTAGTACCTATTTCACACACGGATTCATCGAAAATTTGATAGGCGTTTGATTCCGACCAGACTTGCAGGTCTCGAGGAAAGTCGAGTTGAACTACTAAAAGGTTGGATGTTGTAAAAGCATGATAGCCGAAGGGAAGAGCAGAAGGTGACCTTTGCGAACGCAGTTTCGTGCCAAGATAAAAGGAAGCAGCTACACTGATCTACAATAATTGTCACGTACAAATACGAGATAAATATTTAGAAATTCGGTCAAGAATTCGTAATAGGTACTCTCTCTGCTATCAACTTAGCAACATTTTGCTTCAGACAAAAGTTAAACTATGTATTGCAAATTGTCTTCTTTGAAGACTACGTTCTACATTTTTATACTTTAAAATTACAGCGTAATAAACCACAAATAAAGTAAATGGTTACAGCGTCAGCGTATATAATAATTGTACAACAATTTTTTATACAAGATTTCATACAAGGATACATTATATGCTTGAAGTGTACCGGCTTCAAGAATCAGGATAATATAGAGAATCACACGTTTTCGAATGCAGTGAAAAATAGTCTATAAGTAAGCTGGAAGTATTTTTTCGCGAGTTACTGCAGCAGTTGTGCTTGGCTGTGCTCAATGTGCATGTAATCAATTTTAGAGATAGTGCACCGCCATAAAATCGAAAATATCTCGTGGAGATATGAATAAAACACTATCCAGTTTGGATATGAAATAACACGAGACTCCATCCATGTGAGAGTATGAAATCAGATTTACAGAAGAAACCCTATTTTTCGTCTGATCAATTTGCTATTTTGTATTTTGTATTTTGATTGCTCGATTTTCTATGATATAAATATAAACTATGGAATAGAACACGATCAAAACTAAAAACAAGCGAAATAAAATCTATTGAAATTTGCACAAATAGTTTTGTTGGGGACGGATCAGTTCGCCAGGAAGTGGCTTTCCGACCATTGCCGAGTTCTCAAGGTCACATCGTTGAAGTTGTCATTTCAATATTAATTGTATATTGTGGACAAAATACGCAAATAAAGGAGTTCATGGCCATTTTTTCGAAAATTTGCCCCTGGAACGCAAAAAAATATCCCGAAACTCTATTTTTTACCCTTTTTAGAGCCAATACAGATTTTACAGATTTATCAGGAAAATTGTGAATATTTACGGTTGGTTCACAAATTATCGGCCAGAAATGTTTGAAATGTGTAATTAGATATTTATTGGATATAAATACGCTGTACCATTTTTTCATCACGAGTACAGAAATTCAGAATCGGAAATTTACTATTTCCATTCAAGAGAAATGATTATTATGATCGATAATTAAATTACCTGTTTAAATAAGTGTGCAAGTATGTGTGTGTTGGATTAGTGCAACCCTTTATTATAATATATCATTAAATATATTATTAATATTTACGAAATGCAAAGAATATTCGGGAAAAGGGCCATCCATGAGCGCCCTTATTTACGTATTTTGTCTACAACATACTGAAATATTGAAATGATAACTTTAGCGGTGTGGCCGTGAGAACTCGGCAACTTTTGGTCGGTTTCGAGAAAAAGTGCTAATTGTGCGATTTTGGCAACCTTAATGCTTGCACACAGTTCCCATTTCTCTTACAAGTGCACTGTCTCATGCCGATAGGAGGCGTTTTACTGAAACCGTTATCTGGAAGTGATCTTCCTCCTAAAGTAAGCCTTCATTTTTCCACATCCTAGCACGAATTACCAGTGGTGGAGGCGCCAGGTTTCAAGCCGGCTCACCTCCTCCGCCTCCAATCCTCCATCGAGCATAACCATTTCATATCTTCTTTCACATTTATCCCATTGGGCTAGGTCCATATACAATAAACCACCAGGTTAAAGTTGACGCAGAGATAACAATAAAATAAAAGGTAAAAACGACACAAATTACTTTGAAAACTTATTACAAACACAGGAATGTCGTCTGTATATGGCATTAAAAGAAGGTCCGTGCATGTACCAACTCCGACGAGGCCCTCCTTATAGCTCTTATAAGTCGCAACCACAATCGATACACTCACAAAACATTACCTATCATCCGTGTGACACAGTTCTCTTTCAAATCTGTTACATCACTTCTATATAGCTGGTGCTAGCCGCTTGATGCTTGCTCATGACGTAAGGTAAGAGTGTAACTTAATCACAATATCTCACCGGTCGGTCTCCGCTTCGAAGTCATCCAGCGTGACCCTAATCATTGTCTTAACACGTGTGGGTCATCTGAGAGGTTATCTCCAGCTTTGAACTGCCGTTACCCGAGGGTTAGGTGCCTATAGGTGTAGGTACCTTCGGCGTCGGCGCCGAGAAAGTCCTTCGTCTATCCTCAAGTCTTTCGTTGACTGGACGCTTGCCTCACGATTGATAGCAAAAGATGGTAATTGATAAAGAGGTCGGCCCTAGACGAAGAATAGCTGCAAAGGACCGGTTTTTATCAATGGTTGTACTTTATTCTAATTATACGGTTCCAAGGGGATTATATTGGCTGAGCATGCTTTTTTGGCTGGATAATGTGTTACAAAACAAACGAGTGTTCATTGAAATAGTGTGATATATTTTCCACAGGACGTTGGCAAGATGACCAATAATTTGATCCGATTGGTAAATGAGTGCAGCTGATTTCTGTCTGCTTGTAGTATCAATTTCCGATATAGCTCTCAAGCCGAAAGTCAAAATCACAACGTAACATGGCATGGTGTGGTCGTGGGCTTAAAGCCCATGGTGTGATTTCCGCCAACGATGGAAAATCTTTCAGCAGAAGCGTAACGTTAATTTGAGGTGGCATGGCTTCTACAATCAAAAATATTAAATAACCCACAAACATGTATGCAGATAGATCTTGAAATCTACAGAATATAATTTGGCGAATTGGTTTCCATTTCAAATGCAGTCTTGCTGCTAGTCTCAACTCTTTCAAATATTAAAACATAAGAAATGAAGTCAACTGCTCCACCTGCGGAGAGAACGCGCAACTACAACTCACTCAGCAAGAGAAAGAGCCTTGAAACCCTGGAAAGTATACTACCGGCGACACACTGCTGCTAGTAGAGTAGTCTAGTGGCCAGCAAATTATCGCATTTCGAGTAATGAGCCGTACACAACAAACAAAATCGCCCCCAGAAACGAAGCCCGTCAAAAAGATAACAAAAATACACACCTCATTGCAGAGCAGCTTGCTCTCCCTGGCGATTTCGGCGAGCCCACCAAAAAGCAGGTGATGTTCCTCCTCAGTGAGACAGGAGAGCTTGCGCAGGGGACCCCCGTAGAGTTCTGCGACCGAGGCCAACGCCGTCGCGTAGTCCGTCTCGTCCATGAGGAAGTCCTCAGTCCGCCGAAACCTGTCATCGTCGGCGCCGCGGGCGTCATGGTACCTGCAGGAACAAAACGGAGCGTCAGAAATCGTCAGAAGGATTGAACTTGAAGTAACTGCAATAATCAAATATATCTGCTAGATGAGACGGTGCGAGAGGTTTAGCCCGTTTGAGGGTCCAGGCTCGATTCCGGTGACCGACTATCCTGGTTGTGGTTTCCCGTCATTTTCCACGTCTACTCCAGGCAAATGCTTGGATAGTTGCTCTAAAAGGGTACGAACGCCGCTTGATTTCATCCGTTACTCATTCCACAACTCATTCCTCAATTCTCATTGCGTCATTGGGGTTTCTATGCGGTCAGACAGGGACACAAATCAATGCACTTGTGCATGAAAACAAATCGCAGCATGGATTGGACAACTACTACTACTACAACTACAACTACAACAACAACAACAACAACAACAACAACTACAACTACTACAACAACAACAACAACTACTACTACTACTACAACTACTATATGAATAGTGGATTCTATGCTGGTATAGACATGAGCCACGACGGGCATGAGGGGGTTCAGTGGGCTCCTTCGTAGCCGTAAAAACAGATCCAAGGGTTCTACGAAGTTGAAGAGTATCTGACGTCTACAAAAGTAAAGCATCGCCACCAATACGCCATGATCACTTCAAAAGTAGTCTAGTTAAAATTCAGAGATAGTTTAATCAGAGAATCGAACAACCCGTCAATAAACTAGAAATAACTACAGTGAAGACAATGCATCTATGAATGCAAACCACTGAATATTAAAATTTGTCACCGGATAAACTTTGTGTAGTGTTTGGCCTCCCGTCCGTCGCTGCTAGCCAGATGTATAGATGGCACCACCACCGTCGTCATCATCGCAATCATCATCATGGAAACACTGATTGGTAATCACAGTCATTTTAAACTGACAAGAAACAGATTACCACTACTAACGAGATTCCATGTCACTTTATCCACTAGAAATGCATAAACTCCGATTAGAGAACTACTCTTCTCGATTACCATTAACCAGCAAGGAATTCGTGCAATCATCTCGTCATGTTTTAATAATCGTGTTGAATCAAGTGTACCAACCTCGATTTCCTTGTTCAACTATAATACCGAAGAGAGAATTCGTTATATCCTTATTTATTTTAAAACTATGTGCTATTTGCTTTATGAGTAACTAACGTAATATGAATATATTAACTCACTCGATTTTTGAATAGGTGCTAATTACTTATTAGGTTAGTTATAGGTCGATACTCTCTCCCTGAACAAATAGAACCGTAACACAGCTGGCTGGGACATCCATGGGCTGGGACATCTTAAAGGTTCCCACCACTTTGACACAACAACAGCTCACAAACGTGGAAGTCTGCAGCAACCTGTCATTCAATCACAACACACACGGTAATGTCACTTTCTATTCAACGGGATTGACCTTCAGCGCTCGTCACATTGACACGATTCAGCTGCCCTTACGCCCTATGATAAATAAGAGGAACGATAGTGAAAGACCGGAGGCTCCGCTAGGAATTTTGGCAGAACGAGGGGCACATTTTGGACGATTGCCCTCCTTGAGGTGAGAGGTTAGATTTTACATTCAAAATCAGTAAGCCTCTAGAGAAGTGTGCCAAGAAGTCGAGAATCACAATTCGTGGACAGTGCCAATATTATCGCAAAAGTTTCTTTAATTCCGTTGGTGGAAGCAACTCAAGCTCAATGCCAAAACAACTTGTTAAAGAAAGACGGGTAAAAAGATGAACGGCCATGCCCTTTGGTCTGTTTACAACTATCCTAACATAACTCCGAAAGAACCACCGACTGTGGTTTGTGTCCCGGACTCCATTTTCAACTCCAGCACCTGTCCAGATCCTGAAGACTCACCTGACGGCGTCCTCGACCAGCAGCACGTCTCCCTCGAGGAGGCCGACGTCGGCTTGAGGATCGACGCCTGCCAAAGATCCGGCGAGACGGAGACGACATTCGCTGAGACCGAACTCCGCGACGAGCGGAGCAGCCAACTCCTTCACAGTCAACGGCGACACGGCCGACAACTGGAAACAAAACAACGAATCGGGATGTTAATTACTAGATATTTGCCAATTTAATTACGGCTGAGCTCCTAGATGTGTTATTTATTTGTTTACTATCGATACGACTCGGAGTCTATATAGGAAGGCAATTGTGAATTCTTTTAGATAGCTTGATTGATGGTGTAGTTGAAGGTCAAAATAGGTGCCATGTGGACGGGACATGGTCGTTTATGATATGACAAAACTCTATGACTACATTTCCGCTCGAGGTGTAGAAAAATGTCAGACAGAGAGTGACAGACAGGAGATTGCAAGCTATTACAATCTTCACTAAACTCCCCGTGATAGGATGACGCTTACGCTAGCGTAACATAATAATAGAATACCAGAGAAATTCATTCACCGCGCGCGAGGCTCACTATGCATATACAGTCACAACAGGACAGGTTGACATTTGGCTAAGTATAGCTGGTGGACACAATAACGATTATAAAATGTTGTTAGACAAGTGGCAAGTTTGTCGACAATTTTTGACTATGAATTATGTTTAAATTTTAAAGCCTAGACTGGTATTATTTATTGCAGGTAAATTGTCACACCTTGTCCTCATTTCAATCGTGTTCCTAATTAACTTGCGATGGAAGCAGCGCTGCAGCGGCGAGCATTCGAGTCTGCAAGAAAAGGCAGCGGAGTTTTTCACCGCGGTCGGCGGCAAAAATGAATTCGTTCTCGTTGAAGTGATAGGCGTACGTGCTAATAACCGAGGAAATGAATTGCGGCGAGTGTCAGAGGGTAAAGCAAGATTTCAGCTCAGTGGTCAGCGGTCACAAATAAACTGCCGACATCTCGGTTCACAGGACGGCACTTTAGGATGACATTTAAATGAACACTCCAGGGGTGGATTAAGGCTAAATGAGAAAAAGCCTTGGGACAGTCTGAAGTTGCAAACACTTTATTTTCCAGCGTATGTACGTGCGAAAGGGTGGGGGTCGCAAATGACAGCTAAATCTGTGTTTGTCACATACTACATCCACACGAACTACGCAGAGTTTTTTTTAGACAGAATTTAGAGAAAAAATATAATTCGAACTTTTCCACCCAAGTTGTACTAACGCCAAACAAGTAAAGTAATTGGCGAGTTCCTGCCTCAGTTTCTTGGCTGTCACAATTTTGCAAATTAGCTTTGAGAACAAGAGAATGCCCCTGTTCTCTGTAACGATCCCAAAGCTCACCTCAAACATCAAATCGCCAGACGTGCTTGAAACACAACTTACAAGTGATGTTTCCAATACCTTGTAGGAATAACGGTTCAAATTAATCTGCGACATAGAATTGCACCCTCCTTGTCTCCATAGGCGACTGATCCAACGTCTCAATTGCAGCGGTCGCTCTCCTCTGCAGGTCTAATCAGTGTCAGTGAGTGTGATCGGCGTTGTCGGCGTTGTCGGCTCCCGCGTGCAAAGCGACGTGGTGTCGATATCGAGACCCCAGCAAGCGTTGACCCATTGAGCTCCCAGACGGTCGGTCTCGAAGAGGAGAGAAAAGAGGTCTTGCGTCTCGCCGCAGGTGAATACGGAGAATCGAGAGCGGCGGCGCTAGACACTTTATGACGGCTTCATATGTGTGCACCATGACCGCGAAATTATCAATGTTAGTTGCTGTTGTTGCACTTGCGATGCAATTTTAAGCGCTGCAGTACTTGAGTGACAGAAAGCATTTTGTTGGTTTAGGAAATTGTTTTTGTTTCGAGGGTACGCACTGTGTGATAAGTCTCATCGATACGTGTGTTCATGTCTCATCTCATATTATTAGGATTTTGTGATAAATTTCGAGGAAGTTACATCATTTTTTTGAATAGATTGATCAATTTCCGAAACCCCTACATGGAACAAATAGGTATGTCTTTACTGCTTTGCACAACAGAATAGATTGCTTACTCTTTTACGATCAATTATAGAATTGATAAATATCCCAATTTACAAGTTTCTCCAAATTTGAGAACAAGCGGCCAGGCCGACCATTCAGTATCGAATATTTCAAAACTCGAGCAAAATTATGTCAAGAAAAGGTTTAATACCAGGAAATTTGCCACACAATTGGCTTGTAAAGCACATGCACGATTTGCGACGACCTTAAGTAATTGCATGTTAACTAGTGTAAAGGTGCGTTATTCAATGTGACGCCATATTTTGATAGGTGCTATTCGAGCGCCAGAGTGGAATGCTCGATGATCGAGATAATATTATCTCGCCAAACACATGGGACCAAATTAAAGTGAAAGTTCGGCACACGACGCTATGCTGTGTAGAGTTGGTGTTGCCCAAAGTGGTACGGCACATTAGCGCTTGCTGTTTGGAGTGTTTGGACTGATCAATCAAAGCTGGAGGTCAGCTGCATTTTATCGCACGACTTAAGCAGATCATTTATAATATCTTAACTTAAAGGGATTTTTATACATTTGCCCAGAGGTTTTGTACGGGATACAGTTGCTAAAAACGATAAATATTAGGGTCTTAGTTAAGCAAAAAATCGTAAAAAACTGGGCCACAGCCATTAATAATTTTAGGCCGTCGGTTGATTTTCGCAGAGAAAGCCAAAATGAAGATCTCAAAGCAATTGTAAATGGAATTGGAATTGATATGAAGGGATAATAAATGGGAAGTGAGCTCAAAAATTGGCAGTGACATAAACGGTTTACCGACTTCTATTAATCATATTCTACCTCTCAGTTCCTCAACGAAAATCTTTTGTGCATTGATTAGCACCACCTACATTGCACAAAAACGTTGCCTTGAACTTTTTTTTAAACACAATTCTATACCTAATTAGTTCTGTACCATGATAGACCTATACGGATGATAAAAAATATTATTGAACACTCATTACTCAGACCATTATCTATTCTAAGCTTCAATAAAATAACAACAAAACGGCGAGGAATTCGATTCACTCGCCACTGATACAAACGTCTCAACAAACGAGATCAATTGAAAGTAAAGGCCAAGAACTTACTATGCACTTTTTTCAAACAGCAAAAGTGCTGCCAATTTTCAAAGAAAACATATATCGAAGTGACAGTAAACCCGTCTGTCAAGATAACCAAGCAGCAAATTCGTATGCCGTGCTTGGCAAATCACGCTCGCGATTCTGGCTTGTAAGTGGCAGACTGCGATCGAACAGTGGCTCAATTTCTTTTGCCATGTTGACGCTGGTCCGAGGTAGTCCACCTGTTCGGTATACATACTGCCATATGATTGGCAGAGAAAAGTTTGAGTAATTCTAGCGAAATCTACACTTTCTTGGACGCGCATAACGTAATTATGTTGAACGAAAACTGAAGAGTAATTATTTAAAATGTCGATTCATTTAAAGGTAAATACAACATATTATTCAAATTCAAATGTTGTTTATCTCCCAGCGTTTTACTTTCGGAACCAATTAATGTTTACCATGAACGATTTTTTGTCGTTGAAATGCTGCTATAGTACGCACATCCACCAATCATACCTATTTTTTTATGATCACCTACAAACAAACGGAACTCTGTCCGTTATTCGAATTGGTTTGTACGAAATTGCTCGAGTTTTAATCATTAACAATGTCAACCTACATACCCAGTGAGTTCGTTATTTTGTTCCGGGAGACACCTCCCAAAAATCATATATATACATATTTTACAATTCACTTCGACTGATGCAAACACCATTTATTATTCATAAATATTTCATGAAAATACCTATTACTAGGTATATACCGTTAATGTACGTACTTGTTTTTAGAAATTATGCACGCCGTTCAAATAAAATGTACAGTAGGAGTATGGAGTTAATTGGTCAGCATCAGCAACCAGTGGTGTAGTACCATGGGGTATACTCACATTTATTTTCAAAATTAGCTTATACTCACCTATATATTTAAAAAAAAATACGCGGGTATACGCTAGTACGCAAAAATCTTGCTCTTGTTTGTCTAATTTTTGTGCGTTTCACACAATACATACCCATTCAAGACAGCGAAAGATGCGCAAATCGAGAGAAAAAAGGAAATGCACTTCAATAATTTAGTTTTTGTATAATGAATCCCGAGATATGTGGACGTGTTTTAGAAATCCAAGTGAAATAAGTCGTCATCTATGACCATTTGACCATTGACGACTAAAATGTGGAAATAAGAACAATAACGTTGTTAATTTTTAACCCCCCTCCCCCCCCCCCCCCGTGCCAACTACTGGTTGACGAAAGATTACCGTCCCCTCCCATTAATTCCAGCACTACACCACTGGCAGCAACAATATGTAGACCATACGAGGTGTGTCTCCAGTCGAGACGGGTCGTGAATCAGAACAATGAAAGTTAATAAGCGAACGTTATTTACTTTATTATTTAATCGATCCTCATCATTTTGCTACCATCTGAAAATCAAGACAGCAATTAACTGCAGTGCCTTCTTCGCTCGTCTTCAAAACAAGATAATCACACATTACGTCACTAGAACTCATTAATTTGTTTAAGACTTGGTACTTAGGTACCTCATCTTGAATCATCTTTTCTTAGATTTCAATTGATTAAGCACAAGGACAGTAAACTACCATCACTAATATTGACGGTTGAACAACGCAATTTGACGGGCATTGTTGCAGGGCGAGATGCGTTTTCTTGATAATCATCGCAAGTCGCCTACTGTGGCTTGCAGCCAGTGACACAATTGAGCAATGCTCCGACAGATCTTCAGTGCCATTGTTATTTCCGAATTGTTACAGGCAAGTGACAACCATTGTTTGTGTGAGAGAATTAGTCATTTTCACTCGATGTTTATAGCAGATTAACGCGAGATAATAACGTAGATTAGAAACGATTAAAATTATTCATTTATCAAACCGCACATTAATTATTATTGAAACAACATATTAAAATGTTCGCCTCTAACCTCAAAGTATGTAATGCAACAACATCATTATTAAAAGACCGTAATTGATGTTAGGCAGCCATTACATGTTGTACGCTGTGCAAATTACAGTCATGGGAACTCAGGTGCTTAGGTCAAGGTAGGACCGTAAAATTCAATGCTATAAATTGGGACTGATTAGGGAATCATCAAAACTACCAAGTACTTACGTCCCTTGGTGTGCTTGTGCACTGTAAAATAATTGTCTGTGCGAAGTACGAAGTTTGATTAGCTCGAATAAAAACGGCGCTGTACACATAAAGTATAGCCATGAGAACGTCGGGTGTACAGCTGACATCAATTACTGTGGATGCATGCATGTTTGCAATTTTATTTCGCTGATTTCTCACGCAAAATTCTCATCTCTCAGAAACAGTTCCTAAAGCTTCAGCGAATGTAGTATACCTTCAAATAAAGGCTATATACAATTCGCTTGGACACTGAAGCATCGGTACTCTTATTTCCCTGAAAAACATTATCGCATGTGTAAGAGAAGCGAAACCGGAAAAAATATTGTATCAGGCCGGTATACGAACCCGGGACCTCCCGATCCGATTAACCATTGAGTGAGCTGGGTGGGTTAGGGATCCCCAACACATCTGTTAACCTAATGTGTCAGTCTACCATGCTGCAACAAAACTTTTGATCTGGCAAAAAGGAATACATTCATTGAGACATGGCTAGACTTAGTATATAGTGTCGCATTTATTTTTATGTTGTTGTTGAGATCCAAGTGTTTGACTTGGAAGACTTTTTTTTGGCATCAGCGTAGGGATAGTTTTTGTACCTAATAATTTTTCATTTACGGTGTATCATGTTTCTGAGTCGTACAACTCCAAATTTTCTCCCTACCCTCAAAGGGATAAAAAATATTTCCACCTTGAGTCCTATATGACATGCGGCGTTCACCTCTCCACTGAATGGGCAACCGCAATGTTGCTTAACTTTGACCCACAGTGAGAAAAAGGCTTCCGAGTTCCCAAGACGCTACATACTCCACCGAACGCGGGAGGTCGAACAAAAATACACTTTAAAATGTCACAGGGGACAACGAAGAATGATCCTTACTAAAAGAGATGGATGTAGTCACTACGAACAATAACGAATTAAATTCATCCAGTGTAATATTTATCACATTTCAAAAATAAAAAAGTTGTTGCTATTTTTCATGTATCTGGAGTTGCGCCCTGATCTAGTCCAATGTTTCACAAGTTGGCCGCAAAGAGAATTCAAAACAGCATCCGTTCCTATTTCAACGGCCAGCGCAGTCATAAAACGATCGACGACGAACTAAAAAGAGGAGCGAGCAGAACTGTGAATCGATACGCGATTACCACGACAATCCATGCAAGACATGTCCATCTTGGAACAGAACGCCCTTCCCGTGCTGCGCTCTGCAGACGACCGATGAGAGCCAATCAAATAATGCATACAAAAAAATAGCAACTAACGGCAAACGTAATTCAGGACAATCGCAACCACGTCTTCGCTGTTACTGGTAATCACTAATTGCTAGCCGCCCTTCGAATGCATGAATCTTGATATTGAAAAACAACGAAAATTAATTATTATAATGACGGGTAGGCGACGTGGTATCAGTGATCTAATGATGATCAATACAAGACGTGCTATTAAATAACCGCTTCTGTTATAATTTGTTGGAATATTGGTTAATTAGTCAAGGCCTTCACTTCAATCAGATTTAGGTGAATAACTTCTCAAACTTTTATAGAAGATCTGAGAAATGAATAGAAGTGGTGAGAATTTCGAGTCGTTTCCCGGCGGTCTCAGGTTCGAACCTGGTGACCGGCTGTTCTAGATGCGGCTGTCAGACGATTTCTCGCCGTTGCGGGAAGGTTGGATTGGATGGCTATACGTTCACCCAACTGGGCCAAGACCGACCTGTTGTCACTCGCCGTGGCTTACCCCCTTACCCCAAGACAAGACAATATTTTCTGATAATCTTGATAATTTATCATTACCGGGTCATTACTGGGGTGTGAGGAAAGTTTTTTGCTATCACTCAACGTTTAACTATATGCTTGTTTAATCCAAAAAAAAAATGCACACACGAGTTACATTAGAAATGTGTTCAATGTTCCAGGATTCATTCACTAACTCTTCACATTAGCTCATCGTCGGAGATGGTGAAATGAACGACGCTGTTACCTGCTCGTCTTTCTGCCGTCTCGAGCAAGTAAAGCGTAACTGTAACTGAAGTAATTGTACGCGTGCTCGGTAGGCGTGCACCGAGTGGACACGAACAAATGTGCGATAGGTACCCGACCCGCCAAGACAAACAAGAAGCTACGAAGACGTTCTCGGTATGCCTATTGCGTACAGCTATATGGCGTTGTAAGCGTCATAAATACAGCTAACCCAACCTACCTCACAGCGAGGAAAGTGTTGGATTAAATAGAGTTATTTTTCACAATGAAACAATAGCTTGTCAAAAGCAAGTTGTGTTCACGCGATAGTAATAGATAAGATGGACAATTAGAATCATCATGTGCATCTAAGAATGAAACTGCATACGCATTTTTGGGTCATTTTACACCTAAATGTAACTTTCTTATCGTGTCAGATCACTAAGGCAGGGCGTAGTTTCGTTTGCGAATCGGGTATTAAAAACGTGTAATGTCGCTTGTTTACACAAGTTGCTTGCGACTTGCGAGTGGCATATAGTATGGGTGGGTGGAAGCTGCGACTGGGTGCATTCATTGAACTCATCGAGACTCGCAGAGTTTTAGCCGAAAACATCATAATATATAGCAGGTGAAGGGATTTTTTTCAAATTTGCACTCATTCTGAAATTACAGCCCCTGTCAGATTCTAAGGTGTTCTTATTTGATATTTTTTCAAACTTCTGGTTTTCAATGATGGCAATGCATGTGACTGTCGAAGAGACTTTCAAGGGACTTGGGAAAATGTATTATCTAACCAACAGAAAAAACTGCAAAGTTACATAGCATTGGGTACCAAGAAGCTAAGATGTAAATCGTACGTGCGCCATTTGACTGGGACTTGGGAGATAGGTGACTGGTGACTGGTCATGTGACAGTGGCTGGTGACTGGTCATGTGACAGTGCTGGTGACAGGTCATGTGACAGTGACTGGTCATGTGACAGTGACTGGTGACAGGTATGTGACAGTGACTGGTCATATGACAGTGACTGGTGACTGGTCATGTGACAGTGACTGGTGACTTGTGACTGCATTTGTGCAGACAGGGGTGTGCCGGCGGCCGATGAATGAATTGTCCGAAGTGCAATCGAAACAAGAAGTGATACGAGGATGTGCGCTTGAGCGCCCGTCCAACGGAAACCTCGCGAAGAAAAGTCGATCAATTAAATGACGAGCGAATTTTATACCAAGATACTCCCTGGTATAATAAATAGCTGCACAATGCGAATCGTAATGCAAATATCAATGGAAAGTGACGTAAATTGCAATTCGCGCAACCGATTATAAAAAAAAACTCTCTCAATGTGATTTTGTCGGTGGAAAAAGTGCAGCGAATATAAATTTTGAATCTAATTATTTAGGTGGCCTATTTAATTTACTAGCTCCAAAAAATAAACCTGAAAGAAAACTAAGTGGATCCACAGAAATGTGTGATGTAGCATTATGTGTCAATAGCAAATAGTTCAATTTGAATCAAATTACTGCTGTGAATGGCTATGACAAAAAGTGCTTCCGGAAAAGCCGCCAGTCTATTTCCGTTGTCTGTGGGTAGTTGGTTTGCCCTTTGCGTCACACTCAACGAATTGATACCAAATGCATTCATTGCGTTCGTGAACGAAGGCCGACCAGTGAATTGTCCCAGGAGCCATGGACAACTAACGGAGAACCCGACACGTATCGATTCGCATGTAAAGAGATCAAGTCGGGGCGATTTTTCCACCGCATTTGTTCAAACGCCATCGTCATTAGGTACCAGGGGAAATGAATTGTGTGCCACATATCCAATATGTTTGAAATACAACGTATATGACATATCAATGCTATAAATGTATGTTTCAGTCACAGAATTTTAAATTATAAAAAATGAATTGGGGTGCGCATTTTCGAAGTCGATTGCACTTATATTTACTATTTGATAAATGAAAACGAAAAGTTAAGTTTTCGCACCTTACATACTACAGTTTAGTTTATACCACGTGCAGAGTTAGGATTTTTTAAAGACAGCATGAGTTAAAGGTGGAAATTTAGGAAATAACGGCTTTATAAAATAAGGGAAATATTGGCATGTGCGATGACACATGCAGCTCCCAGCAAGCGATACCCATGCGCTTCCGGTGATACTCAGTGTCAGGCAGGCCAACAGGAGTGGCAGGATGGTGCACGGCGGCTCGCGGAGAAAAGAAAATGACACCAACTAGTTGGTGATAGAAACTCGACGATCAAACGCAAAACTGTATTAGGAAATGAGGGTCAGCTGTTGACAGCTGGTGACTTGTCTGGGTCTCTTTACTAGCGACCCGTTAGACTTATTCATGTCCATAATTGACGCAAGAAGAGACGAGGTAGAGCAAAACATCCTCAGACCTATCAATGATCAATGAATAAGATTACTTTACAATATTGTTGGCTGTAGCGGGGTAGAATTATAGTGAAGAGTTCACTAAGTAGTCGTACTACTAGGTTTAAGTACCTAGTTTAACATTGTTCTACAAAATCGTACTGAATATCATAGACTTCAGTACTGAAATGTTATAATAAATATAGCCAATCAGGTGAGCACTGTGCAGTTCGTGACATGCATATAATATATAATACAGCATCTTCATACAGTCACTAATCATGCTAATAAGGTTTGAAAAAGTAATGCTAACAGGCGGCTAGACCAGAGATGTGGCTAGACAGACCGTTTTCGAAAATCCAAATCTTGCTTAGTCACATTTTCAACCAAATCTCACTTACTGATGTCTAGTCTCTTGGAAGAGATAGCACGGTGCACTTTCGTCTGCCTGGCAGCACCTGGTAATCTGTCGAGTGCGCGCACTCGCGTTCAGACCTGTGAGAATGCGCTTGCTCAAGCAGTGGCGGCAAGGAATTAAGCATGTAAGCAGAAGAAAATGCCGCGAAGAGTTTGTCATTATCTCTTCCCTTGAAGATCCCCAAGACGCTCACGTTCTGTGTCTGGTAAATTATTCGCAAATAAAACAGTCTTTCCGACGCTCGCTGTTCTCTCAGACTTTGACAGATGCCCTTTGTAAGTTACTTTCTGTACTTCATTTGATATTGTTGTAACTGCATTAAAGACAATACAACCGAAAGGATACACCGATCTACTGCAGTATAACAATGGCCAATGGGTGTTCCAAATGTGATTGGTTGAGATTTATAACTACCACATTAAAATCATTATGTAGGACGAAGTTAATTTCCCCTAATGGCCAGTTCTTCACCCACGCCCAGTTGCCCACAATTTGGGTGTATTTTATTTGGGTGCAATAAACGAATGATAGCAATATTTCCTTCCAGTTTCGGCCCTGCCCGCGCGTCGTATCGTGTCGATCTCGCGCGTGCCTTCTTTCTCTTTGACCCGTTTCGTCGAGTGTGAAACAATTAACTTGCGCTATGATATTATATACAGTCACCTCAGGGCAGTGCATAGAGCACCGTCGAAGCGCGCATCGTAAATGTAAACAGAGCACATACAAATAAAATAATCTATCTATAATATGCAATCAGATTTCTGACATATATTTCCTTACAAGCTAAGCTATAGATACAATATCAAATAAATCATAGAGTTGCTTGCCTTGTTTGTCGATCTTAAACATATTAAACGTTTTTTTGAGTGATGTAAACTTGGTAAAGTACGATTCGACTGATGTTAATTAGTTTTCATTTAAAATTGCGAGTTATTTTCATTTCAAGGTGAGATCAAAAGGTGGGCAATTTGAGCACGACGCTTCGATCGAAACGAAACACAAACAAGTGAGACTCAGACGCAGTGCAAGTTGCAACCATTTAGCCGCGTCGGAGAGCGTGACTGCTGCAATGACGTTGGCGGTTATGGTGGCAAGGTGGCGATCAGATTTACAGTTTCACGTTGAACCATTCGAGAGCCTCGTGATTTTGACTATTGGAGAGTTTTGTACGAATTTTCTGTCATCGTTTTGGTGTCATAGCGCATTGAAACGAGTTATTCAAGTTCATCTATGACTTACTATGAGCCATGTTGTTCCCGAAAGATGCCTCATTGCGATTTGGGTCCAAGGTTATTTAAGCTACGTCTAAAACTACGTCTAAAATGCTGAATGCCACCGTGCAAAGTAAATACACACAAAACTAGAATTAAGTAGGTAGGTAGCTATTATAGTAGGTATGACAATTTTCTGTTTGCTTGCTTTCTTTCCTTAAAAAGGAACTTACAAGTTTCACACTTCATTCAAGATTATGACATCCTGAAACCCAAATAAAATGACAACACCAACATAATATATTCCTTTTCGAGATCAAATCTCACCGATATAATAGCAAAAACTCGTTGAGCGAATCCTACATCTTTTTTCAGCCTACTTGCGGCGTTTTTAGTCAATCTCTCAACGAACAAGCAAACCAATCGATGGCAAAATATACGAGATCACTGCACTAGATCAGTCACTGCTGTCCTCACTCCCCAGCCACGAGTGACATTATGCGTATCACGGTGCGTGCGGTCTTTTTATTGCTGTGAGATTATGTCAGAGAAGACAGCAGACCATCTAAGTTGGGCCCTAGACGGAGTGAAACCAGCGGTGCAGTAGACGCTGCGTGAATATCGGTCATACTCATTGCGAGCCCATTCGGACATCGACATACGCGTGGAGCGAGCCGTTACCAGCGTTCAAGTCTCCGCGAGAATTCATTAGGCTATACGACAGCTGCCGACGATTGGAAATTGCAAATTACTTCGTTGTGTTTTATGTCCTTACATGTCATCTTTGTCACCATAATGGTATTGTAATGAGGAATTGGAAATTAAGCATTATACTTCGATCAAAATATAGACCGAAGAATAATGCACAGATAGATGCGGTCGAGTGGAATGACGAGTTTGTCTCATTCGTAGATCGATCTTGTTTGTGTAATGCGTATACCATTATAAACTATATTGAAATGTATAATGGACTGTTTGAAAATTGTTCACTTATAGAGCATGTTAATAATGACGTTATGGGTAATACAGTAAATTGAGCTACACGCCCAGACCAGAATTATGCCCACCGTTTCAAGCCGATGCGATTGCTGTGGCGGAGTCAGGTCGACATGTTGTGTGGTTATCTCACATGTCTCGTAAAACATAACCCACAGAACACAATAATTAATCCAATAGTAATTTAACTTTCTAATCTAATGTGTAAGTGAAATACTTGCTATATACTAAGTAGAAATAATAGGCCTATTATAAACTGAAAGTTCTAAGTTCCACCGGGTCGACTAGCTCGAGCGTTGTAAGTTACCATACCATTCAGTGTGTAGTACAACACACATTTTTGCAGGCCTAAATTTCTATCATCCTTTTGTAGAAAGTCATGCGTACCTAGTAAAGAACAAATGAAATAAAATTAATTCGTTTTTATAAACGATTTTCATTTGAATTCGCGACCAATTATAATAGTATTTCTTGGCCCACCGAATTTAGTGTCACGCTGTGCCTCTGAACAATGTGTTAGGTATTGTACCCTTTGCCGAAAGCGAGGACGACGGAAAGAGTGCCACTGTTGAGATGGCTTCAGGTTGGAGATCGGCCAGATCGTGGATCAATTTCTCAATCTTAATCTCAATTCCAAATCCTCGGTCGATTGCTCCACATTTTTGCTTTAACAAATCAATTAGTAGCCCACCTGTTATTAACTACGGTGTGAATAAAACTTGACCTCATATCGAAAGCAGCAAAAACTAAAAGTACCTTTGACGAGTGTAGGTAATATAGGTATACCTATACCCATTGCAAGCTATACGCGAGTTTGTGTAACGATTATACGTACACTCGAATAGAATGTGATTAAATTGAAGGAACCGCCGCTTCCTAGTTGCACAATATTAAAGTTAGTATAATTAAGAATTAATTGTTCGAAACGATCAAAATAACATATTTTTCCTTGTCTATACATAACCGCTGTTGCAGTAATGCTCACTGGATTGGTACTTGGAAGTTAGGTACCTATCACAAGTTTCCCTTCGTACACATTATACCTGGCATGTTGGTAAGTAATTGAAGGCTAGGTAAAATGCATCTCCTCCTCGACATCTGTGAATCTGTGTCACAAAAGTAAATATGATACATGAGGCGAGCAGCTAGCCTGAACGGCCATGCATCACAAATCTGAGCTTGAATTTCTTGCATTTGGATGTAGCATTGAAAGCTTCCAGGGTAACCTGATAATAATTAACGCATGGTAAAAACTAAAAGGTGACATGACAGTAGATCTGTTTCACACAGCCTTCAATGGCGTGCTGCCCATACCTGCATGGTAATGGTAGACATGGCTTACAAGGCAGTGTCGATATTTCGCCAAATATGTGGTTGCATGACAAAACATTGTATTGGCGTGCTCTTATTTTTGCACTTTATTGAATTGACTGGTTATTGCTGTCTATGAAGTATGAAGAATTAGAAAATCTGGTGTATGTAATCGATTGGCTTTCTTTTTCCACATGCAATTTAGGTAGATAGTTTCTGGAATTTGCATTTTTATTACATGAACGGATGGATTTCCATACCTGCTTTGTTCAATGAACACTGAACAGGGTCATTTATTTGCTTGCAATCTTCTGCCTAAGTGTAGGGTTCGCTAGGAGGTCAGCTCAGGTCTCACAATATTCGACTGACATCCCACAGCTCTTTGACGAAGCTTTATTTGAACGACTTATACTTTTTTAAATTGGTCAAATCCTGTAGATGTGTATAAACATTGCAGGGATAAGTTTCTGCGCAATTTGGATACAGATACTCGCATTATTGCTTTTCCATACAAATCCGGTGACCTCGCTCCTACTTTCTGCTCCTTCATAACCGAGATTTTATCTTCGAATATTTTGATTAATTACCCCTCATTCGTGTCTGATAGGTTTTATTTAATAAAATTACGGTTACGAGAATAGGTATAGTTTCATAGCCAAATTAAGCCACACACATTTGGGAAAATCCTTTTGTGACTTTGTAAATTTAATTTAGTAGGTACCTGAGCGTCATTATCATTGTAAATAATAGGCAATAGAAAGACCGTTGAACTTACGATTCTCTGAGTCTTGTCAGGAGCAATCACGGTTATCTCGAACGAGCGACACTTGTTGCGGTTCCCAAATAATTTCGGATTTCCCGAGAGCGAATCACGAGAGCCAAGCTCCTGCTTCAGGCGCACACTTATCAAGCTGGGCACTTTAGTCACTAAGGAGAGACGCCGAGAGAGCTTGCGCCCCAGCTTCGTGCGTCGAGACGCCCTGGCCAGGGCACTGCCGACGCCTAGGTCCATTGTGGACGTCACTCAAATTGACACTGCGGGTAACATTTCCAACGCCGCAAAGGCCGAAGTGAGCACTGTACTTAGTATGCACTAAGTAGTAAACTAGGCAAAATAATACACAAAACAATATCGCGTAGATCACATTCACAAACACAATTAAAGTAATTTGACACTTTTGTCAACGTCAAATTTTGAGCACGAAAATCTAACACCAAATAAAATTGTTGGAAAAGTAGGTAAGATTTCTATATAGACGTTTTGAGAGGCTTAAAATCAAAAAGAACACTAGAGATTTTTTTAGTTGTCAAGAGAAAATAAAAACACACACTGTAGTAAATAACTAACGACACACGATAAGAATTTCGCACCAAAATTGTCGCACTAAAATGCCCGTCAACAAAACTGAAAACTTGTGGAAATTAAAGAGTCACCCACTGGAATCAAGTTAATAAAAAGTCATGCCGATCAGCTGGTTTCACACATGAGTCTACCGATGGTAGCGTGCGTTACGCGCCGTATCGCGGTCACCAGCTGAGCACACCACACCGCACGTGTTCACCGCTGCGCTCCGGGCGTAACACTGCGGACCTGCTTTCGTTGACGCCGACTGCCGCCGCCAGAAGCGCTCGCGTCGGTGCAAAAGTAGCATAACTGGATCGCATTACCACAGAAATTAATTCAAAACAAATTTTTGTGGTGATAGTTACAAGGACCAATGTCAATAGCTGATTGTTAAGATATCGTCAATGGGTTGTCAAATGAATTACGTGATTCATATCGATTTCCACTTCACTCTGGCCGTCTGGCGTACCAATGTATTTTATACAATGAATTCTGCACTCTCCAAGATCTATTTCAATGCATTACTTTATTATTTTGTTAGCGTACCAGAGGTGTAGCAACCGTCCCCGCAGACCACGCGGCGCGGGGGGGGGGGGAGCGCTTAGGTTTAGGGGGCGCCGAGCCGAGGGGTTGGGCTAGGGTGACCACATTTTCGAACTCAAAAACCGGGACATTTTCGTACGGGTGGGGTGAGAGGAGGGGGGGGGGGGTAATTTATGATTTAAATAAGTCGAATTTACCGAGTTTACCTTCTCGCACTTGAGCGCAAATATCTCTCGGGATACGTTTTTCGAAAAAAAAATTCTTGGGCCGGTCTTTTTTCTGAAATGCCCGGGCCGGTTTTTTCCCCCTATCCAACCCTGGGGGGCGCCGTCAAAACTTTTGCGGGGGGGGGGGGGGGGCGCAACATATTAACGCTACGCCACTGTAGCTTACTTTTTTCTCAAGAGTGATTTGTATCACCCTGGATTTTTTTGTCATTTTTTGTAACATGAGTAGTGAGTACATACTAGTTCAGTTGGGACAGAAGTCCAGGAAATATAAATGAAATTGCGGCAATGGCAAGATTCAGGATGAATGCAGAAAGCAAAAGCGCAGTTTGCAGAGAAAAGTGTACCAGTACCTGCTTGCAGTCGAAATAATGCGCAAATGCCACGCAAGTTTTGGCAATATCCTGCTTTATTTTGCTATTTTTCAGTTTTAAAATAGGCCGAGTTGCAAACGAATTAAAAACAAACAAATGTGCACAATGACAGAATATTAAACACGATATCGGGTTGATTTCAAATTGGTTTTTTGTTCAATTTTGACTTATAATCATCGAAGGATTCAAGTTTCAGTTCTCATGAAACCTCATCTGAAATTAACCAGCTGGGCTGGGAGGAGAGTCAAATGAGACAGACCGTAACGCTGATACAAATAATTGAAGAGACATCTAGTGCACTCCAAACGGTCGAATGACCACTGAGCTTGAGCTGAAACATTGCCTCTCATATTTTATTGATTGGTCAGTACGATGCCCTTTGCAAAAGATGTCCAAACGGCCATGACCATTACCTACTCAAAGAACAAATGTTTTTAATTTTCAAACCTATAACCTTGACAATAATTTTAAGTAAACATTAAAGCCATTAAATTCGTTTTACATAGAGAAGAATCTCAACGGTATCCAAGACGGAGATACTCTCTACAAATGAAGTAATTATCCATAATATTGTCAGCAGCAATTAACAAGCAATTAATTACCCTGAAAAAAAACTCCTTTTATAGTCTGAAAGAGCGAGTTTGTTTCAGAAGGAACTAATCTATGTGTGTGGTTCCTATACTCGAGCTGGTTCTATTCAATCTGCATCCTGGTAACGAAGGTTACTTCGAAGCAAAGAATGCCTTTTATTGACGCCAAAAGGTCACACTTTCAGAATTTATTTTACCACCCAATCCAAATTTGGCAGATGCTTTGGACTATACACAACGAGCAAAATAGAATAATTACTGTTATACTTACGCGTACATCTTAGCAGCTTAGCATATATGATTATTGCAAATTGCAATCAAATTCTACATAGGTACTTTACTTTACAGTATATGCAGACTGCCGGCGATTGGCTATGAAGATGTTCAGCACATTCATGCTTGTCATGGAACAGTAGGAGTAAATTTGAAACCGGTGGTAAAGGTGTACCTATAGAGTATCCGTATCATACACCAAACAAACTTCTCTAAAAATCTGTTATATGAAATAAAATGTGGTAATATTTGCAAAATTGGGATATTTGAAGATGTCGAGATTTCTACCCAAACCGTCCAGAGTCCGGAGGCAGTATTAGTGACGGATCGGTTTATCGATTCATTGGTTTGATAAAAACTAATCATCTGCATTCTGCAGTAATGCAGATATTTATAGTACGTCTCATGTTCTTTTGGCAGCGCCTAGGGGCATTGGGCCTATACTATAACATTGTAGAAACCCGGTTTGCTGCTGCTATCAGAACCTGATACGAACTATAGTTTCTCGCGCCGTGAACTAATGTGAGTGCATGAGAATGATGTTTAGACGTAAAATGCATGGTAAACTCTAAAGAATCTCAAAGAGTAAAGCTGCACACAGAAATTATTGTCAACAAGATCGCAACCTCAATTTTTAAGGTTTATAATCATTGGTGAAGTTATGGATCTTGATATAACCTTTATCGATGGTAGAATGGAACATATTAGAAAAGCCAGATCATTTGGGTAAAAAATTCAATTTCCATTAGAAAATGGTATGTGAAAATAATTTGTTTTATACATTTAGCGCATTTGTCCATTTATGATTACGACTTGCATAAACAGAAATGTAGAAAAAATTCTTTTGCGAAATATACAGTTGCATCACATTCAACATTCAGCTATCTGTGATAGTAATTTGTATGACTACTGATACGAGACTGAAAACACAAAGTACAAAAAATAACCAACAAGGAATTGCTCAGGAGGTTCAAGGCTTTTGGCTGTGGATGCTGGATTGTCAGCTAGTGTTGGTGAAGAGCAGAACTCAGTCAAAGCCATTCATTTGCACGAGGACAATAAAAACACAGGTAACTACAACTACTCGCTTCTCCCACGGCTGTGTAATGTACGGTTGAAGAAACCACACAAAACTAAAAAGTAATGCAAACTGTAATCTGCAGAAAAATGTGCTACATTTTTGCAATTCACACTTTAAAAAAAAGGGATTTAGTAGGTTTTCAAATTTATCACAGGGAAGGTCAATTCCGTATCATATTATCAGCCAATCAGGCGCGACGTTTGATTGTGATGTAACTTTGACTATGACATTATTTTGTTGGTGAATCAAGGATACCACTTTTCTACCACTTTACTAGAAAAGCTCGAAATAAATTGAGTTACGACGCTCAAGGCGGAATTGGTTGTGACATCAGACGTAGAAATTTCTTGTGCGTTTCTTTCTCAGCTATTTCACACATGAGTTTTGAGACGTCCACTTCTGTCAATCTGGTGTCAGCAATGATTTCTTCTGCCAGAGAAACCGTGTTGTTCATATTTAGCAGCCGACTGGCCGACTCCTCTCGCGGACGCTTGGCACTCACCCCTTGAGTGTAACATTGCGGAAGTTCCAAGCCTCCTTCTTTCTCAGACAAAAATATCAGTCTCTTCTCCTTGTCGCTAAGTTTATTAGCGATATCCATGATGGACCTTTTGTTCAAAATCGGCACCACATACGACGCGAAAGGTATGTCTTCATCTCGTAAGTACCCCTCTTTCTCTCTTATCATGTTCAATTTCTTGAACACGTGCATCCGTTGGAAAGGGCTCATGTGATCCAGGAACTTCTGCTTCAAGTTCTCTTTCTGGGCGGCGATGGCCACCGGAGACCTAATAGCGTTGAACTTGTGGTATGAATCCACCCTGGATAATCGTTCTCCCCGAGCCTTCTTGATATCGAGTCGTTCAGGGGAATGCCTCCTCCCCCTCATCAGCTCGTTCATGATGCCAATCTCTATCTCAGAGATCAGCTTGCTGGATCGTTTCTCCGGGCTGTTGCGTCGTTGCGCAGGGGTGGGTTTGACTTCAATGGTGACCGCCTTGGTGTTCAATATTGGCTTGCGTTTGGTTAGAGGTGGAGAATCTTCCTCTTTCGGTTTGTCTTCGATTGATAGAGCTGGTAAAATGCTTGGATCAACGTGGTCCACTAGTGAGGAGAATCCGGTGTAACTGGTAACGGTGAACCCTCCATCATTGTTTGCAGTTTTATTTACAGAAATAGAAGCATCTTTCGATATTCTTTGGGATTGAATTGGCCTCTTACCAACTTCTCCGGGAATGGCAATATTCTCTGTCACAGGTGACAAACTGGATTTCGAGTCGTTTGAGTTTAAAATGACGGCACCAGATGACGGCTGAAGAAGGCTCGTGTTTGGTTCGACAGTTATATCACTCAAAGAATACGAAAGAAGCAAACTTTGGCCAGAAGATTGTTTATATTCCTTCATTCGCTCTTCATTGGCGATATTTTCTTTGATATCAGCGATAAGGCTTTTCAACGCCGTGTGCGAGCTTTCTGAAATCTCAATAGTATTGACAATCTTCGTGTCTTCGCTGGGTGAAAATTGCGGAGGGGCGTTCTTGTCGGGGTTTACGACAAGTTTCACGGGGACCACGTGGTACAGATCACCTCTTGATATGAACGGCTTTGCATGGAGGCACTCTACAAACTCTTGAACCTCAGGCTTCATGAGCATTTCTCTTAGAGCAGACGGACTATTGGCCAATGCTTTAATGCTGCTCACTTTATCGGACTGTAAAGATTGCAGTTCATCCAATACGGTGTTGATCATTATGTGAATCGGCCTGTGAACGTAAAGACGAACATTCTTTTCGATTGTCTTCAAGTCCCCTGGACTTGGAACAGGCATTTTCAAGCTCATTGGTGAATTATTAAGATCATTCTCCTCAAAAGCATTCTCTAGCTCGTGTTGATCACCGTCCTTACTTTTCGGCAGAACGAGATATGACGGTAATAGTTTGCCAGATGTGCCAGTTAAAAACAAATTCTTTTCATTTAAGTCGGTCTTGCTATTGGTTTTAACGGTCTGTATTTTTTCTCTGGCAGCTTGGATCATACTGTTGAGGGCAGGCATCAAAATGGACCGACGTATCTCGTACGGGCCTGTTGTTGACGATTTTGAACTTCCGCTGCCACTGGAAGACGATCCACCCCAATGTGAATTAGTAAAAATGCAAGACTAAGTAAATAGTTTAAAATCTCAGTTACCTAGGTAATTGAATAGTGGGTAGTAACCTTTAAAATCTGGTATAATGTGCATACCAAGTATATATTTATATTATATATGTACATGGTACCCATACTTGGTACCTATTGGTACACATGCACCTATACCAAGGTATTACCTACCTACCTACCTATCTAATTAAAATTTTGTTCACTCTGTCTAAAATCCATTTCACATTAAAGGAGCCCTCCAAATTGCTTTTCAAAGAACATAAAGTGTACAGAATACCAATTAATTAAACATCCCGTTTCGTTTCGTTTTGGCGTGGCACCTCCTCGTGACGTATCCTTGGGGAACGGCTAGTGCCAGCAGCATGAGCCACGCAGTAGCAATTGCATCTCAATGGACAGCGACATTACATTGAATTGTTGTAAAGAGTCATTTCAAATACGAGAGTTGTGTTAGGAAGGCGAGTGCATTAATGAGCACGACTCTATCGATGTAATTACAAAAAACATTGATGTGCTAAACAAAACAGACACCTCAAGGTATTTCCTGTCAAGTAACTCTCCTCGTCTCCTTTCTTCGGCTAGTTTAACATTATTTTCCGCAATTTCTGTTTGAGAGAACTTCGGATCCATATACTACATGGAGGTCCTGCCATTTTCACTCCAAATCGACAAGCGTTCCGACTGCGAAAGCTATCGGCCTAATACTAGACACTGCGTAGCGCGGCCGAGCGCATTCTGCTGGCGCTAGCCGTTCCCCAAGGATACGTCACGAGGAGGTGCCGCGCCAAAACGAAAATGTGCGATTATTCCTACGCAAATTTTATTTTCAAAAAATTCAAACGGGATGATTAATTAATTGGTATACTATACTTTACCCTACACGTTCTTTTAAAAGCAATTCAGAGGGCTCCTTTAAGAAGGGGAGTAGATTTGCATTTTCCTCAAGGACCCACTGCTGCTTCAAGTTCAAAAATATACATGCCAGGCTGTAACAGGCTGTACAGGCAGTTTTGAAACTCTTAACTGATTTCAAGCAGCAGTGTGTCCTCGAGGAAGATGCAGATCCACTCCTCTTCTAAGGAGTATTTGTAGTAGGTATGTACTGATATCTGGGCAAAGCATCCTAGTGTTAAGTTTAGATTTCCGTTACCTATTAAAATAAGGGATTTGAATAATCTTTTTGGTAATTAATTACGACCTACTTTTTTAAACTTTCTCGGCAGAATCCTCACCGGCCCACCAAAAATAGCAGGGGTTACTGATCAAGCGATAGAGGAAACTGTCTCACCTCAGTGACAAACTGCGCTGCGCCGAATTAGAGACAGGCGGAACATTGCGGAACCGGATCTCCAGCTTGACGTAGTGTATCGAGAGCAAGTGGAGAACCACAACACGCTCGACATCAACCTCATCGTTGTAGAATAACAGCTCACTGACGTCCTGTGGGTTGGAAATACAAATAAACCGTGAATTTAAAAAATGTCCTGTCACAAATTACTCGGGAGCTTTTTGACCATATTCTGTTGAGTAGATACCCAACAACCTAAATATCACACGGAACTGACGGAACCAAGGAGTTATGGTTGATTCAACGGAGACCAGTGTCGGCTCGTGAGATATTTTGGTGCTAACGCAAAAAGATAAATTTGTTTAATTAGTATTGCAATACTAGCAGCAGGGAGGAGGGGGGCGTTGCCCCAAAAAATTTCAACCAAGATCAGTTTAGGAAAAAATTGTGCCAAGAGATCTTTCTAAAAAACATAACATATTAAACATGACTTTTAGTTGAGGAACCTTAAGATGTGTCTGAATTGATTCGGTCTCAGTCTTGCGATTTGGTCTTGGTCTTGCCAACTTGGTCTTGGTGACTTCATTTGTTTCATATTCATACTGATAACTTCTACCACCTGACATAATTACGGTTCCGGCCGCCATTTGATAACAGGCAAGTCACCGAGACCAACTCTGCGAGACTGCATCGTCGAAGTCTCGCGAATACTGCTATGCGGTCTTGGTGGTTTTGCAATTCGGACAGTGCTTGTGACGTCATTTGTCAAGAACGAGTATGCGAGACCCCATGGAACAGCCAATTCAGACACGGCCATTATCATTATAGAGTCATTATCTTTTCACCAAAATCAACAAATGACAGAATGAAATTTCTCAGTTATCATTTACAAGGGAAGTGGATGATCATTTGATAGGAACACCCAATGCTTATAGCAGCAAGGTTGGTCAGATCAGTGGATTGTATTCCCATTGGATATAAAATAGTATAGTGAATTGTGACAAATTTCATAAATAATAGGGGTGGTGCAGTATTTTTTCATTCTAGGTACCCCTAATTTTGATGTAACTGGATTATATTAGGCAGTAAAAATTGAAATAAAATGAGTTCAGCAATCTGCATTGATTGAAATGTTTGCTATGCAAAAAATGTAATTTTAATTTTCCTAAAATTTATAGATAAAAGCACAACTCCAAAACTAAACTTGGACCCTATTTCTTACTAATTTCCAGCCCCTCCTTATGCCTATGTGGTTAAGAAGCATGTGTGGCTTTCCAGAAAAAGGACAATCACAATGTCATGTAGGAACGTACATTCATTTCCGAAGGATGTTTCAACTTTCAATTATTACACTTTTGTTAAAACGCACCTATGAACTTTCCCAGAATTGGAAAAGTTGCTTTAATTGAAGCAAAATGAAACTATCACCTACTCTTACTTGGGATCCCCCCTTAAAAGTAGGAAGAAACAGTAACTGGCAAAGCTGACAATTAGATTGTTAGGTAGGTATAGGTAGGCATCGTATACCAACAATTGAACAAGTATATTTGACAAGTCAGTTAACAGTATAGGTAGGTAGTAGAACCTAGGTAGATAACGCAACGCTTACAGTCCTACCTTCAAGAACACGTCATTGTCTGCATCGTGTGAGACGGCAGCTTGCCGAATGTCACCGTTTCTTCGATAGCAGAAACCGGGGGTGTGAGTTTCAAACATACGAACGTTTCCCGCCTGGCAAGATTACAGAAATTAACAGTTAGCAATGGTAGGAAATAAAAATAAATAAAAAACAATAATTATTTAAAAACTAAAACATTATTGCACCCCACTTCTCTGGTTCTATAATAACTTCTCAAATCCCAAAATTCAAAGACATTTTAGGTGTAAACGGGAATGCGTGATACAAAAAAATCTAGTATACCTACTTGTATACAAATTAAATTCGGTTTTTACAGACTTGCAAGTGATCAACAAAAAAACTTGTTTACAAGTGAACAAGTGAAAACACGTAATCAGAGACTTGCAAGTGGTATACAAAAAAACCTGTAAACAATTTCTGAGATGGAAGGGAGGCAAAGCTGGAAAAATGTGCACCCGAACCGGGATACGAATCGGAGACCTCCTGCTTGCCGGGCAGGTGCTCTACCAACTGAGCTATTCGGTCACACATTCTCCCTGCTTCGCCGGGTGGGGCAAGGGGTAGAGCACCTGCCCGGCAACAGGAGGTCCCGGGTATCCCTTTCCATCTAATCCATCTAATCCTTTTAATTATTGTAAATAAAAACCAAGTAATTTTCTTCATTATGTCCACAAACTCGGTAGGTAAGCACGCGGGCATATGAAAAACAACACAGACGCACTAAACCTTATTTCACGTTAAGAAGGAGAGTGTCTTCGCATATTCCTCTGCACTGCTGCTAGACTAAAGCAAAGAGTTTCAAAACTGCCAATGGCCAAAGAGCCTTTTTTCTGGTTCAAGACATGGTTTTTATGTTTTGAAACTCAGCTAATGTCTAGTAGCAGAGGGCTCACGAGGAAGGAGCAAATACACTCTTCTTCTTAATGTGAAATGGAGTATACATTTCTCCAGCGATTGCAGATATTCCCGCCGATATTTAATTTTTCTTTTAGAGTACTGACGAGAGGTGCCAGAACAGCGTTCCAGTGCGTTCCGGCACAAAAAAAAGCACTGGACCTACGTATATCATTGCTGCAAACCAGGGATTGGAACCGGAACCGGAACCGGAACCCAGAACCGTTTGAAATCTGGAACCTTAACCGGAACCGGAACCCTTACACAGAAAATAGTAAGAACCGAAACCGCAACCGGAACCAAAGTAAATAGTTTCAGTTCTGTTTCGGTTCCAAACGGTTCTTTTCGGTTCCAAACAATTGGCCGACTTTTCCAATTTTATGCCACACTAAAGTTATTCTTTTAAGAATGTGATAACTATTTTA
This sequence comes from Nemoura dubitans, assembly GCA_921293005.1. Classification (NCBI taxonomy): domain Eukaryota; kingdom Metazoa; phylum Arthropoda; class Insecta; order Plecoptera; family Nemouridae; genus Nemoura; species Nemoura dubitans. The sequence continues at coordinate 17,859,937 of OV121074.1, forward strand.
AAACTTTAAAATTTCTGTTGATTTCATATGAAAAAAAAGTATTTGCAAATGTTCTTCAGGCTTAGAGTGAGTAGCCGGCTGTTCGTCTCTCCCAAGCTTATAGAACGCGTGATTTCAGCTGAAACCAGCATTTCTTGATAGTATTTGACGGAATCTGAATTCAGAGATATGGAGAAGGGATTAGCTGCTATGCAATGTCGTGTGAAAAAGTATCTTCCGAATAATTAATATTTGAAAACATTAGCGAGAGAGAGTGAGAAACGTATAGCAAAGCGACGCACCACAAATAATTTTGCAAAGCTTGTGGATTTCGTATAAATAGTGAAGCTGCATGACTCCTGACATATTTGATAATAATAATTACCTAAAATCGGTTGTAGTTAATTACTCATACCAATCTCTCTGATCACTCTAACATACAGCCAAAACAGCATGTTTAAAGAGAGTCATTGCTTTGAAAATGGTTGGTCCTAGAGTAATATAATAGATCAGTATTTTGTGCTTGACCAACAATGTATTGTGAAAATAGTAATTATGATGAATGATGAATATACCAACCTACCTATACCAAACATGTCAAGAACACAGCAATATAGCATTGTACTTTATCTTAATCCCAATCACTGTGAAATTGATCTTGAAGTGACAAAATAGTGTCAAAAAAGCACTCACTGAACCAAAGAAAGTATGTAGAGGATATATATTTTTTTTAGAGTGCATACAAATTTGGAACCATTTGGAACCTTTTGGAACCGTTTGAAGTTTTGGTTCCGCAGGAACCGAAACGACTCAGGGACCGGAACCCGAACCCTTTGAGATCAAATTTGTTGGACCGGAACCGGAACGTGTTAAGGTTCCAATCCCTGCTGCAAACTAACTTCCCTGGCTCAATTTCCTTCTTTAAATCAGGATAAGTAGTTATACTCACACCAAATAAATCACTGAATTGAGATTTTTGCCCGGTTGTTGGACTTGTTGGTAATTAAAGTGGAAACAAAACCACATCTAGCATATTCCTTGTACTTTTTGACCATGTGCTCATGCTTTCAGGACTTACATTGGAGCCAGCAGAAGGAGGCTTTGGCTCATACCGGATGTATTGCTTCCGAAAGCGAGCTTCGTTGGAATGGAACATCCTCATCACGGAACTCTGTTCCTTGTTGATCCGGTCTACGCATTGCAAGTGTCGGCTGCGATTCACTGAGTTGCGACCGATCTTCAAGTCGAGCGAATCGCTTTCCGACATGTTTTGATTTAAACGCTGGACTTCATTATTTCTTCCGAAAATGTTGTTGCTTGGTAACGAATAGAATACTAACAATGAATCGTGTTTATTGATTTAGCACTTTTAAACTGCCATGCAGAAACTCTCACAAAACTTTTGGATTGACAGTTGTAAATTTTATCATATTATTTATTTAAATAGATAAGTGCTACTTAATTTATTTACTTAATTATTTACGACCTTTACTTGATTTTGCATCCCACAGTATTAGTTTTCTGGAGCAGATAAAATCAATTAAAGCTGCCACCCCAGAAATATTTCTATCAAATTCTAACTAGCACTCAAGAAGACTCGAACTAAAATCTTAGAGCAGACCTGCTGTGAATCCTTGGCAAGGTTATTTTTAGGACCGCAAGTCAGTCTAATCAGAGCATTTCCGAACACTTTACCATCATTTATAGGTAGGTAGGTACCTATATAAAGCACCAGTACAAGAACACACACAGGATCTACAAAGTAGGAACACAATGTTTGGAAGAACCTAGCCAGCTAGGATTTTAAATTATAAGTAAATTGAATGCTTTGGCAATTAATTAAAATATCACAATCTATAATTAGGACTCAGCGCTAAGTTACACCATGTCGTTCAAGCTGCTATAATTAAACAACTGTTGGCAAATTATACAAGCTCAAATCAATCACAAATCCTGTGACAAAATGCATTATGGCTCCCTTTCAGGAAAACTAGTCTGATCATTACTTGTGTTTACATGAAATTCTGATGTTGAGTTTATTTCAGGGGTGTGCAAATAGTGGTTTTCTTGATTCGAATCGAATATTTTAAAAATCACAATTCGAAGTCGAATCGAATATCGAAAAAAAGATTTTTAAAAAGTCGAATATCGAAGCGAATCGAATAATTTGTTTGGCTCGAATAATTCGCCAAAAGTTCGCATAATATACTTTAAATGTGAATTTTTGCAGCAAAGTGCTTATCAGTGGTGCCAAATATTAAACTATTCGAATTTTTCGTATTATTCGTTTTTCGAATAATAAAATTTCGATTTCGAATACGAATTCGAATAGTTTAAAAATAGCTATTCGAAACTCGAATACAAATAATTCGTCAAATAATTCGTCCATTTCGAATATTCGCACACCCCTAGTTTATTTATTCAACCTATAATCCTAAAATAAAAGCTCTCCAAGCAGAAAATAGTACACACATTTCAAACTGACTTTGATTGCTCTCAGCATTTTAACTAACCATCTAAACATTTGTATTTATTTATTGGTTGCAAACATTCAATTAATAAACTCCATTCGACTGATTTCTCTACCCTAGAGCCCCACAGGAGTTTTGAAAATCAAGTACATATTTCATGCCTGCAAATCCTTGAGAAGACATGGTATTCAAAAGAGCCTCTTTGAAATCAGGAAATGGCACCATCTTATGAATAGGTGCTTTTAATTTGCCATTGACCATCAAATCGACGAGTTCGTTAAACATTTCCATCCGTTCTGGCTTGTCCGCATTTACTTTTGCCCAGCGTGTCATCCAGTAACCTCTAATGGATACGTCTTTGAAAATGAGTGCGGAGGTGGGAACGGTGACCGGCTCCCTCGACATGCCGCCGTACGTCACCATGAAGCCAGTGGGGCCGAGATGCCGTAACACTTCCAAAGCGTTCTTTCCTCCGACACAGTTCAAAGCTAGCTGCGGACGCGGCAGTTCAGACTTCTTGAAGATTTCAGTTTTTCTGGAAAAAGGAGGACAGAGTTTTAAATTTAGTGAAGAGAACTACGATATGATCTGGAAATTTGGAATAAACTATTTGATTCAAGCAAAATTGTAAGTATTAGGTGGGCAGGTAGGTAGGTAGTCGAGTGCCTAGGTAGAAAAGTAAAAAATATTTTATTAAATTTGGTACAATGGCAAAAATACAACACAGAAAGTCAGGAACAAGAAATTCTGAAAATTACTAGCTCTCTAGCATTTTCTGTGTGTGGCAACTTGCAAGAAAACTGCTCAATTATTCATGAAATGTCCTACTTGGTGCCATAAAAGATACCTCAGCCCAGGGAACGGTATTTGGTCTGATTTTCACCTACAGTCGTGTAAGCCTACTTGAACACAGGCTGGTGGACTTTGAAGTAAAATATCATTTGTCGCTTTACCATTTGCAAAGATTAAAATGGTAAATAATGGTAATGATAATAAATAGCATTTTTAATGGTAATGATTAAAACTTAATCATTTGATATTATCACAAGGTACTCCATGATATGAGATCCCCAAAAAGTGGCAAACTCAAATTAATTCTAGAGTATACTATCTTAGGAGTTTGAATTCAGCTTCATACTTGCTTACCTAGTAGGTAGGATACTGTACGTCTGATTACACAAGTTTTTGAGAGTACACTTTATCCTGTGAGAGAACATACCTTCAACTGCAGGACTAGCAGTTACTTTAGTTTTCTTTTACCTTCATGATGGTTGTCCTTACGCATGTAGCGTATTATCTCACAGGATAGAGTCTACGACTAGGCTCCAATTTACCTTAGCTCCTCCTCCGTAAGCACTCGAGTTGCCCCAAGATCCGTTAGGAAACATTTCAGCTCATCAATGTTCTCTCGGTTTCGAACAATGTTCACTGAATTAATTCCCCATGCTTTACATAACTGTATGACATTTTGTCCACAAGCACTATTAGCTCCATTCTGTATTACAGTGTCACCTGGCTTTAGAGTAACAAAGTCTTTTAGCATTCGGTATGCAGTGCACGGATTAACAGTTATCGTTGCAGCTTCTACAATGCCAACTTTGTCTGAAATCTGTGAAGGAAGAATATTATAAAAAGATTAGGTAAATAATGAAATTCTGATTAAAGTAAAAATGTTTCACACTTGTCGCTACCCACAAACATGGCAACATTTCAAAATTCAAACTTGAGTTTCATATGAGTATGCACGCAATCAACTCAAGCCGTCACATAAGCATAGGGGCACAATCTCAATGAATGTGAGCTGATTAAAACTTTTATTGATTTGCTTTAGATCGTCATGCATTGGATCATCGGCCAACATTTGCAACTCCCTTCTCATAGTGTCCATAGTGTGTTACTTCCCTACTGTTTTTGCTTACAAAATTGGCTTGCAACTTAGTTTATTATGAGTAGACTTTAACAGACTCTGATTAAAGTAAACTAGTAAGTTGTTAATATCACTTAAATAATGCTTTTACCTTCAGCAATTCCGTTGGTTTACAGATGGCTATCGTTCTCCATGTGCCCCAACCAGAAAAGTTTGGAATCACATGGTCTCCTTTCTTCATGCAAGTTACTTCGCTGCCAACCCAGGCTATCTCACCAACTCCCTCGTTTCCTCCGATGGCAGGTAGTTTTGGTTTCACTGGGTAAACTCCTTGAATTGTGTTGATATCTGCAGGATTCATAGGGGCAGCTAGCATTCGTACAATAACCTAGAAATTTCATATCAATGAAAATAATGTTTAACGGTTCAATGTTAAATGCAAGAGTAAAGAGAGGATTTAAAAAATAATAATGTTTAGCTGGTAAAATCACGTTAATGCATTTAAATGGAAGGTTAGAATCTCACTTCAGTGGGCTTTGGTTCTTTGAGTTTTTCTTCTTCAACACAGATGACTTTTGCAGGCTCGCCATATTCCGAATAAACCAATCTCTGTGAGAGGCTACTTTCGTAACGAATACTCGACGGAGCATTGATTAAATTAAATTTTGAATAAATACGAGCAAAACTCCTGGCCAACGACGCCATGACACACGTGCAAATGCAAATCATTCATTTTATCACCGCCCTCTGAAACTGTCAGCTGCTGTCAGGACGCACGCTCACACGCTGCTCACACGCATGCGTACGACCGGAATTGAAATCCCGCGTGGTTCAACGTAAAAGCAGGGGAATGGGGAAAATAGTTTGTTTTCCTGATACAATGTAGTGTTGGTTTTCTTATATATATATATATATGTATATATATATATAAATATATATATATATATATATATATATATATATATATATATATATATATATATATATATATATATATATATATATATATATATATATATATATATATATATATATATATATATATATATATATATATATATATATATATATATATATATATATATATATATATATATATATATATATATATATATATATATATATATATATATATATAAAAAAAAAATATATATATATATATATATATATATATATATATATATTTTTTTTTTTACATATCATTAGTGTACCATTATTGTATAGTTTTAAATTTTCATTCTACGATTTTAACAATGTCTATATTATATTATAGCATAATTTGTAAACAATAAAAAGAAAATACAGATACAAATACAGTGGCCCTCGAGAGATAACCGACGGTCCGGGAGCCGATCGGAAAAGAGGCCACGGAGGGTTTGAAAATTGCTTGTAAACTTCTCGAACTCACGTATTCGTAAAGGAAAGGAATCCTGTAGTTCGATTTGTATTTTCCTTTGGAAGGGAAGTTAATGCCAGTGCTAGCCCTTGCAAGAAATGGGGTGGTGTTTCTAAGACAATCCGTGATTGCGTGGCATATCCAACGCGCAGGATTTGAAACAGATTCTGAGCTGCAAATCTCTGAGACGAGAACGAGATTAAGAAAGCATAATATAATAAATAAAAAATGTATAGGTAGGTATAATAATAATATAAAGTGTACCTCCGTAGTGCTGCTATTGATAATATTGCGAACTGACATTGCGAATTAGATGAGATGGGAAAACTGCGATCCCCGAAAATCGAGCTATACTTACGTAAAACGACTCAGCAAACAGAAACTGCACTGTCAAGGAAACATTATTTGATTCAAAGCATGGAATGTTCTAAATCGTTAGGCAGTTCGCTGCATTTTTGGTTGTTTTGCTGAAAAGAGACACCTTAGATATTTTGCTTTGAATGAAAAGCCCATTAAAAAAATTGTGTGAAGAATACCGTCAGAATATTATACTCACACATTTTAATTATAGTTAGGCATCCTTTTAACAGATTGAACGCATGTTTTTTATCATGCAAATTTTACGTATGATATGTTTTTAATTAACTAACCACTCAAATATCAAGTTCATCATATAGAGATAGACCGACATCGAACAACTAACAGATAAGACATCATGGCATGATCAGCGTTCAACAAGAGAATGCCACATCCTTTTACGACAATACAAAACACGAATGTGGAGAAAATGAAGTACTGAAATTAGCGGCAATTTTTGCGGTAAAAATGTGTGATGATTGTTTTTTAATATCCTTTCACGTAATGAAGCAACGCCAGGAAATGCCCCAAGAACTCCCAGATTGAAGTGATAAGGGTTTGATGACAGCAAACCCTCGACTAACCGCACCCACATTATCTGCATCATTGCCATGGAAACTGAATTATTAATTCTTTCGCGCCTATCACGTGGTGTGGAAGAAGGTGTAGTCCAGGCGAAGAGCGCCAGCCAGTGTCACAATGGCTGCCTCTGGTTCGTAGAAAGCAAAACTGCCTCTGGCAGGACGACTGCAGAGTGCAGATCCCTGCTGGGACTTGAGTGCGAAACATCACTTGCCGTCTGTGCGTACCTCAAAGTGCACTCGCCACTCGCTGGCAAGAAACGGCGCTAACATATTTAAAAAATATGAACTGTGAGTATCATTCTTTGCTCGAATTAGATATTTCATTTATTGTTGAATATTTCGTCGATTGGTTAACACGTGGAAGTGGTGATCACTGTTAGGAGGTGTTATCCTTGAGACAATGTTTATTGCGTGATAGACTGCATTGTTTGTCATTTGTTTCTACTTTTAAATTGTTGGTCACAAAAAATTTTCACATTATCTCAATTGATGGAAATTTGAAATTGAAAATAAAAGCGCATTGAACTCGAGGATTCGAGGCTATGAGGGAAAGTGACAGTTTAATAAAATCATGATATGTAGACGGCAGGTAGCTGATATAAAATTCAAAGTCAAAGTCAAATTCAAAGTGCATGGCCAAACTCTGACAACATTTCTTTGTGTTTTCCGCAGTTGCACTTTTGCTGTTCATGGTGAAGGCGACGGTCGCCTCGGCCGCAGGCGACCGTTCGGAATACAATGTGCCGGGCACGAGAGAATCACAAATCATCGACGCCAAATCCTGCGATTGCCCAAACAGCAAGCTTCTTTGGTACCTCGCGCACCAGCACGTAATCAACGACGGAGATGTCGACCTCAATTTGCGAGTAAGTTGCAAAGTTCATTGCTCGTTGGTTGCAAAACAAATATGAATGCCCCGAAGACAATTTCCTAACACATTTCATGTTTTACGACATGTTTCATGTTTCAGATTGACAGCCCTGACATCCAGAACGGCGAACGCCTGAACAGTTTTGTTTTTTCGAGCGGCGGGACTCTGATTTGCTCGACGTGCCAAAATAAGTTTTGCGCCAAACATGTCTTTCTGAACGTGCAAGCAATGACGTCCCGATTACATTCAAATTCTTCGGCGAATAGTTGTAACTCTCTGACTTTGTACGACTCACAGCAATTCGATTTCAACGTTCAATGTAACGTAAGAAAAATCACCCGGGTCAAGCCATTTGTGAAGAGTTACATTCAAGATGCCAATATTGTTTTCTCCACCCCTTTGCCACACGGTGAATGCTCGCCACTAAGAATATTTGTCCCAAACTTTGCGGAAGCGTACGTCTCAAATTTCACAGACCGGCTTATTATTAACGAAACCACGTATTTGGCACCCGACCAGAACATTTCTTTGTCAGTAAGCAAATCGATGACCATGTTCTATGAAAACCCTTGCCTGCGAATTCACAACACCACTCGCACAATTGAAGTGTCTTATTCAAATACAAGCGGGAAAGTACGTGACGACGGGAGATTTGCAGAAGTATTGTTCGAGACTGTCGCTCCTAAATTCCAACCTTTTGTTCGACGGAGGTGCGAATTTTGGAACTTTCCCGAGAGTGTTTGGACAAGTGATGGTTGCAAGATCAAGTACCAACCACAGAGCGGCTTGCTCTCTTGTCATTGCTTAAATTCAACTTTCAATGAGGGATCTCTGACCAAAGCGCGCTACCGAGTCTCCGAAAGAACAACCGACAAACTGCATTACTATCAATCGCTAGTGATCTACGTTCCACACATCCAGTATTACCTGGAACTCGTCGGATACCTAGTTTCTTTGTACGGCCTCATTGCAATTGGCTTGACAGGAATGCTTTTCCCCGCTTGGAGAAACGAACTAACCAATAAAATCTTGATGCACATGTCTGCTGCTTTAGGCCTCAACCTCTTGGTGTGCATGGTTAGCGACATTATTTACAGAAACAACGTTGACGATAATGTCTGCGTGGTCCACGGGTTTCTCAAACAGTACTCTTTTTTGGTGCGATGGTGTTGGATGCTCGTCATGGGCGTTCTGCAACTGAGACGAATAATCACAATCTCGGGAACGAAAAACACGCCAAATTTACTTCTAAAAATTGCTATTTTCGTCTGGGGAGCCCCACTTTTACTGCTAAGTGTCCTCTTGTTCTGGGACCAGGAGGAGCACTGCTGTTGCCCTAACAAAACGATCGCGTTTTGGACCATCACCTTCCCCGCCGGCGCAATTATGATTTCCAACTTGTGCATGTTCGTGGTGATTGCCTGTCGGATCGTTTCCTGCTGCGGTTGGGGGAAAATGGGGGCTCTGAAAAGGCACGGGGTTTCTGACACGAAAGTGGCATGGCGGAGTCTCAGGACCCTCCTCCTGCTCCTGTTTATCTTCGAGGTGCCATGGATATTTGGGTTCGTCTACGAGCTCACGTCCTACCAAACGGTGTCGCTTGTGGTTTTCCAATACTTCCTGGTCACATCACATGGGTTTACCATGTTTATCTTCTTCGTGGCAGCAAGCACCAGGGCTAGGGAATTCTGGAAAAACTATAACTTAGTTGTTTATTGTATTATTTGTATTTCGTTTATGGGTATGATTATCATAATGCTTTCTTCCATGGCATTTTATTTCTATCACTACGCTTAGTTCGCATCACAAGAGTCACAGCAAAATATTCCAATGTAGAGGCACTGAACACATTTGAATCTCAAAATTGCATTCGAAAATTGATCTCGTCTTCGCAAAAAACTCAGTGTGTCTAGCACCAGGCTCAGCTTGCGTTCTAACTTCATTGCATCACACTATCATTTATGAATCATAAGAAACAACGCATTTATCACATCTAGTAATAACCACAACTATAACAGTATTATGCAAAACCAATTGTTTTTATGTCTCACACAATAAATCTAACAAATCGTCATCTTCATTTGGTTTCGTATCCGCACTGTTGGAACAGCTGTCCATGGTCATTTCCCCGAACACTCTCTGCAATTCGCCGGGGCATCCCTGGCGCCGGGCGTCGAAAGTGACGACGTCGCCTGCCCCTTCCTCGCCCCTCCTCGTCGAAACCTCCCTGCGAAATAAATGGAAAAATCAGGACAACTCTTATTGAGAGAAAGTAGGTCGCGATTCAAGGTGGATAAAAATGTTAAGGACTTCTGTATAAGAACTGAGTTTTACTAATTACACCTGCAGAAAGGACAAGCATACCGGTAAACTCTGAAGTAGCTTTCAAAACCCGGGCTCTCAAACTGTAGGTCCTACCAACATTTCAGCGTAAAAAGTGAAAAGCCATATCAGATGCCATTCCTTGATTTCTCGTTGCTCATTTTGCGAGTGTAACAGCTTTTCAGCTCGAACATAATAATTCGCTGCTTGCATGCATTTAAGTAGTGTTGTGTCTATAGGCAGTTTATACCTACTTCGATACTTTCACAAGACTTGATCAGATATTGAATAATCCGTTGGCACCATAATTACTGCACACGTACAGAAACCCGATGGAGTGATACTATACTTTTGACTCATTCAGAATGAGTGGCATTGCTCTCAACACTTACAACTTCTCAAACACAACTAAAATCTAAAACTGGAAGACAACTCACTCGACAGGTATCTCCTCCGATGTGAACAGATTCACGTAGATGAAGTCGTTCTCGTCACTACCGAGGTCCGCCGGTGTTAGCGAATTCTTGCCGACTAGTTGCGAGAGGAGCAACGAGAGCTCCGCTCTCCCAGGGTAGAACAAGTCGGAGCAATCAGCATCTGCACTTCCTCGTGCAGGACCCTGAACCATGGCCTGAACGTCGTAATCCGGCTCTCTCACATTGTGGGTGCAGTTTTCCTCGTGGCACACTGAACTGCTGGGAGTGTAGCTGCAGTCACAACATCACATCTTGTATTTGAATAACATTATGTTATAAACTATGCTGTTAACGTGACAACGATTTGCATGCGACAGAGTGCCAATTGTTCATGTTTGCCAATCGGCACATTTTCATGCAAATCACAAGGGATACATCACTTTAAGCACGCAAAAATAGTATTCAATTTCCTTTGAATATATTAAATGCTGATGACTCGATAAAAAATTGACCTATGACACCGATTTTCAACAGGAAGTGAGTATGAGGTTGTTGGAGAATCCTCAAGCCAGCCTCAAGGTGTCTGAAACCTACTGGTCCATTTAAAAAACGACTTGTTTGTTGATGTAGGCAAAGCTGTTTTGACAAAAGCAGTTTGTTTCCGTATGGTTGTATGAAGAGTCTCACATATTGCATCCAAGGCGAGTGCCTCTATCGCCGATCAGCTTCATGGACCCCTTGGTGGCTGCCAGCGAGAACGACCCCCCGGGGTAAAACCGTTCCATCCGGTTCACCTCTCCGTTCGTGTCAAAATACCTGATGAAACCGGGCACTTCGCAATCTAGAGAAATAAGTGTTTACTTTTGGGTAATCGTTTTTTAATTTTCACGTTACCAGAATAAGAAATTTACCAGGGTGAATTGTTCGTATTAAGGGAAGGATAAACCGTCCTTCCATGGTTTGAACATTCTCTCTCAAAAATACAGATACTCGGATCTTCACTCCTTGGAGAAAATTGAGTAGACTGAATCGAAGGGTCTGTAATTGACCGCTGGACATTTCCCCATAAATCTGCAAAATATTGCGTTAAAATAATATATGACAATGCATAGTGACCGCTGAACATTGTGAGTCAGTTTCCGCAAGCATTGACCAGGGTGATTCAATTCAACCAAGAAGATTAGAAAGCGGGGGGGGGGGGGGGGGGGTAATGACATTATGTGACAAGGTGGGGCAGTGAAAGCGCTTCTGTCTTGCATTCGGGTGCATTTGCATTCAAGTTTGACTCTGGTGGCCTGTTATTCTGCTTATCGTTTTCCGTGATTCAAGACTATCCCAGACAGAGGAAATTGCCCTTCCCTAACTAATTCTCCGCCCCTCCTCCTTAATTAAGAGCCTTTAGAGCTTTTGTGGCTTTCCTGAACGATAAAAAGGAATTAAAAAACAAACACATGTACGGCAAGGATTCAGCAAGGTCAATGAAGTGCAGGTACCAGCTCTCCGAATCAACTCTAGATTCTCGTGAAACGACTGCAGATATATCCGTGTTGTTTAAACTTCAGGGGAAATTTCGCAATGCCCACTTCCTAGTAATCGCAATACGCGAGACCACGTAATTCCCCATGCAGTTGCACCTGCATAACAGCACGCAACCAGCAGCACAGACGCGCAAGTTTGGCGGGTTCCACCCAGGCGTTGATATTATCTCACCTCCATTACTTTCATGTAGGTTCCATCAATCTGTTTGTGGATCAGCGGCGTCGACACGAAATCCCGCATCGCATCCAGATGGTTCAAGGTGACAAGGATGATGTCTGAGGGCTGTGAGCACATGACCACTTGGTGTTTGAAGACCATGGTCATCAAATCGTACAACTTGCCCATGCTCTCGGCGTTGAGACGCATGATAGAAGCGTGGGCAAGATCTTCGAACAGTTGGCGGAGGGCGGGCTTGTTGTATACTTCTTGGGGTTTGAACAGCTCGGCCAGGAACCTTTGGTTCAACATGATTCCGGTGATGTCGTTCATCACTGGGAGGAAAAATACGGTTAATTTCCTTTATTGATTTGAAATCATATTCGATTCAAACGTGCTCCGTATTTGTGCAAAAATACTAAGGGCCGAATGCTGAGTCGTCACTGAGTCCGCACTCAGTGCACACTTAGTTGGCATTTGTAATGATAAATTGTCCCCTCTGTGCGCCCTGAGTGCGGACTCAGTGTGAGTGTGCACTCAGTGACAACTCTGCATTCGGGTCTAGCTTTACGTAACGTTCGTTACAAAACGTACTGAATCTGTCTCTGGCATTTTTATATGTGTTCATCTTAAAAGCTTATTCCATACCTTTATGAGCTCTATCCTTCGGTATTCTTTGAGCTCGTAGTCTTTGGTCCAAAATGTACAACATCTCTCCACCGAGATTGAGAAATAGCAACGGAATTGTATAAACACTCGCCATTTTCGCACGTCCTTATTAATATCCAGGATCTACTTGTATATTTGTTCTTTCGGCGAGTTAAACCTGGACAATGCATGCTTTGGTTTCTCGAGCTAGCTCTGCACCTATAACACTTTCATATTGATTTTTCCCCTGTCACTTCGGCTTCCGTGACCACCATTGCGATCAATATTTTGGATAGAAACGAAGTAGACATATTTTATTTCACAAGGGGTGATTCATATTTCGTGAGCGTGAGCGGGAATACTTAAAAGTTTCAAATCACACCTTGCTAACGAGTTTAGTCAGTCAGAAACAGCAGACGTTGTTTATAACGGTCAGAACAAGGTCTGGATGAAATGTGCACGCGCAAAAACTTGTTATTGTGGTCGATTGCAATAATTGTTTGTGTGATCACGCGAGAGAGCCGTTTGTAGTTGGCGCTGGACCACGTCCGCCGATGCTGTGGATGCTGTGCAGTGAGCACGAGCATGTGATGTGACTCCGAACGCCGGCTAGTGGGGTATTCGAGATCTAAACACCCGGACGGGAGCGCAGTGAACGACCTGCTTTCATATCGGCAGCATTCGTGTGAACTTATGAAGTGACATCTCGCGGGTGCTTTGGTTTTAGTCTGGGTGTTTCCAATGCTGTTTGGCGTAAATTAGCGGTAAATTAAGGTTAGGTTGCTGTGTGTTAGGTGTAGGCGTGCATTTGAAGATGAGATCTTCGATCTGAGAAACACGCCGGCTCAAAATAGACACATGCGGTCGGCCAGACGGAGCAACCTACTTTTAGCTTTCAAGATCGGAATGAACTATTGAGTCATGCTATAGTTTAAATGCACTACATCTATGTATGCCGTGCTGCTGTTTTGTTTATGTATTGACAAACGTTATTAGTCAGAAGGTGATTGGTCTAAAACAGATGGTTATTGATTGGATCCATAAATTTTGAAAAATCGACATACGAGATGGATTCAAAATATTCTTCCGGCGACAGACAAGGTACACAAACGTATGAGAAAGTATTTACATCGCTCTGTAAGCGTTTGAGTGAAATAAACAAGGTCCACGAAATATCGAAACAATTTCTGATCACAAAAAGCGATGAAAAAAGAGTGGCGAATGCATACAGACACTTGTCAGAACAAGGAATGTTACCGTTCAAAGAAAACAATAGAAAAGTACAGAGAAAATCGGCGTCAGCCTCGGTGGAAATGCGCAATGATGGAAACAAAATTTTCGGGAAAGTGAACACAGATTTGAAAGCAGCTTTAATGATGTACACAAGGAGCATAGCAGCTGCACCCTATCCTGCCTGTCAGGACGAATCTGGTGGTGAATTGGCGCTTGCATTTGCCAACCGGTCTGCGGTCTTGTTCGCGATGGGCAAATACCAGGAATGTCTTAGCGATATTGAGCATGCTTTGCTCTACAACTACCCAGATAAATTAAAGCATAAGGTGCTTGAAAGGCGGGCTAAATGTTTTAAACAGCTAGGACAGATGGACAATGCTAGAAGCAGCTACCAGGTAAGCGACAATGGCGTCTAAGGAAAAGTATATCGAAGCCTTTGAAATGAAATAAAAGTAGGAAAGAATATTAATTTTCATGCTCGATTCTTTCTCCAGGAAACACTTGCCAGTGCACTTCCTAGCGATAAGACGGAAGCGATAAGACAGAGCCTGATGCAGCTGGACATTGAAGGTCAAGCAGGAACGCAGAACAAGCAAGTGATTGTTAAAGCCAGATGTCTGCCAGGAAAGTCGTTTGGCGCTAATCAGGAGATTCCCTGCGCCTCCGATTGCATGACGATACGGTTCAACCCTGAAATGGGGAGGTTCATTGAAGCCTGTAAAGACATTAACCCAGGTGAAAAGCTTAGACAGCCAAGTATCATGATGCATGGTCATAAATCCAGTTACAGATGATCAGAAGATCATTAGCAAACCAACAAATCAACTGAGAAACTTATAATTTGATAACATTCTCGAGAGGTGCTGTATGACATAGGAGCCCAATCTTTTTCATTGAAGATTATTATTTCTTTTCACAACATGAGATCAAGAGTTCTCATGGCGTGGAAAATGTGAGGAGTGAGCAGTGGTAGAAACCCTTACATACGCCACAAATTTCGAAATCAATCTTTGTATTGATTTACAAAGGCAAAACAGAGGACTTGACAAACAGACGCAAAAATGGAAATTAAAACAAACAGTTTATCTTTCAACCAAATATAATATTTACAGACTATATTATATATAATATAAATGCTTTATATATTAGCTGTTATACGAACTTTAATGTACCGAAAGCGTTGGTACAGTACAGTTGTCTATCGAATAGGCTGGTGTTACCTAGGTACTTAATTCCTTTTTTTAGTCCTTTGTCGTTCTTTTTCAGGAGAGGTGCTATTGATCGAGGAGCCATTCGCGTCCTGCCTTCAACCGCAGTATTATTACAGCCATTGCTACAACTGTTTGCAAAGATGCGCGGCGCTAGTTCCTTGCAAATCCTGTGACTTGGTACGTCAATCTTTCGAGCCCTCCGGTAATTAACTCCCGTACTTAATCCCAAAATTCATGCGCTCACTGCTTTACTTTTACAGGCAATGTTTTGCTCGGAGGCTTGCAGAAGCTCGTCTTGGAAGAAGAGTCATGAGATGGAATGTCCCCTCCTTCCACATTTACTTCAGCTGGACATGGGAAAAGTGTGGCTACTTGCGATAAGGATTATAATCACCACATCGAAACGATTTCGAAGTCTTGAAGAGTTTCAGACCGAAATAAATTTACTAGAACAAAGAAAATTTGACGAAAGAACGAAAGGTTTCTCCGAGAATGGCCTTTACCAGTCAGATAACTACAGTTCAATTCACTACTTGGTTGGGAACACCGATGCTAGAAGTGTTAGCGACCTGTTTAAAAGAGCCACAAAAGCTGCTTGCATTTTGAACTGTCTTGCTGTTCATTCCAATCTATTTTCCTCCAAGAAAGACTCGATTGAAAATCCCGACATGAAGTTTTTCGTCGGTGGTTTGCTGTTGCGCTATCTGCAAAGTCTGCCCTGCAACGCTCATTCGATCACCGACCTCAAGATGCAAGAAAACGAGCAAATTCCCTTGAGTTCGGACTTTGGGAGTGGGGCTTATGCAACCCTGAGCTTGATCAACCATTCCTGCGACCCAAACGTCACGAGAAGCAATTTCCGGGGAGACATTGCGATTTTGACGGCGGTGAGACCGATCAAGAAAGGCGAGCAGGTAATTAATGATTTGCTTTGGAAATTAACAAGACTGGCTAATTATATAATTCAAATTGTTTCACATAATTTTGTCTGGCTTGTATCTTTATATTCCAAGGTCACATGGTGACCTGTAATTATGAATTATTAGAGAAAGAGATACACCAGTTTTGACAGCGTTGGATGATATATGTATCTCAAAATAGTTGAATACAGAATTCAATGTATAAAAACAAATTCTCTCACCAATTTAAAGATTGTGCAACCAATTTTCAAACCATCAACCAATGCGTAAACCTCTATTGCCATAAAAATTTGGCTAAACCTGACGAATGACTGGTTTTCCTGCAGATAATGGATAACTATGGGTTCCACTACGCAATGCAAGAAAGAGAAGAGCGTTTGACCGGACTCAAGACTCAGTATTACTTCACTTGCCAATGCGAGCCATGCTCTAGCGACTGGCCCCTGTACCACAACATCCCGGCCACTAACCCCAGATTCATTTGTGGCAGCTGTCGAGCCGAGTTACCACCAAGAAATGCATCTAGCGCACCAGGGTGCAGCTTAGTTACGTGCAAAGAGTGCAGGTTTGATAATAATACCACTGCAATGCTAGAGAAAATCAGATTAGTTGCTCTAAAGTTTAACGTAATTTATGAGAAATTGCTGGCTGGTAGCGACGTCGATTTTATCGGTGAATTGTCCGATCATTTGATTGCTTTGGATCAAATGATAGTCAGACCCTGGATGCTATTCAATGATTGTCAAGAGGCGATGAAAGAATGTTTTATGCGCAAAGGGAATTTCTACAATTGATTATTCTCTTATGCATTCTACAATACCTTATAAAAATTTGAAAAAAACATGTCTACTAAATTTGCTATTGGTTCTAGTACTTGGTTCATTTTTTACTAAAAATCACAATTTCATGTATATATTGGCCCAATTTCGAAACCTATTGAGCTTACTGAGCTCAGTTGTTCTCATTAGAGTTCAGCAAGTCTGCTGGCTTTAATGGCCACTGTGATAGGTTACGGAATGGATCTCATCTCAGTACTGCACAGTAGCTTCAATAGGCTTCGGAACACGACCAATGCATATTATATCACTTAGTTATTGCATTTGCATTTCAATGTAAAAGTAATGACTTAAAAGCAAGAAGAAAGGTTAGTAAATATGTGGCGAGTACAGCTCGCGCTCCACTTGTTATCGGTTTGTTTGAGCAAGTGAGATCCAGGAAGGTAATCCTCCCCTCTGCAGCCGGGTAAACAGGAGACAGCTTCTTAATGTACTCGCCCAGAGCGCCAGTGTCAGTGATGTCTAAAAAAAGCGATTTGAAAATGTAATAAAAAAGGATAATTTCATATAAAGTAATTACAATATATATCGATCTCATCTCACCAAGAACATCCTTCTTGATAGCTTTTTTCCCGAAAGTGTAACCATCGCCGCCACTGGCAATGTAGTCTGGCACAATGATGCCATACACCTGGGATGGATCTACCGGCTTGTACGTTGGATCCCAGCATTTTCCACATCGAGCCAGCACTGAAATTACTCTGTGTCCAGATGGCCGGCAGACATCGTATGTTACGCGTAAACCTGGGACAAAATAAATAATTAGTGGCAATAACACTTCTATTTTCGATTCAACGTAAACTTTACTCGCCTTGAAAATATGCGTTAAAGTCACAAAAGGAACATACGATTTTTCTCACACTTGCAGCAGCTCTCACAAATCCTTCAAGCATCGATGAAAAATGAAAAAATATTTATCTTACCAGAAACTTGCAGAAAAGCTCCGTAATGTGATTTATTTTTCACATCGAAGTTGAATACGCTCCATTCCAACATCTCCAGCAAATGGACGCCTTTCAGTTGCAGCATTGACAACGAATTGTCAAACGGCATTACGGTTAAAAGGTCCCCCATCGTAACCGACCCTAAAAAATTAATAACCGATTTCCGGCTATTTAAACACAGCACTAATATATTTCAAGTTAACAAACATATAACATTTGTTTTGCCTGACATGTACAGCACGACGGTGTTATAAATTGTACATAAAATTTGATTTGACTTCGACCGTTGGGAAAATTGCATTGGCCATGTACTGCAATGTATTTAAAATTGACAATTGACAGTTTTTAAATAGGGGAGTAATGAGGATTACCGTTAACATGGGAGGTGTCGATGGAGCCCCGAATTCCACCACTGTGCATAAATGCTATTGGTGCGTCTGTCCAGCTCTCTCCTAACTGTTGCTTATTTCTGCTTACGTACTGAAAATAGAAATCCAACACGGGAAATCCAACATGGAGGTATAAGGGCAAAAAAGAATGTTGACAAAGTTATAAATCATTGTCAGGTATCTCACGTAATCGATCATAGCGTCAGTGACAATGTTGCCCATGTTGCACTCCGCAATTCGACAGCGTCTTTGGTCCCCGTTGAGGAGAACACGAGCAGTCCCAACTGCATATTTGGTTTGCGCCACGACAGCTCCTCTCCACACCTCGAGCTCTTTCAGCACATCCTCATCTGGAAAAAACCGTGTCCATTAGAAACAAAACCTGTGCTCTTTTATAACCCTTCAAGAACAATTTGGAATTCTGCATAATTCAACGTCTTGTGACAGAATGACCATTTCACCATGTTTATGAATGCTGTCTATGATTGAAGCCATGTCTGATATTCAATATTTGAATTCTTGTAATACAAACCTTGGGGCACGTTCTTATCGAGGAGAATCGGGTTTCCTTGCCAGGAGATGACATTTCCCGCGTCGTTGAAGCGGAGAGTGAGGTTGCCCAAATACTTGGTGTACGCGTACGCCTGTACCACGGGCACTCTCTTGCCCGAGTTCTGTCTCACCACCGTGGGGTAGTTTCCAACGACCTCGTCCGTGGGGTCAGGCGGCGTCCCTGTGAATCAGTCACGGTCCAGAGACGACCAAATTTGTGTTCAGCTATGCATGATTTTGGTTGGATTATCCGGCGGATTTAAAAAATATTTTTTTAATTGTAGTCTGATGAAACCTTTGGTAGCAGTGAGTGCGACCTCACGTCAGTGTGAAAGTTATAATCAGACGGTAGATAAAACGAGGAGACGTTTCTTTGCAAAGGGTAGTGGGGAAAGGGGTGGGGGAGAGATTCAAGGAGTGGGATGCTTACTTTGGGGCATCATGGCAATATTATAAAGATCCCACACGCAGGCACTAATTGTAGTGCGTACATTTGTTAAGATCCCACTCGTGGGCACCAATTGTAGTGCGCATATTTGTTAAGATCCCACTAGCAGGCACCAATTGTAGTGCGTATATTTGTTAAGATCCCACTCGTGGGCACCTATTGTAGTGCGTATATTTGACACTAAGACACTAAGTGCATAGATTTTCTCATATAATACCCTTGACCACCAATTCTAGGCGGGATGCACTGCACCTTTTAAGAATCGAACTACTTTTAATACACAAACTGCAAATGTCCACGAGCTAATTTCGGACATGTTCCCTTCATCTTTAAAGTAGAGATTACTCGATATGTGAAACCAGCGTTTATTTAAAGTTTGTAGAAATCTAAATTCTCGTCAGCGGCGACGGATATAAACACACTTTTTTACCACTTAAAAACGTGCAAAAATGCCAAAACATGCATTATTTTGGCATGTCGTAGCCGGCCAAAGCGCTACGCGTTCACCATCAATTGTGTCGGGGGAGGACGCATAACCAAATCCCCCCCCCCCCCCCCCCCCTTCGACCCCTCGAACGAACTTAGAGTAGCCCATCAAAATGTGTACCGTCGTAGAGGAACGTGTTGGTATGTCCGCCCACCACGACGTCGACGTCAGCCACCTCCTTGGCGATCTTCTGGTCCATTTCGTAGCCAGCGTGGCCCAACGCGATGATGATCTGCACACCCTGTCTCTTCAACGCCTCCGCCTCTTGCCGCACGCTCTGCACCTCGTCGTTGAACTTCACGAGGCCCGTGCTCGAGATGTCCTGGCGGGAAACAAGGAGCAGGACGCGAATTTTCGATGTTTTAAATAAACGCTATTTCAAAACTGATGTGTGAAATTTGAATGTTGCCAACTAGTTGTCTAGTTGTTTTTCATTGCGAAATGATTCACCGTTGGGCTTAGATAGAAATAGATAGAGGTAACTGACTAAACCATCGAAAGATGGATGACATCAACAGCAACAGTCTTAACATCGAAAAAAACAGTGTAGCCATAATACTGCATTGTAAATTTCAGCATGGAAAAGGCTATTTTAGTTAAACTAGGGCTTCGCGAACGAAATTTGTGTTATGTTGAAGATGGGCGTAGCGGTTTTTATAGGGAACGATGATAGCACGCTCTACACACACAAATGCCACACACAAAGTTACAGTAAAATTTTGGGAAATTACGCACTTTTAGATAAATTTCCGTATTTTTCCTAAATTTCTTAATTTCGGATATCGCTCTTTTTCCTGATTCGAAGGGGAAGGGTATGGAGGATTTTCTGAAAAAACGGAGGGGGTCTACGTTGAGAACAAAAGAAGACACCCTGAAAATTTCATCGCAATCGACGCAGGCGTTTGGTCTGTGGAGCGCGCGCGCGCAAACATATAAACAAACAAAAAAATAATAACACACACAAACACAAAAGAGTTATTTTTTTACCACTAGTGAAATTGAAGAGTTCGCTTCGCTCGCTACGCTCGTCAATTATTGGATTATGTCTATATGTTAAATGGGGATTTCTAGGCAATGGCTACCAAGGAGTGACTTTGAGAGACAGCTGTTTGCCGAAGAAACTGGATACATTACTTTATGGGTCTGAGCGTCACGGATACTTATTTGAAATCAAATTTTCAATCAAAGGCTGTTATAAAGAAATAGTTTGATATGCAAAAATATGCTACGGGGCATTATGTGAATATTCAAAATATTATTATGGTATCTTCGTGTATGGTTCTCTTCGCGCGAAAATGTGTCTATGCATTGTTTCTCACAATTGAAGGCAACAATATGTTGAAACTTGAAAGTGAATTAGCCTAGATCCGAGAAAAATGAAAAGTGCGATAGAGAGGAGGGCTCTTATAGGTACAGGCACTCCTGTTGCCGTCGCTGCCACCTCTGCATTCCAACACTCAATCCATACTGATTATTTACAGGTAATTGTGTTTATGTAAATTTCAACCATTACTCATGCAAATAATCCTATGCACGCAAGCGAGGGACATATCGGTGTTAAAATCTGCCATTTCTTATACCCCCCCCCCCCCTCCCTCCCAAGAGACGGGGTTGTATAAATTAGTGGCTTTATGTTCCGTGTAAGTTTTCCCTTGATTGTTTTGTGTTGTGATTAGGCATTCTTTGACTGCTAGCTTCTGTAGTATTCAGCTAAGTCCTCGCACTCTACACCTTATATTATTATAATATCACATAATATTCTGATTTTGTTAGTATCAAGAGCCGCAACTATACTTGATGAGTTTACAACCACAGTGTGTGCTTACACTTAGGTACTTTTATTAATTGACTAGCACTTTAAATCTTTTTACTGCGGGGGATCACAGTAGGAGAATAGTGGGAGAATAGTGGCAAATATGAGATAATGTATTGTGCCATATTTAATTGTTTCCTCCACAACGGACTCTAAACCCAGCCAGACACTTTTCCCATATTTGACTTTCCCATGTGCGAATTGACTTTCAATCCCAAAGAGCACTTCAACTAAAGCCATACCTACATTTGAGTCTTATTTTACTTTTTAATAAATATCATTAAGAAAAAATATAAGTTCCTGTATGCTCATGAGACACAACAACAAAACATTCCAGCACAATTCCAGTGTGTCTTTACCTTGGTGTCTGTGGTGAGGTAGCCCACCACACCGACCTTCCTGCCCTGGACGTTCAGGACGACAGACTTGTTGAGACGTGTCGCCGCCAGGGTGGGTTCCAGGGTGAGGTCCAGGTTCGATGCCAGGACCGGGAACTCCACGGCATTGATGAAGGGGACCAGGCCAGCCACCCCATCGTCGAACTCGTGGTTTCCGAGGCACTATTGACCAGTCAGCTTATGATAATACTTCGGCGGGGCATTGTTAGTCCCAAATGAAAACACCCTTTCATTCGAGATTTTACTAATCAATACCACCAATTCTTATGCACTTTCATGAAGGATTGTGGCTAGGACGTACGTTTGCTGTTTTGAAGAGTTTTATGCGTTTAACCTCAGGCCATTCACGTCGACTGGGTTACCAGATAACGAAGCTTCATACATGTACAACAAAAGAATGATATCCCAAGTAAATATCCAAATTACTTTCTTGCGCATTTATTTTTAAAAAGTCTTCTTTTGGAGGTGTTTGGAGTGCCGTTAAATTACAATGACTTGTTCAACTTAAAAAACTATTTCAATCTACGGGTTGAAATTGAATGATAAATAAAAGTCTCGCGAATTTCCCGATGTAATTGTAACATAAACATACTCCCTGAAGAGTGATTCAAATCCCAGCACGCAAAGTTTGATTGAAAACTAGTGCTTAGCTTATGACAAGCAGAGAAGAGTTTTGGAAATGTACACAATGTACACAATGTCTGTCTCAAATCTACTTGATTTTACAAAGCACGACAGTTAAACATCGCTCACTTTAAGAGCTTAGATGATGCTGCGAATTTTCACACTCGTTGGTTGAAGACCATTTTTTGTTAGTGATTAGTATTGAAGATGTTGAAAGTCATCACGACATAAATGGCGACAAAGTCTACATGCTTAAGTTTGAATGGTCATATAAAATTGTTTGTGTATAATAACAGGATACCCTACGACAGATTCTCGCGATACTTCGTTTCGATTCAGAGGTGCAATTGCCATCAAAGAAACAATGGCTTCTTTACCTCATCACTACGAATTAAATCCATGGGCAGAATGTTGCTGTGTGCCGCTAATTCAATGCCATGGCGTAAATAAATAGAGGTTTAATTATCCTATTAAGAATCATAAACAGCTGACCACAAAGCGATGTGGTCTATCACTTCCCGTTCAAAAAGGCATTTTCAAATCTCCGTTGAAATTTCCCAATGATAGAACTTGTAAAGACCATAAAGATCCTTGTTAATGGGACGAAAACATGAACTTTGACACGTTTCTGATTCACGCCAAGGTAGATGATTTCCACTCATTTGTCATGTGGTAAACATGCTGACACCTTGCTCTTGGCACAAAGGCTACATGTGTTTTGCATCGCTATTTTGTATTTGGTGTGTTCAGTCACGAAATGGTGAAGATTTCAAAGGGCACTGGCTACTAAATGTCATTTATGCAATAAAATAAATCTTTGAGACACCAAAGACAAGCCATTAATTTCACATTCGTATTTTTTTGGTAATTTATTTTAATCAACTTGGCTCGACTATGCATATCGATAATAAATATCAGGAAGTTAATTTCTATTAATGTAAGATCTTATAAAAAGATTAATTTCTATAAATTTTTTGCAAAGTAATTATTTAAATGACTTTTTAATAAATTGCGCTATCAAATATTAAATGTGTAATAAGAACAAGGTTCAGAAGTCATCAAGGAGATCTATTTATCACATGCTTCATGGAGTAAAATGTGTAACACAGTTCGAGCAAAAAGTGAGCAAGCTATCAGCAGAATGTTAACGAAGCGAGTATCGCCAACACTTTTTGAACCTACTTGACAACACGTGCTCTATGGACCGGCTGAGCAGCTAGCAGCCCATGTGCTCTATCATTTTGTCAAAATCACTGCTAATCGAATGGCTGAAAAGTCGTTTTTCTAACCATGACTCATGAGTGGATTGATGGTTGTTGCATTGCGCTGCATTGCGCTGCATTCCGCTGCATATACTTTAAATTTGACTTTTCATGAAGCTCGAGCTGCTCAATAAAATAAACTTGTTTGGTTTTTTAAAAATACAATTTCACCCTCAATGAATTTATCAGGAACAATTACGTGCTTACGTGCATAAGTGGCAAATTTTCATGAACATTCTTATTTACCTATTTGCCTATCATTACAATGATGATACAAAAAATAAATCATGTGTGCTTATGGATTAATTTATTGCTATGTGCGCATTGCAATATATAAATTAAAGGCATAACATGCGATTCCTGAGATGTGAACCAAGTACTTATATATATATATATATATATATATGTATATATATATATATATAAATAATTCTACGACATTTTGGCATTGTATATTCTTAAATTTGGATATTCTTCAAGATTTTCTTGTGTCTTTATTTTAGAATTTTAAATTCCTCTCCGAAGGATAACATAACGAAACCTTTAACAGTAAGTAGGTAAAGTTGACTCATAAAAATACATCACAGCAACTGTCACTGTGCCACACGTATTAAAATGTAATTAAAAAAAGCTTAGATCGGTACACTCCTTAGCACTTTCACAAAACACAGCTACAGCCGACCATGACAAAAATGTCATGCGAAAACGTGTAATTTCATATCTATATCAATCTGTGTCTATATGCTATATATCCATGCCTATTTTAACGCGGTTATCGGAATTTGGATTTATAAATCGGTTCTGCTCGGGCTAGTTCTCCATCTCTAACCCAAAGCCTTTGGCCATTTTTGTAACTCAGAGTAAGATTCGAAATTATGTGATATTTTTCAAAGCAATTCAATACGACCAATAACAAGGAACGAAAGTCAATAATGGCGGGGAGTCAGAAACTACCCCAGGGGTTGGAATTTTGTATTTTACCACTGGTCATTAGATAACCCTGTCAACCAACCGTATTATGATTTGAGCTCTCCATTGTATACGTTGTATATAGCGTATACGTTGTAATATCAACTATACCAAGGTTCACAAAGGCAGCTAAAATTGTGCAACTTTAGTCGCAAATATACGAAATGTCACGTAATTTTACGGTTTACTTAATTTACTACTTACAAGACGTCTTTTGCGACCGTACTATATATAACCATGTCTGAGATTTCAAATGTAAGAATGAAATTGGGGAACCTACCACGGCATCAATACCCAACATCGAGGTAAGTTTCGCCACTATTTTCCACTTGTGGACGGTAAACCACACCGTGCCCTGATAAGAATCGCCAGCGTTGAGAAAGAGAACCGGGGGTCCGTTGCCACTTTGTTCCCGACGCTTTGCTTCCTTCACTGCATACGCAACCCGAGCGAAACCACCGTAGCATTTTTGGTTTGTAACGTCTTTTTGACTGCACTTTGATGACATTTGATTGGTCTGTTCAAACCGCGCGTGCATGTCATTGTTGTGTAGAATGGTCAAACTAAACTCCGCAATCGAAAATCTTAGCGTCGTTGTGATAAAAATAATCGCCAAACACCTCAGATCCATTTTGAATAAGTTAATCAAAATAA
The DNA here is from genome assembly GCA_921293005.1 of Nemoura dubitans. NCBI lineage: Eukaryota > Metazoa > Arthropoda > Insecta > Plecoptera > Nemouridae > Nemoura > Nemoura dubitans. The sequence continues at coordinate 17,885,283 of OV121074.1, forward strand.
AATTGTATGTTGCTAAACTATCTTTGCTTCATTAGTAATCGATGATTATGAACCGAAACACCAAGGTAGCCACTAGCAGCGCCAGTCCACTCTCTCATTAAAACTCTGCTTGACTAAATTAACACTGAAATTCTAGTTTGAAATCGGTGGTATCCTTGGATGGAGCGCGCGACGAAATGCTCGTATGCGCCTGCGCAGTCAGACCTCTAGTGACCACGGGTTTCAAACGAGCGACGATTTCGCGCGTTAATACATACTTTTTCCGTCCTACTAATGTGCAATAATAATGGCATTGGCCTAGAGCTTAGGCTAGGTACTCCACAATGTACATAATGGACAGCAAAGTGGGGAATATTTCCGCTGAATTTCAAATGGTCGTTGCATTCTAGCATTGAAACTGCGTTTTGAATGTTACGGCCCGTGGTGATTTGCCTGTGGCTGATGAATAGACAAATTGTAAAGCAGCGGCCCACAATAATTTTTTTTTCTTGTACGAGACATGGCATCAAATTAATGGTTTCTTCTAGGCTGGAGATATGGGACAAATAATTGCTCACATCCCGGCGTTTATAGAAAATTGTGTACCGAACGCGCACAACTGATAACCCCGAGTATCTTTGTTCTGCACCCACAACTTACCGAAAATGGCACAGTCCTGCAGAAGTTTCAGCAGAAGTAACACATATCATATTTGGCATCTTGGTTTGACTTTGGGCCAAAAATTCGCATGTTTGTCAATCTTCTATCGCACGATCTCGCTTTGATAAAAAGTGTGTTGCGGGTTGCATAATCGAACCATAAATCCGTTGAGTGTACGTTATAGTCGCATTATATGCATTTGTGTACAAGTATAAGTTTCTTATTTAACTTTGCCATACGTTACCTACCGCTCTCACCGTTAAAATGGCACTTACTTACATATACGTTAACAAAGTCCACTAAGCAATAAATCAATCAATCAATCAATATCTCGTATCAACACAATCTAAATGAGGACATGTTCAAAAGATAAGAAAATATTTTCTCAATTAAATTTTCACGTGAAAAAACATCTCAGTTCTTTATCACACATTCACGTAAGAGCTTATTCCAAAGTATCGGCAATTCGTATAAGGAGGTTAAATATCGGCTTCACATTATATAATACATTGTACTCCCACAATTAATTGCAGGATACTTTCAGTAACCTCGGCACAGTGTGGAACGAACAGTGTTCGCAGGTGCGGCCAGCTTTCAGTCTCGCCGAAATGTTTCGTTCGACAAGATTAGTTTTGCTGATGATCGCAGCGAGCGTTTGTCAGAGTGCTCTCGTTTCTCACCCTCTCAAAGAAGTGTCACCCAAAGCACCGCTCACCGTTCAAATCGTGCACTACAATGACTTCCACGCCCGCTTCGAGGAGACCAGCAAGACTTCGGGGACTTGCATGGCCGATCCTGATTCGGGAGAGCGAGACTGCATCGGTGGGTTTGCTCGACTGTACACGGCAGTGACGGACACACTGAAAGATGCTGAAAATGCCATCCTGCTCAACGCGGGGGACAACTTCCAGGGAACGCTGTGGTACACCATTCACAAATGGAATGTTACTGCCGAGTTCATGGTGAAATTGCCGCATGTTGCAATGGTAAGTCGATGACAATGGATGGCACGAATTAGACCACGTGATTAGTGAACACCTGTGAAGCCTCCAAGCTGTCTTTTATATGTAATTATGTACTAATTATTTTAAATGCTCGGTATTTTGTTTGTTTGTTTGTATTGAGATGAGTTTTTGGCTGTTTGCAAGATAAGTCATGTGTCCAATAGTTGTTCAAGATTTGTTCAACGCGAAAATGTGTGTTGGCACATAGGTTAACTCAACAAGTCAACGCCTATTGTAGTCGAAGGAATGGCTTTCTAGTTTTGATTGTTATATTCACTGTATAGGTACTATTTTCTGTACTCATTCAAGCTGATGCAAATTTATTATTCAAATCGCCGAAGGTAATAAGTTTTTACTCTGATGTTAAACATATTATTTAAACACACGCCTTTGAAACCTGTGCTGGAGAGCCGACATACGATCAATCAGATGATGTGCACAGTTTTGAGCTTTCAGCTTTCAACGACAGGATGCCAACATCTTTAGATTTCACATCAATCGAATGGGTCTTGTATGAAGGATGGACAGTGCCTTGTGAGGAATATGATAAATTGCATTAATTATCTTGATCCTATTTGAAGATCGTTTTCCACATCGATTCATTGAATCTTCAGTGTAAGTAGCTTTCCGATTTGAATCTACATCCTTTCTCGATTGACTAACAGCGGGCATGCTAAGTACAAGAAATCTCGAGATGAGTTGACAACCAAACCACGAAATGAGTAACTTTATGCAAAAAAAGAAGAATATTATTTTCTCAGTGTCACGCCGGCTGATCAGCAGCTTCTCGGTTTCCGACGTTGCTCACAGATGGCACTGAGCAACACATCTTGTAGGCATTGAGTCTGGGTTGCAGCGGTCCAGGCGTAAAAATTACTATTTTACTTACATATTAATTACTAACTTCCACTCACTGCGTCCAGTCTTAGTTCGCAAGATATGACAAAAAAAGCCCAACAAGCCATCACAATCAAATCCAGGTGGTTGTCCAAAAATGGCCATTGCCCTGGCCACCATTGTTCGTGCTATGCAAATTTGGCGTTGATACCTCTATACTAATAGGATTACTCTTGTGTCTAGTCAATTAAAAGCATTATCATATTATGATAAGCGTGGTAAACAGGAGGCATCAATAAATGATTATTCAAGTGACATTGTTTAGTTGTCCCAAAATGGCCATTGCACTGACCACCAATTTTATACTGTGTAAAGCTGGCGTGCTAGGATCTCTTTACTTGGTAATTGGAATACCTAAGTAGAGATACCTCATTATGATAAGCGAGCATTAGCACGATACATTAAAAGATTGTGTTGACGCAATTTAATAGAGTGATAGCACATGTGAAAATGTTTATTTTTATCAGTTGTTATTGACACTGATACAAGTCTTTCGAACTTGCGCACGCACCACATTATCATTTCAATTAAAATTATATTTTTCCGAGAATTACACCACAGATTACACGAAAATAAGAGATAGGATTTTACAAAATAAATACATTTCATCCATCAAACGTACCAATTTTGTCATAAATGGCAATTTTAAGGAAAGTCTCACTTTAGACCCAACGACCAAACCAAGTCTAAGGTCCAACGTGCCATACCTAAGTTCTACCTAAACACCCAATTATTTAACAATTGTATGAATTGCATGTGTTACCAAGTACATTCAATGTCTAGTCTTGATATATTGGCAAAAAAAGGTTGAGGCAAAAAGCCTATGAAAATCATGGAGCAGCAAGCCGGACCATTGCTTTCTCCAAAATACTGATCACTTGAAATTGTAAACCATTCTGACCTTTCTTTGTTTCTGTCCGAGCTGTCGGGTAGCGGAAATATGCTCATTTTGAGATCATTGAGCAATCTGCATGTTAATACATAGATGTAACTCATGCCCAAAGGTTTTTATTGGGTTTTATTGGGTTGGTTTTTATTGGAAAATATCTGGTGTGATGTTTCGATTTGGTTTCGATGGTTTCTAAAGGCACATCGAAATTGGGAACATTAGAAAAAAATACGCACTTTTAAATAAATTTCCGTACTTTTCCAAACTTGCCCAATTGTCGAATTTTGCTCTTTTTTCCGCTTTGAAAGTGAAGGGTGTGGAGGATTTTCTTGAAAAACGCAGGGGGTCTAAGTTGAGAACAAAAGTAGACACCCTGGAAATTTCATCCCACTCGAAGCAGGCGTTTGGCCTGTAGAGCGCGCGCAAACACACATACAAAAAAAAACAAAAAAAAAAAACAAACAAACAAACACACACCAAGTGTTTTTTTTAGCAGTAGTGAAATTGATGATTTCGCTTCGCTCGCTTCGCTCGCTACGCTCATCAACTACTAGGGCTTCGCGAACGCAATTTGTGTTGCGTTGAAGATGAGCTTAGCGGTTTGAATGGCGAAAGATGACCGAGGTGACCGAGGCCCGCCATAGTGACTCTCCATACTAAACTGCAGCGAGGAGGTCGGGGAATCGCTCGCGAAATTGGGAAAATTTGGAAAAAATACGCAATTTTTCATACATTTCCGTGCTTCTCAAAATTTTCCCAATTTCGAATATTGCAAAATTTTCTGCTTTGAAGGGGAGGGATATGGAGCATTTTCATGAAAAACGGAGGGAGTCGAGGTTGAGAACAAAGAGGTAGACATGCCCTGAAAATGTCATCACAACCGACGCAGGCGTTGGCCAGTAGAGCACGCGCAAGCACACATACAAAAAAAAACACACACAAGAGTTTTTTTTACTCGTAGTGAAATTGAAGATTTCTCTTCGCTCATCAATGAATAACTAATTCTTGGTCTAATTTGAAAGCTGAAACTTTTGGCCAACTCGCTCAACGTTATTTATTTCATGTTTATTAATCAAAAATTTGAGAAGAACTCGTATGCCAACGCGCTGCTTCCAGGGCTTGGGAAACCACGAGTTCGACGACAAGATAGACGGAGTGGTGCCCTACCTGCGAATCCTCAAGGAGCACGACTGCCCCATCCTGGCTGCGAACCTGGACTCCTCTGAGGAGCCGCGGTTCGACGGCTTGATCGACGATTACCTCGTGGTGGAGCGTGGAGGACGGAAGATCGCCATCGTCGGGTACATGCTCAGTACAACCAACGTACGTAGAACCCCGATCTAGTCAGCTCAGCGGCTGGCTGGACACAATGATAGACGGGAAGGATGACGAAGCTGGAAAATGTGCTGTACCAAACCGGGAGACTAGCCCGGGATATTTTACCAGTTTTTTCTTCCTTCCTTCCATCCATCGCTTACTGGTGCAAGCATCTATCCTGATACTGCCAGGAAAACCAAAGACTCCACTAGGGTAAAACATGCGATACATTTCTCTGGAATATAAAGTTGAGTACATTAAACAGAACAAAACCATAACTTGTTTGCAAACCGTCCCTCAGTTTTCACTTTGTATTCTGCAAGATGCGCAGGATGAATTTAATTTAAATTTAAATAAATATACGTACATATTTATTTTCACCCAATAAGTTTTAATTCCGTGTCCCAGGAAATTTCCAGCACAGAGAAATTGAAGTTTACTGACGAAATAGCGGCCGTCAACAGAGTGACGCAGAAGCTGAAAGCAGAGCAAGACATCGACATGTTCATCGGGCTGTCGCACTCCGGCATTGACATTGATATTAAAGTCGCTGAACAATGTCCAGATATTGACGTCATCGTGGGAGGACATTCTCACACTCTGCTCTACACAGGTATTTAAGGCATACCGTTGAGCGTTACCATTGTTTCAAAAATTACGAGACTTTTTTAAATGAGAAGGTCCTCTATTGGGGACCCTAGCGGGAATTTGGGGGGAGCAGCTCCCACATCAGGGAATTTTGTGGTGGTATTCCGTTTTATACTGTTAGTCCTGTGGAGCGGGGGTTTGGGGGGCGCAACTCTCCAATCGGTCAATTCGAGAAATTAGCTGTGGTTTGCAAGGCTCCGTTGCAGAGTTTGACCTTGAAGTTTTGGAGCTTGACCTTCAAAATGAGGAGATCATTGGTAAGACAGTGAGACCGATAATCTCTTCGGCTGGTGGTCACTAGCCTAATTTCCCTATCCTAACCTTCCCTGTAAGCTCACTTCACTTGCAGTGTTAATATTGAATTCATTTATCTGTCTTCACTTATGATAAATGCACACCATTCGCGATTAGAGAATTGCTTTCATATTTGCATCTGTTCTGTTTCAAATCAGTGGTTCTGGTCTATCTTTCAAACTGCAGAAAGCAGGTATTTCGTGAGAGAAGGGTTGCTGCCCTCGCCGGGACCGCCAAGAGGTCGGAGAGACACTTCGGCGCTGACCGTTCGTCAAGAAAGTCGTTTGTAGTCGTCAGCCTCTTCGAGGTGACCAGACATCGCGAGAGTGATCTCTAACTCGACTCAGGACGTTCGGCTTGCAAGTGTAGTTTCTTGGGACTTCGGTCCGGCTGTCCTCTTAGAGACGCTCTACGAATCGTCATGAAATAATTAGTCAAAAGAAGTCCTATTTGCGAATTTTTGCTAGTACACCAAAGAGTTCCAAAATTTGACGAGATTTCCTCTACATCTTAAAGAGCTAACGCAGTACACTATACAATAACCCAATTGAAGGTGTTCGATGTTTGAAACTCAAGACAAATGTTCTATTTCCAAATTTCTTTCGTTGCTCACCCTTTGTGAATACTATCGAGAGCATACGAGAGTGGTCGCTGATGCCGGTCTTTGTGTGATACCCTCAGGCACTCCACCGGCCCCCGATGTCGCCTACGACTCGTACCCCCTGGTCGTGACACAAGGGTCTGGACGGAAGGTGCTGGTGGTGCAAGCGTCGGCGTACACCAAGTACCTCGGCAACCTCAAGGTGGTCTTCGATGACGCAGGGGAGGTCTCTTCATGGGATGGTGTGCCAATCTACCTCGACAAGTCAATTGTTGAAGGTACGGCTATTTTAAATGTTTATTTACACCACTGTTCTCCCAGTATGAAATGCTTCGTATCTTATAGACATTTCACGCTGATAATAACGGAAATATTTTTACCTATAGGTAGACGTGCCCTCTACAGTAAAATTCATATCGATTGAAGCATGCTGGCTGAAGCAACACATTGTCTTCTGTTGGGTTATGCGTTGAAAATCAAAAATATAATATTACAAATCTTGACCTTTATAATCTACATTTTTATATGCTGTTTGGTCTGCTCTAGACATCCTGGTTCACACAAATAAAAAATTATTTTGGTGAATGCCTAATTAATTAAGAAAATCTTGCCATCGCAAATGAAGCAAGATGATTCTCGAAATGGTGGTAAGTGTTAATATTTAGTAATTAAATTTGTAATTCTTATGCACGCAGATCCCACAATGTTGGAGCAGTTGTCTCCGTGGAAGGAGGCCGTTGACGAGATGTCCAAGGAAGTAATCGGTAGCACCCTTGTTTTCCTCGACGCCACCGAGGGCGCGTGCGGGAAAGGAGAATGCAACATCGGAAGCTTCATTACTGACGCAATGACATGGGAGGTAAGCTCAACACTTATACATTTGTTTTTGGGAACGAATTATAGGAAGTCATGTTAATGTACAAGGCAAAAGTTTCAAGGCAAAGTAAACCGACGACTCCTGTTTAGTAGGCAAACCAGAGATGATCAAATTGAAGATATTAAAAAGTATATAATATATGCAGACAAGGGAAGACTGTACACAACTGCCACTGCTTTGCTGTGCAAAAATAAAATCGGAGATTTAAAAAATGCGTGTTGCAGTACCACAACAAGTCGACTACGCCTGGAGAGTGGACTGCAGCGGCCATCGCAGCTACAAACTCGGGAGGAATTCGCACCTCAATCGACGAAGTGGCCATCTCTGGAAGTGAGTTTCCTGGACACCAACGCAATTGTAGCTTTGCCAGGAGTTTAAACTTATCTTCTAACCTGATATAAACCATATTTTATCATGTCGAGAATAATAATGGAGGAAAGTATACATTTTTTTAAATATTACACAATCAATTGAATATTATTTCAATGAAATCTAAGTGGGTTGCCAATTCATAAATTATTAGTACAAAAAATGCTTAACCAATGTTTAAATTCTCGTTATGGCAAATATTCAGCGCATGTGTAAACGTGAAAATTGAAACGTTGAGACGTGGAAATTGAAAAGCCCTTTGCGATGTTTGTTTCCGTGTCCTCCAGTCATCACATTCGGCGACCTGGCGCTGGTGCAGCCCTTCCAGAACACGTTCGACGTGGTCGAGCTGCAGGGGAAACACATCCTGGAGGCGCTAGAGTTCTCAGTGTCACGCAGCTACTCGCGAGGCGCCATGCAGAGCCGCGTGTTCAGCGGACAAGGCTTCTTGCAGTGGTCAGGTGAGCCACATAAGCCATGACAGCTGTTTGTTCAGGCTTCTTGTTCAGGTGAGCCAGGTACGCCACGGAGAGCCGCGTGTTCAGTGTACTATAAAAGCATTTCACTTGTCGCAGGTCTGCGAGTGAAGTTCGACATGAACTCGCCCGTCAACAGCCGCGTGGCTCGGTCGGAGGTGACAGTGCTGTGTCACGACTGCCGAGTGCCTCAGTATCTGCCGCTGGACCTCGAGAAGTGGTACCCCATCGTGATGAACTCCTTCCTGATTGAGGGCGGAGACGGCTACGCCGTCATCAGAGATAACCACAGGATGCTAATTAAAGGTGCCAATGTTAATTGAAAACAGTTTAAGGTCATCTTAATCGCACGTTTACCAGCAAGAAAGCTAGTTTTTATTTGACAAGAAAGAGTTTTAAAATTATATTACAAAGCATTGGTATTGAGATTATTTGTTGATATTTTCAAATGGGCACACTATACAATTTTCACGGTACTAAATGAAAGAGAACATGGTGCTTTATTTTCTAATGCTTGTCTCGCTATACATGTTTTCAGGACGTGAGGATATCGAGATCCTGCGAGATTACTTGGCAGCCAGGAGTCCGATCGTCCAAGGACTGGACTCTCGTACTGTCATCATTCAGGCGGAGTCTTCTGGTGTGTCCTTGACTTCGAGCTTCGCGACGATCTTCGCCACCTTTGTTGCCTGGGCCTTGCGACCTTAAATCAAGGTTTTGGCACTTTTTGGTGACGAAGCTTATGGGTCCCCAACCCTAGGAAGGGCACTTATGGGAAAGGGCGTAGTTTTTAAACGCTACAAGCACGCGATTCTGTTTGGTGCATAGCCCTCGAAGTCGGCATGGATTTCAATATTCAGTAGTAATTTGTAACTAACACTTGGGTGCTCAACTAGGGTTTTATTTTTATTTTTATCGTGATAAAACCGGGAGTAAATGTTTGACTCTCTAAAATTGGCCAATAAGCTACGCCACTGAATGCACTATGTGTTTAGTTTGTTTTAACTCTGTTGCTGACATGCGTCATTGGCCAGAGAAGATCTTTAGGATCTCCATGCTGACCACAACAGTGGTGGTCTGTCCCATCCTTTCCCTGTCGCATTCCTGTTAAGTTTGATAGCTTTATGTCATTCCCAGTGATAACCCGGTAATAAACACAATTTTCAGAGATTTCTTTCAAAAGAAACTAAGCACACCAGTCTAGTGACACTGACCATCTTCACCGTCAGGCTGCTTGTGATTGTTGGATGGCCCACTTGACGACCGGCAAATGGGTTTCAGTGTATAGCTATTGTGCCTGTTGAGTTTTATCCATGAAAATTTGCTTTTAAAAAAATTGTTAAATGTGAAAAACACATCAATGACTAAAAACATTTCCGTGGTACTAAGTGTTGGTTGCTCTTTGTAAACCGCGGGTCGACATGTAGAAACACAAACACTCCGTGGATGGAAGGAATCAAATCGTATACCGTGTTGGTCCGCCAGTCTTTTCCAGTGGCTGATCACCGCCTTGACAATTTATGTTATCCAAGAAAATGTAAATACTAAAAACTTGAAAATTGGAATGGTAGCAAATGCTACTATTTCAAGATTTTGGTAGCATATAGAAACAAGAAACGTGTATATAATATAGAGCAGTGGTAGGCCAGTGCGGCCCGCAGAGAAGACTCCGGCCTGTTGTCACACCTAAGCAAGAATCGATAACTATAAATTGGTAGAAAATATTTGCCCACATAGGCCCTAAACTGTGCAAATTTTTTTTCAGCGGCGAAACAAATGTACCATGCATTTCGTGATTTTTTTTTACAACATTTTGTCTCCTGTCCCTCTTTTGGGAAAGGGGGGGGGGGGGTAATCAATCCATACCTGACTGAACGTGATCATTAATGGGTGACATAAGTTCAAACGACTCTTACCACTTGATGATCTTATGGACTTTAGTCGGAGTCTTTGAAAAGTTTATATAGAGCAAAACTAACAAAGTATGCAATTCGCTACAATGGTGTCAGCGTGTGGGATTCACTGACCTTGAATAAAACATTAGTTTTCGCTAAAACTATGATGTTTTATTGTCCTTGCGAATAGATATTGCCCCAAGTGTTGATTTTCCTTTAAAAAAAACTATTATTATGGTGCCAGCGGAGGGTTTTCCCAAAACAACAGAAAACATTGTCCCATGCTTATGCATTTCGTGCATTTTTTGTCACCTGTCCCTCTCTGGGTGGAAGGGTGGGGGGGGGGGGGGGGATTAGTGGACCGATGTTTTTAATATGCCCGGGTCGGATCCCCCTCCCCTCAATCCAACCCTGTATGTATGTAACCTATTTCGTTTGTAGAACTTTTACATATTGAATTGATAATGATAAATTGTGTTTGAATGGTTTTAATATTCATTGAGGCTCACGTGCAAATATACTATTGATAAATTGATCATTATCAACTTATCGATAACTTAGAATTGTAACTTACTTAAAACCTATACCTGACCTAACTTTATAGCAAGAAAAAAATATTCTTTCATTTTCTACTGAATATCGTTGAGCTATATCCATTGAACAATCATTTAGTAATTAAAAATAAAAGATAAGAATGAAATAAGTATATTAATTTTTCTGCTGTAACCATTATCTTCACAGGTAACTATCTGTCCAAACTTTATACTATTTGCTTGGAATTTGACCTAATTGTAAAATGCTGACCCAAGAATTGCAAGCGATGCGGTTAACAAAAGCGTTGGGACTTGAGATCCCGCTCCATTTCCTTTTAGTTTATTTGAGCAAGTTGGATCTAAAACGGTTATTCTCCCTTCTGAAGCTGGGTAAATAGGAGACAGCTTCTTGATGTACTCGCCCAAAGCACTTGTGTCAGTGTTGTCTAGAAAGAAAATCAATTTCAAAATGCAAATAAGAAAATACAATCAGTATACTCACGGGAGTAAGTAACATTGATTATTAAATTAATATCAATCTCACCCAGTAAATTCTTCTTGATAGCTTTTTTCCCGAAAGTGTAGCCATCGCCGCCATTGGCAATGTAGTGTGGCACAATGATGCCATACACCTGGGATGGATCTACAGGCTTGTACGTTGGATCCCAGCATTTTCCACATCGAGCCAGCACTGAAATTACTCGGTGTCCAGATGGCCGGCAGACATCGTACGTTACGCGTAAACCTGGGACAAAATGAAAGCAACTGTGTGTGGATTTTAGGATGAGCGTATGCTATCTGAAGAGATAAAAAGTGATGCAGAATGCTGCTCCTGGAATTACTATGTCTTCAAATGGTAGGTTTTGCTACAACTACAAACAGCTACAAACACTTGTAGCTGTAAAATAACACAGATGTTGTATTTTTTCTTTGGGACTGATTTGACTGAAAATAACTGGAGCGTAATGAAAAAATGCCATTTGCAGATTTGCAGCAGGAGTTTGTAATTTAGAGAGCGTCGCTTGCTTTATGAAGTGTAGATAAACTTGACTTACACGTACTACCGCGTTTCATTTTAGTTTCATAAGGTTTTCCAAGCTGGTACATTTTAGAGCATGTATTTCTTACCAGACACTTGCAAAAATGCTCCGTGGTGTGATTTTTGTTTCCCGTCGAATTTGTGAACGCTCCATTCCAAAAGTTCCACCAAGTGGTTGCCTTTTATGTGCAGCACTGACAACGTATTTTCGAAAGGCAGCACCCTTATGACGTCGCCCATTGTTACAGACCCTACAATAATAAAGTACACAGTTACTTTGCATGTTATTTATTTCTTGTTGAAAGATTTCATCGAGATACTTAATTATGAAAATTAAGTTTTTTGTCTTAAAGTTTGTAATATACCGAAGATTCGAGGATAAGGTATATACGTAGGTAAACCTATAGACTATAGAGTAGTACCTTAGATTAAGTAATGAAGGTAGTACCTATACCAACCATTAGAATGGGATGTGTCAATGGAGCTCCGAATTCCTCCGCTATTCATAAACGCTATGGGAGCGTCTGTCCAGCTCTCACCTAATGCTTGCTTATGTTTGGTTACATACTAAAAATCAAAATGATAGCATAGTGAATACACCTAATGCCAGATATGGGCCGAAAAAGACTAGGAAATATCTTGTATATTTTTTCTCACATAGTCTATCATGGCGTCCGTGACTAGATTGCCCATGTTGCACTCTGAAATCCGACATCTACTTTCATTTCCATTGAGCAACGCTCGAGATAACCCAACGGTTTTCGTGATTTGCTCCAAGACTTCTCCCCTCCACACCGTGAGTTCTTTTAGCACATCCTCATCTGGAAAAATGCTTGAGCATATATATACCAAATGGACAATGATATCATGGGTCACAGTTTAAACTTAAAATAACTACTAACGTACAAGTAGTATACTAAATACTAATGTTTTAGCATACATATACCAAATTGACAATGATATCATGGGACACAGTTTAAATTAAAAATAACAGCTATTTTAATAGCAGGCAAACCTTGGGGCACGTTCTTATCGAGAAGAATCGGGTTTCCTTGCCAGGAGATGACATTTCCCGCGTCGTTGAAGCGGAGAGTGAGGTTGCCCAAATACTTGGTGTACGCGTACGCCTGTACCACGGGCACTCTCTTGCCCGAGGTCTGTGTCACCACCGTGGGGTAGTTTCCAACGACCTTGTCGGTGGGGTCAGGTGCCTCTCCTGTGAATTACGATGAGCACAGAAATCAGAATACACATAGGCACAGATTTCGATTAAAATAAAACATGTACTCTATTGGGACCCGCAGCCCTCCAGACGCTCCTAGCGGCAAAACGAGGAACTGCACTTTCGGTGTCGATCAAAGATATTTTAATGGTGTCGATCATGGCCAGCTGTCAGTGTCACTTATTTGGAAAATATTCGACACAAATCAGTCGAGTTCAAGTTTCGACACCAAAACTCGGGCGCCGGTGCTGCCATCTCTCAGGCGTTGCGGCTCCCAATAGAGTTAGAAAATCGACCGTATGTCGAAATTGGGATTTTCGGCATATATTCTTTGGTACACGATTCTTCACGAGAACAAACATGACGCCATTTTCGACCTATATGGTAACTTTGGTTAAAGGGGTGATTGGAAAACAAGTACACAGATTTATCCAATCTTTGGAAATTACTGAAGCATTTTTTATATTTTTGCATATTTTTGCGTCAAACGGTCGCTGTGCCCTCAGGCTGAATTCTTAATTATTTACGTAATAATTGAATAGTCCGCTAGCAACTTTATATTTCCGGGTTTAAAATTTCCTGTGTGTCCTAGTACACACTCAAAAGAATTTTTCGGGTTAATACGTCTTTAAAAAGAAATCAGATATAATTCCTGAACAAATCTATAACTGTGTGTACCATTGTATAGGAAGGTGTGGCTGTGCCCCCCAACCACGACGTCGACGTCAGCCACCTCCTTGGCGATCTTCTGGTCCATTTCGTAGCCAGCGTGGCCCAACGCGATGATGATCTGCACACCCTGTCTCTTCAACGCCTCCGCCTCTTGCCGCACGCTCTGCACCTCGTCGTTGAACTTCACGAGGCCCGTGCTCGAGATGTCCTGGCGGGAAACAAGGATAATGATCAACATGTTTTAAACAAGGACTATGGGCTTCGCCAACGCCTACGCTTGCTTTGAAGGTTGAGGATATCAATATAAATACTTAATCACAGCTGTAATTTTAAAAGACTGCCAGGATCACCACTAACTGCATTATAACGAAATTGGACGAAAATATTATCAAGAAAATTGGTCTCCGAAAAAAGACTTATGGCTGAAATGAACCTTTGTTTTTGTGGTGAGGTAGCCCACCACTCCGACCTTCCTGCCCTGGACGTTCAGGACGACAGACTTATTGAGACGTGTCGACGCCAGGGTGGGTTCAAGGGTGAGGTCCAGGTTCGATGCCAGGACCGGGAACTCCACATTGTTGATGAAGGGAACCAGGCTGGCCACCCCATCGTCGAACTCGTGGTTGCCGAGGCACTGACGACCCAAGAGTTTATGATCCAAAGCGCATTTATACAACAAGCTTATGACACAAAAGGTTGAAAATGAAAGGGGATTCGCCGATCATGATGAACGATATTGTGATCCAGCTAGGAGATTAAGATCTATTTTCCACAGAGCTGAGATGAACAACAAGGATCTACCAAAAAATCAAGGATTACATAGCCATTAGCCAACATACTATTCAGTTGGATATGCATTTAAAAAGTAAAGGCAGAATATTTAAACATATCACGCTATAGGAAAACTTTTCGATATCAAATATTAAGTGCCTTCCGAGATATTAATGTCTATAGTAGCGTATAACACAACAATATGCTAGCAAGGAAAAAGGGGTTTGCCTCTGCTACTAAAATAACAAATTGATGGACCTTACCGAGGCGTCAATGCCCAACATCGAGCTGAGTTTCGTCACTATTATCCACTTCTGTATCACCATGCCCTGATAAGAATCGCCTGCGTTCAAGAAGATGACTGAGGATCCACCGACATTATGTCCAAGACGCTTTGCTTCCTTCACTGCGTAGGCAACTCTGGCAAAACCACCGTAACATTTTTGGTTTGCAGCGTCTTGTTCACTGCATGTTGTTGACTTTTGATTCGTCTGTTCGAACCGCGAGTGCATGTCATTATTGTGGAGAATGGTCAAACTGAACTCCGCACTTGAAAAACGGTGTGTTGAAACGATTAAAATAATTGAAAAACACCACAGATTCATTGTTTATCATAATATGCCGCTAAATAATTTGTATCTTCCTTTGCTTCATCGGTTATTGCACTAAAACACCTCTCACTTGCAGGGAAAAGTCACTCATATTTGAATTATCTTCCCAAATCCAACGACAAATCGATCGATTCGCGACATGACGCATGGGTAATTTAGACATCCGACCTATCGAAACCGCGATAGAAGCCATAATGGAAAGACTGTTTTAGCATGCAATACACCAACAATTTGCCGTCAGCCATAGAAACACCGGAATTGCAGTTTACCAGATAAGACCAACTTAGACCACACGTTTGCGCGGAAAACGACCATCGCGGTTTATAGCCACGAAAATGAGATAATGAAAATGAAATAATAACTACGTTAATTGTATAAGCTCCGCTTGAATTCAAGAAAGAAAAATCTCGTACGCTATTTTTTAACGGCAATTTTGGCAGAGAAAGAGTTAACTTTTCTTAATCACCGAAATTAATTGTCCTGGTTAGCGTAAGCCAGCAAAAGCCTCTTTCACTTATCAGGATACGAGGATACTCGATAAAATCTAACTGATTCGTCCCTCGAGATCAAATCGATAAATGTTGGGTTACAACACTTGCGCACAGATGGCGCTGTGGTGCACACGCACCTTGCGTCGCCAAGGATGGCGACGGTCCAGATGTGGTCTCTGCTTATTAAGCGGCCTCCCTCACAGATAATCCTTGCACATATTATAATGCCCACCCCCACATGAAAGTTGCATTCAGAGGTTCAGGCCTGCAAGAAAATAGACCCCTTAATGTAGTCCAATCACAATTTTCGAATCAGTAATGATGAAGGATGAGTATATTATCTTCCATACGATATTTACCTCACTTCGATAATATGTAAACAAATACTGGAAGGCGATCACGTAACTTTGTGATTTCAAATCGACTCGTTTTCAATATCACTGTCTAGGGTTTAACATGAGCAGTTATTTGAAGGCGAGTGATTTCGAGCAAAATCGAATGAAAAAAAGTTACATGATCACATGAAAAAGTTACATGATTCGCGAAGCAGGGTTATCATAAGCCCGGGGGTGATTGTTATTACCATGGCAATAACCACTAAAATGCACTAAGCATTGAATCTGATTGGCTGAAAAAATATTTAACGCTGCTTTTAGCCCGAAAACTTTTAACCCCGTTTCGTGAATCCAGACCATGTGTGAACTTTAATAAATAGCCTAAAATGACCCCTTTGCTCGTGTGACCCTTGTTTGTAACTAGATGTATGGACAAGGTAAAAGTATCCGACGCTGCGCGCACTATTTCCCTATGCACAGTTTAGCATTTTGAGCATATTTTAGACTCCATATATTTAGATTCCTCAAGTACCAACAGACTTTTGTATCCGAGTGTATATTTTATTTGTAATTTGAATTTTGCAGTATTTTTCTTAGAATCACTGACTACTTTATTTGTCAACTGTCTTTTGGATTAATTTGAGTTTTAATTGCAATTGACTCTGCTTTATGTGATAACTACCTTTGGAGTCAGAGTTTATTCATAACAATGGCTGCTGCATTTTTTCAAATCCATTGACTCTGCTTTATGTGTCTTTATTTGCGCGAAGAAATTTGAATTTTGCTGTCCCGTACCTACGTAGCGTTTTCAGTCAACTACCTTTTGAGTCCGAGTGTACTCATTTCAATTTTTACATTTTTTGCTTCCATGTTTACTGTGTCTACTTATTTGAAGTATGACGTATTTTTTATCGATTCATTGACTCTGCTTTTTGTAAAAACAACCTTTTGAATCTGGGTGTATTTTTCATTGATAAATTGACTCTGCCTATCTTTCTACTACTTTCTGTGTTTGAGTGTACAAATTTAAAGTTTTCTACATTTTTACAAGATCTATTGACTCTGCTTTATGAACCAACAGCGTTTCTAATATGTGTGTACTAAGTTGAGTAACAGTGTGTTTTTTATACATTAATTGACTCTGATTTTCTGTCAACTACTTTTAAAGTCCGTAAGTAACGTCTCAACAGACTTTTTAATCTGTGTGTACTAATTTGAATTTTGCTGTGTTTTCATTCGTTTCATAATTCTGCTATTTTTGGTGACTACCTTTTGAATCCGAGTGTACCTATATGAATTTTTGCAGTATTATTTACAGTATTATTTACATTTTTGCAGTTTTACTATTTTTGGTGACTACCTTTTGAATCCGAGTGTACCTATATGAATTTTTGCAGTATTATTTACAGTATTATTTACATTTTTGCAGTTTTACTATTTTTGGTGACTACCTTTTGAATCCGAGTGTACCTATATGAATTTTTGCAGTATTATTTACATGATTGATCACTCAACCTTCCTGAAAACTACCATTGATTCCGAATCTACTCATTAGAATTTTGATTATTTTTACAAGATCCATTGACTCTGCTATCACCATCGAAGACAATACAATCCCAGTTTGAAACTGTGTCTCCTAGGTAGCTCACACCTCAGGCAGAGTCGCTGTACATTGTAAAAATTATAAAAATAATGTTAATGAAGAAAGCAGAGTCGATGGAAAAAATATATAATCATATGAAACTAAAATAATAGGTTCACACTGAAGGCAGAGTCAATGAATATTGTTATAACTAGGGCGAACGCAATTTGTGTTGCGTTGAAGATGAGCGTAGCGGTTTGTATATAGCGCAAAAAAAGATTAAGGCGAGAAGCCTATGCAAATCATGGAGCAACTGGCCGGACCTTGGCTTTCTCCAAAATACTGATCACTTGAAATTGTAAACCATTCTGACCTTTCTTTGTTTCTGTCCGAGCTGTCGGGTAGCGGAAATATGCTCATTTTGAGATCATTGAGCAATCTGCATGTTAATACATAGATTTAA
This sequence comes from Nemoura dubitans, assembly GCA_921293005.1. Classification (NCBI taxonomy): domain Eukaryota; kingdom Metazoa; phylum Arthropoda; class Insecta; order Plecoptera; family Nemouridae; genus Nemoura; species Nemoura dubitans. The sequence continues at coordinate 17,902,908 of OV121074.1, forward strand.
CTCATGCCCAAGGATTTTTATTGGGTTTTATTGGGTTGGTTTTTATTGGGAAAAATCTGGTGTGATGTTTCGATTTGGTTTCGATGGTTTCTATAGGCAAATCGAAATTGGGAACATTTGAAAAAAAATACGTACTTTTAAATAAATTTCCGTACTTTTCCAAACATGCCCAATTGTCGAATTTTGCTCTTTTTTCTGCTTTGAAAGGGAAGGGTGTGGAGGATTTTCTTGAAAAAGGCAGGGGGTCTAAGTTGAGAACAAAAGTAGACACCCTGAAAATTTCATCCCACTCGAAGCAGGCGTTTTGCCTGTAGAGCGCGCGCAAACACACATACAAAAAAAAAAAAAAAAAAAACACACACCAAGTGTTTTTTTTAGCAGTAGTGAAATTGATGATTTCGCTTCGCTCGCTACGCTCATCAATAATAAATAAACTGTTTGTGTAGAAAGCAGAGTCAATGGATTATTAAAACATAAATATTCAAATGAGTACTCTCAGAATAAACATTAAAAAAAAATAGTTGACACATATGGCAGAGTCAATGGATATTTATTAAATAGAAGAATTTAATAAAAAGCTAAAACATAGAAAGCCAGAGTCTAAAATTTAAAAAAGTTATATAACTGTTTAAACTAGTAAAACAATCGGGTAAATATCTAGAAATGAATCAATACCGAAGGCAGAGTCGCATGGGCACTTTAATAAAATAAAAAAAAAGCAGAGTCGATTAATGAAATAAGTTATGTACATATTGAAATGAAAACAGCCCGATTAAACTCCAAACATTCGTCGAAGCCTTGGGCAGAGTCGATCGGATGCTATATTCCGAAATGGATAGATATATATTCAAATGAAAACAATCCGGGTAAAGTAGTTCCAGCGAAATGTCTCCATATCCATAGTGACGCCAAATTTTCAACATAATTATGTGCGAAAATGTGCGTGGAGTTGTACAAACACTTTTAATTTAGTATGATAACATTGATAACATCTTTATAAATTATCACAAACATTGTTTTTGTTTCTTTTAATAGTACAAAAAATTCAGTTGACACGTTTAGCAGAGTCAATGAATCTTCTAAAAAGAAGCAACATTTTAAAAGAGTACACTAGAACGCAAAATGTTGTTATCACATAAAGCAGAGTCAATGAATCAAGAAAAATACAGCAAAATTCAAATAACTGCAAACAAATCACATGCGCACGCCCATGCTAGGGGTTTCCTTTGTTTGAACCCTCTGCTGTGTTAAAAATAAAAATGTGCAGAGATGGACGCTCAAAAATATTTAGTGCTCAGTGTTAACTGGAATGCAGCCCCCTTGATAAAAGTATCGTTTCTTCAGGTAGATGCCACTGCAAACTTGATGACAATGCGACATTTATAACAGGAGAACGAAAAATGTATTTCTTGATGGAAAATATTTTAAATCTCAGGGGATTACATTTGAGGCTATCCCCCCTAAACATACAGTCCCTTTCTGAATCGATGACGATATTTCGTAAACCCTTTCTTTGAACTTACTTTCATTGAGCAATGGGTTTGCTTGGATTCAAGACAGCTATACGTAACGCTTTTGTTGTACTTCTGTCAACAAGGCATCACCCACGTTTTCTGCTCGCAGTGTGTCAAATTCAACGAATGCACTAAGAACAAGTTTTTTTCATATGTGTAGTGTCGTGTTCTTAACCCGATACCTAATTTTCTCCACAAATATGGAATTTGAGCAAATATATGTTAGTTTGCCAAGTTTCAATTTCGCCAAAGCTGGTACAGCCAGGGATGTTGAGTTCTTGGCCATGGTCATGTAGACGGATGACGTGATAATCAGGGTCACAATTGACCCCTGGTCAGAAACCCTAATCCTATTTCCTCGCCAGTCTCCCTATTATTCCTGGACCCAGTGAAGAAAGTGCCAGAAGCGGCTCAGCGGTCTAAGTAGACAGATTAGTCTACCTTTATTCTTAGACTTTCCCAAATAGGATTACAGCAAGAAAAAATAAAACCACAATGAAAAAAATGTGCACCTTCGTTTCGAACCAGAGACTGACTGCCAGTGGAGAATTCGAGCTCACGAAAAATACAGAGGGATTTTATATTGTAATTCTCCAGAAAATAATGCAGATAAAAGAATTTTTGATAAAGGAAATATCAAAAGTCCGATTATGCTATTTAGGTGACTGTGACAATCGGATAGGAATGGGAGGCTGCTAAAGATTTCTCTGTATCTATCTGACTAAAGATGAGCATTGGAGAAGACCCGGAGAGCGATCTAACTTTAACGGGATTAAAGTGTACAATCGCCGATAAAAATGTGGCAGGATTCGAAGGTGTATACATCAGGAAGAAAGAAATCGAGCCAAATATGTCTTAGCATCCTCGCAGGTGCATACCATTACAGGCCTTCCTTAGGTAGAAATAGTCAGGTGATAGGAACTTTAATGGAAACTGGTGTCAAGCAATAACCAGTCCACCTCACACTTGAGATGTTTTCAAATTATTCTCGCGGCGATATCACATGAGCGCCGCCACTACGCTTTTTCTCTCCAAGTACTTTGACGATTTTCAAAACTTGCTCCTTCATTTACGTTATAACGATTTTTCTTTAAATGAGTTTGGATATTTTTGCTCAAACTATATCGCACCTGAGATAACCTAGCCATAACCGCTGGACTTCCGGAGCAAATTAGCTAGAAATCCCAAGCAGTCACGAGTGTTTCAGTCTCCGAAGCTACCGTATATTTAATTAAATCTTTTAGTTTGGGTGGTCGAATCCAGCACGAAAGACCTGCACTACAAAAACTATCTATAAACGTCTCTTTTTTATTACAAATTATTTATAATTTATATTGCAATTTGTTTTAATCTTCTGTAAGACATCTCCTCTGGACCGCTTGCTACGTTTGGGAGGCTGCATTGATGGGTTTGATTGAATGTGTTGCATTGAAAGTGCATCGTGCAAGACATGTATTCGGTAGTTGTCGAAAATGTAATTTATTAACTAGAACAATGAAATGCAGATTAGATTTGTACGAAGATATCTCTATGTTCGAAAGCCAATGATCTAAGTTCAGCTCTAGTTTTGGACCAAAGAAAACAAGAAAACGATTTGAATAATAGGCATTGAATGCAATTAAACAAGGACCATTAAACAGTCGTGATTGAGGTCCACCCCATCACCGGTCGCCATGTGTGGTCCGAAATTCGATCGTTTAAATTTTGATTGAAATGGTCGAATGTAAAAAATCACATTACCCACCAACATATTAACTGGTGTGTAGTACGCCAGTACGAAAAAAGTACACGAAAATAGTTATCAATTTAACCATGAAGCTCAAAATGGGTGAAAATCTATAAAAACCTTCCTTGACATTAATGACAGTATTTATATAAATCCTCAATCACTGTTTCTAAATTTCACGGAGTGTGGTCCGAACTCTATTACTAAAGCTATTCATTTTTTTCTTATGACCGTCTCTAATGCTCGTCTCTAATGTATTCATTTCTCAGTGAAAAACGCAAGTTCCCGAAACCTGTGTAATATATGATAGTGGACCTTAAAAAAACTATTATGCGAGTGGTCCTATAAGATCTCTGATGAAATTACTGTATTTGATTTTGTCCGCTCGGGCAGCCCAGAGCAAGGGATGGCTGAAGAGTCTACATTAGAAGAGAGGAGTGGTCGATTCCTTCCTAACTTAATTCAGAGGACAGATTGATTAATGTTTCAGAGATGCTGATTGGACAGTGGTATCGATATTCGATAACATAAGTGAGTGATTAGCTGATGGTGACAACATCTCGATTTTCATTCACAGCTGTCTAATTGATGTCACCGGTGGTGTGAGAAATCGTGTTGCTTCCTTCATAATTGACAGCATGCAAATATTTCGGCTAGAGTAAGTTTGCAGCTTTGTTCGCAAGTTCACTGAATAGCCTCGTCCTCTGCTGCGTTTTCTACGCGGGCAGGACAATGCTTTCAGAAACAGAACTTGCGTGGTTGTCAGCTAAAGTAATTGACACTTGAAAGTGTTACAAAACAATAGCTGAATAATGTATGTACTTGTTTGAACATGTACTTAAATAAGACGTTAAATACGGCGACAGTTAAAACTAATGTATAAAATATAAGTACGTTATTGTATTGTTTTGACTTTGACTAATGCTAATAAATACAGGTATTCGTAAAGGTTGTCATTGTTCATCACTTTTTCGTGGCCAACAAGGTACTTATTATGGAACACACCAATGAAATGATATTGAATCGCTACTAAATGAAGCAGTAGAAGATCAAAGGCGTTCCTTCGTATCCAGCGTTGCTGGACCATACTTTCCGAATTACATTTCATTTGCCTAACGACGCCTGCATATATAGTTAATTACATTATTTATCAACTGAACCACGTCAATTTCGCTTGGCCCTGCAATTTACAGTAAAATGTCCGCTCAACCAATGTTTTTTTGGATATAAATACAACAGTACCAGTGATTTATTTACCTATCAAAATATGCATCAATAATCGATGCTCTTGGCGAAAGCCGATGAAAGATTAATATCTTAACAGCTCGTGTAACACAAATTTGCATGAGATTTTTTTAAGCAATTTTCTTTTAAGCTTTAATGCTGGACGTACAGATAAAGATATTATTATTATTATTATTATTATTATTACAGCACTGGATGTGCCTGGACATGATCATTTCACTGTTCTGTGTATCCATAGCTCGAGGATATGTCGTTGTGGTGTGCTGTCGTTAAACCTCGGGAATCAGTGTCCGAACATTCTCAAAGTATTTCTGTCGGTCAAACCAACACCCAAATTAAAAGATGAATGAGATTTAGGATGAACAAAAACTGGTTAAGCCTATGTCGACTTTTCTTTTTTACACGGATACAGTAAACGCATTGCTATTCAATTCGTGTATATTTCCTTTATCAGAATGTCAAATAGATTGAAGTGGTTTTAGATGCTTTTATTCGGCGGGCTGTAGGCGTATCTCAAAGTGATTTCTTCGACCGTTGATTTCTTTTTTTTATCTCAGAGCTCGCAATGAGAACGCACAAGTTTGAATTAGTTAGACGGAAAAATATAACAGCTTATAGACTGAATACAATTTGAAATAGCATTGACATAAGAATTGTATCAATAGTTTTTTAGCACAAGAGTCTCAACCTGTATCTACACTACACAAAAAAGGGGAACTTATTTATTATTATTATTATGATTATTGTTTTAGTTTAGCCGTTGGTAGCACAATCAAAAGCGGGGGAAAGGTTTTTCAGCGGAAATGCCGTACGGACAAAAACTTAAAACACTCGTTTTAGGTTGAGCTGTCTACAAGAAAGCCTTGGCTCTCGAGGCGTTGATTAAAACACAGTCTTTAAGTCAAATGAATTTCAACAAATTGTAAAGTACAATAACAGAAATTGGAATGAAGGGTGCTATTAATCTCTCTCAAAATGGCTGACTGACCGCTGCTAAGAAGAGAGAGGTGCGGAAGATGCTGCAAGTTGTCAACGAGATAAGAAATAAGAAGAGGGTTTTCGTGTTCGCTGATAGCAAAATCCTTGTTGATATAATTAAGTCGTATTAATTCGATGTGACAATACGTATGGGCCTTTGAAGCTGTGTGGACAGTCCTCAACAATGCTACGCCCAATAACCAAAGAATGCATTAAGACATTACAGGATTTAGCTAAGTGCAAGTGATGTTACTTATCTTGAACGATTTACATCATTTATCATCAAAGATTTTTCATTTCGGATGTGTCAGAGATGTTGATTACTTGTTGGCCTTGGGGGGAAAGTGAAAATGAGGGTGTTCCAACTTTGACTTAATTAAATCAAAAGCTTATGCGAAAGATATTAATATAAAATTGTTTTAAATTAATGGCGTATAATATAAACGCATATAGGTACGCATTTATATAAAAACAACCATCTGAGTTCCAAGAATTGTGGTTCTGTCCATTGTTCTAGTTCTTATAAACTTCCTCTCAATCTTGCCTGCATCTAAGTTGACCTATTAAGCAGTAAAAGTTTAATTATCTTTAATGGGGCTCGAGAGGTATAAGGTAAAAGGGAGAGCCAGAGAAAGAGCTACCGAAAGGGAATAATCTACTTGCTGGTGTTAAAAGTGAAATGGATGGCTAATATCAGGGGTGGATCCTTGAAATGGACCACAAGAGCTAAATGATGCAAGGGGTCGAACACGTGAATGATATCGGAGGAAACATTTATCCTCAGCTTCCAGGTCCAGTTTGTGTTCGTTGAGAAAACCTCCGGAGGGTAACGGTCGACAGAAGCCGTTTTCGCGGCGTCGCTATCGACTGCGCTTGCAGCTAACGACACACTCTTTCTTATGCAGTCGAACTGCATCAGTTTTGTTTGCAACAGATAAATCTGAAAGGTGCACTGAATTTAAAGTACCTATGTAATGTATTTCGCAGACTTTTTCGTGGTGCTATTAAACTTGGATGAAGGGAAATCTAGAAGAAAACAGAGACTGCTGACAAAAGATTTACGAATCAAAAATTTTGCGATAGATGCAATGTGTGTGTATCTAAGTACCTATGTATTTTTTAAGACATGAACAGTGCCTGCTGAAAAGGCACCGGGGCTGAGGTGCAAATAAATTATGCAAAATAACCGAAAAAAGGCCCTAATTGAAAGAAAATGAAATCCAAGATCATTTTAGACCATTGTTGTCATGCTTCTCAGCTAATTTAGTGCGAAATTTCGTTCGCAAAAAAATTCTCTTAAGTCAACTATATTAATTTTGTTGACACCATTGTATCGTTTATACATATATTTTTATTTATTTTTACCTACTTTAACCGATGTATCAATTTTTCTCAAAGCGTAATTAATCTTTCTCGGGATTGTAATTTTATGAAAGATGCCCTCCTCTAAACCAATGTGTGCGAAATATGTAGAAACTGGTCGATGGTGAAATGGCGTATGAGTACGATCCGAGATTGTGGCACAGGCAGGCCATCGACGGCACATCAACACCCAGTCCGTATGACGTATATCCTCGCTCCTGGCCGCCTGCAGGATTGCTAATTGCTCACACACCAAGGACACTGCCGCATTCAGGACGAGGAAGCCTTGAAGCCAGCTCTTCTGGCACAGCGTCGATTAATCAGCTGATCGCAAAGAATTGAATAAAAACGATTTTGTCTCTCTTTCCTGTGCACCTCTTCATATAGTCGTAATGCTAAGCCTAGCCCTTTGAACCAGCCACTCTTGGCCGCACTTTGAATTGCAACTTCATATTTTAATGTAGTTTTATAGTAGTTCAATGGTAAAATTTATTTAACTTATAAAGCAGCCATTTGCAGAAAAATGTCCAGCTTTGATGAGTAAAAAATGCACCTAGGTATGTTGTAATTCCGTCACCAAATTTCATTGTATAGGCCAGAAGGGGGCTATTAAAAAATGCATAATATATAGTAAACCTAAATTTCTTATAACTTCTTCGACCACGACACAAGCAACAGGTAGCAGATGCTCGGCACAGCTGCTGCGCCTTAGAAGTTTTAGAAGTTCTCGAAACGCCTGTCAATGAAAGTGAATGTTTCTCAAAACTATTGGTACACCATACAGAGAACGATAAAATAAATTGAAATCCGATCACTCAACGGTCAAAAGCAATAGCGACTCTACACCGAATAAAACATACGTGTGGTTGTAAGACGACCTTCTGATGTCGATCGGAGAAACGTCTTGCGCTCCCCCGGAAGTCGCCAGCACAAGACTCCAATCATCGCCCAAGCTTTTGTAAAACGGTCTTTGATAATTATTGGCGTCGGTGTTTCCGTTATGTCCCGGTGCATCCTGCCCTGACACACGTTCGCCACACGCCCGGCTCGCGAGCAGACGGGGGGGGGGGGGGGGGGGGGACGCGATTCGCAGCTGCCAGTTCCGAAACACCCGGCGTCGAAATTCTACTTTCAAATTGTTGTATAGCCCCTGACATATTGTAGTACCTATTTATGGCGCGCACGAGGATATTACTTTATATGTTGTTCTCTTATGGTGGCGTAATTAATTTGAAAATATCGCTAGGAACGTATTAAGATGCATTATTGCGGTCCATACGCGTGGAGATGAAATGCTGGACAGTGCTTGGAGACCAGAGATTATAAATAAAATATGCCAAAAGAAATTCTTTGATCTAAATGTTTCGACCTATTTGCTAGCTCAAGCAATTAGAGTAAACGCGTGCTAAAAGAATGATTTTAGCTCAAACCAATTTTAATTTTCCACACGTATAGGTTCTCACTATTAGATGATATTGCAGAAGAAACTTCATAGGTCATAGAAGATTTTCCAGCCATCCACTGCGTTCACAGTTTTCCCACTGAAAGTAATTGGGTTCGGGTTCCACTTCGCCACGTTTTTGGGCAGCGAGGGTCTATCGAGTGCCCGTACTGGGGTGCACCTTTGCAAGGGGGGGGTGCAATGAGCAGGGGTGGCACGAGACCTCGTCGCATCATCCCACTCTTCAGTACCCGAATCAGCACCGCGTCGTACTTCATAACCTAACCTTATCCTCACGCAAACGCATAATAAGTGTATAAGAAACAGTAATTATGTATCAAGTAAATGTGCCCAATGAAGAGTCTGAAGAAATCCGTTGGAATAACTCCGAGTCGGTAAGTTTTAGCATGTGACAGATGGTTTTGTTCGTTAGAATTTGTTGACTATGCCTTACTATAGATCCAATTTTTTACCTTTATAAATGTACTTAGAAAATATCTGCTGTTGGCAAGTCATATACGGAAGAAACACTTAAATGTCGTCTTCGATTATTTTCAAGCTGCTGTTTTGAGACTTTGCTATTTTGAGCCCTTGAACACGTGGTGATATTGTGATCAGGTATAAACTTGACCCTTCATACATGCACGCAATACGAATAAGTAGGGCGTACATATGGGTGGTGCAAGTAATACACTGAAATCCTATAACTAATATCATTTTCAAGGGAGCAATGCAGCATTGAAAATGGGTCAATCTCAAAGAAAAGGTATTCGAATCTTATTCACGGTTCAGCCGAATGTAGAGGGGTGCATTTGATACGTCCAATCAAACAACACCAGTCAAGCTTCAAGCTGGATTTGTTCGTAATAGGAGACTTTCTCTTCATATTCAAAGAAAGTAAAATTTAAGGGATAATATCAACGAATCTGTCTTTAGATTTGATTGCTTCAAAGGAAAATGAAATTATTCTACCCTCTGTCTACTGCTTACTAGGTCACTGGCGCATATGGCGGGCGGACGTTTAGGTACATGATTACATCACAGATGGCTTATCCATTCTAGAAGCGCACCTCAAGTATAATGCAGTCATGCAAGATGCATGTCTTGACTCGGTGCATGCTTTACTACATTTTGTTACGACGTGTCTGGAGGAAACGTGATAAATAACCGAGTTTAAATATATGCCTACTCGAATCTCAGCAGGCAATGAGTTTTTAAAGTGTAGTTATATTTAATGTTGTGGCTTTACCAGTAGTTATCATTTCATCTGATACCTGTAATGCCTGCACTTCGGCTAGCGTATAGGAAGACGTTAGATCTATTACTTTGCAGTTTAATAAAATCTACAGCAAGGGCAATTACAATAATCCCACGTATACGTTGTCCGATTTTCGCATTAATTAACATTAAATCAAGAATCTACATTAAGAAGCTGGCACTGCTTTTAAAATTTATTATTGTGTTAATTATTTAACTCTTCAAACAAATTATTTTGTCCGTGACAGAAATTGTACAAATCTGTTGGCTTATGGCCTAGCACCTACTTGATAAAATCCTTAAACTCGCACCTTATATATTTATGATATGTAAAATTGTGTGATGAAGCTGGACTCACAAAAAGTGTGCTGAAGATATGCACACAACAATGTGGCGTCTTAATTTTTTCAGCGAGCCATTATTAGCCATGTTCAAGCAATAATTTTAATCTAAATGTTGCTCCCCAATAAAGCATAAGCATCATAACAGACTTGTGAATAGTGAACATAAGGCATTGTTACATCCGCATCATAGAAAAATCTATATCATTATATCTATATATCTTAAAGAAGTTACGGTCAAATAGTTCCAATATTTATTATTTATTTTGTAACTATCCTTTGTAAACCAATTTCCGAACAATACAACAGATCACATGACAGTAACTCATGCCAATCGCGGCGATGTATTTTGCCCGGGTCAGTCAGGTCAGCGTCGCCTCAGGTCCATCCAAGATATGGATTTCACATCTTAATCTTGTGTGGCCCAATAATTAATAATTTCGGTGTAATATATTTCAGTCGGCGGCGTTTGTTCCCAACACAACGCCCTCGCCTAGATTTGGCTTGTGGCACTCAATATCTATTTAAATAGCTCAATTAGCATCACGTAGCTGGACCATCTTCCCTCTACTCACTATATACAAATTACAAACACAGATTAAAAATATACGATTGATGTGCACTCTCGGCTCATTGTCCTTGGAGCATTCTCATAGTCGGGCTTTTGATTTCATCTTAGAATAGAAGGATTGCGCGGTGCTGTTGTGTTGTGCATGGAAAAGTCTATAACTGAGTTGGGCCACAAAACACCTATTCACCTGAGCTCTGAGTAAGTAATACGAATGCCACTACCAAAAACACAAAGCAAACGAGTCATAAACTTCAAAAATTGGGTTGGCTGGGCTCAAAATGCTTTTAAAATATTCTTTCAATACTTTAAATACTATGGCAAAATTAAAGTTCATGCAAATGAAGACCCCTTAGTTTTTAAACTCCTATTGGAGATCCGAACCAGAAGTTACAATTGAATTCGCTGCATGTGATGGCTGGGTTCAATTGTAACTTGTAATTCCTATTTGGAAGCTCGACGAGAAGTTGAAAACTTGGTACAGACGGGCTTATCTCCAGGATACCAAGTTTTAGATATAAGTTTTAATGAGCCAAGTAACTGTCGTAGCAGGGTTGCAAATTGCAATCAAACCAGGGGTATTTGGAGCTTGGCTGGAAATTTGGGGATCGGTCTTTCGGTTACTCAGCACGGTATCACTATTCAATGTTGACAAGACTTTAGCTCCGACACAAGAAAAGGCGGAAGGCGGGATGGCAAGGCGATCATGTGTGAATGTCGTCGTTATATTCAAGAGAAAGATTCGGGAGAAATAATTTCTTTGCGTTGACTGGGTTCTGAAGGAGGTGGACAATGGTTGTCAGAAGGAGTGAGTGAATATCGTCGCATGGGGCCCCTTGCCCCTGCCCCTGCCCCAGCGCCTGCCCCTGCCCCTGCGCCTGCGCCTGCGCCGCGGCTTGGCCGTACAGGTATTCAATTCATGTGCACACAAACAGTCAAAAATGGGCGTGATAATGATCGACTTTTACCCTGCTGCTGTGCCGCGTTAATCGTTGCTAGTACCAAAAGAATCTCAGGTTCTAAAGCAGCGGGGAAATATGTTGTTGTTAGTCGACCGGTAGGATAATCATTGGTCTAAAAAAAATGTTGAATGTAATGCTTAAAATTGAGCCAATTCAAGACAATTTGTAAATTCAAAGCAATTTCAGCTAATTTCATGAAATTTTTGAATTTCAATGATTTTCCGGTTTCATGTGTTATTTGCGAGTTCCATAAACGTAAGGAGAGCCCTTGAAAACGTGTTTCAAGACATTTTAAACTTTAAAATATCATATTGCTCCGTTTTCTTGCGATCAAAGGGCTAGAAATGTGCAGAGATAAAAGTAAGCAACATCTAAATTGGAAATGGTAAAACAAATAAAAGAAAATTTAAATTTCTTCGTACTTTTAAGTGTATAACATATCACAATATATTCTGTATATATTTTTTTCTTACATCTTTATTTCTCTTTTCCATTAAAGAGGTGTAAAATACCAACATACACTAGAATTAATTTGAGTTTGCCACTTTTTGGGGATCTCTTATCATAGAGTACCATACCATATAATCAAATTACACGTTTTTGTCATTACAATTAAAAAGGGTATTTATCATTACAATTATTAACCATTTTGCTCCTTACAAATCGCAATAGAGTCAAATGATACTTTACTTCAAAGTCCACCAGGCTGTGGTAAACTTAGGCTAACACGACTGTACAATCTCTATTCGACCTTGCAATGTGTATGTACTCGATTTCTGTACATTTTGTTATTTTTAAATACATAAATAAAATTTAAATGTTTTTAAAATATTTTTTTGATGAGACTGTAAACACCCAGTAAATGAAAATTTGGTAGGCTATTGCCCTCTACATTGAGGTTATACGAATTGCACATAATGACTGAGCGTAAAAAAAAAAAAAAAAAAAAAAAAAAAAAAAAAAATATATATATATATATATATATATATATATATATATATATATATATATATATATATATATCTCCTATTCTATGGATGCCTTGCACGAGGCTTGCAGCTATTACGAATAAAAAATGTAATCGTTTCAAACTTTAATTCTCTTATTATTTTTGGCAGTAGATGCTGCACCCAAGATAGCCGAGTAGAGTGCACTTGCACATGCAACGGACCAATTGCATCGGCCATAATTGAACTGCATTCACTAATCAGAGTGTAGTAATAACGAAGGGCCATTAAGCTTTGATCGCGTTTCGAGCCAATTTAATTATATTTACGGTCAATTTTGAATTGGATGACCGCCATATTATATTGCGAGATCATTTTTATTACATTGGCTTAAAAGCATTGCAATAAGAATTTGCTCGTAATTAGGAAAGTTTTATTCGACTTTAGCCTTTATTGGACTGAATGTCACAAAAAGTGATCCTGTCTTTTTATTTATATAGTTTCTCCAAAATTAATATGGCGATTAAAACTAACAGTGATAGCTGTCATACTTGCAACTGTAATAACATTTAAAAAAAATCATCGCTAATGTGCACTTCTATAAATTCTGGATCTATCTTCACCATCTCAGATATCTGCGTAACAGCTATCAACAACTATCTCACATACCTATGTTTTATTTGTCAATAATACCTACCTAGCATTCGGTAGATTTGTACCTCAATCCAGAAATTCGCATGTAACTGTTACCAAATATGCAGGCAAAGTTCGCTGTGTAATCAAGAGCCCAATGTTAATAAAATGTGCAATTTCGGATCAATTAATCCTTTCAACAATGCGGTTATACTGCTATTTCGATGTCTTGTCGTTAAATATCAAACTTTTCGCTGACCTTGCCAGAAACCCTGAAAACTCAATGCTCTCTATACTCCATTTCATATTAAGAAGGAGTGTATTAGCGTCTTCCTCGAAGACCCACGTTACTGACTCGAGGTTATGAGTTTCAAAACTCACAAGCCATGTCTCGAGACGGACAAAACGCTCTAAGGGCAGTTTTGAAACTCTTAGCTCGTGTTAATCAGCAGTAGGTCCTCAAGGAAGATGCAAATCCTTCTTAACGTGAAATGGAGATTGTATACCTTCAAAATTCCACCCTGTATAAACAGAGTCTGAAATTAGAACGAGATTAAATTACTGTTATGGTGGCAGCAGTGCCCTAACATTGTGCCAGCAACTTAATAGAATAGAAACTCGAAAGGCGAACGCATAAAAATGAAATGAGCAAGGTATATAAAAATATAAGCACAAAATAATGAACCTATACACTCGTAAAACATAGTACATAGTTTGAGAGCGAAATATCACGGCTGCCAGCGTTTAAATATCCTATATACATCATTGCGGTGCCGAGGTACCTAATTGCAAATACAAATCACTTATTTAATGATGCACCTGACAATGAAAGCCAGTACATAAGATTATATAGCCAATGGATTTTGTCGATAGAGATATCACTCTAGAAAATAATACTGCATTATATTAAAGTATTACAATCAAAATATAGGCAGCGTCATCGTGCAGTCCGCCGCAGTTATACAAACAGTCGTCAAATTATATTTCTTATTCTTTCTGATGCCGCCGTCGCCGCTGCTGCGAAAATGCAATTGACACCGGGAGCACCCCCCATGTGGCACCGCATTGACACCGCAACGGTGATAGCTCGAATGGGAGTGACCAAAAACTGACCACAATGCGAGCAGCACTCAATGGAAATGCCTCTTCTTTGAATATACTGAGCTCTAAGTCAGCGTGAAGTGTAACTCATTACGCGAAAGCTAGACACACTATCTGGACCCCACGTGCGATCCAAGATGCAAAGGTAGAGGTTGTTTGACCGGCAACCTCGCTTGAGGGATTGCTTCCACTAACACTGCACGCTATGTTGCAAGTCGCTATGTTGCAGGTAAAGATGAATGGGCAGTGTAAATTGATGCACAAGAAAGTCATATTTTTGAGTTTTTATATAAGCGCATTGTTATCACCTTTTGCGTTCAATCAAATGAGTTTGCTTCGGTTATTTTCGCTTAGTCTCGATTCTGATACATTGAGTTTGATAAATATTTTTATGAGAAACAGGTTCCGATGGCAGCTCATACATACAGGTGTTAAGTTTGTGCATCGAATAAGTGCCTACTTTATTTGTGCAACTGGATTGATTTAGTGCATCTAACATCCTTTGCCGTTATAAAGTTAAGGTGTGCAAGTGCATACATGCAACGTGAATGCAGTAAGCAGTGCATCCTGTTCTGGCATTGCATCTCTGGGAACTGCAGGCTGCAGTAGCATTGCATTTATGTGAGCGGTTGCGTTGGCGCAAGGAACCAGTAATAAATAGCATTGACGTACTTCTTTCTCTAGTTCTTATAAGCACGGACTAAACTAGTTTTGATTGTGTTGTCGAAAACACAACTGACAAGTGAATGAAGCCAATTGTTAGTTTCATGCGACGTTATTTTTCTTTGATAAAGCACGGGGATCAGGGTAAACGGTCGTTATAAACTGAATTATATATGAAATAATATTATGATGTGATCGTAATTCACGCTGAAATTGGCAATTCAATTGATTTCTTATTTTTGCCATACCTTGTATAAGTATGACTTCCAAGAGTAATCATAATGTATGCCTCATCTTCCAATCGAGGAAATGCAATGGGCATGGTCAAAGGTCGATCTCAATCGAGTATGCATATTACATTTCTCGTGCATTTCTTTCACAAAGTCACTTGAGAGAATATTTAAGATCCAGTTGAGGCCGAGCACGTATCCCTTCACAAAGCTGCCGCCGAGCAAAGCAATGCACAATCGATCTAAAGAAGAATAACTTAAAATTTACAATCGGAAAGATTTTCTTTGAAAATCTTCCGTACCTCCGTTTGAAATAATTCGTCTTACTTTTCCGACATCTAGTTTTTCCTTGTTAGTATGTGCCTTTTGATGGCGCTTTCAATGAAGCCTGCGAGAGCGTGTAATCCCCTTCTAAGTGGCCCTCGAGAATACAAGCGCAATTGCACGCATCGATTTTGCCAAACATTTGGCATATTCATGTCCACCACTCGAGACCATGTAGAGATTTTCTACGAACTTCTTTCAAAACCCGAAAACTTTTTCTGTTTGGGATACACTTTTGAAAATAAGAAGCAGCCAGTCTAAAAGCGTGTAATTTTAACTGAGAATTTTGTAAATAGCGTGAAATTTTCGACTGGAAAAAGCCGAGCTAAAATCCACGATAGATTTTTCGAAAAAAAGCGTGGCTGTGAATCGTGAAGTCGGTTTGATCGAGAGTCTTGGTCATGGTCTGGCCGCTCCCGGCTCCAGACATCCTCTCAAGATCGCCGCAACTCAAATATTCTTTCACCGGCCGAGACGTGTGTTTTGCTAGTCACTCACCTACTCCTTTCAACGTCAACAAAAGCGACAGGCGCACTATTTAGATAAAAATTCCGTCACCACCTAAATAAAATCGCTGCGAATTCAGATATCATTTATCACACCGACTTTTAGAGTGCGAGATCATTAAACGATATGCATTCTTCCTGTGTGGACCACACCTAAGCTAGCCAACCTCAACCTTTGTGACATTGCTCATCTTGTTGCTCTTCTTCGCACTGTTGCGGCAATACACTGTTGATTGTACCTCTGTGAGCACAATGAACAGTGACTTCCCTGTATGAGTTTCGACGGGGGTTCATTCAGTTTGCGGCCAATGTTGTGGCTGTTTTGTCGTGTGAGGTCTTTCAATTCATAAGTTTACGTTATTTTGTGGTGGAATATAACAGTATGAAATTCGAAAAGAGCCAAAGAATTTAGGTGTATGTATAAGACATAGAACGAGTCTCGTTTGCAAGACGACGATATCGTCGTCTCTATATATAGTTGGATGGTTGCAAGATTGCCATGGCAACAATGACTATATAATAAAACGAGAAAATCCAGTGCTATTCCAATTTCCGATGAGTTTATGATGTATGCACAATGCACATATGAATTTACGTTCAATTTTGCTTAGACCGGCGGGTATATTAATTATTTGAAATGCAGACAAATAATTTTTAACTTTCCTGGCATAAAATACAGCGATATTTTTCAGATGATTATTGTGAAAGGAATGAGTATAATATTATTTTCATAGCATCCGACAAACCCCCAAAATATATTTTATGTGAATACTGCCAATTACGAACTTTCAATCTGAATAACATTGGAAAAAAGGAAAGTGAGTGCTTGTTACTTGATTTGGTAATAGATTTTTTAATTTAACGACGCCTTCGTATCTTGCTGGATAGGTCACAAGATTGCCAAGAAAATAACGTGACTATAAAAAAATCCAAAGGACGATTCCAATAGTATATTTCTCTGTGTGGATCGAAACGAATTTAAGTCTTTTACGTTTCGATTAGGCTACATCCCACTAAGTCTGAAAGAACCATATCTCTATCTACCCACATTTCAAAAGCACGTCTTCAGATATGGACACCTCACATACACCTTGCTTTGTGTTTAAGTTTCGAATAAAAGTAAGTACGTTTAACACATCACCACACATTCTAGGAGTTTGGCATATTCTTCAACCACCCACAAAACCCCTTTCTTTACAACCATCTTCTAGCATTGTCATCAGAAAGCATTTCAACTGGCAAAATCTGGCATTTCCACACCTTTATTTGAAGTTTTCAGTGCCGTTCTGCACCCTTTCAATCGCAAAGGAGCAGCCGTCCTGAAACATCTCTTGTGTGGTACAGGCAATCTATAAGAAACGAATTTCTTATCGTCTATCTCAACCGAATTTATAGCCCTAATGCAAGGAATGAATTTCAAGGGATTTATTCACGATATAGGCCGAATAGCCGTCCTGAAATTTGTGAAGGCTAACTATTTGAAACGTAATAAAGAACAATTCGATTAGCACAGTATTATTTATTAATCGTAAAGAACCATACCGCAGCATCATTATTCCGAGTGTGGGATGAATCTGAGATGAGCACTCCTGGGGATGCCGATCTGCGCCTCTTCAGTGGTGGTCTTCTGGGACATTTATAGCAGTTTTAATTGACGCTACAAATTTCAGTTAGTTTATGTTGAATTTTTTGTCATGTTTAAAGTCAGGTAAACAGTGGCAATTCACATGCACTTTTTTGGAGAGTTTTACTTTTATTTCATTTGTTTCCCACGGACGACTTATAACTGAAGAGCTCAATTTTATGACCGGGTCTTGCGTACTCTTGCTTAGAGAGGAACAGTAAACTGAAGTATGCGCTAACAGCGGCATAAAACGAGGAATCCTTTCAAAATACTACAAAGATTTCACACACACACTAATTGGGAAAGATGTTAGGAAATGGCTGCCTCTGAGGAATCTTAATTGCAAGCAATGAAGTAAAGCAAATTCACAAACGCAAATCAAATGATCCCGCACGTACTGAAATTACAAGATAGAAGCATCTTTTAAAATGTTAATTATTTTTATCGGAAAACTTCTTCCGAGATATCCTGTCTTGTTTCATTCGATAAGATTGTTTTGCAAAGCATTGAATGTAGCTCGGTGCAGATATTCCGAGGAGTCCTCATTAGGAAATAATAGGCACATTGCACGAGGTTTTTATCAATTTGGCATCTTTTCGAAAAGAAATAAGATTGAAACTCCCCATTATCTGCGATTAAAGGTTGTTTGACCAGGTTATCAATCATTCACCTGTGCCTGTCAGCTTCTCTAGCAGCGACCAGCGGAGCACACGGCGTCACTTGCACTACAATTCTAATTAAATCTCTGCTATGACCTATAGTCTTTTTTCTTATATCTCGAACACATTTTTAATTTAATTTATTTGCCATATCCGTGGTGTTGTTTAGTTTTCTAGATCACAATAATTAGCTACAAAAAAAACTCCAGGCCAGACGCAATGATTTATTATGTTACACAAAAAAAGAAGGCATGAATACCTACTGTACGTAAAGATTTTTAAAATGTCCTTTTTTATGTACAGCTTTAGCTTTACATCCCTTAAATTTATTCGAAGAATTTTCTATATAAAATCAGTTCTAAGACCTTGCGTCACCTTAGGGTGAAAACAAGATTCTTTTCTTCCATAATCTAATTTTGATATCACAAAAGATCTTTTTTGATAAATTTAAAATAGCTATGATAATGAATTTGAAGACCAACTTTTGTAGACAAATCTTCTTTTTACCGAATCAGAAAGAAATGCTTTGTTTCATCACCTTCTTAAGCCCTACCTGGAAGGTAGAAACTTGGAATAGACTCAGAAGGAAATGCAAAAGTGAATGGCATTTTTCGATCTCGCCAGCTGCGGTGTTTGATGTCTGGGCGATACGCTGTCCCTCCACAGACACGCGATTATCCATGCACTAGAGGGAAACGCCGTTGCGCCACACACTTTTCAGATGGGAACAAGTAATAAAGAAGATCATTTCCTATTAGTGTACCTATAGCGTGTGCACATGGTACCCAAAATTAAATTCAAGTATCGACTCCACCTATATCTTCAAGAAGCCAAATCGCAGTTACGTGCTGCAAAAATCATACTTTAAATCTTACTAAAACACATTTAGTTTCACCACTCCCAAAAATAACAGTTAGTCACGATTTTGTACATAGAAAAATTAAATTTTAATACTTTGTAACCACCTATAACATCTTTTACTCGATCATTCTTGCGGGATTTCGTTGCATGCTGATCTTCACACATGGTTTTGTCAAGGTTTATTTTTTTATTATTATTATTATTATGGTTCCGGTTGAGCAAGTTTGAATAAAAGCTATCCGCAATTTGAAGACCTGCATTGTTTATTTACCAATCTCATACCCTTTATCCATTGTGCGTTCCATCACGTCAATCAAAAAGTTAACAAGACAGGATAATTAGAAAATTCTCTCTCTTTTAATTGCATTCTCTTTACAGCAAGTTCGCTCATTCAGAGCCCATGCTTATGATGATGCGGCATTGTAGAAATAATTTTAGGAGACTAATATGCAGTTTCCCCTCGTATAAGGTGCACCGCCAACGACTCCAGCACTTAAGTGCATGCTATAATCAGGCTTCTTTTGTAGGTCAACAATGATCACGCTATTATTAGCCATTATATTAAAACACTTCCATTTATTTGTTTCATTTGTAAAAGAAAATACAATTACTATACTGAGTATAAGATTAATGATTCTTCATGAACCATGAGCACATACTATATACATACATACGTATACATACACCCCAAGTATTACGATCAGTAATTGAAAATATACGTGTTCAGGCTAAGGCTCAGTGTTCGCAATTGAGTTGCATAGTGCTTCTTGAGTTCTTGCCCATGCGTCAAAAGTGAAAATGGAAGACATTTTAATTGAATTTTTGCCATACGCTGAGCGTTGCAATTGCAGATGCAATTGAAATCTAATTGTATTCCCTTCACTTTAGGTGGTACCTACGAGGGTGGAGGAAATGGACGAACGAGATCTTCTGCAGATTGCGCTGGACCAAATCTGCGACTTCCAGCGGCAACTGCAACAGGAGAGCGAGGCAGCCAACGAAAGCCTGGCTGATGGTGAGCGCAGCGCGTTGTTTTGTTAAACCCAGAAGTTAATTTATATTCAAAACATCGCGGTACCTTAGTAAAAATATATGGCTTGTACACCTACACACTGTGAACTCGCGACAAACAGGTAAAGTTCATCCGATATGAGAAAATAAATTGCCATGCTTGCCGGAATAGAAACGTTTTCCCATGTAGTACGTTTTTTTTTAAAGAATTTCCATTAGCAGTTAGTAATATGATAGTTGCTTCATCATGTTGCGTGCTTGTTATTTGGAGCAACGTAATTTAGGGTCGGTATAATCTATGCAATATATTTGACCAATTAGAGGTCAATCCAATTTGTTTCTCTGTAGCTAACGACGACAATGACATGGTGCATGCATGCAGTGGGAATCGATGGCACAAACTCGACAGTACTAGACAACAGATTGTGATTAAGTCGAGAAAATTAGAATTCGTGTAATTTAAGCAGAGATTTACAAGGAGAATCTTAATAAATTACAGAGAAAAATTAGTATTGGTTGAATCTGGGCGGACGTTTTTCTGTTCTCGTGCTAAACGAATGGTTATAGAAACTATAGATAGTGGAACAAAGATCTGGAAAATGGATTAGAAAAATGGATCCCTTGGCATATAACTTTCTATGTTTATTACATTATTATAATTAGTTAAAAATCATGATTGTATGACGTAACTTAGAAGCTATTAATGCTATTCTATCTGTGATGGATGAAGCGCAAAGTGAAATGCAGCAAAAAAGTTTTAGACCGAGGTATTTAAAACGATTAATATCGTAATGTAGGCATTATCTTAAGTGGTGTTGTCGAATTTAGGTGCATCTTTTTGAGCAAGAACCGCCCTTGAAGCAAAACAGCAGTTAACACCGGTCAATAACAATAAATAGCCGGGAATGTATTTATCGAGTTAAGCTCAGGTCTGTTCAAAGCCAGAGCCGAAAAGCGGCTTCTCACCTCATCATCTTTACGATTAACAACGGTTTGGTACAATTTAACATATCAGCCTCAGAATCAACGATCATCGTCTATTACCTCTATCTGAATTCAAAATCTTGATAACACATTAAATCTATTACATTTTATAGATCTATTTAAGAAGACTGGCGTACAAGTTTCAATAATAAAATGAATTCGATAGCGAGTTCGGCAAGATGAGAGTTTTGCTGGGCGATATTTTGTGATCGCGTGATGGAAGATTGTAAATGTGTGATTCGTTCACGGCCTGTCATTAACGCGGGATGAGGACCCTGTTTTTTGGGATCGGACCACGGTCAGGGCAGAGGCAGCAATCCTGCATTTGGCACCAGGGATGAACAAACATTTTCATTTGCTGCCGAGGGGCACATGCCATTAGTGATTGTTTGCTTGTGTATGTGTTTATTCAACTTTGTTGTTTTTGTGCTTTCGCGATCAACAGTGTATCTTTGTTTTGATTGTGTTAGAGTTCATTCACTGAGTTTTTTTTATGTTGAGCAAATGGTCGGTGAGAAAATATGCCATTTCACGTGTGATGTGTTAAATATATAGGTAAAATACATTTATCGGCAAAATATTTTAAAAGCTTCTAAATCAGAGTTTTTAAAAACAATTTTGAATTTGAAAGCTATTGACGTACTATGCCCCGTACTACCCCTGAAACTACAAATAGTATTAGTTGATTTGTATAAACGCTTTACTAAGAGGTTTTGAAAGGAAAGGGATTATCTTGTTTTTACGAGTTACGACCTGAGGATGAGGGATAACCAATAAATCTGATCTCCCCAGCTCTACCTGCCGATAACAAATTTAGAGCAATTAATTTAATTGATGCGTTTTTTTAATGAAGTCATTAAATTTGCAACTAATAAAACTTAACGAATTCAAGAACCCCTGAGGATTCATCTAAAATATTCCAGAGTTTTATCGTTCTTTCTTTTTGGCAACGATTTTCTTTGCTCAAAACGAAACTTTACTTCCATATGGCATACCTGTTTTAAACACTGCAAAACGGCAATTTCATACGCATAAAGCATCAGATTAGAAACATTTTTAAGAATCTAAGCTAGAAATAAGCATATATAATATAGCAGATTATGTCAGACCTCCAAAGATCAGCCGCCTATAGATTCACCGCTCGAATAAATCAGAATCAATGCGACAGGACACGTCTCAGGTGCAGATTATCCACACCAGCTCGCGCCACCATTCCCCAGTCGAATTTCCAGCATTGTCAAATTTTCGAAATGACTTCATTTGAAGAGGATCCAGCAAACACCAATGTGTGGTGTTCGATTATGAACCATGAAAAATCAACTAACAACCTTTCGTACCAAAGACTATAAAGTATACAGACCACAGAACACGTGTTATGTTCAGAATTGGGTAACGACTTCAGTAATGGGTTTAAAAGTTATTAGTTTACTTTTTTTATGAAAACCAGCTGTTAGTTTGCTCATCTTCCAGTCTTCACGGGCAAAATCCATTAATTGTAAAGTTGGCTAGGAAGAAGACCATCTACCCAATTTCCATACGTCAGAGAGAATTGAAAACCTGTAAACGAATATCTCGAAGTTACACTAAATAAATATATCGTGCACGTATATGCCATTTTATTACACATTCCAATAGACCTACTCCATTTTATAGTGTTACGATAAACCTTCTTTCATTGAATAAGGCATCAGGAGAGCCCGTGAAATGTGATAGGCTTTCCCAAGACTTATTTTGTCATAATGCGTTCATGTCCGAACGGCGAGTATCGGATTTCTTCTTGCAGAGATACTGCTTCGGCGATCGGCGGCAGAGCTCAGCACCGGCACAGAGAGTCGTTTTTCAATGTCGCGAGGTTTATGCGAGAGCTTGCGACATTTAGTACAATGCAGGCAGGGGGTCGCAGCAGCCACGGTCCAGCCACAGCAATCTGCAATAGACCGAGCTCTAGCACTGCCCAAAGCCGTGCGGGAGTGATGAAGAGGGTGACTTCAAATAAACTCTATCTCACGATCAAAGACAGTTTGAATCCAAGCTTTATAGTTGTTTTGGAACTTTGTCTACATTTATCTCAATCTTGGTCGTAATTTAAGGGATGGAAGTTGTTATAGGATGGTAATCACGGTGCTAGGAAAGGGTCGTGATAATACGAAAAAATATACTTTCCATTTCAGTAAAGAGGGAAAGTTCATAACTTATATCAGACATCCCTTGATGTGCTTCTGAAGATTCCAAGTTTTTTTTTTGCACTAGGCAACGACTGAGAAAAGACAAGTGGACAAATAACGATCCATCAGTGTAATTAAATTTACTAAATTACTTCAAAACTTTAGCGGCTACCTTATTTTTTTCCGACATTTTTTAAATCGTATTCTCTTTGCCTCTCTGCGAAAACAAAAAAAAAATCTGAATATCAGTGTACACTTTTTAGATGTCTGTAAATAAGATGATACCCTTATGATTGCGGCGTCCTCTCATGGACCTCCATGGGGTGCATGATAATAACCACAAAACAAACACAACAATGCGCCCATATGCAGAGAGCGCTGTCTGGGGCCCGATCAATTTCGGGCTCTGCGAGGTAGTGGACTCGGCTGCCCGTCTGACCGATGGAAACTAATTATGTCATTTTATTAATCGCCATGGGTGGTACAATGAGCTAGACACTAATTACTACAGCAAATGATCGTGCTGCTGCGATTAGTACCTATAATGTAACGCAGCATTTTTTGAGATATTGTATTTTTTGGCAAATTGAGATTACCATTTTATCTTATACTCTGTATCATGTATGGGGCAAGCCCGAGGAATTAATTTTAATTGAAGTCCGCCTAAAGTAATTAAGTAAAATCAAGATTCGGTTAAGTGATCCACTTAATGACCTCATTTGGAGTGACGTCAAGATTGCACCCTCGACGCTTACCAATGGCCTGCAAAAGCCACCTGTAGCTCTCACTCGGAGTAATTTTTTCAAATTGTCCATTGCCCCTTTATTTTCAATGATACCGAGCCTCCGGCGATAGCTCTTACACTCGGCAAGTTCACCTAAAAGCCCTGCGGAGATTTTATGTTCGTACCAAATGAAACCTACCTACATCAAGATCTAGATTTTATAGGAAAAAATTGGAAGCATATTTTTGCATCTGAGTATGGTATTTATGCTAGTACTATGGGTCCAAAAAAAGTGGTCTAGAAGATATAAAACGGTAAGAAAAAACTGGAAGAGTCTCAGCTAGCCAAGCCCCTCGTGTGATTCACGTGCTGCCCGCCCCCCTCCCAATCTAACAGCGGGGAGCGAAGCCCCAATCTGCGCTCTCTTCTCCGACAACCGCCTTGCCGGCTCGAGACAATATCTTACCGAATATTAATAGGAAAACAATCTCTCTTCAATGCAACGCATTTAATTTTGTATGGCACCGTTTTTATACACTGGGTGCACCAATATAATATACACCTACTTGGAAGTATTTTTAATAGAGACAAGCTTTAAATAATTATTTTTCTGTGGTTACTCATTAAAAGATTCCAATCCAAGTTTGTAAATCAAAATTAAGTTGTCAATCAGCATTTAATTGCCAAGGCGACCGGCGTTAAGCAGCTCTAGCTGACAATGCGATTAATGTTTTGCGATGATGACTGCCAATATTCATTGGACTGTGAAAGGACGTTTCTCCGCGAATGCTATTCATTTCTATAACCACGATGCTGTTCACAGAATAATTAAACACTTTGAGCAATTAAATATCAATCGCCGCTGTAGCTTAAAAAAAGCACTATGTCGACAATGCCATATTGAGAAGTGATACAGCAACGACAGTGCATGTCTGGTATAAAAGGGTCAGCCGCAGCCGCAGACGCAGCCGCAGCCGCAGCGGACGAAAGCCAAAGAATGATCACGTCTCTACTCTTAACTAGACAATGATAGATGTTCGATTGGAGCCAATAAGTATAGCTGGTCAGTATGCGCCCCGGGGCTCTCCGATCAATGAAGAGGCTACAATTACAAGGTATCGGCCCCCATTTCGTTCTATAACCCTTACAATGCGCCAGAAGAACCCCTGTTTCAGTCGGGACCGCGTGCGCTCTGCCCAGTCATTGAAAAACAAGACAGCAATTTATTACTTATATAAGAATTCTCGTTACAAAAAGTGCACTTAGAAGGGTTTGGTTCGCTTCATTATCTTTCCGTGGAATAATTATATGATGCGTTCTTTCACACCTTCCGAAGGTGTTTTACTTTTACTCACTTCTTTACGCATCGAGTAATTAGTATTCCATACGACTGCATTCGGAACATGTTTCGCTTGGTTATTGCGGGTAATAATAATTGAAATTATTCGTTCCTTGAAGCAAATTTGCGGCAAATATCAAGTCAAGCTCATCTATTATCTATTATAAAGAGTAAACAGGCCAATAATTATCGAGAGATGAAATTTCAGTGCCTTTTTATTATCTGACAAAAAATTATCGGATATCACGTAGCCCAATAAAATTCACGTGACCACATGCAAGCTCTAATTATGAATTGGACAAAACAAGGCGTTCGTTTCTCTGCACAGAATTCAAATTACATCGGTATTGGTTTGCCGAGACACCGCACAGCATCCATCTCATAACTCCAATTATTTCTATTGCTGTAGAGCATCTCGGGGGCTGGCGCTGGTGGTTGTCTGGCTTGGGTCCGTGCTGATGAACAGCGGGCTCCTCTGATGGCCGCATAACAAGGTGTAAATTAGAACCATTAACTACTCATCTTAGCGAGAAGACTGCTTCCAGGCAAATATCTATAATGCTGAGGACGTCGGCTTTTAACACTTCTTGTAATTTATTCACTGATTAGTGATTGTGCGTTCGCTTTTAGCCACTCTTTTCGTAATAAGATTGCTTTTAATGAACATGGAAATTGCTCTTCTAATGTCATGTCTCACACCGGCGTTGAAGTCTCCGGTGATTTAGAATCCATGTGCAGCTCCGTACTAACAACCGATGTATTCGTATTGAGAATATCTCGATAACATTATGCAAAGGTTCTCATAATATATTTTGCCCGTTGTTAACCAATAACCGATAAGTCATATAAACAGTAATCTCCTCAAGGTGCTAATGAATGGAAGCAGCCGGAATTTATTTCTTCTTTGACTGCATTTTTCAAACACATCGAGAAGTCACAGCAAACGCAAGATATTTGCAGTGGTCCTCGCGTTTATTTGAATGTAATTCAGCCAAAAGCGACAAGGCACGCGCGTATTTTATGGTAAATTACTATTTGAATTCGATTTAGAGTACAGATAAAATCCATGTAGGTGTCGACTCGTCGATGCAGGCTAATAGGCTGCGACTGGTGCGGTGCAACCCATCGACGTAAGTCAGACCTTGGTCAAATATCAGTCCGTTCCTCAAGTCGAGGTTCGTTAACGAGCGTTCAGCCAGAACCGATTGCAGCCTGATGGGAAAGTTTGCATAATTCGTTCACCGTGGCAGCGACTGTCTCTACAGTCTCCGACTCCGGGTTTCGCTCGAAGTCCGCATCGTCCACTTTATCCTTTGACTCGTTCGTTCAGCCTGCGCTGGGGAGCACACTTGACTCCTTGGCTAACGAATTCACGCATCTCGATCAAACAGGTTGGCCAATAACTCATTTGGCCACGATCTTGGACAGCACCAGGCGCTCCACAACAAAGTCCTATCGCAGGATAAAGGACCTCTTCACATCGAGTGTCATTCATTGCTTGTCGTTCAATGTTTGCTCCGGATTACAACACTTTCAGAATCGTTGTGGGTTCTTTTATTATTAGATGTACCCACTTCAATGGCATATACTATTAGGTCGAAAATTTGTGAATAAAAAGTGAATTTGAACAAAGTGCTCCGCCCCCTATTCATGATGACCGAGAGCAAGCTTGCGAGGCATCAACGCACAGGAGCTCGCTTTGCATTGTCACGGCTAGAAAATGCAGCGAACAGTGAACACTGAACACCAATCGTGTAAAGGCGATGCGAGCATGTGCGATTATTTCCACGTGTAAAACTTTAAAAGACAGCTTACACTTCAACGCCTTTTACTTCACGTTCTTGAAAACATCTTGGCGAAGTCAAACAGGCGAGAAATTGGGGACAAATTTGTTCCTTTCATTCTGGCAACAATCTAACACACCAACTTCTTACATGTGTGCAGGCATTCCTTTGATCATGACAGTCAATGCGCTACTAATGTTGCAGGTATTTGCTGATAACGAGAAACCAAGAAGTGTTATATGTAGACTTTTTTTAATTAGAAAAATAAATATATCTACAACTGGCAACACAAACAGCGAATAAAACCGTGGACACTTGTAGGGCGCTACTGCTGATAAAACCTCGGCCACTATACGGAAAACAAATCAGTGGCTTTGTATACAAATACCAATCATTAAATTCGTCCAATTAAAATATACGATTATACATATACATATATCTGCTACTCGTTCTTTTTCTACGAAAATAGAAATTCTTCTAAACCAGCAAAACTGCTCTTATATCGATGACCCCGGGCTAGTGCCGACCATTTAGACCAATTTGGGGACAGATGCACGTTATGTTCGAATCCACGATCATATACACACACGGAACATCAGATCGTGAGCCCGATAAACCCGGGCGATCGGTCGTCCGGGCCGTCTAAAAAACCGCCCCAAATCTTGCTATAGCGACGTCATATTGCAGGTGTATGTTTATAACCGGAACTGGAGAGATAGACGTCGGATAAATGATTGCGTCGATATGACCACAGTGCTGCAGGTTGCAGCCGCGCAGCCGCGCAGCCAGCGCAGCTACAGAAGAGCTGCTGGGAGTAACGCTACGTTGGGTACCTACTCCATGGCATGCGATTGGGCAGGTGCCTTATTAGCAGAACATTATTTACATAACGTGTGCTACGTGTCAAACCCTAACGAGTATAATTATTTTATTATCTAACGTTATGTTTTATTAAATTGGCAGCAGTTACGAAATATAAAACTTATGTTAAGAGAATGTATTCTAGCGAATACGTCTATTTCCCTCAAAGACGACTAATCATATTATATCGCTCGTTATGATATCGACTTATATATCGACTTATCATACTATCACCCTTTATAAAGGAAATCCTAGTGTTTTGAAAGAAACGTCGGGAAATCGGTGAGACAATGTTACTTAGCATTCAATTTCAAACCCCAGTTTGAGAAAAAGTGTATCCAAACTGCAATCCGTTGTTTTGAGTTCGCGAGCAAGGCGTGACACATGAATTCAACTCTATTGGGGCAGCAGCAGTCAGCCAAACACAACCCGTGTCTTGCGTATCGCGTCCAGCGCGACGCAGAGGACGCAGCGGCGAGTGTCGTTGCGTCCACTGCGTCCACTGCGTCCAAAGCCTCCACTGCGCCCACTGCGTCCACTGCGCCCACTGCGTCCACTGCGTCCACTGCGTCCACAGCGTCCACTGCGTCCACTGCGTCCACTGCGTCCACTGCGTCCACTGCGTCCACTGCGTCCACTGCGTCCACTGCGTCCACTGCGTCCACTGCGTCCACTGCGTCCACTGCGTCCACTGCGTCCACTGCGTCCACTGCGTCCACTGCGTCCACTGCGTCCACTGCGTCCACTGCGCCCACTGCGCCCACTGCGTCCACTGCGTCCACTGCGTCCACTGCGTCCACTGCGTCCACTGCGCCCACTGCGCCACTGCGTCCACTGCGTCCACTGCGTCCACTGCGTCCACAGCGTCCACTGCGTCCACTGCGCCCACTGCGCCCACTGCGTCCACTGCGTCCACTGCGTCCACTGCGTCCACTGCGTCCACTGCGTCCACTGCGTCCACTGCGTCCACTGCATCCACTGCGTCCACAGCGTCCACAGCGTCCACTGCGTCCACTGCATCCACTGCGTCCACAGCGTCCACAGCGTCCACAGCGTCCACTGCGTCCACTGCGTCCACTGCGTCCACTGCATCCACTGCATCCACTGCGTCCACAGCGTCCACTGCGTCCACAGCGTCCACTGCGTCCACTGCGTCCACTGCATCCACTGCGTCCAAAGCGTCCACAGCGTCCACAGCGTCCACTGCGTCCACTGCGCCCACTGCGCCCACTGCGTCCACTGCGTCCACTGCGTCCACTGCGTCCACTGCGTCCACTGCGTCCACTGCGTCCACTGCGTCCACTGCATCCACTGCGTCCACTGCGTCCACTGCGTCCACTGCGTCCACTGCACCCACTGCGCCCACTGCGTCCACTGCGTCCACTGCGTCCACTGCGTCCACTGCGTCCACTGCGTCCACTGCGTCCACTGCGTCCACTGCGTCCACTGCGTCCACTGCGTCCACTGCGTCCACTGCGTCCACTGCGTCCACTGCGCCCACTGCGCCCACTGCGTCCACTGCGTCCACTGCGTCCACTGCGTCCACTGCGCCCACTGCGCCCACTGCGTCCACTGCGTCCACTGCGTCCACTGCGTCCACTGCGTCCACTGCGTCCACTGCGCCCACTGCGCCCACTGCGTCCACTGCGTCCACTGCGTCCACTGCGTCCACTGCGTCCACTGCGTCCACTGCGTCCACTGCGTCCACTGCGTCCACTGCGTCCACTGCATCCACTGCGTCCACAGCGTCCACAGCGTCCACAGCGTCCACTGCGTCCACTACGTCCACAGCGTCCACAGCGTCCACAGCGTCCACAGCGTCCACAGCGTCCACTGCGTCCACTGCGTCCACTGCGTCCACTGCGTCCACTGCGTCCACTGCGTCCACTGCATCCACTGCGTCCACAGCGTCCACAGCGTCCACTGCGTCCACTGCGCCCACTGCGCCCACTACGTCCACTGCGTCCACTGCGTCCACTGCGTCCACTGCGTCCACTGCGTCCACTGCGTCCACTGCGTCCACTGCGTCCACTGCGTCCACTGCGTCCACTGCGTCCACTGCGTCCACTGCGTCCACTGCGTCCACTGCGTCCACTGCGTCCACTGCGTCCACTGCGTCCACTGCGTCCACTGCGTCCACTGCGTCCACTGCGTCCACTGCGCCCACTGCGCCCACTTCGCCTACTGCGTCCACTGCGTCCACTGCGTCCACTGCGTCCACTGCGTCCACTGCGCCCACTGCGCCCACTGCGTCCACTGCGCCCACTGCGTCCACTGCGTCCACAGCGTCCACTGCGTCCACAGCGTCCACTGCGTCCACTGCGCCCACTGCGCCCACTGCGTCCACTGCGTCCACTGCGTCCACTGCGTCCACTGCGTCCACTGCGTCCACTGCGTCCACTGCGTCCACTGCGTCCACTGCGTCCACTGCGTCCACAGCGTCCACTGCGTCCACTGCGCCCACTGCGCCCACTGCGTCCACTGCGTCCACTGCGTCCACTGCGTCCACTGCGTCCACTGCGTCCACTGCGTCCACTGCGTCCACTGCGTCCACTGCGTCCACTGCGTCCACTGCATCCACTGCGTCCACAGCGTCCACAGCGTCCACAGCGTCCACTGCGTCCACTGCATCCACTGCGTCCACAGCGTCCACAGCGTCCACTGCGTCCACTGCGTCCACTGCGTCCACTGCATCCACTGCATCCACTGCGTCCACAGCGTCCACTGCGTCCACAGCGTCCACTGCGTCCACTGCGTCCACTGCATCCACTGCGTCCACAGCGTCCACAGCGTCCACAGCGTCCACTGCGTCCACTGCGCCCACTGCGCCCACTGTGTCCACTGCGTCCACTGCGTCCACTGCGTCCACTGCGTCCACTGCGTCCACTGCATCCACTGCGTCCACAGCGTCCACAGCGTCCACTGCGTCCACTGCGCCCACTGAGCCCACTGCGCCCACTGCGTCCACTGCGTCCACTGCGTCCACTGCGTCCACTGCGTCCACTGCGTCCACTGCGTCCACTGCGTCCACTGCGTCCACTGCGTCCACTGCGTCCACTGCGTCCACTGCGTCCACTGCGTCCACTGCGTTCACTGCGTCCACAGCGTCCACTGCGTCCACTGCGTCCACTGCGTCCACTGCGTCCACTGCGTCCACTGCGTCCACTGCATCCACTGCGTCCACAGCGTCCACAGCGTCCACAGCGTCCACTGCGTCCACTGCGCCCACTGCGCCCACTGCGTCCACTGCGTCCACTGCGTCCACTGCGTCCACTGCGTCCACTGCGTCCACTGCGTCCAAAGCCTCCACTGCGCCCACTGCGTCCACTGCGCCCACTGCGTCCACTGCGTCCACTGCGTCCACTGCGTCCACTGCGTCCACTGCGTCCACTGCGTCCACTGCGTCCACTGCGTCCACTGCGTCCACTGCGTCCACTGCGTCCACTGCGTCCACTGCGTCCACTGCGCCCACTGCGTCCACTGCGTCCACTGCGTCCACTGCGTCCACTGCGTCCACTGCGCCCACTGCGCCCACTGCGTCCACTGCGTCCACTGCGTCCACTGCGTCCACTGCGTCCACTGCGTCCACTGCGTCCACTGCGTCCACTGCGTCCACAGCGTCCACTGCGTCCACTGCGCCCACTGCGCCCACTGCGTCCACTGCGTCCACTGCGTCCACTGCGTCCACTGCGTCCACTGCGTCCACTGCGTCCACTGCGTCCACTGCGTCCACTGCGTCCACTGCGTCCACTGCATCCACTGCGTCCACAGCGTCCACAGCGTCCACAGCGTCCACTGCGTCCACTGCATCCACTGCGTCCACAGCGTCCACAGCGTCCACAGCGTCCACTGCGTCCACTGCGTCCACTGCGTCCACTGCATCCACTGCATCCACTGCGTCCACAGCGTCCACTGCGTCCACAGCGTCCACTGCGTCCACTGCGTCCACTGCATCCACTGCGTCCACAGCGTCCACAGCGTCCACAGCGTCCACTGCGTCCACTGCGCCCACTGCGTCCACTGCGTCCACTGCGTCCACTGCGTCCACTGCGTCCACTGCGTCCACTGCATCCACTGCGTCCACAGCGTCCACAGCGTCCACAGCGTCCACTGCGTCCACTGCGCCCACTGCGCCCACTGCGTCCACTGCGTCCACTGCGTCCACTGCGTCCACTGCGTCCACTGCGTCCACTGCGTCCACTGCGTCCACTGCGTCCACTGCGTCCACTGCGTCCACTGCGTCCACTGCGTCCACTGCGTCCACTGCGTTAACTGCGTCCACAGCGTCCACTGCGTCCACTGCGTCCACTGCGTCCACTGCGTCCACTGCGTCCACTGCGTCCACTGCGTCCACTGCGTCCACTGCGTCCACTGCGTCCACTGCGTCCACTGCGTCCCCTGCGTCCCCTGCGTCCACTGCGTCCACTGCGTCCACTGCGTCCTGCAAGTGCTGGGCCAGACAGGTGTGCGGCGGCGGCGGCGACGCCTCGAAGACGCGTGCTCGAGGCGCGCACGAGTGGCGTCGTTGTGAGTGCCGCGGACCGACGCGTTCAAGGGTGAACGTGCAGACGCGTGGGACGCACCGCCGAACAGCAGTCGTCGGCAAGGACAATGCACGTTTCGGGGAGCTGCTCAGGCTCTGGAGTCACCTTGGACTTCGTTGGATTTGTATCGATTGGAAAATACGCTAGTTTTGGAGTACAACGGATTGGTATTTTCCAGTTATCTAAGTTCAAGGTCAGGCCAGTCCTTGTTTTTAATTTGGATGAGTTTGGATTTGGGATGAATTTGATTCCTTGTCAAAGACTTTAAAATGAAAAAAGTATAGAGGTGAGTTTAAAATAAACATTGGAAGCAACATCTCAAAGACTAATGCTCACTTGTCAATAGCTAATGGTCAGAGTATTATTTCAAAATAAAAAGGTTTCATTTTAAAGACGAATCATTGGCATGCTCTCATATCTGGGATCCCTTCGGATAATCCTCGGTGCTGACCGGTACAGTGAGATACTGTGAACGTGCATCAGATGAATTTACGTTAATTAATTCAGGTAGATTATTCAACCTGTTGTAGGTATGTACTACATTCCCCAAAGCAATCCAGAGCGTTGCTCGCAGCACAAAAATTGCATTTAGAAATATTTCACATGTCAAGAATCACTTAAAAGCCGGTGCGTTTGTATTAAGTGTGGTCGAGCATTCATACCACAGCTTCAAATACGAAGCCAGCCTCGGAGAGCGCAAAACCTCGCAAAAAGATTTTTCTGTTTTTTTTGCAATTCATTAATGAGTCCTTGATTAACCACTCGGCATAACGAGGCACTCGGATTTTATGGGGTTTGTGACCTGCTGGAGCGACACACCCAGAGGATAATCTGATAATCACTTAATTAATAATCATGAGAATAACCGACCAACCACCACTATGTAGAGTATAGGAACGTGTTTCTTCACTGACATTTAAATATGCCCGCGTAGATCGCGAAAGAACATGAACTGAAGTTTGGGACTAAATAGATACTATTAAAAAATTATGGTTTAAACCATTCTTGTAATTTTTTTAAAGAAATTTAATAGGTATCATCGACAACGACAAGTAATCTCGGCTTGTAAGTAATTCGCTTATAAAATGAAGAGAAAATATCAGAAAAAAAAGTGAAACGCATTTAAAGTTTTAGCATGTAGGTACCCATTATTCATTACAGTTGTCGCAAAAAAATGTCGTTTCGAGAAGTACTAAATGCATTGGTCCACGGCTGATTACTCTGCCAATGTAATTAAACTTCTTCTGCATCTTGGCCAATCTGGATAACTTTTTAGCAGGCCATCTCGTTGTGAACAGATTATGTACGCCAAGTCACACCAAATCTAATTTGATGCCAATGTGCACTTTTCACCGTGCCCAATTGCATGCGAACCAACGTCGTCGCACCGTGTAGCTACATCTAGCATGAGACGCTATAAATCTAACTAGTGGGCTACCCAAGAATATCGCCCACGCACTAATTGGATGAGGTAGCAACATTTTGATACGTTCGCCTCCATTCGTCTAACAGTCATCACCTCTTTTTAATGTCAATTGAAAACTACGATTTCCAGCATTCCGAGAACTTTCCATTTTACGGCAGTGGATTATGCAGGACTGGAGTGAACGGACTTGGCACATTGTGTCTCCGTTTCAAGCTGCGGATGACATGAAGACACAATTGCACTCGAGATCAGTCATGCATTGGTGGGAATTCATTGGTCAAACTTGTGAAACCTGAAAAGTTCGCCAATTGAATGAACGACAAATTTCTGTGGGGTTATCAACGGGACATTCGATTTTGAAAGTCCGTCATTTTTTAAATTTTATATCTTGACTATGTTATACCTACTGCTGCGGTCAATGGCCAAAAATACGCATATTTCGAAGTTGACCCGTACACTCGGTAAACCAAAAGAATATCTTCGACAACATCAACACCTACCAGAAAAGTGACGTTGTGGTCCCGGAATGCGCGTGTACCTATAGGTCATAATATATTTACGACGCATTATGTGAACTCGTTGCATCTTTCTCAATTCAGGCCTGCTAGGCTGTTGTGCCAGAGTCAATTGGGGAATAGATTCAAAGAGCGTGTGGGATACATATACGGCAGTGACATGGATTGTGAGGGATTGTTGTTGTTTTGTCAGATGTTGGTCAGATGGATTGGAGTGGAGTCGAGATCGGTTCGAGTTGTATTACAAGGATTATTGAATTATTATTTGTAATTATTATTAAAAGGGCTATATAAATAAATAAATAAATAAATAAATAAATAAATATATATATATATATATATATATATATATATATATATATATATATATATATATATATATATATATATATATATATATATATATATATATATATATATATATATATATATATATATATATATATATATATATATATATATATATATATATATATATATATATATATATATATATATATATATATATATATATATATATATATATATATATATATATATATATATATATATATATATATATATATATATATATATATATATATATATATATATATATATATATATATACGATGTAGGTCATAGCTGGCTGCGATGAATCACGGGGGAAGCGTAATATCTATATACCTAATCAAATTTATTCGATCAATTTTGGGTGATCTATGGGTTCACCCCCAAAGGGACCATAACAAGAGCACATGTGCAGTTTAAAACTTCATCAAACAACTTAGGGGAGAAAACGTATAAAAGGGGTTCTTCTATAAGCTCTATAGCTACCTTAATTGCACCCAAGGGTTAACTGTAGAAGATTGAACAGATATATTAATGCTCTCCTTATCCCTTTAATAACATGTAATGGCTTAATCCAATTTTTATATCTATAAGGTCACAAATCATAAGCTTATTTGGCTCATCTTGGGTGTTCAAGATGTAAAGATGGCGCATACCCCTTGTCTAGAAGTATTAATCTCTTTCCGATACTCCGAGTGCTAACCGAGTTACCTGCGAGGCAAGCAAGTTAATGAGCCTTGTCTAAAACATAACGACTCGTTAAAGGTTGAGGTGTATATAACAAAATCCCTCCAGCTACGATGACGGGGACTTTAATACTAATAAGGTACGACCGAACGACCCAACCCGGCGAAATGCGCGGTCTCTAATGCAACTTTGCGGACTCATTCCCGCTAGTGTGGGTGATGATTAGATTTTTTAATAAATATTCATATATAAAAAAGAGATGCTAAGTTGAAGCCTCGTAATTATTATTTTCTTTGGGTGTATTGTTGTGAGGAGCGTCAGTATGGTCGCTAACGGGCGATGCCCATGTCGGTGGCTCGTCAAGGGAGTAATAATATTCACTTTTGTAAGGCGTGATTTTTCATTTCCATTCCTGCAGGCCAATTTTTGTTAATCTAGTTTGCAAGGAAGATACTAATAAGCTAGATTTTTTTTATATGGGGATAATAGGAATAGCTCCCATTATAGTATCTGTATCTAGGTGAAAAGAAGTGAATTTGTAGGTATACCTATACCACAGCCTATACTACAATATGGTATGTATGTATACCTATACAAATAAAATATAACTTCCAGGGCACAAAGTATAACAAGCTCCGGACATAACTGGTGCGATTTGAATTATTTTATGAGTCTGTCAGTTATTTATGGGTGACCGCGAAACTATAATTTTATTGATCCAGTGACAGGATTGCGCTAAATTAACTGTTTTGATTTGACACAGAAGGAATTTCGTAAGACGAAAAGATACATAGACAATTTATTATATACTCTTTCTGAAAAGAAAAACTAAAGAGGCATACACTTAGAGCACAAGGTGTTTTCAAACTTCACCTTCAACAATTCCAATCTTCTTCAATTCGATGCTGATTTGTTTATTAATCCATAAATCTAATTATACACCGTCCACAGATGCGTTATCTTGTCGAAAATAATTGGGTTGCGGGCGTCGAGCAACGGTTTGCTCTCGCGCCTTCTTTATCGTGAACTATGGACGTCCTGTTTTCGAGTTTCCTCTTGGACGTCGTTAAACAAGCTGGATATGCCCGACGTGGATTTTGGTAATGCGATATGAGAACATAAAAGATACCGCAATAAATTGGCTTATTTGAAATAAGATCCATATCTTCCTAATCTTCACACCTTTACATAGCGAATGAATCAAAGCTGGACTGATCTAGATATGGCGGGCCAACACCAATGCCAGGTTGTTACACATGCTAGGATCCATACTGGATAATGTGTTGATTACATGATTGCTCCACACAAATATTTATCCACGTGTGGATTTATTGCCTACGATTTAGAACAATTTGATAGCATATAATTTGATTTAAAGAAGTTCTCCAAAGAAATAGCCATGTTTCAAATTCTGGCTGCAAGCGTTTACATACAAGCATATCGCACACTGAAAATGATCAACGGGTATCACTTTTAATTTCATAAAAATACGAATTGGAAAATTGGTTAACATAAATTTTCAGCAAACATTGTAAATTGCTTGTATCATCCACGATAGTCAAGAGCTATTATCTACTGGTTTCTGCAAACGTGTTTTGAATAGATACATCTCACCTCACGCGGGAATGTTTCATAATCGGTAGATGCTTAGCCAATAAAATATTCAGGAAGCACGTTTGCAGTGAACGAAAACACGCGAGAGCAAACCGCACTTTTTCGCTTCGCGTCTTTCCTCGTGATCTAAGAAAGATAACAATGCCACGACCGCGTCTCATAGGATTGATACAACCCAGTGCATTACAGTGCACCAGCTCCTACAAATGAATATGCACATGCATTTACTACTGGCAGATTAGTGCCAGCACGTGGCCACGCAGCCGAACAAGTTCATCCACCCCAGATGTGTGCAGGGTTGAAAGAAGATGGTCTCCTGCAGGAAGTGCCGACGTCCCCAACTTCCTGGCCAAACCTCAGACCTCACAAATGACGGGTTACCTTTGGGAGAACGCCCCATCTCTTTATTAAAGCTCACCTTAAAAACAGGAATTATCTTTATCGAGTAAACCTGGCACATGGTCATATCCTAGTCGTAGCATTGTTATTCTAATAATTAGCTACCTCTTCTCTTATACCCACACCTGCAGAGCGAGCTCATCCAATAATGCAATGCACCCCTCTATACTTTCTATAGTTGAGAGCTTTCACTCTCGTTCATAATCTCAAGTTTCATGGGTTTCTTGAACTCGCCCGGCCATGAATCAAAGGAAACCCACCAAATCGCTATTCGATGTTTGTAGCCGGCATCTTCATTTAATTAGCCATGAAATTTTGACCGTGAATTTATTCAAAGTAACAGAACCCAATCATGTAAATCGTCCGTATGCGTTACAAATAAGATGTTGCCCTTTTGATAGTTATGACAGATTTATCTCGATCTCACCCTCTGTCTTGTACGTCAAATTCGAGCCAGTTGTCGCAGTCGACTCTAATCCTTTCCGAACTTTGTCACAGATTCACGCTTAGTCTACTACAAAGTGTCGTTGTCAAAGGGCTCCTCGCCGTTGATGGCTATCTTAATGTAGTTGTCTCAAATGAAATGTTGTAGAAAAACAAGGGCCTCCAAACTCATTGATCATAGCAAAGTTGACAAATTGAAATCGTGTAGCCATTAGCGTAAATTCGACAAAAAATATCAGCAGCCGGTTTTTTGCCAGGAAATAGGCAAAAGGGCAAAGAAAATGTTAGTTCTAGCTTGACACAAACATATATTACGACAATTTAAATACGTAGCTTGACATTTAGCAGTACCTAAGAGTTTTAGATGCTAACAAAACAGAGTCGCTTCGTGATCATTTTATTAAACTCATCTGGCTCTGTTCTTGATATCCCTGCGTTGATTCTGGTGGCTATCATTATGTGGTCGTCGGTCCTGTGATCGCTCTCTGAGATCAGTCCCTGTGGCATGATCCCGCTCCTGTCACTTCTGCGCGAATGACTGCTCTTTACGTACCAGCACAAATTAAATCTGGAGATTATGATAGACGAAGAAGTTTTTCTACTTTTAAGAAGCTTGTCTAATTGATTGGACCGAGGTGATTCCTTTAATAGATAACTATATGGATATTGAACAAGCGTTTCAGAATAGTATGGCCGCTTAGAAAGATCCACCCAACGGTCCAGCTAACGAAATATATTCAATAATTGTTACGCATCCCAATGTATCTATTGGAAATAATCAGAGTCACGAATCGGTCGTCTTTTATGTCAGTTTGTTTGTTCGAGAGTTACGTTTATTCACCACAAATCATCGACTCCGACGCCGTGTGGGTGCTCTGGAGGGTGTCTCATGAATCACATTCAAAGAAATGTGCTAACGATATTTTACGTATTTTTTTACATTTCAACGCTTGCGCGCATAATCCAAAAAGTTGTATGCATAATTTGAAAAACTAAATATGAGCGCGTACCTTTTAAATAAATGGAAACCATTTCTTTTGGTTCCTCTCATGAATCACTGTGTCTTGCGTATGTCGCCCGAAGACCAGGCATGTGTCTTCTGCAATAAACTACCCGCGCGTCTTGCAACCTGCTTTGCTGCGCTGCCTGCGCTGCCTGCGCTGCCTGCGCTGCCTGCCTGCGCGGGCATTCAAGTCTCCGGCACCGCGCAGCTGATTTACGCTTGCTAGCGGCAGATCCGACCTGCTCAACCCAACGTCACCTTTTGAAAGATACCTTCCATTTTACTCACTTTGCCATCTAATTAGTTGCCGGCCTAGAGATTATATTCCAAACTTGCGAGAAAAGGCCAGAAATTAAATCATTTTATTAAGGGACACTTTTCTTGAGATCTCCCGTGTTCAACCCTAAGATCATGCAGACTGCAGCACGATCTATTTTAACAAAGAAGTGAGTGTACGTTTGTTAAAACAAAGAAACATATAGTTGCGAAGTTCAGTTTATTGAGTGTCAACATAAAATCACTTGGTGATTACTGCTAAGTAAATTAAAGGCGTTGTCTGTCTTCTTGGGCGATACGCAAGTCGGGTAGAGTGGTACGATTGCTCGAGTGGCATAAATCTCGAACGGTCTCTTCGGATGGGATTGGGATGGGATTGGGATTGGGATTGGACAAGAATGTGTAACGAACTGAATAGTTTTATCATAATTGTAGGTGAGTCTTTGACAGGAACAAGGTCCGAACTGAATTGATTCAAACGAAACACTGGGCGATCGAAGGGAAGAACATCTCTATACTTTGGTTCGCGCTGTGTCGAATAATCTTCGAAACAAATCGAATGTATACCAGCAAAGATTAACAACTCTATGGGTTTAATTTATGTAGCTTATTATACGCATAGATACACCCATCCTAAAAAGTTAGAATTTATCTGTGGAAAGCACTGGTTATTAAATCTCAATAATAACAATTTCGATTGATTTTGAAGCTCATGGAAAACATTTAATGATAGTGCACGGTTCACTTGCTAACCTAATTGAACAAAATCACTCTAAAAACACCTTTTTGAGCTGTATTATAGATTGCACAAATTCCGTTAATTAGAAAAAACGAACAATATCATTATAAGCCAACAAACAAAAAATGTAGGCCACGAATATAGAATATATAATTAATTTGCATTGAATTCGATACTGAGCGAGTTCCGTTATTCATATACTGTGAGAAATTCCGGAGAAAGGTTGTTCTAAATTGTATTCGATAAATTTCACACGATGTGAATATGATTAGTATAATTACTAAGCGTAATGAAGCGTATAATTCAATTTGTCTAGCTTTGGTGTCAAGAGAATTAGCAGGGAATAGAGCAGAAACTTGTGTGTATTGATATCTCCCATGCCCTGTTCGAGCAAAGATACAATTATAATTCCATGAGTGTAGGTGCACATGTTTGACGGGTTGCCTAAAACCAGACTTTAGAGGCATACGAGTGCATTCTGTTCTGTACTTCATTACCAGTACCACGTTATGTCTCGTTCTTGCACTCCCCATATTGCCTATTGCACTTTAAGAAATGCAGCGAATGAGCAATAAATGCATCAATTGATGACAGTCATGACTCGAATTTTATGTGTCCCCCACAATTAAAACGATACTATCCTAAGATGCATTTGGAAAGCCGAGCTTAAGATTTTTCACAAACATAAAAAGGCCATAATGATAACCATTTTATGAATGCAACTTGCTTGAGTTTAATGACTTGCAGTGTACAGTGACAAAATTATGCAGTTTGGGACTATAAGAAACATACAAATTTCAAGAAGCTCAACATTACTGCTTGAATTCATGAAAAGTTACGTGGAAATTATTCATAACATTATCGCTTCGAGCTAGATTCAAACCGGCGCAATAAAAGTACTACACAGCAACTGCATGAAAGTAACGCTCTTTTGGGTAATTCGAAAATTATTCAACATTAAATTCCTGCAACACAGTTTTCTCTGCAAAAATGCCATGTTCCAAAGTTGAACGGTGAGCTATAAACTTGCTTCACATAGCAATTTGCAAAGCACACATACCTGGTTAGGTTAGTGCACAAAGTTAAATCACTTTCAAACCATAAACACACCCTCCTCTATACCTGTTGTTTACAAGCATCTTATCTTCTCAAGACAACATTAGCATTGTAACCACAACTGTATCAATCATATCCAGGCAAATTTATTGCAAGTGATATTTTATGTCTGGTACATCAACTTCCCCCTGGGTACGGATGCTCTTGCGTTTGCAATGAGGTAGCGATATGCATGCATGTACCAAAGATGACGTCCCGCTGCGGGATAGGTGTGAAGATAGCCCCATGGTGGTCACTGTTTTGTCTTGTAGCCATCCCTGTGGGGAACCTACAAGACATGGCATCCATATTATTATCACCAGTATCACCATCAGTATCATGCTGGTTACCTCATAAACTATGTTTACTTTCGCTTAGATGCATACTCTCCTCGAAAAAACGCCCCCGTCATTTTTCTGGTCCGAAAAGAGTTATGGTAACTTTATAAAAATAATCACCCTTATGTTGTGGCAATGTGCATTGATAGGGGCAGTATGGTGGTACCACTGGTTTGACTCGACAATAGAAACATCTCATAGGAGTTCGTAACTGCATTCTCTTATGCTAAAGATTGTTTGAAGGAATTTATTTCAGTTTTTCGGTTGTTATTTCTCCAAGACGCAACCGTTTATAATGACCACCTAGTGCAAAGCCAAGAAGAATGAATTGTGCTTGCTTGTTTGTATCAATTGAAGATGTTTCTTTTGTGCAAGCCACGTTTTTATCGAATGCTGAAGTCGTCTTGCGGCTTTTAATCTAAAACCGAAACAAATTGAAATGGATTAAGTGAAATTAAACTGACCATACAAAACAATTTAATGTAATGTGTGGTTTCTCACAATGAGATATATTCTATAGTTGCTACTTGCTACCGTGCTCAGAGATTTTCTTCTCATTAAATCTCGGAAGTTTTTTTCCTACTGTATTTTTATAGTTGACCATCATGCTTGTTTGTTGATTATTTGGATTCGATGCGTCCCTTTATAATAGATGTGTATTCCGTCGGGACGAATAGCAAAGAAAAGTTTCTTTGTGCCATGCCGACCTAATTACGGAGATTTACGCTAACATTTTCAAGAAACAAGGGTTTCTAATAGGTAAGACGTCTTCAAATAACCCAACAAATTGGGAGGCCCAGTCGAGAATCTGTCACTGTCTTTAGTGTCTTGCCCATTGCAGGCGATAGACCATTTCCCCCGCGTGTCAAAGATTTGAAAGTACAGCCGCCTTATTTTAATAGGGCTCTTGATAGCATTTGAATATTTAGAATAGTTGATACGCCAAGAAACCTGATTCTTTGGCCGTTCGTTTGACAAAAATGCGCTTGGAATTTACCATTTTTATGACATCTTATCAGATTCTTTCGAATCGGCCACTGAAAATTGTATCTAGCACGTGAATTGGAATGTATTTTTTACATCCATGCATAATATAATGACTTTTTGTTGAAAGGAATCCTACGAATTGATTTATCTTCCGCAGTGCGACTCCTTACACTCAAAACCCACAGCTTTCCTGCTGCATTTCTCACGGCTATAATGGATTCCCGATTTTTTTCCAGAATCGGAGAACGAATCTGACGGCGACGACGACGACGGCGACGACGACGACGACGTACCACTGTGTGCCATCGACGACGAAGTGGTCGTGGCGGGCTTTGAGTACTGCGCCCAAGAAGCGCTGAGATTCCTGGTCGAAGATGAGCAGTTGGTCCCGTCGCATCCTATGGTCCAGCAGCTGAGCGCGCACTTGACGCTGCAGGACCGCGAGATGGACTGCAACCAAGTGCTCGCCAACTATCTGGCCACGTCCTCGTCCGCTTTCTGAATGGAATCACTATCAGTTAGAAGTTTGGCGGCTCGATTAGTGATCGGGCAGTGTTTGGCGGGGTTGATTGGTGGGGCATTTTTCATTTGCGAAAGTCCAGTTATATGTCATTAACATTCGTAAAATTTGATCAAGTGGATTTAATCATTTTATCAAACGAAGAGCTAGTGGTCATTGAAATATTGCAATCGCTCCTCTTACTTAGTTATAAATCGTTAATCTTAAGTGATCAACCTTTTAAACACGAGCGTTCAACGAACTCAGATGCTGTAAAAACCCCAATTAATGCTCACCATACTTTTTGATTGCCCTGGTACAATTATTTTATTCTACTCGCGCATCGTTTATCGATAGCGCCTGGATTTGATATATATTCACCCAAGTTCGGTTACCCACAGTGTATTTTCTCGTCATTAATTATCGTGCATTCTAGTCTGGCCAAGGCGAGCAGTAAAACAATATTTTGCAGCTAGCGAACTAATTACAGGTGCCCTTAATTAGTTTCAGTTTCTATAAAACGAAATGCTTCTTCTCACGCATTGCATCTCGGTCGACGTGCCGCGTACCCAGCCCGTCCCTGTTCCTCACGGACACGCGCTGAAGTGCCTGCGAAATTAACTGCCATATAAATCAGAAATTCGGCCCGCTAAAATGGATCCAGTTTTGATTGGTATTACGCAGAAAACGGTTTTGCGAGATTCATCTCATAGCAAACTGCATATTACTTCGCTAGAAACTTGTGCCTATATATATAAAGAAAATGTGCCTTTGGCTTTGAAAGTACCTTTGTTTGGATGCGGCAAAGAACGCGCAATTGCTCAGCGATTAAGCGACCACAATGGCTTCTTCATCAATCATTGCACAGCTTTGATTACTGTAATTTTGTCAATCAATGTGATTGATTTATTGATGACCGATTCCGTCTAATGAAGTGATTCGGAGACTGGAAGCATCGTCTCTAATTATTTTCTTCGGACTCGATAATTAGGCCATTGGGTTGATTGTGATCACCTCTTAATTAACACTCTGATCTCGAAGCACATGCGTATTCAAAGGTATATATCAGGAAAAATCAGTCATTATTGTGTCTAGTCATGTATAATTAATATGGGTAGTCGTATATTTTTATCGTAACCAAATGATGTGCAAATTAAACAGTGCGTATATTTGATAAAACTTTTTATTCATCTTGTATATCATATATTATATACTGTTTTCAAACTTCCAAACACATTTCAGCTAATTTTAGATATCGGTACACATAGCTATATTATGAGAAAATATATGAAACAACTATATTTTATTTTAAGCTATTTGATAATATAATAATAAAAAATACTATCGTGTAAAAGATCGAATTGTATTTGAAGACTAGAGTATTTTTGTAGTGGAAACTCAAATAAATCTATTTGACGTATAAGATAGACTGTTCCAAAACTTCAATTATTATTTTCCTCGGCCTGTTCCACTGACTCCTACATACTTTCTAGGATGTAGGATATATGGCAAAGCTAAGATCACCAGCAGGATCTTGCTGGTCCCAACCACAGCGGGATATTGCAAAGTCAAGGTCACACATGGAGTAAGGAGGAGCATCAAGGTCCCAATGGGTTCCAGTTCCAGAGGTCCCTAAGGACCCTCTTTCTGAAGGTTTTCAGAGTCAAGGATGCCCTATCAACGGAATATGTATATTCATAGATCAGCGGCCTTGATATGTCATACACATTTGCTACCTTAAAATTAATATATTGAATCATAGCTATAATCTAAATTAAAATAAACACCGACTTGTGACTAGTTCAAGCACTTTGGCTAAAAACGAAAAATTATAACCTATTATTGATATTGCACAATCCTCTTGATTGCGTATCATTTGGATTAGATTCCGATTGTTAGCTGTAATGAAAATCACACCCCTTATATGCCAGC
Organism: Nemoura dubitans; assembly: GCA_921293005.1. Classification (NCBI taxonomy): domain Eukaryota; kingdom Metazoa; phylum Arthropoda; class Insecta; order Plecoptera; family Nemouridae; genus Nemoura; species Nemoura dubitans. The sequence continues at coordinate 17,947,546 of OV121074.1, forward strand.
GCGATCAGTTTTTGTTTCAGTTCTGCGGTGCATTGATGATTTTCTGCGATCTCCAGCATCCGTTGGTACTCGAAGTGAGCTTGCCGCATGGTGAGGTGAGAGGACATGGCCTGCACTTGCTGGTCACCTGACAACAGCTGCTGGTCCTTCAGGAGGAAGACCACGGCGTGCTTGACGCATTCGCGGTAGCCGGCCAGTTGGACGTCGCGGCGTGCAGCGCAGACGCTCACTTCTGTGTCGGGAACCATGTTGACCTGCATGGGTCAACGACATTCAAAGTTAAAACCACACAATTTTCGAATTTCGATAACAATTGTAATGGTAATTTACCTACTGGACTGGTGCATTTTCCTATAAGTATAAGTCAGTTCATATGAGCACAGCTATATGACGACGTATCGGTAAAATAAAATGCAATTTTCATAATTAATTCCATAATTTCATGTTGTGCATGAAACTACCCCTTATTACTACTCCTATACCGACTCCTTACTTCATGGGAATCCTCCCCACATATGACTTTTCATACACACCTATACTTAGCAATATAGTGCACACATAACTTTTTCATGACTCTTCACACCTAAACTATCCCTTTTGATGTATGCTCCCACATGTAAATCTCCAACTAGTTAACACTTATCACTTTCCAGTGCTCAAGGGTTTCTCTATCACGTGGGTACGGAAACCAGGGCCGGATGTCCGGAATACCGGCACTTGATCGACGGGGCCCCTTCCTGATCGCCCAAGGAAAACGTGCTGCCGATGATCGAGTTGGCACGCGCTGCTAATTTATGCGAAACTATGCATCATAAAACCAAAGTTCGTAAAGGCTATGTCATCGCTTGTAGTGATTAGTGCATTCATGTCATTAAAGTCAGTCAATTTCATATATCACCATCGACTTTTCCTACCTTCATTATATTTTTTTAAGTAACTGGATAAAATGTGTCACGTATTCCCAATTAATTTCGTTAAAGTCCCCGCCTCCTCATTACTCATTCAATCTCATCTCGCTCAAATTAGATGATGGATCATCTGGCCCTATACTTAACTGATCAATTGTTGCTGTCGATTGATAAATTATTAATCTCCTTCGTCTTAATATCGCAAAGGTTAATTCACAAATATAAAAGGATTTTCGTTCCGCTAACCGCTAGCCCTTGGGGCAATCATGATTTGGTGCACGCAGACTGCTGTACGAGTTTGGCTTTTCAGTTTCGTTTTTGAAACTTGATGTTGAAGATGTTCTCGACTTGCGTTCCAGCCCACGTGTCTTCACGGCCAATGGGGCTGGGCGGATCCCGAAGTTTGACCCCCCTTGAAGAATGACGACTCTCGCCTGGTCGGACGCAATCGATCTGCCGGCCATCGGGAGCCGGCCGCTGAGAGAATATAATTAATATCCCCAATGTTTTGAACATTTCGAATAATATAACCGTATTATTTGAACCGAACACGGGTGCGAGAAAAATTAATGATCCACATTTGTGTTTCGAATTTCTTCGTGCTGTGTTCGTGAATAGTGTCAGTTGAGTTATGTCTCATTTTGTGGCGGACCCAGATTTGTGAAATTATAATTTTGTATAATGTGTACTGATAAAAAATAGTCCAAGTATACCTATATAGGTGGTGTGATGATCGTATGGCGTGAATTGCTGGTACCTGGAGACGGGTTCAACATTTGCTAGACGAATTCTTTCTGGTAAATGTAAGGTTTATAATAATGCTGATTAACTCGCGAAGAAAGTCATGACGACAAAGTGCTGGAGATGCGTTTGTAAAAAAATTTAGACGCATTGGATGGAGTAAATTATGTGCGTTAATAATGATACTTTTTTGTGTCGGGCTGTTCTTCCAAAATGTCCCGCAGTCGCATGAATGTAGGTAAACTATACCTATATATTCACAGCTATTATAAATAATGTGTCATATGCTGTGTGAATTGTCCTGTTCGCTTTAGATTAAACCGAAATTTATGTCATAAAAGGTTTTTGATAATAATAGAAAATTTGATGTATCTATTTGGTAGAAATATCTTGTTTAGGCTTTGAATAGAAACGCACGTGAAGAGCCCTACATGATAAATATTAAAAGATTTTGTGTGTAGTGAAACCATTACACCATGTTACATAGAAATTAATAACATATTTATGTTCAGCATTTCAAAAAATTACAACGGTTATGCTTAACAATACCAAAGTTTCTTTTTTACACATCAGAGGTCGTAAATAACAAACCATATATTATATAATATCGCAAAAAAAATAGCTTTTTGCAGATATCTAATAAGATGTCTTTATATACAAGCACCAAGTTAAATAGTTGGGAATCGTGGAGTGTCACTCTAGAAATTAAGTTGCAGCGGGGGCCAAAAGTCGGCGTCGACGATGACTGCTCGTTCCCAGGACTCAGCCGAAGTCCAATATACAATATCGGCTCGATATCAGCTCGATATCGGCTCTCTGGTCGACAATGGCAGGCCTCGCTGGAGCGGTTTTACGTCGGGACAATGGCAAGACAATTAACTCGAATCACGCTTGGCTATTGTGCCCCTTTTGTTGGGAATGCTCTGCCTTTATCCCCAGTCATCACCTTAATATGTTTACATAGTTAAATGATCTGAATTGATTTTTTTTATTGACCATCTTTTTATAATAACTCATTTGCAACCGCATCGTCAGCAAGATTTTTGATGGTTCATAAATTTGAAAGATTCTTTTTACACGTCCTGGTTCGTCCCGGGCCAGTTGATGTTGCGATAGCAGCCTTTTTCTTCCTATTGTCTGATTATTTCCGTTGGACACCCGACATTGTTCTCCGTGATGTGTGCTATTATCAGCACAATGGGTGGCACTTTCGGGCGTGAAACATTTACAGGGGGAACACACACTAAATACTCGACGCCGCCATTGCAAATGCCAACCCTCGATGACTTGCGTGATGAGTTTTCAAAAGTTTTACTCATATTTTGTGATAGGTTTTTCAGACATGTGAAACCCAACGGTGAAATAAAATGGCTGAATTTTCATTTGAAATTCATTTTACAAGCAAAAAGTTTGATAGGGGTTCATAAAGGAATTTCGCTAAAAAATATTACTTATTTTACGTATTCTTTTGAAACTGAAGAGGTGAATTTTCAGCTTATAAAATAATAGCTATCGCTTTTTGTTAGACCGTAAAATAATTTTACTGCAGCACGGTAGATAATAAACCATTTATAATTAAATTTTCCTGAGCGAGTACCTAGTTTCAGCGCCGATCTTTCATACTCGAAAAGTGAAACAACCATTCACCTCTGAAGAAATCCTCATACACTTGCCAACACCCCCACCAGTTCCTCTCTATCTACAGGCACGGAAAATGAAAACACGTCGTTTAACTGAACTTTAGCTCGAAAGCGAAAAGAGCATCGCAGAGTTTTTTTTGTGAGCCGATAATCCGATTCATATGTCAACGTGGATTTCATAACGGCAGACTGGAAAGCCATAACTCCGTTGTCGGAACGGGCCTGAATCAGGACCAGTCACCGATCACCAAAGGCTCTCCTTTATTCCGCCAAAGACTGGCAAAAGCGCAACCCGGACCTTTTTATACGTCTATGAAGAATATTACGCTAATGTGGCGGATAAAATTGCTAAACTATGTCCAATACTGTTCCACCCGCCCTGCCCCGTTCGCCCCATCTATGTTGGGATGCCTCTGGGACAAAAATTCAGTCTACCCTTTTGTGTTTGTTCGACACTTCGCATGATCTTGTGGTTTGTCCCTACAGCGATATTCTTTGAAACGTTTTTCGTTTTATAGAATCTGTGATATTTTATATAGACGTGCATAAGGTGTTTGGGTAGGTGGAATGCATTGGGCGGCGTTGCATTATATCGCTTAGAAAACTTTTTACGCTCGCACTTTTTCTTTGTTGCGTTTTTTATATAAAATATGTATCTTCTCAATCTGAAGGCATAGTCATTACTTCCGGGACGGAGGACAAAATTCCGAAAAAAAATTACATCTATAAACAAGAAAACCAACAGGCCAAGAAAAATGCAATATTGTCTATAAAACAGGCATACTCACACGAAATATCCAGTCAGTATTCTGTTTATAAGGAGGTTGAAACTTTAGTACTATCCCAACATAAAAGCACATAAAATTACGTTTAATCTATCAAAATGTCCAAGAACCTTCGGACTGTAGATGTCCAGCGACACTGAATATGCATCAATCGAAAGTATTGCATTGCTGTCCAGAGGGACACTTTCTCGTTTGCTTCGAGGATTACGATATATGGTGGGTGAATTTCGTTCAAGCGAAATGATGATGGGTTTCTGTGTGCGTATACGACAGTCGTGAATCAGGCTGTGACATAGGAAGCAACGCCAAAGCAAACATTCGTACAAACTAACAACCTATAGGTATATAAGTATCATCTTAAAAACACATTATTTGAAATCGAAACCTCTCCTGTTTTCACCGATGCATTTCTATCGGTTCACTCAGCCATGTTCCGCTCAAGTTTATTACAATGTCTTTAAAATACAATAAATGCTACGGCTATCAACATTTCACGTGATTCTCCAGTTTCAGCCCTTGGAGATGTTTGCGTTCCTTCGGTCCGATCAAATCGTTTCGATCGCAGAACTCGTAGGAATCGTCACTCTTCTTCACGCTTCAAACGACTGTGTCAATGCGAGCCACGTTTGATCTTCCTCGTTCGTGGAAACCTACACAGCACTTTAAACAAGTAACTTGTTCTCTATTTGTAACAATTTCCTTTAAAATTTAAAGAGTCGTCTTCTATAAGCACCAACTCTTTTATAGAAACAGAGATCCTGAGGCGCAAGACCTTTCATTTCGGACTTTAATTTATACTAGTGTTTAAATTCCCTTGTAGTTTTTGCAATGAGCTCTAGGAATGGACACAATATGTTCCATATCTTTTGTGAACTAGAACTGCATAGCTCCAGAATTCTTCTAAAGATATACCTCGCACAACCTGAGATGTTCCGAGGGACAGCGAGTTAACATTCTGTTAAAGCAGCAGATTGGTCAAGTTAGGCCAAACGGAGTATATATCGTAGCGCATTCAAGTCACCATAGTAAAAAGGTCCAACGAAAAGTTCGATTTTTGTCAAATATTTCTTCTTCTTGGTCATATAACTTTGGTACAGGTAAACGAAAGGTGGAAAGTGTCAGGATGGGTTTCGCTTGTCAACAGTGGACCATGGGTTTGGTCACGGTAGAATTTGTATTTGAACACCTACAAAAGGTATGAATTGTAAGTTAAGTGTCGGAGAGTTCATTAAATGTCTTTTAGAATAGTAGGCGCGAGTTCATTCATACCTCTTGAAAACTCAATACGGACCATTCTTCTCAATGCTCTTTGGTCTGTGTGTATCTCACAAAACCTCACCCCCACAAATCCCGATGCCTGTCTTATTTAAATTATTTGGATACACTCGGAGCTCTATAAATCGAGTCAACCCCGAACTCAGATTCCTGGTGAAAGTATCACATCCAACTCTTTACGATCAGTCGAAATCATTTAAGACATAGCAGGACTTCAAACAAGACTCCGTCTTTATAAACCAACAACCTATCATCTCCGAGCCATGGTGATAAACGTCATTCAACACCAAAGGATTGTATTCTTGCACGCAGAGCGCTCTCAGGGTGCGTGAAATCACAAATAATTTAGCAAACAATTAATAGTCCCATCAACGTCGGTGGCCCAAACAATTATCGCTAATCATATTTAACACGTTCAGTGCTCACGACGAACAGAAATCATACCATTTACAACGACCAGCGAAACCGAGCGTATACTTATTTCAATGGTTCACCATCTTTTAGGCGGCGTTACAAATGTCCGCATTGTTGCAGAGTTAGCGCCCTCTTGAGCCGGCACAAAACGTCTTGCTATCCACTCAAGATTCAACAATATAATTCCATGTGCAAGCCCTGGGCCTGCCGCGCGGTGACCATTGTACTGGGGTAAAACTGAGAGGGCTCCGTTTTTGGGGGGTAACCATTGCACCTGAACTCTCTTGGCGATGCGTTACGGTGGCGACGAAGAAATCGGGAAACGTTTCCATCACCGGGGTGGTCTTTTTGGGCGAAGATTCGACGGCGAATATAATTCAAAACATATATGTATATGTTATAAGTGCTATGCATAGCTGCAATGTCTACATGGTAACAATGCATACGCTAAACAATTGAAATATACGCAGAGGTACACAGGTGGTTCGGAGGTGGAATTTCTCGACTGACGTTATAGGATAATATAACAAACGGAATGGCAGGCTATTTAATTCATTGCTCTGTCCAAGATCTGAAGTATCCGTCTTGTGCTCGCATTTCTGTCGCAATGTCACTTAGACGATGGCACTCGTTCACTTGCGATGGGTATAAGATCCGATCGAAGAGAACTTGTTTTTAGAATTTGAATTGCAAGAAGTATTTTGCCAATCTGGATTTACGCTGCAAATTTCACAGTCTTTTTTTCTTTAAAAATACAAGGGCTTGGCTCATCACATGCTATGCACCGGTAGACTAAAAACTATCTTAGCTGGCAAAAACACCGGCTACATAATGTTGCAAAACGTGTTAATAACCCTTGGAAGTTGAAAGTGAAGCACAAGGAGTCGGCTTTTCCGGTTTCAGCGCTTGGTCGTTGGTCGTTTCTTTGATTCAATGCGAAAGACGTGGCTGGTTCGCTAGAAGGTTGACCATTGAGGCATGCAAGATAGGCAATGAAGAGGTTCATGCAAACAAGTTGATTCGACAATATTGAGACTCAGATATTCCCACAGACGGGGAGCTGTTACCACTGATGGGAACGGAAAGGCAAGATCAGCAAGTAAGACAGGTACATTGGCAGATAAAGATTGCCCGTTGCAGTAAACACGTCCCTTCCACGTCAAGTAACGATCGAATCAAAGTCAATTCCGTAAAGAAAGACGAGGATGGATTCAAGACGAATACTTGTACAAGAGTAAAAATGTATAAATGTAAGTTTCTTTTATTTATCAGCAAATTTGCATGAACATGACATGCATTTTCCTTAGCAACGGTCGCGGTTTGCTTCTTTTGCGGTATACACATTTTGTTGAAACATAACTTTATTGGTAAAAAAAAATAACATAGAGTGAACACGGGTTTGTGTATTAAGTTTTTTTGAAGTGTACCCACTTTTCTTCTGCGATATTTTCAAATTACTGCAAAAGGAAAAGGTCGTATAAGATAACACTGGCACGTAAATTTCACACAGTCGCCGGCACACCGAAGTATTTCATGTCTGCTGTAAATTGCTGTCGCCCATTAATCCCAAAATAGGAAATTATGCGCGTTGTTGAAGAATTTCATATGCTCGCCGCGTATTTTGGTTTCCGAAATAATGGGCTATTATCATTTTGAATAAACGCCACCGCTCCACGCTCCTGTTGCCGTATTTGTATACGAGTTCACATATAATTTGAAAGAATAAAATGCCGGTTGAGATTAAATTTCACGCTGTTTCAATTAATTTGCATGAATCTAAACGTTAGGCCGGGATGTTTCTTCTTGATAATAAGCCGAGAATGTCTCGTGCTCTTTCACATCTATCAATTTTTTTAGACAAATTTAAAAAAATCATCACAGAGAGAAAAAAACTTGTTTCGAACCAAAACCGGATTGAAGACGATCTAGCTCACGTGAAAACTTTTTTGTACCTACTCTCTTTTAAAAATTACAATTTATTTTTATTTCGCCTGTGTTAATCGCAGCATAGAGGCATACGCAATGGAACGAGTCCAATACAGCTCCACGTTGGCTTTTAATAACAGGTCTTGTCGGAATCGCGAACGGACAGACATACTCGATCTGCAGAGTTTAGCAGTATGAAATAATTCGTCGCCAGCATCCAGTCGTTTACCCAAGAGGAAGCTATTTTCCAATCTTCGGGAGGTCGGATTGCTCACACCTTCTCTATAATTTAACAGAAGAAGCTGGCAATGATTTCTGATCGCTAGATGCGATGTGCTATAGTCACTGCGTTTGGCGCCCTGTCGTTACCCAACAAAGTGCGTGCTGGGATCACCTCACGCGCAGGCCCAGCATGGACACCTGAACATTTCACCTATTATTATCGAGATAATGTATTTTTAAAATCAAAATATTCAGCGCGCGGTCAGCGGAGCGCCTTGAGATTGTGAATGAGAGACGGTTACTGGTCACGCACTTGCCGAAAAAATGGGAAATAAGAACTCGGTTCAGTTTTAAAATCTGATTATTATTTTAGCTTATAGTTAATTTTAATATAAACGTGCAGTTTCGTGCATGATTCCAGTTAATTTTTCTAGCGTTTGGTGATTAGCAGGAACGAGATCGCGCAAAAAATTGATATCTATCAACGGTAATAATTCCGCAAAGTAACATGCACATAGACAATTAGATTCCCGTACCTGATTGGGTGCAGCGTTCATTTGAAAAAAACGCGCGTTAAGTTTAAGTTCACTGCAAGTCATAATTGCTGTACACAAGTGCAGCAATTATATCTGATCCCATTATAAATATAACGCAATTGAACGAACACCTATTGACTAGTGTTTCTCATTTAAATGTTTTGTAACTATATCTATATAGCTGTGATTACCAAAGAAAAGGAGTGAGATTATTTATTATGTGGCAAGCGAACGGGCTGGTAGTCTTCGAGGCTCCCACATTCTTGTTCTTCCAATCAATAATAAATGATGAATGATACAGAGATCAGAGGTCATCATATGCGACAATAATTCACATGATATGTCGAAAATACGGCTACTTGAGAATATCAGTCAAATTGCAGTTCTATAGGCTATATCGTAAATTTATGGCGGAGAAGCGTTGAAGGCTATGGTAGGGAAATAGTAAATAAATAAATATAATATAAATCATAGTTGTGGCGTTAAAACTACAAATTTCAATCAAATTTACTTTAATTCAAAACTGTGTGCGACGTGTTCAGCGCCGCATTCAGCGAGCGACACATAGAAAAAACGTAGTACACCGAATTCCATTTCAAACAGATTTTCTCTCGTCTTTAGCTCTCGTAAGATTTACTCGTCCCATGTCCCCCAAAATTATAAGATAAATTGACGCCAATCATATTTCATTCAAACATTAAACGGAAATCAAGGTGTGTAACGAATTTTAATAAAATTTAAATATGCATGAAATGAGTTGAAGCCATCTTGGATATAGATTGTGCTCAATAATAAAACACTTGTGTGTGTAGAAATATCGATTAAGTCGTTCCCATATCAGTATCATCCAATCAATATCTAATCTATATCTTTTCACGTGGCTAGCACAGGCCGAGCTGGCTGGCCTGTCCCGTGGGGCTGTTTAGTCCCCGCCGCCCTCATTAGACCAAGTGACTAATCACGTTGTTCTTATGTTCTGATCAATCAATAAGAGTCTCCGGTGACTCGGGCTTTGGTGAGCGCGGCATTGTTCGCTAATTGCTCCAGCATCTCGTCTCTCCGCGCGGACTCGTTAGCAGGGTTACATATTACACCCCAGTGCTCAAACGGCGATTAATTAGATACGTGGTTACTGATAAGTATACCACTAATTTATGGATAGTAATCAGTCAGAGAAATTATTTACTGTGGAAACGTGTTAGCGCATATCGTTTAATTGATTCTGATTTTACATGGTGTCAGGTAGATATAAATATACCTGGTGTATTTTATGTGGTTCGTTATGTGGTTATTGTACTCAGAATGTGATGTTGATATCACCACCAGCCACATTTTATCTTTGATATCACCCCTGCTCTGTAATGATAAAAGATTATAAGTTTACAAAGATTATCTTTTTTAGAATTAAGCTTTTGAGATTGGAATTTGTGTAAACTAAGCACCGCTATTTCTGCAACATTAAAAATGACACCCTTGTAACTTATATGATTACTTGACCGGTATATTTGTTATGTGCACAGATATCTCCTATGTTTCTCTATGAAATATGAAACTAATTTACAGTGTTCCACAAGTCTAATACATAACCCGACTTGATGTCATTTACCAAACAAACAAGGCGCCAAACACAACGAGTATAATTTTATCAAAAAATACAGTGAGTGTCATGCGGCTGGCAATTATTCGCAGCAAGCGAAATAAATCACCCCAGAGAGTGTTACTTTTTAAAGTAAGTGTTTCGCTGAAGACAATTCCCTTGTAATGTGACGCCCTGTGAGTGCACAGGGGGCCGGGCAGTGCCTCCTGCAGATTTACCTACTCACAGTTAATAATTGTTCATGCAAGGTGGTCGCGGGCTTAGGCTGCGTGGCTACGTGGCTACGTGGCTACGTGGCTACGTGGCTACTACAATACGGGGTGCTGCTGCGCGTAGCACAATCCTACACATTACTTCACTTTTGCCACACACTTAAAATTAAATTTATTTCTATTATTGTGTGGCCTCATGTTAATAATCTTGTAGAGTGGTCGGTTTATTGCGGTAGACCATTATTATGCACTAAGTAAAATGATATTCTCGAGCAAGAAGTCGGAGATTTAATGAGCAAGCTGTGGCTGCTCTGAACTGTTTGAATGTTTTTAACTTTTTGTCTCTGTAAAAGCAAGTACTGTATACTTTTTTAAAATGAGAAAATAAACGAGAGAGCGTTTGCTTTTCTAAACCGAGAATAATATTATGTACTGAGTATTCTGTTTTTAATTATGCCCCATGTTTTAATGCATTACAAAAAGAGTAATGCAAAGAGTTGGCTTCTATTTTAGCACTCTGTAATATGTCATACGTGGGGAAATCAAGTTAGTTTGCCCGTTGACAATTTTTACAGATATGTGTGCACATGTAGTATATTTTACGAAGTCAAGATCTGCTTTTCGAGATCATTATTTCTAGGAGAAGAGACCATTTATAAGTTATGATTCAGATGACGTTTTAATGGGAGACAACATTTAGCATAAAGACATCAAAGCTTCTCAAATTCAGGTAGGTATAGGATAACATACCTACCTTCAAGTCCAGGACTTCAAGTTGTGAATTCAATAGATAGGTAAGGATCTACATATCTCAGTACCGGAAATTAAACAATTATATAGAGAACTGGTGCAGTGTGTTTTACAACGGCCGTATCGAGATAGTTCAATAGATTTACCTTATTTGGTACTAACTGGAAAATGTTCTATCCATGAATGTTTTTTATTTTTGTTATAGTAGTATTGATTTTGAATCCAGACTTAAGCCGGCAGCCTCAAAATGATTAAATATTATATAACATACGTATCCTACATAGTTTTCTTTTGGGTATCAGCCATTTGTTTAAACATTTCGCTCTATATTCCTGCAATTCATTCTTGCTGCTGTCATTTTCTTTTGGCTTTCTCAGCGTTCTTGTGCGCGAGGGAAACCTACAAAGACTCGGTCTCTTGATTCAATAATGTACATGATGAAGGAGCGATTTAGAAAACCTATTTTTTCTTGTTGTCTTCCACGCATGTTATAGTACCACTGTTATATTGCCGCAGCATTTTGTTAAAGATGCTGTCCCATCAGATGGTCAATTCAAGTGCATGAGTCCGAAGATTGTATCTTCATGCCTCATTGCTCACCGCAGCTCTGTACAGTGTACAACAAGCGTTATTAATACATTTACGTCTGCTGGCGTTATCTACGACAAGGCCTAGCCAATAGGTACTTAACTACACCTTGGTGAACTCTTAACCCTTTCAAGAATAAAGATCTCTAAGCCCTGTAGATGAAAGAAACGAAACTAGAGGCAATTCATTCATGTTTTAACATAACAAGCGAAGCGACACCTCGGTCTTGGTCGTGGGAAGAAGAAAGCGCGAAACTGGTGCTTCGAGGGAGAATCGAGCTATCGGCTCTGTTGTATACTATGTGTGTGTCTGAGTCGGAGGCTGGAGAGGCGATCCTGAAGATACTTATGTGTTGTAATGCACAACTTATAGCTCTTGTGGCAGCCATTCGGGTCTGAGAGATGCAAATAAGATCACTAAATTAAGAGGCGGTTTAGAGGCATGCAAGTAAATGGATGAGGTCCTTTTCTAGAAAAAAAGTAAAGAGATTGACATGTCAAATAGAATCAAGAGAGGATGTGTGTTACTTTTGTAGCGAGATAATCTAATAAGCTTATCGTAAATAAGTGAGAAACACGACTTGATGTTGGGAAATTAGACATGGTTTCTTTTTATGAACGTTATCCTTCAGTTCGGAAGGAAGTTATGATAATTATTTAAATGGTATTTGATTGGGTATGCTTGATTCTAGCTCCCATCCCTATTTAAAACCCATTAGTGAAACTTTTTTTCTTTTTTGTATGGTGGTCCCAATTTTTAGTGCAAAGCAGTTTTTCCGCTTGGTGGAGGTGCCGAGTTCAAGCGTAGCGACATCGCGAATACACTTTGAAAACACATAACGCTCGAATTGTTTGAATACTCTCCTGTTGGCTGTTACCTCAAATAACATTTATTTAGTGCCCCATTTTACCTGTTCGCATTTCCTAATGACCTTTATTAATAAATGATTTGAAACTAGACGTAAACCGAGGCGGTTAAAACATTTTTCATTTAGAAGACATAAATAAACACTTTATGTTCATACTAGAGACATATAAATGTTCTTCCTTTTTGCAACTTCGTTAACTTTAGTAAACGAAATTGAAAGAATCGTAAATAATGTAGCCATTTGTTGATGTTCCAAACAGCTCCTTGAGGACATAGACTTGAATATAGACGTAACCCTGGCGCAAAAAAAGCATTACATTCTGAAGCATCCTCCCCATTCTTGAATGAGACGCGTACAAATGCTCACATTATGGTGTTGCCATTGAGAGCTCCATACTGAGATGTGAATCTATTTGAATCATGGTTGTTAATAAATATGAGTATTTCAGTAATTGTGACTCTATTGCAAAGGGATGAGTATTATATCTAAAAGATGGGTGTGTCACATCGATTTGAAAAGAATTGTGGGCGTCGTGTTCGTATGTGAGATTGTTTTAGGATATATGTTCAATAATTCATTCGGCTTATTTTTCTCAGTTGGAAGTCTGAGAACTTTTGCTCTTGGAAACGAAGACTTCCCTTTAGGTTCTGATTTAACAAATGTATAAGTTTTTGTTTGTTTCAGTTCAAAGAAACCGTTCCCTTTGGCAACTAAACAAGCTGCAACACATATATTCGGTGTGTGGCTACTTTCCAATTTTTAGCATAAAATACCGCGATATAAAATCTTGTATTCTTTAAATTGAAAGTAAGTACGAGACCATGTGAATTAATGATAATAGATCGGTCCAATTTGCAAGGATACCATGCCAACTCCATCCATCCTTGGCACGGCCAAGATATCGATTAATAATATCCACTTGCTATGCAAACAAGGTTCGGTAAACAGTGGTAAGACTCGGTTCGGAAGGCCCAGTCATCCACCGGCAATTACCAAGCTATGTGGAATGATCACCGGGCTTGTCAACGGGTTGATTCGATCTCATCTCTATGAAATTTTAATAGTTCTATGCGGATAGCAGCGAGCCGTATGCGATGGACCGAAATGCACCGAGTAGACGTGCCTTCATATCGGGCCTGGCCAGTCCTTAATCGCACTCGTACGATCGTAATAATTGATCGATAAATCAACCAGATACTTGAGAATTTAGATCACATCTTTCGAATGCAAATCATCAATAAAATCGTTTCGTTTCAGAACCAAAAAATATATCTGCATAATTTTGCATTGAGTTAGATCATAAGTGAGAGTATAAATACATATTCGGAGCATACTAAATAATTATTGCTTATTTGTATTCAAGATACGTTGGCAACGTTTAAAGCTAAGTAGAAGCCTAAATGTTCGTCCATCTATTGGGGTGCCCCAAGGGAGTTTGTTAGACAGACCAGAGTTGCATATACTGGACCAGGACGAGTGAAACAGGACCAGCTAATGCATTTCTAATTATACACTTATGCAAATTGTTTCATGTGTCAAATCAAGTGGTGTGGCTCCAAGGTTTAGGTTACTTAACCTGACATCTTTCCACAATGTTTGGGAGGAACTTGAGCCGCATAATTGCGCGCTTGCTGCTTAATTTTCACCAATACTAATGAGAATTAATGTTCATTTGTCTCGTCGCTGACAGAGCCATAGTTAACTTATCAATCAAGTCAAATCATAACAGGCGTGATAGTCCGATACGATGGCCACTAATTTATTTCATTCATATACCTCTATGCGTTGTAATTAATAAAATATCTGATTACGAAATAGCAGCATTGTTTTTATGCCCGGATTTTCATTTGTTAATTTATTTCAAGTTGAATAACCAGAGGGAAAAGCAAAGCAAAGCAAAGCCGACAAGCATGAGATAAAGTGGAAATTTAATATGTTTTGCGGACCAAATCGAGTTTGTTATTTTGCTTTTCAGAATAGTAAAACAACAGTAATTAGTCATCCAGAGGAAAACTCGACTCTAAATTCAAAGTTATTTCATAAATTCTACACTACGTTTGCCTATGGTTTGACTCCTACTCGCTGCAAAAACACCCCATGAACCTGGAATAGCAATTAATCTCTCTCTTTGTCCGCCTGTTCCTTGTTTCCAGCTTTCAGATGAATCTCAAGTAATTGCGGAATTGCTGTTTCAGCCGCGTGTGAGCTGTGCAGCAGCCTCCAGCTCAGGGGCAAATGTTCAACTGAAACTTTATTCGCCCCAACCTCTTGTCTGATATGGAATCATGGATACGTTATGCCTCCCACTACAAACACAGCTCAACAATAACACACATACTACACCCATTTCACTCTATGGCTAGGTTACTAATATGAACCCTCCCTCGAAATGCGACCACAGAGATAATATATGCAACTCTTTGCTTGTGGCAATACCAATGGAGATTGGTTCTATTATACACTAAGCTAAATTATTCCACATTATTAATCAAGATCTTTGTCTCGTAGAAAGCGAACGAGACGTTTAGCTATGTTTAATTATCATTCTCTTACTAAGATTTAATTAAAATAGTTGTAATACTGTTGACGTAGAGTATTGAATTGCTGTCTCTGGCTAAATAAGTACCTTTTTAATTGTTCGTCTGCATCCCGATTACGAAATGTTATAGCCTCAGGTGAGATTGAGTTCAATTGAAACGTAACATTGTTTTACATTGCATTGTTAGCGTAGGTCTCAGCAATAGAAACATTTGCGAAACTGAAGACGGAAATTATGCAGTGAAATAAGATAAAAGCAAATTAATATTGCCAACCTCTGTAATTCTTTTGCTTCAGCAAACCATGGTTTATAGCATCTAGCATTAATTCAATTAAAAAACTACATAGGTGTGCCCCGCAAAATAATTCAGTTCTGCATTTTATATATTTTTAAACGACGTCACATAAAATAATTTCGGATACATTAATTAAACGGATTGATTAAATTACTACTCAGTTCCTATAACGTTTCAATTAAACAATACAGATTATTTGCGTACGATTTCAGAGTTATTGGAGCCCCCAGCCGAGATTATGTAGATCAGAATCCCAAGCGCACAGCCATATCAGGTAACGGTATCATGTTTGTAACGCACCAGGCATTTTATACGGCTGTCCTCCAATCGATTATGTACAGCGATGGGTAAGCCACGCTCAACTAACATACGTCTATCAGCCTTTTATAGAAGTTTGGTTTTAATTATTACGAACAATGATTTGTAGCCATTGGCATTAACTTTCATACCATCACAGACAACTTCATTCTCCGCCAGAGGTAACTAAATAAGATTCCATCTGTATATGTATTCTAATAAACTCAACCCCCATAATCAATACGAATATCTCATTGAGCATAGAGCATATACCCACTCCGAAATTAGCCTTAGGATAGTTTTTAAGATCCAAATTTAACGATAACTCACCAGAATAATTGTTTTAAACTTCCTTTTACGTATCTGATACCGGCTTGTGTTCTAAAGAGTGTCAGATTCGACGGACGCCGCGTAAAAATAAGTTTACAGAAGCAAGCAACGGCACAGCGTCCTGGCAACTGACACTCGTCCGTGGGGTGCATACAGTCCCCCACACTCTGCTCTAGCCACCCCAAACAGCTGTTTAATCACAATCCTTGCATTCTGACGTCACCAGGCTTATCGTCTATGTTTAGTCTGGACGAGGGAAGCGGAACGGTGCTTTGCATAGAGTTCAACTGAAAAGTAACGCTTATAGCTTTGGAGGGAAAATTTTTACAAATCACTATGGCAAAGTTGAAACAGATAATTCGATGCTAAAAGTAAAGATTTTCGGTGGGAATTGTTAATTAGACGTGGTTAAATGGCTAATTTATTCGGATCTAGGGATCCGGGCAGCGACTGGTCGAGGGTTTCTTTCAATGTTGGCGCTGGTAGTGGTAGTGAATACGCTGTACGTGCCCATCTGTGAAAGCTGCAGGATGCAGCACGGGGGCACAGCAGCTGTCTGGAGGGGTGGTGGCCGGGGCACAGGGGCACGGGTGCTCGGGTGCAGATGGGGGTCCCCTACCGCATAAACAATTTTTATTATTTCTTGCAATTAGTATTTTTCTGTAAATTTGCCGTTCGAATAAATTAACTGCTGCAGCGGCTAGATTGATTGCAACCATAATTTTAAAAATTTTTCTTAGGAACCGCTCGCTATGCGTTGCTTTATAGAGTTCAATAAAACACGACAGAAAAGTAAAAAGTTACTTAACAACTTGTTATAAATACTTCAGAGCAGACACCACATGTATAAAGGTTTACAAATTATAAATGCACAAAATGTTTTATGCCAGTTGGGTCCATACTTCATTAATTGGGATCATTATGCAAATTTTTAATCACCAGTTGCAGAAGATAATTTTTCTCCGGTACGCGTTATATATTCGATCCCGTGCCGAGAACGTTAAATGGGTGCTCCTTTCGCATCATCCCGTGGCATCTCGTTATAATGGTGAACCTGTTCTCGTTTCTGATCTTCGAAGAGAGTTTTTACGAGAACATATTCTCCATATGATTAGACCCTAACCACGTTCGGATGTGACGTGACTTGTCTACCTTTGCGAGCTTCTTCAAGTTTTCAATGCAACTTGGCTCGAGTCATCAATCACTTTGCTTATGAAATGAACGCATGTGTTCCGTAATCTTAGAACAAACGACGAGAGAGTAAAGTAGCAAGATCACTCGCCAAATCGTGATATTCGGAAAAAACGATCATTTACTCAATGTCTGGGTTAGTTATACATTTCATTAATTTAAGAGAAATTGCAATAGGCCCACCCTGCATGAGTTCTTGCAAACAATTACGTCAGAAAGTTTTGTTCGTCTTTTTGTGATTATGGTATAATCTGGATATTTTAAAATCCCTCTGCGCGTTCTCGCAGTCGGTTCCGTCCTTCGTGTCGCTTCTAAAATCAATGTTTTGTGTCTGCAAGAGAGCTTGTTCAATTCCATTCAGTCATTTTGAATACATAATGGAAGCACTAATGAGATGAGGGCTAAAGGGGAACGTTACTTATAAGTTTAGTGGAGACCCGCATTACAATCTTTCTTCTCGCGAATGTATTTTACGTGAGAAAATCACATTCCCAACTCTGCGCGGTGAATGGGAAAATTCGAGAGTAGGAAATTGCGAAGCATTTCATGTATAACGCCATGTCAATTCACTCCGTTTTTAATAGCTTTTTTTCGAGTTTCGTATAAAGTTTGTTATAGCAAATAACTTTTCTACTATATGTTTTTTGGGGTGAAAAGGGTTCTTTTCGTAGTGGGTTCACCCTTTTCGTTTTTACCCTTTTATCGTAAAAATGAGCTGAAAGAAAATAAAGTGTCCTACTTTTATTCCCATGTGAATTTGGATTAAGTAAGCTATTGTGTGTTTTCCAGACAAAATTGACGTGCCCTGTAAATCGATATGTGATAAGAAATTTAGTCCTCGAGAGGGTTTACTCCTGAAATGGGGAAACTTTTATCGTTTGCATCACAGGTTTGCATGAAATATTTGTCTTCTTTTCTCGTTTCATTCCCTTTTCACAAACCTCCCTTCTCCCTCTTTGATTCAAACAAGGAAGTTTTTTTCTATATAAAAAGAGGAAATCTCTAGAGCTACCTGATCAATAGCCCCGGAAAAAGGTTTCCAATATTTTGGAGAACATAATAACATGTAGGGAGGCGAATTTCAGCAATTTTCTAAAGATATTGCTCAAAATGGGGTAAATGGGGTGAACTCACGTAATGTATACTCCCTGCACGAATCCTTCCCACTACAGATTTCCCCAATAGATTCCACTTTTTAACAGTAGCTTGACACAAGTGCATTGAACGCTGAGCTAAGAATAAGCTTTCTCAGTTCAGCGATGTGACATTTGACCAATTTCGTCCTATTTCACTCCTCTATTTGACCGATCTAGAGGTGTGACGTTTCGATGTCAAATAACATGTTTTCCTTTTACCTGAAATCCGACTAGACGCAAAAAATTGGACATTAATCTGGGCTGACGCAAAATTCCCCATTTTCCCGTTTTCAATAAAAATGTGTTCTATCTCGACGAAAGGGGTGTGAATTCAAGAAAGCTTTTTTTCCGCATAAAATAAAACTCTTCCATCACATAAATAATCCATTCAATCCTTTAGAGGGAACAAACCAGTGCTTCCTTGCCAGTATTTTCTCTTTCCAATTTTTACAAAAACTTTTAAATCAACAAAACCCGTGGGAGAGATTCTGGCGCCCCTCTCTTTCCCCATCTCATGCTCAAAATTCATTTCTAACGGCAATTATTGCCAGCTTTCCCATAAAATCTCTTTCAGCTTACGTTATCTGAAATTTAACGTCCAACCTCTTTATAACGGCATCACCTAAAACCGAGTTTTCATATCTGGCATCATTTTTGATTCCATCAGCTGTTCGGTCGTGATCTGGCCGATTAGTGCAGGGTGCTTAAGCGGCAAGGGGTTATAGCTGAACTCGGTCGGCACAACTTGTATGGCTTGATCAGAGATTCGCTTCTAAACATGTCGAGGAATTTCCAGATCGGACTATCGATCGCCTAGATGCACTCTGATATCGTCAATCCCCGCCATCTCACGAAGGCGGTGGCTCACAGATGAAGTTGTCAGACTCCACATGAAGATCTTCGTCGGTGGCACAGCGTCGATTCCCATTTCCCATTTAGCTGGCCTTCCCAATCCCAAACTGATTGTCTCCAGAATCTATCAATATCCTTTTAAATCTAGACGTTTCGAAAAATATCGTCTACCGTTCTAATGATTGTGCAACCGAAAAAGCCACAAATTAGCAGGACCACCCAATTGGCCCTCGTGAAAACAGCAAGGAAAGGGCTTAATTATAGTATGGAAACGGCTAACCCTTGAGAGCTTCTGCAAGCAAGTCTTCATCCGTGTTTCAATTTAGTCTCGATGATTTACAGGTGCTCTGTGATTGGATTGATAGCTCCGTTGATGGCTTCTCAGAGAGTGTTTCCTTGCAAAACGTGCAATTAAAGCATAACGACGTGAAGTAGTCGAGGCGATCGTTAACCGCCCGAACACGTAGAGTTCAGTTTGTCCTCGCACCGACCATTTACTCGGCGGGTTTCCTTCCAATTCACCACACGTTCAATGGCAAAACAATTTCGGTCCACTTTATTACAAGGAGGTAAGTGTCAAAAAAGCAGACGAGCAGAGGAGAGCGGACGGCATGCTACAGAATAGCTGAGTGTGTAGTTACAAGTTTTACCACGATCGTGTTTGTATATGGTTTCGGCCTGGCATCAATGAAAACGGAAGAATTTCGTTCTGTTTTTTCGAGGAACACATAATCCGGTCCTGCTATAGCTGCGTCACAGATCGGTCAATGAGTTGTAAAACTTGATGAATAATGCAATTTGCGCTAGTCTGAACGGGACATGCGACACAAATAAATCATCATTATAATCCAACAGTTTCAAGTCGATTTGGCGGCGGAATGGTCTCCTTCGGGGTGCATGCATGCAAAGCAGCTGTCAATTAAATTGTTTGAAACATTTACGAAGTCGGGACAAAATTCGAGGAGAAATCTGTACGTAATTCAAATTTATGCTAATTATTTGATGGCATTTAGAAAAAAATTGATCGTCTGAATAATATATTAAGAAGCGAAGTGGAATTTTTACTCTAATAAATCATCGATTTCTTGTTAACTCTATGTTTTGATCGATGGCTTCTTCGTCCTGTTAACATGACCCCCTGGAAGTCTCTTAAATCTTCGGGGTTTCGATGTGTGCCGGCAAATCAAAGGTCTGCATTTCGATGCGAAACCAGACATCTGTGCTGCTTCAGTCGCAACGAAAATTAAGAAGTCGAATATTTGTGGTCAGCTGGACTTGACTATTCTTGAGGGGCGAAAAGGACCGTTCGCAATCGAACAGGAGTGATGCAACCACCATGCTAGTTATTAATAACTTCTAGAATCACCAACATAATGACCAGCAGGCTCTCTACCCGCATACTTTTGAAGGCTGCTTCTGCATCTGTTTCGGTCCACCGTCGTAGGACAAGGCTTGGAAGTGTTACTTTCATGTGCCATAATAGAGACACAATGTAATTACATTATAGGTACTTCTTGGACATTGTGGTCTGGTGATGAGTTTTTTTAAGTACTCGCTATAATTATATCTTGGAATTCACATACACATAATTTACAAATCAAACGCACAAAACTTGTAATGAGCCATCATGAAGTGGTTAGCTCGCTAATTTTTCCTCGTCTGTAAAAAGTTGGTAAAAGAAGTATTTTATTTTGTACTAACGATGGAAGGATTTCAGCCATTAATAACTAAAATTAAAAGTCGAAGGTAACTTCATTTTTTTCCAGACGGAGATTGCCGAAAATACACTGTGTGATTAATCAAAATAGCATAATAGAAGTACGATGCCAAAGATTTATTTCTTTAATGCGAAATGCCATCGGAGACATAATTATTTGAAACTCACCACCTTCATATTTATTGTTATGATCATCATTAGCTTTGAGACTTTTCCTCCGCCAACACAAATAAATAATTTGCAGAGTGAAGAAGTGTTGGAAGAGTTAGCACATCGCACATTTCTTGGCACTGTACATATAGTGCCCAGCGAAACCCACCAAACCCCTGGCAAAAAAGTAACCAAAGAGGAGATAAATAACAAGAGATATCTTCACAATCAGCACCCATTCTTTAAATCACCCAACATATACACTTTCAGATCTCGCAGTATATAGATGCTAAGCTAGATGCATAAAACACAGAATCTATTCCAATTACTTTTATTCCAACATTAATCACTGGAATATAATAGGCTATGCAAAGATATGTGAGAATAGTTTCTTCTAGAATCTAGTCTGGATCGATTGATCGCCGATATACATACCAAACAAAAAGTATTATAATCCAGAGAGAATGTCATTTTAAAAACTAGTTTCAAAGGAGCAAATTTAAGTTATTTCCCGAGTAAAACAAGCAATAAAATCACTAGATGTAATTCCATTCCAATCTGATTTATGATAACACATATACCTAGGCATGCCGAGAGAAGTCAAGCTCTTTGTCAATTACAACGAATAGCTGGATTCACAGATATACGTGCACTTATACCTGTGATGAGATGAGACCTATGTGGAAAATATAAAACTCGATTTTCCCAGAGGCTATTCATTATATGACGTATCGAATATTCTTAGCACGTATATCTAAAGCAGACCAGCCAAGTGATAACGATCATAGAGGGAGCTGATCGTCTGCTGAATCGAACAGGGAAGCCAACGTCCGCCGCTCGCGACACCGGATGCTAGGTGCTGGATGCTGGATGCTGGATGCTGGATGCTGGATGCTGCAGTGAACAAGACGTTGATCGATCGACTACATCTTTCATTGTTTTCCCACGCATCAAACTATTCGATTGACAAGATCCAATCACAATTTGAACTCGATTCACCAAAAAGACTGTTTCTTTTATTTTCCCAATCGAGAATGCTTTATACCAGTTTAATTGCTACTGTTCAAACAAACTGTAAACGTTCGTACGTGAAGTAATAGTAAACTATTTGTAAAACGCAATTTTTTATCAAAATATTTAAGTGATCGTTATTATGTCCATGATCAGCCTCAACAATAACCTTGATTAGTTTAAATTTGTACACCCTTAATGCGTCGATAACCTGCTTGCCTAGGGCGTGCTTACAAGCTAGAAGTAGGAGCGTCATTAAGTTGACTGGTCGTTTATAAGTTATCGAGAGAAGAGACAGAAATTTGAAACCAGCTTCTGTGTACATCTGCTCAAGCAGGTACAAGAAGGTGTAGAAATATACAGTGCAAGTTTTAGGGTGTCTGGCGGCAGGTCCGCCAACGCCCGCCATACTCATTTCGCAGCTTGAAATGTATCATTTTATTGCTACTTCGATCGGCTTTTTGTGCTGCGAATACTTGAGAGATGTTTGGGAATAACTTTGTTACGATGTCTTCATTGAAATGGTGATCATCAAAGTGGAAATCGGCGAATTATAAGGAGCAATATAAAATACTGTTCCTAAGTCTTACTTATAAACTTAGGTATATACATGTTTCAAGCTTTTTATGAACCTAACTATGAAATATTTCTGTCCAACTCCTGTCATAGCATGGAGCAATGCTTGACAAAACGATATATATAGTAACCTTTTTGACAGCATTGCTTCACACTATTTCTGCATTGTTATATTCGGTGCAGGCGAGCGAAAATATTTGTACATCTAAAAGAGTGTGTGAGAGAGAGAGAGAGAAAGGTGATCATTGATCAGTAGTGGTTCCTTGTTAAACTGTAAGGAAGACTAACTTGAATATGCGTAACGACTAACTACCTATAATGTCGTCTTTCCTGATTAACTCGAATCTAATAAGTGGGCCATAAATCTTTGTACGAAAAGACTTCACCTTGTTCTCTCGTGTAATCCATCTTCATTGCAGCAAAGATGCCCTGTCAGCTTCCGCTTCACTGTACATCGAGTACAGACATCCAAACCTCGTTACGACGTTTTAATTAAACAATGCCATGTGCATAATGATAATGACTTTCAATTACATCTAGCACTAAATTAAAACCGAGAAATTAATTGGTACCTAATGAAGATCTCTTGTCAGTTTGCTTCTTGTAAATCCACAAAGCAATGGGCGAAGTCTTTTCGCTAAAGAAATTTAAGGGAACAATGAACAGTCTATTTACTTATTCGATTTGATTAATATTTCAGTGTTTTTATACTGCTGTTTAGTATGGAATAAAAATATTTAAAGCCGGTCTCGACTGCAAATTTACAAGTCAGCATTTGCAAGTACATTCAAGACCATAAAGTAAGCTTCCTTTAGACATGTTGGCACAAATGAAAGACATTTTATTTAGACTCCCGTAATGCACCAACGCTATAAAACATAAAAAAAGTAAGTACCAACTATACAGTTTGCGTCTTGAAGGCATGTCTTCTGCCACCATGCAATATACCAAAGTATATTATTATTGTATACAATGTTATGCAACTCAAAGCAATATTCATTTCGTTTTTCATCTGCATTGATCCCTAGTAACTCATCCGACTATTACCATGCGATCGTCTCCGATATGGCATTATTCGAGCCTTTGTGTTGAGAGCTCCCGTCATGAGAGTATGGGGATCGAAAAATATCTTCTTCATAATGATAATTCTATTCTTATAAATTCCTCTGAACTTGTTATCTTAATAATGAAATCTATATAATGAATCTGATGATGATGAGATAATGATCACGCACATGTAAACATCATCACTTTATCGACTGGGGTGGGGTGGGGGTCCGGGGACAGGGTGAGGGGTTGGTTGCTTGAAGTAGAATGGCCACACTATTTCTTGATACCGACTTCCATGTACTTGCACTGCGAAGGTGCGCATTGGCAATGCGCAATGAGACACCCAATTATTATGACTTGCCAATCATTAATTATAAATAAACTGGTTCTATGTTTAAGATAAGCCACATACATTTCTTTTTGTGCCACCCGTACGAAAGACATTGCGGTTCTATAATTCTATTGTAGCTAGATCTTGATTATGTGACAAGTAACCAACAATGAATTCTAGGGATTCCGACCTTCGTGTCTACAGCACTACTAAAATGCCTAATTGCATTCTGAACATCATTTATACAAAACCGTAGGCTGCAATTTCACATGATGGGTTCATAGAATTTTCGCTCACTGCGCCGAAACGATGAAAACTTTTGTTAGAAAATTAACGAAGTTATGACTTTGAAGCAAATTCATGAAAGGAACCCTAGTGGATTATTAATTATGTGTGTTTCTATTCCATGAGCTTTGAAGTTTCACGTCGGCGTTGTTTTACAATAAAACTAATTTCGGTTTTGTGAAGGGTTTGTCCTTTGAGCAGCAAAGCAAAGGTATGATAATGTGCGCTTGGATCATGTTGGAGGAGGATGGGCAAGTGAAGCTGTGCAGCATTAAAGTGTCAGTGGAACCGAGCGTGTCCGATCGTTGATTTGTCTGAATTGGATCCCCGCTAGGCGACACCTTTCTAACGAGATGAAGATGAAATGCCTGCCATTGACAGCTATAGCTACATTCGAGATGTTATTGTACGATGCCATCGCATCTTTGCCTTGTAAACTAATTTCAACAACTCGTATGAAATGTTACATAATGTAAGATTGTGACACTGATAGACCGAGCGCAATTTAAGAACAATATGCAATTTTGCTAAGACGATAAAAACGGGAAATTCATCAGATTATTTCCTCCTTCGCTCGGAATCGACCGGCACAAAGTTTCTAATAATTTTGTTAAAAAACTTTTACGAGTGAACATAAAAGATTGTTTAGGTCAATTTACGTCAAATATCAGGCAAGCTCGGCTGTCGGGACCTTAAAATCGACCGACGTTTTAGTGCGCGGCGTCCTTTCAAAGCATTTCCACAATCATCATTTCCTAAAAACTACCCTTTCTCATCTCCTTCTCGAGAGTTAAGATGTCATGCCCTTTACATTTCGCGGTGCATTTTTGATCCCTTGGATATTATGATTGCCTCCATTAGACATTATCAAATTTTAAAGAAAGCCAGTCGCCAACGAGACCATTTACTTCAAGAATCAAGACTGCATCAGTTTGCTCTGCCAGCGCCTCACAAATCTCTATTAGATGATAATACAGCGACAGCTGTCCAGATTTCGCTTCCGAAAATCGCAGGTAAGGCTTGTTCCTGTCATCCGCAACCCTTTCAGGACAGTGGCATCGGAAGGACAGTGACAATGTCAGCGTGTGCAGTGTGCAGTGGCTGGCAGATGCACTGCGAGGGTGTCAACAAGTGAGCAGATCGGTACCCCAGGGAGGGGGAACGAACATAATACACAAGACAGCATATGGCCACAGTCAAGCTCAAAAATCTCGCATCATTTTATAATTGAGAAAGGTACATAAAGAACTATAATCGTCGTGTTTCCTGTGCATTCCACACGTGATCGCGCTGCGGTGTTTTTCCAAAAAGCGACGGCGTTAAAGAAACTGAAAGTAAAAACAGTGTTTGATGTTGGTGGGCAGCGGGCAGTTACTATGATTGTAGGAGCAGTGGGAGTTGGCCAGAGCACCCTGATTTAATGATGGCCTGTCCGACAGCAGCAGGAGAGACATGCTTGCTCTGGAAGCGACTCGCCGAGAAAAAGTCGATTTTTAGCTGTCATCGCAAACACCAGAGGTACCAATTGCTCGACGTGCCCGCGAACGCAAGAGGGGGTGTGATCGTTGGTTAATGGTCGGCCAGTTTATTAATATTCAGTTCAGTGTTTGAAATTTAAATATTGGATTTGTTATGTTTGATTTGCTAACACCGGAGGAAACAGTCGGAAAAGTTGTTAGAGGTTGGTTTTGTTTATCTGACAAGAAAAACAGAAATGCCACAGGACGTTTTATTTTTATGTGTTATAAATTTATGCAACTATTTCATTGTATAAGACTATGGACACAGTTGAGACGGTAGGATATCTGTAACGAATGTCGGCTAGGTACCTTCGAGTGGAGAAGGAGCCTTCCAAAAACCGTTGCGAGACGCACATTTCTTCTGGCAAGGGCAAGGCGCAACAGACGGGTCAACGAATGTTTCAAAAAGAGCAACATATGGCTAGCGAATAAAATCCAATAGATTATTGTTGTCTGCCTATTTCGTACTTATGTACCCTTGGCCTTGTCTTGCACTAGCCACAGAGAGCCAAAAGAACTATAATAG
This sequence comes from Nemoura dubitans, assembly GCA_921293005.1. Taxonomy (NCBI): domain Eukaryota; kingdom Metazoa; phylum Arthropoda; class Insecta; order Plecoptera; family Nemouridae; genus Nemoura; species Nemoura dubitans. The sequence goes on from OV121074.1 coordinate 17,973,814, forward strand.
AAGGCATGCTCTACTATAAAAATAATTGAATCTTTTACCTTCTTGCATCTGTTTGTAGTTGTACCATTCATGCACTTCAGTGATACTAAAAGCGAAACTTTTCAATGCACTAATCGTTCTGGACACTTTTATGTCGCCTGTCATTGAAATAAGAAGTTAAAGCTTCAAGCAGTAATTTCGTACAAATAATTGCATTCAATTGCATTGCACGGTAAAACGCACAAGAACAATTCGATCGACGTGATGCCTGCACGTTATCTTCTCAATTGAGTTATACAAACCTGTCTGAGCAATAATTTGACGCTTATAACCATTACCTACCTATATGTATTACATTGCCTGTGTGTACTTGCCAAGCTTGTGAATTACCCGGTGACAGCAAAGAAAATCAGCTCTTACAACGTACCAAATACGCGAGGCCTTGTCGATTTACACACAGATCATTATCCTTTATCATAATAGCATCAGTTCCATATAGTTCAACGAAGAAGATATAATATGTCTCGTTGCCTGCATTCATAACCCTTAATTGTCGACCTGAATTCTGACACTTGCAAATTAAAGCTGTGTATTCACCAAGTAGACTCTTTCCGTAACTGCAACATACGAGTGAGGTTGGCGTTAAACGAAACAAAATTAAAGAAGCGTGGTTGTGACTTGTGCGATATTACCATATCCAGCCATTTAGCCGTAAAATTTTAAATCGATCTAAAATTGTGTCGTTTCCCAGGTTTTCATACCCCACTTTTATTTCCCTTGGTGATAACACTATATAACAAGTGCAATCACGTCATGTTTCACAACGTGTTTTATCCTTGTTAGTAGCACCGAGTTACCCCAAGTTACACCTGTCGATCACGCTCTTGGCGCGTTATCTGAGCACGGCTTTAAGGAAATTCGTGGGCCCCGAGGCCCGTGACCACACGAATTCATCAAATCGCCAGATTGTGCGACAAGCTCCGGTGTAAGCTGCAAGGATCGCAGCCATGGCCACAGCAACCACGCCTTCTTGTAGGTCCACGGCATTAGTCGATTTACTGCAGATTATACAAACAAATTTCTTTTATGGCCGTCGAATACGCAAGTAATTGTTTGACTTTGATTTAATATCTATGACGAACATCGTAACGTAAGTAACGTAATTTGGGATGGGTGGGGTTGGTATAGACATAATATAATCTGATCAGATGAATATCAATGCGGTATTGAAAGATAATTCCATTTATTTTATCGATAGATTTATCTTTATAACAACATTTTTGACATAAAACACCGTATTTACATGGAACAAAGTCTACTTGTTCTTCATATCTCCCATTCGCCAATGACACTTAGTGTTCTATTGAGTAGCGTTTTTGTACAGCGGCCTGTACAGATGCATTCAGCGTTAATGCTTGTTTATAACAAGAAGCTCACTATTATTAACGTAAACAACAAATTAACTAAGTAATAAAGTCAACAATAAAAACAATTCAGATCATTAGTAAACATAGAGGAGGAGTTTTTATCACGATTGTGAGGAGACTCGTATAATTATTCTAAGACATGTTTTTGTACTGAATACTGATACATTATCGTATACTGGAAATTAGTTTTGTTGGTGTAATTGGTGTAGGTAATTGCAGTAGCATTTTGCAGTAACTTATTATGTAAATGGAGCTATTAACTAGTTAAATTTTAATTTAGATTATGCTGATACAGCAGATTCAGAAAAACAAATTTGTCGAAATCATTTAATTTTCATCGCAATATTTCATAGAAATATAGTAAAAGGAATGCCAAGATGATCAAATATTTCATGCAATATAATATATCTCGTCGTCAATACACATAACAAATTTGATTTCATAACATTATGTAGTAAACTACAGTTGAAAAGGAAGGTCCATATCTCACTATACGCAAACTGAAAACCACCTCCAGCCGTCAATGGAATGTTCCCGATGTCACACAGTATCCACCGTTACACCTTCGTCGATTCAAATTCATTGACCGATAGCCCGAAAAAAAAGCGCACACCTTTCGGCTATCGCATGTTCTTATATCGAGGGCGGTCGAATGGTGCAGAACGCATCCACCCTCTGCGCCAGTCTGTTGTCGGCATCTGTCAGATTGCCCCTCGCCGCAGCCTCCACAAGCACCCTCTCCTGTTGCGACACCAGGTGGTGTTTTAGTCCCTGCACCACTGGGTGCTCGCTCGAGTATTGCTCTTCTTCGACAAGGTATCTGATCGCTTCGTCCATGCAGTTGGTGTAGCCCGCGAGGATGAGGTTGTGTCCGAGGGTATTGGTGTTGTTCGAGTCACTTTCGGTCCACTCGAGTCGGGAGTTGTCTCTGGCCACGTCGTCGTCGTCCTCGTCGCAGGAAAGATCGTCTTCGTCGCTCATTTCGAAGGAGTCTGTTTGCCCGAGAAGAGTTGCTATCCGTTCTGCCATTGCTGTAACAAAAAGAAATGGAAACACTTTTAGAATTGATGACTTTTGAAACTTTTTCTTGGTAGAAAAGAATCATGCTGGTGCCGGTGAGAGAGCAAGCAAAGACGACGGGAAATGATGTAAGGCTGCAGATGCGGCCGCTTCTGAGTGTTGGAGGAACATCCCCACATTTTTCCGTTATGCAATGAGTGGGAGTCAAGGAAAACCTCTGCTAATCGCTGCTGGACATCGGAATCGAACCTTGGACCGTTCAATAGCAAGGCAGTCAAGTCTAGCCAAGAAAGCATCAGACACCATTAACAAGAAATGTATGACTATAAAGTAAAAAGTATAAAATTATTGATCTAAGGATTTTATCACATGTAAAATGTTGTTCTAAAAATACCGAGTCGTGATAATTGTATGCTGCCGTCGTTTCCACGAGTGCACAATATTACAGTGTATCGTGTTGTGATTGTGAACGTATTCACCTTTTGATTCTTTGATAAAGGATTCGACCGTTGGCTCTAATTACACAATATGTACTGGATAGTGACTAGTATTTTGTGACCATACACTTTTCAAAAGCCTGTGGACCTTTTTAATATGTATAACTACTCTACATATTCAACTATGCATAAATAATGAAATAACGTATAGCACGTGAATTGGCCGTCCCCCTTTTCAAAAAGATCAATGGACCCCTCATACCCCTGCTAAGATAAATGACCCATTTCTTTTTTCTATTTCGGATGCACAAGTGTTCAGGTTATAACTTTTGCATAAGTTATTGTCGGTAAAAAAGATCCAGGAAGAAAACATGAGGTTAATATTTCAAACTTGTCCCAGTTCCGCATAGGATTTTTTGTTCAAACTTTGGCCTATCTAATAGGATGTAGAATAGGGGTTTATGCTATTATACCTTATCGAGAATATGCCACACAAATAAATAAAGAAAAAAAACTATCTAGGCCAAAACAGCCCTTGATCTAAAATAATATAATACGAGATATCGGCATGATAAAAGGGGCTGGAATTAAGGTTGCGCCCCTTCCTCATGATGTAGAACGATCAGGACCCCCATTCCACTTTCGGCCCATTTCCTTATGTATATATACGTTATTTGACTGATTTTTCTAAGCAACTAGGCCAGCTAGTATAAGGATTGGTCATAGAGTGATTCTCACGAGCGGAAGGAAGCGAGAGCGAGAGGGAGCATTTGATCTGATCTTAGCAGTGGTCCAGCAGAGGTAATATAACGTCTTTGGTGTCGGACACCATGCAAAGGAACTTGGAACGGCCGTGGCAGGCTGGTTTGCTGTTCATTGTGTGCGCTGTGCGCTGTGCGTGCACTCTCCTTTGCAGAAGACGAGATTTCGTTTGACTGGCTGAACAGACACAGCGTCTTACGCATGCATCAAAAGCGAATGTGATGTTATGCACGATATATAGAAGTCTCAAAGAAGTACCCATGGTGCAGTCTGTAAAGATTTTGTCGTCTACTCCGATTTTTGCTAGGGAAATCGCGTGCACTATTTTCTTTTCTTTGGCTCATGAGTTATGTGGTATATAACAATCATATTAATGGCTTAGAAATTTAATGAAGAATGGATGCAGCTCGAATAGCCTTCTGGCCGAACAATATAATGAAGAAATCAATTAAAATTGGCACTATATTAATTAAGATCATGCTTATATCTTAATTAAATCTGGATTGATTGTTTTTTAATCGTCATGCATGTCGGCAATTAAGCCAAGAGCATTGCTGTAGATCAAAACTTGGTGTTGAGGAAATCAGTTGGCCAACAGACACCCCTTGCCTGCACTTTCTGGTAAGCGTCAACGGACTGTGGTTTCAAACGTGAATAAGGTGCATGGGAAATCTTGAACCGGCCGGTCCCCTTCCCCATCAGACCCTAACATATTGCCACCCCAAGAACTGCGTTTCGGGGGTCGCCACTCCGAAATTGAGCATAAAACCGTAATTTTGGTTACAACCTTGTACCTATACAGGTAACGAAAGGTAATATTCAGAGCGAAGGAAAAACATTTCTCAAGTTCTCACGTTTTTCGCCGATGAATTTGAATGGGAATTTTACCACCAAGGGGCATTTCAGAGCAGACGCTGATGGTACTTATTAGGCTCAGCTGTATGAGTAACGATTCTTCGCTGTAGAAGATCGTTTGGGTTAAAAGGTTTAGGCTTATGTTAAGGTATCCATTTCACATTTATCTTAATAATCCTTATTATGGCTGGGTTGCGGATTAAAAGCCAGGGAAGGCTAATGGAACGTTAATTTGATGTGTCAGATCGAGTGTTTTTCAAGCAATTAGATCGTTACTCGACACCGCAAAACAACAGAAGCTTATTTCCAGATCAAAGAAAATTACTCTTGAACAGGACTTTGTGTCAAAAGGCGGTGCTATTAATAATTCCAGCCTGATCAAGTTATAAAATTTAATAGATCTAGTCAATTTATCTAAAAATGATTATTAAATGTGAATAGCTTAAATCGATAGGTACAGTCATGTCTCTGAGGCTGAATTTCGGTTATGCGTAGGACGTGAACGAAGAAGAAGTGGCAGTTGCAAGCAACGAGTCAGGGTGCTCATAACAATTAATGGAAAAAATAATTTCTGTTTGAAAAAGTAGTCCTGTTAATTTTTTTCTTATTTTCGGATGTCTTCAATGAATCTTTCATAAATGTCGAAGTTACTAATTAGAGTGGTGTTCTTGAATAATTCAGTGAATTAGAGTGGATGAGATAGTATGGGACGGGCATAGCAAGCAATTACTTACTGTAAATGTCTACTTCGCCGGTCTCCATTTCTTTGGTCAGCCCAACGAGATCTAAGAAGTCGCTGCATTCCATTAAATCGTCTTCGTACTGAAACAAAGAGTTACACAAAATTAATATATTTTACAGCAATTAAAACAATTGATTTGAACGCTGAACGTATACTAATAACAAAACAATAACTTGATTTTCATTTCACACACGCATTCGCGAAAGTATATAAGACGCCCCAGTCTTGAATAAAGTGGATGCACTGCAATGAAGTGCATTGCCAGCCCTTGAATACTAAATCGTATACCTCTACCAGTCATACAATGGAACCTGAATCTTCCCCTCTACAAGACGAGCTAATCTTTCGGTTTCTGTTACACCCGTATTTCTCAAACAGCCTCTCTTACAACTAACGAAACAATATTCGCAAACTTTGAAGCGTTCATTGATCGCGCGAAGCTACGCCTGTGACCGCGAGAAGCGACATGGTAATTGTGGAGAATGGATCCTACTATTGTCTTGTACTCAAGCAGATGTGTGTTCAGGCAAGGGAACCGAAGTATAACATGTGTAAGTGGCAACGAGAGTGGGCACATTGCACTGTAATGTGGTGTACAGGTGTACTCATGGGCTAATCTATTTATCACATAGACTTGGGTATAGCTCGTGCTGCTAGCAGATGTCTTTTGGGGTCGGTATTGACAAAATATGTCATTGGAAAGGGGGAAATGTTTTGTTGAGAGGAAGTGAGTGAACGGAGCATGACCTTATTATTTTGGACTTAAAGGGGTATAATTTTTGTTGTATGTAAGATATTTAATTCTTACTAAACGCATAGCAGTGTGACGACAATACCGGATAGGCGTCTTCCGTTTTTTGTAATATTTGAATATAAAGCGACACAGCGCGCATTGCACTCAAAGCACACAATACTTGCTGCATTACAGAGGTGTATACTTAGGATTCGGGCGAGCCATCAGTGCGTTAATTGCACATGTGGCAAATTTATAAATTATATGCGCATTTAAATTTTTAAAAGCCCTTTTCAAATTTACCTTGCTGGCGTGGGTTTAAAGGAATTGAAACAGAGTGGAATACTTAGCAATAATCTCTCAAATACAGATATTATTGAATATTAGCATAACCGGACAGTAGAGAAAATCTGCATTCGCACGCAATGTGTGTATACCTATATGTATATTCAGCGCTATAATGATATAAGTATACCTACTGTGCAAGTGCATTTTCGCTATACTTTTGTGGCTGCACCCAATTATCCTTTAGAGATAAAGACTGCTCGTGAGTTGACCAATTTTGCCTTTCTTTTTGGGGCTGCAAGTGCGAGCAACGCAAGAGGTGGAGGTGCCAGGTCTCAAGACGGGAGTTAAGTTGATCATGTGCCCGTGCTATGAATACCTTGACATATAGCAGTGTAGTAATTTAAATTGAAACATAAAAAATGCCGCGTTCATTTTAATCATCCCACCTATCATTATTTACTAGCCTTTAGCTACACCTAAGCAATAATCAATTCTGACATTTTTCTGCACTGCAAGTTACTTACTGCACTTGCATACCACCGTTTATATAGCATGCAATATCATCATCAGAAAAGACTGTGAAACATCTCACTCATAAAATAATGCACTAATGTACTGCACATTGATTAATGGATTGCACGATTAACTTACCTCTGCAGAACTGCAATTGTGTCCGTCAACTATGCAAGCCGATCTATCCTTCATCTTGGCCTCTTCTTACAATTGATGACAACTAGTATTAAAATTCACTTTCTTGATTAATCAACAAATTGTTCACACATAAAAAATTCACCAGATCACAGAAAATATCTTCGCAAATAAAACCGCACAACAAAAATTGTCAAAACAGCAACAAGAACTTTCAACTGGTTCAAATCGATAGTCGAGCACGAGAGCGATTACGCGAAACACACCTGACTTGTGGCCGAGACCGAAGCAGAAAGACGTGCCTTCTCGACGGAGTTTGGCGATCGACTGAACGCGAACGCAGGCACTCCGCACTAGGCAGTGTCGCTGTGCCGCCGGTACAATGATCGCCTTCGCCTTGATCCGAGCACAGATCCGCGCTCAGCCGCTCGAGACTTCGCGCTTGTCTGTCTTGCCGGCACGTTCGACCAATAGCGAACGTCTCAGATGTGACGTCACATATACCTGCGCGGACGCGGTAATATACGGTCGAGAGTTTTTGTCGATTAATTTATTCGGTTTTGTTGTCTTTTTATTCGTCTCCCTTGATTTCCATCCCTTATCTCGTGGCTCCACAAAGAAGTAAAAGACGTTGCCGCAAGGGGCTTAATAATAGGGCCTATCTCTAATTGTTTTGGTATTCAAATTATATTTTCACTCTAGAATGTTTTCAATTTCAGTTTTTTGGATTTTTTTCACAAAAATATTGTAAATACGATTAGGAGTTTTTAAGTATGCATTTAATTTTTGTATAAGAAGCTTCCCTTGTTCTTGAACTAATCAAATTTAACCACTATCTTTAATAATGGGAAACTGCCATTTATATACACAACATTATCACTAGGCATCCTAGTAATTTCGCTCAAATAAACCCCAATTCGGATTAACTTAATTATTATTTACATGTACAGGTATTTTAATGGTCAAAATTCCGAAATATTACAAAATATCCAAGGATAGAAACACAAAGATTGTACCTTCATATGATCACAAATTAGTCACTCTAAATCGACGCACAACTTGGTCGATTACCTACGACAAGGTATTAAAGGATGATCGTCTCGCCAAGGAAGATTCCCGACAGGGCAAATCCTGTCAAGGGCCCTCGAGAACCAGTCGCTGCAGATGAAAATAATCCGAAAGTAACGAGAGCTTGAGCAATTAATTCGAGCAGGTCGACCTTTGCAATACACCTGCCACAACGACTGCGGCTAGCATAGGTATCTGCCTTGCTGCCATCTCTATACCACAGCACCAGAGCCCATCGAGCCGACCAGCGCCGAGTCTGCATGCACACAGTCACTTCCGGAGTCGGCATACTCCTTAGATTGAACCCTACAGCTTGATTATTATCCGTAGGTACTTTAATTATAATCATCTGAATACAAATGCATCTATTATTCTTGGACTAGAAATAGAACAATCATCCAGAAGTATCCTTGGAAATTGTATAATAATGGTGAATTTTTTGAATTACAAATGAGCAACTGCTGAAATGCAGGTTTGCAGGCTGTGAGCCATGATATTTATCCGATATACGGGTGCTGTAGAAAGTTGCCGCTTGCTTCTAAACTAACTAAGATTATTGACAGAAACATGGACATATGTTCCAAAATGGACCAAAAACTAGATTAACCTGAAAATTTTCTCAAACATATTACCATGTTTGCCGATAACTATTGGCAGGTATTAAATTGAACCCTGCGTCTAATTACAACACCTTGTGGGGTACAGCTGTCTATATCTACGCATGAAGCTGGCCAATAAATTTGAATATATAGTTTGTGTCAAAGGGCACATTTTGTAATCGCTGGCTAATTATTCTTCAAGGATGTCTCTTGGTTCGAGTTTTGTAAGGTCATTGAGTTTTTTCTTGCAGAATTATATTAAATGATGAACCACCTTTCCAATTATATATGATTTTATCATGTCAAGCAAAACTTGAATCACTTTAACATCACATAGCTGTGAATCTTTTATATACACATTCTACCATTGCAGTCAATTTAACCTTTCAGAATTTGAAATAATTTGGCATCGGTGATAAAAACCATGCTAATAAGATATGAAATCGTGACTAAATTTTTAAAAATATTCGTAAATCTCCAAAAAAACCTGATCAAAATCTGAATAATTATAATAAAAAACCCTCATACAAATTGACCTACCAGAGATATGGCACCACCATATTATTCTTTCAACATCGTTTCTTCAACATAGTTTCACATCATGATAAACATAAAGGGTTTCTTCGGTACAATCTCTCGAACAAAAAGACCCTCTCTGTGGGTCCGCCAAAGAATTGACAAATTTGCCTGTCTGTTCGAGTTCCTGGTAGGCTGTCGTCGCAGCCTCATCATCACAAGACATTTCTATGTACACGAGACACCGAGGAGAGAATGAGCTCTTACATCTCCATCATCACATCATGCCATGGACCACCAACAAGATCATGTCTTGGCTCCAGGGTACATCATCAGTCACACGTCCTCGCCATGAGTGCCAATGTTCAGCGATGCACCTCCTAGCAGAGGGAGTATAATGTATGTTATGCATAATGTGATGAGCATTCATTTATCAAGTCATAGCATGGTGTGTACATCTCCCTCTTGCTTCCATTGCGTTGTGGTACGGAGATGATGAGATCTTTTGCATTGCGATCGAGTGGGTGTACGAGATGATGTTTTGCTCCTGCTCGAGCGAAAGATACGAGTCTTCCTCATGCTACTTACAAGTACCAAAATCTCTGTGTGTAAAATTGTGTGCACATTTGATCCGTTAGATGCAATCGATTCAAATTCTGGAATTGGTTTCCCTCAAATCTGTGTTTTAAAACTCCGTTTAACTCTGTTAAACTCCATTATAGTTGCAATTGTGAATTGAGTAAAATTCTTGGATTGGTTTGGTTTCATAAGTATGTGTACTGAAACGTCTACAGCTCTCACAAATTAAATTATGGTATCAGTTAGCGATGTGTCAAGGTTTTGCAACCACGATGGATTCTGAAATGGGATTCGTTGTGTTCCATGCTGCAGCCAACGCTGCTACATTTCTGCGAGTTTGAAGATCGGTGTTCGGTGCACCGCTCAGGATGACCCGGGGTGGCCGGCTCCCTGGTTTCCATCATATCCACCGGCTCCAGCAATCAGCAGGAGTGCTTGCATTTTTTGCCCTTTGTCAGAATTGCACTGGACGGCGGCTACCCATCAGTTTAATAACTACATGCAGGATCGTTATCGCGGCCATATCATGTTTACACAAGTAGTTATAAAATGAGGCAGCAAAAGCGATGCATCGCGGTTGGCCAGAAAAGGAAAGAGTTGTCAATTTGATTTGAGTCAAATTCGCAGACACAACGATTAGTTTACAGCGATTATAATCTGAAGGTACCATGCACACATAACACCATAGTTTTACATTTTTTTTCGTTGGTCATTAATAGTTGTAGTTTTTTGTTAGTTTCGGATACGAGTTTTTAATAATAGCGCACGTCAGTGAAATAATTTCATCTTGCGAATTAATTGTATGGGTGCCTAATGATGACATAGTCATCAGTCCAAGTCTGAAGATTGTCCCGAAAGGTTTTGTACAACGCGTGCAAGTGCATGCATGGGAAGCTGCGACGACTCTTCTGCGATTGTTTCGTAGTCTCCCAAAATTCTTCCCCCGACTTTGTTCTCCCCGATTGAAACTCAAATCTGACGTCGGCGATGCCAATCTCAGAGACTCCAGTAAAACATTTACACAAACCTCTGGAAAAAGACAAACGCTATCAGATTTAGTCAAATCGATTGGAAATTGTTGCATCTTCTTCCTTTGTTTCTCCGATTTATCAATACGATAAAGTAATGATACCTTAAAGGAACATGGACATGTTAATGTTACTATGTTCATGTCGGGCTACGGGATAATTTTATCTGTTTGTACAAGAACATGCAGTCACTCGCTGCGATATGTATCTAAAAAAATATCTTCGGCCAGGTCTCCACTGGAGATTTCTTATCTTGGTGTCCAGCCCCACCGAGATCTTGGTATTTTAGATCTTGAGATGGTCGCATACCCTCCAGAGCTTGAGGACCCTCTACAAGGGGTTGCTGTGGGCCGAAACAGAACGCTTGGGTCTGGACCGAAACAGAGAATTGATACAAGTGTTTTGACACCGGTCAGCCCAATAGCTATCGCAACCTTATCTTCATAGCCGATTTCACTTCATTTTGAAGATTTGCTCGAAGCTTTCTTGAACAACCACAGCTAGCATCAACATTTCACTCGGAATTGGTCAAGACTCAAGAAAATGAAACGATGGTTCTATTCTAACGCCGTAAGCATCGACGGGGATGCGAATTGTTCGTATTGTTGTGTTTATTTCGCATCATCAAATCTTGCATTCTTCAATTTGAAAAGCAAACTGCCCCTTTCCATCGTTGAAACGAATTTTGTTTTATTGCCATCAAAAAATGTGCCAACCTCCATGAAAATGTCCCTGAAAGCAACTCCGCAGCAGTTGCGAAACCGGTGCCCATCGCTTGGCACACGCGCGTACCGAACTCAAAAACAAACTGTGGGCAATTCGTAAACGGTGCGTCCATAACTTCTTTCGTTTCTCAATAACAGAGATCAAACGATAAATCTACAGTAATTAAGAGTCTAAAAGTTGATCGATATATAACAGAAATCTGTAAACCCACCGACCGTCAGCGGCGTATAAGCTTGATTCTGGCAAGGTAATTTATTTTTGAGCTGTACACCGCAGGAGAAGCACACACAGCTAATTCTTCTTCATTCCATTACATGGCTGGGTGCCTCAACACGTATTGGATTTCGGTAACCAGTTTCTCAGTAACAATTCGCGACCCAAGCTGATATGACACATCTTTTCAGCTTCGGCGCTGTAAAACACGGTATTGATAGCGGCCGGATAGCGACGTTGTATCGCCATCTAGTCCCCAATCGGTGATTGGTTTCAAAGATACACAGCCAAGTGGTTTGCCCTATTCACGTCGGACAATGGCCCAGTTGTCAGCGAATGATCGCTATCTTCTGGACTTGATGCGATAGCCCGCATCAAGCTAACGCAGTGGACAAATACTAATTCACCACAGGCATGCAGCAAGCTGTTTCACAAGCTGCAAGTGCTTGGGTGCACACCGGCGATTTGGGCGAATATTCATATTTGTGTACTTATATGGTAGTAGAACCACTATATGGGTATAAGCGAAAGCGCAAAATAATTAATCTACTCTAATAAAAGGTGCGAATTTTTATCTTTATACCTTTTGGGCACTGGTTTATTCGTCTGCAGAGTAAGCACCCGAAGGACAACTTTTTGCATTTGTTTATGTTGCAACTTGCAAGATCTAGAGTTAAATACAATTTTATCGTATCTTTGATCCGGATGTTCAAGTTACGTATACCCTGTTTGTATAATCAAGTCTGGTCTTTGCTTTGGTGAGGGGATTCTTTATTTGCGGTTAGCCACGGTCAATTTATTGTTAGAGAAGCTTTATTTTCTCAAAGATCTTTACAAGACGCGCTGTGGAAATGCAATATGAGGGTAGACCGACGAAGAATTGAATTCTTTTCAGCGTGCTGATCCAAAGTTGCAACACAGTTCACAATCTCTATTCTCTTTGTCGGTTTTTATTTACGTGCGTATCAAACAAGACTAGGAAAGTGTCAATATTTGGCAAAGCGCCGCAACGAACAGCGCGCTGTTCGCCCAACATTAATACCACTAAATTCTCATTTCGGTGTTTTCTAGATGGTGAACACTGAACATAACCCAGACCACAATGTTCTGTCAACTTGGCCCAAATCCCTTGCAAACATTATTGAGGATGTCAGCCATACATAGTACCTACAAGTTTGAACTAAAAAGAACACATTATCATATTTTTACAGAATTTTATACTTTCAGCCGTGCCATCCTTAGCATGGCTGAAATATATGAAATGGTAAATAAGTGCATGGGATTCCTTTCCTTGCCAATCTTGTAGACATAATACACGTTGCACTATAAAAGCGAAAGATACATCTGCATTGTGATGAGGGAAACTTGGGTCGTTTAGACTGGATCATAAAATGGTAAGTGCTACTCCTCGTCTTACCGTTATGGTTATTTCGTTCATTACATTCTACAACGGTGGGAATCTACAGAATATGTGAATGGTTATTGATATTCTTCGTTAAATAGAGCACGTAAGCAGGAAAGGATTTAATGTCAGAACAGTTTTGGGAATATTTTCGGAAAACTCCAGTTTGAACAGCAGAGCTACTAGCGCTTCCACGCAGTCGAAAGGTGAACTTATTATCGACATTGTCAGGCAAGTCTCTACTTCTGCCGCTGGGAGCGCTACTCGCATCAAGGGAGACCCGAACATAGGAAACAGTATGCGTAACGGTATCATATTCAAAGTTATTTCATCGTAAATGAAATGAAAGCTGAATGCTTGATATGTCCCAACTCAAACATCTGCTTCAAAGCAATTTGCAAACGAAGCAAAAAGCAAAAGAGAATTTAAACATTCAACCCCTCCCCAGATTTCGCAGGACGGCGAGCATATTATGAATTGAATGCTCAGCTTCATAGATAAATGTCCGTTCCTTGGGGAAGATCGCACATACAAAAAGAAGAACGCCAGCATTCCAACCACCCGCGACGCATCGCAACGTGACCGGCGTCGGCGTCGGCGTCGCTTGCGGCATTTTGCCTACATCGACGTCGTGGCCCCACAAATTACACCGCACCCCGCTCGCATCGGACGCGCCGTTCCTTTGGCGTCGTCGGTTGGCGCTGGCGACGCTGGCGACGCGGGTGACGTTGGCGACGTTGACAGCGCCGTTTGTCAGAGCCAGGGTACTTCCTTTCCCTCCGCCATACGAGTGTAAAATTGCTAAACAGGAGGTAATAACGGGAATAGCTCGATTTGGGAAGCTAAGCGCATGGTTTTAGGGAAATTACAAATTGTTTGGCAAATGGTTTCATGATTATTGACGAAAATATTTCGTCTCTTTATCTTTCTTGCGCAAAATATGGAAAGAAAATAACAAGAAGCAATAACTTACAGCATAGGGTGTCAGTGTAGACAACAATGCTATTGATAAATCAAAACGTTATAAATATTGTGTGTTTTTGTTTTTTTATGGGCTGGACTTAAAGCTGAGTCTGGCATGGGACATAAGCATGGGACATGCATTTGGCCAGCGGCACTTTTACACTTATGTGATGTTATGAAAGCTTATGTACACTCACTGATAAGAAACAAGTTGTTACTGTCACCTAATCCCTGCATGTAAAGGTAGCGCATCTCATACGTGCAGCTGATCATGGATAAAGAAATTTGTCAAACACGAAATTGAGTCTCCGCAATTTCATACGAATTTTTTCACGACCTTTTTAAGTGTTGGCCTGTAGAAATCATGAAAGTACTTTCCTGGAGCAAGCTTTTTTACTCAGAGAAATGATAACAAGATTTTCATGCAAGCGCAGTCCATCATCTCAGAAACAGCACCGCGAGCGCTACATCTGGCTACTTTGAAAGTAATGGGTGGTTGGGTGCAGCGTTCTCGCACTCGCAGCATCCTTAATTCCAGATAAGGAAGGCAGAGTCCAGGAGCAGCCGGCCAGAAGAGCGTCGTACTCGCAAGGAGCTCGATAATTCAGACCATGGCTCTTTGGCACCGCACTTAATTCTGTGCAGGAATCTATAAATTGATTCCTCGAATGTATCTCTTCCACATCAACAGAACCTACCACATTTTCGGTTTCTCACATTATTTATAGACAACCAATCTCGAAGCCAAGGAAATCGATTCAGTCTAACAACAGATCCCGCCTGAAAGTTTCATAGGCACAGGTTTGCTGGAGACGTGAGACTGTGAAATCTGCAGTCAGCCTGTCTGGTTAGACATTCATAATATTATTGAAATCGGTCATGCCAAATTCCGATAAATGGATTGTGCCAATAAACTAATTCATGCGCTTGCTTCTCTGGCCCGAATTCGGAATCTGGAGTGTTAGACGAAAGGACCCTCGTCTTGTTAGGTCAATCAACCAGAGCCCCGCCATATGAAATATATTGCTCACGTTCGCCCTGCAATTTGCTCGAGATAAACTAATTTTCGATTGATGAAATTATACCTTCCGCTGCCATAACTTGGCTGTGGCGAGGCACAATGCGTCCAGTTCTGGATAATGGTTATAAATAAATATAAGTTTTGTCTTGCTCTTCTATCCTTGCGCATGTATACATCTTTGAACTAAAATCTTGGAAAACCATGACTCGACTATCACTCTGATTTCTAGATGTGTGAAAATGCAGAAAATGACAAGAAATATAACATATACAAATTGCAAACGTCTTTCCGCAACCAACTCCCAACGGAAAATATTACCTATAGTTGAAGATGTTTGGACTAATTCCATTTACACGCAGCAAAGTATTTCCAGATATATAAATTAATTTGAATTAGGTACCTTACCTGGATGTCATATTTGCACTAGAAATTCCAACCTCAAGAGCATATATTCGTGTAAATAAAACAGTTTACCCCTAAGCGCTTCTTCATCATGAGATGAACTAACTAGGAAAGTTTCAAAACTTCAAACCGTCCTAGCGTCCAGCTGATGGCCCAAGGTGAGTTGTGTACGCTTGCTAGTTGTACTCTGACATCCTAACTTAAAAAGGTCTAGATTTGAAACTTTGGAGCAACCGTTACTGCGACCCCCCCCCCCCTCGGTGAAGCTTTCTGAACACTGCAATCTTAAATTGACGAGTGGTCAAAAAAGAATAATTATACACCATGGGAGAACTTTTTACATCTTAAAAACAACTTAGCACCAACAATCCACAATGCATTTTGAAATTTTTTGAATCTGCTATGACTGTGGATGTGGAGTTATCATATATAGCAAACAAGAAGTAGCGTATACTCACAGATTTTCAAATCCAAGCAGTAAAATTGATCACTTTTCATTTATAAATTCACTACACTGAACGTATATCCGTTGTAAGAAAATTAAATAACTGGGCAACATTTTTCAACGCATACATAACTGTCACACGAGCACGCGAGTAAATTAAAAACACCAACATTCCGTTCCTCTCAGTAGAGCAAATGTCGAACTGAACTGACCGTTGCAATTTCCAACCCTTCACTCACTCCATCCAGCCACAAAAAAAAAAAACACGAGGAATGCGAAGGACAAAATAAATGAAACTCAGCAATAGCAAATTAATATTACCTAATCACCACTAGTATTTCTATACCCAAAGATGCCATGCTCCATAATTCACCGAAATTATACACACCTATAAATAGCTATTACCAGACTCCGCAAATGTTCCAATCTTTACGGGTTCCTTCCCCTTATTAGGATTCGTAAGAAAAATCATAAAATGATGTTCAGAGATAAGACCATTTCGAAACAATAAATTTGTGAATATAAAAAAACACACTTATAGTATAGTCACCATATCAATTATCTTTGCTCTAGGAATTTGCAGGATGCATTGGATTTGGAAATGAAATGGTATGTGCCTTGACTGCTGTGACTATAGGGTTTTTTCGTTTCGGTTCGGTTTGTATTATAAGTGATTTCAACAAGATTAATTGGCAGACCAAAATGCCAATAAAAGCAACGAAACGAGTTCTTTGTGCCACCCAAAGCGTAAGGGATAATAAAGTTTTGTCGGCGAACTGTGATTCGTTTATCTATAATTTTATTTGACCAAACAGAAAACAACTATATACCTATACAGTACGCACTGCCAATGCCATTATCATTTAATTTGAACATTTCTATTATACTACAAAGAATCGAATAAGTTCTGTTCAAATAATTGAGTACTCGTAAAATGTGGGTATTTAATGAATAAGGATACTGCCTATACATGCAACCTAATGTTTAAGCAAAGTTCCCAGAAATTCTTTTATGTTTGAATTTTACACGTTGCGAAACTTGAATGTCCAGATTTTAGTCATTGGAATGCTTTAGTTTGAGTGTCACATGTAATTATTTTAACATCACAGCAATAATCTACTGTAAATCGAACCATCTTTATATTGATGGAATTTCTGTTATACAAATGAATGCCAAGAATAACAGATATATAACTTTTTTATCAACGTCAATACATAATAGACTGCGGTATCGTAGCTTTTGGGGACATTTAGATATTTTGATGAAAATATACGAGCTAACTTGAAGACATAGCCCATTCCAATACAATATAGAGCCGTTTTCTGGCAACTCTTCAAAATGTTTCGAAAGTGTTTTCTCCTATTCGAACACACTTTCACCCCTAATATCTAAAACCAGATCACATAGGCAGAGAATGTTATATACATACACTGTAGGCTCGATCTAACGAAAAAATATAATATCTGTTACTGAACACCTACAATTTTTTTTCGACGCGGGTTTATGGGTTGATAGGTATAGGGTAATTTCATAGATGAATTAACACGTGGTTTGTCTATGGTATCATCAGGAACCATTTACTAGAAATCGACATTGATAAATTTATCTTCTAGTGATACTTTCGTTGTGAATTAATTTCCCCCAATTTGGTCCATACCCATACTGAACCACACTGACTCATGGATTTTAATAATCTGAAAAACACGAAGTAATTAACAGTAACATCGATACACAACATTATCGTGGTATATATAGGTACATTGACATTGAACATAAAACACAAACACAATGTTGATTTAATTTGAAATCTGCATTACTCGAGTCAATATCGGGGTTGTGGTCCCGATCCCGATCGGTTCACATGATCGCTCAATTTGCTGGCAAACATACGCGAACGGTACCATATCTGTACCAATAGTCCCGAGCACCAGCTGTCGCTGTGCGAACTGAATTCTCGTGTTGACTGGCTGAGTAAAGCGAGGGCACGAGCGTCAACACTTCAATTTGGCTCATTTCACGCTCAATGTGGCATTGCTCAATTCTACTCTTGCTTAGTGATCCCAGGAAGCGGTACAGACAGACAACTTTGCGATCAATTAATATTCAAATATCAAAGACATGTTTGAATTGAGCTCACAGATCGTAATGAAGCAGTGGCCAACTAACTGGGCACATGAATTAATATACTCCATAATGTCCACAAAAATACCTCCGGAATGGCAAAACTTATATCAGAGATATGTATACTTACTTAAGACGTTATAAACGTCCTACTAAATACCCAAACAAGTTCTAGTGAGTTCAGGACGTCGTTTAAGAATCTGTGATGTAGTTGAAAGCCCTACGGCTACAGCCAGTTCGAGCACCGCTCAGGATGTTGGTTCTATCACTTTATAGGCTGTTCACAACTTCACTTGAGATGGACCGCGAACCGCGACGCGTGGCTCTAGCAGATCTCGTCGGCTTCCGGATGCTTGCTCTGGCGGAAGTACCGATTGTCGGCGGTGGAGTTATTACTCGCTCCTGTACGCCACCTTCAGGTCTTGTCGTGATTGAACACCGTCGTGTTGGTGGCGGAGCTGTTGAAGTTGTCGAGTTGAAGCTGGTGTGGGTGCCGACGGTACGTCGAGTTGAAGTGCACCATGGTGTGGGAGGAGGTCTCATACATGGTCGCCGTCGACGGCATAGTCCCGCGCCGCTTAGCGAGCTGCGGTTCTACGCAACAGCAAAACAGGTAATTGTTGAAATGTTTACGGAAAGCTCCGCTGACACAATATAATGCAATTGGGTTCACGCAAGAGTTTATGAAGCTGAAGCAGAAGCCGACAATGCGGAAGGCGTTCCAATATTCATCATAGTTTGTCATCGCGTTGGGATTGAAGCGAAACCAGAGCATGAACGTGTGATAGGGTAGAAAGCACACGATGAAAATCACGACGAATAACAGAACCATCTTGGCTACTTTCTTCCTAGCGACGATCTGAGTTGACTGCCCCTGCATTTCTCCAGGCATATTCCTTGTGCTCAGCTCGAGATGAATCGCCATCAACACGTAAAATCCGGCGATGATACAAAGAGGAATGGCATAATAAACAAGAAACTTAAACATCACTGTAAACTTCGCATAACTTGCGCCAAACTCTTCAGGAAACGGCGAGCAGATATCGATAGTGCGGTTATTGTCGAGTGGAATGATCTGAATGTAAGAGAATATGGCCGAAGGTAAAGCGAAGATCAAAGCAAGGACCCATATTCCCAAGGCGGTAAGTAGAGTAAGAGGCTTCGTAGCGAGCATCACGTGACGACGGATCGGGTTAACGATGGCACAATAACGTTCGGCACTGAGGGCCGTCAAAGTGAACACCGACACCCCAGTGGATATGTCTTTGACACACTCGGAGAGCTTGCATATAAGTTCGCCAAATGGCCAAGATTCGAGGGTGTACAACACAGATGTAAAAGGAACGCACGTGACTATGACCAGAAGGTCCCCGAGGGCCAGACTAAGGATATACGTATTGGGAACGTTTCGCATATTTCTGTGACGGACGAAGATGAGGACTAGAGTGCCATTCCCAAGGACACCGACGATGAAGATCAAGGCGAAGACGATGGGCACGATGTATGTTTCTGGTCTCTCGTGATAGGGCTCGTAGTAGTCTTCTTCGACGGCGTCAGTGGTGAAACTGGAGTTCTCGCTCCAGGTGGAGCTGGAGGAGACGTTGCTGAAGATGAGCTCGGAGGAGTTGGCCATCGCCTCCTCCATGAAGACGAAGAGAGGTTGGCTGCCTGACGTCATCATGGCGGATGCTTCTCGGAGATGAGCGCAGCTGCGAAGAAAAGCAATAGTTTTCATTAGCGGTTATTGATTGTTGATTATCTTCGTTGCTTCAAGACACGACCGTTAGTGACATCCTCGAAAAAACTTTTTGTTGGGTTGTAAGTGCCACCGACATTATTTTATCCCCAAGAAGTAGTTCGGACTTCGAAGCTCGAATTAGGTAATTCACTCTTCGTCAGCAATCAATAAACATTTTCTCGACTAATAATGCAATAACAATTCGGAGTCGGAGTCGGTGGGTATAGATGGAATTTCATTTATATTTCTAAGATATTTGGATGAAGAACAGACTTAGCATTTTGGTGTATGATTTTAGGCAGTTTCCCCAGATTCAATAGTACAGACTCCAGACCCAACCCGACACCAGCCGCTGGCTGCTCAAGATAATGGCTTTAAAATCACCATTTCCGACTCATACCCACATTTTATTCCAACTACCATTGGTTCCACCGGGTCTTTCGACTAGGCTTCCTGGCGTTGTGTGAAACCAACCCAGATATCGAAACTTCCACAAAATATAAAAATTTAAAAATATTTTACCATGGGTTCCTTTCTTGTTAATTCATTGTGTCAAAAAGAATACATACAAATGTGTTATCATTACTTTTATTATATTGCTCAGAATAGAATTCCAAAAGAACGCTTCCCTCTTCTTTACGACGAATTTTCTCCTCCCTCTGTTTAAAACACAAGCAATACGGAAGCGGAACCTGGGTGACAAGAAGGTTCCTGACTCTTGACTGTTGCATGTAGGTCCATGACAATGACAGGCTCTGCTCGCTTGGGCCGCACTGTGAAGTTGCTCGTCCCATGGGGGGGGGGGGGGGGGGGGGGCACACCCACACCACCCGACCACATTGCTCGAGGCACGGAACGTTACATCCGTTTTTTTTCGGCGGAAACCAAGGACAATTAGCGTTTAGACGACAATATCTGGTTACACGGTATTTCTCGACATTTTGCATGGTAATACAAGAAACGGGAAATATTCGCTCCTCAGAAGATCATTGATCTTTTACTAATTAAAAAATGCAATGTATTAAATTCTCTAAACTAAGATATCCAAGAAATGGAATTGGTTTGAAAGGTAGGTACCCACAAACGTCATTTTTATTTTACGTTGTTTTAGTTTGATATTATTTTGCTTTGCTTCGTTTATATCTACTTATTCTAAGCATTGAAGGTCTAATGAAGTTTGGGAAACTCAGACTATCACTGAAAGCACAACGGTAAATGGCCTGAGCCGTAAATGGGGGGGGGGGGGGGGGGAGGGGGCAGGGGGAGGAAAGTCTTGATCGACGTTGCATAAGCATATATATTATACACCCTGAAGTGCCATACATGCTCTTCTTAGTTTCTCTATATCTCAAAACGACCTCAAAATATGCATAATTAAAAATGTGCGTAACATAAACGGTACAGGGCTCAGTGCATTTTCCTTGAACAGATAAAGGAAGAAGGGTAGGAGGGCTTTTGCTTTGTGCTGCACGATATTTTGTGTTCAGATCTAGGTAAAAGTTATAATGATACAGTAAACCTGCGCTAAGGAGATTTTCCAGCATTCCTTTTCCCCAAAGGGCCAAAAGAGAAAAGGGGAAAAGTCCAAAGGGATAAGGATGAAACATTTCACTCTGGTCCCAGGGCCAGACCGCCAGTAAAACAGGATTTTAAAAAATACAATTTATTACGGAAATAAGGTAAAACATTTGTACACGATTTCCCCAAACAGCACCCATTACATTCAGTATAAATCCGAATTATTAGCTCTATAAAAACCAACTACATAAATACATATTATGTATTTACCACAATTGCACCTGCACTCTTTGCCTTGGCATCTCTTTCCCATCCATCCACGCCTAAGTATATAGGAAAATTTTCTGACGATAATATTTCCAAAAGGAGATCGTAAGGCTTAAATGATAAGACTGGTTCTATATATTTCCAGAATTATTCAACTGCGTCGGCATGGATAAAACGTGATGGGAAACTTCTGGATTCGAACCACTCAACATAGTCGATAAACGCCGTCGATATCAGTTCGGTAAATGGCGGCTTTATATCTGCACTTTTCAGCAACTGGAATTTCCATTTGAAATTATTGCTGAACAGCGCACAGTCGAACACCAATATCTTTTCCAACGTGATTATTTCCTCTTTATGGAATGAACATCATACATAGAGCTGGGATATGATTGCTTGTTTGACATCATCCCCTTTCGACCTTGAAACTTCCGACTGGGGTACTTCAAACGGGATCATATTATCCGTGGCAATTTAACAAATCTAAAAGTACATGAGAGAAATGCATCAGCATTTTTCAGTCTTGTAACGACGTTCCCATCATCCCATGCCTTGGGTATGAACCTATTTGCTGGCAGTACCAATTTAAAATAAGTGTATCATGCATGAGAAGCATTTATGCATGAAGTTTTCAGTTCGAACAAAAAAGTTTTGTGAAAATGCAAATAAAATAATGTTTATAAGTGTGAACCCAATTCAGTAATATTATACCATAAATAATAACCTATAAATAAGAAACTATACATTTGTGCATTTTGGTTAAGAAGCAAGAGATATTATCATATTCAGGGGTAGGTCTGCATAGATCACTCCGATTATTCTTAACTGCCAATTTGCGAAACGGATTAGTTGGACCTTCACATATTGAACTCTGCATAATGAACTGTACAGCCAACGCCGTTATATTTAAATTTTCAACGATTGCTTGACGTAATGTGATTTAGTTTAATGAATCACATTGAATTGTCATTTCAACGTGTCACTCAATAAAAATTACATATGGATCAAAATATGCAAAGATGCAATAATAAGGGTCAATATATATAAGCGCTTAAACTATACCAAAAATAGGAAGCATTTTCCATTTCGTGATATATTTATGCAAACAAATAAGGGAAATCCCTTTTATCAGCGAACGTAAATGGTTCATCCATATCGTGTTTCCATACAGATTGCACACATACAAAATGTGCTTCACCCCCCCCCCCCCCCCCCCCCCCCGTCAGGATGCGTGACCGTATTGCCCAAACGCCTCAAAGAAGACCAACACTTTGAATGGAAAGCGTAGGCGAAGTCAATTCCGATCACCCAATGTGTTTCCACTCGCGAAAAGGCGTGGCATGTTGGCAGAGGCGAAATCTTTTATCTGTCCAAACCAATTTATAATGTTATTTACATTTTCTGATTCGGCGAGCGCCAGGCGTATTTCCATTTAAGTATGTTTGTTTGAAGTCCACAACAATATCGCTACGCACTAAATTGTTTGCTGAAGTCGATTGTATTGAAACCTCACTCCCACAACTGTTCGTTAAAAGTTCGCCTTTTCTAAGATTCTGTATGTCAGAGGGCTCTTATTTTAGAAACCTTTATCCCTTTTCCTTCATGGATGTCTTGGTCAGAAACCGACTTACTGCAAACTAAGCAGGTGTATATCAAAAGAAAGAATGGCACGTATACTTTAAACCTCAGCGGGAAAATCTGGCCCTAATTCGAAGCTTTTCCAGAAGTAGTATATAAAGAAAAGCTAAAGAAAATCAAATTCTTGCCGCATGTTTGAAATGCGGCAGAGAAGTGCGATTCAGTTGTCCAATTGGGATGTTCTGTACTGTGAGGGAAACCTCTGTGGCGCAGGTTTTCCGAGAGCTAGCTCGCTTTTCCGGGCGCGCGGGACCGAGATTGTGGGCGGGGATGTCGCGATTTTCATGTGTCACTTGCACGGAACTAGTTATCTCTCCTAGAGGAAAAATTTTTCAGAATAGTATGTGAATTTACACTTTGAAACTTACTCAAGAATTTTTATATTAAGGTTATCTTTTCAAGTAGACCAGTTGGTATTCCTTTATATATTATTTAATAAATAAGGAACACATTTTCCTGTCAGGCTGTCAGTTGCTGGAAGGCAAGTAACTTTTAATTTGAAGAAAATGTTGTGAATAAAGAAAACTTCCTTTGGTCTTGGTTTATTGGTGCGTATACATTGATGTAGGAATATATTTATACAAATTTTGGCCTGCAGACTTCAGGATTAATTCGGTATAATAAGAACTGAATAACAGGCTAAGAAAGAAGGCTGGTAAATGGCATCTAAAAACATACCCACAGTAATTGTATTAGCTATAATAATTACATAGAGAAAATTGAAATATATGCTCCCTATAATTGATTTAAATTGAGGAAGGAAATTATATTTCACAGAAATAATCTTCTGCAGCGTAGATTTGTTGTTAAGAGAACTGTGATTCCTCCGTGAATTTCATTGAAACTACATACCGACATAACACATTTTAAATTATTCCATAGAAGTTTTATCTCAAAAAGTGACGGAGACTAAAAAGTTAACAAGTTTTAATTACTTTGAAATCGTAGGAAAACTTGCATAGCACTCAGGTAACATTTGCGTTCGTCAATTTATTCGAACACTGAAATAAATTTAACGAAAACTTTCAATTCTGAAAAGTTTATGCTAATTTGGTTTGCAAATTCCCGTTAGTTAAGTTCCAATTGTGTATTATTTTAGTGAGTGTAATTAAATAAACGGCAAGATTGCCATTCCATCCCTCCCACCCCTTTCCCCACAGAGAAAATTGCTGCTGGGTGGCTGGTGTTTTCTAGCTCGAATGTACACCTAGACCCCGATAAGTTCGTAACAACGTTTGGCTGGTGCATTCGAGCTGAAGAATTGTACCGCTTCAGGCTTACTGATTGCCAATTGCCAATTGGTTGCTGTCGATTGGAAAAGCCATCGCAAATCGATTAAATTGAAACGGGAGCTCGCCAACACCGAAAGAAACCAGCGCGGAAGTTCTACGAGGAAAGTAGATTGATTCTTGGTTCTGATACATACCAATTTCACGAGAGGAACATATTGATGCAACTGCTGCTTAATGGCCATGTAAAATTAAAGAGCGATTTTATTATATTTTTTATACTTATATTATATATATATATATATATATATATATATATATATATATATATATATATATATATATATATATATATATATATATATATATATATATATATATATATATATATATACAAAAATGATATTATATTTATATAAAATATATTTTCTTTTCGTATTACTGTATAAAAAAATGGTTTGTATGCAAGGTCGAATCATAAAATCACAGCTATCGAACTTGGTAGGAATTTTCAATTCAATTATTCTTGCATTTATACATTTGTACTGCCTACTATAATGGCAAGAAGCCCATGCATCAGGTTAAAACCTCGTACGTGGACCGACTTCGACATTATCTTTCAAAATTGCTCAGTATCGCCTGAGACTAAATGCTAGGGAACTTGGAGTTCAAATTGTCAATGTTTATTACATATATTTTGGCACGATGGTTGTCCCTGTATCTGCAGTTTACTTAAATTAATACGAGTTTCCCAGTGGCAACAGAAAATTAATCAAATTCTCTCTATTCGCGCCAAGTCTCTGACTCTTGTCGAGTATCTGCCAGACAAACATGACTTGCTTGCACCGCGTGTCAGATGCTACCCACTTTAACCGAGGACAACGTGGAAACAAATTCAATGAGCAACCACATCACGATCGGTCTTCCGTACAGGCGTACTCAAAGAGAGGCTAATTCGCCACAACATCCCTGCACAGAATCGCGACTCCTATAGCCGAAGCAGCTGCGCACCTGAGGCAGAACACACGTGCACATTTGTTGAACTTTTAAGAGGGCACGACAAATGTCGACTTGTAATTAGTCTTGAAAGGGCAGGAAGTACAAGTTCATTTGAAAAAAAATCCTCTGAAAATCTGCTGCTGGCATAGCCAACAAAAAAATAAACTAATTCCTAATTGAATGTTATCTACAAGCGTGAGCTTCAAGGAAATTAGGATCTAATTTTTGGCAAGAACAATGTGAACAAGTTCTGACGAGGGACGGAGAAAGACAGTACATATTCTAATTTGTGCCATTATTCCGAGACCTTGATCCTGAGCGACGTTGGTAGTCCTTGTCGTCGAAGTCACTGTCATGTTTCGAAGCATCGTGAAAATTGTCTCCTCCTGCCACCGCCCCCCATAATGACAAGTCCATGTCTACTAGGATCGAATGCAAATTCCAAGCATGCAAGGCGGTGGGTGGAAGGGAAATTGGCGGAAAGGGTGGCTAGGCCGTTGGGGGTTGTGAAGGGGGGGGGGGGGTATCTGGGAAGGCTGAATCGCATCAAGGCAGACGGGAAAATGATGACAGGAAGATCTCTGAGCTCTAAACCTTATGGACCAACTCTTTATATGGGGTAGCTCAATAAGCAACTCGATGGGGAAGGTGATCTATACGAGACATTGTTTGCATACAAGAACAAATCAATAATTCGCATCCATATTCAATGTTTCTTGTAGCACTATGTATATATAGTGAGTGGGTTGTTCGTGAATCTAATTATCGGCGATTGCATATAGATCATTATTGGTAGGGTGGATGAAGCAAATTATCTACGTTTACATATTCGCGAGGGCCCATTTGCATTTTAACTCTTGAATTCGTTATCTAATAAACCAATCGAATCTACTCCGCTCTTAGCTGGATAATATTGAGAAATTGAGAGCGTCCAATAATGAAGTCTGGTGAAAGTTGAAACCGAGGGAAATGTTACAGAAAAATGTCAACTCCACCGGAAGTCGGGACAAATGATGAGACTTTCTTTGTCCCACTGGGAATGCCGTGTAAATGTCATGCGGAAAAGCTTATGTCTCAGTGACGAAACCTGTTTCGTATATCATTTTCCGACCTAGTCATCAAAACCACCCCCTTCGGGCAATCATGTGACGCAAAATAATGTTTGATAAACGCGACTTTCTTCGGAAAACTCATAGAAGGTATTGCCTATTAATTTATGAGCATTATATAGGTTTCTATCAAACACCAAGACTATGAGGCTATTAAAGTAAAACAGACGTTTAGAAATTTAACGCCCGCCAACACTTCAGCACATGATTTAACATGTTTATATATCCTTAATAAATCATCTAATTTGTCGCCAACATTTAAGGCTTAACGGGTCTTTACCTAAACTTAGCAACCAAAAATTAATTAGTAATTAATTAAGTACCTATAGACGTGCCCCATGCAAACTTGAAAATAGCACTGCAGTCTGTCTTGATTGAAGCATATAGGCCTTTGGCAAAGATCACTTGTATTAAACGATCTCTGCTTTTGAGAGCGCGACATGCTAGTAATTACATGTGCGTGTCACAGTTTCGCTGTACGCCCACTTCATTTTCCATCTATTATCTATAAAATACTGCTAATTGGGGCCGCCGGCATGAAAGCCAATACCGACGCTCAAATAACGCCGGTAAATTCCCAGGGGGGCGTCAATTCCAAAAGTCTAAGCTTGTGTACGTAATTTACAACAATATATGGAAGAGGAGCTGGATTACATGTCTTCTGCTTCAAATGAACGATGAAAACACACTAACCAAATGCGCCTTAGAGATGCAGTTCAAGTTTGTAAATTCAGCTCAGTGTCAGAGTATAATGTATATTAGCACTTAAATACTCTGTAGCAATTTCTTTTGTGCTCTTGGAAAAATTGAGACTCAAATCGTACACCCAATTTGGTATGTATACATATATCTTCTTTGAAAGAAGTGTGTGGATTTAATTGCATTTCTCCAGTTTCGAACAGAATGTCCTGTACATTTCCCATTTTCTTCTCATTTACTCTTTACTCTGTATATAGAGTAATTTGTGAAAAAGCGTATACGATATAAGCTTAGCTGGAAATAGCATTCTCAGCTTTTGTTTTTCATGTAATGAAACAGACGCTGGTTGCCAGAGTGCAGACCCTGAGAAGTTAATTTTCTTTCGTCTTTTCTCGAGACACGTGAAACCTAGCTGGGGGAAAAAAGATTGAGCAAGCTTCGTATAAACACCACATGACTGATAGAAACTTTCATCGAAGAATAATAATTGAGACATGTTCTAGATTCTCTAGATTGACTGTTTGATCTTTTCTCACTTGTTTACATAGCAACCCATTTGGCATGTGGGAATCGAAATAATACCGACGTCTCCCGCATTCGATCAAGAAATAGGCTACTGTCTACATATTATTTTTCTATTTCGTGAAGAACAACGTCAACTGCACGCTTGTCAACCGCCATTTTTTCAAAATATCTGATACGAAAGTTTGCTGTCATCCCCAAGTGGTTTTGAGGTTACTTATACACATTGTAATGTGGCATACTACTCTACAGTAGAGAAAATAACACTATGCAATATATTCATCTTGAGAACATTAGTTTTAAAGTTCAACTTTAGCTAGAACGTGCACTACGAAGTCTCCAAAACCCGACAGAAGCGAATAAAGACAATAGTATCTTGTCATAAACTTCAGCGGACCGGACTATGATATTTATCAAGCCGGACTAAACATGACAGAATAAGTAGTGGCTCAGCCAGCAGTCCTCGCAATTCCGTGCAGGGCATTCCCCAGACGTGGCCGGGTATACGAGTTTTCAATGTTTCATGAGATCAAGATCCCGAGAGGGGCGCATGGGGTTTTTCATCGTTTTGGCGCATACAGGGTACGCCAAACTCTCCTGGCGCATGTAACCTGCTGCAAATTTGTATTACAATGAAATATTATATCAAAGAGTATACGATGTAGGTTTGGATATGCAGACAGATTGCGTTGCTCTTGGTTGGTTTCAGATTTTATGACGGGAAGAGTAATAGTCTGGCTAGGTGGCAAGAGGTTGGTTCATTATCCTGTCATACCAACAGCATCAACTGCTATAGCTATCATGGTGTATGGTAGTTGTGCGAACATTTCAAGTACGCTACCGTAATATTCCAAAATGTGACCTCTCCTCTACTCCCCCGCAGTTTTCCCACCCTCTTCCATCAACCCCTACACCGTCATTGCTGGCGAAGCACTTCCGTTTCAACCGGATGTGGAAACTGTGGTGGAAATTGATGCGCGATATATACCAGTACCTACCGTTATTGTATAGACTTTGCTTTAGTGGAAAGTTTGAAAAGTTTGCATTGGAATCTCTTATAACGAGTATGACTGTTGATAGCTTACTTTTCGTTGAAAATTAGTTTATCGACGTTGATTTCGTGGATTGTGGTTTTGGGTGTGGTCAGCGCGCATGTTGTGAAGGAAATTTTGATTTTTTGCCAGATTTCCCGAAAGCTTGGGTAAAAAAATATTTCCTTTGTTCATTAACTATCTGATTCACTGATAAAATCTATTTGGACGTTGGTAAATAGCGGAGGAAACTGAAAAAAAGATGCAACCATTTTTCAACATCGTTTCACGGATTTTTTATTTTTTATTTCGACCCTAAAAGCTAACAACAAATTTTTCTCCTTCAAAAGCGCAGTGAAAACTGCAGCAAAGTATATAACTTTCTACAAAATATCTCTCTCAAACCACAGCTATCTCTATTTTTATTGATTCTATCGATCTTAAAAATAAATCCCGGGACCATGGGATAAACCCCTTCGAAAATGCATTTTCTTCGCTGGCTGTCGAGAAGACATCGTCATTTCGTACGTCAGAGAGAATTTTCCTATATCTTTTCACATTAGAATGAAGATTACCTCAACTCAGAAGATAAAGGAATTGTCTGACAATAGCTAATTGACCCGTTTTATCTATTACAGAGATCATGATAAATGAGTTCACAGGGCAAGAAGGGCAAAAAGAAGCTGGTGTCTAATATTGATTAAATACTAAAAGAAAATACTAGCCTTTACACACCAACCTTCTAACAGTGTAAGAATTTAATAATAATGTCATTATTTGCGTTATAAGACGATGCCGTGATACCACAAGCAATAAGGACTCGAATAATGGCACAGGCAAACAACATTAAGTTTTACTGTATTAGCTGTAATGGGGCTGTGGAGGTCCCCGAGTTTTGACGGATGCACGGAATCACTTCTTCAGTTCTTCATTACCTTCACTCTGTGCTCTTCC
Source organism: Nemoura dubitans (assembly GCA_921293005.1). NCBI lineage: Eukaryota > Metazoa > Arthropoda > Insecta > Plecoptera > Nemouridae > Nemoura > Nemoura dubitans. Next base: position 18,003,492 of record OV121074.1, read on the forward strand.
AGCTATAATGAGATCTCAAATGAATCCCAGAAGCATCGACCTGGCAATTAAATTATAGGTGACAGTTACCTAGTTGCTGTTTATTTGGATTGTTTTTCGCCTAACCGCAATGCAATTAACGTTTGTTAATCACAAAATGTTGAGATCATTGTATTTCCCTCGTACCTCTTCAGTAAAACAGGTCCCGTGCGACAGAAACAGCAAATCGAAATAGTTTCAAATGCCTTGCGATAAGAAATTGCCCCTGCGTCATGTCAAGACAATGCGTTTGAACTCGTCTAGCAGCTGTTCAAATCTGGCATATGGAGAGAATTGATACAAGTTTCATTATTATAAACTAAGTTAATTTGATATTCGCTCTAAGGCAAACGCTCGCGTATTAAATAGGAACGAGCGGCGCTTGTTTTAAACTGAACGTAGAATGTGCTTAATTGCATCAAGTTCTATTTCCACGCGTATATTATACACTACTTTCAAAACGGTAAAACGTCACTCCTTCCGTTCGTCACCGCAAATTTCCCAGCATGGAATCATTTGAGCAGCAAATAACATTGAACGTGATTTCAGAGTACATGAGGCAGGAGGATCTTTTCGAGTCGGTATTTTCTTTCCGAGGTAGGTAATCAATGTTCCAAGGCTATGCCTATGTTCGTCATATTCGCACACTGAAATATGGAAAAGGAAACGGATAGATGTAGAGCGCTCCGAGATACCTTAAAAAGTCAGAGCATCAGATTTTTTTTCTTTTATCGAGAAAAGTCGTCCTCTTTGGTGGTAGCATAATAAAAAGATCATCAAAATGAACTCGCACAAGCAAAGAAAATGTAAAAATGTGTCTACACTTTATTTTCACCTTTGAGTTTGTTGTTGAACTTGTTTTAGTGAAATACACTACCTTTATACCGGTACGATTGAATGATTGCTCTTTCCCTTTAAATGCAACCCATCGTTTGTTTCATTTATTGTAAAACTTTTCTAAATGCCAACCATGGTGTACTACACATTGTGATCAGTCAGTGCTACTCCCTTTGTGGGCGCAATTTGTTTTGCTGATATAAAAAGCGAGTTCCCTTCGATCTTTTCCTTTCAATCCCCATCAATCAATTGCTTGAATGTGACGATAGGAAGGGAGCGCTAACGCGATAGATCGAAACCATTAGCGCCATGCTTAGATTGGAAAAAAGCATGTCGATTATTCAAGACTATCGACATAGTTTTCAAATACTATGCGTGGCTTGCTCAAGTTGTAAATTTCTGTTAATACGGTATATATACAAAGTTCTGAAATATGCAATGACATGAATGATTTTACTTTTAAAACAGCTGAATTTAATTAGCAAGCACGAAAAATTTACATAGTTTGATTGCAGCGTGTTGATCTGCAGAAAGTTTTTCGGAAAAGTTTTTTTGCCCTACAGATATTACAGTACGAGTATTCTTAGGAATTTTGATGAAGGTGTATTAGATTATTTTCTAAAAGTTGTGACCCTTTCAGTTTTATATACCGACTAACTAAATATTATCGTCTTGCTGGCGGCTATACAAAATTGTCCAAACATTTTGTTTGAGAGTATTTTTGCATTCCATGTAATTGCACAGGATGCCAGAGTTTCTTACAAACAAATATTTCTTATTGAATAACAAACGAAAGGATAGCTCAATATAATTTAAAATCAAATATAACTTATAATATTAAATTCTTTTAAATAAATAACAGACTTTGATCTCGGTATAGGGCCTCGTCTGTAAAGGGATTAATGCCATCAAAAGAATAAAGCATTATATTAAAATGTATATTATTATAATCAAAACGTAAAAACATCACCTTGCGTGACCATAACGCTTCAATTGTATTTTTTTGGTTCTTTACCCCGACACAATCTTAAAATCCAAGCAACGGCATGTAAAACTATATGTTATATACCCATATGATTTTTGGAAAAGTATATAAAGTTAATACGGGAAAATTTTTACCGTATATTGGGGTAAAATAATAAAAACTACGAATTTATTAAAGACCTTGTTTGGCATAAGAACAGAGAACAAGCGATGTTACTTTCGCTAAATAATCATCGACCTGTATATATTAGGTATTATAATTCATGGCTATTACAGTTTTCTGGCTAATTCTATGACTTATTGTCGCTAGAAAAGTTTGTTCTTATCTGCAGCCATTATATTTTAGCATGCACGTTATCATTTTTAAACTACCAACTTTTATAGAGTGTTACTTATGAGTATGACATATTCTTGAATTTTCGTATACCAACCCAGAGATCAAAGTTAGTTGATATCGAAACATACACAAATGCGGGACGGCTAATGGTGGTACTACTCTTTTCTTCGATAAACATCTTGTAGCTGGTGAACATTAGGAATATTTAGAAGGAAGAATATTTAAAAGCAGAGAACAGCTAATGATTCTGATATCACAATCCAAGCTTAATCGCCGACAGCTTATAGGCCACACAATAAACTTGCGTAAGATTTTGTATTTCAATTTACTACACGCAAGATCAGCTGGTGAGATTACTGAACTTCGCAATTAAAGCGTTTAAAGCTTAAGACGTAAATATCATTCTTTCCAGTCGCTATGAAGCTGGAAGAGGCAAGCACCAACTACAAAGAAAGAAGTATGATAAAATCAATGAAGAATTTTGGTCGGGTAAATATTCAAATGTGTAGATATAAAATATGCATTTTGTTCCAAGCTTGAATTCTTGTAATTTTTGGAATTCCCTGCATTCCAATCGAAACGCTCAATAAAATCCGTGAAATAAATTGGCTTTACCATCTATAGTTGGATTGAACGTGTAATAATACGTGAATTAATTGTCTATAAGTGGGGCTTTTGTGACAGTGACTTGCCAATTGGAGAACCATTTGGAATCTTGTACTCCTTTCATTGCAAAAAATTCTTCGCATCTATTCCACTGATGTGTTTCTTATTTTTTCGCAACTTCTCAGAAAAGCTGTTCTCAGAAATTATCGGAAGTTGTCCTACGTTCACTGATTGACCTGACAATGTCATTTTACAATGTATGGTCTAATTGATGTGCTTCAAGTTTATTCCTCTGCAGAGGTCATACACTCGAAGTTGCCCTCCTGTGCAGGCAAAGTGTCAATTAGATGCCCATACAAATCTGCGGACAGTATAAACGAGATAATTGGGGAAAGTAATTGGAATGATTATTATTTTGAACTTTGACCTCGCATTTTTGTAATTACCTATGTGTTGTGCGAAGTCTTCGGGCAAATGACCGATACTTAAGCCAGCTTTAAAGTGTGGTGCTCTTAAAACATAAACATTGCAGCTGGATTATAGAGCCATCAAAATAGATAGGTATTTGAAAGTAAACGTCTTGTAATTAAATTTCTTATACTCATGTCTGCTTGTCCATCTATGGTGCTAAAAAAAAAACGATTTCAAACTGCAGGGTTTAAGTTCTAAATAAATTTGTCAATTAATTCCCGAATACCACTATTGTTTATTCCCTAATATCACCTCGCAATTTTTGTGTGTGGTTTATGGAAGGGTTCATGTGTTGATATCGAAAACTATCAACCCGTTTGCGTTAAAGTATTGGCACACTTTAATGCCACATAACTTGTTGAACCATACTGGCACACACTGCACATGCAAGGCACAAATCTCGCTAGATCTGTTCGCCAAGCGGAACACAAAAAAACAGATATCTCTGGTCTGGAGCTGGACACAAAAAATCTGAGCGAATCAAATTGCTTCTGTTGCCATTCGAGACACATTTACATGATTTAAATATTCGCGATACTTTTTCTAAAATTCCTCTCCTTTGGCCATGGTGCATTATAAAATGAGGTGACGAAGGAAACTCTAAAGATGGCAATCCGAAAAAAGCTTCAAACCCGTTTTAAAGGTTTTTAAAGCTTATCTGCTTTTTCCAATGTTTCCATAAGTGAAGGGCAAGATTAAGCTTTATAAAAGCTTAGCTGCGCTGCGTTACGTGCCGAAACCGAAAGATAAAACAGCCAAAACATTTCGTCAACAGTTCTGCAAAACAAAACAAAATAACTACCAGGGAGAAAAATCGAGAAACTTTATATACGAGTTTCTATCAGCGAGCAATCAAGAATTATATCTTGGTTTCGCCGTATTTTATTTCGAAGCATTTTTCTAGTTTCTGCCATCTGTAGACTGGAACTACCGCAGGGACGTGATTCGCGAAACGAACTTTGATATTGGGTCAGAATGCTTGGACTTGGGGGCCCCGCGGCGTTGAGATCGTCGAGGAACCGCCACTGTCTGACACTGCCTTTGATTACGTCGCGATGTGGCAGATAGTACCAACGAACCATCTTCGACAACGGCTGCCGTTACATGTTTAATAACGTCAGAACGTCAGAGTCAACTGCAAGTATCTCTCATATAGATAAGAGATATAGAACTATACGAACTCACGGACTTTTACTTTAACGTTGTAAAGGAATCTGTAAAAAACGTATTTAGTATTTTGCTTGTGTTTGTATTTTTTGAAGTGTTCATATTTAAAAAATTATAACTGTGTTATAAACTTGTTATAACTTTGTTGTTATAAATTTTAGCTTCGTGAAAAGACGGGAAATCTTGTGAAAATACAAAGGGATGAAATTTGCATGTGATTTTTGTTTTGTGAACTTGTTGTGAAGAAACACATATCTATTACCTGGGATCTTTCTCGTTGAGTGAGGAAAATTGCTCGGTAACAGTACCTGACAAAGGAACACGTTACCGCTTTCTGATGGGAAAACTTAATGGTTATGTGCGGTGGACTTAATGAGCAAATCAGTAAAATCAAGCAACGGAATTGTTTTCGATGTTCACTTGAAGATGTTACTTATCTGGACAACATATTTTCTTGCATTAGTACTGCGTGAAATTCCCGCATAAAATGACGGCCAGAACGACAAATAGTTTTGATCAGGAATCACATTTCAACCATAATCCCTTCATATATTCATGACAATGGGAAATTGTATTTTGGGCAAAATTCGTTAATAATGTATTGCAAGAGGAAATTAACACTCTCTTAATCAGTTCGTAATTATTTGAAATCTCAAATGGCAATATATAAAGTAAAACAACAAACGGAATCTATAGTATTCACTATTCTGCACCAGCACAAAGCATGTTATTATTTTAATGGCACTTCATAAACATCAAAGAATGTTATTCGTAATTACAGGATTTTGGCAATACAACTGTAGTAAAAGTACTAAGAAAATTTGATTACACTCTAAATGAAATTTATGGTAATATACAAATTTCCCCCTCTTGTCACAGGAGCAGAATTGCCTTCGAGGTGATAACTCACTTGCCTCGTTGACTTTTTCCTCCCTACAACTCGTCAGCTGTGTAATCAGGCAGCTCCGACTAGGAGTAGATTGCAAGCGTTCCAGCGTGCAGCCTCTCAACTGGTCCACGATTTGCTCGAGATCTGTCGGAATTTATCAGTCGAAGATTGCCGACGCCTGGACGCCGATGAAAAGATTATCGAATGATTTCAGTAATTGCATGAAATCATTTTCATTGCTGTCAAAATGATTCCTTTAAAATTGGCATTTATGTTGGCAGTATTTCAAGAAACACAATTTGCAACCGACAATATTAATTGCAACAGACTCTGCACTTCTCATATTAAGCTCTGTTAGTACCGGGTACGCTATGTTAGTATATATAGCATATATGCTATTGAAAGCTTCTAAAACAGGTCTATCTCTATGTAAATATGCTGGAACTTCCTAGATTTTAAGAAAACTTTTCTTTAACATTTCCATTTCAGCACCTTGTCGAGAAACATAAATTCTTTCAGTTTTAAGAAGGGTGGGTGGAGGAGAAGGAGGCAAAAGGGAGAAGCTCCCGTTTCCAATATCTCTGATAAGAATGCATAACGGTCGAAGAAGTTAGCGCTGTTGCGTGGGGCGCCCTCGACGAACGTGGCAGCCGCGTTTGCCCACAGGGTCGCCCTCAAAGAAGTGGCCGATCTGTTTCCGTCACCTCCAATAAAACGCCAGACATAGGTGCAAACGCCACTACGAGTGTTCGCAAGCAGACAGAAGAAAACATTGCGAAATATGAAAGGAAAACTTCCAATAAAAAGATGAGTTTCTTTATGACTACGGATGATATGACTATCGGACCACATGAGAAAAAGAGGACCATGGTGAGACAGAGGTGCGGCGATATTATTTTGAATTTTTTCGAGGCTGTGGTGATATTGTTCGGCGAGACAGGAGGAATTGGTGGGATCCTTTACGAGTGGAAAGCTGCTGGATCAGTTCAACAGGTGAGAGGAAATGGGGTCCATTTTCCGTTTCGGACGATAAAACAAGGCTGCTTTAAAAGCTTTTATTTTCTCAGGCGTTAAACACTTTCCTTCTTGAAGAAGTTATGTCCCAAGTGACATTCGACGTAACTAAATAGCCGTCTTCATTCCTACTATCCCTTTAACATTTCACGGGACATTTATTTCTGCAATTAAACCTCGGCTGAGTGCATTTAATAAAATGTTATAAAATATACGGACTATTAGGCGAATTCATACGTCAAATTTGTCCAAGTTATAGTTTATGGATTTGGAAAGACTATTAAGTTTAGACTGCCAATCTTGAAGCATTAAATATTCATATCAACATGTTCATTTTGGCAATGTATCAGTATTCATTAGCACGATGCTCATCACCGCTGCAGGGAAGCTACGTGAACCCAAGGGACGTATCCTCTCTAAATTAGAACTACAAGGTTACTACTGAAATGTATTTACATCCTCTATACCGGAAACCTTGACCATGCTATACCTGTCTTTCCATTACTGATGCAGCCATTTTCGCAGCCGTTCAATGATTTTGCGGTCAAGAAGTTGCAAGCTGCAACATTTAGCTTGTTCTTTTAGTTCGGTTAGAGAGCATTTTCCAAGCTCGAAAGTTCAGCTGCATTTTCTTTACATTGAAGAGTTTATCTAAGGAAATGTCTTGTCCTATAAAGCGATGCTAGAAGGAAATTGCGTGAAGAAAGAAGACCAAGATTTTGCCGAGTCTGCACTCGGCAGAGCCAGGGGCGTAACAGGGGAGGAGGCATACCGAAAATCGAGTCTGGATCGGAGGCATGCGATTTGAAGTTACGCCACTGATCGACTATTTCACCAACACCGTTTAAATCTCGCTTAAACGAGGTTTATCTAAACGTGGTTGAAAATCTAGCCGATGGCAGAGCTTCGGTGCATTTCACCATCAGTTTCGATTTGCGGTTTATTTAAACTAATTCCCAGTTCAAATTGGGAGGCAAATTTGGGAATTTATTGGAATGCAAAAAATAAAATGAAACACCGTTTAAGCAAATAAAACGTAGCTTAGCACTAAACGGAGCTGGTGAAATACCCCGTGAGCAGAGCAATCAATAAACTGCAATAATGTCAAGCAACTGGATAATATTGTAAAATATATACATGGTAAAATATGTATGTCGTTTGCGACGCAATTGTTTAGGCTTGCTCGTTAAACGCAGTATAGATGTTATTATTTGAAGCAACTTATTATCTAATTATGATAACTAGGAGAGTGAGCCAAAGTTTTAATAAGCTATTATTTATATTTAACCTGTGACCGTGGAGCATTTCCGTACCCCGTCCTGAAACGGCATGTACAACGCTGAAGACAGGCGACTGTAATGTTCACGGGAGCATTTCGCACTCGCGACATAACAAGTATTCTATGTACTTGTCCTTTGTAAATAGGAACAAATTCCCTACTTGATTTTGAAAGAACGCTCGCGCTTCAAGAAATCGCTATTAAATTTATTCACGCCCACGTTGCCGTTGGCTTTCCGGCTGGTTCTAAAATGATGAGAATATTTCATTTTGGCACATATGGGCAGATGAGGTATTGCTAAATACTACGATTACAATAATATATACAACCGAGTCAAAGACATAGCTAGGTAATAGGTAGGTATCCCACACCCAGACTTGAAGATCAGAATTAACACTTGACTGGATTAACAGCAACATATAACAAGTAGCTCCCTAATTCTCCACTGCTTTGAAAACAGGATCAAAGCAGATCTGGCATTAATTAATTATTCGCTTTTCTCTCTTTGTAGGTAAGCGAATTACTCAACTGTATTTCATATTGAGAAATATTCATGGGACCCCACTTGTATTACCATTAGTATGCAAAGTCTCCACAGAAGCTTCGCTCGCGTCAGGAAGCAAGAAACCCTGTTAAATGAGGATCCTCCTCAAGATTAAATGGACTGTGGTTCAATTCCAGCGTGGCCTGATAGCGCGTGCTTGAACTTGACTGTATAAGGTATAAGTTTGCTGAAAATAGTGTGCCGGAACCTACTCGACCATACTCGCATGCCTGGAATGGGATGAGGGCGCCTGAATGGTCAATGGGGGCGCCGGGGAGGGAATGATGGCACCTGCTAGGGGAATGATGGAGCCTGGTAGTGGTAGGGCAATTATGGCACCTGGAATGGCAACGAGGGTGCCTGGACCTGGAAGCTGGCAGCAGGCGAACCATACAATGGGCTCGGGCAGTCGGGACAGAGCTCCAACAATTGTACAAACATCGATTACAATCGTGATGATCATAAAATGTGCTCTATAGCTATGACTGATTTTCTATATGTCTGTTCCCTAGAGCTGCAAATTGAAGCTCTGCTCTGCATGTCCTAGATAGGTTGATATGGGTTGATATAGGTAGGTTATATACCTACCTAATTGCTTTCTCATTTCAGAGAAAAATAAAGTGTTCTTTATTATATGTAATTTGTACTCCATCTGCTTTTATAATAAATTAGAAATAATAAGAAAGTCTGAATGAAAGGGTATTACAAAAGACCGTCATCAGCATTATCACTGTGATATGACATTTTATGAGATATAAAGCGACGCACGGGACAGCTAGTTCGCTACATAACACCAGGGGCGAATCTGATTTTCTTGCATTTAGAAGAAAAATTAACTTGCAGAGTAATCAATCTTATTTTTAGTCACGTCGGCCAGTTGTTTATACGACATCAATCAATTCGCCGCCCACTCAACAAGTTTGAGGTCGTTGTTTCGCGGATGAAAATTACTCTGCCTGCATCGCCATCATATTACACTGACAACGGCACGTACGTGAAAAAATCCAGTCCTTTGTATTAATTTTTCAAAGTATAGTCGACTGCTTTCGCGCGTATTTAATGTGTCTCGTTACGGCGTCTGCATCATGTAGCTCGCTCGCAGGAAGGCGTTTGTCCGATGGCAATGCTGCACAGTGCACAGAGACCTGCTCGTACAATGGGTTAGATCGTTTCCAGTTCCACAAAAAACGTGATTGTGTAGCAGACTTCCCGTGTGCTCTAATGATAATATCGGAGCCTGGTCCGCGAAACGTTCAGGGGTAAACGTACGGAATTTACTTTAAAGGAATGGACCACAAAAATGGCTAGCGCTTCTAACTTTGTTTGGCTCGAAACTCCATCAGGAAAATAGCAATTTTTATTTTTCTTCGTTGGTGTCGATATGAGCGTCGTATATACCCGTTCCTACATCCTACTGTGATTAGGGATTTTATCGAGCTGCACAATTTTGTTTCGTTCTCATTCTAGCGCCGATGCTAAAATGGAGGTTAAAACTGAAAAGCATGTTCTCTGAAATTGCTGCGGTACACAGAGGCTCATGGCTTCTAAATTTCAATTTAATAAATGGATTACTGGCCAGCCAAGGGCACAGGTCGGGGAAATCTCCTTGCGGGAAACTTGTGCCGCACTTGCATTTTGACGTTAAAAAGTATAAAGTTGTCTGGGCTTTTAAAAATATCTTTTAAGACACTTGGCCTCTTATTTTGTCCGTCGCATAAACCGCAGCTCTGTTTCTTGCATGTCACAAATATTTGTATGTAAAAATGCGTGTGACATGCGTGTCCTTCCATTCCAGTCTTCATCGATTCGTCCATGCAACGTGATGTCCAGTTCCCGCATGTCAACTCTGGTCAAAAAAGCATAAAACAAGTATGTGTGCCGGTTCACCCAAGCGCAGCAATAATATGCAGGAGCATTGTTTGTATGCTGTGGCATTCCCGCTGGACATGGAATAATGGGCGGGTGCTGAAGGGTTAGAGTAATGGGAACGCGCGAGAGCTGTGTGGCTTGTGTCTGATATCCTACAGCTTCTTTGGCACATGGTCCATAGCGTTTCAATGTCAAGCGATCAGTGTCAAATTATAACTATAATTGATGGAAGTGCCGGCGTCAATATAGGTATATACAAAAAAGGTTCACTGAATGAAAACTGTCACCACACTAAGTAGGAAAATACATGTTCCTGGGGCACCATTAAAGATATGTTCTTACAAAATGGTCATGCTAAAATTTAAATATTTGAATATTTATCGTCCGTTACAAAAAATAATTAATTACGAAAGATTATAACAGAATTCGACCATTCACAGAGAGCAAGCAGCGAGTTTCAATTAAAATTGCAACTGTGCCTTCCCATTTCTCACTTCGAACGTCGAGTTTGGGGGGGGGGGGGGGGGGGGGGGGAGGGTAAACTGATGTACTTTAATTCTATTCAAATAAATTAACGGAAACTTAATTTAAAACTAAAAGTTGTGCGTATGAATGCTCGTCATAAAACAATCTACCTTATAGATTTTAATTAAAACCCTATACTACACAGAACGAGTTTAAATTTACAATACATCTGGACAGTTTGATATGAAATCAAATGACAATTTAACAATGTTGGTAAAGCATAGCTACACGACCAGTTGGGAGTTTAGGAACCTTAAACAAATGTTGATTGCCCACAACCCCGTCACCAAGACTTTGTATTGGATACTTGAATTGAATTTCCTCGCATCCCATAAATTCAAATGACACCATTTTGCGGCGATGCAAAAAGGAGCAAGCAGAAAACACAAACGTTGGCCACACCTTCCGCGCTTTTCTCTGCAAACTCTCCACTTGAATTATAATACATCTGCTCGAGGTCGAATATGTTTACACAGAATGGTATAGTTTACTTAAAACCTAACTATTGACCTACGCTCTATCCCTGATTTATAACGTCATTCTAAATCCAATATTACTTCTTCTTTGTTAGCCATGCCAAAGCGACTGGCTGCAACGTAGATCTCTATTTGGACTCATTGCTTTTGAGAGTTGAGATGCGCATACTGTTTCACGCAAGAGTTGGCCCGTTGGCCGCCAATGTAGTGAAGGGTAAAGTGAGGTGATTGATGCCTAAAGGGTCATGGCGGAATCATTAGTCGATTTCGGACATAGCTGCTGGCTACAGTCTATATCAATAAGAATGATGGAGGACCGAGTCTATTAAATGTTGATCATGCCTCGAAGGGCATGAGCAAACATATGGCTGCAATGGTTTGGTTTCGCTGTTTACTCTTAGATTTTCAAGCAGGATTAAGAAGAGACATTATCCATAGCCATTGGAATAAGAGTATTGGAAGGCTATTTGCTATGGTAGTATTACATTCAAAGGGTCGTTTTATATCTTTGATGTCTAATTTTATTTGTATAAACTATCAAGCTCCTTCAATAATTCCCTCAAGAATATTGAAAGTTATATTTCCAATTAATTCGATAATTAAACGAAGGCTTTCTTAACATTACTGCGGTTAAGTAAAGAACCATGCTAATGTATTCAATGTGGTATTTCGTAAACACCCACCCTTGGGAGAACTAAGACTATTTGTCGCCTCTGAGCAGTGTAAGATATTTCATCTTGTAAGACGTAAGTATACTGCAGCAGTGCAGCCTCCTCAAACAAGCAGAGACGAATATCTTCCAATAAGAACTTTTAGCAATATTGTCCCCCAGCGCACGGGATCTCCATACACATGCGAGCTGAGAACAACATCGAAAACCGTTTTATGTTATATTATTTTAAAGGCGGGAGAAAAACTTTAAACCTACACCACGACAATGGGCGGGAAAGGGGGGGGGGTGGAAGGGGGCTCAGCCTGGAAGCCTGACGGAAATAATGGTGCATACTTTGTCCTGAGAAGGCCAATATTGGCGGGACGCCGGAACCGGAAAGGATCCCGGTTTCCGTGGCCAGGCCAATCATAATAAAGGCGAAAAAGTTATGCCATGGTTAGTAATAACTAAAACGAAAACCTACGAAAATATTCAGTCACCGACAACGGAAAAATTGATTTAATGAAAATATCGGCAGTTGGCATCATTATCGTTTCTTGTTTAGAGAGCAATATTTGGAGGAGGTCCGAGTAAATGCATTTATAAAAATTAATGTTAGGATACAAAATCATACACGCGGATTCATTTTCTGGCTCTTCTCTCCGATCAAATATAATCTAATTTGAAATGACCAAAAAAGTATCAACTTAAAAGCCTGGGTGTCAATATTTATCATGCATGTGCTGTGGAACACGAGAGAAACGTGAGCATGCATTTGAAATTTCACTCCTGCCGGGTCAACTGGGTCCGAGGTTGAAGGGATGGCGGAGGGGGAGGGGGGAGGGGGGAGGGGGGGGGGGGCGGGGGGCAAATTGGAGGCAGAATTATGCAAACGGCCGCAGCTTGGACTGCGCAGTCTCATTAAAGCAAACGTCAGTCAGACATAATGTGCAGGATGGACCTACTCCAAATTCTTTATTTACGAAGCCAAATGCGAAATGCCAAGTTTTTCTTGCGTTCGTGCAAGTTTCAACGGAAGTAAAAGAAAGTGTTAAGTTACTCCTTAGAGACTTCTATTTTCTTAAATGGTTGGTATATCTGTTAAACAAAAAGTTGGGAAATGGAGGAAAACTGTAGATTTCCTGGTGTTTTTGTGGCTTTTTTTGTATACCATAGAATGAGTAAAGTCATAAATCACAATTAAATTTAATCGGGACATCGTAAAAGTTTCCGCAAAAAAAGTTATTAATTGCGTCCTGAAACCTTTCCCGAAGTGTGCTCAAGTGTACAAAAAGTGCGTAATCACATCATGTATATACAAGATCAAAACGAATTCCCAGCGTTTCAATCGGGTTTGTTTTAGAACCAATTAAACTTGTCATAAATTCACATCGCCTGTTAGAGACTGTGAGGCCAAATTTAAACGAATATTTATCAAACTCAACCAGTTAAACGTGAAACGGTGGAAAATGGCATCCTATTAGAAATTAAAATAAAACGAAAGAAAATTTTCAATTTTCAAATTAAGCGATCACAATGAAGAATAAATTGCTCGCAATCCTCTGAGCATGCCTGCGAAAAAAGAAATGATCCACGCTTAGCTCCCCAAAGCTGCTTACCGCAGACTTAATTTTAAAATAGCCGTCATGATATACATATATATATATATTTTAAATTACATGGAGAATTACTAACCCGTGATTTCGTTTGACGAAAAACAACGTTTGGAACGGATCATCATTGCAGAGTAAATTCGACCCCTTCTGGCGTGTGTGAGAGTGGATCGGAAATCGGAATATAGGACCCTTTTTGCGATGGGTGTACGTGAGTTGGGCCGGAATAACCGTGGAATGTCCCCGGAAAAGCAAGTGCCATCCCCAATCCCGATCCGCTTATTCCCTGGAAAAGCGGCGCTGTCGGAACCTTTGTTCGACGCGGCGGGACAGGAACAGGGATGTCGTTCACATAAAATTTGAGTGGGACGTCGCAGGAACGGCTAAAATTAATTTTCATCAATTGAGTTATGAATGGCGCTCGCTTTAAATAACAAACCAAGTCTACCGAGAATTTTGAGTCTTATGTTTATGAAAATGTGTAACTTGTGGGCGTTTTATTATTATATGGAGCTACAAGCTCGTGGTGTCCTTTTGTACACCTATATAAGACTTATATATGCAATAGATCATGGATGGCATAAAACATGGGGGTTATACCCATCCAATTTTTAATTCGGAACAATGTCACTTGATTAACTGTATATACGGTGATCTCACAAAACACCACGGTTTTTTGGCACAGAAAGGGGCTGTAAGTCGAAAAATAATTTTAATCAAATGAATGACTGTTTTGAATTTGAAATGAAGTCTTAATTAAGATTTAAATGTTCGCATAGTTTTTCAAGTACATACGCTGGTATATTATGGTTGTGTTAACAGGCCGGGAAAATCATTTTCTATTTGCGTTGTTGTTTCTATAACGCAGAGATTGGAGAACGGCGCGGATGGCTACGATCACAAGAGTGGCTGCGTTATTCAGTGACCGGTCGGCCGAGGCAGTGTTCCTGACGTTGATTGCTGTACGCACACGCGAATTGACGACGCACTACGCTGAAAACCCGCGGGACTTGAGGACACCAAATCACAATTGTAAACAAAAGATGAGCTTATAATGTTGATCTTTTGTAAAGAAATGCTGAATATGTAAAGGAAACTTCAGAGAGTTCGTGAAGCTAGAAAATGATTGATGGTCCGAAACAAATTCATTGTTCGTACTTGTTTTAAAGCTTGCCCTTCAGTTTGTTGGGGAAAAAGAGACTTGGGAAAATGTGTCGAAACGAAATACGAGAATTTTCTTTCGGAATAACAAAAAAAGATTGAAAAAATGTTGGTGTTTATAAGTAACGGTCGTGCAACTCTAAATTGTCACAAAACAAGATGGCACCTACGAACGCCATTTGACAGATATAAAATGGCGAAACCGAGATTTAATCTTGACAGAACTCAACAAGAAGTGGTAAAAGCAGAGGAGAGGAAAGGAGAGCACGCAAACTCGACTCGACAGCGTTCGTGTCGACGGGAAATTATAAAGCCACCGGTGAAAGACTTAACTCTCGAAAAGTACCTACAAGCATTTTGAAGCTAAGAGGCGGATAAACCACGTCTAATTGACAATTCGCTTACAATCTGCATCTCTTGTGGCGGATTTCGCACTCCGCTCAAACTAAGAACTTCGCTTCTCATTGTTAGACTTTAGCGGTGGAGGTGCCGAGATTCCACCGAACAAAAAATACAAAAACCGTATAACGGCCATCATTCATATATTTTCCTTCCGTTTCCTTGAAACATATTTCCTGATTGGCTCGTCGCATTCACACATCGTTCAATCACTCAGCAAACAAAGAGAAACAACAATGAATTTCCATCTGAAAAGCACCATGCGTCATCGTTCGCGCGTATTTTGTCCGCACACTTTTCACGGTACATTGTGTGCTATACGATCACCGATTGTGACACATCTGTATTGCAACGTTTCCTCCCCCGGGGATGCGACTTCAGTGGTGCTCAACACCAGCGCTGGAATTAGGCCGTGATTAGTCCAGATCAGCTGGCTTAAAGATGATGCTCGAGGCGACAAGTGGAACTGGGGAGGATCCAAGACGGATCTTTGGCGACAAACAAAAAGATGTGCTAGAATTGACATAAATCGCTCGGGACTTTTCGCGCTGGTTTTTAGTTGCAATGAAGATTGAAGAGTTGAATAGATCAATGTCATGACCATGTCAATGTTTCTTGGAATGGCTTTTGTAAACGTTATACCACAGGGTAGGGTGATACGCAAAAGAAAAGGATTGGTGTTTTTCGGAAACTAAATGCATCGTCTTGCGAAATAGTGAAGGAGCTCGCCCGAAATACACCTACTGGGCCTAAACTATGAAAAAAAATATGCTTAAAATGTTTTTTTTTGTCTACAGCTTGCAAAGACACGGGAAATGTTTAAAACCGATCCACAGGTGTGGATATTATATTTTATATTTAAACAATTATTTTTTGTCGATAAACTACAGTGCAGAATTTAGCGTATTATAAAAGAATATCTTAAAGATTCCTGGATTTTTTTGCTATTTTCAACACTATATTATTAAAATGGTAGCAGCACCGAAATAATATTTCATCCGAGCTACTGCTTTAGGAGGGAGCAAACTGCATCAAAATGCCACTTGTTTGGATTTATTTCGTCCGAGGTGCCGACGCGGAAACCTACACAGAGAAGACACCGTCTTACTCCCAAGAAATATATCGTCTGCTCGTGAGTTCGCCTGCCGTAGCACTTGCACACTTTGATTGATAAATAGAGCAACAAACGAAGAACACGACTTTTCATCTGAGTCAATTTTCAAAGTCTAAAAGTGTGAGTAAGTAAAGACTTGCTATTAGCGCAGTGAGAGACAAATCGTCGTTCCCTCCGGCCAATGCAGATCATGGATCATCGATAAAGCAAGAAGCATACATCATCCTCCACACTTTACATTTTTGTGTACATTACAAGCTTCAGCATGCTTTACTGTTTGCGATCAAAGTTTAACCAAACCCGCACAGAGTTTTGGTTGGTTACCTTATACGGCAAAACCGAATTAAGTTACAATTTATTTTATTTTATTTTATTGCCCCAAAAATACAAGGACACAAACCTCCAAATCTCCAATGATAATATATTCTTTCTAAAGCGTTTTAACGCAGCCAGATTTTATTCGCACTTGCGAGTTGCGAAACAAGTTTAAAACACCAAACACCAAACTTTTAAACCAAAAAATAAGCATAAAAAATCGAAAAGATTTTAAACATGCAGTTTCGAAACAATTATCGATGAAAAATAAACTAATTACCGATGTCCACGACCAATTTGCGGGAAAATAACAAGCATATTAAAAAACAGACAAACGAACTGAACTTACTTCGCAGCGTTCGCGACGTGTAATTGGCAGCTGTCTCGCCTAGACTCGTCGGCGTCGGCGTCGGCGTCGGCGTCGGCGGCGTCGTGCGGAGAGGCGTCGGTTTGCAAGGCGTCGCGGCGTCGACTGACGTCCACCAACAGCGACTTGCTGGCCACCAGCCGCGCGACGTCTTCGCAGAGGCCACGGCCGGCGCCTGCGTGGTATTCCACGTCCTTATGTTTGCTAACGTCTCCACTCAACGACGCTAGAGTGGATTTTGCTTTTACCGGTCATCTGAAGTAACAGGCACTTTTTCAAATGCGGCCCATTTAACAAATTTAAAAAAATGAACACGTGTTCTTTATTGCGAGTTTTGATTTAAAAATTGCCAGTTAATTATTTTCAAGTCCGTTTAGCAACGATAATGGAGTATATGTACTAATTATAGTACATTTTTGTGCTTCTTTCAATGTAGGGATTCTATAACTTTTAAACCAGTGAGAGGAAATAGGAATGATATCAATTCTTTGTAAAAGTGGAAATAAAAAATGGAACATTGGTTGTATCTCATTTCATTTATTATAATGCTATTCGCAATGGTCGAAAATCGTTCTTGACCACAGGCGTGAGCAGAGGTGCGGTCGACACGGCACAGGCCGTATTTAAGATTTTGCCCGCACTACAGTTGTGAAGATTTTTCTAGTGCAATACGATTTCAAATGAAAGTTTATGTACAAATTAGGGATTGTGATTACGAGAAAAAGGAATCTTGCCAGCGCCCGGGTGAATGGATTGGTTACAATTTGCTCGTATGCTAAAATGTCTCTAAGTGGCTTTGACCTTGAGTGAGCAATGGTGCTCACTCTGGTGCTCACTGCAATTTTTTGACTCTGGCATTTTCCACAGCCTCCTGGTGACATTCTCGCCATAATAGCCATGGGAAACATTTTCATGCAGAAGGCCCTGGTTGTGTGCTCGGACAGAAATTCAATGTGTGCGGTCGATGGCTGCCAAGCTTTGTCAGAACGCTAGCTTTCGCGTTCACGAGTATAGGGGAAACGGTGTGCCTTTTGTGACCATCATTTTAATGCCCCCCCCCCCCTCCCCTTCGCCCCCCCCCCCCCCCCCCCCCCCGTTCTCGGCTATAACTTACCATTTACCCTGTGCACGCCTATGTCCTTCACTTTGACAAAATTATTTCCGGATGTTATCTTCAAACATTAAAAAATATTCTTTGCGTCAAAATAATGCTCGAAGATGCAGAATGATTGAAAAAAGAAAACGATCCCATTGTAGCAGTTTAATTTGTTTCAGAATTTTTTTAAATAAGCACACTTTAAATGATAGTTCACATGAGTTCCACAGTTTCTGCTCGTCCCCAGACACTGACATGCCGACGAAGAACACACTCTAGCCAGAAACAGCGCGTTGTTAGCAAACACAGCGCTGCCGACCCAACACAGTCGCACTAACTACCTCGTCCGTAAACCGATCTTGTGCGGCTGATGGCAGTTATCCCCGTGTTATTCCAGCGTGCCACGTTGCAAATGCTACCATTCCTATACTGGCTATCGTTGGAGTTGACCTCGCTTGCTTTCTACAAGACTTAACAAGTTTGTGCGCACTTTTTGAGTGCGAATGTTTTACAATTGGCGTCTAATTGCTTGTGTTCCGATGTAATGTCAAGTGATTTTCTTTAAAATTATATCGTTAACTTAATTTCAACTTATTTAAATGCAATTCATTCATGATTTACCAGAAAATAAGGCATAATAGTTAAAATTAAATATAAAATACAGAAAAACGTGAGTAACTGAACAGAGTATAGAAGAAGTTGAAAATAACAACATTGCAAAGCATGTATGCTGAATTAAAGTAGACCATGAAACCCTCTAACTTGCTGTGTGTAACAAGCTGTTGTGAAATATAGAAGTAATTACGCCACATCTAACAGTGTAATACAATTCTGGGGTCACCGGTCTGATAACAGAGATATGAGGGTTTAAAAATTCGAAATTTAACATGGGTGGCATAGGACATCAGGATATCAGGACATCAGGACATCAGGACATCAGGACATCAGGACATCAGGACATCAGGACATCAGCACATCAGGACATCAGGACATCAGGACATCAGGTCAAAACCAGCACATACAACATGAAAGCTATCAATATGTACACTTGCCATGCGAATTTCTTTATACTTTTATCAGAAATATGGATCTCTGATTTGGACTACACAAAGTCATCCCTAATTACATCGCAGTTTGAGCCCGTTTTGACATTTTTGGTGTATTTTTTTCAAACATTTCCCGACGAAAGTAAAGCGTTCACTGAAAGGAGACAATATTAAACCTGTTCTTCCAGCTGCAAACACTTTTCACACAGAATTAGTATCCGAAAGTGGCGGTACATGGAAACGAAGACCAAAGGATATATTAATTTATTGCGGTTTATTTGCTCGACTAAATGGCATACTAAACATCTCTTGTGAATCTTAATGACATTGCATTATCATTGCATTGCTACATCTCACGGCAACACACAGAGATATGGAAAAATTGCAAAAAATTCAAAACAGCAATGCGTATTATATTGGAAGAAAGCTGACGTGCTATAATAAAAAAAGAGACTCCAATAAAAAGATTATGTTGGTTAGATGTTGAACACACTATATAGTAATAATTGTTTTGACTCTTATTTTTTAAATTAAAATATGTATAATGCCACATTACCTAAAAAAAAAGATTTTTTAAAACCTCATTCACATACAACAAGATCAGATAATTTGTATATTCAAAACTGTGAAATATCAATTACCTGTAGTAGTTTATTTTATAAAGGTGTCATTATATTTAATAAGCTGCCAGCTAAAATGAAGCAGTGCAGCACTAACATCAAAATGTTTAGAAACTTTGTGACAAGATAATGTATAATATCATGAAACTTGTATCAATGTGTATTGAAATTAAAATGTATTATGTGTATTGATATTAAAATGTGTATTACGATGAGCATTTAATTTCTTCTAAATATATTTTTTTTAAATAACACATTTATATTATTAAAAATTAATTTCATAATTAAATGTTAATAGGTAGAGCGAACTGATGCTTTATTAATTTTATTACAAACATATCCTAATTACTTCCTTTCCAGGGCATTTATAATGGCAAAAGGTTCGTTCTTTTGCATGCTTTCCAGCAATGCGCACACATAAGTGATGTGTACCTACAGATGTAAGTGCAAAACGAGTATCTTTCTCGCCTACCTAATACCTTGAATTAGTAATGATCATAAGCGCCAGCCAAAGCAGCAGTTAATTACGTTAAAACGCTTATTAAAATGGCATGCGTATATATACAAGCGATAGATTAAAGCAGAAGTATAACAAAAACGAGTGATGAGTTCTCCATGGAAGTCTTTGAATGGAAAATGCATAAAAGTAATTACTCTCTGAAGACATTCTAGCATGATGGTATGGTAATAACTAATGTATACAAAACTATTATCACAATGTTCACATTTTTTGTGTTAGTTTAATTTTGTATTAATTGCAAGCCTGCCATAATAGCTTATATACGGTTTTTAGGAATGGTTCAAAAGAAATTAATTAAAAAATGATTCAGACATTCAAAAAATTCTGAAGCTGTGCAGCCCTTACATTTCTACTCAAATTATAAACGTAGGCACCAAATGATAAAGACAAAAGGACTTGTGTTTTGGACAGCAAAAGTAGTTGCGTCTATACCTTTCCATATATACCGGAGAAAGAAAAAGTCATCCGCGTGATTAATTAATTTAATTGGTTTTAATCGAAAAGCTTTGCGAAAATTAAGTAAGTTTAAATTAAACAACGAATTACATTTGAGCAAACATAAATAAACTGACATCAATATAATATGCAGTGCGTTTCACCCAAAGTGAAAATGGCATAGTTTCATTCAAATTTGCATTCCATTATAAGCTTTCGGAGCATTCTCTTCTTTAGGTCGCTTTAAACACTTAGAAGTTAAAATGCAGCGCCATTTTAAGCCAACATTTAAAGTAGAAAGCATGTTCGAGATTCTGAGATGTAAAAACAAAATGGGTCATGAATTAGTTGTTTGTGAAAGTTTCATCAGCCTTCTAATGAAATAAATTTTATACGTCTTAATCTTGACGAGAGAAATTTTGTAATATTTTTTCAAATTAAATACACCTTAGAATGAAAGTAGCAGTAACGGAGCAAGCGTTAAATATTAAACGACCTGTTCCCAGAAAATGAGACGTAAAATATACTATGCTCATGACGGAAACCAAATTACGGAACAGCGGCATGGAATATGTAGCCCTAAATGTTCAATAAAAGCAACAAAAAGCACCAAGAAAATATGATACTTTTAGGAAGATGGGTAGGCAGATATTAGTACATTTTAAAAGTGACCTCTAAAACAAATCATTTGTTTGGTAAACCGGACTCCTGCAGAATATGGTGCGTTTTTAAACGTTCGACCTTGAAACTCGTCCTTGAGCCATGGCTGGTATCCCAAAGTCTTCATCACTTTTCAAAAGTTGAGCGATGTAGGAAATAACGGTCGTGCAACAGAAATCTAGGCTTCAATACTAGCAGTAGAGTCAAGCAATTATCATGCACTGATGGATGAACTAAAATCAAGGGAGATGATGGAAATTACATCGACGAATTAATGCATGTTCACGTCAGCTGGTAGAATATAAATTGAAGCGAGGAGACTTTTCGATGAAGATGGGAACTAATTTTCATGATAAAACACGTCATATCCAATATTACGGATGCTAAGTAATTGGCCATCCAATCACATATGTTTCAAGTGAGTATTTCCTGTTCGCTAATATTTGAACGCGATGCTATCCGGATTGCCAGTCTGGGTCGAATTCCCGTCATTTTTAAAGCGACGGAGTGATGTATATAATATATCAGTGATGAAACGGCATCAAATCTACTGGGAATTGCATGCATTGTAATGTGATCATCCTGGTGTTTTGGCTTTATATTTCATATCCATCAATCAGAGCAATGTATAGCAAACCAATTTGCTGTTTCTGTGTTTAAAAACTTTAATTCTTCGGTTCGAAGAGCCATGCATTTTTCATTAAAAATCAATTTAAAAAAGTGATTTTCAGGAAGTGCTGCTTGTATTAACGATCCAGGCTCTCAAAAAGTATTAAATATGTCCATAACAGTTTTTTTTATAATTCAGACTGCATGCATTTTGATAGAAACCAAGCACTTGTTCTTGAACAGTGTGGGAATCGTGCTTCGTAATACGTGCTTCTTCATTATTTGATTTTCACTATTATACATGAGCTCACTTTTACTAACAAATTTTACAAAATACATGAATAGTAAGCTAAAAATTAATTAAAATACGTCAACAGCTTCCGCAAACAATTTACAGTCTGTTTTTATCTTTTGTCACATAACTTCCTATCAAAAGATTGCCCGTTGATTCACCACAGGCGAAGGACCCGGGAGACTGCAGTGACCAACACAACATAGATTTGAAATTCCTATGAGAACAACGTGTTTCATATATAGAGCTGTTGAACAGCCTGTTCTGTACAGGAGGGATGATGCAAGAGTGGCTCTTACCTACCCCCCACCCCCCACCCCTCCCGCCACTACATTGGTGGTTGCAAATAATAAAAGTTCATCTCAGGATATGAGAGAACACCTATGTAATAAATCTTATACCCATTATTTATGTCTGAACAATTTTCTGGTGGAGACATATAAAATACGGGTACTCTGTATCCTTTGACCTATTTACTGT
Organism: Nemoura dubitans; assembly: GCA_921293005.1. Taxonomy (NCBI): domain Eukaryota; kingdom Metazoa; phylum Arthropoda; class Insecta; order Plecoptera; family Nemouridae; genus Nemoura; species Nemoura dubitans. The sequence goes on from OV121074.1 coordinate 18,025,887, forward strand.
GCCTAATTGACTTGAGGATGGACGTAATGTGGAAGAAAATTAATGAAAAGTGTCGTCAAACTTCATAACTTTGCCTTTTAGAAAAAATATCATTATTTAAAGCTCAATTACTTCTTCGGGGAGCGATATTTCTTGGTCTAATACATAATGAGCGTACAAAAAAATACTACTGCAACGACCGCCGTCGGGAATAACTTTATAATGATTTTAAATTGAATTAAACAATGCAGTACAGTAATAACCACATCATTGCCGCCTCAACTATATACGAACATAACCAAGAATAACTCAATTGGAGTACCAATAACCGACCACCGCGATGACATTTATGTTAGTGGTTAATGGTTATTAAATTATTAGATATAATTAGATATAATCTAGTACCTAATTTCCCTGAAGCGTAGATTTCAGCAGTGGTTGCCATGCAACAAGAGACGTCGCGGCGCCGACGCCGACGCCGACGCCGACATCGACGCCGACGCCATGGAAGGCCTGTGCACGTAGTTCTTTGTGCGTCGATGGTACTTCAGGCATGCATGGTGTGGGCAAACATGTCAACTATAGATTGCGAATAGAGTGGTGTGGATTGTGGACCATCGGAGTACCTGTCATAATAAATGAGCTGTGATCATGAATATGTTCTCCGGTGCTGGTAGCATATAATCGCGGACAATGCGACATGTAGTACAAAACTAATAGGTGTGGAGAAAAAAAGATACGTTTACGGACCCAAAATACCCAGTTAACAATAGGAAGTTGTATAAACACAGAAAAACTTTTTTCTTAACATATGGAAAATAAAAAAAGAATAGTAGTGTTTTGCATCTTTTCGGAGATGTCCATTCGCCTACTCCCCCCCCCCCCCCCACACCACCATTCTCTTGACAAAAACTGTCGTGATTCAGTATCAAATTGGTCAAAGGATCGGTGGTGTATATAAAACAGTGTACATACAGTTTTGCTCTAATTTGAAAATTTTTTTGGCTCTGAAATGGACCTAAGCCGACGTGTCAACCAGTCGATCAATTCAGAACAAACCCATGGCATTAGTAATGAGCAAAGTAATGAGTACACCTACATTCCCTACATCACCATCACCTCACAGCTCTGTATATAACTCTGGCGAATGCGTACAGGTATTACAAGGGATTGTTTGGTACCTGCATTTTATACCTTCCTCGATCAAAACTTTTATGATAACTAATTCACTTTATATATATATATATATATATAGTGGTAAAATAAAAGACGGTCTGGCCATGGCACCCACTTCTCAGAACAATAAGTGCACGAGCGCCGGCAGCACACGTGCGGCATTGTCTGCCGACATGCGGCACAACGGCAACGTGCAGCGCAGATCCGCTAAACGATGCGGCCACGTGTGTTCGAGCAATTTTATAACTCGCAATTAGATCAGCGGCAATTCAATCATTCCAGTCGATCAGTTTGCAGATGGAACGTCCTACACAAACATGCTGGTATCGGGATAATTAAGTATGCTTTAAAGAACTGTTCAGCATTTGCCTAATGGGGACGAAGTCACAGAAATTACATATTAATTTTTTGTAAAGGGTTTACTATTATTGTTTTTTTTTTGTGAATGATTTTTAGTTGCATGACATGATGGCTGGTTGTATATGCATAGGCACTATCAGCACTATATAGATTTATAGGTATACCTATACAATTAAATTATTTAACCCGTTATATGGGCAGAAGTCCGGGTATTGTCAGATAATTATGGTGTTGTAGAAAGTAGAAACTGATCAAGGATTCTTATACCTATACAGGAACCTGGGAAAAATACTATTTTAGTCATTTTTATTTTTTCTTAGAAATTAAGAAGTGGTTTGATAACTGACTACTGACCGTTCGGACCAATATTTATTTGCTTCTAATTGTAGGTTGTACTCAAAGTCTAGTAAAAATATCCGTCTACCAAGCACATAAGAGCCTCATGCGAATGCAGCCAAAATAAACACTTGTTTCGGTGTCGGTAGCTGATGCTGTTACAAGTTCGCCAGCATTCAGTTGGCAGAAATGTGACAACTTCGGCACATTTCTTTGACTCACTGGTCGGAGCGGTCACTTACAGACATCGGAGTGGTCGTACTAGACGTGGGAATTTATAACACTAAGTTACCGAACAAAATCAATCCCAAAGCTACTAAAACACAAGCCGCATATTTTTTTCTGAAGTGGTAAACTGTGTAACCACTGACCTATATAAAAGGTTAATACGATGAATCAAATCAATATATAATTTTCATTTCCTAATCTCGATCAGCCTCTGACGTAGCTGAAACGGGTTGAGAATGATTTAAATCTCTCTCAACCCGTTTATTAAACGAAGTCCCTAAAAGAGGGATTACAATATTAATTAGTTTCTGCAGTTGTGAAAGGACAAGTCAAAGTGAATATCTTTGGAATTGGATATTAAACTCACCTTCAGCTTCAATATTCTTCCGCCTCGATTAATTCCTTCCTCTCTGCGTATATGAAGTGAAAATGTGAGAAGCATGTAGCCAAGTCATTGATGTTTCCCTACTTAAAACACAGAAATTGAGACGCACGTTATACAATTAAGAAAAAAGGCGTGTAAGGATGTTATGTAAGGAGATCTTTAAGATGTAGGGCGCAGGGTGCTCCTTGGATACCTTTGCCATGGGTGGGACTGTGGGGGGGGGGGGGGGGGGGGGGGGCGAAGGAGCTCCTCCATACGAGCTGTGTGCGGGGCCAAGTCGTTCAGTGTCCAAAATGTACAAATGCTTTGTAACATGAAAAAGTGTCGCACTCACTTAATTAAACATTCCAAAGAATTATTTAATTATAGGAATCAAGAAATTAAAAACAAAGAATTCATTTCATGGTGCAATGACTCAGCGGGGAAGCAATTAATTAGGTTGACCAAAATGGAATCTAATTTCAATTAAAATGCTGTGGAATAAAAGCATATTTTTTCTGTTTTCCCATTGCATTCATACACATTCGTCTCTGTATGTATACAGACAGCTAACCAACGGTAAATCCGTGGTGACACTTTTGCAAATTGCGACCTTTCGATACATCTGTGTACCTTTATTTTAAATAAACTATTGAGTAATAAAATTTTATTGGTTTGACCGAAAACTGACCAAAGGAGAGATTTTAAACTTGTATGGCACCCAGCTCAGCGTGAACCGTGGTTATACTGCAGCTAATAATATCATTACAAAGTTTTGCCCATTAATTATCCTAACTGTGAGACCATACCATGCTTCAAAAGGATTATAGGGGATGATCATTAAATATAAATGTACCTACATATTATACTGCATCATGATATCCATTATTTTGTGCGTGCATGCTTATACTGGTTTACAACTATATTCTCCGAGTGTGGGATTCCAATTTATTTGCAGCTCTTTGGAACCCAGAATGTAAATCCCCAATTCCATCGTTTGTAAGACTCGGGGGGGGGGGGGGGGGTGATGGTACCTACTCGAGTTGAGTGCCGGCCGCTCACAGAAAATCACAGCTCGCAAAATATCCCCGCCCCCGCCTGGTGGAAAAGTTAACCAAAGCGAGCGAGAGTGGAATATACCATCGAACTTGCCGCTTTAACGTAAGCCAACTTATTTTTAAAGCCCCTTTAGACGCAGAACGAATTGAAAGTTCGATTCGAACACTGTGCATATACATATCATCCAAGACATACACAAGTGCGAACAAAACACCGACGTCTAGTAAAAATAGCACTGGGCCACACTCAACAAAAATGCAGTAAAATAAAGCGATCTTATTCTTATCCAACATTGACTTGAGTGTGGTCGAGATTCCCTAAACCTTGACATGGCAACACTTTGCAGGAAGGTAAGTGAATTGTCTATCGAAGCATCGCTCTCCAAGGGTAGTGTGACCCGACCCCGACCTCTTGCCCCCCCCCCCCCCCCCCCCCCCACGACCAGCGTACCAGCCTGCTGCGGGGACCACGCGGGTGCTAACCTAGTTTCCAGTGGCTGCTAACGGAGCGTTAGGGCAGTTCGGACTGGAAGCAATCTGCAACTTAGCTGGCGCTTCCATGCACTTGCTGCACCAGCGGCTAATTGGGCGAGCACGTGTTGCTTAGCTGGGGTGAGGGTGTCAGGATGTACCTATGTTAATGTTGATTTAGTTTTGGGTTCATAACTGTGTTATGCTGGGGGGAGGGTTGGTGCAGGGGGGAAATATGTTGATATGTGATTGTTTTCGATGACGAATTGACCTAACTTTCTAAAATGCTCATAATATTTATAAAATATTTATACAATATAAACAAAAAATAAGCACAGCATTTGTGTCTTCGAAACAAGGTTAATTTTGAGTTTTAAAACAGAGGCTTGTAGGTATAGATAAACAAGGTAAATATTCCAATATTAATTCGGGGAGACCAATGTGTAGAGATAATGCTATAGTCTGTGTAAAAATTGACTACATTGAAGGGAGCTTTTTCACATAATCTATCTACCATTAAATTTCTAGGATCTTATTGTAAAGACTCCCTGTCTCATACGCTATCTTTTAGCACGCTGGACAAAAAAGAACAGCATACTTTGTTGTCTTCCAATTTCAATTCAGTTCTTTGTAGGGTTGTCCAATTCTTGAATTATTATATTTACAGCATGCACTTAAATAAATTGGATACCAGTATTTTCTCGAAATTTCTCCTATTGGTTTATATATTATATAAATTGCATGTTGCGACATTGAAAATGTATAGGTAGGTACTATAGTTGAGAACCTATACTGCTGAATTCCTACGCAAGATATTGATATGATAGCAATATCGCGAGCACCACGAAGAATGTATAAATCATTCGTACATTTCCAGCTTGTTCACAGCACATCTTATTGTTCGAAATAGTTTTTCCTCGGTGCTAATTAGAATGTATGCTCGCGACCTGGTCCGTCGCGATTGCAAAATAAAGCAACACGTCACCAACAGAACAAATATCTGCAAATCGTACTCGCAGCTCACTGATTAAAAGATGGGAAGAATCGAGAATACATTAGAGATGGGAAAAAGTGCGAACGGACCGAAAGTCCGGCCCGGCTCGAATCCGGCCCGACTTTCGGGCCGGGCCGGACAGACTTTTCTTGAAAAAATTGTTGGGCTTCGGGCCGGGCCGGGCCGGACACGACCCGGACTTCGGGCCGTCGGACTCTCGGACCGTGTCGGACCGAGTCGGACTGTCGGACCCTCGGACCGTGTCGGACTTTCAGACCGTGGCGGACTTTCGTACCGAGCCGGACTCTCTGACTTTCGGACCGAGCCGGACTCTCGGACAGCTTCGGACAGATGTTACGTTTGGACAAATACTTCGGGCCGGGCCGGACTCACGACCGGTCGGGCCGGTGTCGGGCCGGTGTCGGGCCGGGCCGACAGAAAACAAACAAATCCCATCTCTAGAATACATTATCAGAACACTTTGCTCTATTGATCGCGAAGAATATAGGTCTTCCGATACACGATACCGATATACAACACATTCCGGATTGGGAAATCTTTCAGGGGAAAATTGACCACGGATAAAGAAATTTGTATGGAACATCGAGAAAAGTTTTCCATAAGAATGTTTTTCTATAAGGCAGCTGTGTACGTGATCCGAGATGGTCCAGTTTCTGGTTGCGTGCCAGTTCGTCGGGTCGGGGTGTCAGCTTTTCCTTGTAGTGTACAACCAAGAAATGTACCTGTGTATAATATGTATAACATCACCATCCAGCATTAGTAATTGGAGATGGGTTTCTATTTTTCTGTCACATTTACACATTTTGTAGTGGCCTTGCTTTTATTAAAATGACATTGTCATTTCCATTTGCTAACCACAGATCCATACCAGAGAGAAAGACTATTAATAGAAGACAAGAAAACCAAGAAATAAAACCAGATAGGTATAGAAGACAAGAAACCCAAGAAATAAATAAGACTATATTTAGAAGGCAAGAAAACCAAGAAAACTTGAAATAACGCAAGCGACATATTATATACCTTGAGATAATTATATTTTTATTTTATATTTCTCTTGGAAATCTGCTCCAGTAGCTGGATATTTCTCTCACTATTCACTAAATTTAAATAAATCATATCATATTACAAGAAGAAGAAATTTAACAGTGCCCGTCGAAGTTATAATAAACGAAAATATACCTATAGGTACAACGTTACCGAAAATCTTTTCTAGTTATTATTCCAGTGTTTGATTTCCGAGAAATGAAATCGAAAATTAACTGTATATATATTTGAAAATTATGTCTCGAGTAATTGAGAAATTAACTCCGGTGATATGGGTATAATATCTGTGGTAATATGGGTACATATAGTGTCCAGCTTGCAGCTAAAAATTGAAGTCAGATCACAGCAATTAGTTAGCAAGTAGTCATTGTTTGCCACAGGTAGGGGTCCCAAATCTGTTTACTCCCTATGACTTCAATGCTAATTTGAGAGTTTTAAAAACATGTTTTCAGCAAAATTACTATACATCAAAGTTGCAGCAACCGGCACTAAAATAATGCCTCTTTATATGAAAATTTATTTTGGGATGCAGCTCTGCTCTAAATTCACTATTTTGTGAGCTTTTCTTTAGTTTATTGGAGCCTGCATTCGGCATTGACTTTTCACACTGTTTCACAGCGTGTGCATTATGTGCTATTCATGCGCATATTTCAAGCCTATTCATCAAGCAGGGACCATAAATACATATAAAAAGCCTCTCTGAATGCTGCACACTTCAATTTGGTGTAAATATCTCAATAAAAGCTACGAAAACGGTAAGCAAAAAAACTAAAATTACCATGGGAACTTATGGGGAGGCTCAAAATTTGGGACTCCTACTTGTTGCGTATTGACTTCAGAAATGCAATATGGCAACAGCTATCCAGGCTATTTGAGATCAGTGGTGTACCTTTAATGATTCCACAATATTTCCGAAAATTTTTATTTTCATTTGTTTTAAATTGTTTCTTTTAGAGACGTATCGTGATATGCATAATAACTTCACATTGTCTTTCATCATCATCATTATAAATGTCAGTGTTACAAATGCATTGCAAGCTCTTGAGCGAAACACAGAGACAGAGCTAGCTAGCTACGGTTTTCTGGAATCGGTCTTCAACCGCGACCATAAAGCATTTTGTTTCATTCCAGGCTCGGTGAAACGAAGAAAATTAGACCCCACATACGAGTACCGCCGAATAGAGATGAAACAACATCAATTTAATTAAAAACAAGTAACCGGAATGACATGAGGCTCAGGTTTATGTCTTTGGGCGACTCGAATACTAGATACAATTTCTTTTAGGGGTTGTCTTCGTCCTTTTGTCCGCTGTGCCATTATCTGTCTGTCTTAAAGAGCTTTAAAGGAGATCAAATGAACCAAGATGTTACAGGAAACGATCCTTAGAAAGAGCCAGTTCCTACGCTTTGCAAAATATAAAACACTTTGATAAAGAAAATAATAATGATCTAGTGTGTATAAATGAATTTCAGTTGATATGATGTTGATATCGATAGAATTCTAATGGCGACAAGATGCAACGAAGTATGTAATGTAAAAATGATTATTCTATCAAACTTCCCAACACATCGTATCGTCGTTGTCGACGCCGACGCCGACGCCGACGCCGACGCCGACGTATCATCCGTCACATGACGTCGACTTTTAGAGAGTGAAGCTGCGATGTCATATCATATTGTGCGGTCATGTGTTGTCCTTACGTGTAAGGGGCATGCCGATGAAATTCGACGAGAAGGGAAGGGGTAAACAAGGCTGAAAGGTGCTTGAAGCAATTTTCTTCTCGCTGCTAGCCGGCTCGGGAAATAATTTGACATCGTCTGCGACGTTTGAGGTGAATGCTCTCCGCTATATCTTCAAATGGAATCATGTCGTTCACGTATATGTGACTTTGGGAGCATATGGCTATCAAATCCGTTAGAAAATTGCTATAATATTGCAGCTATATCCAATTTCGGGAATCAATCGCGGGCACGAAATTCTGGATCCATGCAGTCACTTGGGAGTAAATGCTTGGACGCAGCGAACGAGCAGTCGAAAATAAGATTATGGCGATTCTCTGCGTCGGAACCGATTGAAAAGAAAGTGGTTTTCAATTTTCATCGCACGTATGCATGTATAGGAGCGTTTTGGCACGCTGTTTGCATTACTGTACACACATGTTATCAGATTCTCAAGTGTTTCAAGAGAGGGTTTTATTTTCACAGCTCCGCAGGTAAAAAACTGTCAAGAAACTGGTTGAGGACAAATTCAAGCGGCAGGAAAATTATAATGGTCTGCATTGTTGATATCGTATCTGTAATAATATTATAGACTGTCAGTTTCGAGTATACCTTCTGCAGTTTTGCGCTATACACGTCTTATAAGTTATAATAGAGATATATACATATTATATTTTTACCTGACTGTGTAGGTACTCTGCAGACCAGACAATAATAATGTGCTACCAGTTTTTGCAACACACAAAACAAACACTGTCATGAAATCGAAGTATCTATAAAGGATTTAAAAAGGTTCGAAATGAACAGAAATAGTTAAATCTGCATTTGATAGTAAAAAATTTGGTAACCAAAATTTTATTTGCTCTGTCACTGCTGTTTGTCAAATAATATAACGTAGAACCTATCTGCCAAAAAAGTAAATCAAAGATATTATAAGGCCAGAGGCGTCAGACAAGCCAACTTTCTGGATGAGCAAAACCAAAAAGTGGCATCCGGCGCCCCCTCCTGGTTCCCCCCCCCCCCCCGCCCCCCCCCCCCTCCCGCCACACACACAAAAGGAGCGAAAATGAAAAGCAAGTGGTGCCTAAATGGAGTGGGCCTGTATCCTGACTGTGGCTTGGGTAACGTTGAAGTGGAAGTTGAACTGACAACGTTAAGTCTTTTCGAATAAAACTGTAAAACACATTATCATATCTACTTACGTGGAATTGGAACTGGAATGAACACTCCCTACTTATTGGCGTCTGGCGATATTACCTAGAAGTGATGGAAAATCAATTCCCCGAGCTTTTTAGCGTAAGAATCCAACCTTTACCCAGCCCATATGACCCGGTACATGTTATTCTGGAATACACCTGCAGTTATGTATTGGCAACGCAACATTCGACGTGGACTAGTGAAATCTTCCAGGTAGTCCCAGGTAAGGTTTACCACAAATATCTATCGGGGTCAAATCTCAAACCGAACGCAATTCCTTCACAATCCCGTCTTCATATATTATTGATGAGCGTAGCGAGCGAAGCGAGCGGAGCGAAATCTTCAATTTCACTTACCCCAAAAAAAAGTCACTTGTGTATGTTTTTTTTTTTTTTTTTTTTTTTTTGTGTTTGTGCGCGCTCTACAGACCAAACGCCTGAACCGATATGGATGAAAATTTCTGAGTATCTACCTCTGTTCTCAACTTAGACCCCCTGCGTTTTTGAAAAAGATCGGTTCAGTAAATTTTTTATAAATCAATTTTTACGAAATTTTTCGATTTTTTCAGAATTTTGAACCCCTGTAAATTTCAAAGTTCTGAACATAACTTCACCAAAACTTGTAAACATGTTGACCTTATACATATTTATCATGCCTGAAAATCTTAGTTCGGTAGGTTTTTCCAATTGGTTTTTATTAGCATTTTTGTGGTGTTTTTCTCGTGATTTGACGGCTGATTCAATACGAGTCCGGTTTCCTTCGTTTCCTTGGTTACCAGCTTTGCTGACCTCGAAGAGAAACAAAGGAACGTCAGAATCCGCATACATTTTCAAGTGATTAGAATTTTCGAGAAGGCAATGGTCAGGTTTGGTGCTCCATGGTTTTCTTGTGACTGCTGCCTGCACCTTTTAATCCGCTATACACAAACCGCTACCTACGCTCATCTTCAACGCAACACAAATTGCGTTCGCGAAGCCCTAGTATTTTTTAACGTTAGGTACGATGATGAGACCACGCTGCAACCAATGTAAAAAAAATCAATAAAATTCCAATTCATTAAATGTGGTTTTATTATATATTAACATGTTTTTGAAAAAAAATATATATATATATATATATACTGCTAACTCATGCTTGCAGCTTCAAATTTTCACGCATAGGCTTCTAAGGGGCAGCTTCACAAACACAGTATCATAGATACCAGTAGAGGCGTAACTTCAAATCGGAGGCCCCAGATCAAAAAAATGCTGATGCCCCCCCCCCCTCTCGCGGCGGGAGGAAAACGTACTCCCAGATTTTTGTCGTCTGTCACCGCCGTGCTTCAAATAAACCATTCCCTTAAAAAAGGTAATTGCCTTCTTTAAACTTTTTGAAAAATCCGTTCGCCTTCTTCGGTCGGTCTTCTTCGGTCGTCGCTTTCTTTTCGGATTAACTGCGGGCTCCAAAAATCTTAAAATCTTATCGGAGGCCCTTCTGAGCCCGAGTCCCCCGAGCACTGGTATGCCTGGTCCCCTCTAGTTACGCCCCTAGATACCAGACGGCGGATTTTTCCCTAGCGCAGAATACTGTCTTGTCATGACAGATAGGGCCACGATATAATTTCTTGATATTGGCTGAGAAATCGATTATTGAAAAATTGTGGAAAAAATCGACTGTTTTTAAGCAACAGTCAGCAGAAAAATATGGCGCATTTTGAAATTTGTACCATCTAGTCATGTCATGATGCCTAAAGCAAGTAGATTCCAAAATCTGTGTCATTTTTATCTCATTGGTACCTATAGAAATAAAGCTGTCCCTAGAAGCCTATGCATGAATGATAAATTTGAAGCTGCAAGTGTGAGTTAGCAGATAGCAGTATGAAATATTTCAATTCATTTTTCTCTTTTTTAAAAGACGTAAGTATTTTTAGGCAGTTTTCATACAATTCACATTCAGTAGCAACTAGCAAGTACTTATAATAATTAGTGGTATTTCGAATTTAGTGTTATGCGATCGATATTAGCGCCAGCAGGTGTGGCGGTGGCCGCGATCAACAGCAAGTGGTAACCTAACCTATATATTAGCTGTCAAGTGTCAATGTGAATCTGCACGAAAGCGAGTACTTGAACTGCTGTATCTATGGTTGTTCTCTGAAGTGACCGCGACTGTACAAGTATTTTTTAAAGAGTTCTAAATTACACACAGGTGCTGCAATTTTCACGTCTGTCATGGTCATTTATGGAGTATACATTGTCTCCAAGTCAGGCGGTCTGATTTTCAACCATGACAATAATGTGCCGAAGATTGAGACTGAGAAGACATTTAGTTTTCCATTGGATATTAAATTGAACTATGAAAACAAGAAAGTTGTTGTGGCTTTCAACCAGCGCGATGGCATCAACATTGGCCACGTGTTAACAGCAGTGAACGGAGTGCCCGCCACTGGGCGACAGCTGGACGACGGGCGTGATGTCTTTGACATCATTAACAATGAAGAAAGTTATCCTCTGAACTTGAGATTCAATCGCCCAAGAATGACAACAAATGAAAAAATATTTCTAGCAAGCATGTTCTATCCATTATTCGCCATCGCAAGTCAACTAAGTCCAGAACCGAGAAGTTCTGGTATAGAAATTCTTGAGGCCGACACTTTCAGATTGCACTGCTTTCAAACGTTGACAGGGGTGAAGTTTATCGTTGTAGCAGAGCCACAACAAACAGGAATGGATATTCTTTTGAAAAGAATTTATGAGCATTATGCAGATTTTGCCCTGAAAAATCCATTTTACTCCTTAGAGATGCCCATCAGGTGCGAGTTATTCGACACATCATTACAGAGTCTACTCGAACAGGTTGAAAGAACAGGGATCAGCAATGTGTAAACATATAATATATTTTCGAAAAGCGTGTACTATTCTAACCACTTGCAAGTTTTGTCGCTCTTATTTAGGAAAGTAAAATAACAAGATGTAATCTTTGATTTTGTAAAAATATGTATCTGGCACTACATTCAGAAGAAAAACAATGAATACAATAATGTAAAATTTGTTGGTGGTATCACATAAAATAAATTACAGTTATGTGTGAAAGTGAAAAGTACTTCACTTTTATTAAATTACTACTTTTCATTTATTTTTGCCAACTTTGATTTTGTCCTACTTTTCTTAGCCATTTTTGCCTTCTTCCTTGCCGACTCCTTCTTCGATTTAGTTTTGCGTCTCTTTACATCTGCGTCTGAGGAGTCACTAGACGAACTGCTTCCACTCGAGTTACTGGAGCTTGACGCGCTGCTACTACTACTGCTGGAGTTGGACTGACGTTTTTTGCTGACACTTTTCTGCTTGCTGCTCTCTTTTGCTTTCTCTGATGTTTTCCGAACCTTTGAGCTTTTCTTTTCAGTCTCCTTCTCTAGTGGACGTTTGTTACAGTTGCGCCCTTTTGACTTAACTACCTCCTTTTCATTCACATGTCTGTTTTCGTACTCGTCTCCCAACTGCTTCTTATCATGTCGGCCAACATCCCTTACCCTTCCTTTACTATCAGGATACCTTAACTCTTCCCTCTCTTCCTCCCCAAAGGAATGCTTTCCTCCACCCAGATGGTCACCCCTGCCTCGATTATCTCGGTGGAATCTCTCAACCGCACGTCTCTCCTCCCTGCTTCGGTCTTCTCGCTGCGGTCTTTCTCTCCTTTCTTCCCTGCTCCTTTCGTAATGACGAGATTGCTCCATTCTCCCCTCCCTATTTTCTTTAACCTTGTCGTCGCGATTTTTGTCTCGGTTCTCGTCCATCTCTCGTCTCCGATTCTCATCCTGACGATGCGATTCCCTGTCTAGGTTTCTCTCCTCTCTTCCTGGCCGTTTTTCACCTCTGTCCCTACCATCATGACCATCATGGTGGTGTCTCCCAGTCCTTTCGTTCATATTATCACTTCTTTCTCTGTCATCACGGCTACTACGGTGGTGTCTTTCTGACCTATCTTTCAAATTCGGTCTGTCATCGTGTCGTTCCCTCCTTGAATTGAATTCATCAGAACGATATTTATTACGATCTGGATCTTGCCTACTCTGCTGTTCACGAGGTTCCCTCCTGGTTTTACTTGTGCTGTCAGAACGCCCATTTGCCCTTCTGTCGCCGTCCGTTCTATTTTTGTCTTTCGGTGGTGGCATTCTATCCTCATTGCGCTGTGTATTTTTGTGATTGTTCGATGTCATGTCTTCTTTGAAATGCTCCACGCCTCGACCTTTGCCTTTCCAACGCATCTTTGACACACTTTGGCTGAAGTCGACGTGTATTCTGCGGTCATCAATCAGAACGTTGTCCATCTTGAAGAATGCATCTTCGCAAGACTTTTGCTCCTCAAACTCAACGAAGGCATACTGGAGGGAATCCCCAGTGATTTTGTCACGGATCACTTCACAACTGAAATCATGTCATGAACCAATAAGCACACTGTGCTGAAACAATACCTAGATACAAGTGCGTAATTTAATTTACCAATAGCATACCACTAATGTTAAAAACCTGGGATCCAAGACAGAACCCACCAGAACGGCTATTTTTCATAGATTGGATCCGAGATGAGAACCATTTTTACACTATTTCTAGAAACCATTTTGAATGATTTCAGAACCAGAACCGTAATTTGAAAATGTACTTTTCCGGAACTGTTATTCATTGCGGTTTGGTACCCGGCATAAAAATTAGTGGTATATCTCATAATATTATGAAATGTGTTAAAAACTTAACTAAAGCAATCGGCAATTTTAATTTAAATTGAATTGTCTTAGGTACTGTGGAAGTACTATTAGTACCTAATTACCTTTTCACTTTTCCAAAGCGGCTAAAGATGATTTCGAGGTCGTCGTCGGAAGTGACTGGATTCAGTTTGCACACGAAGAGTACATTTTCAGGAGGGGCCATGTCCGCATCAGGAAGGTCCCCCACGATTTCGAGTATCGTGGCCTGCGCCTGGGCTTCTCTTTGGCGGACCATTTCCTCCAGCTCTTGAGGGGTGAGGCCCTTGCTCTCGTCCAGATCTTCATCTGCAGCAATGCGGCCGTTCTGGAAGGTGTACAAGGAGTAAGGACAGACATTTTAGCTCTGCCATTGCCAATGAAAAGGAATTAAAGGAACAGGAATAATGGCAAGTTAACACACAGTTGATTATTGATAATGCATCACATTGTAAACTAGAGTATTTTATGATCGCACCATTCCTATATCAAATATTACGATGTTAGCAGAACAGTGTGTTTAGTCAAACTCAAAGACATTTTCTTGAACGGTACTAAATTCTGTTAACAGATAAAGGCATTGTCATAGCTAAGCCACTTATTGACAAATATCTCTGGGTATTGGGTAACTACCACCTAGGAAATAAAAAGTCACATTCTGTTTGGGAGTAAAGTATCTTCTCTTTAAAATTAAAAACGTGATCAAGTTAAGGAAAAAGAAAGTTTTTGTTCAACTCTATGGCCTACCAGCAACGTTTCTTTAGAAGGCTCTGGCGAACCGTCGGGTATTATTAGTCCTGGAGGATCGTCAAAAGGATCTTCCAATATCACCGTATGTGTGATCCTGATGTCCTGGTAGGGTCGGTGTTCATTGTCGCAGATGACTTCGTTTAGCTTCAGCAAAATCTCGCTTCCCTCAGCGACCTCTCCAAAGACACAATGCTCTCCATCCAACGACTGCAGTTCACTGCTCAGCGTCAAGAAAAACTGTGATCCCAGCCTGGTGGAAAAGAAATTCAGTTCTTACATCTTACTTGTACATGTATTAGTAATTTACTATTTCTTTTGACAATAAATGGGTTGAATTTAATCCCACATTTGATTACCTACTACAGCCGTTACGCTTTTCCTGTGGCTGTTGTTTGCCATCAGTAATTTATTTCTGAGCAAGAGCTATAAAAAGTGCTTCTTCCATTTTGGACCACTAATAGTTTTAAAATAATTCAGTATGTAGGTACCTAGGTATCTACTATATTATATCTTAATATTTTAACTGATAATTTGAGATATCTGAGTGACATTATAAATTGTGTCAATTCCTAGCATTCAAAGTTGGAGCACGTAACGCTATACTTACATATTGTCACCGCAATTAACCATGGACAACAGGCCAGCCTTTGAGTGCTTCATCTTTGGAATCATTTCTGCCTCAAAAAACTTCCTCTCATCCCCAAAGATTTTGCTGCAATCACATAAAATAAAGAATATAAAGATGGAAAAGGATTTTAAGAAGGTATAAGAGATATACATCTACCTATCTAGGTAGGTACCTATCCTACAAAAAAATAAACAAGGAATTTCATACATTAAATAGCTGGACCTATTGTAAATGTCAGAAGAGCTGATGTTTTTTTCCAAGGTTTCATGTAAGCGTGACTAGACTTTTAAGATGGAATTTAAAATTAAAATAAGTAGGTATTAAAATGTGCTTGAATACCTGTACACAGATGCTCCATTTTTTCCTGAACCAGTAGGATCACCAGTTTGTGCAATGAAGTTGTGTTGGATCGAATGGAACAAGCAAAAATTATAATACTTGATCTTGCACAACTTAAGGAAATTCTTGCATGCTGAAAGCAAAACACAAACATGTCATTCATTCTGAAGAATGTAAATCAGCATCAATACCAATAATACAAGTTGTCCAAAATTCTAGAAATAAGAATAAAGGTTTTGCACATACCATGTGGTCTTTCTTCAATGAACAGATCCACTGTGAAATCTCCCGCAGTTGTTTCTATCACCACCGACATTATTTTCTTGTCCCTGCTACGTGTGTTGTGCTTGAAATAGAAATGTCTGAACACAGCAATCTGCAAATAATAATCAAAATTTTGGAAAACCTGGTAAAAATAATTTACCTAATTTCTGAATAACTTAATGTCTCCCCAATTGCTACCTGTTGTATAATAGGTAGAAAGTATGTACACCTACTACAGTTACAATGCTACTGAAGGGACGGATCATGAGGGGCTGCTGCTCTCCGTAACGCATATATTATAAACACGCATACCACTGTTAAGAACTATAATAAAAATAATAATATTAATACACAATACTATATGTTTTAATTATAAAATTAGTTCTTTACTGTCAAATAGCCTAATATGGACGCAGCACAACTATCAATACAATCTAAGAACACAAACACCAGCATCACATTGGCTAGTTTGCTGCAATAATCGTTAAAAGTATGAAAATCCGTCACACATTGGCAAAATTTCTAGCAAATTCTTGTATCACTCTACATGAAATTAGTTCAATAGTGATGGTTTTTAAAGGTAAGAGATGGTAAGAGCATAAGTATAAAAGCATAGAGTATAACTATTATACATAAAACCTGGGTTTCATTAATCTGTGGTAAGAGCAATAAATATTGAATTCGGCAAAAATTTAGACAGATTGAGTTATTTTTGAGGTTATGTTCACCTGTGAGGTCGAGTACTATCTTAATACATATGAAAAGAAAATTATAGAGAACGACCACCAAATTCGGACACCTTTTTCAGTTTGACCGAATGTGTAATTATGCAAATACACCGTTTTTTGCGATAGTTACTCGAACACCTGCGAATTGCCTGCGAACGTCCACTCCACAGTTGACAACACCGCCATTAATTCAGATTTTAGCGCTCTCTTGACGTGACGGCTGTTGTTGAAAACATGGCCCATTGCCGCCCAATTTTTGATCGATATCAAATGCGTTCATGTGAATAAGAAAAATGTTTAAAAAACAATTAATTACCCCTAAGTTTATAGAGTAAACCTTGTATTTTAGTATCTTTGGAATTTTCCTAAAATCTCTGAGCAAGATGAGCACAATACAACTTGCTACAACCATCAAGATATTGCCAAGTGTAAAATTTCGAAATGAAATATCGAAATGAATTGTATTTTAAATCGACGTGGATTTTGGTGCCAGTATCTGATATGGGTATGGGTAGTAGACCTTCGACCATTGCTAGCCGTGAAGCGTGATCGAAGGGTATACCGTAGGTACCACTTGATCAAAATATTTTGAAGAAAATGTATTATTGTTAGATGTGTGTTGGAAAATTAAAAATTTTCAAACAATTTAGGCAGTAAGAGAGTCCAGTACAGAGTTTCTGGCTCCAATTTGGGGCAACCAGGGAAAGTAAATTTGCTCCTGCCATTAACACAGACCCACGCCTGCAACCCAAAAACCCGCGCCCCAAAAAACTGACTGTTGTCCCCTCCCGCCGCCAAAAAATCGAACCAAGACTAGCCCCACATACTCGAAAGGTGCTGCGCTCTATTGTAAATGAGTGGTGTACGATAAACTATGTGCAGCCTCTGGCAGCCTCGTTTGCTCGGTGGCAACAACTGGCAGCTCAGTCAATGTGGTGATTTGATAGAAGGTGTTCGACAGTACGTGAAGAAGTTTATTTGAGTGTATTGTATTTATTGTAAAACGCGAGATTTTTACGTGAACTCAATTTGCTTGTCCCTCTTGACATGTTCATGTTAATTTCCTTTGATCTCTTGTGTAAACTACACCACAATCTTCAAAAATAGAGGGATTCTGAAACAATGTCTGCTACACTTTTGGAAGGTGAGATTGGATTACGTATTTCTCTATTTTCACCCAATTTAAATTGTATCTTGTTCTCTCGTCATATCTATTCAATTGGTTCATACCACGGAATAATAAATTGAAGGAAACGTCAAATATTATATTGTCACTCGTTCCGAAACTTACTTGACACGTTAAAATTGTGGTAGTACCTACTTATTACTGTGTTGTGTTGTAATCAGCTGATTGCTGTAACAAGACACCTTCTGGGTATGACATTGCATGGCATTATACATTATGACAGACATTAGGATCCCAATGCACCTAATTAAAACAGCAATGCAAATTCGAAAAAATTGTTGTCCGAAAGTTGACACTGGCTGAATCCTCATGCGCTCGCTGCTGTCCTTCAGAAGTTCATTATGAATGAGAATGTTGGTAACACCAGTAAACCCATGGTAGGTGGCTACCTAACATAACAGTGCTACACACGTTCACTTAGGTACTTCTTGTTATTGCGTAATGCAAGAAACAAAACCACAACTACCACGTACCTACTTGCCTACACTTGTTGCTATGCTTTCTTACTTTCTTTTCTACTAATTTTGTACAGATACACGTTTTCTTGGATACCGTAGTTAGTAGTGTGAATAATTGAAAACTATATCGTGGGGTTATTTTGGGATTGAAATAGTTTCTACTACTGCTGTGACCAGGGAAAATAAGTAGTATTTCGAATGCTTTGATTGGGCTAAAACTTCAGTTGCACAAGTAACGAGTCTGATTATTTTCATATAGGATGTACTTACCTACCTACTTAGTGCAATGGTCACTCGTAACAGCCAGCCAAGTGGATTTTATCTAGATCGCACGTCACAAAAACACCTGTCTTTGCTTTGGTCCCATGATCAGAACTAAAATACGTTCCCCACACCTCCACGTAATTAATTGCGAGGTTCAACACCCTGCTAAAAATCACGTATTCACCTCGCCAATATTTTTTACGTGCTAATGCGCCTTATTACGTCTGCGCCGCGACTCCGCGAGATCTCGGGTTTGTTCCTATGAAATGAAGCTACTGACCAGCTTCACTGTTTCCATTGATGCACCCTGACAAAATGAAAATCTCTGTGAATATAACTTAGCTCGTTGCATTCCAATTCCGTATGGATGTTGTGAAATCTGACGACGGACCTGAATGAATCTTTCTAAGAGCGCTGATCATTGATGAAAGTTCGTCAAATATACCCGGAGATGAAAATCTAGGTCTGTTCGTTAGTATTCCGCGATTATTGCAGAACATCGTAGTAATAATTTTATCCCGTCTAAATCTTGGCAAGTGTCGCTTGACTTCAGGATTGGATACCTTGTTAAATAATGTAACGTAGTCTTCAGCCTAACCGCAAGCCTAAATAACAAAAATACTTGTACGGTCTGGTCCCACCATGAGAAAATCGAGTTATCAGTTATTGCTAACATGTCGTCGTAGCATCAGTTATCTTATTTTTCGTCAAAATTTGCTAATTTCCATTCGCACGCCAGTCCTTGAATCATCGCCGAACCCTGGGCCTCTTGGCTGCATGTTGGAAGGAAATATCATTGTGGGGCAAGAGGGGAAAAACTTGTCTTCTCTGGTTGAACCCGACTGTAGTTTAGCGCTTTTACTAGACGAGGCCGCAGGTTGTTCTAGCTGGACTGTTATCGAATGGTAATCTGATAATCCGCTTTATAGTCCCGATTATAACAGCGATTATAATTGGTTCTTATGGCGGGGCCACGTATGGCAGCAAAAAGTCTACATAATGTACAGACATATTTAGTAATCCTTGCAGCCAAGGCATCGATATACTAGCAATGGCATGTCAATTAGAATAATTGCGTTATAAGTAGGTACTAGGTAGGTACCGAACGTGTGGGTCTTGCACGCATCGCACTTGGCATATTTTGCTGACACCTAACAAGCCAACATTGCACCAAACGTATTTGAAAATGATTTCGAACACCATTTCGACATTTTCGAAAGAAACATCTTAGGTCGAGACTTGAGTAGTATACCTAAGCGAAGTGATACCGTTATGTTGATCGTCGGCGATTTGTGTGCGCTGCTAAAAAAATGGGCGGGCATTTAAATGTTAAAGTTCCCCAAACGTGTTTGCAAATTATAATCATTTAAACAAGTATGGTATAGTATACATTACGGACACTAAACAGTCGCCTTTGTCCACCCTCTTGCCATTCAGTGCAGTGCTTTGCGCTCGCTGGTATTAGACAATGTGTCATTTTACTCATTTTGCATTCTATAAGTGTGGTAAAGTACCGACGTGGCTTGCCTCTTCGGTCTTCGGAAAATCACACGCTAACAGAGGCTGCTGGTTAGCATTTTTTAGATTTCACCACCTTATTTTCACTGTTGCAATTGCTTGCCTGAAATTTTGGAACTGGTTCATTCCAATCCGCCCGGGGACCATGCGTATACGCATAGATTTTGACCTTTTGGCGCTGAGTTTCTCAGCGCTGGCTGCGAACATCGAATAAACCCTTGGGTCTCTCGGATTGTTTAGGGGACAAGGGGGACAGATTGAGGTCAATTAGAAAATGTTACACCTAGCGACGCTGTGGTGCCGTATTATTCGCCTTTACGCCGCACATATGACCAGTCAAATATTGAAACATGATTGCTATCCAGCCGTCTAGTTACAGCAAATAGCAGCTACTTTCATGAATCCGTCTTTCCACATACAGTTGGTGGGTGGTGTATTAAAATACCGCACAGCTAGTTTACCTGCTATAACTTGTACGGCTTCCGGCGACCTTGACGCTAGGCGTCGGCAACGCCTTCTCAGCGGCGTCGTGGGAAAAGGACGCCGCTATTAGGACCGGCCCGAGTGAAAGAAGCGTCGCGTAGCTCCACCTGCGACGTCATCAGTGACGTCTTTCTAGAGCTTTTCGCATTCCGCATCGAAAGATTCGCGCGGAGCGTATAAGATGGAGCCAACAGCCAACAGCCGCTGCCGCTATCCGTTTCTTCTATGAGTATAGGTTTAGCTCACGACTTGTTATTTGTGTTCATTTCTAAAGGGACACGCTTTTGAACGCGTCTATTTAATATGAAGATCATAAGTTATCAGTTTATGTAGCAATATCAATATATGAACTTCCTGCTCTGTAAAACAAAGGCATGCTTCTATTTGGTGTGCGTGCTATACCGGTTATAGTCCACCCAAAGCCAGCTTCATTAAGGGTACAGACTAAAATATCATCTAAATAACAAACTGAATTTGAATTTCCTTTTTCCGTAATTCGAACTAGGAACGCGTGTTTGTGGCAAAATCTCGATCGAAATGATCAGCAATGTCGGCCGAATTTGGCGAGCCGTTTCTTGTCCGCACCTTGACCGCGCTTGGCGCGCCCGCCATCGCTGCCTCGGGCCGTGGAGCCCCCGAACTTTGTGGTCTGATCGGGCCCGCGTCGCGTACCGTCTGCCCATAGCGCCGCGACGCTAGAGGCGTCGTCGGCGTCTCCGTCTCGTCGCCACCGCCGTTGCCGGCGTCCGCGGAGTGCGAAAGCCGATGTTTTCTTAGTTTAAAAATAAAAATCGCAGACTGTGCATCTATTAACAGAAGTGGTGTTCAGGAGAGCAAGAGTGAGACAGAGGACCAAGAGCTCACTATGAAACTTTTTATCTTTGCCACATTTGATTTTTAATCAATTTGCATCGTTCGCAGGCGTGATATTTTGCAGCACCGCTCTTGGTTTGGGTGGTACATGTAGGTAGATAATCGAAGTTTGGTCTGGTGCCGACGTGTCTGGTTAAAAATCTCTTTCGATGAAACCGCACATCGTTCTCTCCATAACATCGTTGTAACAGTCTGTTTACACGCTCTCTGCTCGGCTGTAACTCGGCATGAATGGCATCTCGATTGTCGACAGTGATACAATACAACATACTTACTATAACAGTTAGTCAAGAGCAAGATTTGCCGCGAATGCATGCAAATAGCGAATACTCACAAACCTGCACCTGCACCTACAACATAACCTCAAACGCCGAGTGTGCTGTCCATAGCTTAGCTCTACGCATTACAAGTTGGTGTCGGTGGTGGGATTTCTCGGCGGTAATCACGTGGTGCCTTTCCACCGGGCCAATGCAGGTTGCAATGCCCGGCTAGGTTCCCCGCGAGGATGAGTGCAGGTGGTGGAGGTGGTGGTGGAGGTGTGGCTCGCGTGCGGGTGCAGCGCTCATCGACGGGGACCCGGAGCGAAGATGGCTGGTGCCGCGTCTGCCGCGCCATCCGCAGATGACCTGCTGCAGTGCCACTGCCATTGCTCAAATATCGGCATCATGCAGCTATTCCACGAGTTGAAGCAGAAATATCCCGCCGTCCCCGACAGAGTCGTCAGTGAATGTATTCGACAGGTAGACGCCAATGCGATGATGATGATGATGATGTCAACCCGTGCGGACGCATGCTGCATCCAGTGATGTCTAGCCCCAGCTTGCGTAAACTCCCCAACCCGTGTTGTTTGTCAGCAAGTTCCCTGCCTCGTGTAACCCACGTGGCCAGCACGGTCAGGCCATTATCGCATGACGGTGCCATAAAAAAGCGACATTTGGTTGGAATTGTTTACAGAATTGCCATGACAAGCCTGCCTGCGAGGTCCTGTTGCGGCGAGAGAACCATGGGTACTTGATGCATAGCTACCCAGTCTCCCTGAAGATGTCTTCTGGGCCTGGCGAGCCGGAGGGTGTGTCACCGACGTGCAAACAGCAGTGCGAGCGGTGCGTGACGCGCTGCCACGATCCTTCGGCGCACGGCAGGGACGCCGTCGACGGGACGCCGTCGTACAATCATCATCCGCGGATGCAGTCCGAGTTCTACTCGACCATCCGCGAGACGCAAGTGCTGCAGAACAGCGGCTTGGCGAAGAACATGAACCGGAGTGTGATCCGGGACACGGTGATCGAAGGCGGGGACATGATTATCCCGGGAGTGTTCAACTTGAACGATGCCAAGCGGTGTCTGAAGACGGGCGCGATGACGGGCACGCGGTGGTTCGCGCAAGGATCGACCACTCAGTTCCTACCGACGTCGGAACACTCACTGCATGATGTACCGATCGGTGATACTAATTTTAGGTACAGTCCGAGTAATACCCGTTTGCCGACGCGACTAGTGGGAGGTGACGGCTCCAACGGGCAGTTCGCCGCGTGCGACCGCCAGCGGATGCAGGCGGCGGCGAAGAACGCGTCGCAGTTCCAGCGCGTCAACAGTTCGCACTCGCAGTTCTACGAGCAGGTCGACGACAACTCGAACCGTCGCGTCAAGACGAGCGTCTCGAACAGCTCGCAGTGCAACCAGCAGCGACAGGCAGAGTCCGGTGCACCGACGACGGCGGCGAGCCACGCGTCGGCGTCGCGACGCAGTCTCAGCGTGCAGTCGTCGACCACCTTCCACAACCAGTGCAACCGGCCGTGCTCGCTGGACGTGACGCCGATCGCGATGCTCGACCACCCCCAGCCCCACCCTCGGTCTGCCCCCGAGCTGCCCACGGACTTTGACCCGTTCACGCCGATGTCGCCGTCGCGGTCGTCCGACTTCAACACTCCCAGCACGCCCACGACGCCCTCGGACAGCTACCCGCTCAACATCGGGCGAAACGGCGACTCATTCAGCTCGTTCTCGCAGCCGGTCCAAAGGAGCGTCGAGAACAATCTAAACTGTCCGCGCGGTAAATCAGAGGGCGATTGTCGAGTGAGCGAAGTGATGAATGTGGAGTGCGCGTCGCGGGTCGGCGCGGAGGACGCGGTGGGCGCGTTCCACCGCGCGCGCTCGGCGCTCAACGTCGACCCGGAGCCGCACTACGCCTCGCGGAACTATTGGGGCGGGGGCGGCGGCACCGTGGCGCTGCCTTCGCAACAGCCCCGCTCGTACACGTCCGTCAACTTGACGCTGCGGCCGCCGTCGGCGCAGCCGTTGCCCCCCATCGAGATCGCGTCGGCGGGCTCGAGCCTCACCTATTCCACCTCTTCGTACGACCCCTACCAAGGCTTCCAGTCGCAGCTGCAGATCAGGATCGGACCCGGGGGCGTCGGCAGCGTCTCGGCGCTCCGCACGCGGGCACCGGAGGCGCGGCCACGCTCGTGCTACGAGACGGCGTTGAAAGCGAGCGAAGAGCACCTCCAACGGGCCGAGTCGTTGCCGGATGTCACCTGCAATTCGTTGGTGTCCGAAGACTGTTGCACGTCCGACGAGTCGCTGCGACTACAGATGCACGCGCTCGGCATCAATCAACTGCACTCGGCCACACAGGGTAAGTCGCTATTCGGACACCATATAACATGTAGATGATTAAGGGTTACTATATCAAACACATTGTATACTTGCTAGAAATTAGCGCAAAGATAGCCGCGAGTTTGGCACCTCGAAAGCATTACACCAAAAATAGCAGCCGCATTTGGTGTTGGCCCAGCGCCAGCGCCCTCACGGTATAAATGCATTTGTTATTGTAAATCAAATCGCAGCAGATGCATGCCTGCAGTTGCAAGTTGCAACCACTGGTTTACTTATAATTGCACACTTGCACACTTCTATCTGCCAATACCCAGACCGGCTATTTACTCTGAACCAATTTGACAAGATAAGATTGACGGCGCGCCCGCCAGAAATAGGCTGCACATGTAAGTAGGTACACCCACAATGGCGCGTATTATTGGCCAGCGATAAAAGTGCATCACTTTGTAGAGGAAGTAACACTTCTCTGCGTATCGTGTTGATAATCGATCTATACCGAGACCGAAAGCGATTTATTTGCAGAAGCCGTCTTCGCGCTTTATATCTGCGAATAATATGCGGAATGTACATAGGTGGGATGCAGAAATTAGCTAATATCCGAAAATAACCGCACTTTCAAACCGCGTGCGCTGCAAGCAGGCTCTAGTTGCTCCTTTTGCCATCTCTCTCTCTCTCCCTCGTATCTTAATGCTATGTCGGACATGTGAACTCTATTAAAGAAGTATACCTCTCTTTTAAGACCGCTCTCGCCACTCGAGAGTCGGCACAATTCATGAAAGCGACGCTCGGTACAATAGACGGGCGGCGAAGGCGCAATAAGAATAGACGTCCTTCATCGAGGGCTATTACACCCACAATCCAGTCGGCAGTCAGGTCGCCGCGCGGGACCGCACGCTGCACCTGTTTGCCAATAACGAGCTGGTACCCTCCCTCCCACCATCTCAACTGTGTACCTATTATTGCCCACTCTCTGCGATTGATCTCCTGTCGCATCACATGCGACATGAACACGTGGTACTCTGTCGTACTAGTGTGGCCGCAACTATATGATTAGATTGAACGCTGTACAGGCAATGTCAGTTACCCACAATAAACTGGGTGTCTTGATTTGATTCATTTATAAGGGTCCAGGCAAAAAACAACCCGTTCATGCCTTGCGGAAAATCTTACAATTCTACGTGTTATATTTATCAGAAGCTATTGCAATGTATGCCATTTTTCGGTGTGATTACATCTAGTATAGGGCCCAATTCCATGGCATAGGCTTACCTATCCTACCCATGGTATTGGCATGGTCCGTGATCCTCTTAGCCCTAGAATGACTTGTGTTTCACATACATCACCCTAAGCCTGTCTGTCTGACTGCTTAAAAATGTTTTTGCGTCCTAAATTAGGCGCCATGTTGTTATTAGTGAAAAGTATGAAGTGACAACAGTTAGTTAGAGCAATTCCTCGCCGTGTGCCCACAGTTTCAGTCCAAACGAGTTGAATACTGAATAGTGTGAACGTATTAATAGCTTGCCGGTTATATTGGCTAGAGTATAACCAGTGGTACGCGGACCACTTAATTCTATTTTGGCATAATTACTACGTCATAGATGTTCTTATATAAAACATTCGTATTTATAACAACAATTTATCTTTTTTACTGTTTGTTGTCTACCTGGGTTAAGTTAAGGTAAAGAAATGAGGGAGTTAATGTGTCTGGCAAGCAGTTTTATATTCAGCAACATTGCTTTATGAGGACTGGGGTTCAGAAAATAAGAGAATGACCGCTCACCACTGATCTGCGCGAACACTACGGTAACAAACCGAGAATAGATCCGCGCTCTTGCCCATCTCAAAACACTAATCAGGTGAAACGTTTTCGACAGATCGGATTGTTTTCTTTTTTCTGTGTACGTTTTTTACTCTGTTCACTCTCCATGTTTCTCTATATCGCAGCCGCGTGTGCCAAGTTTCTTAGACATTTCGAGCATTCCTTACCTTCGTTCGTGGAGTATTTTTTGCCACTTTCCCACCGAACACAATTAATTTAATTCATTGCAAGAGATATTGATGTAAATACCTAAATATTTTTTGGCAATGGAGTCTACCCGAGTCGAGTCGGAATAGAAACCCTCGGTTGCATAATTACGTAAAATGATGTGCAACATTTTCGACCTTTGCCATCTTGCAGCTCCAGTCCAAGAAAATATTTCATATTCTAACATGTGCGCGACATTTTCCGTGGCGCCCTCTTGACATTTGAGGAGTCAGACTTCCCCCACCTTGCGAAAACTCGCGAAAATTCTCGTGGCTGTACCCACCCTTTGGCATTTCGATTCAGCAGTTTTCTTGGGAGCCCGTTGAGTTTGTTGCTATAGTTAGCAGTCGCATGGCAGCTTTGCAGCGGGCTCCATACCTACACCAACACCCACACCATGTATCTCACTGCCGAAGGAATGTGCAAATATATGCCTACCGCTCATTTATGCTAGACTCTGAAAACACTTTTATCGTCTCCTTTGAGTAATTAACCAAAGTTGTGTAGTTTATCGAACTAACTACGTAAACATAACTCTTTGACGATGTTTGCGTAATATGCTATTGCTTTATCAAAACGCTGTTGGAGACGAGGAATACATTGCAACAATGATCGTTTTAGCTATTCGCTGTATGCACTGGCTTCTACTTGTTATAGACACAACGTGTTGCTAACACGCAGGATGTTGCTGTCAACTATTATCGTAAATCATAGCCCTAGCATGTAGCATACACACAAGGGTTGTTGCTACATCGTTAATTTGGTAACCTCGCAGATCATTTGGTCTAGTCAAGCCCGGAACTGTGCTTCGCTCAACTAAGAAAATGTCGCATTTTTTATACCGTCTCGCTCACTCGCCGTCGATAGAATTCGCATCACAAACACCAGATTGTTTTTGCGAATGTCACCGTGACGATTTTGTTCCAGCTCTCCTCCTTCAACAAATGAAACGCAAGGATCGACTTCGAAGAGAGCTGAAGAGAGAAAAACAGAAATTACGCGAGATGCACCGCGAAGTGAAGGGCAGGGCAGAAGACTTGGCGCAGCGGCAACTGCGGCAGAGGGCGGCCAACATTGCCGCCTGTTTGCCTGTCGACACCACCGTAGTAACTTACATTGCAATTTATTATTTTAATTGTCGTAACTCGAATAACATTCCATCCCTGTCATAATCTGTCACACAAAGCTAACCTTCCCCTTGCGCCGCCCGCCAGCGAAACGTCGAAATGAATAAAAACACTTACGGGCTGCAGTGGTGTGCACTTTTCGAAGTTATATTTACGTATTCGGTGCAGTTATAATGCAAGCAACACATGGCAGGTGGCTGCTTGCGTCAAGGAGCCAGATTTTTTTTCGTGTTTTGAGTAAGAGCCCAAAAGTCGCGGGGGTCAAAGTTCGGAACCGAATAAGATAATATTTCTGTGTACCTCCTCCAGTTAATAATTTCATGGTAGACTGGGGTGCTATCTTAGAGATGTGTCTGTCCGATCTACAAGCATACAAGCAATGTAATCAGGGGGAAACTAAAGAAGAGGGTCGGAACCTTACGAATTCACGACGCCATGACTATGGAAATGAAATATATTATGATTAATATTATCGTTGTAGGGGTCGATTTTCTACTAAATATACAATCGGTTGCAAATTTCCCCCGACAGAGCGGTCAGTCGGAAATCGCTTTTCGCTTCGAGTCGAGTTCGAAGCGGAGAGTGTCTGTCTGCAGTTAGCAACGTGGCTAGTGAGTGGGGCCGACGAAACTGATATTTCGCATTGCTGCAGACACCCACGTTGTTCCATGTTTGGCACCCGCCATTGTTATCATGGGCACACCGCCGACCGTACACAAAGTTACGACAACAAAGCTAAAGAACGGGGAAAATACTCAAAACTAGTGTCCATCTTTGAGAATACGCTGGGCGGCAGCCATTGTGGAAAGAAAATAAAGGGATTCTCGTGGTATTTGAGGTATCCGTATTCCCTTGCCGCATAAAATTGATTTCCCAAAGTGTGTTGTTGTAATACACCATGCTCGCGCTGTCTGTAAAATGTTCCGGAAAAAAGTAAAACACATTTATAATGTTCATTTTTGACGTGACAAATGACACTAATCTTACAGTTGAAGCTTTCGTCCCGAAAGTGAGTCTACCTACAGGTGGCCTGCACATTCCTAAGGGATATTTTTAGTTGGCCTGTTGAGCATATATTGGCACGTGCACTGGCCCAAGAACACAGCTGACCCTTCTTTGAGTCGCGTTACCGTGGCTGGCGTGGCGAGGCGAGATGCACCCAATCCAAACTACGCTGATTTTGCGTGTGGCCCGCGGTGTCTGTTTCCTAAGGGATATTTTTAGTTGGCCTGTTGAGCATATATTGGCACGTGCACTGGCCCAAGAACACAGCTGACCCTTCTTTGAGTCGCGTTACCGTGGCTGGCGTGGCGAGGCGAGATGCACCCAATCCAAACTACGCTGATTTTGCGTGTGGCCCGCGGTGTCTGTTTGTTTAGCAACTGTTGGAGACAGACGACTTTGCGGTTGCATTCACCCTCGTATGCTATCTAGGCTCCATTGACGTCAGTGCATCTGCGAGGTTGAAACGAGTTCATTCAATCTCGCACTTTTATAATGTTCCCAAATAATGTTTTTTCCTGAAACCGATCCAAAACTTCTTGCATGTATGTGCATGCCAGAATGTTTGATCACGCTTTTGATCTGTTACCTGACTGGACAACAATGCAAACTTAATATGATGCCTATGACAGTCATATTATACATTAGATTATACTTTTCAACTTATGGTCCTTTGATTTTGTACTTTCTAGTTCAGCCTTATCATGAATGGGTTATTATTTATACCTAGCATATTACTGCTTTTAACCAGTTAGATATGTACCCACCTATCTCTCTTTTATCTACTAGACAGGAAAAGGAATATTCATGGATATTCCACTTTAAATGTTGCTGGAAGCTTTGGAAAGTGGTTTTACCTTTTTTCTCAAGTCATTCATATTGACGAGATAATTGAGTTACCATGTTTCTGGTTATAATAATAACTCGAGGTTTCAACAAAACCAACCCTGCAACTTCTAAATGTGATCTGTACCTACCTTGCTTAGGTATACCTACCTACCTTTAAATAGTTTGTAGTAAATTGCTGCATTATTTATTCTCATATTTTGGAATGAAATGGAATGAAATGTAATCAATTTTCTCTTTTCTCTTTGTGTTATTTGGTGTCTAATGCTATTTGTGTTTGTCAACAGCTTCATAAGGTGCAATGCTTGCGGCAGGAAATTCAATATCTGCAGACAGAATGCAAGAAGATGACGACGGAAGTAGACATGAGCTCCGACAATAGAGGTCAGCCAATTTCCTCTATTTATTTTTGGTATTTTTGGTTTTGGTATTTTTGGTATTTCTGGTATGGTTGGTTAGAGCAAAAGTAAACATAGGATCAATAGTTATTGGTAATTTGTTTAGCTAAAAAAGCAGATATGAAATTATCCATATGCACAGTGGTAGCAGAAATAGGGTCTGAAGCATAGATTTTTGTTTCATGATTGCCACCTCAGGCATGTTAGGCAAATTTGTATTTCACAAAAATGGTTATTTAGAAATAAGTTGCACTTTGCAGGTTCCTACCTATGTATCTAGAACAGACAAAAGGCTTAAGAATATATGTATGCTATTGGATTGTACTTGGTACCAAATATCAATACTGTACTAGGAACCTATACAGAAATAAGGTTTCTTATGTTAGGTAGGTTCATAACAGGTAGGTATATAATTAACAAAAACAATGCACTTGCCTTATTAGTTTACTTGGTTTAGCTGGGTCTTTTTTTCTAGTAAATAAAGTTACTTTTGAGGACACTGGCTTCATATGGTAATTAATTAAATTCTAGTGCATAACATATAATTTTTTTGATTTCGGTTGCTGGTGTTGCGCTTCTGTAGTTAGTGTATTTAATATGCTCATCGTGTCATGTATGTGTCATGAGGTTGAGTTGTGGACCGGGCATTCGATGCCCCGAGTTGACTTAGATTTTTCATACTAGAAAATATGCCTCGAGACCAATAGCAAGGACTAGCAATTCCAAGAAAAAGTCGCGTTGCCCATCGTACAGTTTTGTAAATGGTGATGTGCTGGTTTCAGTGCCTTTGGGAGAGACGGATGAGGCTTTCTATGAGAACATCTACACAGGTCAACATTGCGTACTGAACAGACATCTGAACATGAATAGTACCCAAAGTACGTTGATCACCCAATCCTCACTCCTGGTTGATTAACGTTTACCCTACTTCCTTTCTGCTTTCAATCATCGAGTGCCTGTGTTTAATCTATCCCATTTTTATATTATGCTTCAGATATGTTTGGTTTTGTACTCCTAATGATTCTGGGTTTATATCTGAATGATATTTAGAGACAAACATGTGTTTACTCTTACAGTCTATACCTCTTGCTTGTGTATTGATTGATTTAATAATCTTAACATTATGGCCCTTGATTCTGATAGGTACTAGACCAAGTTTTTCATTGCCTATTTATTATGTTTATCAACTTGTTCACACTTGACAATTGGATGCAATATGCATTTTGTATTTTCTAATTGTCTTCCCATTTATTTTGTATAATATATACTATACTACTGTATCAGTAAATACTATGGTACCTACTGATTCCTGTGTCTTGCAATTCATAGACAAGAAACTGCAAGTCGGTGATCCATGGCATGTGTATTCAACATTCATGTTTATGCGCTAACCCATCATCTACATTTAACCTTGGAATTTAAAGAAATTGTTATCATCAGTTTAGGTGGTGGAGTGAAGCAAGAAAAGCTACTGGCTGAGTAACGAACCTCGATTCCAAAACAAGCTCCTCCCTAATCCCAGTTCTAGTGAACGTGTTACTACTTCACCATAAACAGAATCCATGAATGCCAGTGAATTGATACTCATCCACATCATTCATTGTCATTTCATTGACCGTCACTCGATCTAAACCGTCTGCTCCCCGGCTTGTTCCAGGACGGGACATGAGACACATACAGCCTCCGAGTTCTCCGCTCGAAGCGCTCGACTCGGACGGCCCCAACTGGACCTGCTCCGAATGCACATTCCGGAACCACCCTCTCTTGGACAAGTGTGAACAGTGCGAGATGCCGCGCATCATCCTAGGTACCGACGTCGTTCCGAAACCTAACCACTCGATCGATTGCTACTGCCACCCACTGGACACTGACGGCAAAATGGCGTTACCCAATCCTTTGAGGCCATTCCCGCAAATGATAACTGACAGGAATGACAGCTTGCGACAAGCCCGCAACTAATTTCGAGTCTTGGCATGGTTTGGCGTTGTGTTGTGTTTTTGATTAATCGAGTTGTGTGTAGTTTTCGAATTGTTTAAAAAGTCGTATGAGAGATTGTAGACAACGTCGGGTATTTGCAAGGGCAGATAAAATTGTGAATTGTGAATCTTTGATGCTTTGCTACAGCTGTTGAATGATTATCATATTTGTGCCCAATTCCTCTCTGTATAAGGGACCTTAAACTCAAAGATAGAAAGGATTTGCATACTTCTGTTTAATACACCAAAATCAGTAGCCAGTACCTGTGGTCATGGACTTGGAATTTCGGAACTACTTACCGTGATTTGCGTAATATTCCAAGTCCTGCTGCACAATCGATAATTAATAATTATTATTGGAAGTTGTGAAAAGTCGAAGTTGTGAAACGCAAAGATTTGAAACGTTTATGAATGAAATAAAGCTGACTACCTATAAGGGTATATAATTTATAGGAAAGATTAGAGGGTAAAGATTGATACCCAGTTATAGATTCAACAAATAGCTATAATAATCTGTAACTTGTTATTTTTCATTCAATAGTTACATGAACCTAAAGACATTGTTCACCACAAGATAATATTTACTTCTTTTATATTTTTTACATATTTGTGATGACCTTAATATCAAATATTCTAATAATCAATGCCATATATTTTAGAAGAACCCATTTTAAATTTATGTGTGTAGGTTCCCAGGAAGTAGGCTCTACTTTCATTTAGGTAACTTTATAAGTTGCTCATACAAATGTTATTCATATATCAATGATACCATTAAATATATATACCAGGCTAGACCAATCATTACTGTTTAATCTTTCAGGAAACTGTTATTGAGTGATTCAGCAATGGTACATAAATAATACCTATCCATAGCAAAGTTTTTACTTCTACTCTTTACTATCTACTTTTGTTCTGCTGCTGTCATTTCTAGAATTTGACCATTGCAGATTACTACTCTGCTGTTATATTTGGCCATTGGCAATGTATGTTGTGCAATATTCCCAAACCTGACAATATGTTCATTACAATAATAAGATAATATATTATATTTATTATACATACTTCCTATACTTACACCTGCAACTACAAAAATATGAATACATATATATTTATCAAGTGGAGACTTTGAGAATGTTTATAGGTAGATTATAGTAGGTATAGCATAGATATAGTTATTGAAAATTATGTTGAAGTGCATGTGATGTGTAGTGTAGGTAACTTTTGTATATAAATAAGTAGAAGCATTATGCATGGTGATTTACCAAATTCTTACAAAGCCCACCTGTAGGTACTCTGCTTACCTGTGATAATTGTGATGCAAATAAGTGAGCCATTAACAACTTAATAGACACATGGTCCATTGTTTTTCTCCCAATAACTTTGCTCGAACTATCATCAGTTGACCACACCTAACTATAGCTATATCTGAAAGTGCTGCTAAATTTGGCTGCTTTTGCAGCAAATGGTAGTAGGTACCTACAACAAAACAATAAAGCAGAACATAATAAATACCTACTAACACTGTTGGCTACAAGTTGTTTATGTTGTTTGGTGTTTATAATAAATAACCATTGTGTTATGTAATAAGTAATAAGTTTAGTATAAGTTATTTAGTACCTATATTTTAAGAGGCTCTGAATACTAGAACCCTAATAAAAATTGTTTGAAATGCTAACTGCTTGTTTGATTTGCTAGTGAATTCAAAAATATTAGGAAGTTAACAAATTATATAACTACATCTTCTGTTCTGATGACTGCATCTTTCACATGATGCTATAATCCATTGAATCAAGTACCTAGTCAGTTATTAGATCTAAATCATCTACAGTGCTTCTATTGTAGTGACATGGATTGATGTACACAGTCAGTATTGATGGTTATAGCCACTAGAATAATGGTGGTACCTATTTTTAAGCAATTCTGGATGCAGTAAATCAATATTGATAAGTGGTGTAACTTCAAATCGGAGGCCCCAGAGCAACAAAAAAAATAATCGGACCCCCCCCCCCCCCCCTACATACGCAACAATCACGGTACCGACTTTAAAAAAATCACCTAAAACGTATTTCTCCTGGCTTTTATTCCCGTGAAGACTTAGACGAAACCCAGGAGACATTTGAAACGCATTTTTACAAGTTTTTCTATTGGAGCTAAATACGACTGTATTAGCTGGATAGTGTAAAGTACACATAAAGACAAGCCGCTAATAAACCAGCCCAATCCAGGCAATACCAAGGTGACACCAGCCCAAAAAGGGTTTCAATACTAAAAATACATGTTTCTAAATTTTTATTTGAGCTTTTGTGGTATTTCATAGGAATAACATATTCTTGGTCGGAAATAGGCAAAGAGCACACATCGCTTGCTAGTATGGGGGGGGGGGGGGGCTCTGTGGCCCCCAGAAATTAATACCTTTCCTATCTCTAAAATATTGTTTCAACTTTTATAAATTTTCGGAGCTGTAACAAGTCCGTGGATCGGTAAAAACTCAGCAATTCACATATCTTGTGTCAGGGAGCCTCCGTTGAGCTCAAGGCCCCCGAGCACTGGTCTGGTATGCCTGCTCCCCTCTATTTCTGCCACTGATATTGACGGCAATGGCGTGCTGAGGCTCAATCCGTCCCCGCAAGACTCGGGCCTCTGGTCAAGCTGAGTGTTTTAAATAATTTCAAACAGGCTAGATATAAACTATTATTGTGAACAGCGACTTCAAATTTTGCTGTTATAAGTTTTACGATGATACGGTTTATGTGTAAGAAGGTCATTTAAGCAATAGCAAGCATAATTATTAGCATATTGTGTTTGAACACCTGTCTCTCAATTTGATGTGGTTTGATTCCATGTTTGATCCTGGTGTTGGGCAGCCTAGATTATTATCTAGGTCTATCTCCTCTTTGGAGCTGAGTGCCAAATTCAGTAAAATTATGTTTTGATGTCGTGTAACCAAAATGTATTGTGGGTTTAAAATTGTGGTTCAATTTTCAACTAAATTAATAAAAGGAATTGTTTCAACAGGGGAGACACAAGATATTCATATACGAGTTACACACCACAACTACCCAACCAGACGTAAGTAGACAACGAGGAATTACATTCAATTCCGTAAAATCGTTGTTCGCAGTTTGAAATATATTTTATGTTGTTTCAGGAGCCATCCTTCATAGCTGGGTTGTATGAAGATTTATAGTCGTATCTTAAAATGATAAGTTACACAGAACTACATGCAAACTTTTCATTGTTTCACACTATTTTGATTGGGAATGATGTCATTTCCATATTAACAGGCACCTATAACTATTGGACAGGGTAAGCAAGTGTACTGACTTTGGTGCATAGGATAACGCAATCTTCTTTGCTCACATGAACTTACTCTAACCAAGACTGATTATGATGTAGACCACGACTATTAAGAAATTATTATTTACGGTAAAGAAAACTAGTGACGATAAATCGCACAAGTGCCAAAAGTCATCCTATAGACACGGCTAAGCAACTTTTCATTTGTCAATACAACTTTTCTCTTTGTTTACAACAATTATGATGTAAGTGTGTAAATAATTAAGAAGGAATAAAGGAAATAAGAACAAGGAAAATGTATTTAGTCATTTTAATTACAGCAGACCAAAAACTGTAAAATTAATGTACAAAACAGGTTGCAGCATTTGAATGCAAATTGAATCTTCAACTGAATAAGGTAGGTACACCATATAGGTAAAGGAGAACAATGAGTTATTAATATTATTTTAGGTAAATAACCAATTGACTGAGTTTGCCAACAGAATTATACTCAAAGAATTGTATGGGAACTTTAAATAGCTGTTCCTCTCTCCAAGTTCTGTTTGATTTCTGTAGTGTGTTCTCCATAAAATCGTTCCAACTTTTTGTTGAAGTTCATGTTACGTTCATTAATGTAATCAATGTCAGCGTCATCATTGTGAGTGCGGCGCCGGCTGTATTTCTCGCGCTTGGAGATTCTGAAAAATCGCAGCAATGTAATGGATGCACTTTTTAGATGTTAATCTTTCTTTCTGTTTGCCACTGTACTTTTTAGTACAGTGGCCAAAGTTCATAATTAGGATTAGTATCAATTAATAGGAATAATATCAATCGTAAAATAGAGTACATACTGTTTTTCCAAGTCTTCAACCATTCGGTCAATGCCTTCTTTTGAATCTTCATGCAATCCATGAAGTATGGTATTTTTCCCTCCATAGAAAGCTTCTCCAACTTTTTCACGCTGTTTATTGTATTGTTCCATGTCTGGTTTCATCACTTTCACAAGACGATTATATTTTCTGATGGTTGCTTGTTCAAAATCAGCAAATCCAACATCAGGAGTCTTCTTTTTCTTTTTTCTATCCAAGCGTTCAGCATCACCAGCCTCAATATGCAACAACTTTACGCGGTCATATTCTTCACCCTGAATGCAATAAGAATTAAGTTAGAAATTGTCTCTATGGGCTTGTCTGGTGGTCGGTATGCTACCAGCCACCAACTGCTCCTTTCGGCATGGCGAAAAGTCACTTACCCGCTCCTCTGCTTCTTTTCTTTTCTCTTCATCTTGTAGAACCCACTCTGCCTGTCGTTTACGAGCTTCCCAGTTGGTAGGAAGGTTTTTACGTTTATCCTCCTCAACAACCTCTTTGTGGTTTAGTTGTCGAGCTTCATTCTGAAAAGTTAACGAATTAATTATAATTTATCCTCCATTTTTATGTAATAGACCCCCATTAACTAAGTTATAACATGTTAAAATTAAAAAACACAAGTTATTAACCTACATGCTTACCCGTTTGTTATGCAGCTCTTTCAACCGTTTCATGCGGTCTGCTTGTTTCTCTTTAGCTTTCAAAAGTTCTTGAAAGTCACTATTCGATTTAGATGCCATTGTACAAATCTTCTAGTTGAAATTATAATCTATAGTATTAATTATTCGCGTTCCTTCCCCAAACTCCTTGCCAATATTTTGTCTCTTTGACGTTTCTCTTTGCAGTCAAGGACAAAGTGAGAGTGACGTCACGTAAAGCCTCGTCCCCAGCCCAAGCGACTCCACAAATGGTGACCTTGGTCAGAGATCGCTGATTTTGACGTTTGTTTGAAAGTTTGAAATTGTATGGCGTATGTGGGTTTTCTGAAGCATAAGCACGTTCATGGTTAAAGTGCTTACTCTCTTTTCCGAATTACCTACATTAATAACTGTGAAAATGTCTAATTTGGAAGAGAAATTCCAACTCTATTTAAGAGAGGTGGGTGATATTTTATTGTACACACTTTTTATTCAGCTGACAGCAATCAACATGCATGTCAAATTTTTACATTCTCACCAAAACCACAACACTGTTCATCTGATAGTCAATTATTTAGTATCATAAATAAGAAGTTAATTCTAGGGCAAGTGGTTAATTTCTATCACGATGTGCTCTATTAAAGAAAGCAGCTAATTGATTCCCAATGCAATATAATTCCAGGCTGAGGCTCGTTCTTCCACAACCACTTCTACCGAAAAAGAAAATGAGGTTCCATCAAAAAATGTTATGCCAAAGCCAGAAACCAAAGCAGATGGTAAGAAAACGTTTTGGTGGCTAAAGAGTGCTGCTAAAACTGAAAACTTGCCTACAGAGGTATTTACTACCGAGGATTCCCATTCAAAACGAATGCCAACTCCAACGCAGTCATCGGTTTCTTCATCAATGGCAGAATTTCTTCAAAGAGAAGGAATTTGTACGGACGCAAATACGAATAGTAAAACACACGAAGAAAATAAACTGATATCTGATAAAATTCCCAGTGTGAATGCCGAGAGCTCAGCCACAAAAGTTGATTATTCAGATGACTTTACTGATGATGATATCAGCAGCATAATGGATCAACTGAGCCAATTAGCGGGTAGTGGCGGCGATGACTCAGGAAGAAGTGTAGGTGACATTTTGAAGGAGGCAGAAGAAGTTGTTCAGAGTTCAACAACCAAAAAACAAGTCGACCGCAAGGGCACGAAGGAAAATATTGTTAGCTCACTGTCACCGCTTGTTAAACCAGAATCCCATCTGGTCTTTAATTTAACAGAGAAAAGTGATGCTGATGATTCTGAGGACAGTGAAGGTGTATACGTTCGAAGGGAAAGGATTATTCCGGGTACTATTTCTAGTGCAAGTAATGTCCAGGGTTCAATAAAACTGCCTTTTGAAGAGAGTGTAACGAGTCATGCAGATGAAATTTTTAAACAAATTGAACGTGAAGTAAAAAATAAGATTGCTGCTTCGAAAGCAAGACAATCATCAGCACAAATTGCAAATCCAAATGATTCTCAAAAAAGCATTGCGAATTCATCTGCAGTATCCAATACAGATCCTACTACTGCAGATGTGGCAAAGGGACCAGAAAAACCAAGAAGCTCATTTTCTCCACTCAGGGGAGAGCCTTTGTCTATCGTTATCGAAGAATCCGCATCAGACGCCTCTTCTCACGATGCTGAACCTGCTGTAGAAAATCCTAGGCCCGCTCAAGAATCATTTCCAATCAAGTCAAGTCAGGAGATGAAGAGCCAAGATATTATTACTGCACAGAGACTAGAAGATGAGCTAGTAAAAGAAAAAAAGGCAAAAGAAAAGTTGAAAGGCAAGTACCCGTTCCTACCAAGGAGCTCTCTACTTACTACGAATGTGTAGGTTACTTGTTCTGGACCGACCAGTGGAAACGACCATGTTGGCTACTGAACGAGGATTTAATACCAGATAACTTTCATCAAAATTATTTTCTCTTTGTTACGCAAAAAAAACCCACTGATTTGGTGAGCAACTCAGATCTTTTTCGATTTTGGTTTTAAAAAATCATTGATAATAGCCAATACACACATGCTATTCAGCCCGTGGGCTGGGTCCGTCGGGTTCTAAAACGCAGTGTGTGTTGCGAATTCGTATCGTTCTCAGCCTCAGAGCGTTTCGGGCTTTGACGGGCCCAGCCCACGGACTCGAAAGAGTGGAATACGAAACGCGTGATGTATAGGTACTGGCTATTACAATATGAAATCTTGTCAATAAGAATGTAGGATCAATTGTAGTTTGCAGTAGAAGAAGTAAGAGTGCAAATTTGTTTCATTTCATTGATATTACTGTAATATCAACTACCTAGGTACCATCTATATATGTTTCTTTTGAAAAAAACTATTTCATGCTGGGATTTAAATGCTAAATAATAGTCTCACCGTTTTACACTTCAAAGTCGAGCTATCACCATTGAAGAAGTAAAGCTACGGTACTAGTATGTTACATAACATCTGGAAAATAGTGCACACATTTAGTATGCATTCAAAACCCAGTTTGAAATAGTTTTTTTTTTTAAACCCGTGCCCAGGGTAGGACGAGTAGACATGAGTAAGAAATTTAATGCATGCATTTCTTTGATTTTCAGTTGAAATGGACTCAAAAGTTGAAGATCTAAAAAAGCAAATAGAAATGGTACAACGTAAATCGCAAGAAAAAAGATTTGCTCTCGAGAAAGATGTTTCTATTTTGAGAGCTACAGTAAGTTTCATTTTACCTACAAGCGTAAAAAAAGCATAGAACTAGTGAATAATGTTGCATTAACATTAGTAGGCTAGCTAGAAAAGATTCTTAATATGGAGTAGAAATGTAGTTTCATTGCTGTCATGAATTTTTATTCTAGCTGGCTGGCTACGAGAAGAAAGCTGGTCCGCGTGCAGAGGATGGCGGCGGCGATTACAAGCGAAGTAACTCGGCAAACGGCCAGCGACTGAAGCTCTTGGAAGATGAGATGCAGAAACAGGAGCAGCTGATTGTCGTCTACCAAAACGAGAACGTCAAGCTTTGTCAAGACGTCAAGCAACTCAAGGTAGGCCAACGATGTTTTGGTTTTACATTCAAAGCTATCTGTGGAAAATTAGTTTCAACTGTTAGTAATCAGTAATCACCAAACCAATCCTGTGTTCATCTGATCAGCCCTCCATGATTAATACATAGCAACAACACTCATTCTACAACAAACATCATTTAACGGTTGTATAGTGGACGGTTCGTCTGCGTTGGATTAGAGATTTTTAGCACTGCGATGTTTGTGCCAACGCTGACAAAACGCCGACCAAGGTCCTTTTTAGGACAAGTGTGTCAAAAAAGAGGAAAATCGAGACCAGCACCACACACCGTTGTGATTGTGGCTGTGGACCACTCTGCCATATCGTGACACTGACTTGATCAGCCACCTATATGAATTTCAAATAATATTTTGCAACCGCTTAAGGGGCGGGGGGGGGGAGGGGTTAATGAAGCATTGTATATGCTGTACTAATACAATACCAGCCTCTCCCTCTTTGTTTAAAAATGAAACCCCAATCACTGACTCTGTGTAACACAGCTTCTCAGGAGTTTTGAGAATGTACCAATTGACCAGTGGCAACTCGTGAACCTTTGCCAAGGTGGTGCTTTTTTGTGAATTTTTTGCAGGTGTTTTGGAGGTAGTTGTAGGGAAGGTATAGTTGTCAAATTACTGTTCTTATAAGTACCAATACGCAGGAGCTAATTGGTTGCGAGATCTTAGATGTTAAGTTTGGTATATTTGGGGTAAATGATGAAATGGAAAACACAAACATAAAAATAAAATATATGTGTTGACGCGTATCCGTCAAATCATCGGGCGATTGTTGAGCTACAGCGACAGCGCTACCAAAACGTTTGTCGCATGTGCTCGCTGAGATCGCTGTGGACAGCCAGGTCTGCGGCAGCACAGCTCAAAAGAGCCCACGATACGTGGGCCAGGGGGCCGTGGCAGCGCGGGGAGCACGGGGGCCTCTTTGGGTCTGTGGCAGTCGCAGCTCAGCGCATGTGATGCCAGATTGCAGTCAGTGCCCTGTGGATTGAGGTGTCGCGCTCGCTGGGAGCGCGCTCACATTTGAATGGAAATTACTGCAGTACAGAGATTTTGTTGCTACTTGCGATTTTTTTCAACTTATTAAAAAAACATCCCTGGCCGAAATTTTAGAGGTGGGGCTGCAGCTCAGCAGACCGATAGCACGAGCCGCCCCTGCAATTGACTAATGAATTTGCCCTGCCCTGGGTGTGACGATAACCTGTGATTCTGGGTGGAGGAAGTGCAAGCATTTCTAGTTGGTACTTCATCACTGATAAATAATGAGTATAAGGCTGCTCACAAAACAATTCTAGCCAATTTTTTGTCCCATATCTCTTGTAGTACCTACCTATACCTACCAAATTTGTTTAACTTCATGGTTGCATTGCATGGTACCTATGCAAATTATAAATATCCAATAATTTACCTAGGAATTTAAAGGAAATTGTATAGGTGTATATAGGTGTACCCAGTGGTGTAACTGGCGGGGAGCAAGCATACCAGTGCTCGGAGGCCTCGGGCTCAGGGTGCCTAGGCGAGGTCCGAGGCTCCCCTGAGCAACTGATAAGAAACTTTTTACACCCCCTGGGTTCGAAGATTTTGTTAGTATACCTAAGTTAATCAGATAAGAAGTCAATGACCTTTTTCTTAGGGAATGGATTTTCTCACAGGAGACAAAAATCTGGTACAATTTTTTTACAATTTTGTTACTATCCCATACAATTTATAAAACTTGGAAATTCTGAAAGGGCAACACTAGTGGGGGAAGGCGGCCTCAATGTTTTTTTTGCTTGGGGTCCTCCTATTTGAAGTTACACCACCATACCTTTTATGTATCGTGTTACAAAATTGAAAATTCAGATTTCGTCAGGAAGCAGAAACTGTTGTTCATTACTGTTTTGCATTAGCTTGTTCGTGTTGCGCCCCAAATTCTATTCAACACAATTTCATTTTAAATATGTTACAGTTCAATAAGAGATCCAAAATAAAACTTGTCAAAATATCATAAATCGCTATTCCTGGAAAAATGTACTGGAAGCTTTTACACATCCAATCTGTGACATGAGTATCACTAAAATTGATGCTATTAGATGTTGAAATATGGTAGATACGGTGAACCACGACATTTCAGGGAATTCAGTAGGTTCATGCCAACAGCTAGACGAGACAGAGAGAAGAAATGCCCACTGCTACAAATTCTGAAGGTATCTCAAAAGCTATGCCGTGCATGTAAATAGAGGACTCGGGCTATCAGGATGCCAAGTCAGACCTACCTGCACATACTGTCTAAATGTGTTTACATTATTCAAAACAACGCTATGTCTGGGCTTATGTGACTTTTGAAAAATGCTTTGAACATTTTGGGCTCATACATTCCAATGGTTTTACACCCAAAATCAAAGAAAGAGAAAATCGATATAACAACCCGCGATTTTTCAAGCTAAGCGACCACGCGACCAATTATGTCAATGCATTAGGGAAGGCAGTCAACAATGAAGACTTGAAGTGTGTGCAAAGTAAGCAGGCTGAACGCACGAAACCATGAATACTCGATCCTCATTAGCCCTGTCATTAACAGAAATCGGTAATCATTATAGTGTATTTATTGTATTTTACATTTGATCGCTTTTCCGACACCATCTAGGTATTGAGTAGGTGTGTCTTTGTATTGCATTGGCCTACAGCAAGTGAACTATACAGATAAGCTTTTCAGAGTAATTTTATATTGTTTGGTTGGGTGGTCATAAACATTACCCCGAACCCCAAACTTGATAATTGCCTACATTACAAAAGGGCAACTCAAAACCCAGCCTGGCGAGTCGATAGGACAATTTGCATATTTGATACGGACGTCATATATGGCATACTCATGTCACGTTTCTGTCTTAGCACACGCCACGCCGAACATGTGTACACACTCTCGTATATGCATCTATACGCTTTCATAATCAGATCAAGCAGATCGTAAGGTTAATGAAGTCGTGATGGCCGCGAACGGATATTTAGACAGCTGAAATTGCGTACCTACTTGAATATTACGTCTTTTATCGCGATGGAAATAATTCAACTTAGCGATCACCTTTCGGTCGTTCAACACACGAGAGATACACACACGTGTAGTTCAACGAACCAGGAACCCTGCTGTTGGTACACTCTGCTCTGGTCAACCCAATAAATTACAAGCAGGTATATGCTGAATAAATATTTTCTTTTTTTATTCGCTCATTTGTT
Source organism: Nemoura dubitans (assembly GCA_921293005.1). Lineage (NCBI taxonomy): Eukaryota > Metazoa > Arthropoda > Insecta > Plecoptera > Nemouridae > Nemoura > Nemoura dubitans. Next base: position 18,068,118 of record OV121074.1, read on the forward strand.
GTGTGGGCGATGTAGATCATGAAGAGGCAATCCGGTTAAATATGCCTACAGTCATCGTATTCTTCAAACCAGTCGCAAAGCCGTAATCAATTTTGGCCATGCAGCCAAAGCATTCGCACTGGATTGACGGTTACAGTTTAAAATATCTTTAATAACTTTGTAACGGATTTTTCATTGCATCGGATATCTGTACACCATGGTAGGCGCGTAATTGCTCATTTGCATGTTGGCTGCACCTAATTACGATATTAATTTGTCCGTACGAAATCAGTAGACTTGTGGTGATGACCTGCAGATGAAATGGAACGACGGTCAACATAGGCGTGCGCAGGTAAATAGTTAGATACGGCCTTGAAAAGGGGTGGGGGGGGGGGGGGGTGACAAAAATTATGGTCACAAAATGCATATCGTTTTTGATGCCCATGACCGCGAAAGCAAGTGTTGTGACAAGGCATAGCAGCAATCGACAGCACATTGAATTTATGTCCGAGCACACAACCAGTGCCTTCTGCATGAAAATGTTTCCCTTTGCTTTAATGGCGCGAATGTTGCTAGGAGGCTGTGGAAAATGGCAGAGTCAAAAAATACTTGGGTTGAATCTAGCTCAAGGTCAAAGACACCTAGAGACATTTTTTTTCCAGACGAGCAAATCGAAACAAATCCATTCAAAGGCGCTGGCAAGTGGCAAGGTTACTTCACTTGAATTCTTCTCTAAATGGCAAATTAATACAAAACAATCAGTCCTCGAAATCACACAACCCCTACAAAGTACCTAGATTTTCATTGAGCTTGCATTATGGATAGGTACTATTTTATATTTCCACTTTCCAGTGCAATAAGATATTGAACAACGAAACTTGCCATCACGGTTTTAGATACGGCCTGTGCCGCGTCTGCCGCACCGCTGCGCACGCCTATGACGGTCAAGAACATTATGTTTGTTAGGTACCCAATATCGAGCAGAGCGATAACAATCGGTGCGGCTTCCTTCTCCATGGCTCGGGCGTTGAGGTCACCCAATAGAGTTGATTAGTAGTCTCTGTGGTATAAAAAGCTGGTGGCTGACCATTCGAGTGTTCAGTCACCGTCCGACAATGACACGGATAGTGTTATTTATCGGGATATGCTTCGTGATAGCGTTTACCGACGGCGTGTCTGTGCCCGAGGGCGTCGCTGTGCCTGAGAGTGACGCCAGGATTTTGTACGAAGGCAGCCAGTTGTTGAGGGTGGTAGCGCCGACGAAAAAGTTGAAAGATGAGATCTTGAAATTGGAAGATAGTGGAGGTATGCTATGATTTTGTTGATTGGTGTATACGATTTTGTGTTTTGACTCGAAACTTGCGAGTTTTATTTGTTTATGCCATTGACCGTTTTCTTTCAGATTTAAATTTGTGGAGCGAATTGGCTCGTAACAATTCGAACGTTGACGTATTGGTCAAACCAACGTCCGAGTCAAAAGTGAAAGAATATTTTAAAAGTCATAACTTGGCATACGAGGTTCTGATTGAAAATCTTCAAGATGCTATCGACGAGGAGAACCCAAAACTGTCCGACGAGGAAATAGAAGAGTTGGTTGGGAGAAAGGGTGAGTAAATGAGTGTTTAACCGTCCAGCCATTACGTTGCTCTGTGAAGGTATTGAACTAATGCAGTGTCCTGGTTTGAAAGTGTAACAATGCTTCTTGCAGCGAGTGTCACTACTAACTATTACTGGTTGTGGAATGGTGGCAAGTGGGCTCCTTATCAAAACGCTTATCGTCAGTCTCAGTATCGGTATAAGGTACCTAGGGTGCCCACTACCACCACTGCGTCATATCATAAGGGTGAGGTGAGAGAGGAGAAAGCTGATTTGTTTGAGCACTTGCTAATTGGGGACTCGGAGAAAATAACAAGATGGAATTTCCTCGCGGGTAACACATTTTTAATAAACTGGTCAATCTTACGTCGAAATCTACAGGCTGCTGATTAAAATCCCAATACCTATAGTACGTAGTGGCAAAAAGAAGCTGCAGTTTCCCTATGTGTAAGTCAAGTATTAGACGCAGAAGCACTGTTGCGCGCATCAAATTTTAGTCTGGAAATTCTCATTAAAAACACCTTTCCTCTGAGTTCCCATACAGTTAGCATGTTTGGCCCTGTTCTGAAACAGTTTCCGCGCCAAATTCCTCCTAGCTAACCGATTACTCCCTGGCAGGGCACCGGATGACCTGGCAGCAATACCACCGGCTGAGTGACATTCACGGGTACCTCGACTATCTCGGGCAAACCTTCCCCGACCTTTGTTCCGTGAAGAGCATTGGCAACTCTATCGAAGGGCGACCCCTGAAACTCATCACCATCTCCTCGGGAAAGCCAAATGCACCCGCCATTTGGATCGACGGGGGTAAGAGATGTTCACTTGTCTCATTTCCTCTGTCTCATGTCATGCGCCTAGGGGAATTTTTTCGTACGCTATCTGTTTAAACTGTCCGGTGCTGATTTACGCGTGTCATAATAAGACAAAGGAACTATTACCATTCCATACCATGTACAAGCATACGGATATCCATACGGGGTTCTGAGTTTGGACAATGACGTAATGGCACCTTGTTTGGTTGGGATGTTATCATCCATTAAGGGACAATGTTTAAAAAACGCCGTGAGGCAAAGTAAAATTATTTCAGCCCCAGTGTGAGCTCCAGACATTACTACAACGTGTTATGCCCTCCCAGGCGTGCACGCTCGCGAATGGATCTCCCCCGCATCGGTGACCTACTTGATCAACGAGCTGGTCGAGAACCGTGACGCCCACGGGCCTCACATCCAGGGGGTGGACTTCCACATCATCCCCGTGTCGAACCCCGACGGGTACGAGCACTCGCACACCAAGAACCGCCTCTGGCGCAAGAACAGGGGCAACGCCGAGGCGGGCGCCTGTGGCGGCATCGACCTCAACAGGAACTTCGGCTACAAATGGGGAGGCCCCGGCTCGAGCAAGCAGCCGTGCAAGGAGACGTACGCGGGCACGGGACAGTTTTCCGAGCCCGAGACGCAGGCCATTTCGCGGTTCGTGCTGGCGAATGCACAGACAATCAAGGTACGTTGCGATTTTTATGCATTTCTCGTGATGTTTGGCACAGAGTGTGATGTTTCCTATCAGTTTAATCGTGAAACAATAATTGCAATTCGTGCGATTTCTTCGAACAGCGTCTTCGCAGCTGCGATTCGGCCTAAATTTTCGAGCCCAGTATTATCTTCCCAAGGAGGATATTGACTGCCCTCAATTTCCAGTATCCAATTTCGTTGCAACAATGCCGCTCTACGTATCCAACTCGTCAAGTGCAGCAGGTTTAATCACTAGTCCCGTTCCCCTCTTGTTCGCAGGCGTACGTCTCGTTCCACAGCTACGGACAGTACATCCTGTACCCGTGGGGCTACGACCGCGTGGTGCCCCCCGACTACCGCGACCTGCACCGCGTGGGCAAGGCCATGGGCACGGCCATCAGCGGCGTCAGCGGGCTGCAGTACACGGTCGGCTCCGCCGCGTCCACCCTCTACCCGGCGTCGGGGGGCTCCGACGACTGGGTCAAGGGCGTTGCCAAGATCAAGTACTCGTTCACCATCGAGCTGAGAGACACGGGACGACATGGCTTCATCTTGCCCGCCTCTGAGATACAGCCGACGGCTAATGAGGCGTTGGCTGCTATCAAAGCGTTGGCACAAGAAGTGGTGACGCTGGCGGCTTAGTTTAGATTCTAGTTTATTTTCTTTGTATTTTTTTTATTGCCGCTAGTCGGCTTATTTATGGATTAATAAACGATTTGTATCATTTGTGAATTTACTTATCCTTACGTAATCGTGTGCCTAATGCGGTAATGGACGTTGTTTTGCGAATTCCCGTAACAGGTTGATCGGGTTCTATCAAACCCAACTACTGGCCATCCTACTGTGGCGACATTAGAGTGCAGACCATTGAACTTTCCGCCCAAAACTGCTACATCAGCATCCCTCAATTCTCTATTGACATGCACATTTTGGGAACTGAACTGTTATTCTCAGGATCAAGGACTAAACTGATCATAAACATAGAGATAACGGTGTTTACCTCTTTCAAAGCACGGTGACCATAGCAAACTAAAAGGAAAAATCATCAAAGAGATTCCGGAAAAAACATTTTTGAGAATAATAATCAACATACATTTAAGCTGGAGAGAACATATCAATAGTGTGGCTAATCAAATGGAGCCATACTGCTATATACCTGATCAGAAGTAAGCGTGTACACAGTGTTGTTGGCTTAGTATGCGTTTGTTATGCAAGACTTGAGTATGGTATCGAGCTTTAGGGGGAACTCGCATGAAATCAAGAGGGGTTTCAAATGACAAAAAAGAGCTGTCCGTTACATGGGGAAAGCCAGTCGAAAGCCAGTGGCAGATGCATTTTATAATGACTCGTGCCGAAAATTGTTCATACGTTTGGAATCATGCCACTTCCATCTTTATTGATGAGCGTAGCGAGCGAAGCGAGCGAAGCGAAATCATCAATTTCACTACTGCTAAAAAAAACACTTGGTGTGTGTTTGTTTGTTTGTTTGTTTGTTTGTTTGTTTGTTTTTTTTTTTTTTTTTGTATGTGTGTTTGCGCGCGCTCTACAGGCCAAACGCCTGCTTCGAGTGGGATGATATTTTCAGGGTGTCTACTTTTGTTCTCAACTTAGACCCCCTGCCATTTTCAAGAAAATCCTCCACACCCTTCACTTTCAAAGCAGAAAAAAGAGCAAAATTCGACAATTGGGCATGTTTGGAAAAGTACGGAAATTTATTTAAAAGTACGTATTTTTTTTCAAATGTTCCCAATTTCGATTTGCCTATAGAAACCATCGAAACCAAATCGAAACATCACACCAGATTTTTCCCAATAAAAACCAACCCAAAAAAACCAAATAAAAACCCTTGGGCATATAATACATCTATGTATTAACATGCACAATGCTCAATGATCTCAAAATGAGCATATTTCCGCTACCCGACAGCTCAGACAGAAACAAAGAAAGGTCAGAATCGTTTACATTTTCTAGTGATCAGAAGTTTTGAGAAAGCATTGGTCCGGCTTGCTGCTCCATGATTTGCATAAGCTTCTTGCCTTAATCTTTTTTTGCGCTATATACAAACCGCTACGCTCATCTTCAACGCAACACAAATTGCGTTCGCCCTAGTAATAATAATTTTGTATTACCAGATTAATTGTAGGTACTGTTTAACGCACTGCCGCAAAGCATAAACGCATAAAAAGCATAAGCATAAAGGAATTGTTTGAAGGAAACGAGTTTTTACAACATGAAAGAACTCTTAAAAAATAAGGACTACATTGTGGACTAAACAAGTATTGTGTAACTAATAATTATTGTGTGAAGAATCTAAATATTAGTAGTTATTTGTAAATATTTAAAGCAGTGACTGTCAAAATGACCATTGTGTGTTCATGATGACAATAAACACATTTATTATTTATTATTTATTCCTTTGATTATTATTAATGCATAGCAAGCATTGGCATCTTGTCGAGGATTTTTTTGATACAACCGATGGATAAATTAAACAAAACTTCGTCGCCTCCCTCATCCACAACCGAGCCGTTATTTCTCAATATCTCTTGTCGCGTCCCAATTTGTTACCCACCTCTTCTCATCATCTCACCTTTTCCTCATCCTCTTCACATCATCCCATATGTTTCTCAATCATGTCTTTCAAGATGCCCACGTGTCAGCGTTGTCCCTCCTGTGTTGCAGCAAGAACTGAAGGCGAAGGAGTCTCAGATCGAGGGCTCCTTGCCCTTGTCGGCCAGACGCGTCACTGTCGCCGAGGCCAGCGAGAAAGAGATCTTGACTGACAAACTGAAGGGCAAGGATGTGCACATCGGGGAGCTCAACACCAAGATCGAAGAATTGCAGGTCAGCATGCAGACTTTCAGTTTGCTGTTTTTGGGCGTAAATACAGGTTCTGGTTCTCGAAGTATCTTGATTTACGGCTCCAGTTAATATAAATTATATTTATTTTTGGTTCCGGTTCTCTCTCGGCTCTTTGGAAAAAACCGTACATAAACAACAAAAACAACACATAACTCCAAGTTTATGGATCCTTGATGAAGCCGCAAAGAAGCCGATTTTTTAAATCCAAATAAATAAGAAAATAAGAAAATAAGAAAATAAAGAAAATAATTTAAGACAATTAAGATAATTATAATAAGATAAGATAAGATAATTAAGCAAATTCTTTATAACGGTTCCGTTTCGGTTCCTTGCTTATGAATGTAATAAGTTGTGTTTGTTTTCGTCGATGTTTGTATTATATTTGTATTTTAAGATGATGCATTAGAAGATGATGCATTTTGTATTACAGAGCGATAAGAAACACTGTGAAGACACAATCCACGACTTCAAGTTAGCAAACGTCAGAATGCAAGGCGAAATTGAGACGCACAAGAAGCTAATATCCGATTTGCAATCAAAAGACTCGTCTCAACAATTGAGTGCTCTCCAGAAGGAACTAGAGAGCCAGAAAGCAGAATCGGCGAGAAAAGCGACAGAGATCGACAGGCTGCATCGTGACCTGAGACGGACTTCCGACGAACTCGACGCTCGAAAAGAAGCGCTGAAGGCAGTTAATTTCGAAATTAAAAGGAACACGGACATGTGGAATGAGAAGTTGAAGGAACTTCAGATGGAGTTGGACGAAGAGAGAGCTTTTTCGGAAGAAGAGAGAACGAAACACATCGAAGACGAGCAAAAGATCGAGAAATTGTCGAAACAGGTAGGCCATGAACTCTTACCATATTTCTCAATGATGTTTTCCTAAAGTTTGGGAAATGCAAAGCAGTTTTCCCAACACCTTTCTCTATACTCTGGTATTACTAACAAAAAATGTTGGTATTGTGGTCAAAAGAAGGGCAAATTTATGACTGCAATGCACATATTTTCATGTGGATGTGTCTGTCTCTTCTCACCAGGTGAAAGAAATGGAGCAGATTCTGAAAAGGAGCCGTTCTGACTCGGTCCCCGCCCTCGCCCTGCCCGTGAGCGCCGAGGGGGACTCGAGGAAGATGACAGACACCCCGAGGATAAAGTTCCTGGAAGACAGGATACTCCAGCTGGAGGACGAGCTGGAGTCCGCGAAGAGTGTCCTGGACACCGGGTTCGAAGGCATTCAAGTCCAGTACAAAGCTCTCAAGGTGCTGATTCGCCTTTACTCTTTACTACTCAATCATATCTTCATTAGCAAGGTGGGGGGGACCTCATGGCTAATTTCTTTCAGTTGAAAGTCATGACAAGCAAATGCGTGCGTTTCTACGTGCAATTCATTACTTGAGCGATCCCATTGCCAATTTGGCGGTAGTTTGCGTGATTCCCATTTGCACTTTTACTTATAACCATGCTAGGAAATTCATCAGATCCGTTTTCCGACTCGCAAATCCATTTCCAAACCCCTGCTGTGGTTACACGGGGTTAAGTTAAAACGTAAAAAAGCATACTTTTCACTCGTCCAGCTAACTGCAACAAACTGTCGTCCATGTGCAGGATAAGTACGACCTGAACACAGAACAGCTCACCACCGAATTGGCTGCTTGGAAGAAAGAAGCAGCCTCTTGGAAGGAAGCAGCAAAGCAAAGCAACGTGGAGGTCGATGTCAACAAGCAGCTCAAGGAGTACGCAGTCAGTCAGAAAGTGGCCAAGCCGCATCTGTTCGCGAATGCGATAGCAGTGAAGGAAGACGCCCATCTGATAGCCACGATCCGCGGTCTCAAGAACGAACTCATCGCGAAGGACCGGTCCATTCGGGGCCTGGAGAAGAAACTCAGCGAGGCCATGAAAACGAATAAACGGCTGCAGGCGGAGAGGGAAAAGGTCTTGGCTCAGCCTGTGGCTACTAAAGGTAGAGACACCCATTTCACTATTTGAATTAATTGATTTTTTTTTTGTAGAAGATGCACGGCGTTAGCTAACTTTTCTTTTCTCGGTTAGCTCCTATGAAAGTTTTAGCACCATCGAAATTGACGAAGAGGACGGAAGAGTCGAAGGAAGCGTGTCCCGAACTGCACCCATATCCGCACGAACGACAAAGGGAATTGGAGCATGTGGTTTCTCAAATGAAAGACTCAATCAGGATTAAGGACAATCAAATCGAGCTCATAACTATTGAGTTGAGAGAAGCGAGAGAGAGAAGACTTCGGGACGTGAGTGTTTACTACTGAAAGTATATTTTAATGATTGTGTCAGTATATATTGCATAACCGCATGAACATGTATTGCAGCACCAATTCAAGTTAATTTTTACGTTCATTTAGTTGGAAGAATTGCAAGAAGAACATGACGAAGAAATAGCTCATTTGATGTCGGAAAATTCGTCCAAGCATTTTCATAACCGTTACTCAGAACTTGAAGGAAGAATTCACAATCAAGAACAAGTCATCAAACAACTGAAGGAACAGTTAAAGGCGTAAGTGCAGTTAAGAAGCATGATGTCTGAAATGGACTACATCACGATGTTTACCAACTTTACTATCAAATAATTGCAATTTACAATCACATTGTTGCATTGCTTTCAGGCTCGATGAGCATCGGGCCGAAAACTTGGTTCTGAAAGTGGAGAGAGAACATCTCGAGAAAAGCTTGAAGGAGGCGAACAAGAAGTTAGCTCTTTTGAGACTGTCGCAATCACCTGTAAGTAATATGCACCCACAATTGTTGTTATTTTTTCCCCTCTTGGCAACATAAATATTGTCAATAAAGTAATGCAATCCCTGCATTTATTCTACGTTGAGTGATGTGGAAGTTTTACTGATCGAACAATTGGTTTGATATTCTCTCCTGTCTCCCGCCAGGATCAGTCACACTACGAGGCCCTCCTGGACAAGATTGCCGACCTGGAACTGAGACACGAATCCCGGGAACAGAACCTGCAGGCCGTTGTCAGAGACTTGCTACGATCAAAAAACGACCCTTATAGTGATGCGTCCACTTTGCGCGAACAGCTGAGTCAAAAGAACAGGGAGCTCAGCTACTACAAGTCTGAAATGAACAAAGTCATTGGGAAAGTAACGTTTCTGGAAAACGAGTTGGTAGGACAGGCACCAAAATCTATTTCTGGCAGGAAGTAACTAGAAAGTATGTTTTGGTAGCCTTGTAAAGTATTTTGCGAGTTGTACTTTATTATATTCTAGCTATAATTCAATCTACAGTATATATAGTTTTTCCACAAATATTTCCAGGGTTGGAAACACCATTACAATTTATATGTTGCTAAAACACTACATGCATAAAACTGTGATTTTTTAGATAGGTCGAAGTAATTAAGTTTAAAATATATCTGATTGGATAAGAGAATAAACCATTACCTATATCTCAAATCGATTTGTTGTGAAACAACTATAAACTATGAACTATTTTTATTGAAAATAGAATGTTTTCTTTCTATCCATATGCTATGCCTAAGCTACGGCTACGGCCAGGCTACGTAAACCTACAATTACGGTGTATGATCTAAAATCAAAGTTAGTGTATTTGGTAACTGTTAAACAGTATCACAGAATACAGCTAGACAAGACTGGACATATCGTTCACCACGATGTTTCGAAATTGAGACGAATTGAGTAAAGCACACCAAGACAAATATAGTTTTGCATCCTGTCGTCATATTGTGGATTCGCCGATTACTTGAGGATCGCTTGATCCTTTACTCGACGTGACAAGCGATTCGGTTGAACAGACCTCCGGCGAATGGGCTGATGCATACGTCCTTTATCCTGGAAAATACACGATAGCAATATATTATTATGAGCATTGAAACTTGAATGTATTTACTATATTGTATGAAATAAGGATCACATTTAGTACATGCTATGCATGCTCTGATGCAGAAACTGTTTCATCTTTAATAGGGAATAAAACGAACATTGAAGTGCTCTTACTTGTGATTTGTCATTGCTCCGAGGTCGTTATTGGTATCCTCGCAGTCCTTGTACGCGTTCCCTTTCTGGTTTTGCCAGCTAACAGCAGGCAGCAACAGGATCAACATCGCCAATGATCCCAGGACTCCTTTTGCTGTTTCGAAAACTGTGGACCACTGTGCACCAGGTCCATCAGTCTCTACTTGCTTCGTTGACAAGACCAGAGCTTCAGTCTTATACATTTCCATTTTGTGATTAAAGCCGTCGCCTTTTCTGGCCGATTGGCGTTTTGCGTCTGAAACAGCCACTCTTCGCTGAGAAAAACTGTTGGCAGAGTTTATTTCTCTAGTGATTCTTCGTTCGGAATCTCGCCTCTCAATTGCCATTCGGTCAACCGAGCGACGGTCAACCGACCTCTCTCTTCGGTCAGCGGACAAACGGTCAACCGACCTCTCTCTTCGTTCAGCGGGCAATCGGTCAACCGACCTCTCTCTTCGGTCAGCGGACAATCGGTCAACCGACCTCTCTCTTCGGTCAGCGGACAAACGGTCAACCGACCGCTCTCTTCGGTCAGCGGACAAACGGTCAACCGACCTCTCTCTTCGTTCAGCGGACAAACGGTCAACCGACCTCTCTCTTCGTTCAGCGGACAATCGGTCAACCGACCTCTCTCTTCGGTCAGCGGACAATCGGTCACCCGACCTCTCTCTTCGGTCAGCGGACAAACGGTCAACCGACCTCTCCCTTCGGTCAGCAGACAAACGGTCAACCGACCGCTCTCTTCGGTCAGCGGACAATCGGTCAACCGACCTCGCTCTTCGGTCAGCGGACAAACGGTCAACCGACCGCTCTCTTCGGTCAGCGGACAATCGGTCAACCGACCTCTCTCTTCGGTCAGCGGACAATCGGTCAACCGACCGCTCCTTTCGGTCAGCGGACAAACGGTCAACCGAGCGACGGGCAACCGACCGCTCTCTTCGGTCAGCGGACAAACGGTCAACCGAGCGACGGGCAACCGACCGCTCTCTTCGGTCAGCGGACAAACGGTCAACCGAGCGACGGGCAACCGACCGCTCTCTTCGGTCAGCGGACAAACGGTCAACCGACCTCTCTCTTCGGTCAGCGGACAAACGGTCAACCGAGCGACGGGCAACCGACCGCTCTCTTCGGTCAGCGGACAAACGGTCAACCGACCGCTCTCTTCGGTCAGCGGACAAACGGTCAACCGACCTCTCTCTTCGGTCAGCGGACAAACGGTCAACCGAGCGACGGGCAACCGACCGCTCTCTTCGGTCAGCGGACAAACGGTCAACCGAGCGACGGGCAACCGACCGCTCTCTTCGTTCAGCGGACAAACGGTCAACCGACCTCTCTCTTCGGTCAGCGGACAATCGGTCAACCGACCTCTCTCTTCGGTCAGCGGACAATCGGTCAACCGACCTCTCTCTTCGGTCAGCGGACAATCGGTCAACCGACCGCTCCTTTCGGTCAGCGGACAATCGGTCAACCGACCTCTCTCTTCGGTCAGCGGACAAACGGTCAACCGACCGCTCCTTTCGGTCAGCGGACAATCGGTCAACCGACCTCTCTCTTCGGTCAGCGGACAATCGGTCAACCGACCGCTCCTTTCGGTCAGCGGACAAACGGTCAACCGAGCGACGGGCAACCGACCGCTCTCTTCGGTCAGCGGACAAACGGTCAACCGACCTCTCTCTTCGTTCAGCGGACAATCGGTCAACCGACCTCTCTCTTCGGTCAGCGGACAATCGGTCAACCGACCTCTCCCTTCGGTCAGCGGACAATCGGTCAACCGACCTCTCTCTTCGGTCAGCGGACAATCGGTCAACCGACCGCTCCTTTCGGTCAGCGGACAAACGGTCAACCGAGCGACGGGCAACCGACCGCTCTCTTCGGTCAGCGGACAAACGGTCAACCGACCTCTCTCTTCGTTCAGCGGACAATCGGTCAACCGACCTCTCTCTTCGGTCAGCGGACAATCGGTCAACCGACCTCTCTCTTCGGTCAGCGGACAACCGGTCAACCGAGCGACGGCTCTCTGCTGCATCTGTTCGCGAGTCTGGAAGGACTCTTCGTTCGATGGACCTGGAAGTCAGAGCTCGTCTGGAGGCTTGCCGTTCGTCAACAGATCTCGTGTGACGACTTTGCGAAGTTCGGCGCTCAGGCCTGCGGCCTTGGGCGTCATTTTCCTCACTGCTCGACCTTGCCAGGGATCTGCGTTCGTTGGAAATGCTGTCTGTGGATCTTTGGGTGTCCTGTCGTCGTTCCAGAGAAAGAGATCGTCTCTCAGCTGAAATCCGTCGGGATGATGTGGCGCGTTCCCTCCTGGTTACCTCTCTGAGAGCGTTGGACATCATTCGGGAAGATTCTCGGTCAGTAATCCGTCGGGAATCCTGTCTTCGTTCCAGAGAATGCGTTCTTCTCTCAGCCGAGAGCCGTCTGGATGTGGTGTCGAGTTCCCTCCGGGATTCCTCCATGAGAGCGTTGGACATCCTTCGGGATGATTCTATTTCGTTCGATCTTCTGGAGTCCTGTCTTCGTTCCAGAGAGAGCGTTCGCCTCTCAGCTGAAATCCGACGGGATGAAGTGTCGCGTTCCCTCCGGGATTCCTCCCTGAGTGCGTTGGACATCCTTCGTGAAGACTCGCCGTCAGTAATCCGTCGGGAATCCTGTCGTCGTTCCATAGAAATGGATCGCCGATCGGCCTGAACAATCCTCGAAGCCTGTCGGTCAGTAAATCTCCGCGAACGTCCATCAACTGATTGAGATCGCCGTTCTGAGCGAGTTACATCCAAGAAAGGAGACCTCCGATCAGCAGGTAGTCGCTCCATCGAAATTGCTCGGCGATCAGACTGAGACGAACGCCGGTCATCACGGTAAGTCGCCGGTGTTTGTCGACGACTCTCCGCCAACCTGCGGCTGACGGTCGACATGTGGGGCGTTTGTCGCCGTGCGCCTGTCACGCCGTCGAGTTGCCGAGCGTGGATGTCTTCAACGCCATCCATTGTCGCGAATTCGAGCAGTGTCGTTGATATGATGTCGGGGCCGTGCGGACGTTGGCCAGAGGAGGCGTTGTTGAAGAGGTCCGCGGTGGTGCAGTGTCCGAGGTCGAAGCCAGTCGTCGTCGGGCCATCCGGTAGGTCTAGATCCCACTTTTCCACTAACGCCTGAGGAGTCCTGCAATAGATGTAAATAGTTATTATTTCGGTTCTCGGGAATAAAAAATTAATAATACATTCCTCTTTTGTAGGAAACGTTCAAACGCGACGTTTCCCTGCGTTGGGGATATATTAAATTTATTTCGAGCTGTAAATTCCGGACGATGCCGTCGACAATGTACTGCTGCGTCTGAGACGGTGGGGGGGGGGGGGGGGGGGGCATTGGAGCTTGATACAATTGGTCAGGTACCTACACTTTACATAGCCTTATAAAATTCATATTCTGGTGACTGTTGGTACTATCAGCTTCCCGCAGTAATGTTAACGTTACTCTTCTACCACTACTGACGTAAATACATATCGCAGTCATCCACAACACGAGTAACTGTGCTGTGCTTGGTTTGCAGTAACTTGCTAGTGCGTCTGCGCCCTCAACAGTGCGAGAGCGAGATCCATTGTTGAGTTGGAGCCCAAGGTCTCGCAGAGCCAGCGCTGCATTCCTTCTTTCGTATCCGCCCCTTTAGCCTCGCCATTTCTATTTGGAAGACCACATGGCACCTATCCGCCAAGCGCTGAACTGAGTTCACCACCCTACGCGCCCCTGGTAGGTAGTTCTATAACTATATTTAGGGTAATATTTTAGACGATTTATGCGAAATTATCGTTTACTTGTCGTATTTTATTTAGAGAAACACATTTTAACAAATTATTACTTGTGTTTTTACGTTTTATTACACAATCATGAAATGTTCTAAACCAATTGAAGTGAAATTACAACTTATAAGGAAAAATTTTTCTGATATAATCCGCGGGGGTCGGTAGCACGATCCTGTAATCCAGCTGCAGGACGCAAGGTTTTCGGGACCGCGGGGGACCATTTTCGAGTCGAGCCTGTTCGCAGGTTTGACAAGAACGGCCGGGTCACTGTTGCGGAGCCGAGCAACCGGGAGGCGGGTGGAACCAGCGCTCCTAAGAGGCTCAAAAAGCCCTAAAGCACAAATACAAAGACGACCCACAAACTGTGGGCGCTCCAAGTCTGCGGACTGGTTGGTTACACTAGCTACGCTGGTTACACGATTTGTAACAGCGCTCGGGTGCCTGCCACTGGAACCAAAGCTTCGTCGCAGTGATCGGGAGAGAAAACCAATATTTTTCGCGTTTTTATTTTTTGTCTAATTGGCTTGATATCATTTTGAAAGCATCAAACAATGGTCCGAATAAATAGACAGTCCATTACCAAATCGTGTCGAAAAATCTAAAATATGCTTGTATTTTGTTTGGACAGAATATTGAGATGAAAAGAGCCATCACACTACACAGCGCTGCGATTCAGCTGTGAATATATTATGGTGACTATATGGTTAATAAATTATATGACTTCTCAATTCTTGACTTTTGTCAGAATATAGTAAATCAAGTATGTTGATTCAAGTATGAGGAGTAATCAAGTATGAGGAGTAATAATGAAATTGATCTATAAAGAAATAAATCCAGGTGCACATTGATATATGATTTGAAGTTGAAGAACAAAATGGGAAGCACTCCGCCTTATAGAGTCTAGAAGCTAATTGGCGTTTACCTCGAGTGATGCTGCAGATGGTACTCGGAGTAGGTCATCTTGTCGCAATCGAGCTGGATGCGGGAGAAGAGGCCGATGGTCGGGCAAGACAGGTAGAGCAGCAAGAAGCCGATGTGTGCCAGACACCGCACGGGCAGAATCGTCAGCCGGGTGCGTCGCATGGCTGGACCGGGATGCTGGAACCTAGTGAAACCTCGTGGAACCTAGTGGAACCTGTTGGAACCTGTTGGAACCTGCTGGAACCTGCAATTAAAGACTGGGAATTAATGTTGATGCCAAACAATTTGAGAGTACTGTACCTACGTTTATGGCATATTAATTAGGAATTGCATCAGATTACAGTCTTGTTGTAGTGGGCTGTTTTAGAATTCAATTAAAAAAAGCGAATTAATGTTTCTTGAGGAGAGTTTTTTTATGCGCATGGTAATTTGATTTGACAGTTGTATGGTGTTGCAGTTATTCTCCAGACATTTTTAAACATGCCCTTGATGATGTCTCGGAATGAAATTGTGTGTCGTGTTGTGTCATTACAGGCAGCACTGAGTATAAATTTTCAGTCGTGATACGCCTACGTCGCATGAACCGTCATCCGACGATACCGCTAAAAACTGCGCGTAAAGGGTTTGTGATACAGCATGAAATGAACTGCCGACACAAAATCATTCAAACGATATGTAGCTCCCGCCTTCGTTTGGGGTACGCGAAACGCTAACGAACAGCGCACGGACCAAATTTTAATTTTGCATTTACCGAACGAGCATTGGGTACGTATTCAACAAAACAAATTTATGGACACTAGCACATCCATGACGAAGAAAAAATTGGTTTCGAAATTCGAAATACATACCTAAAACACTCTCAGACACAGATCTTCTCAACCGAGCGTTAAAGATGAGCGAAGCGTCTCGAAGTTGCAGCAAAGTCACTGTTGACACTCTCTAGAGGACCGCTGTGACCAACTGATGTCACCATGCACCCAGCGTCTCGTATTTATACTCCAACCCTTGCTAGTTCATCCATTATCCGACGCGTCTGCAGCCACATAACTCAATTTCGAGCCAATACCCGTCGGGACAGATTCCCTGCACCGGCACCCTGTCACCGCCGCGCGAAGACTGCGTTCAATCAATGGCTGATGGCCTATTCCACAGCTGAAGGAGTCCAAATCGAATCACCGCGTTCTTATCAACGGCTACCACACCCACAGCGCTGGTTTAAAGCTGCTTCAAAACCGAGATTTTTAATAGGAAACTATTTTACGGGATGCTCTGACGCCGGCTACTTAATGTGGTGTAAATATATCGTACAATGTTGGTTTTATACTCAATATTTCATGACTGTGGTGTGCAGAGTTTTAGCGTGATTTCTTGTGACGTTATAGTGTGGCTTTTTGAGATATGAGCCATTTTTTGCGAGCGGGATTGGCAGAATTCTACGTGGGCGTATCAATGTATTGCGCTATGCGAGACTCGATGAAGGGTGCTCGAAGTGCGTGGGTGCCGGACGTATTATGTGCCTGATTGGATTTTAGATGAGATGCAGACGCTACTCAATTGTGGGCTGAGGCAAAGACACTTTCAAGCAATTTACAATTTGAACAACCAAGTCAGATTTGAGGACGAAGATATTTAATTTTACCTTCGTAGGTTTAACTATCATCATTACGATATTTGCACACTAGCTATATAGACAAAGAAGTTTCAATAATCATATGCACTATAGCAGTGTCGGACTGGCTATACCCAAGGACCCCGGCGCCGAGGAGGCCATAAAGGCCCCCATTATAGGAATTAGCTTAAAAAAATACACCCTCTGAAAACGGTCATCGCTATATTTTTCGGTCCAATTCAAAACTTAAAAAAATGCAATCCTTGTAAAAAATGGTCATCTCCTATTTTGAGGTCAAAGCTCGGGACCCCGGCTGCAGTGTTCGCCTAGCCACCCTGGCCAGTCCAACTCTGCACTATTTGTAGGATTTAGGAGTCAGGTACGCGGGCAATGATTCGTACTTTCAGTTGGAAGGAATTAATACATTTTTATTGTACAACAAAGGTTTGATCAAAGTTTGAGCCCCTCAATCGAAAGCACGTGCGCTTTAGTGCTTGCTCGTCGTAAGTATGTCGACGATGAAATCGATGAATGCCGAGACGCGAGTGTAGACGGTGGGGGAGTTTGGGGCGGCGCAGGGGCTCTTCTGCCAGGACACGAGGCCGGTCAGCGTGGGGGTGCCGTTCTCAGAGTACTGCACCAAGGGCCCGCCTGAGTCACCCTGAAACAAGGATGTATACCGCAATGCTCGGGGCCCATAACAGAGTATTCTTCCCCAGAACAATATGTTCACACAGGTTACTTCCATCATAAGCGTGCGCAGAGTAAATGGTTAGGTAACGCAACAGCATGGGATGGACCAAAATGATGGTCATAAAAAGTACATCATGTTCTAAGCCAGTGGCCGCTAAAGCAGCCATAGACAGCTCACATTGAATTTCTATCCGAGCACACAACCAGGGCCTTCTTCATGAAAATGATTTATGTTGTGAACGTTGCTTGGGGGCTGAAAATGTCGTAGTCTTAAAAATCTTTGGGTTGAATCTCATTCAAGGTCAAAGCCACCTAGATACATTTTTGAATATATTCGAGCAAATCGATCAAATACATTTAGAAGGCGCTGGCAAGCGGCAAGGTTACTTCGGAAGAAAATTTGTTGAATTCTAGGGAATAAAATCTAAAAAACTGTATCGTGCTGTCAAAATCTTAGATGCGGCCTGCGTCGTGTCGGTTGCACCGCTGCGCTCGCCTGACATCCATATAAAACACACCAAAATAAGGCGCTCAGGTCATATAGCAGGCGCTCAGTTTGTAGCAGGCGCTCAGTTTGTAGCAGGCGCTCAGTTTGTAGCAGGCGCTCAGTTTGTAGCAGGCGCTCAGTCTGTAGCAGGCGCTCAGTTTGTAGCAGGCGCTCAGTTTGTAGCAGGCGCTCAGTTTATAGCAGGCGCTCCGCTCATCGAAGCGTCTGTCAGGAGCCCTTTATCTGCGGACCGGGTTCTCTCAAAGTAAAAATGATCAAAATAATTGATTATCAAAATGTCAGAAAGGTACGGAAAATTGCATTTACATTTGTTGGTACAATTTTCTTTTTCATGTTAGCATGTAGTTACAGCCGTTTTTTTGATAGTGGAATGACAACGAATGCAAAGCAATTTCATGGTCACACGCTCTGAGACATCTTAATATAAAGCTTCACTTTCCTTTTTTAACTCGACGATCGAAAGAGTAAAATATATTATACTCTTTGGATCGTCGAGTCTGTACCTATAGGTAGACGCATTTCTTACTAACATACTTCATGAACCTGGTCGAAGAAACTGGACCGCAACCTGGTCCTACCGTTGAGTATTATCAGTGATTAGCTTATAGGTGCTCCAGATGTTATCACACTATCAGTCGTATCCCGCTGCACTGTTCCACTGTTTCAACAAAATAACGGCATCCACTGTGGAAATCGCATGGCTTTTTAACACTATCCTCGCTCACCCCGCAAGCCGCGCGGCCTCCTTCCAGTGGTCCCGTGCAGATGTTGGTCTCGACCAGAGGAGTGTCAGCGTACACCTCAAGACACTTGACGTACTCGACGATGGGCAGCTCTGCCCACTGCAGGATCGACGGCATTTGTGGGAAGAGGGTGCCTCCGGTGCTTCCCCAACCGCTCAGGGTGGCGTTCCCCGAAGGAACGGCGTCGGCCTCGGGGAGGGCGATCGCCTGCACCCTCTCGTTGAGGACCAGGGGTGTGGTCAAGCGGATCAGGGCGATGTCGTTGGGAGAGATGCCGCTGGAAAGACGTTATTAACAAATTCCATTTACTGGATTTTTAAAGAAAATTCAGACCTATTGAATGCGTCACGACACTTTGCACCCTCTGGAAGAGACCTCGGTTATTTTCCACGAGTCCATTTCCTTTTCATTCATCGCTGGCTGGTTCAGCGTGGTTGAAAAACCTATCCAGATTTCCAATGAAAAAAGATCAATATAATTTTAATTATTTATATGGGGCAAGAGTAAACGAAGCAAACATCTTTAGTTAACATTTAAATACTCTTTGGTTGGCATTGCACATGGGACAGACTTGAAATGAATAGCTACAGTATCAGCATTCATTCAGTATAGCATTTCAATTTTAACATTTTAAAACTTCTTCAATTCGTAATTAGTTTAGAGTGGATGCAAAAAGTAAAGTATAACTATGTTATAGAAATGCCAGTGCCATGTTCGGGCGCTCTTACTCAGTTCCAAAATCGGGGTGGATGATAATTTCCGCGACGCGAGACCGCTGCTCGGAGCCATCCTCAGCGTCGAAGTCCTGCTCGCCTGCGACCACCTGCGGCAGATGACACATGACAAAGGTGCAGGATGCAATGTCTTCTTGCGAGAATGGACTTTCAAATGGGGCACTGATATGCACCTGCACCCCATGTGCACCTGCACTAGTTACGAAAATTTGGGACTCAGTCAGACTTTTGAGTTCAAAATTGCAGGGGAAAATATATAGACAAGTCTCAAAATTTGAAAAGTATTTGCATTCCCCTTTCCTCACCAGGAAGTGCCCAAGCGTGGGTGGGCTGATGACGCAGTGGGCAGCGGTGATGACCCACACGTCGGTGAGGATGGAGCCCCCGCAGTTGTGGGTGGTGGACACGAACTCGGTCTGCAGCGAGATCTGGTAGGGGAACTGTCCTGCAGCCGCGTCGTCGCCCCCGACTATGCGGGGCGTCATCGGAGAGCCTAAACCCTTGTAAGAGAGGCGTCCCCCTGGAATGGACGCCGTACAATTGTTTGGGAACTGGATATGTGTTACATACTATATGTTTTGTAAAACTCCTGGGTTCGTTCTAGGGTATCTGGGTTTCCTTGTCCGGTGAAACATTTCCAGCGAATTTTCGGGGAATCCAAATAATCTGGAGACACTTCTTATGGAGGTTCCCAATTGATATTAACGTCAATGTAGCAAATACTCACACGTCATATTAACAACCTATCTTCATCCAAACGTATACGCCATGTTTAAAACTTAATGTATGTTACAAAAGAAATTTGAACCAGGCATAGCCATTGGATGGCATGGATGCTGTATATAATATATTATAAGTTAAAAATAAGACAAATAAACTGCATGCATACCATGAGTGCTTACGGCAATGGCAAGAACTAATGCTAGTTCCTTCAGCATGTTGTGTATCTTCGACTGACAATGAAATATTTGGTTGATCAATTTTAAATTGTATGATTTTTATGGATGATAAATTGAATGCGATAATGATATCTGCATATCATGAGCCTTGCGTTATCGATATCTACCATGGCTACACTTACATTATTATTATGTAACTATTATATAACAATGCACAAGTACCCAAAGTGTGTGTTACATATGCACGCAAAAATACACGGGTTTTTCTCACAGGCGTGCTCAGAGTAAATGGTTAGATACGGCACAGGCTGTGATGGACCAAAATGATGGTCACAATAAGTACATCATATCCAGAAGCAAGTGTTGTGACTGACAAGGCATGACAGCCATATAGACAGCACACATTGAATTAATGTCCGAGCACATGCAACCAGGGCTTCTATATGAAAACGTTTCCGATTGCTCTAAAATATGGTGTGAATGCTGCTAGGAGGCTGTGGAAAATGTCAGTTAAATCTCGCTCAAGGTCAAAGCCACCTAGATACAGTTTGAATACGAGCAAATCGAAACAAATCCATTTAGATTTTAGAGGGCGCTGGCAAGTGGCAAGGACTCCTTGTTGTAATGAAAATTTGTTGAATTCAAGGGAATACAATTTCAAAAATGTAAAAACTGTGATGTCAATAAATCAAATCTTGTAGATGAGTCTGTGCCGTGTCGGCCACAACGCTGCGCACGCCTTTGATTTTCTCTATTCCTAATGGGTACAAGCGTGTGAAAAGTAAGCAGCTGATGCACATGCTCTTAAAAAATGTGAGAGGCACAATGTTATCATTTCGTTGCAATAACCTGCTCATTCAAGTAGCTCAAGTACTTCACTGATATTAGGACAAATTGCCTCTGAAAGATAAAGCATTCCAGCACAACGCTAATTAAATTGTAGACAGAACAATTACTGCATCTCCATGGAACAAGCAAATGGATATTTGATGACATGTCGTTAATTGGAAGTTTGCATATGATAAACAGTGGCGCTTACGAATTTTTAAGTCATCGATCTCATGAGCAACCCGAAAAAAGGGCTAACAAGGCCTAATCGGTCTGACAGCTTTATGCTAATGACAGCGAGAGAAATAAAACAAGACGAGTAAAAAGAAAACAGACAAATACGCAAAATACAAGTCCGAAGTAGTGAGATATTCAGGGGCCAAGGAACCTCCTTCTCACAGGCCTCGCTCATATAAAATCAGCATAACAAAAGCAAAGAAATAGAGCAACGTGTAAAAATTTATTTTTTCAAATTTCCTATGCATAGAACACAACATTAAACAATCTCGCAAGTTGTCTCGCAAATGTACATCCAATCTCCCCACCACATCATTAAATGCACATCCCTACGAGTTGATGCTCTCGTTGATGAAGTCGATGAAGGCCGATACTCGGGTGTAGACGCTGGGAGAGTTGACGGACCCACAGGGGACGGTGCCCCACGAGACGATGCCGATCACTGCCGTCTTGCCTTCGTTGGTCTGGATCAGGGGGCCGCCTGAGTCTCCCTGGAATCGAGAGAGAGACTCAATTACCTTCCATCACGCACTTTCATTGACAAAACAATTATTAACATAACTTGAGGATGAATCTGTATTGATCCAACAATGAATATTGAAGGACTTTTGGCCGAGTAAATTAATGCCAGCTGAAGCTTAATTTCAAAGAAAACATCATCTTCTATGTACACATTGAAGATTAAATCTCGATGTTTGACTAGTTTCTATATATGACTATGACCCGAACCATAGTTTGTTTCAAAGCATTTTTCATTTTTGAACTGGTGTGAAATGTGTTTTACTGTTATCAGTATTTTATTTTTAACATTTTGGCCTCGATTCGATTTGCGAATGCAAGGAAAACGTTTTGAGTACCTACAGGCAGAAAGCCCTCCCTCGAGGGGTCCAGTGCAGACGTTGGTGTCTTCCAGAGGACTGTCGTCGTATAGCTCTTTGCATTTGCTGTACTCCACGATTGGCAGACCTGAAGTCTGCAGGATGTCGGGCGTGACTGGGAAGAGAAGGCTACCACCGATCGCGCCCCAGCCGCTCAGGGTCGAGTTCCCCGAAGGGATGGACCCAGCTTCCGGAAGAGCGATGGGCTGCACCCTTTTGTTGAAGACAAGGGGCGCAGCCAGCTTCATCAGGGCGATGTCGTTCGCGGCCACCACGCTGAGAGGAGATCGGAAAAGTGCCGAAAGTGATCACTTCACGACGCTCATATTGCCCTGCTGTCGTCAGCATTCTCTCGGACAAGACAGAAGTCTTCATAAATGTGCACATGGTCTTACGGTGTATCAGGGTACAGAGGATGGACGATGATTCGTTCTACGTGGATGCGCTGTTCCGTCCCTTCCTCGGTGCTCAGGTCATGTTCACCTGCGACAATCTATAAATCGAAGATTGAGATTTTCTTAGTTATTGAACGCTTATGAATACAGACTTTTTTTAGATGCTTACTGCGCATGGTCATCAAATTTGTTTTTCAACCCCTAGACGGCCAAGACCCTTACCAGAAGGAAGTTCTCGTAGTTGGGAATCCCCACAGCACAGTGTCCTGCCGTCAGGATCCAGTTCTCGTTCAGGATCGATCCGCCGCAGTTGTGGATGTGGATGGAGGTGGTGTTGGTCTCCAGCAACAGCTGGATGGACACTTGGTGGGGGAATTGGCCCGGCTCAGCGTCGTACCCACCCACGATTGCCGGGGCGGCGTTTACGACCCCCACGGGCCGGGGGTGCAGACGGGTCGAGTACTGGTGCGCTGGGGACGAATTTGGTTTCAGGGGGGCGATTATACGTAACTTTTTGGCGGTCGGTATATAGATGGGATAACAATCGGCATCCAGGGATAAGGGTATCTGGCATTTCAATATTATTTGTTCGAATCTCGAATGAAATTTGATCAAATCGCCACCCAGAAGCGAGCAGCTGATGGCCAGGGCCGGACTTAGACAATATGCGCCACTAGGCAGTTTTTTTCGTGGCGCCCCTAAAAGCTGCCAATGCTAATCAGTAAAGCCTAATGAACCAATTTTGAAAGATGCGTCGATTTCGTAAGTGAAATTATACAACGGACGGGCATAGATTGGTACTTGATTTAGGCACCTTTATCTTGCAGGTATTGTAAAGTAACCCAAAATATAAGTTAGGTAAACAATAATAATATTTTGATTTTACCTGCATTGTGCTTGCTGCTGGACATGATTTGGCTGACTTATGTCGCGCTCTTTAGCGAATTTGTTTTGCTTTGAGCTCTAGTACCTATCGCCCATTGTTTTACTATCGCAACTTTCAAATGCACAAATAAAGAAAATGCCCGAAAATCGCGCAGGGTGGCTGCGTACCCAGCTTGTTAGCAGCGCTAACGAATGCGCACTGGAGAGTTCCGTGCTCAAAGTTTTTCCCAACATTTGACAACAGGAAAAAAGCGATTAATAGTTCCTGGAGTGGAATTAGCCATTCGGCCAATTCGGGAGCTGAATTCGCAATTGTACATTAAAATCCTGTCGTAAAATGAGTTCAAAAAATATCTCAGTCCGTACTTCCCGGCTGCAACTGCCTTTCATACAGGAAACGCGGATAAGCGCACATACGCAAGGAAGAAATAATTCTCGTCGTTCAATTTCCTCGCGTGAATTAATGGTATATAATATACCACATATACATGGGCACATAAACTAAGACTGAGATTTTATAAGTATTGTTGCTTATAAATAATGCTATGTTGACTGAACACAAGTCATCGCAATTCACAATGTTTATAAAAAAATAAAAATAAAAACAACATAGGTGCTGGCGCCGGCCTGCGCCCGGCGCCCCTAAAACCTCGGCGCCCCTAGGCAATAGCCTACTCTGCCTAGTGGTAAATACGGCACTGCTGAGGGCCTAGTAAAACGATGGACAATGCTTGTGGAAATCCATTCTAAGATCTATTTATTATGTTCTTAAATTTCATGGCGAGCGATCAAGCGATCTGATGGGAAACTAAGATTGGTGAACAAATTAAATAATGTGCCGTTCTATGATGCTCAACCATATTGATCTTTAAAATACTCTACAATGCACTACAATTTGGTGCTCATTTTGTGGAATTGTACAAATGTGCGCACTACAATTGGTGGCCGTGGTGGGATCTTAAAATTGTTCATATAAAAAGTTGATCAGAGCTGGATATTTAAAATATTGTCCTAAAATTGTTGTCCAGAGGAGTGAGGTTAAAAAATATTAGCTGATTGGTGTATTTAAGAATGGTTTTAAAAATTTTTAAAAAATGCCACGTATACCCTGTAAATGTTCAAAAGCATATTTATATATAATTCCCAAACTTTATATCTTCCCAAGATGAGCAGTGATATCATATTGGCACGCAACTCAAAATATGTTCGCCATTTCTGGGTATACGAATAATTAATCTATTATGACAGTTTAAGAACTACACTGTGGATCCTAATGCTTTAAAAGCTGTTTGAAGACGCTTTCCAAGTACATACCCTGGACGCTCGCAGCTACAGCCAAAACTACAGCAATTGCCTTCAACATGTTGTGATTCTTCCACTAATAGTGATGAAAATGGTTCATCAATACCTACTTATATAATATAAGGTAAAAATACAACTAAAATTACCAAGCGACTTGCGTTATCTCTTTGCCACAGACTAGGTATAACTACTTACAAAATAAGTTATAAAACTTTACCTGTACATCAGTACTTGAATCAGTACATGAAAACGTGCATTTAAATTTTTCTCTTTCGGACGAACATCATCATTGTCCAATACAATAGCAGCACTCGCCACTTCATGTTTTTAAAATGAGCCACCAAGTTATCATTTCAGTACAATTACTCATACGACTTCAAGTCAATTAGAGGTTTGCGCTGATAAATTTCTTGTCTGGTGATAAGGCAATTGTAGGTGAATTGTGTGTTTTTTTTGTTATTGTAAAAACAACCTTGTGAAATTTGAAATGATCGATGAGTGAAACTTTGAACCTAGTACTTAATAGTAATATTAAAGAATACTTGAGTCCACATAGAAAAGTATTTTGAAAAAAATCGATTTGATCTCGGAAAATTGCCTATAAAGGTATTCTGAAAGTAGGTAGTCTAATTTTGATGCTACAGTTTTGATATTGATATGTATAAAATTAAAATACAACGTATTTATAAGAAACAAGTTTATTTTTCACATTTAACACACAGTCTCTTATCAACAAAATGAATCATCGCCTAACGAAGACCAAATCTCGTTCCTTCGTCTCATCATTCCATGTGTCCACCCTACGAGTTGATGCTTTCGTTGATGAAATCGATGAAGGCCGATACTCGGGTGTAGACGCTGGGGGCGCCGACGGACCCACAGGGGGTGACACCCCACGAGACGATGCCGATGATCTCCAGGGTCCCATCCTCGCGGTTCTGCACCAGGGGGCCGCCGGAGTCTCCCTGGAATCGAACACACGTGGCTCGGATCAAAAAATCCATGTTTACCAGGTACACTAATGAAAACAGAGAGCAGAGACCCAAAAGACGAATTCGTGATCGAGACGCATATTCGAAGCTAAGTGTCTGTGCTTCTATGCTGCAAGGACACAGCCTTCTCAGGCATTTACTTTCGGCAAGTATAGTATAAAAGCACTAACTCTCACACTTCAAGACGACGATTTAAACTTGGACTTGATATGCAAAGTGTGTACCGCGAGAATTGTAGTCGGACTTTTGTAATTTGCTAATTGTTATTTAATTATAAGGAAGCATCTTCTTGCTTCCTGGGTGCTTTTTGTGCCCTTGCGTGGGAGAAAATTCCCCAAAAATCGCCGACAATAGATTCTTCCAAAGGTTTTTGGAAAGCTATCATCAATCATTGCAAAAATCGGCCAAAGTCAAAGATATGATGACAATTAGCTTATGGCTAATAAAATGGCTATTTACATCAATGTAGGCTTAATTTTATTCAATGATCACGGAGGTAATCTATGGTTGAAAGTTGGTGCACAAAAGGGGGGTGATCCTGGGGGTATCAAAGAGAACTTTCCTTCAAATGCATTTATAATTTACCGAGCAGGCAGAAAGCCCTCCATCGAGCGGTCCAGTGCAGACGTTGGTGTCTGCCAGAGGACTGTCAATGAAGATCTCCTGGCACACGCTGAACTCCACGATCGGCAGGTCGGACATTTGCAGGATGTCGGGCATGATCGGGAAGAGGAGGCTTCCGCCGATTGAGCCCCAGCCGCTCAAGGTCGAGTTGCCGGAAGTGATGGAGTCTGCTTCCGGGAGGGCGATGGGCTGCACCCTCTCGTCGAAGACGAGGGGCTCGGTCAGTTTGATCAGGGCGATGTCGTTCGGGGCGACCACGCTAAAAAGAAATCGAAATTTGTACAAGGGATAGACTGCTTACCTTTACCAACTTCCAGATTTCTGATGTTCTATAGTTTGTGTAAATTCTGAATTTTCATTTTTTTGAGTTTTATAACTCTGCTTTGGCTTACGGCAGATCAGGGTACAGAGGGTGGACGATGATGCGTTCGACATGGATGCTTTGCTCGGTTCCTTCGACTTGTTTCAAGTCATGTTCACCAGCGACGACCTGGATCCGGAAATAAGCATATTATTCTATATTGAATTTAGAATGCTGATGTCTGCTTGTCCTATCTTTAGAACATTCTAGCTGCATTGCTAATTTTGATATATTCCTTCGAAATGTTGTCAAGAGTACTGTCGTCGGCAGACAACCAACCACAAGGGCTCTAACTAAAGGCGCTTTGAAGACGGCGAAGTCCCTTACCAAGAGGTAGCCCTCGTAGTTGGGAATCCCCACCACGCAGTGTCCAGCGGTCAGGATCCAGTACTCGTTCAGGATCGATCCGCCGCAGTTGTGGATGTGGATGGAGGTGGTGTTGGTCTCCAGCAACAGCTGGATGGACACTTGGTGGGGGAACTGACCCGGTTCGGCCTCGGACCCACCCACGATCGCCGGGGCGACGTCGAGCACCCCAACGGGCCGGGGGTGCAGACGGGTCGAGTACTGGTGTGCTGGGGACGAAATTGGGTTTCAGCGAAATTAAATATAAGTTGTTAGGAGATGCACACAAATCAATATGTTCATCTCCCTCCATTTATAGGCATTCATTGAGAGAAACTGGAATGGGCTCTGGCAGTTGTCGTTTTCCGACTTTCCAAGCATGGAATCGAACCGACAGAAATAATAGGTTCAGTATTGATTTTATTATTATGTACACAAATTAGCCTCCCAAAAATGTTGCCCATTCTGGGATTTTTGGGATCCCAGAATGTGCAACATTTTTGGGAGGTTAATTTGTGTACATAATAATAAAATGAATAGCCAATTACGAGCTTTCGTAATTTAAATAAGATTAAAAGAGGTTCAGTTTTGGTTTCCGGTGGAGGGGTTTCCGCTCCGGCCAACTACTACCATTGGTGCGGGCTGAGGTTCGGGGTCCGTTTTCTTGATTTCACATGGGGGCAATCAGCAAACTCAAAGCGAACATTTTCGAGTGTGGTTTACGTTACTAGCCAATTGGAGGCATGCAAAATAATTCATTTATTTAGTTGCTCGCTAACAAGAAGACAGCTGCAGCGATAAAAATGTCGAGTGTCATCCTTCTTTGGGCATTGGTTGCATGGGGCTGCAATCGGCCTACCTGCGCCAATGCCCTCTGACTTATTTTTCAATAATACGGCCTGCTTGAAACATGATGATGGGAAATCACAATGCTTATTCGAATATAAAAACAATTGTAAATGGCGACCTACAAGTGAATAACAAATTATTGCAATGGAGCACCTGCAACAGCAGCCTTCTTTAAACTCACTGGTGGAAAACCTCAATGTTAATTCCCATTAAAAAACAAAATATTCCAGTATGCTGTCCACCAGTGAGATGATATGAATTGCAGGAGCTCTATAGGCTGCCCCAAGCGAGAAACAAATTATTGGAAGATGGTGCCCAACTTTGGAAAACAATGTTTTGAGCATAGCGATCGTACAATATATTTCTAGCGGATCAGGTCAGGCCCCAATTTGGGTATGCACTCCGCTGTAGAAATGTTTTCACCGCGGCAACTGTTTGGATTGGCCAAAATTTAAGAAAGGCATTGGTCAATTGATGGTCAGTTTTACGAAGTTTACTTGCCAGATTGTCATAAAAAATAAACGTATGTTGCCTAGCTCAAACAATGGAACTCACGAACTCTTGTCTGTAATATTATGGATTTTGCCTCCCAAGCCCAGAACTGAGCATCACCCGCTAGCATATCATATGCCCTTTCTTTGGTATATAGATATATACCTATGTGAAGCGATAGGTATATCTATATCTGTATAATAATAACATATCATCATATTATCACCAGTGTGATACCATACTAGCAGGCCAGTTGTTATATTCTGTTACTTTTAATTACATTCAATAAACAAGTAACAACAGATCAAAAAAATATTTCAAGTTAAAATCTTGCATTTCACTGCAAGGAGAGCTGTTGAAAACCGCTCTACTTACCAAATGCACAGGCAACAACTGCCAAGAGCACCGTAGTGATCTTCCACATTGCTGGGGTGTCAAATCACAACTGCCAAAACTAACAATTTGGAATCGCCATAATGAAGCACGTAGCTAACGTGTTTTGTTGCGATAAAAAGATCCAACGTTCAAGTATTTTATCTGGAATTCATTGTCACCTGTCATCTTCTCAATAACACATTGCTATAGGTCATACTTAGCATTGAAGAAATCTGAGATTATCTATACATTTATATTACGAATCTTAAAACCCTACACATTTAAGTACACAGACTAAGCTAGTGTACGAATTTTGATATTAACCTTATCTACCTATAACGTAAAAACCCCCCGGAAAAACCTCTGAATTTTAACATTGCATTTACTTCCGGCGTCTACTATGTCTATGTCTACGGCGTCTACGTCTACCCTGAAATCAACCACTGCCAAGGAGTCACAAGTCACAACTATATCTCCTATCTCAAATATGATCTGAAAAACTTTGTAAAATCTGTCAATACCTACAAAATAAATAAATGAAATAGGTACAACTACTTTCTATTGGAATAGGGGCAGTCTCGTCACATTTGCATTTTTGGCCGTTGGTATGTTGAATTTAAGCGAAAATGCCTAAACGTAAGAATTTATCATTGGCAATGTTCATGCAGGTATGAAATACATAAAAATAAATTTGTTATCTTATATCTGTGGTATTGTATAATGTAAATAATATCAAATACATAAAGGTTGGAAAGATTTTCTTTCAATATGTTTATTAAATTAAACAAAGTGTGCATTTACAAAAGCAATATAATAATCTTAAGCGCGAAAGATGTAAAATTATGAATTACGCATTTCGAGCTGGGGGAACGAATCCAATGCGTTCATTGATTATTTCTTGCTTCGTCTTCTTTTCCATGTTTTCGAGCCAAGGTTCAGTCATAGTGGAGCTGTTTGCTTTCTGCTGATCTCTTCGAGCCTGAATCGCTCTTTGCATGGAATCATATTCTTGTAAATCATCCAGCTTTAATTCGATTCGAGTTGGGCTCCGTCGGATCATTCTGAAATTGATAGTTGAAAAGGCGCGCTCAATGTATCGAGCGACAAAAGATGGCGACAGGTGTTGGAGAATGAAATGAATGCAGGCAGCGTGGAACTGCACTTTATTGTAATGATTTATGTTCTGACTCTGCCTAGATAATGGAGACATATACTGCATAAACATAATTCCTCAGCATTACGAAACGTGTGATGTCTGAGAAACGCTAATTATCCTTACAGTCTAGGCTCCATTCGTCAAACAGCTGATTACAATTTCAGTCTGCCGCAGACGGCATCGCTAAACTCAAGATTTCGATTCAAAGTGAAACTTTGTGCGATTAGGCTCAAATTATTCTTATATTCGACAGTATTTATATTTTTATAACACTTTTAAGTATTAGGAGCATGTTGTATCTTGAAGATTACCTGGAAAGTATGTCCAAAACTCTCTGCTAACGTTGGCGGCCGGAATATTGGAATGGCGTCTGTTGCTATAGCTCATTCCAAAACATATAATGTAGATCTCAAAAATAGTTCTTACTTTTTGTATGAAGCCATTAAAAAACCATTAGAAGATCGAGACTTAAAATTTTTACACAGAACCATAGTAAAAAAATATTTTTTTCCGACAAATAACGTACTTTGCACCAAACAAAAACCATGAGAAATGTTTTTAGCTTAAATAGTATGCAATAAAAGTGTGGTTAAAGAAGTTAGTTTAATTATTTCCTTTGTCTTATTTCAGTGATTGAACATCTTCCACAAGAATTAAGGGATAGATTTACCGAAATGAGAGAAATGGACCTTTCTGTTCAGAGTAAGCTAATTAGTTCACTGATTATGAATACAGGCATTTCTAATTTGCCGAGGGCATTCCGAGGCTGCGAGTGGGAAACGGCATTGAGGTTGAATATTTTGTCGTAATGTGCGGTCACGGCACGTATTGATGATTAAACATCTGTTGGTCCTGTATTTTTCTTGTTCTGATCACATCTAGACCATCTTAATTTCTTCTAAGAAATATAAATGTAAATCCTCTCGATACGATTTGTGTTCCCATGTTTCAATGTGTTCTTCGTTCTAGATTCGATGGACAGTTTGGAGAAGCATGTGAAGACGTTTTTCTCTAATGCAATTAAAATGAAGCCAACTGAGAAAGATGAAGAATATCAAGTTATAAGAAAAGATTATTACAAAACTTTAGAAGATGCTGGTATGCCCATAACGTTACAATATCAAAACTGAAATGACGCGTTAATTAACTCACCACAGAAAGTAAAATAACATTTTAACTACGATAAGTCAATTTTGTCACTTTTTAATGTTGTTCTCAATCATTAGATGAAAAGGTACATCTGGCCAATCAAATGCACGAGTTGGTGGACAGATATCTACGACGACTAGACCAAGAGCTACATAAGTTTAAAATGGAATTGGAAGCTGACCACACAGGCATAACAGAAGTCTTGGAAAAGCGTAGGTTTCAATGTTTTTCATCCCTTAGAGGTTACTTACTTGTAGATCAATGAGGGAGAGAGGACTCTACGTGATTTGGTTTGGTGCAGGTTCATTGGAATTGGACCAACCTCAACAAAACAGCAGTCAAAAAGAAAACCGATACGGGTCTGGAACACCTAGTCGAAGCTCAAATCATGGTAATACTTTAGGTGTTATATATTTTATTTACACTTTAAAATCAATGGTAAAGATAGTAACCACTGTGAAGAACATATGATTACATTATGCACTGTTACGTCATGTATCTGGTTCTAATTTCACACAACCAGGGAGTTTAAAAAAGATCTGAATGTAGTATCCTGTATCTTTTATATTTCATTTGACCAAGCAGATACTGTGTGATGCCAGATATTGTGCCTGAAGGTGCATTTCTATGGATCAACTAGATTGCTTAGTACATCCCACAAATATTGAATCGTTTCTAGTTGTTCTTTGACCTAGCCAATATCCCAGTGTAAATCAACATTACACGTTCCAGAAAAACGCCGAGACTCAAATCCAATCTCAGACCGAGCCGAAAAACGCATGGCAGTCGAGAAGATAAATCCCCCGATCCCGCTAACCCTTGGCTTACCTGAACCGCGACCGGTTCCTGCTGCTGCCGCAGGCATCGCTCCTCCAACACCCACGGTACCGACCCCAGTCATACCGAACGTAAGCTACAACCTCGGCCACATAGGCGCGGGCGGAAACGCAATCGCCGCCGCAGCCTCGCAAGCGATAGCTGCCACCCAACAAATGCAGCAAGGTCGGCGAACGGCGAGCCTGAAGGCATCTTACGAGGCAATAAACATCGGCGTCCACGCTCATGAGTTCAGCATCGGCAAAGAGCTTGCAGGTGCGGCACAAACCGCAATCGCAGCAATCCACGACACAACTAAAAAGCAGCACAAGAAAAAGACGACAACGGCAGCTGCTGTCAGTGTGCCGGCGTTGGCACCGCCCGTGGAGCCGTCTCCACCACCGATGCAGCTGGACTTGGATGCGAGCATATCTCTGGATCCGACTGCGGATGTGAACGCAGACAATCCGGACTGGACTTACGATCCGAACGAACCGCGGTATTGCATCTGTAATCAGGTGTCGTACGGGGAAATGGTTGCTTGCGACAACAAAGACGTGAGTTTGACTGTTGAATGGAGCTTTGTTCTTGTTAAACTACTTAGGTACTTTGTAGGTACTAAATAGTGAATTCCATGGCATCACTAGCACATTATTCAGTTGGTAAGTTTCTCCATTCAGTTAATCTAATATTGATTTTTAAAATTTAATTTGGCTATGGGATGACAATGTAAACATCTAATTTGTTGATCTATCTGTTAGCAACTGCCACTCCAGTTAGACACTTTCCAGATGTTAAAGAACCACACTTTCTAGTTTGTTGTACTGAAAACATGAATATTTAAAATTGTTTACTTTTTTGGAAAGATATGCTCATATTAGAAATAGAGAGTAGGCAAGGTAGAAAGTAGAGTAGTAGTTTTCCAAGATCAAGTCTGCATTTCAAATAGTTACAGTAGTTTTCTGCCATTGTTAAATATTGACTAAGCAGCCTGTTTGTTTCTGTCCAGTGCCCGTTCGAATGGTTCCACTACCCGTGCGTGGGCATCACAGCCACGCCAAAGGGCAAGTGGTATTGCCCACGGTGCACCTCGTCGATGAAGCGAAGGGGCGGCTCGCGGAAAAGCACCGCCGCTAACTGATTGCCAAGTGTCTATCGTCAGTACCAACGCTCTAAGACTAAACGTCACACCTAGCTCTAGGGATTTGTACGATTATTTGGTTTGGTACTTTTAAAGATGCTTTTTAATTCAAAAATAATAGTAATGAAGCAGTGTTCTTTGTTTTAAAAAAATCTGCTAACTTCATTAATCATTTGCATTGGATTAATGAAAATGTATTTGGTTGTAGCTTCATCAGTACTGACAGACATTCTGAATTACAAATAAAATTTTGTGGGCCTAATGTCGAAACAAAATATTAGATAGGTAGGTACATGAAATGTGAAATTCATTTGAAAACAAGTGATTGTACTGGCGGAGGGATCGAGATTGGACTTGCTGCAATGTGCCAGATTCATGTTATTCTATCTGTAGGTAATGACTTAGTTGAATGATTCAAATTGAATGCTGTAAACTAGAATTATGTGCTAGGTGTAAGTAACATGAAGACCTGGAGGTGGTTTTACACTTTCTCTTTGTAAATGATATATCTGTGATGTGAAACTAGATTCTATTAGGTTGTAATTTAATGTAGCAAAAACTAGTAATAAGGTACATATAGCAAGGGAGGGTAGTAAATAAAACCATTACTGAATTTTCATGTGTAGGAAGAAGATTCTGAGTCTATCGTTGGTTAAAACTTACTGTAGGTATTTCAATTTATATTATATTCAATTTTTAATTGAATTGTCTTCCATAGTCAGGTTTCATTTCAGTCTTATTCAAATGCAAAGTGAATTAAATGGTATAAATAAATAAATAAATAATAACAAAGTGAAAAACAATTGCGGTTGTCAAGTCTGTAAGCGGTTACACTTTGCACACGATTGCCTTGGCCAAGGCTTTCACTGCGGCAAATGTTTCTTTTCCGGTGGGTATGATTTGCTTGGCGGGCAACATGAATCCATAAGACCCCTTGTCCCGCAGCTCGACTGTGTAGGCGTACTTGATTCCGGCAACTCCCTTTGCCCAGTCGTCTGATGCTCCTGTTAATGATAGAGTTATATTTGATGTTACAACTTGTATGACACAAAACAAAAAATGTGGGAGGATCGGAGAAACTGGTTTTAAGATTTTACCAGTTCGCTGCTCTTCCGCCCAAAACTAAGATTCTGGTCAAGAATCTCCAGAAATCGGATATTTTTTTCTTATTTGTCTTTGTCACATAGGTACTTGAGAGAACTAATCGATGGTGTGGTCTGGCCTATTTTCTAATAGATTTTACAATAAAACGGACCTTCTGGCTACAAATATTAACGCAAAATTTTGAAAAATGTACACTTGTTGTTAAAGAGTAGCTTGATGGCTATTAAATTGTTAAGTTGGAGTATTTTGTAAACTTGAAGCGAAGGGAATTTTCAAAAAGTCGTAGCCAGAAGAAGTTCCGTTTTAATGTTAAATCTATGCTAAAATAGGCCAAACCACTCTATCGTTTAGTTCTCTAAAATATCGTTAAGTTAATTTGTGGGAAAATATGAGCTTAAAGTTATCGAACTTGGTTATAAGAAAATTCGAGTTTCTCATTTGGCTTGATGTTAGCAACTCATTGGCACATATTTTGATTTTCAAAGTAGTACAGCCCAAAATATGCAATTAATCTATCCTCACCTGACGTTGGGTACATGAGTGCCGTCGACGATCCCAGATCGTACCGAGAGCCGCCCGCCCTCGCGATTGCATCCACCGCCTTCTTCCCCATGGACATCAAGTCGTCATAATCGCCCACCTTCTTGCTGGTGTACCCCCACGGGATGAGCCACATCTGTGAGTATGCATGCATCGTAAGGAACAACCGCACTCTGTCCTTGCGGTCCATTATAAAGTCAGACATGGCTCGAGTCTCCGGTTCTGAGAACGCTTTGGGTCCGGCGTACGTCTCGTGGCAAGGGTCGTCGGAAGCGCCGCGTTCGCCCCAATGGAAGCCCCAGTTGCGATTGGCGTCCACCCCGACGCAAGCCGACTCCCAGAAGAAGCGGCGACGGCGGCGGCGGCGTAGAAATTCACTCTCTTCTTGGTTTGAACGTGTCTTTCTCCACAAGCGATCCGTCGTGTGGGAGTATTCGTAGCCGTCGGGGTTTGCGACCGGGAGTATGTACCAGTCGGCACCGTCTACTATCTTCTTGTTTGCCTTGTAGTTCTCGACGAGTTGTTTTACTGTGTACATTACGACGGCTGGCGATATCCATTCCCTGGCGTGCATTCCTGGGGGAAAGCCAAGGACATCATTCTAGGCAGGGGCGGACTGGCTCGAAAAAGCCCGGCTTGCTGTACAGACTTTAGGCCCGCAAAATGTTTTTAAAAATCGGCCTGGGCATTTCAGAAAATAGACCGCCCACGAGAAAATCCATTTCCTAAAGAAAACGTCACCCGAAATTCTTCCCGAGGCCAATCCCTAACCGACAGGGGCCCGGAAAGTCAAAGGCACGGGGTGCAATAGCACCCCTGCACCCCGGGCCAGTCCGCCCCTGATTCTAGGTTTGTCAGGTGAGGAAAATTCGTTGTTAGCTTGTTAGAACGTTTCCGAATCATTGGTTTATCTCCCACGAAATGTCAATTGTTGTGGTTCTTTGTTTTCAGTCTAAAATTTTATGCAGTACTTATTTTTTCTAAACAATTCAATGCAATTATTTTTCAGTATTTTTAGACATTTTTTTTGGGCATCAATTGCAACGCCAGTGGCTGGCAGAGGGGCGGTGAGGGGCATGGTGGCTGGGGTGGGGGGGGTGGGAGGTGTGTTGAGACCGGCCCTTATCCGACTGATCATCATGATCTTGAGAAGAGTAAAGTAAAAAATGTAAATAAGAATGTATAAGAAAATCACTAATGAGAAATGATTAAATGACTGTTATAAATAAATATGCCACCAGAATCTGCGTTGTCGCTGACTGTTCTGTTTCAAAAATATAATTATATTTAGTTATATTTATTTTACTGTTCATATAGCAATTTAAAGAATTGCATTTCTGAACAAAATTACCTAGAGTTAGTTGATATTATGACCCTCCACGTAGGTAGGTACTGATTATAATTTATAAATAATTTCTCGTGAATGAAAACTACCGGAGTAGGGGGTTTAGTTTCATATTTGAATTCAGTGCGAAATCGAACTTCAAACCGGTACCAACGACCGTTGGCTGAGAGTTACTTTAAGTGGGTGTTTACTTTTTGTCGAGGATGGGGAGAACTCTGCCAGAAATCAAAATACAGTGAGGTAGGTACGAGTAGGCACAAGGACTTAATAAAGAATCTACATTTTAGTTGAAACTAAAACGCATAGTGTTTTCACGCGGGAACTTCCCCTGGCCACAAATACTAACACAGAGTTTGGGGAAAAAATACACGTGACGTTGAGGGGTAGTTTGATGTCGGATGGTGTGTAAAGTTATTATACTTTCAAAAAAGACTAGCGTGCATTTACAAAAAGTGCCTAAAATTCCTTTTTACGGAATTTTTACATAGCTCGTACATGGAAAAAGTATGTCATTAATTGTATTGAAAACTATACCATCCGATATCAATTGATTCTTTCTCGGTCTATGGTCTTTTTTTCCAGATTTTTACATTAATAATTTTTGCTGTAGGAAGTTCCCGCGTGAACCTCTGCACGACCCCTGGCCATGCTCAGTGAGGCATATTATTTGGAATCCAATCGTTTTCAATGCTCTTAATGTCGAAAATGTGGGTATAGTGATTTGTGGGCATCGTCAGCATATTATTCTGAAATACTGACCATTACCAAAGGCACTTGGTAACATCGTAACAAGTCAAGTGGGTTTAATGCACAATTTAATATATTATATTATTATTATCTAATACGTACCACCATCTATCCAAACGATTGGCTTGGGGTCCCCGTTCTTAGCAAGTCCTGTGGAAATCTTGATGACCTTGAGAGGTTTCCCCAAGCTGGACTTTCCAATAGTCATTAACTCGACCTTATTAGGGTAGGCGACGGTCAAATAGTTCATGTAGTTGAGCATATCTGTTGGCAGATACATGTTTCAAACAGGCACGTTTCAGAATTCACTTGCAGGGAAGATGAAACGCAAGAAATTTCTTGTTGGTACGGGGTAGGTACCTATCCTAAGGTAATGTTTGTATCTATTTACCGGCATATCTGTGATAGCGTTTGAACGTCATGTCATGAAGCTTTTCTTTCTTGGGTCTGCTCTTTTGTTCCATCTTTTGAGGCGTTGGTAGTTGTGGGTTTTGTTCAGCGATGGCTTTCTGAAATAAAGTATTAAATTTAATAACTTCCAGGTTGGCCGTGGTGGATGGTGGTTGCGGTTCTTATAATATAATTTATATTATAACGTAATAAGAGAGCTTGTCAAACGATGAATGAAACTCAAACAAACTTTGTAGTTTTGGAGCCAATGTTGAGAAGAATGATAAACCAAAATTCTCAGCCAAATATGCCTACAGTACGTAGGTACTACCCAGAGAGGTACTACCAATGCGTAAGGTTCCAGTACGGAAAGGTGACCAGCTTATCGATTCTAATACATAACTATGTTATTCCTGTGAATTGTGGTGGGTTGGTGATACGTTTGGTAATAGAAATTGAGTTGTGACGCGAATATGATATCGACAGCCAACAGAAAAATATAACAAATTTCTTATGAGAAAGTAGAAAACGCTGCCCCTCTGTGACCTAGTAGACCTTCCATGAATGTGTAAAAACCATTGGTATGCACCTAAAAACCTGGATCACTATTTGTGTATACAAGTAAGAATTAAATGCACTGGCACGCACTTATGTATTATATTGTCTGGTACAGAAATAAAATTAGCACATGGCCATCTATAGCAATGAAAATGGCGAGTATACCTACCAAAATCTATGTCTCGAAGTTAAAATTTATGTAAAAACCTTAAATGAAATGGGGACCATATTGATTGAACAAAATGCGGAAAGTGCGACTACAATCTGTGCAGGGGTGCGTATATTCTCCTCACCAATTCATCTCGTCTTTTGAAGCGGAAAATCGGTCCATATGTCACTCCACTTTGTTATACGACAAAGATTTAGTATTATTG
Organism: Nemoura dubitans; assembly: GCA_921293005.1. NCBI lineage: Eukaryota > Metazoa > Arthropoda > Insecta > Plecoptera > Nemouridae > Nemoura > Nemoura dubitans. The sequence goes on from OV121074.1 coordinate 18,105,860, forward strand.
TGAAAAGAGTTCGTCTTCGGATAGTGATTTCCTATACTCGCCTCTCAATTCTTTTCCCCATCACATCAAGAGCTGAATAGTACCACAAAAAACAACACGAGTCGTTATGAATTGGTTTCCCAGCTAATGACAATGTTCTATATTGAAGCTTATATTGAAGATCCGTTCTGAGAAATGCCGGGTCAATGGTTGCTTCCCATCACCTATAAAATGTCTAGCCAGCCTGCTATTGTTGACTTGGCCGCTGGGGCGTATAGGTTATCGTGTAGGTAACACAAAACTATTCCTCGTTATGATTAGATCTACTTATTGCTTCGCAGACGAGATAGACAATGTAATGGACATGCCTATTATGTTATTGAAGAGCAACGTGTTGTGTTTACTTTCACGTTCACAAGGGGTGGGGGGGAGAAGGCCGGATTACTTGTCTGGGATGACAGTCTGGCCTTGCAACCTAGGTCACCAACAGCAATTCCATAATTCCCTACTTCCACAATTTTGGACTCCAAATCAATGATAAAATAAAGTATATAAAAACATGGATTGGAACCTGTTATTTTTCAAAATGTGTAAATAAACTAAATAAAGAGATGAATATTTTGGCTCCTGCCTCCCTCATCTCACAAAACCGATTTCTTTTTAGCTCTTGACCAAACATGCTAATTTTTAGATACATCTTCACTGTAGTATTTTGCATGTGTAGAAGGAGAGCGGAGTTTCACTCTCAAAGAGGTTGGAGGAGCCAAAGGTGTCAACATTCGCGGGCCGTCCCATTTTTCCGCTAAAGGGTTAAAAAGGGTCGAGCATCGCTGACTGACAGCGCGAAAAATATGTGCATTATTATAAAATTAATGGCAATTTGACCCGCGTTGAATATTGCTTTTAGCAAATATTTCGACATCTTTATTATTTATGGAATTATATTTATTTAAGAAGTATCAGTTTTTCCACTCTTCACAGAATTGGACTTGATGACTGTTGACAGAAGAAAATAGTTGCCTGTTGTACATATTTTATAGACTCAGATCTCACCACAAGAGTGTGGTGAAAATGGTCAGGGAGGGCCAATATTGTTCTAGTTTCGGATTTGGTTCGGTTTCGGGGTTTCGGGTTTCAGTTTTTCTATTAGTTTCGGTTCCGATTCCGGTTCCAGAGGGTTCAGTTGTGGTTCCAACGTCCAATCCCTGGCTAAAGAAGTTCCGCTGCTTTCTGGACAACCAAACCAAGTTGTATAATATGTTGACATCACAGTGACATGAGACTCGCGTAGGTACATATTCAACCGTTCTTTTAAAGTGGCCTATATTATTTCAATTTTTTTTTTTTGAAAAAAATAATATGCCATTTGAAACCATGTGACTTTCTGATTTACTCCACCGATTATCGTTTTAAAACATTTAACCCGATAGTTTAGGCACACAAGACCATGGCGGCAACCTGCTGAGAGTGCCGAGTTGCTAACGGAAAACGGGGGTTAAAAAATGTGCAAGTCAGAATCCGGCTGTAACGCTCTCTAAAAAACACTTTATATTATATTAATTTTTATTGTGGACGCATATTTTTCTTGTTGGCTTAAATAGACCAAACCAATTATTTCATCTGAACGCACTCCCTTGTGCAGTACAAAGCAATTAAGTGTTTATTTTTTAACACACCAACCGTTTATTTGTTTCATTATACGGTTATACCTACTTATCATAAGTGCGAAGAGTAATTAAGTTACGTGCCACTTTTGTCACTCTAAAACCTCCGTGTCGGTAAGATGCACAATGCACCTAGAGTACGAGTGCATCTCATTGCAATCTGACATACAGACATTCGATGGAATCGCGCTTAATCTTCAGTTTGACTAATGCGAGATTAACCCAAACTTTTGACTGCTCATTATTTACGTAATAAAGAATTGTTATGACAAAACAATCGAAGAAGCACCAAACTATAATTATAATCAATGGTAGTATTTTATTATACGTAGTTGCACCTGACAATGAGACAAGTTACGACAAAAATGCTGTTGCTTAAAAGATCGACCCATTTTTCAAATTTTGTTCCCTTCATCACTTACCTATACGTTATGTGCGAATGTCATATGTATGGAAAAATTTTTTCGAGATAAATTCAACCCCAGTATGAACTTGAATGAACGCGGAATGGACGTATGTCAAGTTTTTATTTGATTTACTATTCACAGTCTTTAAAAATGTATCGAAACCACTGTGAAAAATAGGGCTGTTGTCGTTCACGTTCGATATTATGTGGTGCAGGTTTCATGGGATGCATACATGCATGCATCCCATGAGAAACGAGGTGGAAATTGCCTTATTGTACGTATCTGCATTCTCCATCAAAGGCATCAAACGTAATTGAATAATGACACCATTCGCAGAACAATTATTCTTGTAAACTGACAAAAAAAATCCAGAGTGCATACAGTGAAAATATTCCTCTAGGGGATGTGTATGTGTGCCAGGATGATTTTTTGTAACAAAGTCACTCACATTGAAATCTTTGCCAGTAGGTACGCGGTAATTAGACTAAAATTAATACATAAATGATGTATAAAATTTGTATCTGACAGTTCTGACACAAATGATTAAATTATCGCTGCCTCATGACATCGCAGCCCACAAGATGTCAGTAGGTTTGCATCAGCAGAAGATTTAATGACAATAATGTGAGTTAAATAGGGGTTTAGCTATAAGGTGTGATGAGTAGTGTTCCTGCAGTTATTATCGGCTGTATATACTTTCTTTGCTCCTAATAATATTGGACGCCGAACGGTGAATCCAGAAATAGTTGTCAAGAACGAAGACAAAATAAATAACTTCTGTGTTCATTTGTGCTTATTGTGTTTATTCAATCTACCTACTTACGTTTCTTTCTTTCTTTATTATAATATAAATAGCGGTATAATAGTGTGACTGTGCAACATGTGGATTTGAGTTCGATTCGCATTGAAAAATGAAATCAAGTAACTGTACAACTGAAATGGATTTTCATGCTTCGTTAGTACTTAGGTAATACATGCGAACTTCCTTCAACCAAACGAACCACATCAAGAAAAAGAAACTGATATTTTTTAACCTTGACTGCAAAATAGTGTCATTAGGGGAAATTAAAGTAGATCATTGGCATGCATTATACTCAGGATAACATTGATTATTTTCATTCCATGACATTTCAGTAAATACCAAATAAGAGCTGTTCAAAAAGACAATTTTGCGTGTATTTGGGCATATATGGTGTATAAAACAATGCTTCACCTGTAAATCTTTGATGAGGACTCTGTACTCCATCCTACTCGTAGCTAAGAACTTCTTCATTTGGTTGACTCTAACTGGGGGGACCATCACATCAGCAGACTGGTTCTTCATGGGCTGCGTCCAAAAATGCACCCCTTCTACCTCTTCGTCTATGCCGTCCAGACTCTCCATCTGATCTTCCGTCCGCGGATAAAGCCGAAACAGCTGAAAGTTCTTGTAACTCTTTCGTAACCCTTTCGATTCATCTTTCTGTAGCTCAACGACCTCAGAGTCACTATCACCACCTTCACCAAAAAATGAATTGATTCCGGATTGAAAATACTTGGCGAACTGATCAAACATACCGGTCATCGTATCAAAGAAAAATCTACCTCGATTCGAATTCGATCCTCTAGCTTGATTACCTAAGTAATAAGTACTACTATTTTTATATGTTTCGTTTTCGTATGACATTGGACTCGCTAGACACACGACAATCACCGCCACAAAAATCACGATCACTTTATGGAGAATCATCGCCGCGAGATCTCGTTCCGCACACACGTTCGTTTGCGTAAGCTAGCTGTGAGCACGTGTTTGGAGCATGTCGGCTTGCGGTGCTGGTAAGACTGAAGCCCCAAGAGACCGGTGTCCCGCGAAGAGTTACCATCACATGTGGGTCATCCGGTAGGCCAATGAAGGCTTCGGTGGGTCTCGCGGTTCAAGCCCGCGATCGCGTAAGAAAGTGTCTTCAGCGAAATGGAGCTCGTTGATTCTAGTTATAGAGGCGGATGGAAGGAGCAGAACTATGCACAAACTAGATCGAGAGAGAAAAAACGATAAAATTACAATTTCGGTGTCAATAGTCCGATGATTTTTATACCGCATGATTATCGATTCAGTGTTAGCTATTGTTATGTGGGAAATGTGTTACGCCTTACGAAATTATCGACGGAGGCGAGCATTACAAATTTGTTTCGATCGAACCTATATATTATGCAGACATGATCTTAATTAGGTTTCCTGTTATTTTTATTGTTATTTTTTTAAGTTTGAATAAGGTAAGGGCATTAGCATAAAACGAAGCTCTAAAGTTAATAATTTTTTTTACCAATATAAAAAAATATGTAAATGTTGTATATATAGTTTTTAGATGGGACGATATTATGGATTGTCATTCAAATTTATACATTTTTTCGTTGCGAAAAATAATTTTAAACGAAACGCCATATTTTTTTCGATCTAGCTATTATAAATCATCCGGACGTATTTTATTTCAAGCTGTAATCTCATTAGGCTTAAGCTTATACGCTTTTAAGTTAACCGTAAACAGACAGACAATAACAACACCAACATCAAGTTTTAAGCTTAGCTAAAAATCATTTAAAAGACAATAAAACAATGCGTTCGAAATAAATTCAAAACTTTCGCAAACTTTTAATCCCTCGTTTTAGCTGGTGGGTAAAAGCTTTAAATTTAATCAATTGGAACCCTTCACTGTTAAAACTAATTTATTTATGCTGTCAGGATTATTGTTTTTCTTTTTTGGATTATTTTTAGTTATATAACAAAGCTAAAATGCAGCAAGCGTAGAATTTATGCGATGGTCATGCTAAACTCTTTGGAGTTCGAACATCGCATATGACAATAGTTGCTGGGTTAACTATGCGATGCAGACGAAATAACCCAATTACAGACATTAGTACAAGCAAACATGTACCTAATATTAGGCTATATATCAATCGAAGCATCACTAGGGCGTATATATTTTGCTCGATATATCCTACATCGTGCGTTTCTGTGTCATTTCATTCGAGAATGGGGGCATATTAATTGGACATGTTAGTAAGTTACTTAGGCGAACCATTTTGCGGTTATCATGTTTTGTAACAAAAGAAAAACTTTCGCTGAAAACAATAGGTATTGAGTGACCAAGGTAATGATGCTCTTTTGAAAGTTCCCCATGGTGGGTTGTCAAACGTTACACGTGCGTTGTACATCTGGGATACGATCTCGAACAATTCGAGCAAAAATCGATTCAATGTGTTTAGGCAGTGGCACGTACGTTTATATTAGAATTAATTCAGTTATTCATCGTTGGTGGTGGTATTTGATAACGATAAGCACACCTAATGAAATTTTGTCTATAAGCTGTTTGATAACATATAGGTACGTGGTATATTTCCCACGGGAAAATCATGATGCTGCCACGTACCTTGCGACCGGAAAATCACAAAAATAATCTGTAACTCAGTGTCACTAAATCAATATTTTTACCAATTAAAAAATATACGTGAGCTGTAATTTTTTCCACTAAATAACGTAATATGACGTCTAAAAATGAATGACCGTTTCTTCATGGAGGAAAAACTTTCGTACAGCGGCTAAATCATATGCACGGAACTTCGACGGAAACGATCGGCGTAATTAAACCTGGTACCGTCGATACCCCAGGGAATTACTCGACGGCAAATAAATGGGAGCGATTCTATTCTTTTGGAGAAGGGAATCTGCGGTGTACTGGATGAGACCGATTACCAACCGAGAAAAAATATGTGTCCAAACTTTACGGCGCCCTGATATATTACAATGTTCATTATATATATATATATATATATATATATATATATATATATATATATATATATATATATATATATATATATATATATATATATATATATATATATATATATATATATATATATATATATATATATATATATATATATATATATATATATATATATATATATATATATATATATATATATAGTATTTTCGCGGGAGTTTTTTTTAACTTTGACCAAGCGGTTTATTGAAATGGAAGTAGTAGTGTGAATGTGAACGAATAGTAATTATTATGTGTGGCGGTTTGCCAGCGGGTCTTTGGTAAATGGGGACTGGCTAGCAGTTTGGCGTAATGGTTCGTCTTTCGACGGGCAAAAAACGAACCAATAAGCTGCCCCATGGCTAGCCCTATAGTGTGGTCCATCGTGGTAGGGAGGCTTATGGACTGACTTCTTGCTCCCCAGAGGAAAATAGTCATAGTTACTCATAACTGTTGAAACTGGTCCAAGTGGTCAGAATTTGGTCGACTCTTTGGGCAAAAGGCATGGTATTTTTTTGCCTGTAATGGTGATCAGATTGATATGATCTTGTAATTGCAGTTTTATGAATATGTTTTACCCTTTGGAAGTGTGCTTTTCAATTCATGAACCCCAAAAAACAAAGAAGGTGTGCCCAAGAGCCCAACCCCATCATAAAATTTGAGAGACTTCACGGAAAAAATAGCGATGGAGTTAACCACCGTCCATGATTTTCCATTTTAGTTTACCTACTGTAATGAGATTGAACAGTGAAACAAATCGTTGACGTTGAAATTCAAATTGTATCAATTTTCTCGCGAAAGATTTCCCGCAGGAAATCCGTTTCAGCATCGAGAATTCTTATTTTAGAGTAGAAAAGAAAACATGAGATGTCCCCACTTACCTGCCAGTGCCTTCCTAACTATGTCATTATTGACCATTTGGGGGGACTTTTTTTTTATCAGTCCTTTAGTCAGTTTGTATATACCACGTCCATATTAGCCTCATCATTTTGTAAGTAAAATAAAAGCAAATAATAAGCATTCAGTACGCATGTTAGTTGTTACTTTTACACGAGTGTTTTCTTTTTGCCTAACCTCCTTGTCTCAGTTCAGAGAGAGACCCCAAACGCACTTTGATATTCCTACTTCCTACCTCTTTGAAAGGAGCAGACGGGACAAGCTTACTCAAGTAGCACTGTTTTAGCGTAGCTCCATAAAGTGAATATCTGTACCTATGGCTATACCCAAAGGAGGTAACCAATTTTGAGACCTTTTTACTTTAAAGAATATAAGATGAGTGTTATTCTAGCATATGTATCGATTTCTGATATTGGATACTTGTACAGCTACTTGTAGTAAGTAAATATAGAAAGGAAATGTACGATGTCCGAAATTCGAATGTGCACGGCTTTGAAAAATACTTGCATTCACAGTGAAAAGTTTTAAACTTTTCGATTTCTTCAAAATGTTTTTTTGAATTACAAGCTCACTTCCTATTAATAAAAAAGTTGTAACTTTGTAAAAGTTTCCCAACCAGTTAGTTTCATTTTTGTGCTTTACACCTACCTAGTGAAGTGTAGATCGAGCCGTATTATATACCGAGTTTGCCGATAATATCCTAAAATATATGGAAATAGGATGCCAAACAAGGATCGGGAAATGTAGGAAAATTTCACAAAAGTGGAATAAAGACACCATTCTGCTTATTTTGGTAAAAAATTGTCTCACACAGTTTTTAATGACAATGTATTACATGTCATTATAAAATAACATACTATATTTATCACAGCTCATTTTTATAAATCGTGCAGTTCTATTTCTACAACTTTTTAGTTCATTGATGATTTCGTTTAAAAAAAAAAGCACAATGCTTTTCGAAAATCGCTCTAGTTGAGAGCATTATGCAATAATGACATCGTGCGCATACAAAAATATACCGTAAAAATCTGTACAAACGAGCTGAACTTATCAGAAATAGGACAAAACAAAATACTTATTCTTAATATTTACATTACCTCAATAAGTTAGACTTGTGCAAAAAATGCAGAGTAGGTATAGCAGTTGGGGAACTACGTTAGCCTGAGCAAGAGTACCAATGCTGTCGCAATGATGGCAATTGAACCATGAACGGAGCTCCCGCTGCTCTGGGACAAGAGGCCAATCTTCTCCCTGCACAATGTGTTATTGATCTCTGCAAGCTGCGTGAAATTGGGGAAATTGAAGATGTCAGCAGGCTGGAAAAAAGAGAAGGTCCTTTATACAAAGACATATGATTTCAAAAATAGAAAAATCGATTATCACAATACAACTATTTGCCTGGTATTGAGTTTGTTACATGAGACGACGCTAACGCGACAAGCCATACGTTGGAATTAACCACTTCTAACGAGCTGGGCATTAATATGGATAGAATAATAGCAAAAGTTTGTTTAGTAGAGAAATTGAGTTAATTTAAATTCACTATTAAATTGTAATTCCCTTGAGACTTACGATTGCCAATGTGTCGTCCCGTTTCCGACAAAATACCATGTGCTGGCCGGAGTAGAAGGACTCTTCGATCCTCTGCGTCAGCAGCCTCTCATCCCAAGGGTGCTCATACAAATGCGACATGAAGCTTTTGTTTCTGAATTCCATCGGCTCCTTAATAACCAGCTCCCCAAATAGGCCACCGTTGTTATCTACTTCTACAGTATAATCTTTCATGTTCTTCAGCGCATTGATCACCCTCTCATTCAATTCCGGATCCATCGCGTTCGCGGGCGAAAAGTCACCGAAATTCGGAGCAGCGCTCGTCGTAGTTGAAGTTGTGATCGCATTACGGTCGTCGTCGTTCGGACTCGTTTTCAAAAACATTCTTTCGACGGCTTCCATATCGGTGTTGTAAAACTGACGGACGCCGAAAGACTCGAAGAAGTGTTTCACTGGAGTCATGCTGTAGCATCCCGCGAGTTGAGTGCGGGGGTAGTAGAGCACAAACGCGAGACACATTTCTTGTTTCGTTGAGTAGCCACCCTGCAGACACGAAAACATGCGCCGTGGTGAGCAAACCGAATGTACTGCATACACTGGCAAACAAACACCTGAGTCTGTGGAATGCAATTAATGGTCTGTGCCTTGCAGTAGACGCTAATACCACACGCATTACCAAATTGCAGGAAAAAGTGATACACTTGACGTGTTGCGTGTGTGTGTTTACTTAATGGCTACACTCCATTTCAAGCAGCCTCCCCCCCCCCCCCCCTAATCTTTCTTGCACATCCGTGAAGAGCGCGGAGAACGTGTAAAACGTGACGATAGCAGTGTTTGTTTAGTATTTCTCTCGGTGGAGACGTGGGGAGGGGGGGGGGGGGACACTGCCCCCTTGTGCAATTGGAATATTGAGTATATGCACATATATTGATGGATTATTCTTTCATACTTCTCTGACTTGATTCGCTGCAGCTGTCAATTTACGTATACTTACATCTCGAAGCTTTTGGAACTTGACAAAAATAAAATTCTTTGTGTTGTAAATTTAAACGCCCATAGGTAATTTTTTACAGCAAAACAAAAATTTACTTATTTAGATCTCGAATTTAAATAATGTAAATGGGTTAATATATTTTGAACAAAACAAAACTTCAAAGCTCTTAGCAAGTGGTGGTTAAGAGTGGTGTAGCTCTACTTACGAAGGTAGGCTCCGTTCTGTTGGGCGTCTGATAGACGCATTCCGTGATGAGCTCGTCCCCACGCTTGACCAGCACCTCTCTGGACAGCACTCTGCTCTGCTGGTAGTTGAAGTCGTAGTGGTCGTCCTCGGTGATCCTGGGCAGCTCCTGGCCGGCGCGCACGTGACGCAGACGCATCCTTTTGCCGGCCAAGTGAGAGTGCAGGACCACAGAGATGATCTTGATACCGGCGTCAGGGAGCATCTGGAGGAGCAAGGCGGTGATAAGGCGGGAGGAGAAGCATTCATGATGTTCAAACAAATATCGATTGGAGATTTCATGAGAGTGTTACGGTGAAACTATGTCTCTTATGTTAATCTATCAATTATACCGATGCACCTATATTACACAGCCCACAAGTTCCGAGTCCCAAAAATATAGTCTATCGAAGAAGCGTTTTTCGGCCTAAATTGTCGAAGTTTTCGGCTCTGCGTGCGAATTAATTTGTAAAAGTGGTATGTGAGTTTTTCTTCCACAATCAAGTGGTCAGGCTCGGGCGCCTCGAATCGAATTATCTTCAGATTTCTTTCATCCTTAGGAACCACTTCTTGAATGCCATTGTAGAGTTTTCTTTGCGAATTGAAGTTTGCATAATATGACACGATGTTCATGTGCACTGCTCACAGCCTATTTAAGAGCAGTTGTCTGGGCTTGGATTCACGAAACGGGGTTAAAGGTTTTGGGGGCTAAAACCAGGATTAAATATTTTTTCAGCCAATCATATTCAATGTTCAGTGCATTTGTGTGGTTATCACCATGGTCATAACAAATTTACCCCCGAGCGTATGATAACCCCTGTTCGTGAATCCAGGCCGAGGGTGATGGGCGTCGAGGGGCGGGGGGAGTAATTGACTTTGAGGTTATTAATTTTAAAAACACTTCACAACCAAATCTGCAACGGACGTTCGAAACTCTTTTTTAACTGAAGGTTGTGATTTTCCGTTTTTATGAATAAATTAAACATAAGGTCCTAAAGTCCACTGCAGTCCCAAATGTATTTGCCTGCCGATCAAAGGAAACCGATGATCGTATATTCTCTTTGTCATACAATTACAATGTGTATCACTGCATGCTAATAATCAATACGTCCCTCTCATAAATTATAGCACCCCATGGATTATAAAGTTTCTACTTGCAGCTTCTGTGCGTTTCACTTTGCAAGTGCCAAGTTATTAATGAGGTTATGTGGAAACTACGCCTGGCCTAATATATAGCAAATCTTTTGAACGCCACCGGATTTTCCTATCAGAGCAGAATTTGCATTCGAGAAACGAATTAGTGATTTCCATTAGAGGTCTTATGGCTGACACAATTTTGTCTGAGTGCAGCTTCGTGGTGCATCTCCTATACATGTGTCTGCGAATTGATTAATCACAACGACATAGAATAAGGCAACCTAGTTGCATCCATTCATCAAGAAGTTAGCTAGAACTGTGTTATCGCTGATCGCTGGTTCTCCTTTCGGTGAGCGCTCCGAGCTTCCTTCTGCCAAGCGATTAATTATACAACCGATTCGATTTCGAATCAATGAGGTGTACTTTATTGTATCATCTCACACAAAGATCGTACGAGCCGGATGCATGACCAAAGACTTGTGGAACAATGTATTTAGGGGATGAATTCTCGCTCTGAACATCGTCATCCCTTTAACGTCGCAAATGCTATCAATTAAAGGAGCGCACACAGGGGAAATCTTCCCACATCGCTAGGCAAACTGTTAATTGGTCAACGGGATGTGATTTTATTAGAACATCATTTTCGTGTGTTCAGTGTCCACCCTTTTTGATGCCCAAGGTAACACCCTAAAAATAAACAACGACGTAGAAACACCGAAAATTAAAGCTTTATTTTAATTATCAGCGGCCGTGGTGGAAATCTGAGAGTTCATTCACCACCGGAGCTGGTAAACTCTTGCGTCTCTTACCTTATCTGTGCACTGGGAATTGCAGTAGCCTGCAGTTTTGTATTCCGGCTGCTTGGGGGGGATGATGTGCAGAGGCGACACGGTGATGCCGTTCACCATGATGCCGGCGTCGTGTTTCCGTAAGTGCTCGGTGTAGAAGAGTCGCAGGCCCGGAGAATAGCTCACTGAAATTGGAGGAACGAGTTGATACAAAGAACGACTCACCGAAAATGAAGAGACGCATCTACGTTCATATATGGATTCAGTTGATTAGTTTAACGTTTTTGTAAGTCTTTGGCACTATGTATACGCGCATTTTTGTTACAGCATCAGAATTCTAAGTTGATTTTTTCTTCAGTCATGTGTTGTGTTGATGAATGGTTCGTCGCGTCGATAATTACCTCTCCTGAACGAAGGGTTGTCAAAGTGTACTTCCATCATGAAGTATGTCGACCTCTTCCCTTCCCCCAGCGGCAGACCCACGTGGTCCGGAAGGAACTCGCCTGGAACACAAATATCGAGGACCTCTAAGCGGTTTTCCGGGTAGCGTCCGTATTTTGCAAGTTTTCAGATAAAAGCTGCATTAGAGAGACAGCCGTTTCAGAGTCACGCTGGAGGGGCTACAATGATGTCAGAAGTTGAGTGTATTCTCTGGCAAAGGCGGAAACTTTTCGGCGCGCTGCTGTGCGCATTCGTTAAGTCGGTGGAGGTGCCGGGTTTCAAAACTTCAAAACTCACCAGTGCTCTCAGCGGAATTTATAAACAGTTTCACTTAGTTATGGTAAGTACACTAAATTTAGTTAAGTACACACCTCATCGCACTTACGGCTGGCTGTCGGCGAAACAGTTAACAGCACACAAATAATAGAATGTAAATTCCTTTATCTTGTGATTTCTGTTCACGACAAGCAAGCATGGGTCGTAAATAACATATGCATTCTGCATAACACAGTGTTCTCTCAGAAAACATGGCTTTAAAAATGTGTGTTATACATTCCGAGGAGTCTTTTCGCGTGCGCTGAATCGGAATTTGAAGGAGCAGTGTAGTGATATAAAGACGTGGGGTCGGGAGTCGGGGCTCGAGAGTATGATACAAAGCTCGCTATCACTCGCCTATCACAGCGGGATGGCATTCTTTTACAGTGCGAATTTACTGTTTGCGTGCACGGGGCACTAAAAATAAAACTACCCGAAATTCAAGAGAGAATCAAAACTGAATAAAAAAAGCCTGACGAACAGCCCAGAAATAAACGAACCGCTTTCATTGCTCTCTTTCATCTCACTTCAAAGACCACTTAGTGGCCTAACAACTCGTCTGTAGGCCATTTTCTGATAGCAGTTTGATTCCAGCGATAACCCTGAAGGTCGTCTCCATTCTTGCCATGCGAGCCACTTTACTTCAGCAGGGATACAAATGCCAAGTTTACCAAGTTTTACCATTTACCAAGTTTTTGAACTCCTAGTTGAGATCCCAACTATTTAGCTCTTTTAACAGCAGGAACTTCGCTATCCTTCTAAACGTGTAATTTACCTTTAATTCATAGGCAATCATCCATGTGGAGACCATGCATTCAGCACAAAGCACCCATGTGTGTTGTGACGCTTCACGCCTGCACGTACCTTCAGAGCCGATGGCCCTTGTGACGCTTGACGCCTCCACATACTTTCAGAGTCGATCGCCCATGTGACGCTTGACGCCTCCACATACCTTCAGAGCCGATGGCACACGTGACGCTTGACGCCTCCACGTACCTTCAGAGCCGATGGCCCACGTGACGCTTGACGCCTCCACATACCTTCAGAGCCGATGGCCCACGTGACGCCTGACGCCTTCACATACCTTCAGAGCCGATGGCCCTTGTGACGCTTGCCGCCTCCACATACCTTCAGAGCCGATGGCCCTTGTGACGCTTGACGCCTCCACATACCTTCAGAGCCGATGGCCCACGTGACGCTTGACGCCTCCACATACCTTCAGAGCCGATGGCCCTTGTGACGCTTGACGCCTCCACATACCTTCAGAGCCGATGGCCCACGTGACGACCGGGGTGAGACACTGGTCCCAGTCGCGCGGCATCTCGGGCGAGTAACACTGCGCGCCCTTGTGATCGTCGTACTGCTCGAAGACGCGTTCGAGTCCCGGGGGCGTCGCGCACTCGTACAGCATCATGTGGTGCACGTAGCCCGTGTGCCCCGCCGAGAGCAGCGGCTCGTACTGGAACGTCACGTCACAGCAGTCAGCCCCCGCTAAACGCCCACGTCTTAGCGTGACGCGTGTCAATTGCCAGGAATTAGTTGGACGGCGAGGTTTGTGGTTGAGTCGATGGGTTGAAGTTCGTCGAGTGTTTCGCTGCCACCGAAACGAGGGGAATGCCTCAATTTGTCGATGATGGTTTAACATTTCGTGACGGGGTGCTTTTGTGGACGGTTTCTTTTTGTGGAAATGGAGAATCGCTTATTTTTTTGAGTGAACTTTTTGATTAACATTGAGAGAAAATGGTTCAGTTCTTTTGGGAATTGCATGGTTGAAAAAGCTATGTATAGGTACATACATTATACACATTTCAAAGCAATGCACATCGTCGATTAGAACCATACCAGAAAGAAAGTATTGAGCGAGCTTATTAATTATTGGCATCATTATCTGATTCGTCAAGAATTCAAATAATTTCAAGACATGGCTGATGTTTTATTTCGGTTTTTCGCGCAGCCTCGTAGAAAAACACTCACTCCGATCACGTGATGTTTTCTCTCCAGCGGTGGAATTTTGAATATTTTGCACCAGTAGAACGTATCCATTTTTTCGGGCACCGTAAACTGAAAACAGAAAAAATTGCATTAGCAAAAACGACAAACTAACTAAATTATCAACATCGGCCAAAAAAACTGCTTTGCTAGAACGAGCTAGGCTTTGGAATTGTTTCCTTGACGAAGCCTCTCGCATCCCTGAGTTGCCTAATTCGTCCTGTGAGAGGGGTAACTCACTTTGAGTCATGGGCCCTTTGGCATTTTCGCTCGCCGTGCGTGCATTCTTTCTGACTGCACGAGCGAATGTCCAAATGTAATCGACCAAGGATAAGGAAACAGAGTTCCAAAATGGCCGATTGGCAATGAGAGCCCAGCCCACCACGAGTGGATCATTTTATCGGGTGCGAACAGTGGGGCTCCACAGAATTTAGTTAACCGAATCCATCATTTCTTTAAGCCCTTCTCAAGAACTTTCCCGCAATCAGTTGAAGCGTTTTTCTTTCAAGACATTTTTTTATAAAATGGGAGCTCAAATACAAATGTATGTCGTAGTTTTTCTTTATCAACTTTTTTTACTATCTTTGAAAGGTTTGGAACCATTTCGAGAATTTTAGAAAAAATAAAACGGAATAGTATAAAAAACACGTCAACACAGATCCCGCTCGTTGTCTGTAAAGCTGTCCTCGCACATAAACGAAAAGCGAGCGTGCCCATTGGCACATTTCGACACTCCCGGTACCACCACCCTCGGCAAACAAACCTCCTAAATGGACTTACATCGTTGAGGGTGACGTCCCATTGACGCAGTCCGGGTCGCGGCGTTTTGAGCGCCGTCGGGGGTCGGATGAGATGCAGACTGCGACCTCCGCGTCGCTCTCCGTGCCAGTTGAGCCCCTGAAGGCGTCCGCCGGCGTCCAGCGACGGGTCCGTTCGGTAAATTGCCCAAATCACCCGGACAGTGTCGCTCTGTAATGGGAAACGACGGCGCGGGGTTACACATGAAACTATCGTCATGCGACCCTTCCGGGCGATTTTTATTATCGTATCAAGCGTATAAATAATTTCGTATGTAATGACGTTAACATTTTTTTGCGTGATTTCGCTGCTGTTTGCAGCTCAAAAACATTTTCATGCAACAAAGTCGCGTCGGTCATAAATGTCTCGTGCACCACACAGAATACAAATGCATTTACATCGCCATCATAACACAGCATCCCGTTTCAGTCACTCACACTCTGTAGAAGTCATTTACACATTCCTGTCGCTGGCGCGTTATTCATTCCATAGCCGCTAGTTTTTGACCTATTATTCTGCAACGCAAATTGCAACAGTTGAATACAACTAACAATTAGCATCTTGATTTGACATAATAATTTAAGTCAGTGTCAAGAGCTGACATTTTTGATCGTCCAGCGTCGTTGGCACCCACGTCATGTAGCGCTACCTGAGCGCCACCGCCAGCTGACATGTCGTTCGGGAAATCATAGAAAAGCGCTGTACCTGCGTCAGACGTGTGGAAAGTGAACGTTTCTGTCGCGTTATTGGACCTAGCGTAGTCCTACATTTATGATTTTGATTGTTCATTTTCTTAAAGATTATACAAAGGGAGAGAAATGGTAATTACAGTTATGAATTTATTTCCCCCCGTTTTATTAGATAAGTGAGTGGTATATATATATATATATATATATATATATATATATATATATATATATATTTGTTTCTGTATACTGTGTGGGAGGGTTCTCTGTAAATTCATTGTGGTGGAGGTGCCAGGTTCTAATCTATTTTGCGCACCGTAGAGGAATTATGAGTTGGACTTGAAGTTGTAAGTGTTTCTGGAATCGTCAAAAATATCCTAACTAGGAAAACATTTGCACTCCCAAACCAGTAGTCATTTCGGGTTTAATCGGTTTAATGTTTTTAAAAGAACATGTCATCATTGACCTTTAAAAAGTGTGTCTACCATTTCAGAAATCACCTGTTTACCATACAAATTGTGAGTGTAAGCACTGAAATGTACATATGTTGTTGTACAAAAGCAAGGCATGAATGATCTTGACAATGGCAAGGTTAATATGTCACCGCATAGTGTAGTGTCAATATTACTCTCTACTAATATTACTTGTAATCACGAAGACCGTGAGTAGAGGGTGTTACAGCCAGGCAACGATCGAAGGTTAAAGAGTCGAAGAGACCGTTTTCTTTGTACGAAATCGGGAAGGCTGTGGATTCATGGAATTTAATTAGCTTGAGATTTCGGAGAAGCTTCGCGTCAGGAAGCCGTGACTTGTTGCTAGATGAGAGGAGACAGATGAGTACGAGGGACTGTGAAACGAGTCAATCACCACCTGCGGTGTCTGCCAGTTTATTGGTCACCACGGACTATAACGTCCGGTGAATTCAAATACAAATAACCGGTAGCTACAGCGATTCGAATGCACAGCTTTGCCAAGATGTAATGGACTGGTGAATTTCAGTAAAGACTAAAGAACCGTCGAGTTTTTTTTTTGTTTCTTTGGGAATTCAGTCTACCGCGATAACAATGATTTCGTCACTGCAACCAAAATATTTCAAACTCAAAACCTCTACCCACCCCAAAACACTGATAATATTGGGAAGCCCGGAGAGAAAAATTTAACCGATGAGGTGAAAGCTGAATGGATATGTTACAGTTTTCTTTCGAAATTGAGCATGATGTGCGGGAGTACCTGAACTTCCGTTCCCGGATTAATTAGTTCCTTCCTAGCCCGATTGTATACAGTCTCAGCCTAGAGTCATGACAACAGAAGGTTATTATAATAGTATCTTTGGTCATGACCGCGTCGGCGCTCAGTGCTCACCCCAAGAGGCATGTCGTGGTCCGCGTCGCAAGTGTCGAGGGCGCGGCGGAACCTGAGCACGGTGTGGCTGCCGTTTTGGCTGCCTCCCAGGAGGTCGTAGTTCTGCTCGGAGTCTGCCAGCGGAGCCAGCGTCTTCGACTTGCCGTGACAATCCTGAAACGAGACAGCGAGGTGACGTCCATGTATACATGTCTTGGTCGCTACACATTGTAACAATCAACGCTATGCAGTGTGCTTTACTTTTATAACCTCCGACCAAAGAGTTAAAAGACCTCTCATATCATCCCACGCACTGAATATAGACGACACTCTAATAAAATATACATATTTAACCCTTCTATCTTGCTTTAACATGCTAGTTTGCAAAAATAAATTACATTTCACTCCCAAAATTGCCTCAGCGCCGTCGTCGGTAACCTCTATCTCAGTTTTAGAGCAAGGGAAATAGTTTCCTACCAAAATAACAGCTCAAAGACAGTCCATCAAATTCCATGTTCGCTCGAAATTGCCGTCTATCCCTGATAAGAGCACTTTGAATAGTCTATTAGTAAATCCGATGCTGAGATTTCGAGGCAAAAGCAAATGAAAGAGTGGCTCTAACTAGAGTTTACTGTCACTCTCAACATGGCTATGATATGGGCGGGATTGGGATCTCCTGTACGCCCTTAGGGGATCGCCCTGCGTCCGGTCTTCGCGGGCGGTGGCTGCCGCCCAGATCACGCTTCCGATGAGAAAAACCAGCCCGAAATTCGCAAGAGGGTTGCTTTGTGACGCGAATTGTTAATTTCGTGTTCGCCGCCGACGTGGGCGAATCCGCTAACCACCGGTCTACCTTGGCGCAGCTGCTCGCTCCGGCTCCGGTGGGGTTCGTCTAGGAGCTGCGGTTGGGTTCTCACTTTCCCAGTTTGGCGCCAACTTTATCGATGCTTGGGGGGAAAATGCAGTACACACTACACATGGCGACACACACCAAAGGGAGGAATGACGCGGTGTTTTATTCTCATTGTTTTGACAACATTTTGCTAACACAAATGGTCGCGTTCACTCCAACACTCACGCGCAGTAATCTTTCGGCCAGTACCACGATTGTGGTTTTTCCGATGTGGTGATTAGTGTGTTATTTTGTTGGGACCATCCATGTGACACTGACCTATTCGCATCGGATTGACCCATTGACACGCAGTGCAGACAAACTTGTGGAATTCGACATGCACCCAATGCATGGTCGAGCGGAGAGTTGCTTAACTTGGGTGACTGCTATATAGAATTTCGTTTGCACTTCATTTGTGTAGCTGCTTATCGGGTTGCCTCTTGTTTTTAAACAGTAACCTCTTATCTAAGGCACGAAAATGTGAAGGGAAGCCTTTTGCAAGTAATGAGAACATGCGTTTTAGATTAAGATTGTTAAATTATGAAGACCACCTGTACGTTCTATATTGTGTTTCTTTGTGACATGTGGACTGGAATAATTGGACACATCATAAATCTTTTATAACTCATCTGACACAGATTCCTTCGATTTTTGAGCAAAAGTGGACAAACATACTTTTCATAAAATATCTCTGACACAGTATTTCACACTCTATTTTTTCCCTTCAGATTTTCCTAATTTTAAAGTTCATTAATGAGCTCGGTGTGATCTTCATAATTAACTCAACAACTTCTTAATTGCATTAAAAGATAGAAAAAAGACAGAGTGATGCTTGCTTGAGTCTGTTTATATGGGAACGGCACAATTAGATTCGGATGGCAGAGCATTTTATATGAAAGAACACTTGGACACATCCTGTGCAGTATATCTCGCGGAGTCTAGTGCATTGCATGTTTTCAGCAGAATGGCATAGCAGGCTGCCTAAACTGGGAGCATATAAGCTGGAAATGTTCTTTACTGCTTGGCTTCAGGCTGTAATTATTGCTCTCGACGTAAACCCACCGCGGCCCTGCTCTTTCAGTTTCCTTTGCTACTGCAGGATGTTTGCTTTTTTTCTACATTTCCTACGGATGGCAGTATTTAATAAGTTCAATGGCAGTCTCGCGATCCGTGAACCGTTCTGACCTAGGTCAGGGCCAGCTAATTACACGCACTGGCATTCAAAGAGAGATCAAGAAACTTAAATTTATCTCACGCATCTTTCTATGAGAAAACTTTTAATTAATTGCCAGTCGGTTAATAATTGTGGCGTGTTAGTGGTTGTAAGAAAGTTCCTTTTCTGAAGTACTGAGTTTGACCTCTAGCTCGTACTGACAACTTTGTTCCATGATCACGTGTACTTTTCACAACTAATATGTTTTTTGAGGATCTTCTAACTCTTTTGGAATGTTTGCAATCTTTGGCGATCCTTCTTCTCCAACGCACAGCTGCACCACTCAACGTTTTAAAATCTAAGGACGCGAAAAGGATTCCATTCCGACATCCCTGTTCATTCCCTGTTCGAAGGGTAACTTCAATACTAGCTCCCTGAACCAATATCAAACATTTAATCGCTGTATATTCCTTTGATCAATTCCTGCTGTTGGCAAGACCAGCATACGCAGTTACCCAAACGAATCCATCTGGCGCCCGATGGCTTTCATTGTCTCCCCTTCCGAAACATCTTGAATCGTCAGGATCTTACACAGAACGCCGCCCTCTTCGCCTGCGCCCCGGCCGGCGCGGCGCGTGCCTCAGGACGCAGTTACCTCCCCGACGCGTGCCTTTATCCTTCATCAGGCTCATGTTCGGTTCGGCTGGTAGGCAGCTGCTCAAACCGGCCGGCCTCAACCAATCCGGACCCACCGTTATAACCTCCAGGTGCAACGTTCAAAATATTATCAACAGTCCCCCCTCGGTTCTGCTACGTTCCCCAACGGCGTCGACGACGACGGCGTCGACATGTTGACTAAGTTACGTGCGTTTTTCTCAACAGCTGCCTTCGATCGACATTCGACGGAGGTTGAACGATGTTTTTATAGCTCTTCGATGTTATTCGATTACTTTCCATGTGTTAATAGTGGCCTATTGGATATGTACTTTCCCGATATCTAGCTTGGATGTCTGCATTGTATAGGGCCTGCACGATTGTACCACGTGTGACGTATAGCACGTTCACAGTGATGTGTGATGTGTGATGCTTAGGGAGGTCTGGGGGATATTTTGGCGCCAAAGCTGTGGATCACGAATGTAATTTCATGTGAGCGCTGCGATTTCTGCGTTATCGCAATAAAATTGTGGATATTAAGCCAACGAAATAATGCCTTGTAAATTACAACGGGCGAATCGTAAACTTATCTGCGTTTTATGGTTAGATTAATTGTATCTTCTTTGCGAGATGCTCTAAAGTTTTAATAAATCTGAATGAAATCATAATTTGAAATTTGATTGCATTTTCGTTGGATCTGCGAAATCACATACTGCGCCACAAATGTCTTTGTTTTAGAGCAAAGTATAAGGACGTATTGCAGCCGAACGAATGGTTTATTGATAATTAAATTGCGGTCTCGCTACTGGCAGGTGTAGCATAAATTCGGCGCCGATGGTTGTACTTGTGTAATTACAGTATAATTAAAGGAATGCAAGAAACATGCATCCTAAATTCGAGTTCGCGTCGTCGTTCCAACAATACCCTTTGATAAACACTTCAAAGTAGAACTCTATACATGGCAATTTTCTTAGCGATTGATTTTCAAACACGTTATTCTAATTATCGACAAAGCTTCTGCTATGATAATATTGTGATATCACGTTGCGGTACTGAGAAGATTTTGGGCGCGACTGCCATCCTCCGCTTTGATTGCCACTAAAAACGTATGGAGAACTCATCGGATAATAAGACACCGAGTTTTCATCGCCCGTTCTCTTCGCAAGCTCCGCGTTTTCCCCCAGTTGGTTTTCCTCCTCGAATAATCAACTTGTTTTCGAGCTTTCATATTCGTGACAGCATTTGTTTCAACGGTTTCCGTGGACTGTTATACACCAGAGTGTGGGAACGCCGAGCCCACAAACAGGTTGCCTGTTTCCTGTCTGTTTTGTTAGGCAAAATGATGTAACAACATTTTATCTGTGCATTATTATAAGGGTTCTATATCGTTCTGTTGCAGCTACTGTCATTAGCAGCATTCCCAACGTCTTGAGAAAATCTGTCTTCTTTTATGTTCGAATTCTGTTAAAAAAAAATCATCAATTACTTAGGGAAAGGTCTGTGAATGTTTAAAGAATGAGACTACCCACCTTTTCTCCACCTCGTTTCGGATGTTCAAGGTATACCTATATGACATTATAATATGGGAATGCGCAGGTAGAGGAATTATTTTCGATGAATACTGCCAAGGACCAAGCGTGAGCCATCTGCTTTTCTTCCCCAAGATAGTCGCGACTTTCTCGGTAGACATTCTGTGTATTTACTCCAAAACGCAGAATCCCATGGATTTGATATTTGCATTCGGCGCGCACCCCATCTTTTCGCACTCTCGAACGAAAGGAGGTTAGTTGTAGGCTGCGTGACAACTGACAAACACTATCGTACCCAGTTGGGATTCACTGCAACTAATAAGTAATACCATTACCAAGTTCGCGCTGAAGTGAGAACTCCACCAGTCATAATAATGCCAGTGGGCGTCATATTCAAACTTCGTCACTTGCTCGCAAATTATCAAACACTAGCACATCAATTGCGAACCATACAATGATTGTTATTTTGCGTGCCCAAAGATGAAAATGTAAATATATATAAGCCACGTTCTATTGTGTCTCTTGCAATGTGGATTATTAATCACGGAGAAAATATGTGGGATTTACATTGTCAAGTATCAGGTATATCTATCTCATTTATTATGCAATTTGTAAAGAACATTATGCAGATATGATCGGCAATTCTTCACTCATACGGACGGAGTATAATATTTGGTCTCATACAGTCCACACATTATTGTTTTTATCACCGTTAAAACTCAAAGTACTTAAACCTCAAATTGGCGCGTCATCTCCACTCAAAAAAGGGTTGATTCTCGAAGGGCGTCATGTACATTCGGAACTTCGTTACTTAGCGACCAGTAAAGCACAAGAATGGCTTCACGTCGCGAGCGCCCCAGCATGTAGCGTCGCTGGTGGGAAAGTACGGTTCTCATCCCCTCGAGATTTTCCGGAGAGCACTTAGTTTGTGTACATGAACGAATAAACGGGCTGTTATATACTGGGCTGTTACGGGCTGTTTATACTGGGTTAATATAAATGCTTGCAATGGTTTCAAAGGCGCAGGGGACTGTGAAAGCAAAATAAGGTCTGACAGTGACATACCATCTCCAGCAAAATAACATCATGTTTATATGGAAGTTTCGAGAAAGCATTTTCCCATAGCGCCATACCATCATACCGGCGATCTGTAACATCCGGTACTGTACCTATAACGTGTAAAGTTAAGATGACGCTTCGGCTTACCACAATGTACGCTTTTCCGGTGCTGTCGTCCACCCATCCCAAGACGATGTCGGCGCCCTCCATGTCGCCTTTGGGTGAGAATCCGAGGCCAACGTATCCAGTGGTGGGCGCCTCAATTTTGAAATCAACTTGCGCATCGTGAATCGTCCAGCTCAGTCGAACACGACCTTCGCTATCCAGACTCGCGGTGTGCACCCACTTTTCACTATCTTCGATCACATTTTCCACTTCGTGCAAAAGATCTTCGACACTCTCGTCGACAACTTCCTCCACTTCATAACTAGCAACACTTCGTTTCGATCGAAATCTCCTGTCCTCCCATTTCGCTTCGTATTGCGTTAATTTCGCATTGTGCACATTGCTGTGACGACTGGGATTTCTGTTCGCGTTCCGTTCGTCGCCACCACCGTCTAACCGAGCTGTCAACGCCTCCTTTTGGCCGACCTGTTGCCGACGTCCCTGATCAACATGCGCTACATACTGGTCCAGCAAATCGATCCTGTTGTTTTGCTCATCGACAGTATCCTCCGTTCGCGACCGATAATTGTATCCAGATACAGAAACGAGGAAGACACACCCGAACACCGCCACCAGCCAGCCCATGGCAGCTGCTCTCTGTTGCCTCGTGTGGAGCGAACGACGACCAGCCTTCAAGATGCACTATTCGCGACTAGCACCGGGCACGGCATGTGGCTGGCTCATAGCCATGGGCT
The DNA here is from genome assembly GCA_921293005.1 of Nemoura dubitans. NCBI lineage: Eukaryota > Metazoa > Arthropoda > Insecta > Plecoptera > Nemouridae > Nemoura > Nemoura dubitans. Next base: position 18,129,019 of record OV121074.1, read on the forward strand.
CTGCATTGCTACCGGCGGCGGCGGCAGCGGCTGAAGCAGCCCCCCATCCCACCAGCTCGTCGAGCCTAGCCGTCTACCGCGGCGGCGGAGACCCACCAAACCGTGGCAGAACGCTTAGACTCACCTTTGCTTTGCATTCAATTCTTACTTACCTCGTCCGGCTCCAGCTCGCTGGCAACACGGCTGGGACACTCGCGAAGAATTGGCAAGTGTAGCACGTCGGCGGTGTCGCTTCGATGTGGGTGTGGGGCGACGATGCAGACAGAAGTGTCCTGTCCTCCCAATGATTGCTATTCTTTTTACGTGCATACCGTCTGTTGTCACGGCAGATTAGCGCGTTGAAGTCGTGTTTTTTTAGATTTTCTTTCGTACAAGACTATACAAGTGGGGTGGTTGTAAGGAGGGGAACTGCAATTGAAAGAGAACGAGAAGTCGAGCGAAATGCAGTTCTGGAAAGATGTGTGAGAGTTTGAAATGGTAGTGAGCAAAAGAATGTTATGAAAGGGTTGAAGAGGCGAACGTTAAATTGTGTGTCAACCGAGAGCAATCGAAACTGCAATTCGCCGAGTTGCAATCGTCCTAGACTCACAGTCCAGCGGATGAGATAGAAAACTAGCGGACTATTGTTAACTATGACATGCCCTATGGCATAAAGCAGTGCAGACAAAAAGGTGCAAGTCGATATTTTGAAAGGATTATTAGATTTTTTCTAAAGAATATATATTTCCAGATGCCGTGCCGTGCTGTGTAATCAAAAGGTGCCTCCAGACAGAAACCGGAAGGCACGTGCTAAGACGTTGACGTACAGGAAGCCCGACCTCCACGAGGCCTCCCATTTCCGTCTGTAGCTGGCTCATCTTTAGAAATAGGTAGGTTTGTATTCGGGGTCCCGGATCTGGCATTGTAGTCTCCGTAGAGTGCAGAGTGTAGACACTGGGAGGAACTCTGGCAGGACAATGAAGTGGCTCCGCATGACTCATTTAGCCGGCCGCTGCTACGGACACTTGCACCGAGCTTTTGTCAGTTTGACCTGCAAAAGCCGCGTGACAAATTGCAGTAGACCTTGCGACAAATCACTTTATTCCTGTCGCTGTCCGAGTTTTTTTTTAACGAGAACCCCAACGGATTTGAGAAATGAATAGTGAAACAATGCATATTGCATATTTTTAACGGATATTTACTGATGCATGCATTGTCTATACTTTTTACTGCAATATTGTGCATGGAGAACGTGGGATTTGTCACGTACTAGCGAAATATCGAAACAATCGGCTTGCCAACGGTTGCTGCGAAGTGGAGCACTGTCGTGCAATTCTTTGCAAATCGAGATCCCGAAGGAAGAGAGGGAAATGTTGGAGTGAGAGGCTGAGAGCCGTGGAGTTTTATTTCACTCTGCTCATTGCCAGTCTCCGCAGATGCGAGCTAATTTCCCCGTAGCGTACTATTTCAAAGATTTTCCATGTTTATTGCCTCTCTTCACACGACTAGCTGAAAACTCTGACCTAGAGCTGGGTTTTATACATAAGAAAATGTATAAATGATATTTTATTTTTGAGATACATATTTGACATATCTATCCGTAGATTTACGGCTACTATTCCGTTAGAGAAATCATAAAAATACTCATAACAAAGCGGATTCGGGGTTTGTAAAAATAAAATGAAACATTGGAAAAGTTATATATAAAAATGGGAAACCCAGGAAAATGTTTTCGAGCGAGGAATAAATTCTTCGCGGAATATTTTTTAATACCTGAATCTTTCACATAACCCTGGAAGCACCTATTAAAAAAAAACTATTTATGCACTCAAAACTTGCTATATTGCACAAGTAAATATAATCAGTGATCATAAAATTTCCATGGCAAATAATAATTTCTACAACCCCTTAACAACTCAGAACACTCCACACTGTGGACTCGTTGTTTACTAACAAAGAATGTGGCCAGCGTCATGGTAATCGGCATCTCGAAGCAGCCAGTCGCGCGCGGTGGCAGATGCGTTCGTGAGCTGTCCGTGAGCTGTTCGTGAGCTGTTCGTGAGCTGTCCGTGAGCTGTTGTCTGGGAGGTGAGGTTGGCTGATTGGCGGCTGCTGCGGCCGGGCAGAACGCGGCGCCGCGTTCGGTCTGCCGCCCAGGACAACAGGTGATATTAATTGCAGGTGACTGGACCGGGACCAGCAGCACAACGTAGAAAACGACAGGTGAACATCAGCTCTGCACTCATTTCAATCATATGTACAACTGAACAGACAAAAAATATGATAAATTATAGAAATTTCATTTATTATGTGGATGAATAGGTGAAATCTAGTGTTGGAAGCGGAGATGTATCTTTGCGGAAAGAAGCGAATGGAGAACAGTTTTAGTTCATTAGTATGATTGTGAATGACTTTCCTGTTTATAAGCAAATTTGACCAAATCAATGTCACGACATCGGGTGCTAATTTCGAAATTTTCGTTGAGTCGGCTGGTTTGGGTGCATTGTATAGCAAATGTGTTAGCAATCACAGCAATAGCCCGAAAGTAACTCCACACAACCTAAGTATGGTGCTCTTTGACAGTGGCTGCCTGTAAAGGTACCTTCAGTATGCTCACATAGGTGCACACATATACTCAAAGCGGAAATGAGATGATGCTATAACACTTAATGAATGTCTGATGGAATTGCATTTGTCGTTGAATTATAAATGATGGGCATGTGTAGAGTGATGATGATCGATGAAATATTCACCAATAGTTATAGCGTATACGTAGTAGTTTGATATCTATGTATAGTTCGATTATAGGTGTCAATAAACGAACACTGGCAAGGGAGCTCACGATCAAATTTACCGTGGAGGGAAGAGGTTCTTTCATAAATATAAATTTGAACGTTAAATCGATATTCACTTTAACCTGTTGATAAAATTAATGTGATGGAAATAAGAGGAACTGAGTAAGGAAGTATAACATAAGCCTATTACAGCTGTCAGCCATATGAACGTGCCTCCGGCAAATTACAATAGTTCATGTGAAATTAATTATCACAAAATTCTGTGATCGAATTTTCGGCTGAAAACCGTGACGTTCATATGTAGCAACGATGCTGATAAGGAATACGTTACATGTTTTATACCCGTAAGTTTTCTGTTTACTTTAATCACTTTAATTTCTCTGCACCATTTACTTATTAGTTTTCCATTATTATACATGAAATAGATTAGCAGAAGCGATTACTTTACTAATAGTTTTCCGGGCATGAAAAGCACAGTATGAACGCGGGAAATGCAGACAAGCGTGCCCCTTTCCATAGGAAATGATGAGGCCGCGGCTCGATTTGGTCTGGTCTTCCATGGTTTTCCATGGTTTTCCATGCATAGAAAATCGGGGTTCTGTCCTTTTCCTGTCTACACCTCATTTTTATCCCCAGTTCCCAAATTGGGATAGCAAATTGGCCAACCAAAATAGCAAATTGCTGTGACGTATGCAACTACTGTTTTACATGTTGATGGCAATGCTAAATCAAAAAAATTAAACATCTCTTCGGACGAAATCAATGCTCTCTGTCCACATCATACCATCTCTGAGTTATCTGTATCAAGGGGTGATATTATACGAATATCGCAATGCAGCAGATTGCAAATTGGCATGATCTCCTCTCTTCCGAACAAGGCCATGTACCAAGCTCTGCTTCTGCTCGCAGGGTTTGTCGCAATAACCAGGTTAAAGGATTTAAAGTTTAAACCAAACTCTACAACAACAAGTGACAATCTACTGTCTTAACTTTTAATGAACATCTTACGCGACGATGATACGATATGATATAGTGTGTAAAATGTGATTTACTTTTGGTTTATTCACTTTGAAAGTCACTCCAAGTAATTATTCAGCAGATAATTACGTGTTTCCACTGGAGCTGGGGAGACCAGCCTTGTTATTTGTCCTGATTGAGAAGGAGTTGTGAGGAAACCAATTGCGATTTGATTTTCTATGCGTAACGAGAGCATCCCTTGATTGATGTTGACTGCTGAGACGAATCCCCCCCCCCCCCCCAACCACTGTTTGTCCCTTGCATTCGCGAAGGGCGGGAGCGTGGCGATGAATGCGAACAAGTTTTTGATATAATTTCATGCAAAGTTAATTAGTACCATAGCTTAGTAAAATTCTCATCAAAGCTCAAGAAACCACTGAGACGTAGAGAGTTCTCCATATTTCAAGTCTCCGGTATATTTGTTATTTCTGGTATGCAAAATAATAAGAAAGCATTGTGTTGTTTTATGATTTTGATTCCGTGAGCTTGATTTCTCTCCGCGTTTACAAATTTATCGTTCACTACTCACGTTACACTAGGTTAGGTTTTTGAGGGTGTTGTTAATCAAAAGAAGAAGAAAAAACATCTTTTGAATTTTATGTATAGCGATTTTGTTGGTTTTACTTTCTAAACACGTGTATACGATAATTAATTGTGTGGTGAAGAAATCTGCATAAATGTTGGACCCACGAACATTGTCTACAGTCTGAGAAGTTTGGCTGCGAACACTGAAGAGAGTATAGACATTAGACACAATGGGATCAGCCTGATATTTGCTTGCTAACAAACAACTGGCGACAAGATTGCGCTGTTCTCCAGTAGGCTTCTTGCTCCAAGACTGTTTGGCGTGGGACGCGCTACCCAGGGACGCTTTGAATCGAATGCAAACTTAGCATTATTGACAGCATGAGAGGATTGTGCGTGATATGTATCCAAGATTCCATGTTCGAAAAATCTATGATACGCTTTCCAATGTATCTAACTCTAAGCTCTTTGTGAAAGGTTGTTGAACATTGAATAAAGACGAGGGTTTGTTTGCTACTAGTTTCGGTGCAAGTTAATCAAAGACAATTGACACAGACGATGTTAAAGCGATGAGCACGAAGGTTTCTAGCCATTTTAGCCTGAAAGGATTACTTAATTCGCCGGATTGAGTCAATCTCAATGCTAGTGTATAATCGAGCTGTAATTGATCGCACCAATTTAAATTGGAGTTGTCGTTGCTTTCTGCATGATTACTGTGAATCGAATCGTGATTTTCCCTTGAGCTTCAAAAACGAACAATGAGCCCACCGTCGATCTCAAGTGATCTAATCAAGAGGATACTGAAATGACAACATTTTGGAAAATACGTTATTCGTATAAAGCCTCCTTCTACATTTGAATGAAATTCGGGAAATTCTATAAAGTGAACGAAGATGCCATTTGATATGGATTGGTTTTGCCTTCCAGATCATGTCAAGAGAAATGGCTTGAATGAAATTGGCATTTATGAATACCCTGCAACCACTGAAATGATGTTGTGGCCATCATCTCCGCCATGGCACATAAGCATGTTATTTGGCTTCACGCAGATTTTAGATGGAAATTTGGACTGGGACTTTGGACTTGGACTTTTGTTCATGCATTCATTCTAATAACCCAATAATCTACGTGGCCACTACTGCCATTAACATTGATGGCCTCATATAATTGTATTGTTATTTGAATGATTTCATTTTAGAATATTAGGAACTTCAACAATGCGACAATGCATATTTGACTATGATTCCAATGTAGGTACATCGTTTATTTTGTGTATATTATGTTTTGTATACAATGTCGCACAGGAAACTGCATGAGTGCTGTGTGGTGTCCTATATTTCAATCAATAATTATACGATTCAAGCGCTCCCATAGTATTAAACCACGTAGACTACAATAGACATAATGAAAGTTCACTTATGTGATACCTACTGATAAATGGTATTATATTTTGTGAAATGATATCATATTACAAATAAACGTCTGATTTGCATGTTCCTGTTCCATCAAACCTTACTCGATAGTACTTGAACTATTAATTAACCAACTAATTAATTCGTATTTTATATGTATGCTAAATTTTGAAAATTGCCTTTTCTTTTTGCTATCTGGAGAGTCGCTCAATTTTCAACGACATCATCGGCTGTCATTCAATTACTTGTAATGCAATTTTAAGTGAATCGATCTCGCTCAGAGTGCTCACACAATTAATTGTTATCTGAAACAAGTGACAGGTTGTTATTAACTCTTGAAATCGCTAATTAATAAACAGCTAGCTGGTAGATCGAGGTTAATAAATACATTTGGCGCAATCTCGATCTGCACGCGTGAGCGCTTTGTCTGATCGTTCTCCATCAGGTTTCTCGATTAATATTATAATATACAAGAGAAGATAATATAGAACACCAAGCTGATTTCACGAACTTGTGTGTAGAGGGGGGGGGGGGAGGAGTATCCGGATATGCCTGGGAGGTGGACAGGGATATGTTTTTCCCGGGGCCGTAGGATCTATGGCGGTATCGCGGGGAAAGGGTCGGGGGGAGAGGACTCAGATTGGGAAATGATGGAAAGCGGTTAGGAAAATGGAATGGTGGTATGAGCTGCTTACTTTTCAAACTCCTTTTTCACAGCAGACCTTAAAGATATATATAAGAGCCATTCTTTTGAGATCCAGGAAGCTCCTTACACTATTTATATAATATACTAACAAGGGCCCACGCATTGGAGGGTGAAACGTATAAAACTGAGAAAACGAGTTTTATGCTTGTTTAAGGGACGGAACTCGGTATAAGATTTAGACGAGGCGGAAATCGTTTGGTGGGTAAGCGTACTAACACTTTAATAATTGCGTTTCGGGTTTATCTTTGATACTTTCGGGAGGAATTTTGCTTCTTTTTATTGACCTGGCTTTGTGTAATTTATGTTTTCTGGCGTCTGACATTCAAGAAAGCGAAAGGGATCAAAATTGTTATTCTCACTTTCAACATCATGTGATACACAATACAATAGCCATGACGTATCTGGGGAATTAAAGGAAATCACCTGGAATTTTCAGCTGAGAAGAAAATTAAACATTGGCATTTACATGACAGTACCATTCACGAGATTTTAATTCACGGCTAAATCGTAATAATTCACAAGATTTTTTTATTTTAAGCGAGATTTCCGAGTTTAGTGCTAGTCTTCGGCGATTAGTCTTGATAGCATCGCGCGGTAATCTTTTAAAAGCACCATTTAGTCGAGATATTTTAATGGCTCGAGTGCGGAGCGTCGCGAGCAGAAGGGCTGAGAAATGAAATCAAATTACTCGCCGCGAATTTTACAATCCCACATTAAACGAGAACAAGACCACCGGATTACGGTGCGACTACGATGGAATGCCGGTAGCTGCAGCATTGATTTCGTGGTTTTGTATTATTTTCACCATCTGATTCAGGCGGATGGAGTAAGGTCCTCAGTAATCCAGATATCGAATAATGGATATAGACTTCGAGCTGGACCATTGCACGGCTATAATTTATCGGAATCACGGATTTTCACAGTGAATGTGGAGAAAATGGGAATGTTCCCGGCACATGGTGCAAACATGCTGCTTCAAATCCAGAACCAACCGCAATTTTGGAGAACAAAATTCCAAATTATTTTTAGATATTTTCCCGTCAACTGCTTGTCGCAAGAAACGTGATTATCAAGTTAAATTAAAGTACCTAAGTGACGTGAATAGAAAAGAGCTCGACCGGAAGACTCCCTCGTCAACTAATCGATCACACCAGCTGCAGATGTGTCGGCTCGGGCTATGATACTGTATTAGAAAACCATCGTCATTTGAGAAGCATTTAATTTTCCATCGATTCTCGCTGTGAATTTAGTGAGCCGTATAAGAAGCTGAAATACAAGATGCGGAACTAGCAAAGAGAGAGAGAGAGAGAGAGAGAGAGAGAGAGGGGGGGGGGGAGAGAGAGAGAGAGAGAGACATGTGGATTATGGGACATGCTGAACGATCCGCTCAACCGTGAACACGTAAATGAATATTGCATGCGCAATATTGTATCAACAAAGTACGGAAAGCAAAATCTGCATCGAAATTGCAGTTAGAATTGATTGGGAAATGGAATAGATGCACCATTTTATGTCCGTGGAGATATTGAAAACACAAGTGGAATCAAATTTTTAATTAATTGCAATTTTGTATTCTTTACGTTGCAGAATTCTCACAAGATTTCTTATTTTATGACACAAGTGGTCAGACTTACAGTAGTTTATAATGTGAATCAACCTTCACAAGAGAACTCCACTATAAACAAATTACTAAATAAATTACACTTTAATGATTTTGATTCAAACACAAACTTAAACCAAAAATCTAAAGCCTAAAATTTGTATCGATGATCTTGCGAATGCCCTTTATTGGCCAGCTGCAATTTCATTGAAATTAAAATATATACCTATATAATATAGTTGTTTTTACAAACTAAAAGCACCTTGGTAAGTTGGCACCACCGTTGTCAGCGGTAAATCCCGGTAAAAACGTCAACTCAGTCGTTGTCATTAAGGCATAACTGTGTTCGACAGTATCGCATTGTTGTGATCGGTCAGCGGAGCGCGATTTGGGATGACGAGAGGACCTCGGTTCGACCTCGAGCTGTGCCCGTGGTGAGGTGCTGGCCCATCGAACAATCACTGACCGTGCTATCAACTGTCCGACTTGCAAGTCGCATTCGGTGCGAGACCATCGCCCACATCGCCCACATCGCCCACCTAACATCGCCCATGTCGCAGACCATCGCCCGTTTATACCACCACGCGCTACAGACTTTATGGTAAAAACTCGAGTAAGTTAACTGTCTGCAATTTCTTATTAAAAATGTCTGCAATTTCTAAAAGTCACAAACATTAGCAGCATCTCAAAGTAATAAGTGCAAATGAGTAATAAAAATTAACATAATGTCATACCTACTCAAACAATCGCAAAGACTTCAAAGATACTTCATTTAATAAAGAGTCAATTCTAATGGACTGCTTCGCTCTAAATTGTTTCCGGGACAGATATTGTACACTGCGAATATTGTCTTATTGTGTGTAACACGACAAATTTCTACGTCTACTATGTATGAGTGTTGAATTCCACGTTGTACGGCGCTTAATTAAACTGAGATGCGTGGCAAGGAAGGACTGCAGTATTTTACTCACTCTCGTTGGAGGATGCCTGGAAAGAGATATGCACAATGTGCCTGAGGATCACAATCACGCGTGTACCTAAATCAGATTTTACGTTCTAGTTCCTGACGAGTACCGAAAGTCGAAACCTCTAATTAAGGTGGAAATAAAGCAGCCTATGAGGCGTTATGGGTGGCGAAATTTGTTTGAAAGGGTAACTTAAGTTGAGCCGCTCTCCGTATGACAATTGTTTGCAAAAGATACCCTCTTCCAGGAGAAGAGTAACTTCGGGGTGTACCTGAGCACCGGTGAAACTATTTGGCAAAGTCTTCCTTTTGAAATGCAGTGGTGTGTACAGGTGTAGGCGGTAGGTGTTTTCAGTTTTCAGCTGAATTACAGCGCGGCTTCAGAGGAAGTGCGTGAGGGAATTTAAGCAGGATCTTCGTGAAGGAAATTCGGTACGAAAACTTAGTTATAGGTTTTTTATACGATAAAAGAAAAGGAACATTAGAGGAAACCCATAAATATAAACTGTGTATAATGTATTTCATGTTGAACGAATTTCTGTAATAGTTGGCATGGTTTTATGAAACGCAAAAAGCCCAGATGAAAGGGAAAATATTTTTGAAACATGAAATAACAGTTTTCAGCGCTAAAAAATGTATGAACAAGCTTGAAAGTAATACTTAAGCACATTGTCTTTCACGCCAAAAACTCAAGTTCGCGTGGTTTTACATGAATAACATGCACATGTAAATTCCTTTGTAGGTTACATGTGCATGGCAAGTTGGAAAAGATTGCCTGGTGGTGCAGCGACTTGCAATGCATGTCTGCCGCGCATATTGCATACTCATCGGGCGTGTTAAGCTGAAGCATCCCGCGCTGAGAGAAAACTGAGATAAACTTAAAGAGATTTAGACTCCCGACCTCTTGAAAGCATGGGGCACATTGTTCTTGGGGAATTTTCCATCTGTAATGGGCGTTAGAAAATTCCATTATCGCTCCCACACACACACACATACCCATACACATCACACACACACATATTAATATATAGGTCATACATAATCTCCTTCCTGTTCGAAGCGAGCGCTGCAAAAGAAGAGAGGGATGGGCTGTTATTTTTATGTTATTGCAAATGTGACAATCGGAGAGATGTTGGTAAAAACTAAAAAGGGCAACAAATATTTGATCCGATTCATTGACTGTCCGCGAAGAAGACATTTAGATAATATATGCCTATAACTGGGATGATATTAATGCTCATTTCCCGCTCTCTCTATTTTCTCTTATAACTAAGTTCAAGGAGTATAAAGATTTTTTTGAAAAATTGGTAAACTTGGTGACATTCTTTTCAGAAAGCACTTATTTCTTATCAATAGTTACCCTTTCTTGAGCGTCTGATTTTCGGAATAGATTCTGATATTTTTCTCTCTGAAATCGTCTTTTCTTAAGATCTCAAGATGCATAGCTAAAGAGGCTTGAATTTTCCCGTGAGTTTCAAAATAGCTTTAAACATATATGCGAGCGCTGCTATGGATGTAACTTTGTCATATCAAATGGGGTACCTTAACAGCAAGCTGGAGGCATCCCGGAATTCGAGCAAGCTGATAGCGCTATGAAAATAGAATCGCCTTTTCCAATACCTCTCGCATAAATCGCAGAGATAAGTTATTTCGGTGGAAATATTTATTGTGACATTCACGAGCGCAAATTCTCGTGTAAGAAAAGCTTTGCTTCATTGCCATGAGGTTGATAACTGTCATGAACTTCTCTGGACGTGGTTAGCTAAAAGCGCTTGAAAAGAACACCGAGTGAACTATAGCTATTTTCTGTATTTTACAGGTGTCATATAGAACAATTTTCTCTTGACTTTACGTATATAAAGGGAAACTTGTTTATTTCAAGTGTAAAACGACGAAAATAAATATCCCTGTCATGTTTATGTACCGGTGATTGAAAACTGTAAGCCACGCTTTAGGTATCAAGTTGTCGAAAATTGACTTACAAATATATGTTCAGTTCTCTGGATTTCCTTGAAAGGCATGTTTTTATCAACCCTTTTCTTCAATAATCCCCGATTCGTTGACGTACGTATCTCGTGGACCTTGCTTTCATTTCGCCCTCTCGATCTATGATCACAAAAACACGAAAAATCAGTGCGTTTTTTTCCTGCGAGATCGAGAAATTTGAAGTGCCCACTTTTTCCAGCCGTACCAAGAACCATTCCTTGGCGAAAGGTATAAGGGTCTATCGAGTTGAGCGCAAAACCTTTAAGCCCCAAAGGCCTCAAGCGACTTGGCTCGACGTGGTTGCAAGGCGAGTGGCATTTTCGACGTAGATTTACAGGCTCATGTCCGAAGATGAATTCTAGGCCATTTTGAAGAGGGGTGGCTACTCGCTGACCCGTGCGTGTGTCATCTAACTGGATTAAACTGATGTTGTTGTTGTTGGTTGCGAGTTGAAATTGTTTTAATAAGGTTGTGTGAAGGGTAGAAACCCCTCGACAAGCTCACTTGACTAATTTATTATGGTCGATTTAGGTAGCTTGTTGAATATTTTGATATTTGATATTTATTATATTTATTATTTACAGCCTTCCTTGGAGCACGTGCATAAAAAAGTTTTTCAAAACGAAAACATTTTTTTCTATTTTGACCTTGAAATTATTCTTTCCTTTGTCACGTACAGTGTACCAAGTTTAATGGAGTAACTTTGGGTTGTTGGTAAAATAAAAATAAGATAACGAACAATAAGATCAAAGCTCAAGATGTTCGGAACAACAAGTCGCGGTTCTCAATCCAAACAAAAACAATCACGGAAAACGCTGATCGTGAATAGAGAAAAAGTAACCGCTTAGAGCTGTTTGGTGCATCCCCACCAAGGCGATGCGCTTAATATGTTCTAACGATGTCGTTTTTCTTGTATTTTTATGAATTCAAGTTATTTCAGAGGAAACATTCCTTGGACTAACATTAAAACTAAACAATAAAATATCGTGGATTCGAACATCCTACAACTGACAGTTAATGAAAGTATTTCGGCCGCCATTGCCAGCAAAACGTGATCGAATATTGTATTGCGAATGTCACGTAATGTCGCCCAGAGTGAAGATGCATTGTACACCACGAGCATTGTGTCTAGAGACATCTGTCATCTCCTGTTGCTGTTATAGCAGTCCTGTTCACGTCATCAGGCAGGTCAATATTTCCTCTCGTCTCCTGTTTATTCTTGGCCCCGGTGAGACGATTCCAGCTGGAACGGACATCGAGTGTTTTGAATTATCTACGCACTTGCTTAAATATTCCAAGTTACCTTTGCTGCTTTAACTTGCTGCTTACCTATACTTGGTTCAGCTCTTCAAATTCTCATTCGACACTTAAGTGTATGCTTACGTTTGGGGTGAGCAAATCGTAATCGGTTTTGCATAAATGATAACTTGATCGATGTGACATTGTTTCATCATGTTTCATCTTGAAGCGACTCGTGTGTGGACTGTGGATCATGGATCTGTCTGAGAGAGCTTGAAACTGCCAAGAAGCACGGCACTTGGTTTTGCGAAACTCTTTTAGTTGTTAATGGCTCAGCCGTTGAAGATAAGTGACCCATCAGTGTACAATAGCGAGTCGTCGGTTTAGGAAGGACATACCTACATATATTTCGAATACTTTTTGCGTCTCAGATTGAAAATGATTCTACTTCTCCAGTGAAGCTGGTCGTGACGCCCAACAGACTCGGGTGATATGGAATGAAGGGAAAGGCACTTTGCTTTGATTATAAATTCATTTAATGCAAACATTATTTTTGAAAAAAGTCCACGAAAATCGTCAATTTTTAAAAGTGCCACGTTCTTTGAATAATATTTCTTGTAGTGAGTTTCTGATAATCTACACTCTATAGTCCACAACACAGCTTGATATTTTTTTATATATAACGTGTTTGTGTTTCGATAATTTGAAAGAACGCAAAGAATTTTGTTTCCAATTTCCTCAAAGCTGTCACTTTATCATACTTTTACCCTTTTGAATTGCTTTCAATACTTTTGATTGCATACTAAACTTGAAAAATCGACAAGAATTTTACTTCGAAAATGTCTATTCTTAGCTCAGTTTATTCCTTCTGAAAGAAAGCCTCGCCATTCCGATTTCCTGTTACACCAACGACATTGTAATGCCCTGATATATCTAACTGATATCTCAAGCAATGCAAAGGACACTAACTTGACATTTTCTTACATGAAATTCTACCCATTCTTTTCATCCGGAGAAATATTTTGATCTTTGTGCACGAGGATGAAATGCGATGGAAAGCCTTGATAACAACCTTGGGACACGAGTTGTTCAAAGTCATTGTTTACGAAAGCATCGAAAGTTCAATTTTAGTACCAGAGAAATAAATGAAGCGTATGGGTTTTCTTCGCAGAAAAAAAAAGTTGTTCAAATAAAAATGCCATATTTCTAAAACATATATATATATATATATATATATATATATATATATTTTTTTTTTTTTTTCAAACAGTAATTCTTGGAGGAACAGTTAGTTCAGATGATTCAATAATATTATAAGGATACCTATACGTTCACAGAAAAAAAGGCACATCGGATTCTACAGCTTTCGGAGAACAATTTGAATCCTAGTTGTCAGAAAGTCATAAAGAACAACAGTATCGCGGAAACTTCAAACGCTTCTTTTTTATTTTTTATTTTTATATGAGATAGTCTTATCTTTAATTTCTATCTGCGCTGTCTTAAAGTGTCCTGAACAATAAAACTTTTTTGACCTTTTCTACTTGCATCTCTTGACACCGTTCTTGTCAGATCGAAGATGAAATTTCTCAAGTATTTCTGCAATTCTAGGATCAAATTACAAAACTTGTCTGCAAATATCACGACAGTATACGAGTACAAATAAAGCAGTCATATCCATCGCCTGCTCATTTCACCACGAGGAAAGCAGGACTTTTAGGATCAAATGACGAGAAATGGTGAATGGTGTGAGGAGGTTTTAGTCCGCTAGGCTCTTGTGAAAACTTAAAGTTTTTAATGAAAATAAAATAAATATAGTAATAAGTTCCTCTGGGTTGACACTGACAACCGCTCTGTCTGAAAGTATTTTGCTAAAATTTTAATAGGATTGTCTACTCACGTGATGGTAGAAATGAAAAAAAATCATGGCGAGATTGTTACAAGTGGAGATGGTTAAAAGTATCTCATGTATGATTAAATGAAGTCCCCGTTTCAAAGGAAATTAATTTAATTATTGGAATGCTTATTATATCATCTTATTTCATTGCAAAATTGCCGATTTTAGTAATTCCTAATATCGTATTTTGTATATAAAAAAACACACGGTCGTATGCTCTCTCTAACGCTCAAAAGCTCGATGATATCAAAGAATTTTCAATTGCCACGTTACACTGCTTTTGGTCTAAGCAATAAAATTTGAATTTAAATTGTAATTGCTCTAAGATTTACATAAAACAATTCATTACACTATATTGGTCCACCACTTCCAGCGTTAAATACATAAACCATCATTGACACGCTCACAAGAGCCCGTCGATACAGCGGGGTGCGGTTAGAGTGACCCCCACATAACAGTTCAAAATGAACGCGAACCGAAATTGGATGCGTTCACTGCGAGATCTAAAGGATTGCCACCATATAGATGCAAATAGGCGCAGTCGACAGACGGCCGAACATTGATGGAATACTCAAGCATGGCTTCAAATACAAGTCGCCGCTAGAAAATGTGATTTCCATGGAAAATAGAATCAAGGCTGCGCGGTGCTGGTTCGCCTCCGAGTGCTAGAGGAAGGCCGTGTGCTGGGACTGGATGCGCCAAAAAGCGTGACCTTGAGCTGGACACGGCACCTCCACCGATGATATTGCGTTGTGCCGTTGACACAGGTTTTTAGAGGCATGCGATTATTTTCAGTTATGTTCTCTATACAAAATATTACCTATCTGTTTATCAAGTTAATATTAACTCTTTATGTTCAAAGAAATTTATTTCTATACCAGATATAAATAATCAGAACTCAGAAGTAGACCAGCATGTTTTGTGTGAGTGCTTAGGTTTTTTGTTGTTGCTTTGTCTGCCCAATTGGATTTTATTTTCCCCAAAGAATGGACATTTTGCTTGCGTGTTGTATTCCATTTATTATAATATCATATCGTTAAAAATATCATTTTAGCATTATATCTGTTTGAACTTAAACGATCCTATTTCTCTACTATACTTTTATTATTAAACACCATTTGTCTATAAAAGAATAATAAAAATAAAAAGTAACTTAAAATTAGTGCTGTTGTCTGGGTGTTTGACTGTCGGCCATCTCCACAGCTCCCATTTACAGATGGATCAAACTATAATGCAAATCTCGTGAGCCACAACTAATCGTACGGATGTGAATCAGAGCATGAAATGCGGATATTTATGTTTGTCCTTCTCGCGAACTGTTAATTGAAATGGGTCCCAGTCCCACCACTTCCTTCGTCCATGCAGCTCCCTCTGGCCCCGAGGAGCGAGAGGGACTTCGCAACACTCTCCCGTTGGAGGGAGAGAGACCACTGCAATGTCAAGCTCTTTCGAAAATTGCACGTGACAGTGCAATTCAGTCTCTAGTGGTCCAGGTTAAACTTTTGTTTAACTTTAAGCTTGTATTGAATTTTGAAATAGATTGACGTTTTGCAATATCATTTAGTGCTATACTGGCAATTTAGTGCGCATAGGGAGTTATTACAGCTGGCATATTTGTATGGCTCTAAGGAAGAGGCACCGAAATTACCAGAATAATAATGGAGCGTGGAGCCATTTTTAACACACCGTCGCGTAATTACTATTTTTCTCAATGCTTTATTAAAAAAGGCAGAGGCACTCAGAGGGGGGTATGTCATGTAATTTCTTGCAAGGAAAATATCTATATACCCTCTGGAGTTTTGATGAAGTATTTTCTTTCTTTTCCGCCATGATCATGAGTTTCATCATGAGTTTGGTATAACCTGTGATACTTTGTTTGCTTGCTAGACAAAAAAGTAACAAAGAAATAAAGTGTGAATAGATAGATAAACAGCAAATAAAATCGGGTTCAGTATATCTGTCAATAACCAATCCAACTCTGAAATGTTTCCCGAACTTGGGGAAGAAAAGTTTTTATCAGCGTGTGTCCAGACTGGAACTCGATCAATTGAATATTGCTCTCTGCAGCGTAGCAAACTAATCAAATCAAATGGCATGGTTGAGGATTTTTTCAATTCTTGTGCAGAAACATATAGAATCCAATTGATTTGTGTTCAAACAACGTGAAATAGAATTTTATGAATGCTCTTTTTTGATTAGAGTTAGTTAGTTGCCCATGAAGCTACCTGCTGATAAATTTAACTTTGCATTATAAGTGGTGTGAACTCTACTCAAATGAATCAAAATTGGTGCTAGAAAAAAATAATGACGTTTAGGTTTGGAAAAAATGGCGTCTTATAAATAGGACGTTGGGCAACATTTTTGGGAGGCTAATTTGTGTACATAAAAATAAAAAAAAAGGACGTTGGGCATTTGGGTTACATGGATTTGCCATGTATGGGTATTACGGATATCAGTAAGTTGTTGGATTATTTTATTTTATCCTTTAGTTTTACAAGTTTTATCATGACATATTGTTTTGCATGTTAGTAAAATTGAAATAATTTTAATCGTATAGTAGAAAACCTTTTTTTGTACGGTACATTACGCAACCTCGCTGACACACTTGTGGATGTGACAAATGCAACCTGGGATTGCACGTGAAATGTTTTATAAATAGGTTTCAAAATAGGTTTTCTGCAATTCGATTCAAAATTATTTCAATTGTACTAACATGCAACAAAATAGGTATATCTTGATAAAACTTGTTAAAATATAGGATAAAATAAAATAATCCAACAAATTATTGATATCTGTAATACCTTGTACCCGATATGCCAACGTCCTATATGTACGACACTGAAGTTACTAGGCTGTAACTCTTACAAATGTAAACACTAACACATTTTTTTAAAATTTACCTCATTTGCATCTTATTTTGGAACTAAAAACCAATGAAACAATTTTCAACATAAAAATTGTCTAAATTATATAGCATTTTAGAACTCATGACGTACTTCGACGAAAACACGAGTTTTGTGATATGAACAAAACGCAGAAAAAAATTGCCTGCCATAAAATAAACGTATGTAACACGTGAAATTCTCAGAAAAAATTCCTAATTAACCGTCCTACGTGTAGGACGGTGAGCATATCTGGGTTAAGTAAAGTTAGTAACTCTTGATTCAAGGCAATGTTTCCATATGAGCGAGAAATAAAACAAATGATACCATTTTAACAACAAATCCACTTACCTATAAAATTCAACAAGCACCGTGTTCTACAACTTTATTGTGGTTGTCATATTGTAAATGACTCATGTGAAATAAAAGACGCAATATTTGTTATGTGAAAGGGAACTGCTTGAAAATGGATACATTTATGAAAGGTAATATTATCTTCAGACAATGAGTTCTTTTCATCTCCAAAGCTTTTAACCACATTCTGCTCAACCCGCGACTGTGCGACTTCAGACAGATGGAAGATATTTCTTAAATATCTCCGTAGCTCCGTTTCGCGCACTCTTCTGGAAAACTGCGAGGTCTTTGCGTTTGACGAGCGACGATCGAACGCTAAATAGATCTATAAGAAATCGAGTTTCAGACGAATCTTGTAGTATATAAGACCACACTCAATTCAGTACGCTTTCGGAGGGAAATGTTAGAGTTTCATATCGAATGCGATTTAGTTTCTTTTCTTTAAGAATTGGACTTCAGAAATAGATGATGGATGCGAGCGGTCTTATAGTCGAGGATGAGGCTGCGAGGCAAATGGTTCCCTTCGGAGGACCAGCTGACATCACGCGCAGCTCGCAGCAGCGCAGCTATAAAGCTCAGACGAAGCCCACATGGACTGGTAAAAGATGGGCACTGACTTTTCACACTCAAAACACGCATTAAAATGTCCGGACGCTGGAATATTTACAAGAAATCAAAAGAAAACTTTGCTGTTTTAGCTGACACTATAAACCGTTTCAGCAAGCGCCTGATATTGAATAGTGTCGTGTTGAAGACCCGCTAAAAGAAGCTTTTCCGTTGGAAATGCGTGGTTTATTAGAGAATGATGGAGCATCACGACTTGGACGTGGCGATTTCTGTGGTGTTTATATTACGTCGTGATTGACTGCTACTTCCCGAATGATATTACCTATAATGTTTTGTAGATTAATAATATTTTGCTTTATATACTTTGACGTGTCGCCCCACGTAGTGTCTTCTATCGTCTAACAAATCATTTTAGCTGCATTCAGTTCGCTTCCTTATTCTCTTCTAAATAAACTTAAATATTTTGTGACATGGCATAAAACTAAAATAACTTAGAGGAGTTTTTCGCAGATGATTTTGTGTATTTACATAAACATTTTTATTGATGCACCTTCCAAAGACTTGACATATAATTTTGGGTAACAGTTAATATACCTATATTTATGTGTCGTGTGATTTCTTGCACACATTATTGTTTAATTATACATGAATTGATTTACATTGAACATGGCAGTATATAATATCTATAATATTAAAATATGCAGTAATACTACAACACAAGTGCGACAATGGTGACTAGAATTTGATTGAACATACATTATGTCAGTTAATCACATCAAAATATACTTTTATAGAATATGTACAGACAAGTTCATATACATTTTCACATTGTTCCAATACCCTCCCCCCCCCCCCCCCTCTCCACCGCGATAGACTCGTGCCCACGAGAAGAGTTTCCAACGCCTCACAACAAATCGAATTATCTTTTCTTTTTCCGAAAGTCTACATTTACACAGCACCCGAAAATTCACTCGAGTGACAGTAATCAGTTTATGAACAATGGTTTTCGGTATTTTTCCGACAACACGTCGTCATATGTTTGAGATTGTACATGTTAGCATACAAAGTAAACGTGCAGACACACACCACGTCACGCCATGTCACGTAAATTTAGTTGTACGTAGCAATTCGCTCAGCTTTCTTTTTGCCGTCCACATCGACAGCACCCCCTAGGCCGTTGCCGCCGTTCATGACCGTGGTGACGGTTACATCTTCTCGGTGCTGCATCAACAGCTGTTGCGGGTGTCGACGCACGGTGCTGTGGGTTTGGAACTGAGCCATGCTCGTCGAGTCCCAAGTAGACTTGGAGTTAGCGCGTCGCGACGCCGCTCTGTTCGACGCGTTCAAGCTCATCTGGCCACCTCGGCAGTTGCCGTTCGTTTCCTGGTCCCGGAAGAAACAGCAGAGCAAGTAGCGGTTGAAGTGCTTGCGGAACGCACCGCTTACGCAGTACAACGCGATGGGGTTGATGCAAGAGTTGATGAAGCTCAGACAGAACGCGATGATGCGGAACGTGTGCCAGTAGACGTTGTAGTCTTCGTTCATGTTCGGGTTCGTGTGGAACCAGATCATGAACACGTGATGGGGAAAGAAGCAAACGGCGAAGATCAAGACGAAAGCCAACACGAGCTTAGCCACTTTTCTGCGCGCGCGGATTTGGCGCACCTGCCCGTGCATTTCGCCCGGAATGTTGTGCGTGCTGTGGATCAAGTGGCGGGCCATCATCACATAGAAGAATCCGATTATGAATAGGGGAATGGTGTAGTAGACGAAGAACTTAGTGATCACACTCACTTTCGGGTAGATTTCCCATTCGATCGGGAAGGGGTAGCAAGCCACGAGCTGTGGATCGTCGACGGGGATGTCTTGAAGATGTGTGAAGACCATCGAGGGGATTGCGCAGATCAGGGCAAAGATCCAGATGCTGATGGCGGTGATCACTGTGAACTTGGTCGCTCGGCTTCCTCCGCTGTGCAGTGTGCGCATGGGGTCGACGATGGCGAAGAAGCGGTCAGCACTCAATGCAGTCAGAGTAAACACAGAGACACCGATCGAGATGTCCTTGACGCTTTCCGACACTTTACAGATGAGTTCACCGAACGGGTACGAAGGAACCGTGTACGCAGTTGAAGTGAACGGCACCGAAGCCACGATGACCAGGAGGTCTCCGACCGCCAGACTGAAGATGTATGTGTTCGGTACGTTGCGCATATTACGGTGACGCAAAAAGATGACGATCAGAGCGCCGTTGCCGAGCACCCCGACGATGAAAATCGTGGCGAACACGATGGGCACGATGTAGGTCTCTGGTCGCTGCTCGTACGGGATGAAGTCTTCCGTTCCGTTTGCGCCCGAATGGTAATCACTGATGTTGACCACCTCCTCCATCGTGGCGCGATTAAAGGTATTGGCGCGGAAATCGGAGGCGATGTGACGCCGACGGCGGTTTAGGGCGCCTGTCCGGGGGTTACTTCCAACGAACCGTGTTTTGCGTCGAGAAGGGTCAACATGCGTGTCTTTTCGGGAAATGTATTCTTGGAGCGTGAGAGATCACTAATACATCCTACGCGTTGCCTCCTCTTGTCTTGAACCAGGTGACTGCTCGTAGGTTTCTTAGAAGTGAGTTTACCTGGAAATACAAAAAAAACATTAGCGAACATTGATTTTGAATGTGTCATCTAGCTATAGGGCAAAAATAGCATTTTTGAAATGGCCTGAATAATTCAATTCAATTAAAAGTCACTCAAAGAAATTAGACTTGTTGATTTTGGATCGATATTGTGGATATGTACATTTCAAAGACTGTAATAACAGTTTGTAATATTCATTCGCGCCGTGAAAGCTAATATATAACTATACTTCTGACTTTGAGTATTTTACGCCATTAGCGGGCGACGCTGACGGCTGGGACGTCAACATTTATCCAAAGAAATGAAATCCAACGTTTCAAAGTGCTGGGTGAGGATAGAAAAGCACACGAGTCCCAGAAATATTGAACTTGATTACGTAAACAATAAGGAGGTGACGGCAAAATAAAATAGGCATCAATTTAAAAAATGTTTTAAGAAGTTTGAGTTATAGTTTCGGATCTCCAATTTTCCGCAAAGCAATTTGATCATTGAACTTCAATTTGATTCATAGTACCCCATGATATGAAATCGGTATGCAGTCCAGCATGCAGTTCCACTTTGAATCAATGAGCATAGAATTTCCATATTGACTGAAATTACATTTCTCATCAGGCTTTCCCTGCCCATGAAACCTGGCATGTTTTTGTGTGTTTTTTTCCAATGATTGCCAAATGCTGTCTAAATAACACGCGACTTTAAAAAATACAAAACTTGGAAACAGACATCCACGTGGGAATGTGGATTTTCACTTGTTCGGACTTATTTTTTACGTTCATATTATAGAATTTAGGATAGGTGTTTTGTTGCTGAGCGAATACACAAATAACAAACTGCTGCACCCCGAATTTCTTGCCAAACTTGAAATATTCCATGCGTATTGCGAGGGCGGTGTTAATTTAGTGTGGGTACTGCCAACTCAACAGCTTTGTTAGCTTTACATTGGCGGCTTGTTGTGCCTTGCCTTGCAGGGCTAATTTTACTACGTTGTTACAACAAGCTTTCTCGACAGGCGAAGAGACAGAACCAAGATGTGTTCCCTATTCACAATGCAACCTGATATCGTTTAACGTCATGTATAATGATATTTACATTGATATCATTTACACAAAAAAAAGTCGTCACAGAAAAGAAGTTATAATATGCAAACATAAACGTCGTATAGTCAGTGTCGCTTCCTCAAACTGTTTGATTGATCAGGTATTATAAATTGAGAGGCTCCATTACGTATATAGCGGTGCGTTACATTAAGGCTATCATGATCATTATGATGCGATTCTGATGATCTCATTATAATATTATGTTAAAGTTGTAAAACGGAAGTAGGTCGTTCTATTTTCAAAACGACTCCAGATATGCGAAGAAATGAAAGCCGGAAAATGAGACGTTGAAGATGACTTGAATTGAATATAAATCATATATTCTTCTGGGGAAATTGACCGCTCTTCTTACAAAGAATTGCGCGACACTTGACAAGTACTACGTATGTACTACGTCTAGTGAAGTAAAGTCATTGAAACTAAAATGCAGAAAACTAAACTTATAGAGAACGAAAACGGTCTTGAATCAACAACAGCAGCGCGATGTTGGCAACACTTGCTGGCGACGGATTCGCCCAATTAGGACCCCTCGCCGTCGGGTGTTGGACTTCAGAACAAGCTTCCTACCAGGTCAACTAATTTCCCACAGTAATTACCAATTAGTGTAACATCCCATTACCGGTAATTATTTAATGGGGGTGGATGTTTGATCATAGTGGTCTCCAAACATTAATTTATACTTTCAATTTTTTAAATAAAAATTTGAGAAAATTACAGTGATCAAGACGAGCAGTGATCAGAAACCGTATTGTACGTTATTTTGAGTTATTTTGAACAAATATATCCGCGCCGTAATGAAGTGACAATGAATTATAATTTTCCTGACAACATTTTGCATATGACAGAGCGATGCCAGACGAATAATTATCTGCTTGAATTAATGGCCAGCCCCGAGCCCAACAGATCGAGATAAATTAATTGAAGTACAATATGTCACAATCGTCCATTCTCGAGCTGAGTTTGCTGCATTTGCTGTCACAAATGTTCTTTCGCTGCCGTAAGAAGTCAGTCTCTCTTTTATAGTTCTATAAAAGTAAAAGCTAACAATATTATTTCTAAATAATATTTTTATCTTTCGAATTATTTTGTAATCTGCAAATAATACCGCCGGAATTTCAACATAAATTTCCACCCTTATACATCAGTTACAACGCAGAAAACATCAGCTTTATTCAGCGCTTGTTCTTTGAAGTTGTTTGCTCTTCAGCTTTTTATGCTTGAACCTAGTAGACGTGAAATGTATGAATGCATCTCAGCGACAATGTGTGGCACAATTAGCCGGCGCCTCTTTCAGCCTTCCGCCGAGCTGGAAATCAAGCTGCAAAGACTGCGTACCAGCGACACATTCGCACAGTGTTTATCACCTTTTTTTGCAATTGCGTCGTACAAAATGAGAATGGTTTAGCATCTAGTGCATAAAGGAATATAATTATTTATGTTTCAAATGTAATGCCTTGCACATTTCAGAACGACTGCCGTCTAATTTGTGTGACAAGAAATTACAAAGACGTGTCATCTCTGCTCCGTTTCGAATAACACAAACTGTCACCAAAATCATTTGCAGCGATAACCCTTGGCGATGTAATATTCTAGGGAAATGGGAACATAACCAGAAAAATGTTGTTCACTCTTTTGTTAATTCAAAGATAATACAGCGCCTAATTTTCTTCATAATGAGCATCTGCTTACAACGCATTTTAATTAATCAAATACCTCCTTATAGCAACGTAGAGTGGAAAACAGTTGGTTTCATGATTCAAAACTTAGCTAACAATTTCGTTTGAAATTTCCCATAATTTTCATTAGGCTGAAAGCATTTTTGTTAGCAAAACAGATGCGAGCCTCATTATAATTGGATGCTTTTTAAAATACACATTAACTGCGATGGCATCAAATCAATGAACAATTAACTTCTTATGACAAGTGTCCACCCAGTGTAGTTAGAAAAGTCTGCTTTTTTTCTACCCACACTTGCTGCTTATAGTAAAAGTCATCACGGTATACGCAATATGCAAAGTGCAATTAGTGGTAATTCAGGTACAGCATGAAGGTACGAGGTCAAACGTGTTTGAACGGTGGGTAGGGGGAGCTCGTTCAAGCAATTAGACAGCTACCCCCGCCCATTAAGCCCACGATTAAAATTATTTTGCATCATTAAGCAAGACATACCCCCATCTAACGACGGTTTTGTTTCGACAATCCCTGAAAGAGTTATATTCAGGTAAGATCGTAATTCGAACTAATAACATCAGTTGGGGAATATACGGAAAAGTGTGATGATGAGTACTTATTTCCTGACGAGTTTTCTTCTGGCTATTTCGCTTCCAATCAAGCAGCTCAGTACTGTGGTTCATATAATATTTTAGCACATCATTAACGAACTGAAAAGAATTGATTTCATTCTGTTTTAGAAACTCGCAGTGAAGTTGTGAATTGTTTCGCAGCTGGTAAATTTGAAAGTTTCGTTCATTAAAGTTCGTGTTTTAAAAGTTGGATACGTGGATTGTCATAATAATTGCAGCTCACGCTCCAAAAGTTAGCAAACTTACAAGACAAAAAAATCGTGAGCATTGTTGCAGTTGCCGCTGCAAACGGAGAGTGTCATAAGTGCCTTATAATAAATGGTCCGGATAGAAATTGCATTCACGTGTCAGTAAATTACCACGTGTACCACAGAGGCTTATGGGTTACTTGATGTATCACCGTGCTGTGCTGTTGTTACGGATAAGCAGTTTTGTGTGCTTTCAAAGTATTGGTTGGTCAAAATTGCCAGGCCACTGTGGCCGTTATTATATCATAACTTACGTAATATATCGTACATAACAACTTATTTATACCCAGTCGTTCAGCAAAGAAAATCGGATCCTCGGAATTTCCACGTTTAATTGAATTGAATTGCGATTAATTAATTACTCGAGACTAAAACAATAAACGCATGTCTAATCATTTTCGCTTTCGGAAACGTAATTTCAATCTTATAAATGTGCAATAATGGAGCAGTCGGATGAAAAGACGTGAATTAATTGACTGAAAGTTAATTGAATGCACGGGTTGCGGAAGCATAAAGTTGCAAGTCACATGCTTTATTTATTATAATTGCGACTTTATTAATAAATTACAGTCTATTCTTCTATTCAAGAGTTGATGATGCACTTTTGCAATTAACGTTTTAAAATGAGGAGCACATTTTAGTTCACGATTCATCAACTAAGCATAAACATTGTCTATCTGAGATTTGAAATTTAGAGCTCACATTTATAACCAACCGTCGCGCGACAAAATTGCTCCGAAGGAAATGACTGCTAAGAGTGCGGGTGGAAAAGTACCGAATGACATTTTAGTGATGCTCTCTCTGGCTTTGGTGTAATGAAATTTCACGTTGGATTACGGTAGGAAAGCCGATATTTTTATTTATATCGAAAAAATTCTTATTAGGTCACGAAAATTGCATGTGAGTATGTGGCTCTAGCCGGACGATGTCGGCTATTTCGTTTCAAAATAATAACGACATAACTTGGTTTTCCTTTACGATGTCGCTGGTACATGACCGGCAATCATGATCAGTCCAGTACGACTCAATTCCAACCAACACTTTATGAGCTCCATGACGTTTTCACATGACAACCTAATTCATTTTACAATAATAATTAACTTCAAAGGTAGAGTGTTTTTGGTGATAGGTTATAGTTAACTATATAAGTATAAAACCCTAATAACTACGCTTACTTACTTATTCAAAACAAATAGGTCTTTGGACCTAATTGTAATATGAGCGAGCAGAATGGAAAATGTTAGGGAATATCAAAATTCAAAGCTATGCTCACGAATTGTCTGTTGAGAGTGCAGACAAGTAAGTGTGAACACAGTGCATGAGTCATAGACATGCAATGCAACACTGAAACTAGGTGAATAATTTTCAAATTTGAGACTCGTTAAGGTATTGCTATGTATGTCAAAGAAATTTCCCATATTCTGATGCACATGTGTGTTTAAATATTGGAATCTTATAGTGTCTTTAATAACTCACAATTTTTTTACCTCTCATAGCGCGGAATATCTCGACGCTGACCATAAACACCTTGTTTATTGAGCGGTGATAATATTACGACACGTCTTGCGAGCCTTGACGAGGATCAAATGAAAGATATTAATCTTCCTCCGTTTCTTGCGATGCGACGGAAAGGTCAAACTCATATCGTACGTTTCATACGTCCCACTGTCATGTGAAGGCAATTGGAAAATCATATTTTCGTGCCAATTTCACTGTATGGTCAGAGATCATTTTCAAATCTCGAATTCCGAAGGGGTTGACATTTTGACAAAACTTCTTTTCAGATGAATTGCGAAGTTAGTAGCAATTTGTTTTTCTGTGGTTTCGTTTAGTGTTGTATCAAGGAAATTCTGGTCTTCTGCAGAGCGAATTAAAATAGCAATTAAATTTAAACGAGCAGTTTAAAAATAAAGCTGGGATAACAGCCGGCGGTAGGAGCTGTTCTTTAAAAGGTTTTTAAAGCGTGTGTATCTTACTCCAGATTGCTGATAAAATGTTAAATATGTGACAATTAAAATATTCACCCGTAAAGGTAATCTCGAGATTTCAGTAGATTAATGATGAAATTAATAAACACTCATCATGCTCATTCGTACACAATTGGTCCCTGGCTTTTACAATCTTCTGCGAGTCAATCAGGACCTATTTCTGCTAATACTCTTGTCAATTAGATGCATCGCCTATCCAGTATCCATTATCAATACTAATGGACAGCGAACATGGAACCAATTTAACCCCTAATGGACCATGTTACAGTTAAATTCGCCCCCATCTGCCCGAGGATAAAGATCAACAATTCACGTGGAGTTCGGTCCATCTGGGATCGAGTTTAGAGACATGGCAGGAGATAAAGTTTTGATAGTTAAACGAAGTTAGCAGAGAAAGATCGTGCTGATCTGTGGGCTTCTCTATCTCTCTAAGAGAGCTCGCAAGTCAAATTGGTGACGACTGGGGCCAGACCAGACTATCACGCAGATGTACGTGATCCTACTTGGTAAGAACCCCAATAATAAACCCACCAAAGCCTCCCCGGTGGTTGATAATGGAATTGTTTCTTTCCAAGAAACTCATTCAAGTCCAATTATTTGTTTTAAGAGAGATGTCGCTATGGCGACAGCTCATAGGCCGGTTGTTGATAGCTCGAACTTTTCACAGCTTCTTTCGTCAAGTTTCAAGTTACATTACTAAAGTGGCTTTTAGAAAGTCTTTCTAAATTATTACTGTTACACAGTTCCTCTCATTTTTAGCTGGTAGAACTGTTGCAGGATGGTGGAAAGAAAAGCTCTGTGGAGGGAGTTTACTGTGACACTGATTAACATTAATATTTGACTTATAATACGCTCAAGAATGGCAGAAGTTTTCAATCAGTTTTATCGAAATAATGAAGGATTAAAAATCAGAAGACGGTTTATAAAATCTCCCATAGACTCCCAGGAATTTCAGATAGAATGATATTTTGGAATTGATTAACGATGAACAATGACATACCAATAGCCAAGGAAAAAAATTAATTACGAAAGTACTCTCACCGCCCTCAATACCCCCCCCCCCCCTCTCACCACTCTGATGTTCCCAATCTCCTTTATTTATAGTAAAGAAGGTCATGGACCGTTACTGACCTTGACGGAAAACATGGCTCCTCCACAACCCAACATTGTCGGTGGAGGTGCCACGCCATCCTCCAAGGTCAAGTGCACAAGAATCGCCTTGTACTTGAAGTAACCGCAAGAAGTGGCCAAGCCGTTGGTTTGAGTCTCTTTCTTGTTGCAATTTACGGCTGGATTCGCTTATTTTTGCTCGCTGCGTGATTCATGTCAGCATGTAAACACTTCTGGATGCACACGGGCTCACATATTTTAACAAATTATTATATAAATACGTTTCAGCCGGATTCCATTTATTGCACAACATTTATTTTTGGAGTCACATGTATCAATTGTGATAAGAAAAATCGAAATAATTTAAACAGAGGTAGCGTTTTGTTTGTAATTACTTCAGCACTGCACAGGGGTAAAATAGTACAGGTAATCTAATTGTGCAATTAGTGGCAGGTGATCTTAGCATAAGTGGATGCTTACGTTCGCATCTAACATTGAGCATGACTCGTTTTTCTTGGACAGTTAACAACGCAAATGGCCAGCGAGTGCAATTTCAATTTTACACTGGTGATGCTCGATTTATAGAAAGCATCATGCTACCACTATAATATGTCGGTTCTGAAAAAGTGATCATTTACTAATTACGAGAATTAATTTAGTCAGTAACAAAGCGGCGTGTTTGCTCAATTTTAATCTCTTCATGCCGAAAACAGAATTAGTTATTAAATGGGCGTTGCATAATTATTCCACCCGCTTTGACGTAATATGCCTCGTAATGAATCTCGCGAAAGATTAAATGTCATTCACTGGTCACAAGCGAACGAATGCCTTTTTAGTTTTTACCACATTTAGCCTTTCTGCAGCTGTTTTCCTCCACATACGTTTCGCGTTCTCAGCTCAAACGCTGAGCCAGAGTTGGGAAGAGATTAATCTGTGGAAATTCTCCTGTGATTTAATGAACCTGGAAAATTCCATGTCACTTATCGTTGGTTTTTCGTGGAGGTTTACCTAGGTACTAAAAGTGTTTTTGAAGTTGAAATGAGACATACAATGTTTAAAAAATCACGTTCGTCGCATCTTGCTTAAAACGGACGAGGAAACTGATGAAACTAATGTGCGGGAATGGCAAACGATAACAAAATCGCCTCCTTCATTGCAGTTATATTTTACACAAAGTGTTACAAATAAAATATTTTAACGGACATTTCATAAATGCAAGTAGCAATTTATAATACAGCTTTTCTTTTTTTTTGCCGTATAGTTTTGAAATTGACCTGCTTTTCAGAGCGCTAATGTGCAGATGTTAATTCCCGTATACTTTGAATAGTAGAAACTCTAAATTATTCCATTTAGCCAAATTTATACGAAACGAAATACAGAATTCTGCATGTGCTATGGATACCCTGCTGAAAATTCTTACCACGATATTGCAAGATCTTGCAAGATCTTGTCACGTTCTTGCAAGATATTACATGATTTGTCACAATATTGAGACAAGATCTTGACATTAGATCTTGCAAGTTCTTGACTTAATATCTTGTCGTATGATCTTGTGAAAAATCTTGTAATATTTTGCAATATTGTGGCAAGATCATGCAAGATCTTGCAAGACCTTATAAGATCATACGACAGCAATTTTCAGCAGGGGAGAGATATCGTTATCATGCAAGGAAAGAAGTAATTCAAACTAAAATATATAGGAGCATCGTTTTATCAAGGGATGCTAAATGAGACATGCATTATCCAAAATATAATCAACTTGAAGTAATCATGTCGCTACCAAGCCACGAACATACAACTTGGAAATAAATTTACGTATTTTTGCAAAATATTTTCGTGGCATAATAAGTATTTTTCCATGATTAATTCTGGCAGCGTAGGTTTTCTTCTATTTCTTGTGTCAGCAACACAGATTGGTTTTCAGCCGCCTAGTGCACGCGGTACACAAGCGTTCAAGTTCATCCCCCGAACCCTGCGCCGCTCCAGCCAAGTAGCCATGTAGCCACGTAGCCATGTAGCCACGTAGCCATGTAGCGACGAAGTGGTAATCTCACACCTCACAACAGGACTTGTCAAGAAGTTGCAGGGTGATTAATCACCGGAACACGCAATATGCGACTTTGTACCTTAATTTACTGAGACGGACGCAGTTTTATTAGCGGAATTGCAAGACGAGAATGCGAAAGTAATTTGGGGAGGAATTAGGTATACCGTTAGCTGTGAACATTATCAGGTTTTCCATGCTTTTAGTGAAAGTTATATAAATAGTTAACATGTTTTTCAGTCGAATTTCTCGTGAAGACAACTCTTCTTGTGCCCTTGTTATCATTATGGGTGGTGGTTTGTGATATAAGTTGTGGCATTGCTAGATCAATATTTTTTAAAACTAAAAACGCCCACTTAATTGAGATGGACCAATAATTGTATAATCATATTTTGATGGCTGGCTGCAACAATGCTGGCTTAATCTCCAGATTGGCTAAAGAAAGATTAACCTGTAATTGCTGATTAGTTGTTTAACGTTGTTATGGAAAAACAGCAAAAGTGCAAAACTAATTTTTAATCAATTTTTAGGGATGTAATCTCTGATTAAACGAAATGGTGCACCTGGCCATGACGAGAGAATTCGTAAATGGAGTTTGCATGATGTAAAAGGTGGGTGATTCTGATACCGACGAGCTTCGTCCATTTGGTGTCCCCAGCAGATAGAAAACGAGATTTCTGTATGTGTGTGTTTAATCTACAAGTTCAATTAGGAAAACAGCTTTCCCTGCGGCAACGACTAAAATGACATGCTCAATTATCGGGGCACATATCAAAGTACATGTATCAATTTTATTTCCAAATATTGATTGTCATTTCTCCAATCTCGCAAGTCCGAGTAAAATACGTCGACAATTGTATCAATTTAAAAATCACAAACAATTTTATAAATTGGCTTGGACAACCGTTCATATATCAAAGGATGCACAGTGCCACATTATCATTGTGGGGTATGGAAATAGTGTGTTTAAACTTTAAACTTTAAATGTTTTCATCATTACTTCATCTTAGGTAAGGTACTACTAAGTACGAAGTGGATCACTGCAAAAGTTGAGTAAACTTTAGAAACTGGTAGGTATGTTTTCAAGAACATAATAATTTGAAAATATTCGAAATTTGCTTATAGATGCAAAACTTTCGGAGATTGATTCGAAAAGACATTATAATAATGTGGCATGGACGTGTTGCTAAACCACCAACCTATTACGTCCAAGTGATAGAGAGTTGCAGATCCCAACTGGGTTTCGAAAATCTGCTCATTATTTAACCTATAAAAAACTTATTACTATAATGTTATTAGTAGGTACTTTACTTCAGTTAGTTATCGGTAAGCCTACCTTGTACACCCTTCTGCATAATATCATTATAATTTATTTTCGCCTTCGCTGTTTGGTAAAGAATGTGAAATGATTTAATTTTCTCTGCTTCACATGGAGATATTAAAAATAATCTCGAAACCGAATACTTTCCCTCGCATTTCCTAAATTGAAGAAAACTGCAATTTTCTTCAAAATCGCAACGTAATCCGTCTTCAATATTTACTTAAAAGCGGCTCAGCCCGAAATTGATTTCAATTTTCGAAAATCTCCACAAAGTTATATTGGAAACTTCAAAGTTATCAGTGTAGGATGACATGTACTATCAGTCTTATTATAATAAACAATCTGTAGCAAACTTTCCTTCCCTGAGACAACATTTTCTTGAAAAACGATCCAATTTATCGCTGGACACGTTCTCACAGAATTATTCTCTTTCAAAATGTATTTTAAGTTTAGTGCACCCTTCCCACGATACTAGAAGAACAGTTATATTGCTTTGTTAAATTACGACGCCTTTTTAGACGCTTTCTAAGCGTCGCAGCCCACGAATTAAGCGTCTGTTATCAATAGAAGTTATCAGCAGCGAAATCTACTTGAGCAAGTATATAAGCCGTAAGCATAGAAACAGGTATACACAGGGCAAGGCAATTTCTACTTCTACTTAATAATAAACCCTTCGAGCGTAAGATTATCTAACTTTGATAGCTTCAAGCTGCAAGCAAGGTAAAGCTCACCAAAGCTAGCCTGTCACTGACACTGTTTGCAAAACGTTCGAATAAGAACGTGAATACGGATAGCTCTGGTGAAGTAAAGAGAGCTAAGATTACTGTAGTGGAAGCTCTTTGCGAAATGGATCCCACTCCGGGTTTTTCTTAAAATTTAGATGGTGCATTTTGGAATCGTCCTTTCGACGGTTTACGCGTTTTCATTGGCTGTCGTTGATGCTTCTTTGACCTTGAGGTTCTTGGACTTGTGTGTGGGAACAGTGTTGACCTTGCGGACTTTTAGAGGTCACGTTTAGGACACGATGGTCGAAACTACCGATAAAACGAGGAAAGGGGAGGGAAATGAATGCAACTTGTTGGATTTGGCTGTACCCCAGCTGGTGCTCCTTGTAGTTAATTGGATACATAACTTTTGTGGTATTTGATTTATTCGCGATTTTAATTTTATGTACAAAGACTAAGGAAGTAATTTTGTACCAAGGCTGCTTTCTTTCGAAAACTAGATTAACGTTCCTTGTTATAATCGATTGCTCGCCAAAAGCAACAAAATTATTGACACATATAGCAGGATTTTGTGAAATATTATCAAAGAAACGAAACCCAACAGGTAATCCTTTACTCTATATTACTAGGGCGAACGCAATTTGTGTTGCGTTGAAGATGAGCGTAGCGGTTTGTATATAGCGCAAAAAAAGATTAAGGCAAGAAGCCTATGCAAATCATGGAGCAGCAAGCCGGACCAATGCTTTCTCAAAAATTCTGATCACTTGAAAATGTAAACGATTCTGACCTTTCTTTGTTTCTGTCCGAGCTGTCGGGTAGCGGAGTATGCTCATTTTGAAATCATTGAGCATTGTGCATGTTAATGCATAGATGTAACTCATGCCCAAGGGTTTTTATTGGGTTTTCTTGGGTTGGTTTTTATTGGGAAAAATCTGGTGTGATGTTTCGATTCGGTTTCGATGGTTTCCAAAGGCAAATCGAAATTGGGAACATTTGAAAAAAATACGCACTTTTAAATAAATTTCCGTACTTTTCCAAACATGCCCAATTGTCGAATTTTGCTCTTTTTTCTGCTTTGAAAGTGAAGGGTGTGGAGGATTTTCTTGAAAAACGCAGGGGGTCTAAGTTGAGAACAAAAGTAGACACCCTGAAAATTGCATCCCACTCGAAGCAGGCGTTTGGCCTGTAGAGCGCGCGCAAACACACATACAAACAAACACACACCAAGTGTTTTTTTTAGCAGTAGTGAAATTGATGATTTCGCTTCGCTCGCTTCGCTCGCTACGCTCATCAATTATGTATATATTCGAATATATTTTGTGCTCAACATTTTCGCATCTATCTTCAAATAAAACTCGTTCGATAGAAAATGTACAATCGCGGTCTCATCATAGAATGTACCTAAAGGAATTAATTAAATTCCCTGATTAGATTTTCTATCTCTTCAGTGGAATGCAGTTCACAGTGCAGTTTTCCTAAGTGACGTGCTCTAATCCTATAGCCGGCAAGCTAATTTTATGATAACGCATTTAGGGAATATCCAATGTCATTGTCCATAGCACATAATATAATGCAATAAATTCTTCCTGGAATAGCCTACTGTCCTAAAGGGATCTGAAATTTCAATACCAGTGTATACAGCACCAGGACCTGCAGTGTATTTGCAAGGATTAGGATTAAGTCTCTTGGATGCTAAATAACGTTTGCAAATTGCAAATGCTAAACGAGCACTGGTCACCGGTCATTTTCGTTATATATGGTTATAGCCTTACATTTATCATGTAGCTTTATAAAGTAGAAAAAAGATAAACCAAAATGTGAAGTTTTTAAGGAAATTAAGGAGAAAAATGACAATCAGTGGGCTTTTTTTTAAAGGTTTGTGCAGCTGGAAAGACTGCGTATGTCACGGTTTGTTTATGAAATGGAAATAATGGGATTTTTCAATTTCTGTGCTATTCTGAAAATATGTAGCTATATACAATAACGAATAATTCTGGACACCAACAGCAACTATAGTTTACTTTTACTCGCAAACAATTTGCGCGTAATTTGATTAGCGAATCAATTATTTAACAGAGCCCTCCCCCCGTCCCTTCAATTAAAAGCCAGAGGTTACAGTTTTAGCAACATTGAATAGTAGAACAGTTGCAGAAAACCAATCAGTATAACAGTGACATTTCCACTGGTCATTGGAGTTACAATTACCTTCAATTGTGATTTCAGCATTGAAATCATCGAGACGCGAAAAGTAATCGCTTTTTCAACGCACCTACAAACCTAAATTAAATATGTGACATCAAATAACAGTTTTTGTGCTACAGTGGCTCAGCTATCGACCGAAACTCAAAATTTTCGAAAATATTTCTTATACGCATAGAGATTTAAAACTCAATAACAAGCAATATAAAAAAATTTTGATTGATGGTACGATTCATCAATCAAGGGTCTTGGTGTTGACGATCTTATCCAGCTCGCAGTGGTATCTGCCCTCCTATAGGCGATGAGTCGCGAGACCCGCCAGGACCTAATCTCCTGGCTGTCAAGGAGCAGGACGAAACTCGGAATTCCCGTCTCACGGGTAAACACGGCAATTCACAGGATGCGCGACGGGAGGAATCAAATTTCCCGGACAAATAGCACAACCCGATCTCTAGAGGGTATTTAAATGGACCGTTAGGCTGAGCTGGAGTACAATGTACACACATTTATATACATCACAATTGAGAGCCGTTAGGCCAGCTTTAAAAGACATAAGTACTGATCAAAATTGGGAGTTGTTTGTGCACTATAAACAGTGAAGTATGGAAATGTTGAACATGACTTAACTTGAAAATATGGGGAAAAGTCCCTGTTGCTGGGATTAATGATAATTTTTGACATCTGAATCACGGAGCTTGTTGATTTTTTTTTACATTTTCACGAGTGAAAAAAGCGGAACGTTAACAGGAAAACTAATCATACGGAATTGTGATTGATCCCACTTGGGACTTAATATAGTATGCGAACATTTTATTGTCATGTGAACTGCTAAAAATTTCTCGACTTTGAAACTAAAAATAATACTACAATTTTCAAGATGTCGAAAATTTCGCAATTAACCTAAATTTCTTCTCATTTTTATAAATCACTTTTCGCAAAGTGAATACTTACGTAATATAATCGGGGGTTTCGCTTATAGCTTTTTGTTTTTGGATATCTACTCTCATTTCCTTATAGAAAAGCCACCAACTGATAATTTAATTGTATAATCGAACATTGCATTTAACGATTTTAGACAGGGCAAAAGGAGCAGACATAATTTCCTCGAAGGTAACCTTTCCCTTGGCCATGAGTTCACCCACTATCTCATGACTTCACTTCACCTACGAACGATGTAATAAAACGCAGTTTAGTGGAAGGCGCTCGTCGCCACCCACGAATATATATATCGGCGCGCAAAAAGTTGCCACAATTGATCGCTCTATACGATCGGTCATCGAAGTTATTTCTGAAGATGGTTTATGACACCGGAACAGGTATGACTTGCACACCTAATGTTGTCTTAAGACAAGTCATTAAAGTTTGACCTTACGAAATAAAAGATCGCTAAAGTTTGTTCCTTTTCTCAACAGCGCGCCGTCGTTAGCGCGTCGTAAAACCACTGGCAAAACTCTTGGCAATTGAATGCTTCAATGTGTAAGCATCTCGGTCGTGGCATTATACTTGCTGGCTGCCGCGATAGTGATTTCTGTTATACAATGGTTTTTGTCTGCAAAATATGATTCCAAGATCACTCCAAAAAACTTCGCTCGCTATTTTTTATTTGCAAATGGAAGAAACTCCGAGTTTTCCATGTCTTTACAAACTTTTGAAACAAATTTTACAATCCTTTGTGTACAAGTATAGTTAACATAAAGTTTAGTAAGGAAAGGTCCATCATATTTTAACTGATAAATTGACTAATTGATTGTCTTCTACTCAATTGGTTTTATCAGTGGCTCTTATATATAACTATTGGTTTAATTTTTTAAATGCAATTACTATGCTTATGCGGTACAAAGCTGTCCATCACGCTTCGGCATTCTTCCCACGATTACTTCAATAAAAATATATCTCCAAACGCAAATGGCATAGCTTTTTCAAACCGACATAAAAGAACTGTCAAAAGGAATAATTGAAGAACTCACCATTTCCGTAGATTTCAAAGATATTCACTGTTTGCGAAAAGTTTCTGCGCCGAAACTTCCACGAGGACGCTTCAAGTGTAACTTTGCCATCTCTTCTGATCTTCTTGAATAAATACCCTTCGCTTCAACTTTGAAATTGAGCAATATAATATAAAAATCTCGCAAAAATGTAAATAATTTCTTACCGAAAAATAATCCACTACTAAAACCAAAACGATTATAAAAATAATTTCCAACTTAAGTAGTGAGAAAATGAAAATGCAACGTCGATGAGCAACTGAGTACGGCGTCTGGTCATGTGTCTCCCTATGTGCTTGCAGGCCGGGTCCGGGACAGACTCGCTGGGAGGCCGAGGCTGCTGCTGCTGGGCAGACGTCAGGCGGTGGACTGAAAGCCCGAGCCTGCGGGACACGGCGCTCACGTGGTGGTGGAGGTGCCGGGCCGGCTTGCGCGATGCGCCAACACTCTGTTCACGCTGCCTTGGGCGCCGAAATACGCGCCCGTGTGGTGGGGGCGGCGTGTTTGCTCGGGTGGGTGCAGCCGTTTTTTTTATTACACTGAAATTTAGTGAAGAATTTGGCTCCGACTGCTGCGCAGTTTCAATTGTCTTTCTACAAAGGGAATGCCTGTATGGTTGCAGGCAAGGAATTCGAACAGAAAAAATGCTATGTTACTATTTGAACAGGTCTCAATTTGACAACATCGATAGGCAAACATTTGTTTTCTTCTCGCTTTGCAGAACCAAACGAAAAACACACTGCGATTAAATTTCCGGGCCACTTTTAGACCATTCGTCTTCGACCTGACTATGTCATATCAGTGCATCTATTTTCTAGCCTTAGCACCAGTTAAAAAAACACACATTTTTATCTGAGTTTTGAAAGCTTCGAGAAGTTAATATATTTTCCGATGTTTCGTAACATAGTTTCTTAATTTCCCGATTTCCCGAAATACCAAATCCCCATTTTCCCGATGTTTCATCGAGAAATTAGCAAGACTTCGTTTAGCGTCCAACCCCGAGTGTGAAATAGTTTTTTGAAGTGCATCTATTTCTTTCATACAGCCAGACGCAAATAGTCGAGAGGTAAATAGTCTCTTCGAATATCGCAGCATTCACAGTTCTCATAGAGTGCCTATGAACTGGTACAAATATTTGATTTTTCAAATAATTTCGAGTAAGCCTAATGATACATCACCGGTTTCTGTGTTGGCTAGATCGGTTACGCACAGTGTGGAATAATTCGTAGCGTAAACATTGCGTAAGCCAACAGCGTAAGTACACAATGTAGTTCACGCAAAGCACATAGGCTGATGTCATACCGCCCAAACCCGTCGATCATAGCCACCCGAAACACAGTCAGAAACAAATTAGTCCAACATCGTGTCACGTTTTAATTGGACAATTGCAATCAATCATAATCTTAGCGCAACTGGAGTACAATGGGTGTGCGTCGCCCTCGATCGCGAGTCGAAGTGTCAACACATTGATGACAGTTACAGAATTGGTGACTCTTTCACGCCTTGCATCAATCAGAAAGCTTTCGCGACATTTCACGAATTTGTTGATTTGTGTAATGGCTTTAGGGGTAAGGTGGGATGACACCGACTGACACATTTGTCACTGAAAACTTTTGGAAGAAAAATGCCAGCAGTATTACAATTTAAACGGGAATAATGGGTTGCGTTTAACGAGAGCGGCTGTCTTAAATCGTCAATTCGGAATTGTCATTCATTGTGCAAACTATAGGTAATGCTATCTGTGGTAATGCAAAGAAATCATTCGATTAAATTAAAAGTCAACTTAATAATGTTTAATTAAATCTAAATTAGTTTTGAAGTCAAACAAACATGTTCTGAAAATCTAAGTCACAATTTTATTGCTGCTTTCTGCTACTCATTTTGATTCCATAACGCGCGCACATAATATTCCTGAATTCGGTATAAAAATCCCTAGCTGGTTTACTTTATACGATCGATATTAAATGCCGCGAAAAAATAATTTGCAACTAACTTGACTAGACTGTCGTACGATGTTTTTCAAGCAAAATGATCTAAATGCTCAAAATTTATATATCATGAAGTTGGGCAAAGTACCCATTAAACTATTCCGTATTTACGGCAGAAGTTAATGGCTTGGTTTCGGCCCACGGAATCTCTATAACAACCCTGGAAAGCGTTGGTGAACTTTTGACTGTCATTTGGGGGAGGATCAAAAGTAATGGCGCATAATACGATCCATTTTAAGTGGTGGAGGTGCCGCGAATTATTAATATATCATATTTCCATGATAATAATAACAGATGGCTTTATTGGTTTCATGATCTAAACATTAAATTAAAAGTAAGTTTATTTTGCTTTTTTTGCGACTGTAAAAAGTAACAACTAAAATTGCGACTATAAAAACCTCGTTACGCTCACGTTACGAAGTTGAACTTGAATGGTACACGTTGAATTGTATTCTTATGAGTCTTCTTCTTATCTTTAAGTAGGTAGATATAGGTTCAATTAGCTTGTACAGTATTCTACCTAACAGCTAACTACTTGTAGTGTAGCAAAATTAAATGTATACTGTCTATAAAACTTACCCCTTCCCTGTGGGACTGACGCGATGTCATTCAGTAATTATTTGACGATCCTTGTCGACTAACATTACTTAATTATACATGTAACGCCGTTCAAATGTGCTTAATTGTTGCAACTTGCAATAGACTTAAACTTGGACGTAGATCATAAGACTATCATACCATTATAGTGTTGGCTGATGGGGGAGGGAATTCGATTTCTCTAAGTGTGTTCCAGATCGCACGGGAGGGACGCCACACGTAATATGGATGAACTTTATGCGGCGAAGTAGTTGTTGTTTCATTGCCTGTGTGGTGTCGAGGAGTGGAAATAATAAATAAATAGTGAAACATACAACGTCAATTACTACACCTATAACGTCCTACACGTTTGTGCCGTTGGTCTTGATCTTGACCATATTGGACAAGGAATTCATTATACTGTGCAAACGGAACTGAACATGTTTAAATATATATACATATGGATAGATTTTGTGTTTTTTTTTTTGGGTAAGTAGGCGAAAATTCCAAAATTTCGGAAGTGAATGTTTCCCGACCAAAATCCAGTTATTTTAACTTTTATTTTATGTTTTAATCAGATGTGATGTGAATGTGACAATGTTTGCATACCCATATATATAGTTATGCGAACTTTTTTATTTAAGTGTCCATTTTTATTGGTAACAAATAATTTTTTTACGTTCAAATTGAATGGAGAAGAATTAAACAAGATAAAATATTTCAACGAAGTGTGTGAAATGTATGGAATCTCGTATATATAAAAGGTAGGAAGGAGTTTTTTCTTGCCTAACGACCGTTCGAAGACAACGGCACGGCGCGCCGTATTTGCGCCACCAAATTCAAATAAAATACCTACCCTTCTCGGGGAAATACAGTTTTAATCTCGAATACGAAGTCACGTGCATTTTAAAAAGTGGTTATGAATTGTTCTCCTTACTGAAATAAAACGATTTTATTTTCTTCCCTTCCACCATAACAGTATTTTCAGGAGTCCCATCGCCCTGATGGAGAGCATCAATATTATATCTACTCTAAAATAACGTCCTCTCTATCGGCATTATCTAATGCTTGCTTTAGCCTACTCACAGCCCTTTCATTGTGAGATCACAACACTAACTATGGATAGGTTACGTAATGTGCAGGAGCATCACCATTCACCCTGCAGTAAAGCACCCCAACTCCTGCTCCATATACTATAACTCATTACTCAAAACAACAGCAAATATAATTGCATTATCAATATCATATCACATCCTAGACCTGTCCATGACTATACCTACTGCATTTCGGAAGAATATAAGTTTGCGATTAAATGGAGACAAAATTGCGATTAAACCATGATTAAACTGCTATTAAATGGCTTGGAAATTCCCTTATATGTAAACCTATAATATACAAATGTCAAAATGCTTATTTTTCTGATCTAATCCAATCGATATCATAATTTGTAAGATGAGCACGAGATTACAGTCAATTCCTTGTGTTGTTGTTGACAAATGACAGCACGCATGATAAGATGCAGTAGACTTTGCATGGCTGGCGCCGGCGACACTTGTGTTTGTTTCTAAGTAGCGATGCCACTTCATCGACAACACTCATGCTCACTAACAACAAGACATTTTTTATGAGTGCCTACCTGTGGAAAGGCGGCCGTTCAAAGCGTGCAAAGGCATGGGCGCAGTAGGTACAAGGAGTTGGTACCGGCGTCATATCGATCAATAATAATGTAAGACGTCGGTGCTACCAAAGAAAAGAGTTTAATCGTGACGTCTAAGTCTTAATGTTTGACATTCTTCTTCGCACATTCGTCATCGGCTTCTTTCAAGCCGAAAAGGAATTCTTTGCTAATTTAGAATGAAAAGTGCTGCAAGTGAGGTGGGTCAACGTGTGGGCTTCGAACTGCCTCTTATTCGTACGAAGAAATACTAGCTGGGAAAAATTGTTTGTTTAGATTGTTTGAAATTGTTTTCGAAATTTTGGTGTAAGACTGAAGCGCCGAGACTGAAGAGCGCCGTTTTGCCTGTTTATATGTATGTATATGTACCAAAATATTTCGATACATTCCAATAAAGGTATGTCATGCAATCTCGTTGATGGCACTGACGTGGCCTTTGTACTGTGACGTGAGTCTGTTTACAAGAGAAGAGTGACCTCCTTTCCTCTAATCCATGCAGGTAATTTTATCGGCCTAAAAACCTTTACTAAATTATTGTTCCAACATGGAATTCCGATTGACATTCCAGCACATCACCACGCTATCTGTCCTTTCAAAACGCTCGCAGATTGCCGTCGCGACTATCAGAGCTGCAGCGAGTTAGCACTTTTTAATACATTTTTGGCGTATTTAACTATTTCATTCATTGGCCTGAGCGCCGCCCGTCAGTCATTGATCATGTTCGCCGCGCAATAGTAGTACTACGTGTAAAGTACCCCACCCGGCTGGCTCAGACACTCGCAGCACGCTTGCGCACAACTTGTTTACAACTCACGGACCTTACACACATGACCTTTTCAAGATGGATACTGATGCGTATTCTACGGTATCGTGTGCTTTCATAAAACGTAATAAACACTTAAAACAGCACTGTGTAGTGAAATCTGTCTCAATGGGGGCATTTCGTTTTACGTGTAAAAACTTTTGACGTCGTTTGAACCAGTTAAAATGTAATTAATAGTTGTGATTTATTGATTTTGTCTGACCACATTTTACCCGTCTAGCCTAGGTGCGTAATAAGCATACCTAATATTTTTCTGTGTTTTTCAACGTGTTGTTAGGTTTGTGAGTGTTGATTTCACACGAGTGACAAGAAATGTGAAGCGCTTGTGTCCGTTTGGTCGAAATTCCAGGGATTACGGGAGATTGACCTCGTATAGGTTGAAATGTAAAACGTAGTACTAAACCTATATTATTGTTTTGGGTTTGTCTAGTCTAGTAGGCCCTAGTGCGCACAAAAACATCGGTGCCCTTGGCAGTAGGACCTGTAGCCTTCAATGTCTTTTACAAGGTGTTGATTGCTGGTCATTTTATAGGTGTTTTAATCAGATCAGTTTTGTTTTGAGTGCCTCAGAAATTGCTTTAGATCCACTCTGAAATCAAGCATGGTCAGGTGCTACGATCATATAAAATTTGTATTTATAAGCTCCAAAGTCCAAAGTAATGACATTACAGACAATACTGTCTGTCAACATTCCAAGAGATGTTGTGGAGGGCAAGGTTCATGCTCGGATTTTATTTTTAGTACAATATTGATAGGTGTCGGCATTCGTGCCAGTTAATGTCTGCTAAGAAATCGAGTATAAAACGCTACCTTCCGCCATCAATGCCACCATCTCGTGGTACCTATCAAGTTGTTAGTATTTGTTTCCTGACAATGTTGGCTTGTGTTCAAGTAGCAACATATTGGAAGTTGTGAATATTGTCACTGTCGGAATGACAGATATCAACTTTATCTTTCCTCGTTTCTGTTGTGGTTAATTTTATTTTTGTTTTCTAGATG
This sequence comes from Nemoura dubitans, assembly GCA_921293005.1. Classification (NCBI taxonomy): domain Eukaryota; kingdom Metazoa; phylum Arthropoda; class Insecta; order Plecoptera; family Nemouridae; genus Nemoura; species Nemoura dubitans. Next base: position 18,170,650 of record OV121074.1, read on the forward strand.
CTGGTCATACTGGCACATTGATTGCCTGTTCATTATTAGCAAAATGTCCTCAGTGAAGAGTGCCTCTTCCTTGGGTGACCCCAACGGGAAAGAAAGTTCGGAAGGGGCAATTCTCAAAAGTGGATACGTAAGAAAGCTGAAGGTTAGTAGTGATACCCGATTTCTCTGAGTTCAAAGACTTTGCATTTTATGTCGTTGCAATAAAACTATGTTAAAACATTTTCTTCTTAGACGATGAAGAAAAAATTCTTCATCATTCGTGGAGATTCAACTGAAAGTTCGGTGTCAACAGCTCGACTAGAATACTATGACAGTGAAAAGAAATGGAGAACAAATCATTCTCCCAAAAGAAGTATTCTGCTCAAGACATGCTTTAACATAAATCGTCGTACGGATACAAAACATAAATATGTGATTGCACTCTACACCAAAGACGACTGCTTTTGCCTCGTCTTTGATACTGAAGAGGAAATGGCCGACTGGTTGAAGGCTCTCCTTGTGCTACAGCAAGGAGAAGATATTGTCGATGGAGAATCGCCCAAACCTACGTTTGGTTAGTACATGGAAACTTGGATAACGCACAGATTCTTGACTTGACAATGTTGAAAGCCCACTACTGACAGGACTTAATGATCATTTCAATAATTATTTTAAATGTTTGTGTTTGCAGAACATGTTTGGCCAGTGAATGTAGCAAAGAGAGGTCTTGGAAGCACTCTTAACATTCTTGGACCTCATTTGCTTTGCCTCACAGACAAAACGCTAAGCCTAGTCAACAAACAGAGTGAAAATAGCGAGACCTACGTATTCTCGGTAAGACCATACCATTGATTAAGCATTGATTTGACATTCTTTCAAATTGAAGATAATGAGGTAATGAGAGTACGAGAGTTAAAATATTTGATTCTGCCATTCAGTTGTCAAACATTCGGAGCTGTGGAGACATGGAGAGTTTCTTCTACATGGAAGCTGGTCGATCTTCCTGCACGGGCGCAGGAGAATTGTGGATGCAGACTTTAGATGTGAACATTGCTCAGAACATGCACACAGCAATACTTCAGTATGTGGATTTGATGAATATTTTTATAGATTGCATAACCTTCATTGCAGTGTATGAGTACAGAGTACTGCATTATTATAATTATTAATACCTACCACCTGCTCAAGTACACCTACCCCCAGGGGCATAGTAAGGGGGGGGGATGGGGGGTCAAATCCCCCCCCCCCCCCCCCCCCCACGCATTGGCTTGACCCCCCACTGGGGGGGTCAAGCCAATGTACTCCCCCCAGGGTCACGTCACTGGATCGTTCCCGTGATTGAAATTGAACTTATATTTAGTATTTATTATGTTGTGGTATTATAGTTTTATAATGAGAAACTTGAAACTAGGATTCCCTATTCTGACAACCACAGTAGAAAGTCCTGCATTTGATTGAGAATCAGCATAATACCTCGAATGCAATGTAAATCGGCTATAGCTCGGTGGCTAGACATTGAGTCCTGCCATCACACTAGTTGTTATTGTTTGCGGAATACTTATTGAGATCGAATAGTGTCGGAAAAATATCTGGTACTGGTTCAAACTAAAGCCATTGGCTAAAGGCGCCCAAACTCGAGATCAGCAACTCATATCCCTAGAATTTTTCCGGCAGCTGGTAGACCTTCCTGCTCATATTCTGTTGTGTTAGGAGTTTATACTCCAATTTCACGTTAAGAACGAAAGAGAATTTTCATATTTCCCGAGGACCAACTGCCGATTGAAATAAGTAAAGAGTCCCAAAACAGCCCATAGAGCCTTTTGTCCGGCTCAAGACATGGCTTGTGAGTTTTGAAACTCTTGGCTCGTGTCTAGCAGCAGTGGGTCCTCGAGGAAGATGCAAATCCACTCTCCTTCTCGACGTGAAATGGAGTTTAGGTAACTTTTTTTGATTCAAAAAAGTATAGGAAACCAAGCACCGAGAAGTAGGTACCTGAGCATGCCAGCGGGCATAGCTAAGCATGCATTTCACACAAAATATTGTGCTCTATAAACCCTATAAACCGTAAAATTTTCGCCTGCGGCGCAAAAGGTATGGTAAATTTGGTGGTAAACTGATTGACACCTAAATTAGTTTTGAAGATTTTAAAAAACCTTTGCAGAATATCTCACTGATTCGCATATAGCTATGCCTAATTTGCAATAACGGGCCTAATTTTGGACAGCACACCGGGTGTTTTCAAGCCAGTCTACCAGGTTGCAAAAAGCCTTTAGAAATTAATGCGTCAATGCCATTCAAGCTACCTTCTTGAACAATAAATCAACCATGAAATATGCAGTTCTGACCAATTCATTCTCAAGCCCCAATTTTACCACAAACGCGTAGATTTGCTCCGATGAAAACCTTGAACCCAAAAAATTTTTGGGGCTGCGCCCCAAACCCCCAGTTTTTTTTTTTTTGCTACGAGCCCCTTTGACCCCCCCACTAAAAAAATAGTTCCTACGCCCCTGCCTACCCCGGTGCCTACTTGGAGATATTTTTATTTTTATAATCTTGCCTTGCACAATGATTCTTAAATTCTGAAGCAGGATTTTAAGTGAACAGACAAGCCCCAGGTTGTGAATGGATTGATTGTCATGTTCCAGAAGTTGGCAAAAATGACCATGTGCTCTTCGATTTTCTCACCTTTCGTCTGTTGGCTTGTCAATTTTTTTGCCCCTTGGCTTGCCAAAAATTGTCAATGGATCCTTTGCCTTCCAGTGCAATGAGCAACAACAAGGATGAGTTTGGCCCTCAGCCTCGCAATCGTTCGTCGTCTGCCAATGATGCTTCGAAACCGATCACGGTGCTGCAGCGGCGACAAACGCAATATGCTGGTCCTGGAAAGTCGGGTAGCTTCTTCACTGCTGGTAAGTGGTTTTGGTTCATGGTTGTTGGCGCTAGGAGCCGTCTTTCCTGGGGATGACTTCGATTGCAACTTTCGTTACTATCGGCCGATGCAGTTTATGGCCAAGAATGCTACTGTTTTGCTTCTTGGACCTTAAAACAAACTTTTTAGCAGATCTACTTTTATATAGAGTATCAAAGCTTTTCATGTGCCAAGTTTGTCATATTCTTGTGATACAGACAGTACCTACCTACAGCTGAATTAATTTGTGGTGTTTATAAGCTTTCTTCTGTGGATCGTGATCTGTGTACAAGAGCCAACAATTTTTATGACTTGGGGTGGCAAATTTAATAGTAGCCAAACTTATGCCTAATCTATCTGTGTTTTTGTGTGTTAGTGATTAATAATTATTAACAATGGATCAATTCTACTGTTAAATCGAAGGTTAAATGTTCTCCATTTTATCCTCCAGTTTAGGCTAGATTTAGGTTAGTGGCATTGGTTCAAAGAACAGAAGTGACATTTTATTATTTTAATGGATGGCATTGTGAATGTAGTGCTAGTAAAATAGCAAAGTCATCTTTACCAAGAGCAGAATGGGGGGGGGGGGGCGGTTGTATGGAAGTGGTTTCGAGATCTCCACCGCTCCAATTGTTGCAGACGACAGCGTGCCACCGGTGGGCAAAGGCTCCTCCGCCACTGCCGCCTCTTATAGCGACCACACGGCTAATCCAGCCAACGTTCCTGTTAACGCTCAGAGCACACAGGGTATTTTCACGCACTTTACACTTTCTTCTTATTCAAATGTACTTTTACTTGGTCTTGATGTGATGCTGGTATTACTACTTAAATGGCTAGTTTAACAAGCTGTCACTTTGTCAAGTTGTAGCCACTCCTTGCTGCTAGTTCATTGAAACTGAAAGTTAAAGTCCCGACTGCCATGTCTTGGCTGAATCTGTTTACGTTTACTGAAATTTTTGCCTCTTTATTTAAATTGTAGCAATCATTTCTGCAAGTGGATTCCCGCCTAGTCTATAGGTACTGAGTAGTATTTACACACAGTTGTCACTGTACCTACCTACCTACCTACCTACCTATGTCAATTGTTATCACTTACTTTTCGATGTCACCTTCAATATTTTGATGATGATGGTTTGAACCCCAAAATTTCCATGAAGCCAAACAAGGAGTCGTTGACTTCATAAGAAATCCTGTGCAACAGGAAGTAAATAATTCATTTTAGCTTGTTGCTAGTTGATAAATAGTAGTAAAACCAGCTAAAAATGTTTCTGAACGAGTCTTAAATTCATGCAAGACTGATATTTCAAAGATACTCCCCAGGAAATATTTAACCTGATAGATTTAGTCTCCACAGCATGCTAGTTTCAGAGTGGGGGCTTGCAGACCTGGTCGCATAATTATTATTCGCTTTAATGCAGGAATTAAATTAGCTAACTAAAATAGTTTTAAATAACTAAAAAATAACTATTTAATAAATGGCCAAATAACAAAGCTGTGGATCTATTGCTATACTGATCCTAACTCTAAGATTCAGCAGTCTGCTCCAACCTGATTGTAAGCCTTCATACATACATACATACATGCAGTAAGGTTTTGTTTTGTGCAGCAAGCTTGTGTTTGCATTTTATGTTGATGGATTCATGCTATGATTGGTATTAGGTGTGTTGTCTCTGTTATGTGTAGCCTATACCTGTATTGCAAACGCATGGTAGAGGAGAATGTCCTTCTAGCCACGTAGCCAGTAGACATTCATTAAACAGCAATCGGGATTTTAAAGAAATGTAAAGAATGGTCAGTTAGTTTTCATTTAGCATTCAATAGATATTTTGAAATAGGTTTTTTCCTTTTTTCTCATATTCAACATTTTTATTTTGACTTCTCGAGCAAGTTTTCGGAGCTTTGCACACAATTTAATCGGCTGAGTATGTGGATTATGTGAGAGTATTAAAATAATGGGTTTGTGTGCTAACATGGTGTTCACTGACCTATTCAAGTCTATGTCAAGTCAGTGTAAACAAAACTGGCTTTCCTCAATGATTTGCCGATAAATGAAATCCATTTAGAAATTTAATTAAACTTCTCCTAGGCTCTGTACTTTCAAAAGTAATTTTTATTGAACTGATAAATTAGTCATTTTCGGTTTATTATTTACCTTTCGATGTTAACTAAAGACGTGGTTACATGCTATGCTGTATTAACTTAAGTGCACTAATTACCAAAATATTCATCATGAAAGGCAGTTGGATGTTTTCGGATACGATGTGCTTGCGTTCGTGGGCTGAGCTATGCGCGTTGTGGCTGGTTGTCGTTTCAGTAACCTCAGTTGGTAGCCTTCCCGGTAGTAATGTCCACACGTACCAGCATTATCATCAGCGCATTACCGCTCATCCGCCCCTGTCGTTACAGCGGCCTTCACAGAGGCGACATTCCGTGTCAGGTAATGTGCGCCGTTCGTAAAATGATTTCAACACTTTTCGCTTGGTTTTTACTCTAGGTTTATTTATATCATCAAACGAATCGGTGCATAGACCGTTTTATGTTACCTACTCAATTTTGTTAAAAAATTTAACTCTGGATAAGATCGGACTTGAATTCCTGTCAATTATTTGTCATTCAGAACAGAAAATTATTGTTCTTAAAACATAAAATTCTGTTGTACCTGTTTATCATCATCTGTTCTAAAGAGGTGGGTAGATAATTGGTTTCCTGTGCACGGTTTCCCTGTTCCTTTAATACATTCTCGTACTGCTGTTCATTCATTTATCTGCACTATGCACATATATCATGCACCACTATTATAGTTAAATTGATTATTTGAATTACTATTGGTAGCAAAACTGGTAAAACCAATGATAAACATACTCAAGGAATTATACATTCAAATTGGACACCACTCAAATAATGAACAAGTAGAGCAGAAAATACTTTAATAATATATAAATATAATATTTATATATGGGGCTCTTGCTTCAATGTAATGTTTGTGTCTCTTAATCTATGTTTTCTTATCCCATCAATGTTGTATGATTCCTAGAGTCTATTTGTTGAAAGTAAATGTAATTGCTTTGCATGGCTTTTATGTGTAATCTACTAAGTGCGCTCTCTGGTCAATGGAATTTATCGGATGGATAATAGGTTAATTGTAATCAGGGTTGGATAGGGGGAAAAAAACCGGCCCGGGCATTTCAGAAAAAAGACCGGCCCACGAGAAAATCGATTTCCTAAAAAAGACACCACCCGAAATTTTTCCGATGGCAATCCTTAAAAGAACGTCACCCGCTTTTTTTCTCCAAAGGCAATCCCTAAAAAAACGTCACCCGGCTTTTCCGAAAGAGTCATTCCCTACAATATCGTCGTCAAAGTCAAGAAAGTCCATTCCCTAAAAAAAACGTCGTTGCTCCTGTGAGGCCTTCCATCCGTAGTTTTTTTGTTGAGTCTCGGACCACGAGGGCGGCCCCCAGCCGGTCTACCAGCCCAGAAACTACCGGCCCTTCGGGCATTTGCCCGGTCGCCTAATGGGCCTATCCAACCCTGATTGTAATGCTTTGCCGGGGTTGTGCTGTGAAAGTTGGTTGTTTGTGCTTGAAGGGGATCAAAGTAAGGTCCCAGTAAAGCCTTTTTTTAACCAGTCTACCAACATAACAACAAGTTGCTAACAGCAGCCTCTTGACTTAGTCATAACATTCAAAGGCTTATTCTATGCCAAGGGCAATTCATTCAAAACAATAGCCCACCACAAGTTCAAAGTTATTCCCATGACCAGGGTTTCATCATATAAACCAACTAGTGCTGTCTTCCATAACTGCAGCCCTCATGGTGTTTTCGATTCTGCCTGAACAATTGGTTGGGGTCTTGCGCGGGCCTATTTGTTCTTTGCAGCCATGACTGTGACTCCCATGAAAGGTGGACCCACCCACCAACGCACCCACTCCTTCCCGCTGTCTGACCCCTCTGCACTTCTCTCCTGGGATACTCGGCGAGGGAGCACGGGACGAGTGGGAAAGAGGTCCGGAGGCTCGGTCCAGAGAAGTAGGTATCCCGTGGCGGCCGGCTTCGAATGGCGTTGGGTAGACGCCCAAAGAGTCGGGGAATTTCCTAAATTGGGACTAATAGTTTCCTGATTTGCTTCCTGACTAATTTAGAGCTGGGTTAGTTAATGGAAATAGCTAACTTCAAGGAGAACTCCTCAAGGAGAACGTCTGCTAGCTAGTTTTGGGAGAACTTGTTGTCTGATGGCCATCACTGAGCAAACAAGATATCAGCAGATCAATTAAGTAGGAATTGTTAAGATATTCAAGAAATTCGTTTGTGATGTGCCAATCGTTACTCACCGGGTGTAGGAACCTGCAGTCCTTTGGTTTCTACCTGAACCAACTTCACTTTTAAAAGTTACAAGCAGGCTCCTTTTTTAGTTGTTTTGTGCCACATTAAATAATAATGTTTCCAATCATTTATTCTTCACTCAAGTAAGTCTTTGGGCCTCTACCTTACCAGTACTAACTAGGTTTTGGAGCATACACCGCTTTGTGCCATGGATAATATGATACACCGTTCTGTCAGTAGCGCACTACGTTGTGGAAGTGACACCGAGTAGATGTTAGTGTCGTCGCTTTGCTAGATGATGGTAATTGTTACTTGTTAGTTGTTAGTTCGTAGCACTTGCAGAAATCATTGGCCTTCTAAAGCACAGTGCACCATTGTCATTATTTATGTACTATTATGTTTATGTTGCATGCCTATCGACTATCATTCATTCATGGACTTATTAATGAGGTGTCATACCATCGCAAATTATCTGCATTTCAAGAAGGTTGGAAAGCTGGGACATCATTTAAATTATACAAATGGGGATCTGCTTTTGGGAAAAATAATTATGCCTACCACTAACACCTTAAACCATTGCTGCCAGAAAATATTTTGTTGTGAGTTTTTGTGACATTAATTTTGCTGCTTTTACAATATACATCCAAGGTGATACTGATAACTGATAAGACATTTTAATTGATTCTCCTTTTCTGTGTAATCTTTCATTATATCCTAGTAGTAGGTACTGCAGTTTTATAGGATGTAATGAATTGCTCTCTAATCAATTTAGGTTTTCTGTGTTAGTGTTAGATTTTAAATGATAAAATAAAAATAAAATAGACTAAATTGTTAAATGGTCAAAATATAAATATGTTGTAATGCATTTTCAGAACATCTTGCAATACAGCAACGATTCATTCTTCACATCGCAAATTGTAGAAAGCAACATGCACAAAAGACCGACAATTGGAACCGCCAGGGATGTGTAATGTCGCGCAGCTAGCCCAGCGCCGCTCGTTGCGTCCCAAGCTTAACGGCCGCGTCTGCTCGCAGGTACGACCAACTCTGGGCGCGACCGGTGCGACAGCATGCCGTCGCGTGCGCGGACCACCAGCGAGGGCCACCACGGAGCGGGCGCCCCGCACACGGTACGCAACGTGCACCTTGTCCCCGGACACAATCGGCCACACTCGATGTACTCGCGCGGCATCTCGTACTCCCCGCCCGTGGGGTCGAGTCCGGTTCGTCAACGCAGACACACATCTTTGTAGACTAGCGTGGATTGCGTAGAGGAGTAGTTTTTTGTGTTCGTTTTCTATTGCGTTGCTCTTTTATGAATGAGCCTTTGAAGGAGAATGCATTTGGGATGCTGTTTGTAAATTTTGACCTTTTAGGTGTAGACAAAATATTTGCCGCGATTTGTTAAGTTTTAAATCGAGAGTTTATAATATGAACTAGCTTGCACACAAATTAGTACACTTGTGGTAGGTGCTATTAGTAGTGGAGGTAGCACCAAATTATTTTTGTGTAACTATTTTCTGCAAGTTTCTGAAAAGAACTATTTTTCCCTGAATTATGCAAGTAACTAATTTGTTTAGTAGTAGTAAAAGTGCACAAGAGGATGGATGATCATTATCAAATATTTTTTCAACGGATCTACGTGATTTGCCTCTCGCATATTATTTTCTATCAGGTGTATTGCTCCAGTTGCCAACAGTTGCTCACAAGATGCTCCTGACAAGTCAAGCAACCTATTTGCTACTTTGGCTTTTTTGTTAAAATTTTGTAATTTTCAACTTTCCAAATTTCTGCTTGCTCTTTAGTTACAATACACTTCAGAATAAACATTTAAATGCTTTTTGAAGTCTGACTAGCACACGAGTCTGATGGCATGGTATTCAAGAACTCGTCACTTTGCCAAAACACGAAACTGTGGAATTGATTTTACACCGAACATTGAACAATCATTCAATCAACACAGGTGAGCCCAAACTCAGCGGCTTGTTCCACCGACTCGGCTGGATCGTCGTTGTCTGTGGACGACGAGCACAACTGGATGAAAGCCGAGCCGAGCATCTTCGGCATGGGCCGGTACGGACATTCTCTCACTCCCGACGAGCCCATCATCTTCGAGGAAAACATCATGGAAGGCGACGAGAACTCGATGTGCACCACGGAGGAGAAGCTCAACAACTACATGCCGATGAACTCGAGCATCGCCTCACTGTCGCTACCCATCAAGCCGACAGTTCCCATCAAGTTCTCGCCCAACTTGAGTGGCGGCGGCTTCAAGTCAGGCTCTCCTTCCGGGTACATGGAGATGTACAGCCCATGTGGATCGTCTCCACTGGACACGGTGAGTGGAACGCTTGGATGAAATGTCTGAACTTCCCATGGCTGTATCACTCTTCAAGAATGATAACGTTTTGTAATGCCAACGCCAACGGCCATTTATCCATTTTTCAACTCTTTGTAGGCATCGGGCTCACAGAAACGGATGCAAATCACTGCTTCCTACACTTCATATAGAGAAGGACTTCTAAAACAAAATGTCATCAAAACAACATGAAACAGTAGACATATTGTTTTCAGAGTTGGTACCAATTGTGAGCTAGGTACTTATTCTTGATAAAGTGAACAGGTTGCTGACATAACTAGGGAAGTTACTCCTTTACATGTAGGACACTGGCCAGCCCTACAGTTTTATGACAATAAATTTTACAGGTTTCTTGAATGAATAGTGGGGATTAGAGGCGCGGCAACAGCTAAGGTCATTTTGCGCCACAGGTTTCTTTGCCATGGTGATACTGATAGTTAACAAAGTTAGTAAATAGTAATAGATGTTAGCCACAAGATCACTAGCACTCTGCCTTGGGATCGCTTGTTACGATGTTGTGCCGCCCCTGACGTACCGTTTGGCTCGTCCCAGGTGGGGGCTTTCATCACGACGAGTCCAGGCCCGGGAGCGTCGGCTGAACTGATGACTCGGTACGGCCGGTCGGCCAGCTCGGCCAGTCACAGCCGAGCGAGCAGCCTCGCCGAGGATGGATACGTACCCATGGCGCCTGGGCAGGGGGATGACGGATACGTGGACATGGATCCGGCACCCATTGATCGTGAGTAGAACAAACATATATATTTATAATTTCAGATAGTTTGAATTTTAGCCGGTGGGTAACGTTTTGGTAACTATCCGGATATCTGTGTATTAGCCGCCATCCATAACTTTGGCCCCACTTATTATGTTGAGTTCTGAAAACTAGTCTGCTCATTGTGACTTTGATACTGACTTACTAAGCTATTTATTTCTGAGTGATAAATGATAATATCATGTGCATTTGTTGTTTGTCCAGACTTTGGAACCGGCGACATTTCCCCCGGTAACAGCAGCTGTTCCATAGCATCGGGCACACCTTCGACTGACCTGCGATTCTCCGAGTATCCTCTGGAGAAGGTCTCGTCGTACTTCACGCCCTCTGAAGAAGACGACCCCGCGGAGCGACCCGCAAGGGCATATTCGGTAAGCTCTGAGACATCACACTGTTGTACCACTTGACTTCAACTTGACTTCTTGCCTTAAAGACTATGTGGTTAACAAAACACAGCTGGGATCGACTTTGAAACGTATATCGACGATCGGCAGAGCGAGGAGATTTCAGCATTATTGAGAACATTGCCTTAATTTTTGCATTACGTAGGTTTTTAGTAAGGGAATGCAGTGATTCTTGCTGGTTGAAAGGCCTGACAAGATTTGTCATGGTCTATCAAAGTGAGCTCTGCCCTTGCTTCTACTCAAACACGCGTTGGCGACCTCCGACCCTCAGGTGGGCAGTCGGCCGTGCAGCACTCCGAAAAGCCGGCGGGAGCCCGGACTGCCCGCCGGCGAGTCGTCGCGCGTGCGGGCGTTCTCGGTGGGCAGTCGCGTGGCCAAGGCGGCGTTCCTGTCGCGCCACGCAGCGCCCGCCGCCGCCGTGCCCGCCCCCGCCGCCGACAAGTCAAACAGCGCGCCCCTGCTCTCGCATTCGTGGTCTGGGTCGCCCACGCTGAAGGTGAGCGCTTTGCGCCTGTGGGCTTCAAGACACCGGTACCTTGCACCGGATGGTTTACAGACCGGTTTCACCTTGAACTTTGTTGCCAGGTGTAAATTTCTAGGTTTACAGGTGATGGTTAAAGGGCATTGAAGTGGAAAATTATACTATTATGTGAACTAGGATATGCACGGAAAGACCAAATCTGCAGATGAAAGTGTTGGTGGAAAGCTTTATAAATTTTAAGGAAATAATGAAGATTTCAGCCTGAGTGTTTGGCGACTGTATCTACTCTTAAATAGCACGGGAATATGCTAAAATGAAAGCACATTGAGTTGTTGTCCCTTGTTGTCCCACCTTTGTGTCATCACTGAACCAAATGTCAGATCAACGTTTTATTTGTTAAATTTTGAAGGAAAGCTCAACGAACGTAATGTCACTAAGGAAATAAAATATTTGTTAATCATCCTTTCGACCTAGGTCTTATAAGGGTCAACAATTCAGGGGCTGAATTCAGTTCCAACTCATAGTTGGCATCTCGACTAGGATTTGAAATATTTGGTAAAACCGGGAATAAGTGTATTCTGGCAGCCTTTTCTAAACCTTAACCATACCTTGTCCCAACCATCGACCAAAATGTCTCCTTCTCATTCCAGCCGCCTTTGTATGCGTCTGGTGAGCCCATGGACGACCTCATGGAGATGGACTTCAGCAAAAACTCGCAAAAGTCGATAAAGAACCGAACGAACTTGCGGAGCAGCCGCCTCGAATCCGCAGCTCCCACCCACGTGGCTTCGTCCCCTCACGACAAACTCACAGTTCCTCTCAACAACCTCAACATCTCCCCGAACAACCTCAGCACATCGCCGACGTCTGGCCAAGACACGAGCGGCTACCTGGACATGACCCCGTCGCGGATCGGCCTCAACGCCCTCTCCAGCCCGACGCCGATCCCCGTCACGCCCAGAAACTCGGGCCCCTACGTCGAGATGAAGCCCGGCTTTGGCGGCGACCTCTCGCGCTGCCACTCAGCGTCCCCGCCGCAGATCAACCACCTGACTCGCAACGTCGTGCTCGCCGGCTCGCCCAAGTCCAGCTTCTCGGCGTGTTCCCCGCCGACGCGGACGACGATGACCCGCAAGAGCTCGGTGCTCGGCTCGGCGCCGTACGTGGACGCGTCGGGGCAGGTGTGCGAGCCCCGCGTCGGCTCGCCCGGCGCAAAGTTCACGCACTCGCGGGCCAACGACTACATGGACATGCGCGGGCCGCAGCCACAGCACTTCCCTTCGACCTCGGGGCCCACGCACGTCCCGGGCCGCGCCGCCGACGCCTTCCCCTTGGTGCGGAAGCCGACGTCGCCCATTCAGGAGGAGTACATGGACATGAGCATGAAGCAGGCCAAACAGGAGAGCAACCTGGCCAACCGGTCGGCGCCGGTCAACACGCCGCAGCCCCGCGCGGCGCCGGACCCGAGCTCGGCGTACGTGGACATGAGTTCGGGGCCGTCCAACCGCGGGTTGGTCCCGTCGAGCCAGACGGACGACTACATGAACATGAACATGTCCAACGAGAGCCGCAGGAGGAAGGGCCGCGGCAGCCGCAAGGACAAGACGCGGTTCAGCTCGCAGCCGATCGCCATCCAGTCGGGGCAGTCGTCGTCCAACGACTCCAACTCGAAGCCGGGCTCGTCGGCGTCCACCAGTCCTGTGTTCTCGCTGGCCAACATGATGACGTCGCGCAAGACTTCGACGGGCACGCCGCCCAAGATCCCCGGCTTTTTGCCGCTCGGGCCGGGCGCCGCATCGCCCAGCGGCAGCCCGTACTCGTCGCTGCGCCGCAGCCGGCACCGCAAGGCCACGCGACGCGGCAGCTCGGAGACGAGTCTGGCCACGCCTACCGGCTCCACCACGGGCATCTTCCCGTTCAGCCTGAACAGCCCCGGCTCTCCCATGAAGCCACTGCCAGGCGCGCGAAGCAATTCGTACGATTACGACCGCAAGTGCCCGGTGGATGCATCAAGCGGCACCGTCTGCATCTCGTACCCGTACCCTGACGGCTCGTCTGGATCGAACCCGGCCACGCCCGACTCAAGCAGCTCCTCTGAGCAGCCGACGCCCGTCAACGCCGAAGCCGGCGGCGACCTCGCCAAAAAAGAGAGGCCAGTGTCGGATTATGTCAACTACAGTCCTGCTCGGAAATTGTCCCAAGAGCTGCCGATCATAGGCGACGACTTCGGGGAGTACGCTTTCATGCGACCGGTCGTCGTGAACCCTCCGAGCAGAAGGATATCGACACCCATGTTTGCCAGCACTAACAACTTTGACAAAAGTCCTCAAAAAAAGTTTTCCTTATCCACAACAATAAGTACTCCTACGTTAGTATCGACTAAGATAGTTAATGCTCCTGTTGTTTTGAAAACAACCCCCCTCAAACAAGCTACCGTTTTGCCGTCTGCGTCCTTCAGACCGATCAGCGTAAATCCGACCCCGGTCGCTACAAACTCGTCCGATGGTTCCTCCTCTCCTAAACTTAAGAAGTCTCTGTTCACAACAACGAAGATTACCTCGCTATTTAACCGACAACTGTCAAGTACGTCGGCAAGTTCTACCGAGTCGGGAAAGAGTCAGGAAGTCTCTGTGAAAGACACCAGTGCCAGTGTTCAGGTGAAAGGGGCAGGCCCAGTTAGTAGACAGCTGTCGAACTCAAGCGTTAAGAGCCTGAGCGGTGCGAGCGAGAGCACTCGAGACGACGGAACGTACGAGAACCTCTCGACTTGCAGCAGCGGCGGAGTGTCTCCTGTTCCTTCGTCGCGGCCGGAGTCGGTCAGCTGCGAGCGTGAGATACATTACGCCTCGTTGGATCTGGCGACCGCCGATGCCGACGATGGTGCAAAGAGTCCGCGCAATTTCAAAGCGCAGGGCTCATTGACGGAATCGACTCCTAGTCCCAATCCGGGGCAAGAGACAACGTTCACTTATGCTGAAATCGATTTTGACAAGAGTGAGTGTTTAAAGAATTGCTCATCTACTACTGCTAACAGAAAGGTATACCATTGAGCAATGATGATTATTAAACTGCTAATTATTAATTTAAATGAAATTTAGCTTTGCAATTAGATAAAAATAATTAATGGGCTTTACTTGCCTACCATAAATTAGGGAATGTTATGTAAGGGGAATGATATTAATTAATTATTAAAAATTAAGAGGCTGCGTGTATACCTATTCAAAAATAAGATGTTGTTGCGAAACCATGTTTGTGGAAGGACATTGAAGTATCTTCTCAAAAGAGATTCAAACTTATTACTACACTTTAAATTGAAATTGCCAACAGTCTACGTCATAATTTCCTAAGTCAAACAATGTAACGAGTCATCATTGAGTGAAGTTAAGTAGCTTTGATAGGTGGCCAAGCTTTACAATTTTTTATATAATCTACATAAAAGTTGGTATTTTCAAAGGTTACTTTCCTGATTGTGTAAGTTACATATTTTATTTATTTCACCCACTTTTTTCCAAGATCTTCACTTTATTGTTGAAGCAAAGGATTGAGTGCAGTAAGGGGGGAGGGGGGGGGGGGGATACTGATGTAAAGTTTTTACTTCCAGCTGTCAGTTAGTCAAATGTAATTTTACAATTTACTTGCATCCTATAAACAAATGCTCAAAATTTTTACCTTATATAAATACCTACCTACATACTACTGATACTACTATTGAACTGTTACTTTTAAAGTTAGGCAAGTTTTGTGCATATTGGATCTTGTGAGTCTTGCTTAGAACCTAGGATGTAACGCTGTATTATGGAGTTCCAATGGCACCATTTAGTAAAATATCCTATTATTAGGTGATTGATTGCTGATTTATTGCTATTTAATGTCCAGAAATAATTTGTGTTCTGTAAATAGTTTGATTGTAATTCAGTAATATATTTTTAAAAACATCCAGAGCTAATTTTAAGGAAACAGAAGCGCTATTGCAGTAGGTACTAGATAACTTTAAGTCTATTGTTTCTATTGCCAAGCAGCAATGGATGTTAATGAATTAAAAAAAGGTATAAAATGAATTATTAAGCAGCAGATGCAAGTGCAACTATCCATGCTCCGGCCGTGCAAGCTAATGTGTTAGCGCAGAGCTTGTCGAAGAAAATCATGATTCCCTATCAGATCACTATCAGTCACGTTGAATCAATCAGTTGTGCATTTGAGAACTGTGCCTTCCCACAGCTAATTTGTGGCTAGAAACACTGATTTTAATGTGCTGTAAAAGAAGCTGTTAGTTATTTGTTGATTAAATGTCTCCCTGCCAGATAGAATGAAGTTGACTAAGTCAAAATAAAAATATTATTAAGATGTATTTGTTTCCCATAATAGACTTTTAGTAATATTGTATGAGTTTTATTTGTATTCTGTTCTGATTAACTTGGTATTGTTAATGAACTGGTTTTTTTGACATGCCAGTTAGAATTGTGCATTTTGTAAGCACTCCTGGGGTAAATGCTGGGCATCCCCATTCATATTTGAGGGCTGGCCCCGTTCTTATATTGCGTTGCAAAGTATGACTATATTATGGTCATTCTTTTGCAAATTTTATTTGACCAAGCAAGATTATACTACCTACCGACCTGCTTGTGTCCTTGTCTGGGTGTTTTTATTTCTCTCTGCTTTCGTAAATACTTACAAACTTCATCATGTAGGGTGTTATATTTCTCTGGGAATGATCATCTATTATTTATTTTATACTTTCCAGCTTTCTCATAAACCAGCAGTTGGTTTTTAGATCTTACACAATAATTTCTTTTGTAGCTAGTATTGAGATCATTGTCTTTGAAAATAAACTTAGTTTTATTTAAAAAGGAGAAAGACACATTATCAGAGTAAGCACAGGGTTGTTGAAACACATCAATACTTATTTGTGATTGAATTATAAATTGTAATATGAATCAAATCATTTATGGTATACATGTACAAATTGCTGTTAACTGGCTTTACCTACTCTATTTATCGTCTTTATTATTGTTACTGATATTTGTAGCATATTATTATGCATACTACCTAAACCTACTCTTGCAGAAGATGATAAGGGAAACATATTATAATGGTGTGTTATTATTATATAATAAAAATAATCAGTTTAAAACTGAAAATATAGTAGATGTGTTACCAAGTTCCACTTACCGATAAAACTGTTAACATTATAATTTAAAGAAAAGCTCAATGCTGAGCTGCTACTGCCAGATGACTACCATATTGTCTTGCTGAATACCTACCTACCTAGATATGCACACAATATCAACCCTAATTAAATCAGCTACTTAGGTACAACAGTGTTCATTTATCAGTTGAGATCAAATTATTGTTATTCTAAACTAAATATTTGTTAAGTGCTATACAGATACTTCTTATTGATCAATCAGTAGACAACAACTTAAAAATGATATAATACGATTATAATGTATGTTTTCCAGATGTGTATTGATCAGGAATGCTATAACCACGATTAAATAAATATCAAAAAGATTGGGTTTATAGATTATTTTAGTTGTTTAGGTACCTATAAAGTTTGCAGGAAGAAAGTAGCCGAAATCTTAATTTTATTCATCTAACAGCAGTTACGTTCCTCTAAATAGATAGATCCTTACTTTAATTAGGTATCAGCCTTATTAATAAACCGAATGTGCGTGAGATCGACGCATGGTTATATTATAGGTACAGTGGCATGGCGTTATTTTATTGGGATTGAATGATATTATCCCATAAAAAGACGCCGTTTGTAATAATTTTGTCAATGACTGTTAGTGTTGTTTTATTCGAATCACGCACGTTTATTTCCTACAATGAAGAGATCGACACAAATTTAAATTCTTTTTAAAAAAATACACATTTTTCTGTAACGAACGACACCTGATAACCAATTACAGAGTGGAAGTGGTTGATCTTCATTTTGTAACGGTTTCGTCTGTCTTCGCATGGTCGCAAGCCTTCTAGCTGGGTCAGTAGCTTCATCGGCAGTATGGCAATGGCATCCGGACAATCGGCACTGCATCTACGACAATTAGTTCATTTATTTTTCGTTCTTGTGTTGTGTTTTCAAGAGGTGAATACCTGGCCAGTTTTCTCGTTCCCAAATTTCTGGGGATCACAAAAAGCTGAAACGACAACATTACCGCCGAGCAATGAACCTGGAGTAACCGATCAGGAGATAACCAATCAACTTGCAAAAGGTTGTTACCTGCGATTCGGACTTTGTCAAGAAGAGCTGCTAAATTAGTGGTTCTTCGCTATATGGTGGGTGCAGCATTTTACATGATTGATTTCTGTTTTTCAGCCATTAACTTCTTCCCGGTGCCGGTTAGTGGCGAATGCTTGTCGGACGATGGAAGACGCACGGGTGAGTGCTGTGCTGTGAACTATGTTCCATTCCGTCTTTATGCAAATTTCGCAATAGGTAACTCGCTAACCGTGGTTTTAATTCGTTTTAGGGATCTGTCTTAACACTTACGAATGCCGCATCCAAAACGGGCAGTCTCACGGTCCTTGTGCCCTTGGTTTCGGAGTATGCTGCATTTGTAAGTACCTACATATTATCTTGCTCTCATGCTAGATTTATAATTAATTGCATCTGGGATGAAGTTGAATATTCCGTGTCATTGACTCCAACATAGCATTAATAATGTAACAACTAGCGCAAATAAAACTAATAGCTAAACTGGCGCGAATATTTTACGGGAAGTAGGCTAAGATATTCGAAGCAATAAAAATTGAATTGTACAAGCTCGACAAAATCTCGTCTGTTGGTAACCTTGTCTTGCCTTGCTCAATATTACCGGAGCAAGCGTCGAGGAATCTAGATTCTAATGAAGAAGAGAATACGTCACGTAAACAAGTTTTTATATATGGTTTTGGTTTTTACCGGAGACAACTTATAGTACCGTTGCAGGCATTTACTCACTCTTGCATGTTTAGGAGCACATGTCAATACAGCAATCTGCGTTTTTATTCGTGACTGGGACAATATTCTCGGCTAGGTACCCGACCGTAATACTTCATACCTACATCTAAGTGCTGCACCTATTTACGAAAAACTTCTTGGTTACAACAGATGCAATTTTTTTCTCATATTAAAACTTTTTTCTTGTTATTTCCGGACACAAAAGTTCTGAGAAACGGTTTTTTGCAGATGCAATAATGCTGACTCGCATATTTTAAGTGGTTCATATTCTTTAGGTTCACCTTCTGCTTCTTCAATTGATTGTAAATTATGTCTGCTCGTGTTATAGCACCTACTTTACCTGATAAACAATTTTTCTTTGGCCTGCAGTCACAGCTTCATGCGGAAAAGAGGTGGACAACAATGTCACCTACTTTGTAAATCCGCATTTCCCAGGATTGTCGCGAGATTCGAACGTGTGCACGATCCAAGTAAAGAAAATATCTCCAGAAATCAGTCAACTTCGTCTTGACTTTGTGCACTTCAACTTGGGCCAACCGAATCGTCGCACAGGAGTTTGTGAAATGGACATGTTCGTCATGAGCGGGGGCTCGTCGAAACAGCTCACACTTTGCGGCCAAAATAGTGGACACCACGGTAAGAACTAAGAAGATTAGAAACAAACCAACATGACACTGGGAGCCTACCGCTAACTTATGTCTTCTGAGTCTTGAACGAGAGCATTACGTGGCTCTTTGACACTTCTATCCATATTCATGACAATTTTCTTTGAGATCATTTTGGAATTCGTGTCGTTACATATTTTTCACCGACGTACTATATTTTCCCGTTCCTGTTGTAATAATTTCAGTGTATTACGACGTGGAAAACGTAAACGAGCCAATCACCATCACGATGAACATGACGCGAGACGACATGAATCGGATGTGGGAAATCAAGGTGACGCAGATCGAGTTCAACCAGCGCGCTCCCGCTGGATGCATGCAGTATTTCAGGGAACCGGCAGGTACGCCAGTCACACTGCAATCATATTATAAAAGAGGGAAGACTAGTTCTTGAAATTTATGGGTTTATAATACTGTCGGACTCGTAGTTACAGTTACCTTCAGATGTCAATTGGGTCGACCTCGACCTCATAGGCCGTTGATGGAAATCTTATTATCTTATTATGCCGGCATACCTACAAGGAAGAAGAAATTTAAGTTTACTTTGATACCGTGGTCGCGTGGGTGTTAGTCAAAGTGCAATGGAACGACTATTACATGATTGCATGATGACTGTCGCATGATACCACAGAGGATACTCTTAATATTATTTCATTTATGTTTAAAAAAAAACTATACCTCTACATCACACAAATACAAACTCCATTTCACGTTAAGAAAGTGAGTGGATTTGCATCTTCCTCGAGGCCACTGCTGCTAGACACGAGCTACGAATGTCAAAACTGCCAATAGAGCATATTGTGCGTCTCAAGGCATGGCTTGTGAGTTTTGAAACTCTTCGTTAGTGTCAACAGCAGATGGGTCCTCGAGGAAGATGCAAATCCACTCTATTTCTTATCGTGAAATGGAGTATGTGTAATGTACTTACTTTACTTTATTTATTTACTTTTAGATAAAGAATCAATTTTGATTTTTGTGTGATGTTGAAAATCATCCATAACCACGAAAGAAACTGGTTCTGTACTTTTTGAGAGTTGTGGGTAATTTTCAGCAAGCAACATATAAAGGACTCTTTTTTTTGAAAGCCTGGATAAATTCCCCATGGAGCCAGCTATTTTGTTCTGACAGTCACTAAGATTTTGCATGTAAAAATGTTTTGTAGGTATTCGACCGCCATTGGGTTTCCCCACCGCCATCGATTGTATCCCCTCTATTTATCCATGTTGTAAGATAATCAGAAAACGGGATGCTAATTGATTTGCGTCGTGATTTCAGGAGTGATCCAGACGATGAATTTCGCTGAAAACGGGCGCCACCTGGCCGATCAGGACTACACGATCTGCATGAGGCAAGCGGCTGGAATGTGCTCGATCGTCTACGAGCCTTGCGACGACAATTCCTTCAAGATTGGACCGCCACAGCCGCAGCCTCAGATTCAGCAGAACAGCAGACCCCCGCGGCCCATGTACGTGTCCCAGATGTCGCCGGCACGGAGAGCGCCGCCAGGACGAAAAACGCCGCCAGGACGAAAAACGCCACCAGGACGAAAAACGCCACCAGGACGAAAAACGCCGCCAGGACGAAAAACGCCGCCAGGACGAAAAACGCCGCCAGGTCGAAAAACGCCGCCAGGACGAAAAGTGCCACCAGGACGAAAAGCGTCGCCGATCAGGACGAGTGTGCCAGTACACAAAAGAATCCCAAATCATAAAAACTTGCCTAATCGTAAAGTACCTCACACGAAGAAGCTATCAAGGTCTATTGGGCGACAAGAAATGGCTGAGGATCAGTCTGAATTATCTGACCAGCTTAGTGAAATGGATCAGTTTGGAGAAATGGATCAGTTTGGAGATATGGGTCAATTAATTATCGACATGGATCAACTTGGAGAACTAGGACAGATGGATGATATAGGAATAGCAGACGAAATGGGTGACTCTGACGAGGAAGTGCAACCTATCGAAGCAGGTGAGATATTGTCATATTTTATTTTTCCCAAACTGGTTTTTGTAATATTTCCCAATACATCGTTAGTGCGCGTTCGATTAACTGTGTGTTGTCTCTGATGTACTCCGGCAGATGACGCAATGGACGGAGGTTCAGGTGGAGGCCTCGAGGACGACCCAGTGCTTGGCGGCGACGGCATGAGGCCGATGGACGGCATGCTTGGCGGCGCCGAACCCGTCATCGTCGCCGTCGAAGGCGATCCTGGAGACTCTGACGTCATCATGATGTACACATCTGACACTACTCGCGAGTGCGAGGACAGGATCATCATGCCCTGCGACTCGGAGGAATTTATCATGGTAAGTAGGTAGATCACGGCGATTAAAGCCTATTAAAGGCAGAATTGATAATTTTGTACAACATATTTGAACTAAACATAATCACGAAACGAAACACGGATTTGATTTGAAAGAAGTTGGCACCAAATGGTCAGTTCTTATTTTGTGTAAAATGCTTGGGCGTGCGCCAGAATAGATGGCTAGATACACTAGAATTAATTTGAGTTTGCCACTTTTTGGGGATCTCATATCATAGAGTACCATACCATAGATTCAAATGATTAAGTTTTTGTCATTACCATTATAACTTTATTTATCAATTACAATTATTAACCATTTTACTCTTTACAATTATTGTAAAAGAGTCAAATTATACTTAACTTCAAAGTCCACTAGGCTGTGGTAATCTTAGGCTAACATGACTGTACAGCCATTGACTTCAAGGAAGCGTATACACTATATACGTTTAATGCCTTACATAAGTCAATGGATACAGCACAGAAAGCACACAACCAGGGCCTTCTTCTTGAAAATGTTTTTCGCTAGGAGGCTGTGGAAAATGTCAGTAAAAAAACCGTCGGTTGAATCTCTCTCAAGGTCAAAGCCACACAGAGACATTTTTGCCATACGAGCAAATCGAAAGAAATCCATTTAGAGGGCGCTGGTTAGAGGCTTGGTCCCTCCTTTGGTTCGTTATGAAAATTAATATAAGTCTTGAAGATGTCCAAATGACAAATCAATTGCAAAGTAATTAGTTCTCGAAATATATAGGGTCTTATCATTTACTGCTTGGGAATAATAATTTCTTTGTCAACTTTACATTTCTTTCCGTGAGTTACGACATTTTCTTGGCGTTGTCTCTGTCCGAAAGAATTGCCAATTGGGTGTCGTTGAAATTTAATTACCAATTACTCTCTCACTGTGTAAAATTCTGCCCGCAGGCTGATCCTGGGGGTTCCTTCATTTGCGACCTACTACATTGCGGGAGTTCCTTCTGCAACGACGGCGAATCCCCTTGCCGCATTGAAAGTAAGTGACTCCCAGCGCTCTTGGTTTCTTATTTCACTATATACCACGTTACCAGTACCCACGGTATTTACCCACGTTAGCAGTGGTTTTATCTGTAAGAAATTAACTTAGAGAGGCACATATATGTTTTATAATGTATACGCAGCGCTTTTATAATAATTATTCATTCACGCATGTAGTTGGAGGAAAGGCAGCTGACTTTTCAATATTCATTGGAAAATAGCGGTTTACTAAACCATGTGTAAAATGATTGGCAGCAAAGTTACGATTTAAGCTACAATTTTCTGAATTTTAAAATTCAGAATGTGTCAAATTGTACATGGTAACCGCTACTCATTTTACACAAAACCAAAAACGACTTTCAGAATAAAAGAAACCACACGTGGGCGGTTTTATGGCGCAACGGCATAACACCTTGAACCGGCTGGTCTGTAAAATCGGTCTGAATACCACTTTTTGGTCAAGGGGTGCTGGAGTTGTAATTGTTGTTTTTCTTGCGCAGGTAGCACGACACCCTTCAACATCCGAGTGCAATTCGGTCCAGGGACCAGGGACGAATCTCCAGACGATAACTTGGGAATGTGTTTGAGATACGAGCAGCAACCGTGTGGCCCGGGGTGACGCAATATCCGGGGAAATCCCTTAAATTAAAATCAAAACACACGAAGAAACCTGGCGAACTTCTAGTCATGTGCCGTCGTATTATTGGACATTTTCGAAGCGGCATTTGGGAGCGTAAAGAAGGTGGCGGGTGGCGGGAAAAGCTGGTAAAGAAGGACGAAGGTGACACCAAAGGCCTTCGCTCTCTGCCGGTAAATTCCCATGTATATGTACTGTACCAATCGCTAGGCTGTGTCTAACATCAAAACACATATTGGCAAACAGTTGAATCACAACGCATGAAAAATCACAAAAATGAAATGAGTAGGTGAAGTTTCATACGTCAGAAAACATATTTATTGCGAGTTAATGTTTGTATATTACATGGTATTCATTAAATATACACGAGAACATTTTAATAACAATTTTTCAAAATTTGAACAAAATTTTATTTTGCTTCGCTTGATGATTGACTGTAGTCTTTGGTCTCATTTTCTATTGTGCTCCTTTTAGTTGTGGTTCTTTCCTGTGCGCTCCACACGGATAGCCTATATCGCCTTATTCAGACCACTGCTGTTCAGAGATACATGGCAGACACACAAAATGAGTAATGATTCTCTCGCACCTATTTTGTAAACCCATCCATCAGTGGCGTAGCTACCCCTGGTACAGCTGATGCGGCTGCACCAGGGCCCAGGGGGCCACACGCATTGGCTAGTTAAAGGGAAAAGCGGAGAGTAAATCTCCAATACCTGGTGAACCCGGTACTGGCACCGGTCCACCCCCTGCTCCCTTCAAAGCCAGTGCTCAGTGCCGGTACCGGGTCGTTAAACACCACAAAACCAAAGTTCGAATTGTAAGTTTACATTTTCCGTGCATTAGAACCCCTGGCCTGGCAGGCAACCCAAGCTACACGCAAGCACGCAAGGTCAGCCTAGACCGAAGGCTGCGAGACCCGGTCGCAGTTTCACCGTCAAATCGGCTAAACCTTGGACGTGAAATTCGCTCTCGGTACCAGGCGCCCAGAAGAGGTAGTCTCGAGCTCGCGTCACTCATCGCTGCAGATGCACAGTGGGCGAACTGGGGAAATCATTACCGCGCATGCCCGAGTCGAGTGAGTCGGCAAGATCGGATGTATACCACTGACATTTTGAATATTCAAACCAAAAGTTGCAGTTCTTGCAACCAGAAGGACTTTGTTGAATCTTTTGTTTACCTGCGTCGTACTACCCCTAGCCAACGAAATTCGATGGGGTTATATTTTGTGCCTGAGAATTTATTTGAACACGATTCCATGCCAATTTTAATCGTTTGATAGTCGGTATTTTCTTTCGGAAAGGCAATCTCATGTGATCTGAAAAGATTTTGCAACAAACAGAGTCACTAGAAACCGTAATATTTTCGCCTGTGACGCCGAAGTATTGAAAAAGAGCAGGGTAAATTCGGTGAATTTCAAAGCTTTCTCAATCATTTTTTTCAGACTTGTCCCTGGGCGAAATAAGAAATAGTACTTCGTAATATTACTATGTTACTGTTATGCTGATATTAACTAATAGGTATACCCAGTGCTTTTTTTGTTGTTGTAAAAATAAAGGTGCCGGAACGCCAATATTCATAACAAAAAAAATTACCCTTTATCCACCCCCCCCCCTCCCCCCTCCCATTCTCCTCTGCCAAGAAACGTCAATCTGCGTTGCGTTTGTTGTTTTGTTGACACTGGACGCCATTCTTAGCTGTGATGAGCTGTGAATGCAGAATTATTTCCATCTAATCCTTTTAATTATTGTAAATAAAAAGGAAGTTATTTTCTTCATTATGTCCACAAATTCGGTAAGCACTCGGGCACAGAAAAAACAACACGGACGTACTACAACTTATTTCACGGTGTCTTCGCATCTTCCTGCTAGACACAAACAAAGAGTTTCAAAACTGCCCAAAAATACTTTTGTCTGGCTCAAGACATATGGTTTGTAAGTTTTGAAACTCAGCTAATGTCTAGGAGCAAAGGGCCCACGAGGAAGGATCATATACACTCCCCTTCTTAACGTGAAATGGAGAATACATTTCTCCAGCGACTGGCGCGCGTAGATATTGCCGCTGATATTAAATTTTTTTTACAGTACCGGAAAGAGGTGCCGGAACGGCGTTCCGGTACGTTCCGGCACAAAAAAGCACTGGGTATCTCGATACCTACTGATTTTGCGGCCACGGTCCCACCCAAAGGTCCCACCTGTCCCTTATACTGAAAGTGGAAAGTGAAAACTTCAATCGGTTCTCAGAAAATCATAATTTGTAATAGACTATCACTATGCGATATAGATAAAATATCCGTAATGCAAAATGTACATTTCAAAAGAAAATTAACGAAAATTAGAGCCCTTTCCTGAACCCCATTTCCCTAACAGGGAGAGGGGGGAGGGCACTTTTAAATCTTTCACCAGGGACCTGCAACAACTAGCTACGCCACTGCCATCTGCCACTCGCCACTGTCAATTTCTAATTTAAGTGAAGTTCAAATTACAAAGACCAGTGGCGTAGCGTGAATATGATGCGCCCCCCCCCCCCCCGCAAAAGTTTGACGGCGCCCCCCAGGGTTGGATAGGGGGAAAAAACCGGCCCGGGAAGTTCAGGAAAGACCGGCCCTTGAGAAAATTCGTTACGTCTCCCGAAATTATCCGAGGCGATCTCGCGAGAGATATTTGCGCCCCCTGAACCCCTCGGCGCCCCCCAAACCTCGGCCCCCCGCGCCGCGGGGTCTGCGGGGGCGGTCGCTACGCCTCTGACAAAGACCCATAAATCCATCCACGAATGGTCAAACCTGGACCTGTGTGCCCAGCTTGCCGCGACACATGCGAATGAGTTGGTCTCAACTCAACGTATGATCCAGAGTCCACAGAATTTTAGCGCAGGTTTTTGTGGGTATCGAGCCATTTGCGGGACATGATCCAGCCCTCGGTCGAGTTCGCGATGCCTTCTTGACCTCGCCTCCCCCCCTGCCGAGGAAACGGCCATGTCATGTCTTTCTGCCTCTTCTGCAACGGGCAGTGTTGTGACTGATCTAGATAAAATTATCTAGATAATTATCTAGATAATTTTTTAAATCTATTGTCTTTATCTAGATAAAATTGTGCACTGTCATCTTTATCTTTATCTAGATAAAAAAAAACTTTATCTAAACTCCATATTTTAGATAATATATGATTTTAGCCAATTTTATTCCAATTTTTGACATTATCATTCAGATTGTCATTATTTCCAAAACCATTGCCATCCCAAGAAAAAGTTTCAAACATGTCTAATCTTGAGAGTAATGATTTGGGAATTGAGAATCCGATTCCAAGAGCTCATGTTGTACTGTTAGTTAGGTGTAATATAATATTATCAGTCACTTATGTGGCTTTTGGAATTTCGCCACAATCCAACATCATTTTCCAATATTCCCAATTTCAAAAATTATCTATTATCTAAAGAAAATTATCTAGATAGATTTTTTCATCTATTATCTTTTATCTAGATGATTTAAAAAAAATCATCTATTATCTTATCTAGATAACAAATTTGCCCATTATCTTCATCTTTATCTAGATGAAAAAAAAATTATCTAGTCACAACACTGGCAACGGGCCACCATCGCTTGCCAGCAGTGTACCTTTCCTAAGATCACAACGGCGTCCCCATTGCTTCAACGGTGGTCCCATTCTTTAGTGGTATCCCCTACTTGCTGATCGGATCGTTGGGCTGAACTAGAACGCACATCTTCGTTGACGCTGCTGGAATCATGGATTGGAGATGGCGTGACGTCTTGCAAAGCGGACGGTGTCGTCATGGAGGTCCCGTGATCAGCGGGAATCTCGTGACGAGATTACTTGGTGTCCTCTCTTAGTGTGCCTCTTGTATTTTGATTTGAATTATTTTATATTGTAAAAGATGTGGGCCCTTTTCTGTCACACTTGCTCTTTGCTCATTGTTTATATCAAAGTCTTGTGAACTCGCACTGGTAATGATCGTGATTGTTTATGGAGTAAGTGTATGAAATGAGGGCGCATGAGTGTTTCAAGATGTATAATTAAATTGGCACCGCTCCTCGCTATTTAGTTCATTTGTTTGCGCTGATTTCGCAATATTAAAACTAGCACAGTTCGATAATCGCCTCCCAAAAACATCACAGCGCGGGGTCATGTGTGGGGCTTGTATTTGAAGAAAATTGGTTCATCGATTGGCAACTAGATTGCGCTAGGTGCGTTGCACTCAGGGCACTCGGGTAGCCAGTCGATGAAAAAATTTTAATTGCGAAGCCAATGACAATTCATAGATTACATTTTTACATTGCAAATCATCGAGTCTGGTAGCCCAGCGGTAGAGCGCTTGGTTGGTAAACAAGGAGTCCCCGGTTCGAATCCGCTCCACTCCGTCCGAGTTTGTATTTTGAAATATTGAACATTTCATATAGCTTATATATGAAATTTTCTTCACGACAATGCATACTCCCTAGTAGCCAAATTGGTTGAGGCACTAGGGTGGCAGTGAGAGCGCCCAGGTAACCTGGTTCGAGACCGCTATTCGGCACAATCGGCCCTGAGTTTTGTCTGCAGACATCTGTCGGAACAAGTAGGAGCGGACGGACACTTCTATTGTAGTCCTACGCCATGTCCTACTCATACAGAGGTCTCAGCAAAACGAAGTGGCTGCCCCATTCGGGGATGCTTGACTCCGGACGGTGCCGTCCGTCGCGGGTGTCTCGGACTCCCCAGGAGTCCCAAGGAACCCAGGAAACTCAGGAGCTCTCACTGCCAAACTAGTAGCTAGGGAGTTTTTTGGACTTTATTGATAATGATCCTCCGGCAGCAAAAATAATCTTTCACACTGTGGATACTATGGGATTCGAACCCACGTCTTTCATGTCACGAGTCAAGAGTGCTACTGACTCGGCCACACGGCTTGATGAAAACTGACGTGGAAATGATATATATCAATTTATAATGCGAAGTCGTTGGTTAGTTCATTAACTAGCTACCAGGGCTACTTTCGGTGCGCTACGAGTCTCGAATGTCGTGCGTCGATAAGGTGGTACGACAGCTAATCGACTTGCGGTTCACCATGGCAACGCCAGGTGACTGTTTCTACATGTTTTTGGAATTTGAAATCCTTGCTGGAAGTCTATTATAATAGAGTGGCTTTCACTGCAAAAAACTGGCCTCAGCATAATTTACCAATGAATCAATAACTAAAATTACCATAATGAGCTCAAGTGGACTAAATGGGACACCATATTGATCGGCCACTCATCTAATGTGATGATAGACATTTTATTGGCAAAAATTAATTCTGTACATCTGCACCTTTGATCACTGCTTCACGGGATAGGCAACTATATAGTATGCTGTGCCAGCACTTGCTGCATATATAAATGATGTAAGCGTCGATCTCCACGTTATCTTTAAAGCAGATATACATTAACCAAAATATAAAGACATAATATCTTCGTTCAAGAGTTAATCCAACAGCTGGTAAGGTCCATATACGATAATGTTGCATGGCATACAGAGAGTGCTGAACTAGTTGCATATCCCGGCTAGCAATGATCGAAGCCTGCACAATATTTCAAACTCTAAAACACTTTAAACTTGCAACTTTATAAAATAAACTATCAAATAAGAGAGCATAAGATATCACAACTTTTTACTATGTCATAAAAATGACAATGATTTATATTTATTATATACGGTTCTATTTTTAATAACTTTTAAATTAAAACTGTGCCTACGTGCTATTTTAACATCTTTTGAATGTGATTTTGTTTGCCATGCCAGTCACCCTAACAATCGAGCCAGATCTCACATAATCGAACAAAGGCAGGCTAAATGGCGTCAGAAAAAGTTAGTAGCATGGGTGAAAGCGCCCGGCCTTCGGAACTCGTCCTTCTTGAGAGTGGCGTGCAGCCTCTGTGGGGTGAGAGGTGTGCTGGGGGCCCACGCTTACATCATGAACTCCTTGGAGGCTGGCCGAGGGAAGCTGGATGACGTCCCTGTCCAGCCGTTTTCGATGGGGTCCAGAGTCTGGGACTGCGCTATCATCTGCACAACAAACAGGGCACAAGAAATTACACACGTAGTAGGTATTAATATAAGAAAGAAGAATTACAGTAGGTACTGGTTTAAGGTAGAAGATCATCACATTGCTTACTTTAGCAGATCTCCAAGCCTAGCTTAGGTATACCATATGTCATTCTAAAAGGGAGAGAATATTTCTAGATTTGCTCCTCCTCATTCATTATTGCAATATAATATCGATTGGCTTTAACTGTGGGTTTCTCTGTGGGGTACCTGTGGGTGGACTGAGGCAATGAACATGTGAAACTCCTCGCTTGAGCTCCAATAGATGACTCCTCGCTGCTAGTATTGGGGTTTCCGAGCTACCTGCGACTACCCCAGTCCAGGGTCAAACAGTACCAGACCGCCTGGAGATGACCAGGTCCAGACCAGGTCTGGTGATGACGTTCGAGACAAAAAAATGCCTAAATATCCTTTTTTCTGCTTCGATTGCCTGCTTGCTCACAAAGTTATCGAGACCTACAGCCTCTCGCTAATCAGAGTGCTTACTTTCCGCGCCTCACTTAACATGTTGCTGATCCGGCCCCTGATGTGGCTGTGGCTCAACAACTTCCACCTCTGCGAGCGAAGTCAGCTTCAACATGAACTGCTGCAGCTGCTCAACGTCCGCCGGGATCGTCCATTCTCCGAAATTGTACGGACCGGAACTTTGCAATCGCCACCTCCACGGTGATCAAGTCGCAGGCAAAGTCCTGCTAACAATAACATGCTAACTCAGTCGTACTCAAACTATGGCCTGGCGCTTATATTTTTGCAACCCACCTCCTAATACATTGTTACATTTCAAATGACAACTAACCATGCAATTCTCATTGGAAAATATATTGATTTGAAATTTTGAATTTTGAAATTTCTTCACAAGTACCTGCCTTAATAATTCCAACGGATTTTTAAGGTAGATCTCTCTGAAACA
This sequence comes from Nemoura dubitans, assembly GCA_921293005.1. Taxonomy (NCBI): domain Eukaryota; kingdom Metazoa; phylum Arthropoda; class Insecta; order Plecoptera; family Nemouridae; genus Nemoura; species Nemoura dubitans. The sequence continues at coordinate 18,200,421 of OV121074.1, forward strand.
TATAGATTTGCACCAAAAAAATGCTATAGATAAATTTTTTCTTGGGGATTGAACCCACAAATACGGCAAACATCTTGCCTCAAGTGCAAGTTACAAAAATGAATCTCGTCCCACAAGTTGCACAACACTATATCATGTAAAAAGCGAGTTTTATGTCAAATTTACCAAAGTCCTCTTTCCTTGTAGCCTTTTAGCACCTCCTCCAATGACGGATAGTTTTCCAAAGGGCCAGTTTTACACCTGATTCTCTGTTTTCTCGACGGATATTCTTTCAATGAAGCAAAGCGTTCTGAAGGTTACTAAGCAGTCAATAAGTTAAATCCCATGCGACACTACCCCGTGGCCTTTGCAAGTCATCGCACATTACACAAGACGGGGCTGGAGTTTCGGTCCGATGCCTACCTACGTGAACGTGGCGCGTGCAGGCGCTCGCCCGTCTCGATGAGTCGCAGGTTGCTGTGCTGACGTGGTGCAATCGCCCCCGTCATCGTCACCTGCCCCTTCATCGTCCTAGCTTCAAAAAACACGTCCACCGAATCTGAAATGCACATCCAAATTTTTTGTACTGTCAGTATGTGTCCTGCTAAGATGGTTACCATCTCATTGGAGCCATTCCACTCACAATGCATTATATTTCTCTCAGAAATGTCACATATTATTCTCATATTTCAATATTAAGGCATTTTTTTTGTACTTTTGCATTGGTATTAGGGTAAAGGGTTGCATGTGAAGTTTGAAATGGACAACCTCAAAGCCCACACTCTTATCTTTTTGCTAAAGTGGGTTGTAGTAACAGGCCACTTTGCAAAATTTGGGGGCCTGTGAAATATTTTAGTTTCCCAAAAATTCGAAATATGTCGTAACATTTGAAAAAGGGCTTGAAATCTGCTGCCACAGGTTGCACCAAACGACTCTTGCCCGGCCCGGGCGCCCACCTGAGTCTGACTGCGACAGCGCTGAAGTGATGCCTAGCTGGCTTACGGTTGACACAGCTGCAGTTTCTAGTGCAACAGACACAGGCACGGATCTGGGCAGCCGGGGCTCACGCTGAAAACAAACAAACCAGCCGTCAGTTCACCCCTTTCAAGGCCTACAACCGTCAACTACAACAAGCACAGTCGCTACTCCTTTTGTAGATTTATTGACGTGGAAACATTAGCATTTTTGCTGTATTTTAACAATATCCATCAACCCTGCTTTTGCTTGAAAAAACCAGAAATGCATCTTGACACTACACTTGTAAAGGGTCAGTCTGGTGAGCTATCAATTTTCTAATAAGAAATTTCAGTTGTGAGAGATAGCACATGCGGGCGCAAAGCCGCAGAATTGACTGAAACCTATGTTTAGAAGGTAGTTCCCTTTTTCTCTTTTATACGCGTAACAATTAGCTCGTCGTTTCAAGCTGTTTTAATTTCTATCTATATATGTCAAAAATACTACTGGCTATTTTAAAATGTCATCCATTCCAAAAACATAGCCACTGCTTATTGAATACGTTAGTTTCACAACGAAAATCACAATATACAGGGAGCGGTGTGGCACCGTTGACGACACGTGAACCTAAAAACTTGAGACAATAAAAATGCCCGATCGAGGAAACCTTAGTAAGTATGTATAAACCTTGTCTTTTTGGTTTGTATTGATCAAGCACTGTCACCAAAAACTGTCAGACTGTCACAATTTGAAATCTTGATTTCAAATCAAATTGACTACAAAAAGAGTAGCCCAGTGAGTGTCTTTCTGAGAGACTGAAAACAAATTAATCAGCATTGCAATTGGATTTTGGCAACATGCACAATCATTATCTTCAAAGGGATAGTCGCTGGAATGAGCCGTTTGCAAAAGTAAGTTTAGCAGGTGAATGTAAACAAAATTATTATTCCCACCTTGATTCTCACTGTGGCATTGCTGAAATGGCATCCAAGCAGGAACAGTTTGCCTCGGCGGAAAATTGATCCGGCCTGTACGTCGGGGAACGCCCACCTCTTCCTTCTGTATGTGCGGAAGTAGGTTACCGACAAGGGTTAATCTGCATGCCATACAAAATGACGAGATCACAAAGCTGACTTTCTGAGATGCCAATCAGCTTCAAAATGAGTATACATAATAAAATTTGACACTTAAAAATGAAATAGTCTACATCAGAACTCTGCAGTTGGAACAGAATATGCCAGTAGTCATATTTTCTTCAACGGCAGAACACTTCTTTTGTTGGGGCTCGTCTTGCTCGTTTGTGTAGGTAGTTTCAGAGACTGTAATACACACACACATATATGTATAATTATTTTTTATATAACAGCATGCATAAACTTTATCTTCGGTGTAGGTATTCGAGTTATGCAGGAAGTATGGTTATGATTGCAACTCCGAATCATTAAACTATGCCCAAATGTTGCCATACCCTTTTACATACGCAATTACATAGTTTAAATTTAATACAAATTTCTCACCTTATAGGCTGAATCAAGATCAGGATCAATACCGAGCGTTGCTGGTCCCAATTCCCAAATCATTTAGAATATGTTTGATGGTCATGTGCGCTTGCTAAAGTCAAGGAACCGAACACACGAGCGAAGCGATATGCTTTAATTCCCCCCCCCCCCCCCCCCCCATTCTCTAAACAGTTGCAGACAATATAATACCAACTGAAATTATAAACTAAATTACATTAAAAATTCCACTAGACAGCAAAGAGATAAAACGATTGAACGAGAAATGAGACAAGCTTCGAACTAAATTTTGAACGAATATCAAACTTGCGGGGCGTGCAATGCGCAGGCGCAAATGACTGCGCCGGCGCAAGGCGTGAGGCACGGCCATCGAAAATCGGCGCGAAAATACAGTGGAAAATACCAATACATGTGCCCATACTCTAGAATTTATTCATTCTATAAATATATTATATTATTTCCCACTATTTGGGGATCTCTCATATTATAGACTACCATACATACGCTTGTCCACGCTGTGGTAAGGTAAGGCTCACGATTTAAAATCATTATGCAAGAAGCCTGCTTGTGGACAATCTGCATTTTCTAATTCGTTATCGTAGCAAGCGAAAAAAAAGCGGAAAAAGCTGAAAAAGGATAAATCTTAAGAAACTATTTCATTCAGTATCAGCATGCTTTGTCACATCTCTACAAAGTATTTTCGTAGAAGAATATTCAGAACTTTCAGCTTTACAGAGTGGACTAATTTCTGAAATTTTGAAAACAAGAAATCGGACAAATTGGTGATAGATTTGGACACATTGAATTTATTTGAAAATTTTCTATGGCTAAAAATTAAAGTAGTAACTAGTCAATTTTGGCGAAAAACCCCGGGGTCACAGTTGTGAAGAAAGGACGTTGTCTGAAAATTTAATCATAATCGGAAGCTCCTGTGACTTGCAAGCACGCTACTGAGCACATGTGACTTTTTTGGTTATGTGAAATTGGAGATTACACTCCGCTCGCTTCGCCAGCCCCAGGGTCACCACCGACAGGTGTCGGCTCACAACATTCACCTCAAACGCGAACTTACAAAGTTTCTCCTTTTTGGACCTTGCCCTGCCTTTTATATTCCTTGCCTACGTCTGGGGCAACCTTGTATAAACAATAAAGCTTACGTCTCTCTCCCTCTCTCTCACTCACCCCCCCCACCCTCGCACTCTTTTGGTAGTCTCCCTTCTCCATAGTGGTGGGCGAGTGTGATGGGAACGAATTGAAAAAATCCGATGATTTCTTGTCCATCGTACTTAGAAAGGTGTTGGTCATTGTCTCCCCTCAACAGAGCTAGTTCCGTGTCGTCGGCACGTGAGCGTTGTGGAATGCAAGAAAGAGAGATGCTTAAGAATGGGGACCCAACCATGGCAAGTAACTAATTATTTCAGAAAGTTTTTTTTGTCATGTACAATTCTTGTACTGTAGGTAGGTAACTAGATAATTTCCAAAAATAGCCTCGATAGTGCGTTTTGAAGTAATTCAGTGTTGTTTTTAAAAGTGAGGGGATATAGCATGTATATAGCATATTATACTAGAAGTACCTATTTGGTTTTTTTCTGATTACCAATAATATAAACAGTAAACATGCTCGGCTTTTAAGAATATTCACTGTAGTAGGTAATTATAGTTGCATGAAACCTATGAAACTCAAATGGCACAAGTTGATTACAATTGTCCAATACCGAGTACGAAGAGCTTTCTATCAAATCAATAACGGATACAATGACTTCACCAGCTCTTTATCTTATTGATTGGTTTACATGGGCATTTACGTTAAAAAGATCACACCTACGTTTAACCTTGACTGGGATGATGCCGGATGCGGACGGAGACTGCACGTAGTCGGTACACGTTCTTCAGCAGCTGCAGAAAAGTGCGCTAGCTACTGGTTATCAGATATCTGGGATCTCCTGGCCGTGTAATAATGTGATTATATCATCAGTCTGATAGGCAAATGATGCCAAACAATAAAGTAAAGTGGTTCATCAAGGAGATGATAAATTATCACAAATTAAATAATTGTTGGCTTAGCTGTGACTGCACACATTTAAAGTTGATTATATCAAGTTGAGTTACTTGATGATATTTCTGGTTTATTAACAATTTTATAGCTGTGAGTGTTAATGTTGAGTTAGGTGAGAGGAAACGATTTTTGGTATGATCTAGGTAAGGTTAGAGTATAGTTACGAAAATATATTGTGGAACTGAATATCAAACATCTTTAGAAATTAGTAGTTATTTTGTTAGTTTAACAATTAGTTTTTATTATTCCCATAGTAAATGAAAACAGACTCGAGCATAGTAGGTAATGTCATCTCAGAGTGCATGCAGATTGTAGCACTTGTATGGTTACAATGGCGGTCAATATCTTCTAAATAGCGTTCGTTATTGATCGGATTCCAAATCTATAGTATGAAAATTAATCTCCTGGAACAGGAACCAGATAATGTTACAAAGTTTTAATTTCCTTTTCAATCCACGGCTGTTTATGATTTGTATATTCAATTTAAAAAAACTTGTGCTGAATAACCTTGCGAAATAAGGCTGTGAAAGAGGACATCCGCTCTCTTGATTGAATCTTACAGTCGCTGCATTCTCCCGGATGCTAATTTTATCTCCAAGATTCTAGTTACGAAATTTCATTGCTAGATATTGTGTAATTTCTTGTCTTAAGATGTATTTATCAGATGTCACATTTCAATGCCATGTTTAAGTAGGAGAATTGAATGAAAAGTGTGCTTTAATAACATACTTTAATAAATTATTTGTTTGATGATTGAAAATCATAATGCATACGACCTGATACCACGGTCCCTGTTCTCTCTGATATATTTTCTGGGAGATATAATTAAACAATGAACGTTGCATAGTATAATATTATCCGACATATGCGAAAGTAAGATACAAAATAGGTGAAAATTTTAAAATGCTAAGTGTTAATACTCAGTTAAGAAGGTATACTCTAAAACCTGTCACATGTTATCATTAATGTAACTAGCAGATCTTGCAGATCGTTATAATAAAAATAATAAAAATAATTTTAGTTTAGAATAACGTACAGGTGAATCAAATTCTTTACACCTAAGTAAAAATTACTTATAATGAAACATTTGGTCGGGTTGGTTTGCTTTAGAATAGGCTGGGACCATTCACAAATATATCAGTGACGCTAATTAAGTTTGAAAATGGTTTTTCTAATCACTATTTAGCGTTTCTACACCTACATATTGCTGCATGCGCGTTCAGCGGAATCAAACAATCCGCTGCATTTTGTTTAATTTTCGTATGAGAAGCATGATAATTAACGCGTCGATCGATTTAAAGGCAAGTTTGTGTACCAATATACTACCCATGCAGGGTAAGATACAAGAGTAACTAGTTAGTTAACACTATTATTATCATTGTTTATATTATTTGTGTGGGGCTTGAAGATGTAGTCTATAATTTACACTGGACAGTCTTAAAAAAACATTGTAATCGATTTGCTTTATTGAAAAAGGAAACTTTTTTCTTTCTATATACGCTATTAGCGACATGTGTGATATCGTCAACTTCCCAACAGATCTTCACAATATAAATACTTTCAATGCAAAGTTCTCTCACAATCTCTGTACTTTAAATAATATTAACAAGATTTATAAGAATAATTTGAATGCTATATAGGTAAACATACATACGATCAAGCTCTCTTACAATTTGTAACAATTTCATAAACACAAGTACACACTTTTGTGAAACAAACTGTGTGAAAATATTGACTGGAAAAATAGGAAGAATAAGAACAGTTCAGTTTAGCTAATACATTTCGCTCTGATGGTGTAATATACACAGAAATATTTTTTTTAGTTTTAGATATAGGTAAATTGAGTTTTTAACACGATACAATGATGCGAAAGAAAATCCAACGGGTACAAAAAGATAACATTTATACACTTTTCTGCAATCACCTCGTTTCCTCCGTTGAGAATATTTTCAAAGCAGACTTGTGTTGGTGTAGTTGCTTGCGGTACCTGCTTAGCTGAGCCATGCTTAGCTATGGTGCTAAACTAGCAGTTTGGTAGAATTTGCAATAGTGGTTATATAATACTATTTGTGTGTTTTTATATAGGAAATGATTCCATTCTTATGATATGCTAGGCTAGACGCGTAAAATGGGTAGATGATATATTAAGATATCCAGTAAATAAATCGAATGTCATAGGTGTTCTATGGTTTAAAATTTGTGGGCAAACAAAGCTTAGCTCAGCCGTAGCATCACTGGAGAAAAACAAACATCTTTGCATTTTTTTTTGCACAATTATTAATTCGGCCGTAACTTTTTCTGTATACGCGTGATTTAAACATCAGATAAATAGTATATTCAACAGCTTCGTTGATTAATCAATCAATCAATTAATCAACATCAATAACGCTCTATGGATGCATTAAGTTTATTCTTGCGGCTAGTCCTACATTGAACTGGCTCTTTTGGTCAACATCATTCAAAATTCTTTCCACACTGCGCCACCAATTAATCATGTATTACAAAAATGCAGTTTTTATTACCTTTTATCACAACTGTCATGACGAAGTTGACTCTTCTCATAACAAGCACCCATGTTGACACCGATTTTGTTAGAATTTTCTTGTGGTTTTGGCCAAAATTTTAGACAGGCGAGTTACAGTTGAAAGCGCGTTGCGGTACACACAAAAATGCAATCGTGAAAAGAAATCCAAATTTCTTCGTCCCTGCGTGAAAATAAAAATTCGTTGATGATTTCAAACTTATTTTCTTTTGGTCCCTAGTAACCGACGTCCATGAGTTACCCATTCTTTTACACACTGACTCCATATTCTACTTTTCGATATATTCTCACAATATGATTCACAATTCATGAAAATGCCGGCTGCTGCAGCTTTTCGCCTCTATGCGAGCTGGGCATAAGAAAGAAATGCACGGGTGCTACTGATGTGGAAAGGTTTCTCGCAAAATCACATTCATTCATCATGCGCAATAAGCACTGTTCGAAATACTATGCCGGCGATTACGCGCTATACAAGAAAATGTAGTATAAAATCACATTAGGTACACCGTGTCATGCGTGACCGTGTCACGTGATCGAACCAAACCGAGGGACTAGAATCAGCCAATTACGTATCGTTATACAAAACTTGTGAGGTATGCTACAGCCTTAGCGATGCGTGATATATACGGTGGTGTGGGTGGTATAGCTATAGTTGTCTTCCTGTACTTTTCATAATCGTACCGACTATAATCATTTACAGAAGGGATATAATAATTTTCTTACATGTCATATACCTATTAAAATTTGATAAATACGTTCTTTTCTGATAAAATGTAGATTGGTCACCAGGAGATCTAACATCTCAACATTATAGTAATAATGATTATATTTTATATATTATATAATATATATATATATATTATATACAATAATCTGAATTTGAATTATTTTCATAATAATGTAAAAAGAGATAGATCGAATCACTTTGACGCACGCGCGTGGGAAAGCCAATGTAACACGGTGTGCCCATAATGAATCCAATCTCTGCTAGATTGGTAAGGTGATAACAATCAATTATTTCTGTTTTCTTCCTCCGATAAAGTGATGCAAATTCGGTATCGCTCGCGCAAACCTGGTCCATAACCGTGAGTCCGATCTCTTTGCGCACTTGTCCGAAAATCGGGACCAGCATCGGCCGCGCAATCCCGCGGCAAGTCTCGCAAGGCGCCGCACGCAAAGCAGACCGCGCCCGGACCCCTGCGGCGCGCCGCTATACTTGCAGCGGGCGGTTCTGCTTACTACTCGACGACGGCGCCGAGTCGCTGGTCGAAGGTGACAGCAGCTGGCTGCCGCCTTTGCTACCTAGTTTCAGCGTCGTCGCGTTAGCCTCGATGCCGACGCCGTTGGGGTTCAGACTCATTGTCAAGCCCACGTTTATGCCGGCTAGAACACAAGCGAGCAGAATATTAACAGATTTTAGAGGCAGTACTTCATTCTGTACACCTATACCACTGTGATTAATGTTGCAAAATTAAATCTCGTTCATAAGATTCTCTTGATTTAATTCTCCGTTAAATTCAATGCGGAATTCATTGTTCTGGGTATCATTCTCTAGACGCATCATTAGTCACTAGTCATGAAAATGTCTTGACGAGACAAATGTATCTGGGGATTTCTTAGCTGCACCCTGCACAGTGAAGACTTGCGGATGGACGTTCAGAAACATGCACTAGATGTACGAGACTGTACGAGACTGTACGAGACTGTACGAGACTGTACGAGACTGTACGAGACTGTACGAGACTGTACGAGACTGTACGAGACTGTACGAGACTGTACGAAACTGTACGAGACTGTACGAGACTGTACGAATCTGTACGAGACTGAACGAGACTCTACGAGACTGTACGAGACTCTACGAGACTCTACGAGACTGTACGAGACTGTACGAGACTGTACGAAACTGTACGAGACCGCACGAGACTGTACGAGACTGTACGAGACTGTACGAGACTGTACGAGACTGTACGAGACTGTACGAGACTCTACGAGACCCTGCGAGACTGTACGAGACCGTACGAGACTGTACGAGACTGTACGAGACTGTACAGACACTCACTAGAACTCGGTGCGCACTTGGCGCGGTGCTTTTATGATAGGCACGAGTGCCGTGGTTTTGGTGGTTAATTTGGGTTGAACTCGCATCCTTTTCCGTCTAGAGCTGCAAATGGCATCATGCGTCGTACTTCGTAACAGAAATGAAATATTTAATCGGAATTTTGTGTTCAGACAGGTCTAGAAAAGTTCAATGGCCAATTTAACCACTAAAAGTTTGCTCTTTCCATGTATCTACAAACTACGAAATCAACACACTGAGAAGACGAATGATGAGTATTAAAATACCTCACAAAACTATTTCAATGATTTACTAATTGCAAATATCAAAGTCAGGTATGAAAAATAATACTTATATACCTATGTACCACAATTAAACACTTAAAAGACTATGAACAATGAACAATGAACAACACCGATGAGAACACACATGATTACAGACAGACAGTGAGAAAATACAGTGCGGCAACCACAGGGTCTGGAGCCAGGGCCCACAGAACGTGAACGCACACCAAATTACCTGGGTTTGGCCAACCCTAGATTGTCGGTGATAGATTTTCAATCAGGGATCATATTGATCAGACGAATCCCGGTGAATCTGTGGCCGTCCACGGGCCAAGATCCTGTGGTCGCGCTGCAGCGCGCGGAAACACAATATCCAATCATCAAGTTATCATTTCGTTTAAAGGTCATATCTTATCTCCTGACAAGCCGTGCTCAGCTTAAAGATTTGAAATAACCCATGGCATAGGCAATAAATGTTTTTTTTTACTTTTTTGAGTCCGCAAACAGCATTTATGTGGAGCCATCTACATGATGCCTTCGTGGGCTGTGGGAATAGCTTTTGGCCGTAATTACCTTCCCGAAGCACCGATTCGCTTAAAACTTTCGGTATTTACTTTTGACAGCGATCACTTCGCCATATTAAATTTTGGAATCGATATTAACATTTTGAAAATGTATTTTGAAATTGGAAATATTAGACAAAATGGCATTTGGTAGACTAAATTTTTTCAACTTAAATTGCTTCCATTAGTTATAAAAAGGCAAAATCTCTTATCTGAACACAACTTGTGTGAAGGTGAGAGAATTCGTTTAAGTTCGAGGTTAGCTGCGAGACGGGCTTTGCCAAATGCAACACTACATGGGATACACAAATCGTTCAGAGTGAAATGTTTTAAGAGATAGAAAGAAGTAGAGAGACATAAAGACAGGCAGAGAGGCATAGCGAGAGAAAAAGAGAAAAAGAAAAAAATAAATACGGTTGACAATGTGCACAACAGATATCATTCTCTAAAAATGTTGTAATCATTATTTAAAAGTTTTATTAGATTTAGTATACTTATCGCTGACGTAAACGCTTTCCTTTCGTTAATTTCCTCAAGGTTCTTTAGTTGCAATGAGTAAAAAGTTAGTTGATAGTATTATGACCATTTATAATCATTTGGTTCAAATCAACACTGGACAAACAAGAAAGCAGCCTTTTTCGAAGTTGAAGTTATAGCTAGTAAATGGTTTCGAAAACGTGTCCCCATAATTCTTGAAAGCGAGAACGAAAGCGTTTACGCGTGCGCGAAAAGATTTAGTCTGTCAGCCGAACAAATAGTTAAATTGAAGAGATGTCGTGCTCTCGTTCTGTCAGACTCGTCAGATAGCAGGCTGCATACCAACAACACCAGCTAGATATCTTCCACGTTTATTTTGGTGCAAATACCCTATTTATTTGCGCCAGGGAGGGCGTCATGCGCGTCCTATATCCCAGGAGGAGGTGCTGGTTTTTTGCCATTCTTTCGCAAGATTGACATTCTGTTTCGGGTCTCAGATTCAACTGCGAAAGTAGAAGGATAAGAAAAAAGTGGCGATGAGTATGGAAGTTTTTAGTTGATGATGGCGTGAGCGATATGGCGAAAGAAAAGTTGGGTGAAACTTTCTGACAAGTTTTTGGGGAATTACTTTTAGAAGAAAATCTGGGAGAGTGAAATTAAGTTTTGGTCAATCATAATATTACAGCCATGCGTTTGTTTTTAACGCTAGAGATTGCTGGGGGTGGTGGTGTCGTGATGGCGGTGGCAGTGGCAGTGGGGGGCAAGGGTTACATTAGTAAATGCTGTGGATATAATCAGTGACTCATAAAATTACAGAGTACATAGGTACGGAGAAAGCAGAAGAAAGAGGAAGGGAGGGACACATCAAACATGTATTGTCTCGGCAAGGAGCGGGATTGTTTCAACTTGCAAGCGTGATTCAGACGAAACTTCACAAGGAAGTCAATTTAAGTGACTTGTTTACGGTACGAGGGAAATATTTCCACGGAAAAGGCATGAAAGACGGATGTAGAAGATAAGAACAAAAAGCTAAGCGAAAGTCTCAAAAGACCTTCCAGCGAAACAAAAAATATGAAGGAGTTCACAATATTGATAAGCCTGAGCGGCGTGGAAAATATGGAGAAAAAGAAAGGACCGAGATGATTCCACGTCCTCAGTTTCTCCAGACGGATCTGACAAAAAGTTGTAGTTATGCAGGGATCGATAACTCACCGGTTTTCGAGCCCATCATGTCTTTCGGGTTGTTTCCCGTCTTCATGGTGTTCATCCGTCTGTTCGGCGCGCCCGGCGGACCTCCGCCCCCCGTGACAGGGGTGCCACCCCCTCCCGCGCCGCCGACGCATCCGGGACCTCCAGGCGCTCCCGGAGCCCCCGGTACTCTCGGCCCTCTGGGCTGCTCGACGGGCAACACCCTCCGCCGTCTCTTCGGCAGTTTGGCCCTCGCCTGCGTGTGAGAGTAGTACATGGCGAAGTTGGAGACAATGACGGGAACGGGGAGGGCGATGGTGAGCACACCGGCCAGGGCGCACAGCGCGCCGACGAACATGCCGACATAAGTCTTGGGCACCATGTCCCCGTAGCCCACCGTGGTCATCGTGACCAGCGCCCACCACAGTCCGAGCGGTATGCTGGCAAAGTCGTTGTCTGGGTTCGCTTGGATGCGCTCCGCGTAATACACAAGACTAGCGAATATTACAATACCTAACACTAAAAAGAAAACGAGTAGAGTGAGTTCCTTGGCAGACGCGCGAAACGTCTGAATTAATATTTTCAACCCTGACGAATGTCTGGTCAATTTGAACAGCCTCATGATTCGGATGATCGAGAAGAACTCTAATATGTCTGCGTTCTCGAGATGCGACGCATACTTTTGCAGTATGAGATCGACGTAGAAACTGAGCGTGGCCACGTAGTCGATGATGTTGACCGACGCCATGATGAACTGCCACTTGTTGGGCGTAGCGATGAACCGGATGGAGAACTCGATGGTGAACCACGCATTGCACACGCACTCGATGTAGAAGAAGGCCTCGTGGGCGTTGGTCATGGACTTGTCCAGCGTCCACACCGTCCGGTTGTCAGTCGTTCGGACCGTCACGTTGCGGATGATCGGTACACGCATGTCGGGGTGGGTTTTCAGGCAGAACGACAGGATGGAAATGCAGATGAAGAACACGGAGATGACGCCAATTATCTGCAAAGTGGACAGAGTAGCGGTGTTTAATTAATATTACCAAAACAAAATGGGGTTGTTAAGGGGATGTCTTAATTGAAAGGCTTTCGCAACTTTTGGCAAGCTGGTATGAGTATGGTATCTGTGTCTACAATCTTTAGTGATGGTATGGTAATATATACGGTATATATTTCCAGTAGTTGGCAAAATATGAGCCATGTCGGTGATCTTAATTAGAACCTAAGTGTACCTACCTCGAGCTTTAATAACCATCGTACACCTACCAACATCTTTAAATACCACAAAATTTAACAAGTCGCCTATTACCCATTCAAAATTAAACATTAACAAGACCTCGATGTGCCGGCTTTATTGGTATGAAAGCATCTGGTTCCAGTCTTTCGGATTCGGAAGGTAGTATTTCACAATTCTCTAGCGATTATCCCAATGATGCTCAGCCCATTACAGCCCTAACGAGCTCCGCGTTATCACTGATTCCGAAGTTACATCATAAATAAAAAATTCGACAGATCATTTCTGACCAATTTCAATTTCCCCACGCTCGCGGCCGACCATTTCGAGGCAACGCGGAAAGAATCCCCCTCGGCCCCGACAACGCCTCGCCTAATGGCGGACACTGCCAGCAGCCAGCGTGCCTCCAGCTGGGACCGACCAAAGCCCACCATGTACTATACTGATCCTTATGTGAAACATCGCTACGCGAGCATTTGGCTCTCAATATCACTCACTTTCTCGTCGCGTTGTCAACATTTCAATCATCCGCCCACACGCATCTGGGTGGGTGGTTTGATGGGCGTGAGGGGTGAGGGGGGGGGGGGAGGGGGAGGGGCTGGCGCATATCAGGTTTTCTCTGTAAGGAAGCTGGCCGTGGCGACCTTATCTTATTCCCGCCACGATTCCGCCGCCAAACTCCCTTCGACGTGGCACAAAGAGTGAGAGAGTTTTCTTCGCTCGGCTCGGCGCGTGTGAAAAATGAGATTGGTTTCGTGCGTAAAGGGTTTGAGCGGATGACGACATGATGCGATTTGCTTATAAGCCGCGGATGGGGCGTGCATGGCCGAAAGAAGCAGTATTACGCTGTGGTAATGACGGTTTCGGTTTGCGTGATGGGAGAGATAACGTGATAAGATGCAGTTCAGGTTCTACCTGCTACATTTTTATATCATTTTAGATAGAATGTAAAAGAAAGCTTTCCATCTCAATTTGCCAATTTATATACTGCCCTATATAAATAACGTAGTTTACTAATACATTTTAAATCACCCGCTGAGAAGAGTGTTTTACCTGGCTTCTGTTTCCTGTAGACTTTAAAGAAAAACATTAAAACGGAACTGGAAAATGGATTAGTTATTTTTCTAGTATGAACGCTGCAGGTTCCTATCCATTCAAGCACAAAATTTAACGAGGATTTGCAGAAAATGTCTGCTTGAACCACCACTCTATCTAATTCACCGAATGCATTCATCATCTTCAAACCCTAACTCCCTAAAGCTCGAAACTCTCAACCAATCCAACTTAGTCAAATTGTTCGGATAGTGTAAAAGTGACCTACCTTGGCGGCGTTTGAGGAATAAGGTTCGTCGAAGAGCGACCACATTTTCGGCTTGAGCTGTTGCCACCAGGAGAGTCGGCCCGAGAAGTAGCTCTCCTCAAAGCCGAATTTCCGCGCCAATTCCTCGTCGCTTGGCTTTTCCGTGTCAAGGTCGAGACGGTCCAGCACGGCGAGGGTTTCTTGCGTGTCCCGATGCTGCAGCGCCAAACACACGGAGCAGTTAGCGACCAGAGCAAACAAGTGCAACAAGACATGCCACGTGAGATGCTGATGACAGTGGAGGAACGACGTTTCCTTTGGGTGATTTTAGATGGGAAATTAGCTGAGATGGAAGAAGCAATTTAGAGTATAGTTCAAGTTAATAGTTCTTATAACTATAGCTAGAGTGCTCAGACGAATTTTAGGTCAAGTAAGTGAATATTATAGTTTCGTACTTTCGTATAGTATGGTTTTTGTCAGTACCTTTGTAAAAGTTTTACCACTCCAAGTGCCTGTATCGGATTTTGAAGAATCATGTCGATACAAGCATTCTCCGCTGCATTCGGTCAAACTATTTTATAATTTTCATGCACATATCACCTAGAAATAATATCAACAAGACGAGGCGTCACACAAGAGCTGCTATTTAATTGGAAAATTAATGTCATTTCTATACAGTATCAAAACCAAGCAGATAGAAATATTGAAAATGTTGACGACCATTTCGAGTCCCTTGGGGCTCACCACTGATCATTTCCCAGTCTATACGATAATGCGTGGTGTGGTGGTCCCACCTCCCCCCCCCCTTCCCCCATCCGCCTTTTGAGGCGCAATGGACGATTCGAGCACTCTAGAGTCGGTAAGTGTCACGTTAGCAGCGAACCTCCCCCAGTCGAAATCAGCTTGATGTCCGTTGTAACTCGAAATGCTTTCACGGGCAAATATCGGTACGGAGAACTTGCTGATAAATAGGTCGACATCAACAGGAAACGTCACTTTGCTTTGCCCGTGTTCCAACAAGCACGGAAAAAAGTTCCTATTTTATCCACGCGTAATTGATTAAGGCAATAAAAGGTCTGGCCTGCGAAAACGGTGCTCGTAACCGACGCTGACGCGACGTCGACGCCGACGCCATAACGCAGAGGCAAAACGGTGATAAGATCTCACTGCGGCTCCAGCATAGCCGGTAGTGGAGGCAGACGCAAGTTTGTACACATTAGTTAAGCTATGGAAGGAATGGGGTGCTGAGCGAGTTGTACCTATAGAAATAAAGTACCTATACGCATGGCTGGCTGTGGGGTTTGAGTACGAGCGGTTAAAATGTTAATAGCGAAAATGTATCAAGCTCACAGGGTAGAAAAATCACGTGTAAACAGTTTCGCGGTGCTAAACATTCTTTCGTATAGAACAGTTAGAAAATACGCGTGGAAATGCAAACAAAATGAAGGGATCTTTTTATATTGATGACTGGCATTAAAAATTCGCAATTCGGCCTCGCTAAGCGTGTAACTAAATTCGGCGTATCATTGGCATGTGATCTTTGAGTCGAAAAAGATTCCGATCCAGTTACGGTGTTTACTAAAATATGACACAAATACAATTTTGTTGATCCAGTAGCAAATATATTTACAGAGCTGACTTGCGCTATATCTACAGGTGGCTCTTCATGAGTTTAACCTGTTACCTTTGCTGATGCAATGCAGCGTCAGGGCCGGGTCGTTAATGCTTTGTGGACGGCGGGAAAGCCGGCAACTTTGCTGCGGTGAGAAAGTTTTTTCAAACTCTGTGGTCTGTTTATCACATGCACAGAATGTTGAGTAGAGTGATTTAAAGCAGCTGCTCTAGACGTTTAGGGCCTCGGTGGAAAACTAGTCATTTAAATCTAGGTTTCTCTAACAAATCTGTTTTGTGTGTCCCTGGGTTTATCGGGGTTTATTATATCTCTACTGTAACATATTACGTAAGATACTACATGGCATTTAAAATAGACTTGAAGCATTGGATGAAGACCATGGGAGTGATTTCCTACTTTCCAGGAAAATTGGACATCATACGGAAATCATCTCCTTACTTGAAAAGTATGAAGAAATATAATTATCAGTATGAACCAAGATAATCCGAGGTCACCACTGCATATGGCTTTTGTACCTCTCAAAGAGAATTCCAATCATACCTCTTACAAAGTACGCTGCAACTCATTTCAATTTATTTCACACTAGTCAATGTACTTGTCTTCCAATTATTATTCTATGCAACAATTTAACCAGCATACATGAATAACCTTTACACATACTGTATGAACATAGCAATTTGTATAAGAGTATTTAGCTCGAATTGTGTTAACATATCATTAAGAAAGAAAATTGTGTTTGGATGTGGAAAACAGGGCACCTCCACTCATTTGTAATTAAAGCTCGCTCGACGCTGTCAGACATATTGATCATCGGAATTGCATAACTTAAAAACTTGTGCAAAACCTTGCTGGTGATCTTGGCCACCCCAGCACTTCGGTTTAACAGGTTCGACAAAGTTTCGGAAAGCAATTAACTATACATGTTGTTTTGTTGCGCTGCTCAGGCTGTATTAAACGTCGATCCTGCACCCTAACCTAACCCGAACCCGAACCCGAACCCGATGTTAATTTCAAGCGTCGAGTATATGCTAATGTGCTTGACTTGAGTCCATGTTTGACGTACGGTGGAAGGATCTCTCTTGTTAGAACGCCTCACTGCTTCCCACCAGGATATTTGATTGTAGATCGGTGGAAATAGCGCAAGATGAGATCGAAGAACTGGTGCAGGAACAAAATAACAAGCTGCTGCGCAGCTGTGTTAGACACGGTTTGCTATGGGCAAACTTCATTGATAATTAATGTTATCAGCTATACAAAACATACAATTGTCACAATTCGGTGTTGTAAGGAAATGATTCAATTCAATTGGTGATTTTTCGTACAATGGTAATTATATATTTCATATAAATAGTTGTCAAAGCTTAAATCACAGCTTAAAACTAAAAGTACCTACCTTATACTTGGCTACATTATTACGATAAAGCGAGATGAAAAGGATTTAAAAATAAAATGTCTGCACATCTATTTTTGACCGTACATACTAATAAAATAATAACTATCTGGCCATCCCTAATCAATATCACTGCAAAATACCTGATCGGCATGTTTAGCCTCGAGGTTATATCAGAGGCTTTCCTTCGATTCCTTGCAAGCAGTTCACAAGTTCGAATTCGCAGTCCAGTCACGAAAACTACTGGGTATTGTAGTTCTGATCGAAAATGTAAAATATGACATACGAGTGACTGTAGAAAGCCACATAATACATATCATGACTGCAGAGTGGACAGTGAGTGATTGATAATGATGGCGTGACTACGTCACATCGAACGCCGACGCCGACGCCGACGCCGACGCCGACGCCGACGCCGACGCCGACGCCGACGCCGATGCCGACTCCATCGTTGACGTACATAGACTGGCCTTGTTTTAATCTTTGAGGGTACTGTTTCATGTATGGGCTGTTGGTTACCAATCTAAGCTCACTTGCAGTTAAGTTATCATAATAATAAGTTATCAATGATGACAAATGGTGGATCGAAACTATCCATTTACATCTAAAACGTTTGGGTTTTTGTTTCAAGGTCATAAACCGCATGTTACCTAAGTGATTTCATTGCTTTCAGACTAGTATCTTAATTATCGATAAAAACTGGCAAATTGTAATTATTTTTATTTTTATTATCGCAAGCATGGTACATACCTTTACTACCTTCCTATGTAACAATATATTTGATATGTTATCAGTGGAGCTTTCTGAGCCTATACCAGGGCCGCCCTGTGGGCCCGTCATGCAGCTAGCTGGCATATAGTACGTCTCATGTTCTTTTGGCAGCGCCTCGGGGCACCGGGCCTATAATATAACATTGTAGAAAACCGGTTTGTTGCTGCCATCAGAACCTGAGACGAACTATAGGGCAACAAATAAGTTGTCAGCAATGGGAAGTGCTGTCAAAACGACTGTCGCACAAGAAAGTTGGGAACTATCCGTTCGTATTCTACACGGAAGCCCGCAGCTTCGATCGGTCACGCGAACGGAACCAGCGACTTCCCAATTATATTTTTGTCCGACACGATCTCGCTGTATGCGGTATCGCAATTCGTGACCGGCAGTCTTTCCGAATTCAATTCCAGAGCGTGCTGTTGCTTCTTTCCAAGAGCTGACACGTTGGTCAATTGATTTGTTTCATACTGGAAGGGCTTTCATTTGATTTTGGCCGTTGGAACTCGAGAAAATGTACTTTAAAAATAAAATTAAAAGCTCTCATGAATTCCCGTGTTGGAAACTAGGTCATGAAAATGGGGGCACGGAAGGAAATAAATAACACGCCGGCTTTCTTCGTAAATTACTTATCGCTATGTGACGCGCTCCAGAGTTTCGCAAATGTAATATCCAAGTGCAAAATTTCACGCAGGTCAATTTTGAAAATGTTTCGCCTCCAGCCTATTCCCAAATAATGCTGTTGTGACATTAGGACAAGTCTGTAAGCACTAAGAAGTGTCAGCAAAGAGACTTCCCTTGGCACCAGAGGAGCATTTCCTTTCTTCCTTCGCCAGTGGGTGCGTTTTCGCGTAGCGGGAGGTGTACCGGAAATGGACACTGTAGAAGCCAACAGACCCGGCCCGTGTGCTGTGTACGTGAGGGGGTTTACATAGCAGGTATCGACAAGCCCTACCTTACCTCTATTTGTTACCAATTGAAGTGAACGCTCTCCGGCTTTATCCTGGTCAAACAAAGGCACTTCGTGCAGCAGTGTGCTAGACACGGAAGAGCCGTTTACTGAGATTTTCTAGTAGGGAATAACAGAATGTTACTGGAAGAACTAAGAAGTTCAGCTCATAGAGTAAAGTATCGACAGAAAAACATCCGCAAAAGCATGATCGGAAAAGCACGCGGAAAGCAGAGTCAAGTTTTTTTTTACTAGAGTCACTACGCGATATATCATCTGTAAGTGACGTATCTTAAATCCGCTCGAGTCTTGTTATTTATGTTTGGCGAGAAAAAATTAAATGAGAGGTTCTTTTTTAGTTTTTATAATCAATCAAGTTTATATAAAAGATCATGCAACATCTTCTTGGGATGCCATTTCTTTATCAGCCTCATTTGGCAAAGCCATATTTGGAAATTTTCTTCAGGGCCTCGCGACTTTCCGCTGATAAATTGCTCAGAACTTGTTGTTACAATTTCTTTCACTGACTTCTATCCTCCATTAATCTTCGTCTCTGTGTTCTATACCTTCACATTGCAGTTCTTCCTTTTCACATGAATCTGCCATCAAACAGAACAAAATATACCCCCACCCGCAGCACTTTTTCACTTCCAGGCAGCCGTTTCGACCAGAATATTTTACATCTATTCAAGATCGGAAGCAGTGTTGCATGCCGAATCGATTTCACGCACCGACCTTCTACACACTCTTCTCCATATTTTATTAGACATTAGATTTTCCCCGCTAAGAGCCGTCGCCACTAACTTCCCAGTCGCGCCAAACGTGTTTCCACACAATTGTCTCGCACAATCGCTCCGGTCGATGTCGACATGAAATTTCTATCTCGACATGTCCACTGTTTTGTTGTCACGCGGGCGACGTCGGCGTCGGCGTCGACGTCGCTGGCGTCGCGACGCCTTCAGTGGCACCGTTACCGGAATGGCTAAAACAACCGCACTGACAAGCAGAGGTACAGGAAATGAAAGCGCGCCACATCTGTCTTGTCAGAACTACCACAAAACACAGATCCTATACAAGTCTTTGCCGCACTCGAGGACCCCCGCCCGCCCCCCCCCCCCCATGGCTGCCCAACGTCTCAAGACACCCGGTGCCCCCCACACCCTCACACCCGCGTCCAATGGAGCCCCCATGCTCAATCACTCTCTGGGGCATCATCCATGCCCACACAATTGCTGCGGGGTCTAGATTACCCCAGAAATCTCATTCTCTTAGGAAGGACATTTCTCAAACTCTGCGCGTGGAATCTACATTTACTTCCATTATCGTGAGGGGCACGTGGATGGCGGGGGGGGGGGGGGGGGGGGGCGCCGGCGGTGGAGGGCTTTATTTTGAAACTCTCCCAAGTCTCATATCTTATGATTAAATAAGCAATCTCCCAGCTGAGCCAGTTAGAAGTGCATGCCGTACAAAACGTGTATTTATAAACCACAATATACATTTCTAATTTAAAATAAGATCGATTTCTTTTTTCGAAGCACCTCGAAGGGATCTCTTTGGAATGTATAATGTATAAATTTCCCAATCCCAGCCGAAAGCTTGACCATGCCGGGCAGACGGGTGTTGAGTTTATAGATCTGTTAGATTTACGCCTGAAGTTTGATAACTTTACACATCAGAAAGTGTTGTTACCTATCTCTATTGTAATTCCCCCGAGAATATCACACGAAATGTTTGAGACAGACTTCACGAATATATCGGTTAGTAAATTTACTGTAATTAGCCATCTCGAGTGATTACAGTAGTTGCTAAAACAAAGCTGTACTTTCGCATTGCAATGGGTGTCAGTCACATTGTTGTAAGTTTCGGATCCGAAACGGTGAAATGCAAAGTTTCGCAGCACTAGAGCGCTACGGCGTCCCCGCGTCCCGGCGTCCCGGCGTCCCGGCACTCGGGCGGGTAATGGGACCAGGAGGAGGCTTGTTCCACTCTCCACGTGACGTTCGTATTATCTTAAATGGCTGCCATGCTTTGTTCCCCATTTTAGAAAGGAGCACGAGCGAGCGCCAACCTTTATAAGGCCACAAGTCATTATTGATTCGGACTGTTAAATTTATTGCATCGTTTTCAATTTAGTAATTCTATTTCCATGCCGTCAGCGGACTTCACCCTCTCCATAAAGGATAAAATAATGGATAAAATCGATTATTGGTGCGCATTGAAAAATCACCATGGCGTATGCTTTTTTTTCTTATGTTATTTTCCTATCACAAATATCTATAACCAATCGCGTGGAAGCATCCATCGGAAACGAGCTTTTCTGCTTCGCCCTGCTCTATTTTCCTATGTAGTTATGTGTTTCATCTTGGTTCTTGACTGTCAATGTTGACCTAATCAGTTAATTTAAATTATGTATGAGAATAAAGGTCCTTGGTATATATAGTTCACATAGTACTTGCTTATAGTTCAACAATACACCAATCAATGTTCGCTTTTCATATGGAACGGCAGGGTATGGACGAAACCTTATACCGAACGGCGAAACTCCAATGTGTACATAGGGTCGGTTCGATATTACAATAAACGATTATTTCTCAGACGAGCTTATCAATTATTGCTCGCTGACAGGCTCGAGATTAATTACGCGAAGCTGTGTTTGCAATGTTTTGCTCGTGTTTACATGTTCATGGCTGAAGAGGCATTAAACTGGGTTTCATAAAGACCTTGTGTTCGATTGGTTTGGCAGAAAGGTATACTGTATGTGAGTCAGTGGCGGTGAATGCGACCTTAGTCTCAGGGATACCTAGCATGCTGGAACGCTGCCACGAAGTGTTCCAGAGGTTGATAGGTGTTATGAAAAAACACTAGGACTCATAATAGCCTTGAAAGATGAGCGAAACTTTACAGCGGCGTTAGTTTTAAAGTTACTGTAAGTTAATCAACGTGCATGAACCATAAAGATAATTAACGTTCACGAACCACAAAGATAAGCAAAATTGAGAATCATTCTTATGCTGAAATTTCGACAGCAATGTTGTCAACAAGCTAAACCCCTTTCAATCTCATCCAACAATAAGCCACCATTATCTTCGACCTCATTACCACAACCAACACAAACCAACGCCAACCATACCTGCGTGTAAGTCATCCAACAACACGGCTCAACTTGATTGGCGTCCAGTCCCCAAAACTCGAGTTCTTCTTCAAAGAGTGGTCCGCACACATCAGTCGGATAGTGCAGCTTGCCGGTGCGATAGTAGTTGAGCACTTGTGCAAACACTCCTGGATGTCGGTCGAAGAAGTACTCGTTGAGTATGGGGTCGTAGTTGGCCAGTGCCTCGGTGAGCCGCGACAGCCTGGTGGCGGGGATCTTCTTCAGCGTGGCCTTGTACGTCTCGTGGCGTATGCCGCCGACGTTCAACACCACGCGGTTTTCCGCGTCCATGTTGTTCATGTTCATGGCGAGGTCGTTGACGGACCTGCACAGAGTATTACAGCTTTAGACCTCCGGCTTAGGGGGCGTGAAGCGTACGATTGCCAATCTCGTTACAGAAAATACTACTTCAAACTGGGTTCTGAATGCTAAACAAAATTCCCACTGATTTCCCGACGTTTCGTTATACATGTAGTGTCGTTAATTCTTCAAGGTTGATAACGACTGACAATAACAGCTGTTTATTGCAATTTAGCAATAATAGTACCTAGAATAGAATATTATGTAACGGAAAGTCGGGAAATCAGTGCGACTTATATTCAGCCTTCACCACTCCAGTTTGAAGTCGCTTCATTCAAAATTAGTGCTGAAGATAGGGCAAGCAGGGACGAGTCTTAGAAATTTAATCTCGCTACTTCTTGGGACACTTTTACGTGGTTTAATTTCCTACATTTCCCTGCTTTAGTACCTTGAACCAAAGTTGACGTGGAAGTTGAGTTATATCTCAGAGTAATTCGGACAGTAGGATGCATTAAAATTAATCTATTTCTGAGGATTGAACGCTTAATCTAGAGCTAAACACATTGTGATTCGGGGGCTAATCTATTGTCTGAAAAATAGCGCTGCATGATACATTTGCATAGCGCTGCATGACAAAGTATATTCCAACTCCAACTGGAAAAATCCGTCACAAACTCCGATACACACGACGAGTTGGCAATGTATGGCCACGTAGGTCTATAGCTAGGGCACCGAACTATTGTCGAGTCCAACCAGAGAAATCTATGCAGAGATGAAGAACACTCAGTTATCAAGCAATGGTGATCAGATTCTCTAATCAAGTCTTCTAATTTCCATTAACAAGTCAGTCCTCGAATCACCACAGAAGAGTCAGTCTCTTGGCGCTCCTCTGTCTTTGGGCTGTGAAGTGAGAGGACATATTTGAGGGGCAAGCCGGGTAAAATTGTACTTCCCTTTCAGCCCGACAAAATAATATAATCCTTTGGTGCAGGTCACCGACAGGTACAAAAGGGCAGAGGGCATTTAGCAAAGAAAGCTGACTTGTTGATTACTCCACCCATTGCTGACAGTAGGGGGCGGGAGGGGGGCAATGAGCTTTGATGAGTGTCCATCCTTTGTGCGTGGGGAGGGGGGGGGGGGGCAGCAACCACACAGGCCCAGATTTCGAGGTCTTACTTTATTTGTGGGTTTCATTGCTGGTCCATTTTTTTTGCAATTACTTCACAGTTTTACATTATTGCGGTCATAATATTTTGTCTTGATCTCTAGGTATTTAGAGGATCTACTCACGGTAGAAGTAGTAGTTCAGCCATGGTTCAGTCACAGTTACATGCCATAGCTGTGTTTTTGTGCACATCACTTGACTTGTAAGATGCAATAAATTTTTATTTTATTTCTGTTATTGTCAGGAAAATGGGAAAACTGGTACTTAAATGAATATGGCACCTAAATTAACTATTCGGAATTCTTTATAGCTCATTTTGATCAAAGCGTAATAACAGCCCATAAAACAAGTAAAAAACAAATGAAAATCCCATCCAGCACAGCGTGCTGCTCTGTGCACGCTACCTCAAAATGGAGTATTTTTGTTCCAGGGAAACTAAAAATAACCGAAACAAAAACGTAATGCGATAGATATTTTTCTTTCACACTATGCCAACCGTTTGTGTATCCCTTCTTTCATATTCGTCCTGTTTTTAGAATAACGGAAGGCAAGCGGATTAAACTCTGTGAAACGGGCGTCACCCTAACCACGATTGAGTGTTGACCCCTTGCGCCAAATCCTCTTCTGTGACGAGGTCATCCAGCATGGCACACCCAGTGTCATCCATTGAACAATAATCCTGCAGAGTTTCCAAATGCAATAAAAGAATGCGTGCAGGTGCAACTGAAATCGCCAGGACTTAGCAAGTTGAGGCTGATGCACCATTGATGCGCTTCAGTGTTTTCCCACGAGGGGTCAGAGTCACCTAGGAAGGAACCACCGAACTAGGAGCAAAGACAGTCTCGCATTTCAGCTATTTCGCGGGAAACACTGATGGTATAATAGAGAGTAGCAAATAAGAAAAGTGTCTAAAATATGTATGTGGTAATGTAAACAAAACTCTCTGTTGTTAACCTTTAGAACCATTAACTTCCTTCCTAATGGACCTTTTCTTGTCACGTCAAGTTAAAAACTAGGTCCTTCAGACTAGGTTTAACATTACAACCTATAGGAGTATAGGTACTATTTTTGGAGTATATAATAGAGGAAAATATAATTGGACAAATGAAAAGTAAAATATTTAGGAAAATGTAAAAGTGGAGAGACTGGGGTTCAAATTTGGAAAAGAAATAATGAAGTTGTATGAAGATTAAAGATAATGGATGAAAACAGATTGCCAAGAAAATCTTTTTATATTGAATATGAAAAAGAGGAAGAGGAAGACTTAGAGATAGATGGTTAGAAAAAGAAAAATGAGACAAAAAAGATAGGAGAAAATAGGGAAGAGGTTAAGGAGAAAAAACATTGAAAGGAAAAGAAAAATGGACAGCGTTATTAGCAAAAGAGGAGGAAGAGGAAGAAGATGAAGAAGAAGATGAAGAAGAAGATGATGATGAAGAGGAATGATAATTAAATGGATAGAAACACCAAGAAATGGCAGCTCTTGGTGTGTGTGAAGTATGCCTGAAATGTACAGTTCCTACCTGTTACTACCTGTAGCAGATGAATAAACGATATGAAAATATATAGAGGTACTACCTAACTTCTTTGTAATATAAGCTTAATATAGGTAAAAACAATAAGTGTGCGCTGATTATCGAAGATCAACATGACACCATGATTTAAATGATAATATTACGTTGTACCATAAGCCAATAAAAGGATTATTTATTGATCTGGAAGAGCCTTATTATGGAAATGAGCAAGAATTGCCGGTTAAACAGCGATCCAGTAGCTGCAGCGGGGATAGGCTTTAATTTGAGCTTCCTTTGGACTTCACTGAAACATTCATGGCACATAGTTTGGCAATAGTTTATGCCTGGTCCATTATTACAGTCCCTCACGACTCAATAGTTCAGCAGTTTAAATTTTCCAATTAAGATCATAGAAAATTTGACGCTTGCTCTGCTCAGATGGAAATGACATGTGTTATCCTTGATTTAGAAAAAAATCCCAGCAGACTCTTTCTTACCACTTTCTTATTCCAATGATATCAAGGTCATTTTAAAAGTGTAGCACTGCGGCACGGTATAGATTACCGTATGTCCACAGATATGTTTCAATCAGGACTATGAAAGCTCGTTGGGTTCAATCTTATGATTTAATTTGCTTGGGTTTTCAAACTCACTCGAAGAGCCCATCTGATTTTAGGACGAAACAGAATCTCCGTTCAATAATATCGTGCAACTATTTTGGGCACAGGTACTCACTGGTGTCAGGAGGACGACAAGCACTAAATGCTTTCGTGACAGCGCCGCCCTTCAGGCCTCCCAACCGTCGCTATCCTCGCCTCCTGGAACAATCGAGCGAGAACTTCTGTCATCTCCCATGTCTATAGCCTATAGTACACAGTACACGGTACACGGTACACGGTACACGGTACACGGTACACGGTACACGGTACACGGTACACGGTACACGGTACACGGTACACGGTACACGGTACACGGTACACGGTACACGGTACACACTGACACAGCTGCAGCAGTAGCACAGCTTGGGACCTCACCCGGGCGTCACACAGGTAGCAAATCACTTATTGCTATGACTCGAAAGGCTATTTGCGTGCAAATTATTTATTGAATATGATGCATTCAATCAAGAATTCTTTGCGTCTGCGGAAATGTATGTCGATTGATATTATTATCCTAAAATATACAACCAGACCAGTGCGTAGGATTATTCAAACATCACTATTTATTGAGGCAAAGCTATTGGTGAATTTTCATTGGTGGTTCACAAATAGTCAAGGTCAAGGGCGTTTGAGACCGATCATTTTGTTGCGCCGCAGATGGGATTGGTTATGAAGATGTTTTCATGTTTTCATTTATTTATTTATTTATTATTTAAGTCTAAAAATTCTTATACTGTTTGGGGACAGTAGAATGTACAGACTCTTTGAAACATAAAAACTAAGTATTCTAAACACAATGAAACTGAATATTTACATTATTATAAAATAATAATAATAATAGCAATAATAGTATTAATAATATTAAAAAATACTTAGAATTATTATAGCAATGATAATAATAATAAAAGTTATAATAAAATAATAATAGTACCTAGTAATAATAATAATAATAATAATAATAATAATAATAATAATAAAAAAAAAAAATAATAATAATAATAATAATAATAATAATAATAATAATAATAATAATAAAGATAATAAAAATAATAAAATATTATAATAATAATAAGAATAAGGATAATATTAATAATAATGAAACCGATGATAAAGATAATAGCATAAAATAATAATAATATAATAATGTTTATCTATAATTATTCTTAAACAAATTGGGTTAGGGTAACAATTTTACAACTCTACATTTGGACTTTTAATAGCTAATTTAAATTCGTCTACAGTATAAAACACATTTTTAACAAGAAATCTTTTTAATCTAGATTTAAACTTATTGACATCTAATTGTTTTATATCGTTAGGTAATTCATTGAAGTCTTTTCATTACTGGCGTGTAGCAAGATTTGACAAACGGAAAGTTGACAGAATTTCAAATTCATGGCGCAGTCGCTATATATATATAGGTACGCTGACGAATAATATACTCGACTGCAGAATGTGTTAAGCCCCATTTCTTGGTGTACTATAGCACGACTGAGCGGCCTCCGAGTCTTCGGTCTGGGCATAAAACTGTAATGCATACATGCCAAAACTTTTTATTTGGACACCGAAGTTTACACAAAAGTTTTATGAACCAAAGAACGAAGCGCGCATAATATTCGAGACTTTTTCAAAAGAAAGTTGGTTGCATCTCGTCTCATAAGTGGTCTCTGTCCGCCGCGGAAAGATATTCTTTATGGGAAATACGAATTAAGTTGATGTGTGAAAAAGGACACGTGGTCTTAGTTTTTTATAACTCGGCTCGGATGAAGCCGACCTAAAACACGGTTCGGTACTTCCACGCTTTCCACGCTTTTCCTCGCTTTCCTCCCATTTTCCCGTCGACCGTCGAGTTGCGAGACGCGAAGGAATCGATGTTCATACCAGCAATGCGGGGTGTATCGCACAAACCCGCGATACAGACAAGCGTTCGCCTCCATATCGTGCAATCATAAAAAGTTTAACATTGGTTGTTTTCTGATATATGTGAAAACCATCTATCATGTGCATTGTATCAAAACCACCGCTTATTTCGATAAACGAAGTCACAAAGGAAGAAGGAGTGTTGGTTTATGCGTTGGTGTGAGAATGGATAAAATATTGTCTTCGTCTGAAGAGATTTGGCTCCTCCACGCTTATCTTGAAGCTTAGCAGAAAAGGAAAAGCTTCGGAGCGTCGCACCAATTCCCGGATACAATCCGTGGATTTTCTGTTCTGAAACACTAATGCGTCTGACGTGAGTTCCATTATTACCAGACCTCTATTGTGTATACGCAACGAAAAGGGCTTTTTGTGAGTGAATTTAATTAATTAAAAAATTATTTTCATAACAAAGGGATTTAAGATCAAACCATGGTCCAATGACAGATAAAGAGAGGGAAATATAAAGAAGTAAAGTCTCTTTTGTTAGGAGGTTTCATTATCTTCGTCGAGAGTATTTTTTCATCAACATGTTTATCTTGGTCCTTGTTTTTTTTCATCTGTTATTTTAATCTTGTTCTCAAGTCTGTAGGAAATAGCACCAGCGTCAGGCGTTGCTTGTGGGGTGCTTCTTCCCGCGCTGGCGACCGAGACTTGTTCCCTTCCACCTAGAGATCGTGGCGGATGGGTCCAGACCCCGGGGCCTGTCATCCGAGTCTCTATTCCCGCCTGGCTCATACTCTTAACATTTCAACACGCCTATCGTGTCCATGGAATACACCTGGAAGGATCACATTCTCAAGGCTCATGGAGCTGTACCGAAATAAAATTCGGTGTCGTATCCACAATTATTTACGGGATTGCTGTCTTGAAAGATCACAACTTAAAAAAAAAGAAATACATATAACTCATTTAATTATTCGTATTCGTAATTTCATTCAATTGAAAATGTAACGAACACTTCAATTCTGCTTTTGTATCAAATAATTTGCACTTCCATTGAATTCGTTGTTAAGATCAAAGAGTAGCTTGCAGAATACTTTCATCCCAGCCTCGCGTTGGTTTAGCTCTGCAATAATTGCAACGCTTAAAGTCAATTACAGTTCTATTCAGCATTTCACTGTTGGAAAGTTGATCGGTTTTTGGGATGAAGGAACTGCGCACGGTTCCAAAAGATCAGATCGTTGTTGCTTAAAGTTCAACTTGGTCCCGACTCTTCTTGTTGCAATAGAATGAATTAAATTTATTGAATCGGAAAGACAAAATTCCAGAATTTTTCCAGAATTTATTTTCTCATGTAGAAATAATATGCACTCTGCCAAATAACGAGTTTTCTAGATGATCACAACGAATGGAGTTTACCTGGAGTTTATTAAAGACTATAAAGCAAATAAATAACACCCAAACTGTTAGCACCACACGCGTACACCCCACACAAATCTAGGACACCCACGGGAATGCACAGATATTGTAAGTTATTACCAACATTATCGTCATCAATCATGCAAGCAGAGTTCAATTAATCCACTCTTTGTGCGTCGGTGCTCTGACCAAAATATTTTATTCACCTCAGAGAAAATATAATGACGATAAGTAATTGCAATCCGGTGCTGCTGTTCTTAGTTGTGTAGCATAATCGTTGAGTTTGCGCAGCCTGAGCACAGGGCAACCCTCATAACGATCGCAACGTCTGTCCACCCCTAGTCTCAACACCCCCCCCCCTTCCCCCCCACCCACCTAGCACCCTAGACACTTCAAGCGACTCGCTGGCGCGCTCTCTCACTATTTACGAACAGAAATTATGCTGATTACAATGCTAATCATTTTTCATGATGTTGTAAAATGTCTTTTAAGGATGTTTGTGTCTGTTTTTGTCTTTCGAAACGAATTTGCATTATTACTTTATAGAGAGGTGAGGGTTGGCTAGTAGATATCAAGCTGTTATGAAGGACCAAGCAAAAGTTGTAACTATCAAGTTTTTCGGCGCTCTGCCAGAACTGGAACGCAGAGCGGTGCATTGTGTCTAGTATTGCTTGATGTTTTATACGTATCAAAGCTCCACTTATCAATATTGAATTATTTCTTTCTAAAGAGAGAACGTGGAAATATTTTTGCATCCCTTTGTAGTATGAGGAAAAATGATGAAGAACAAAGAAGCTAGAAATGACACGCAAAGGATCATTTTTTTTACATGTTGATCTTTATTGACAGTTTCTTTTCTCTTTATTTTAATTTTTAATGTTGTTCCTTGGCGAGTCCTTATCGTTTGATGATATGTGAGGTTTACATTTCTTAGACTCATGTCATGTCTTCTATGTCGTATCTTTGGATTTTTTCAATAGTTTTTTCAATATTTAGGGTATTTTCAATAACATAATGCCAACACTATTTGAAGGAACGAAGCCGCTGGTTAACACAGCAAAAAGTGTAAAATATGAAATAGTAAATCTCCAAGAATAGATTGTAAAATTTATTGTCATCCAATGTACACAACAATTAATTTTCCTGAGAGACACACCATTTGCATAATGCAGCCAACCTCACTCATGTACTTCATGTACTTTATGAAATCACACGGTTTATTCTTAGACAGTCCCTGAGTGCATCACATATGTACAGCAAAAAAAAATCAGTTTAAAATAACGAATTCATGTCATGGCAGGAAAAATTATTTCATGCAACGTCAGGATCATAAACTGAAAGCAAGTCATTTTTCGCGCGATAAAACCATTTAGCTAGACGTACGCAGCATCTCAGCAACCAATCAAGCATGACCTTGGACCTCAAGCGTTCATTTCGCTTAGGCACCCGGGAGAGAAGCAGTTCAGGGTGCGGTTCCTCGCTTTAAATGCTTCGTGTTGAAGCTATTGAAAGGAGCTGAAAGACTGACAACGATTAAAATGAAATAAAAGTGATCCACTCACACGACGAATCTATCGACAAAGGTACTTGAAAAACTTCTTCGAACATAATGCAGGCGCGTCATTTCATATCTGCTCCTCGATAATGTACGAGAAAATTTAAATGGAAACATTTGATTTGGCTGGAAATTTTTAATAAAAGGTTATTATTTTTTTTTTAATACAATATATTCCAATTTCTTTTACCAATTAACAAGCTGTTCTATTTTTCCTAAATCAAGCTCACTGGAACTGATTTTGGCTGGGGATAAAACTGATGTCATCCCAGGCTCATATTTTCTTGGATCATGCCGTATAGGTACGTGCGACAAAATCGCATCTATCACTTTGCTCAACGAATTGTGGACCGTGAACTGGCTCAGTGAAAATAATGTGTGCCTCCTGAATTCAACAAGGAAAATTAGGGAGGAAAACAGAAATCCAGCGCGTAAACGATTATTCATACACCTATTAAGTTACGTCAAATTTTGGCAATTTGGTTACGGAATTGAAAAATTGAAAAATTGGTGTAATAAGGGATATACCCGGAATGAGATTGATTCTCCTATAAATAATGAAGAGATTTATTTTCTGTTAGAAACCCAACCCGTGTTCTTCGCGGATCTTCAACTTTTAGACGCAAGCGCATTTCTATAATATTTCTTTAACATGATTGATCACTTAGCAATTTAAATACCAACGAAGACGCGTATTAAAGGGAGGCTGCGTAAGAAGCCATCATTCATGAGATTTGGCAGGCAATTTGCAGAGTGGCATGAAAGATATTGACAATCGCTTTCAAACAAATAAAACTTCATTAAAGGGCATCGCACATTTTCATCGTTTTCTTCCACTGTTGAATTCATCTGCACTTTTCTGGAGTGTTTAAGTTTTCGCAGAGAACGAACTCCGTGGCGGCCCGTATTTCGCGTTCTTGTTTATGGGGGCGATCTTTCAGGCTTGAGTTTACTCGAAGGTTTTGTGGAATACTGAAAAGAAACGGCTGGTTTGAAAACGTGGAGCGCGAGCCGTTACGTTGACAATCCGTTACTCCGATGAAACTGCGTTTTAAAGACGAACTCCACGAAGCCTTTTCGTGGTTTGCCCGCTTCTCCACAAACGCATTTAGACTGTTGACCATCCGAGGGTCAAAGTAACAAATAATAATAAGGTTATAGTCTCACCAAAGACATCCTTTGAGAGTTGAGACATATAACCTTCTAAAGGGCAAGAGTATTTTAGCCAGTCAAAGATTTTCTTCTTCATCTTGATCCACAAAGAAAAAGCAACACTCTTTTGGTCCCTTTACTTCTGCGCATCAATGATTTATTTTTGAGATAAAACCTCTGTTGGTTCAAGAAAACGTCCTGTGAGCTTAGACAAAGAGAGAGAGAGAGAGAGAGAGAGAGAGAGAGAGAGAGAAAGAGAGAGAAAGAGAGAGAAAGAGAAAGAGAAAGAGAGAGAGAGAGAGAGAGAGAGAGAGAGAGAGAGAGAGAGAGAGAGAGAGAGAGAGAGAGAGAGAGAGAGAGAGAGAGAGAGAGAGAGAGAGAGAGAGAGAGAGAGAGAGAGAGAGAGAGAGAGAGAGAGAGAGAGAGAGAGAGAGAGAGAGAGAGAAAGAGAGAGAGAATACTCTTTTTGGCAGTACCCCACGAAATGCATTAACTGTCGAACGCTAAAAACCAAAAAGATTATTATTGTGATTTCAATCTCTAGAGGCTAATAATCTCCATTACCCTTGATTGATTTTATTTTGAAAACCAAAAGCAAACTTACCGGCAGCTATGCGTATAATGTCTCACAGGAATCGGCCTAAAGCCACAGGTAAATTATTTTATGTCCTGCGCACATAATATGAATAGAACGCTTGAAGACGGTCGCATTCGGAAAAATTGTTTCCTATGTAAATGCACTTCGATTCCGGTAACTTCCGAAATCAAAAATTCGTAAAGACGACAAACTATTACTGAACACATAAATAATTTCGAAAAAACTAACTTCAGCAGAGTCTCATGGCACATTTCCACAATTCCCTCGACGTATCTAGCGTAGCCCGTCCAAGTCGCAGAATCGCAAAGAATCCCGTGACGCGCTAATGATCGCGTGCGCGTGCAAAGTTTCGCCGCGTCGTCTCGAGCGAGAGGACGTTTGTCACGAGCGGCGTCGTCCGCGTCGACGGAGCGTCGCGACGCCCGCCCGCCCGCCCGCGTGGTCACACCTTGCGTCTCGACGCCCGGCGACGCTCAACGTGCCATGTGGCGCCGCGACGCTCCGTCTTCGTCTCCGACCGCCGTGTCTCTTTCTCAGACCACACCTCACGGCGGCATCGCAAATAAAATGGTCTCGTAGACTCGTGCGGAGAGCGCTGCGTTCGGAGCGTGGAGTGCTACAGGTATATCGTCTACGACACGTTGGTGGAGAGAAGACGATGCCTGATCGTTGCTGCCAGCCGAGAGGCACATCAAATTGTTGTCGGTTCGGGGACATATTTCAGTGCGTTTGACGTTAATAGGAACATTTTTTGCGTTGTCGTTTCTAGATTTGATCACAATTTTGTACCATTTCAGATACAAATATCTTTACCCATGACAATCGTCTCTTTATTCCGCAGCATCACATAGGATTCTTCCGAAAAATAGTGTTATAAATACATATTTCGGTGCATATTTCACTTTCTTCGTTTTCTCTGCACGAGGTTGCTGTCAGATTTCAGTATATTATGACCTGTGAAGCAAACTCCCCTGCAACGCCAAGTGGGCTCAAACCATTTGTCAATTATTTCCTACATCTAGCCGAACAAGTAATTTCAGTAACCATCCCATTATTAACCAAGCCATGATGGGCCCAGGTTCGCAGCGCTTTCAATTACCTACACAGCATCGGCAATCTCCAGTTTCCCACCACCACCGCCGCCAACCACGCAACGGCACCGGCTCATAGAGGAGATGGGAGGACGCCACCGACACCACGCAACGGCACCGGCTCATTGAGGAGATGGGAGGACGCCACCGACACCACACTTCGGCACCGGCTCATCGAGGAGATGGGTGGACGCCACCGACAGCACACTTCGGCACCGGCTCATCGAGGAGATGGGAGGACGCCACAGACACCACGCAACGGCACCGGCTCATCGAGGAGATGGGAGGACGCCACCGAAACTCTCTGGAGGCGCGAGGCCTGCTGTGACAAGTTGCTAGATACGCGAAACTCGTGAACAACGCCCGAGAATCGGCGCCGAGAACATTCGTAGCGTAGGACGAAGAAATTACGCAGGTCACGCTCTGTTCTGTATTTGTTGATCGTTAAAAAATAAAATATTGTAGGCTAATGCATGGTTTATTACAAAAAGCTACAAGCGAATTGGTGTGAAGTGTTTAACGGTTATGCTCTGTTTGGATGAGTTTCTTGGCCCTAAAAAGCGAATTGTATAAGTAACTCCTTTGGTACTGTATATGAATCTCTGTACTTTTTGAACTCTTTCCACCTCAAACCAATTTATAAAGCGTAATAACTCTTTTTATCCATGACGTGAATTTTGATACGTACCAATGATTTCTATTTTATGTGGTAGATCGGGTCTAGGGTCTAGTACCGAGGAAGACGGAAAGTAGGGCACTTTTCCAGCGTACACGGTGGCGGCACCCTGCATCTGGTAGCCTGTTGCTATTGATCGCCTACCCCAAGCGGAGCGGCAACCCGCCGAACAGAGCAGGCTGTAGAAAACAGGAGGCGGACCGAACCGAGAGCAGGCTGCTGATATTACTCGACGACTCCCGATCGTATGGGGTACTTTGGGTGGACAAAGAAGTGCCACGAGGCTATCCTGCCCTTATAACGTTTCTTACCATATAAAACCATTCAGGATTGGACATATTGGATTAATTGTGCGTATGAAAAGCTATTGATGTTTCGCTGCTCAATCTTTCGGAGGATTGTGTGGGTGTGCGCGGTGTGCAATTTTTCGTTCACTGAAGGAATGAGGATATGAAGCATTTCTTGTTGATATTTTTTCTCTCCTTTTGGGTTACTGCCTATGTTTTTCTGCGCGCTGTGAAAACGCGGAGGTGCTCTTGACCCGTTTGATTAACTGCCTAACGGAACGCTGGAAGAGAGGCTGAAGATACGCGCGGTGGAGGTGCCGAGTAAAGCATAAATTGAAGCTGAAATTAAACAGGGCGCAATCTAAATGTTTAAAAAATGCTGACAACCGCAACGAAACCTAAACAAATTTCGTTTACTAGCGACTGGGTCGGTTCACTTATCACCGGCGGTCCAGCCCGAATTGTCACACTCCGCGTTCACACCATCCTGCAAGTTTGTCAACATTATCATGCATATTCAGAATCAACAAGTAATTGCTAGAGCACACATTGTGCACGGTAGATAAAACTCGCGGAAGCTGCGCTAGCGGGAACACGTTGCAGCTCTATGCGACTGTGAATAGGATTATCCATTCGAGATCTTGTTTACTTGGTTTTCAATGATTTCATGGCCTGATCGTGGAAATTTAGATGAACGTTCCAATTTAATTATGTTGCGCTGGAAATATCAAAGGTTAGATTAGCCTCCTTTGTGACGCGTGCAGCAAGGTTCCGTGTCCATGGACTTCGTAAAACTTTGAAATGTTGGTTATTTAATATATATTATTTCCAGAACGAGTTGGCTTTGATGAAAACCGGGTTTGCTCTAGACTGACGGCATTGTGATTAACACATTTGATGTGAGTGTATTGTCGTCTCTCTGTTTGGACCCCCGAGAAGGAAGTTTGCTCGAGATGTAGTTCCTCCTCGAGCAACAATCCCGTGAGCATGCTGCATGAACGACGCAGACTCGAAATTGCCCAAAGGTGTCGACTATTTGACCTAGTTCAACCAGCAGGTATGGCATTACAAAGTTTGATTAGCAGTGACATTTCAGACATTCACAAAAGGTAACCCCGGGGATCTAACTAAAGTATAAAGTTTAATATCAAGTATATCTTTGCATAGATCGAGCAATATAAGTTGTCTCGAGGCATCTTATTTTTTTTATACAAACACACAGCATCAAACATCGTCTTTAGACTTTCAATATAGACACAATATATAAATACATTTCGAAATGTAATTTCTTGCCTCTGTCATTTCTCATCTTAAATGTCGGAATTCATTTCTATTTTCTATTTTCGCAATGTTTTTTTTCGTAATCAACGCACATTGTACTAAAAACTGCATTCACAACAGCAGCCTTCATAAACATTTGTTCTTACAAGCCAGCTACGCCGAATTTAATAACCTATATAAATCGCGTTAAGCGCATGGGCCATTCATTTAACTCAATTACTAAAGCTTCGTGGTCCTATATTCATAACAAATCATGTTTAAATTATGCTTTATTGAAAGCAGGGAAATACAAGACTATAATGCCTGTGTGTGTGTGTGTGTGTGTGTGTGTGTGTGTGTGTGTGTGTATATATGAACAGGAAGGACGAGGGCGAACTCTACTCTCAATTCGTTATGTCAAAACCAGGAAAACTCGCCTACCAGATTATATGGACAGGTAATTTAATATTTTATACCAGAGTCAACATACATTTTGCGTTCCTGTGAAGCTCAGATTCATTCGAAAAAATGTCCTTAATTTTTTTTTGAGCGCCTTAATAATTCAGCATCCTACTTGGTCCAGCCGGGCAATATGGGCGTCTGCCTCGACGTGGAACCGCGATGAACAGAGTCTATTCTGCATCTCAATTTTAGAAGCCAATCCCACTGCAATTTTGTCTCTCCATCTCTATCGGATCGCTAGCTCCACGCTGCGTTTAGACAAGCAGAGAAAACACCCTGAGATGAGGATGTGACGTCGTTAAAACGTCACGCTAAAGATGTGACAACTACGTCACAGGGTTGTCAAGTAGGGAGGGGTTGCGCCCTTTATAAACGTTTGATCAGAGCTTGTTTCTTTAAACCCATGCAACACAAAATAATTATGCATGTCACTCTTTCTACTAATTCGGCGAACTTTCTTCTCTGCGATCGATTGTTGCGTGCGTGTGCGTATTTGTGTGTGTGTGTGTGTGTGTGTGTGTGTGTGTGTGTGTGTGTGTGTGTGTGTGTGTGTGTGTGTGTGTGTGTGTGTGTGTGTGTGTGTGTGTGTGTGTGTGTGTGTGTGTGTGTGTGTGTGTGTGTGTGTGTGTGTGTGTGTGTGTGTGTGTGTGTGTGTGTGTGTGTGTGTGTGTGTGTGTGTGTGTGTGTGTGTGTGTGTGTGTGTGTGTGTGTGCGCGAATAATTAAACGCTAAACTGGGTAGGTGTGCCTGTGCGTCATAAAACTGGGGGAAGGCTTTGTTGCCTTGGTTACTGCCGAGGCAGAGAAAGCGTGAGATGTTTTGGAGTCGTCACATCCCCCCAGCAACCAACGAAAGACGTCGGCTAGCCGGGTCTCACGCTGTCTTTCACGCTGTCTTTCTGTTGTGTACGTGCAAATTGAACGACTTCCTCGTTGAACTGATCACCTTAAGCAGCAATTTACAATCGCAGCCATGACTGCACCCTAGACGAAGCAACTAGCGTAATCTGCGACGATTCTTATCACACTACTTTATACCACAGTAGGGTCTGAATGATAACTACGACCGAAGATAATGTATACGGGAACTTAGTATAAATAGCTGAATTTGCATAATTCATCTTACAAGTTGGTATATTGTGATGGATCATGTCTGACAAGAGTTTATAGTGCCTACATACCTTGTCAACATAACTCTATACGGTATGGTAAAGTTCCAGTTTATGTAGAAACCCAGTCATTAATGTATAATACGTACCTATACACATTACACATTATTATCATTAGCAGCACGTGCTCACATATTATTCATATTAATAAATATAATATAACATCATTTGCTTATAACTCCTAGTATGGTACATATAACTTAATCGAAAACCAAAACTTTGTTTAAAACACACCATCAGATATAACGTGCAATTTGTTAAGCCGAGTTTATAATTACTGCTTTACAACAATCAGCAGCACAAGCGCGCTGGTGAAAATGCAATTTCCTTTCTTCTCCATGGATTACATTTTGCCAACATAGAATCCAGTTACCCATCGCGCCACGCTTTTAAGATAATAATATGCTAGCCTTTATATAGTAAAATACTTTGACTATGGTACACCGTAGATCCTAAGATGAGACCGTTTAATATATAAAATGCAAACTCGAATAAACCCTTGGTTTGGGTTAATAGTAAGCTATAAGGACTAAGCACTTGCACCGTTTAGGTGTTTACCGAACGTGCGTTGACACTCATCTGCATTTCAAATTGTCCACGAACGTTTTAAGTAAGTCAAGGAACCACATGAGACTAAACAGCTCAGTGTCGGTGGAGGTGCCGGATGGATTTTAAGCTTAACGCTTTTGTTGCTGTACGAAATGACGAAATATACTACTGTAAGCTCGGAAGACAAACTTTTAGATACGCCGCAACAGCGGTAGTTTAGTTTCACTTCAGTGTTGAAGGCTTCGAGAGGGATTAAAGCATGTTTTAAGCTTGCTGCAAAGCACGCGAGGATGTCAAGAAAGCTGAAACTTCAGTTGTATCGAAACAATGGAATTTTAAAATAAAAAAACACAATTTAGTTAACTTCCTGTAACATTTTTAAGGTGGAGGTGCCGGGTTCATTAAAGCATACACGACTTTTAACCCTTCATGTATTTTATGCGCATAAATTAAGTTTGTGAAATATTACTCAAACTTCTCCCAGAATACTAAAGGTTTACTCTTCGTTTTAGCACAGCGCTTACTACAGATAATCCACGGATTAGATTCAAATGCAGTTTATGTGATTGGTAGTCGCCAGGGGTGATAATAATTTAATCCGCAAAGCTCCAAACTCTTGGACTCTTTTTATTTGGATCGCGCTGAGCAGGGAATCGAACGGGAAGCCATCCAGCACTCTCGCATCCTTCGGCCGCTCAGACTGACCTAATCAGTGAGCTTCTAATTCGACACTCTCTGGTGTCCGTGACCGGAATGTGCCTGCGTGCTGCTGTCTACACTGCGTCAGCCCCCCCCCCCCCCCCTAGCCACTACGCCCCCACATGCTGACCGGACGCCCAAGTAGAGTGGTGGACAACGAAGCTTTCTCATGACTGAGGATCTGTAAAGAAAACGTACAATTTTATTTAAAACTCACTGGTAAATACTTTCGGTGAAAGTGAACTGAAAGATTTTGATGTGGCGGTGTCAGATTTAAGAGATGATCACAGAATTTTGTTGTTGTCATAATAGTACGAATGATGCACGTTGACAAATATTCATGTGCGTGGGTAGGTGCTCGACTGTGTTTCCGTCTCTACGTTTTCCTCTTTTCCTCCAGCATAAAATGCGCATGGTCGGAATATAGAGTTTGCATATTTTGTATCGAATTTGGTTCGAACTCACTTTGATTGTATATGCAAAGCATGGACCTTACACACATCCTGGCAAACAAGAATTGGTAACCTTCTCCCTTTAGAAAATCCATTAAGGACCCAACGCTCAAGAGTCTTCAAGGACAGAGCGGCATTTCCAGCACTACCATGGGGTGCGAACCCCCTCCGCCCTTCCCCCCACTTCCCCTTTTTGTTTTGTCCACCAACACTAAGGGACGGTTGGACGAGAAAATTTGCGGATCTGCAACTGATTCACCGCCAATTTCCGGCCACCGATTACCCCCCCCCCCCCCCCTTCACACCGGTGCGGTTCCGCCACGCATTTGCGAGCTACACCGCCGTCGGTTTTGGCTGGGATGAGGCAGTTGCGGGGGCGGGGGGGGGGCGGGGTTGGGGGGGCATTTCCTAGGTAACGAGCGGTGTTATTACTTCTCGGCGAGCCGGACGGTTACGTAAGGTGCCGTGAACTAGCGGATAATTGCCTACTAATTGGTTGGAGTTTGACATTTTGCTGTCTGGGCTGTCAAAACTTTCTGATGGAGGGAAATTGTATTTCTATGTGTCAGTTCAGCTTGTTTCCTAGACATTTTTCCAGCACAAAGGGGGAAAAATATATATGAGTTGGCGAGTGTTGACCTGTAAACCTATTATCTTACCTATTATCCCATTATCCCGGAGAAATTGTTACAGTTGCATGATGCACCAAATTGGATTCTAGATAAATTAACATAGTCCTTTGTGGCATAGTTCTAGGCTACCAGTGTCAACGAATTGCGTAGTTCAAACTAATCTCGTACATTGATATTTCTGCTGCAAATTTGCATCCGAATATATACCCGTTGTTTTAATTAAGTAGCTTCATAGAAAAAATAAGTTTTGCCGGCATTTGTTTGAAATCTTTGAATGGAATATCACTAACCGATCCGTTAGTATATTGAAACAATGAATGTTTGATCATTTTGCTAGCTGTTTTTAACACATTTACCTGCAAAAAACGAACTTTTTATTAAAATGTGACAATGCGATGCAGTCACGCCTTGACCCACGCATGCGCAAGCAGCCGAAATAAATGGCCGGGCTCGAGAACAGTTTCAACTGCAAAAGTAGGAAATTGTGGCACTCTGGCATAAAAGCGTTTGTGTCAACCCGTTGCGAGATTGAGCTGACGTGGCTGGATTTAGATCAAAAAGTCACGTGCATTTCACTCCGCTATAACAGGACAGGGACAGGTAATGAAAAGGCACCGCGCCAACCCGCCACACACGATATAGGTACCTACACACATATAAACTTAGTTATTTCTTCTTTTTACTATAAGTCTATCTTTCGCATAGTGAATTTGTCACTCTATCTGTATCTACTCCAGCCTCTACCTACTCTCAGATTCATGTTAAGAATCCAAGGGACTTGCAGCTCTTGAAAATCACTGTGTAGTCCGCGGTAGGGTAAAGTTTAAAAACTATTAAATGTTAATTTAGATTTATGAACGATTGCAGATACCTATAGCTTTAAATCTTTGGGCCCTTTTATGTATAATTTATATACGATCTAAGTCTCTTTTTCGTCTTAAAATAGAATTAAACTTAAAATGGAAGCGAAATGTACTGGAAGTATAAGAGTGGCAATATGCAGCAGTTGATTTCCAACTCTCCAACAATAATAATAACCACATTGTGTTTTGGGATAGCATCTCATACGCACAATTTCGTTTCGATTTGCGTGTGCAGTGTGCGTATGAAAATAGCACCCTATAGCGACTCAGTACGCAATTTTTTGGGTATATTATCGTTTTTCCAAATGAGTTATTTCGATGACAAAAGCTTTCATTATATAAACTACCCTAAAGTTTAAACCGCTTGAAGCATCAGCACAGATGTTTCCGTTCATCGTGACATGCAATTTAAGAATGGAAGCTCGATGGCCAACGCCGACTTTAAAATTACAAAATTTTGTAAAATTTGAAAAATACACTCTATTTAAGAGAAACATCAAGCTAGCAATCGCATATCTATGAATGAGCTTACCTGGTTATAGAGCGTATTTCAAAAGTGCAATTTTGAACTGAAAATACTTTCAAGAAAATTCTTTTAGTTTGTTTATTGTTTATTTTCTTACATTCCATGTACATTTTCACTGTATCTTCCTATTGTAATCAGTTACACTTACATGTAGTAAACAAGGGCATCGCGAACTCAATTTGTGTTGCGTTGAAGATGAGTGTAGCGGTTTGTATAAATAGCAGAAAAAGAGGTTAAGGCAGGAGACCTAATACGAAAACTGCGTAAACCATGGAGCACTAAGCCAGATCATTGCCTTCTCGAAAATTGCGATCACTTGAAAATTTATACTGTTCTGACCTTCCTTTTTTTCTCGCCGAGCGGTGAGATAGCGAAAACATACAAATGATGAACTCATTGAGTAATGAAAACGTAAATACATAAGACATTACTTATGACCGAGGGTTCTTATTAGATCGGAGTTTTATTGCTGACGCGGATTTACTTTTAGTAATTTCCATTAACTAAATTGAATAAACTTCTGATAACAGGTGAAATCTTTGACTTGGCCAAACCTGAAATCAACAAAGCTGGTAACCTAGGAATCGAAGGTATAACCGGACTCCTGTTGAATCAGGCGTCAAATCACGAAAAAATGCGAATAAAAACCAGTCGGAAAGTCCTACCGTCCTTAGATTTTCAGGCATGATAAATATCTATAAAGTCGACATGTGTATAGCTTTTGGTGAAGATACGTAAAAAACTTTGACATTTACAGAGAATCAAAATTTTGAAAAAATCGAAAAATTTCGTAAAAATTAGTTTATTAAGAAAGTTCTAAACCCATATTTTCCAAAACGTAGAGGATCTAAGTACAGAACAAAGGTAGGTCCTTTGAAATTTTCATTCTAATTGGTTTGGGCGTTTGGTCTGTAGAGCGCGCCCAAACACATTCAAAATTACAGACAAGTTACTTTTTTTGGGGGTAGGGAATTTGAAGATATCGCTCCGCTCTCTAAGCTCACTACGCTCATCAATAATAAAATAATAATATATGTTAATCATAATTACAGGCTTTGGAAATTGTCATCTTACTCTACCCAATGTAAATGTGATCATATGATCAGGTACTTCATTAAAAATATACATAACTACTTTATTTGAGAGAATCTCCGTTTTGGATTCACATCCGTTTGTTTCCTTTTTTAAATATAGATTACGGAGGAAAAATAGAGAGAGATATATCTCCTTATTTTCCCTCCATTCCCATTACCTAATGCGCTTTTTATAACCATGTTTTTTTTGTAGTTTTCCTATTCGCATTTCACCCATTTCACAAAATCACAAATGCCCCGGAAAATGAACGACAATAATTTTCCTATAACAGCTTATAATTGAATCATATGCGGTTAAAGTTTCCAATATAATATATCAGCAAAAACCATTAGAAAGTAGAAACCAAACATATGTTTGAATTGACAGGCACGTCACTTTATGGTCCATCATTTCGCATCAGGTCCCATCAGGTTCCTTGTTTACTATTCATCGCGCATGCTGCAATGCATCGGTTCATATTGACGGGGACTTAATGGATCACGGACAATGTTTATAATCGATAGATAGCCGATGATACCTACGTTTGTTGCGCCGAGTGGGACTAACTGTAAACCTAGGCTGCATCCCCTGATAAACAAATCACCCTCTCAAATGGAAAATTCGCTCCCCATTCTCTGTCAACATTGACTAGATCCAGGTATTCAATCATTCGAAACTGCGCAAGCGGGGTGGGATTTTGGCAGCGGGCGGCCCGGAGCGAGCGCTCAGTTTCGGGGTTTTGCCAAGAACTCACTCTCTCTTCACCAGTTCACTCGTCTAGTGCTATCAACGGTATTTTTTTTTTTGGAAAATGAAAAAATGTCTGTATATTTATTTCGCGTCAAAATTGAATAATGCTGCAAACGAAGAGAAAAGGACTGAAGCTAACATTGTCTAAATAACGACGATAAATGATTTTACGCCTACCTACGTCAGGCACTGAAATTGAACGACGTCATTCTTTGTTATGAAAAGTAGGTACAGGTACGCTGGGCCAAAATTCGCTTTCATTTATTATTTTATTAACCTGAATTACAAAGAGTACAAGATAACCATCCACTTTTACTGGATACGAATTACGATTACACGATTTTATACGATATCGTATTATAGTCTAGCTCTAGACACCTAATAGAAGTCGTGGAGTACCTTGGCGGTGTTAACAAGGCTATCTTACGAGAGAACGAAGAAAATTAAAAGGAAATTAATGACACTGCACAGTGATATAGTCATGAAACAGAGAGAACGTTAACTGTCCGTTATCCTCTAATCCAATCAGCTGAATCCTGCAGCGATTCCGCGTATACGAC
Source organism: Nemoura dubitans (assembly GCA_921293005.1). Lineage (NCBI taxonomy): Eukaryota > Metazoa > Arthropoda > Insecta > Plecoptera > Nemouridae > Nemoura > Nemoura dubitans. Next base: position 18,243,736 of record OV121074.1, read on the forward strand.
CCGAACCAGCCGTTAAAATCGACCCCCTCGTATAAGCTGACGAGCGGCGAACAATTTTTCGGGTGGTCTATATTGCGATTTCATGCTCTTGTGCCTGTATGTATATGCACACGGAACTGAACCTTTTACCCATATATTTTTATCTGCGGTCAGTTTCCCCCATCTGACCACTGACCAGTTCCGCGTTGGTCGTCCCGGCTGGTCGGATTAAAATTTGCTTTCAATTGCGGCGGCGATAGCGCCACGTATGCTCGAGTTTATAGCAAAGAGCTTATAAAGCGGCCTGGGAACACAATCAAATGCCAGCTTAACGGTGTAATGCGGCGGCGGCAGCGCTAGCGGCACGGAAGACACGCCATTGACTCCTGGAAGCGGTTTCCCTGCGGTTTCCCTGCGATTTTCTTTACTGGATGGACACGTATTTTGTACTCCGTTAGCACTTGTATTTTTGTAAAGTTCAAATGCGGTGGACGGTAAATATCAATGTGTATACTCAGTTTTTTGTTCGTATTTTAACTGGTGATATTATTGAGTTGTGAGGTTGGGTTTGATTATTTGCGTTAATGAAAGATACACATACATAGATTACTTCCTTTAGGCGTCAATGCAAATTTGAGATTTTTTTGTATATCCATTTAATTATATCTGCCTGTAATTTCTTTATGCAGTGAAAAATCGCCCATTTCGCTCTCCATTTCCATTTCAAAGTTTTTTGTTGAAAAATTGGCAAATCAGGAAATGAAGAAAGTGAACAACACTGGATATTTTCTGGATGGTTGACATTTCCAGGAACGAATGAGATTTTATATTGACAGGATATTAACTAGAAATTACCGCGGTCATGTACATATTTACTTAGATTTAACAAGATTTACCAACACTTTTTTGCGACGACATTAAAACTGACGATTTCTTTCATGATCAACAGTGCAATTAATTAAAAAAAAAAAAAAAATTAGTATAAAAATGAATTAAACCTTCCCTATTTTAGCAACGTTTTCGGCAGGAAATTCAGCATCAAGCAAGATTGATTTATATACCTACTAGCGCTACTTACAATGCCGTCGGTGCTCTCAGCCGAAAACGAAGACTTATTAAAACATGCATCTTTTATGATGGTCGTTGAAGGTAAATATCGCTTTTTGCCTTGCCTCTTATACGCACCGAGCAAACGCACACATGCGTACGGCTAGAAATTGCAAAAGGTATTTCATCTCCCGACGAGTCAAAAGAGCCACTCGCAAGTCGCAAGTCTTTGTAAGTCCTGACATCAAAACCGGGTGCCGCTGCTACATTGAAGATTGTAGAAGATTCCGTGATCCATTAACGGGAAGCAGACTTTTAAAATATTAAAACTTTCGATATCATTCGTGACATTTTGTGCTTGCATTGCGTTTGCCAATCTGTAGGGAGTTGACGGTTTTGTTATTTGTACCGACATGTTAGGGGTGGGTGGGTGGGTGGGTGGAAGTGGTATGTAAATGCACACATGGATTTGCACGATATTTAGATTTTTAGACACAAGGAAGCCGAAGGGGCATGAATAGTCCTCGGTTTCCATCACGCTTTTCAATGTTGTTTTCAATGCTGTTTTCATTGTTGTTTGCAATGTTTGTGATGGGGTTGTGCCAGGAGGTTTACATTGACGTCCTCTACTCTGCTCTTGCTTGAAACAGAGTCATAAACGATGAAATCAAAATATCATAACCCATTTTATACAACGGGGCGATAACGACTAGATGGATATAAAATTGTAACAAGTTACAATTTTCAGTTAGCACACGAGACGATGTGTTAAGCCAGCTGCGAATAGATGTATCAATCACGAACATATGTTTTACTTCGTTACTGTCTGGTTGGATTATTTCTATAATAAAAGTAGAACATATATTTTTGGCTTCAAAATAAAATTATATAGGATCAGAACCACGAACAAAATCAATCGGCCTTGTAAGGATTTTGTAATGTCAAACAAATCCATTCAATTTCGCTAAAAGTATCTATTCTTGAATTGTTATGAATCACAGTGTATGACTAATTTTATTATAACAAATATATAATATGTTATTAATATATAATGTATATACATGTAATGTATAACGCAATATATAAGTACACTTGGAAAATGTTCTAGGCACTTTCACTCCATCCAAAGAAACATTATGAATCAACCTCTGACCTTCCTTCTTTCCTGACATTATTGGGACAATGATTCCCGAGTAAGAAGATTGAATAGAAGTGGGTGGATCTCCAAAAGAGACCGAAATCAATATGGTTACTATCGCGAGCAAGCCGTCGTCGAAAGCCTTCGCAAGGATCTCTCCTAATCTTCTCTGCTACAAAAACACTATCGATTCTGTGTACCTACTCACTTCCAATGTCATTTAACCCAGCCGAGTGTCTCTCATACGAAGGTGCTGCTTTCTTGGCCGTCCGTTTTCACGGCCTGAGACGGAAATAGATAGACAGTTTTTCCAATATGGCGCTAAGACCGTTATAGGTACACACTTCACAGGTTCACATTGACTGAGCGAGCATCAAAATGCTTCATCTTTAATCACAACCACTGGTTCGAATAGTAGAGCGTGCAAGGATAAAGCCTAAAGCGTGGAGAAACCAGTTTCAAATACACACATTGAACGTGGCACGAATGGAGTTAGCAGCTCCGATGCCAGCTTCTAAAAACATGTTTTCAGAGTTTGTGCTAATTACGTATCACATTGGAAAATATGATAGTGTGTAAAGAAATGAATGGAACACGCCGAAAATATCGTTTTATTTTCTTTGGTAAAGCTTTACAAACATTGTTTACGAAGAGGGAAAATTGCTGAATGCCGATGTATTTGCTCGCTCGCAGTAAAAATAAACTCGAAGAAGACATAATTTATAATTCTAGGGGACCGTGGGGCCACAGTGAAAGTATTAAACTGTTAGTTTGTTAGAAGGTAATCATTAGGAATGAAATTGGAAAACTTAAAACCCTTTAGAAACTTCAGATTATGCACAGTTTTTCTTAAACCACGTTAGAGTATACCATTTATTATGATTTTTACCACAAGAAGGGAACTGCAATTCTGCTGGCAGCGGATTTATCTCATTTTCTAAATCGATGAAAGCGTCATTGTGTATACTCTTTCGTAATGAATCTCATCTTGCACAAAAATTGTCTGCAGGGACTAGAAACAATGCTCAAAACGTTGCGATTCACAGCAAGAATTAACATATTATTAAATGTAGCCATACTGTTCAGAAAGATCTATCTCTTCTTTTTCGGCCATCCTATATTTTGAGAGCATAATTCATTTCCCTCATCGGCGTAAAGTGTTTTAAAATCTCTTTACTGGGCGATGTATATTGTATTCCGTTTGAAGTATAGATATACCTATACTTGTGTATGGCACAGGTACGGTAAATAGTTCGGTGGACGTAAAACCGGGAATAATTCAAGGCATTCAGTGCCGCTTTGTCGCTAATGGAATTTCGTCCCTGCAATTCGGTCAAAAGAAATACGAGAAACTCAAATATTTCAAGAATGAGCGGAATTTCACATGCCTAAAAAAAACAACGCGCAGCGATAAAAAGTTACTAAAAAGTGGACGCGTCAAAGTACAAGGGTAGGAGATAGTTTGAATACCTACCAATGCCATCATCCTCCACTTTTCGCGTGGCAGTCTTAGATAAAATGCCACGTCGCATGACCGCCAGCCGTTTGAAATGAGAGTCAATACCTGGATAATATTAAGCCCTCTGTAGAGATTCGTGAGGCGTCGACGCCAATGACCCACAGAGCGTCGCGACGCCGCCATTTCAGGCGTCACGACGCCGTCGTCGTCATTGTCGTCGTCATTGTCGTCGTCCGCGTAGGCATTGATTGATCCAAATTACTTTCGCATCCATTATCTTTCCATATCATTGCGCATGTGAAATAGAAGGCAATTATTTTCATGGCACATGAGATACGAACACCAGCTGATGGACTTTCTAAACTATATAGGCGGAAAACTGTACATGGATTTTGGGGAGGTATATATATTTATATATATATATATATATAGTAAGGCATGTGTTGGCTTGAAATTTTAAATGGAAATGCGAGAAATTTTCATTAATTTGCAATCAGTTAGTGTCGGCAATACTCCTGGCAGCTGGGCAGTATACAGTCCATGTATTTTGCAACACCGAAGGATCAAACATTGCCGGATGGTAAGCAACTCGAACGTGTACCGCTACGTATTGCACATTTTTTTTTGTAATTTTAGCCATGAACTATAAAACCTTATCAACACATTAGATTTAAATGAATCACAGGCGAGCGTAGCGGTGCGGCCGACACGGCACAGGCCGTATCTAAGATTTTTCCAGCACGATACATTTTTTTAGATTTTATTCCCTAGAATTCGACAATTTTTCATAAGGAACCTTGCCACTTGCCAGCGCCCTCTAAATGGATTTGTTTCGAATTTCTCGAATTAAAATATGTTTATACGTGGCTTTGACCTTGAGCGAGATTCAACCCAAAGATATTTTATGACTCTTACATTTTCCACAGCCTCTTAGCAACATTCACACCATAAGTTAGCAATCGGAATCATTTTCATGCAGAAGGTTGTGTGCTCGGATAGAAATTCAATGTGTGCTGGCGATGGCTGCCATGCCTTCACACAACACTTGCTTTCGCGGTCACGGGCATAGAAAACGGTGCACTTTTGAGACCATCATTTTGGTCCATACCATGCTCTGCCCATGCATCTTACCATTTACCCACTCTGCACACGCCAATGAGATGAATCATAATATATCTTATAAAATTAAAATGCTCATATTTGCACCAAACGTCGCCAGTAAAACCATACTATTCAGTAAAGTAAACAAATAACAGTAAATTTTGGCTCATAGAAGTTCTTAGATTGAATAGATTCGACACACACAACTTAAAGTCAGCAAACTGACTGAATACAGCCAGTACCTTCAAATTTCAAATTATATTTCCACATGCCGCCCTAACCACAAACTACACAATTTGATGCCGACTAAAATCCGAGCTTTGAGAACAAAGGCGCACGCCGCTAACACAAAACAACAAGTCCTCCAATGTAACACTCTTTTTCTAAACCAGCCAATTTCCCATTGTGCCGTCGCCGTCGGCAAAATGGTGTCGCCGTCTTGCCCGCAGCTGCCCGTCGAGCGTGTGAAAACAGAAAACGATCCGAACCCTGTCCCCGCACCGTCCCCGCACCGTCCCCGCAATGACATATTATATGTTATTGTGTTTATTCGATTTGCAGCGACATCACTTTGTCGGAATAATGACGGGAGCGTACCGACGTCGAGAAAGTTTACAAAGGAAAGCTTGTGACGCGAAAATGCGATTGTTAAAGGAAAACCCGTTTTATATATAAAAATAAATCAAATCACGCATCGAATCGTCTCGCGAAAGGAAGGCTCTGTTCGGCTGATGTCGGTGGCATTGCTTTGTCTTGTGTGAGTTTTTTTTATTTTTTATTTTTTATTCGGAAATGTATCAAGGAGTGACGGAGCGCCATACTTTTGCGCTGTAAAGCTGAGAGAGATAGAGCACTCTTATAAACGTATCTTTTGATTCAAAGTAAAAATATGTTTCATCTCGATTAAAGCGCATTTTGCAAAAACATTACTTTTCTTTGGTAATATTTAAATGGAAATGTGTTTGCAAGGAACCCACGTCACAACAAGGAACCTTTTGAATGAACCTTTGTGTAACTTAAAATGAAATGCTTTAAATATTGCAATTTGTTTTCTTTTACATTGACATGCCACAAACTTCACATAATTTGGCGCAAAGCTGATTTATTAACTGAGCTAGCTAATTTACTAAACCCAATTTGTTTGAAAAGTTTAGAGAAAATGCTCGCTCTTACTTAATAAAGGGTTCATTTTCGAAAGAACAGTTGGTCTTCGGAAGAGAGTTTTCCGGGCACGAAATGCCGTTTCCCGAAGGAAACAATCACGTGGTGTTGCAAGTTCGAGAGACTGGACAAATACGTCGAACATTGCGTCACGTGCTGAAAGCCAGCTTCTCATCCGAATGCGTTTACTAAAAAAAGAAAAGAAACTTATGCGAGAAGCCTACGGCCATCGAAGCACTCCCCAAACAGCCACGTTTAGGCGCAGAACAATGACCGAAGGCATGTGGGACTCGGTGGAGAATTTCTTGTAAACAATTGCTCACGGAGATATGGTTTTATGATGATTCCATTCCGGGTCTGTTTCGCCAAAGAAAAGTTAAGTTTTCCAGATCAGCTGACGAAATGAGATAAATAAACAAATAACGAGTCGAGCAAATGACTCCGTCGTCCACTAGTCGAAAATAACCGCATGAGTTTCTAAGTAACAACAGTTACTGGTGGTTACTGGGTAAATCGAGCCGCGTTTGCTATTCTTGGCTGGCTAGGTGTAAATATTCGATTGAAGGCTTTATCCGCCATTTCCTCAGTGTCAGTTCAAAACAAAGCCCACGACTTCACCTTCAGACTGGAAAAAACATGTTTGGTCAATTCAACTAACAATATCTGTAAAGCTTATCCTTCCGGAACGAAAAAACTACACTTTACTATAAAAAGTCTTTAAAAATTGATAATTATAAATCTGCACATAATTCACCTCTTTGAAGTTTTAAATATAAACGAACGCATCGCTCTCCCACATTTCAGTAGCCCAAAAATAACGCCAATATATTTTTAACAACGGGTTTTGTTAGTCAGCTCATTTGATCACCCCTCGTCATGACAAAGTTATAAAACCGTAATGGCCACTAATCAGTAATCTGTTGAGTACTCTTCTCAACGAGTCCGGCTAATGCCCGCGACATTTCTGTTTGATGCTCGTGATGACACTCAAAAAGCGGACAAAGGCTCTGACCAGGGGCGATGGTCTGTCTATATATAAAATAAAAAGAGCGCTGGCTCGAAGCGGGGAACACAACACCCTCGGCCAGCGGGCAGTTGGTTGTTGCGACTCGCAGTCCGCTGGCCAGTTATTAGAACCTGGGGCTTCGGGGAGTTACGAGTCATCCGATTACCCAAAAGTAATGACGACTGCAGTGAGCTCCAGTGGCCACGAAAATTACCTCCAATAGGTAACCGGAGAGATGCGAATTTTCATCGGCGCTGGCTTGTTCGAGATGTCATTTGGCCGAGCGTTTTCTATATACCGCTAGGAAAATATCGATGCTGTACACCGACCAACTTTCACCAGATACAATTGGCAATTGATTGCAAATCGCGTTGCAAGGCGCTTTGTTACGGTCCAAACTTTTTGCAAAACATGCAGAATTAATTGATGTGATATGTTTTATGTAAATGCGTTATGCAGAATAGTTTGATGTATTATGTTGCGATGCGAAATTGGTCAACGTACAGCTGATATTCTTTTGTGTCGTTTTCTATTGCCTGCGGTACCAGAAAATGTGTTCATACTTTGTTCTGTTCGCACTGTATCGAATCTACATACTGAAACAAGTTAATATATAAATAATGCTGCCATACAGCAAAAAATTGGAGCCATACACAGATTGAACGTTTCAAACTTGGGTTTTCAATCTGATTTCCCGAAGTTTCGTAGCATATACAAGTAACGCCTCAAGGGTGATAGCTACGCTGTCGCATGACAGCGGTTGTGATTGGTAAGATTGGTAAGGGTGAAGCTACTCTTACCTTGAGTTAGTATGACTATATTGAGGTGGTATATACTTTATTAAACGTCGGGAAACCAGGTAGTGTTAGACCTCAGTTACGCATTCAAAAATAAAACCCCAACTGAAAAAGTTATTATTTGGAAACTAGTGCTACCAGTTAGGACAAGCAGAAATGAGTCTTCGATGTGTCATGGTGTGTTATATGTATTTTTTAAAGTGTGTTGCATTTCTTATGGTGACGAGAGGTGACGCTCAAGTGGGTTAAAGATGTTGACGTCACTAAAAAAATCTCTAGAAGGAAATTTGTACACCGGTGTTTTTATATAAGTAAATTCTTTTAAATTGATATTATGCATATGCGCATTTATTATTTATGCACAGAATTGATCTCCTTAATTTCGACAACACGAAATGCTTATTTCACGGACAGTAAATCGAATTAAAATGAGTATACCATGAATAATTCATAAGTATCACAACGTTCCATCAATCGGAATAAAATAAGCCAAGTTTTTCCTTGTTAGATCGGAATTATACCGTGTTCCGTGGAGGAGATTGTGGGGGGGATCGGCAGATAAAGGCACAAGTTTCGGCTGGTGCGTGCACACAGCCTGCTTATATATAGGAAACAGTTGAAACCAACTTTGGTGGTGGATTTGAATTCTCATCACTGTAAACTTTCTTTCTCTTATCTCCCTCTTCCTCCTATATCTTCCTCATCCTTTAAAGGCTAGATTCTACACACTTTCAATCTCTATTTTATTTCCAATTTATCCCTTGGTTTTCTTTCGCCCTACCCTTGTTTAACTTTATTCAAAGACCATCGCTTAGAAACCTTTCCTACCCTGAGGGAATGATTTAAACACCTGAACAATCAGTCACTTACAGTTTAAATATCACGTGTCTCTCTCACCTTTGTTCCATTAAACCACAAGTTGTGAAGTCAAATTTATCACAAAGAGTGATACACTCACTTCACTCCCATTATAAATTTGGCAGCAAGCGAAATATATTCTAGATCCCTTTATTTTTGCTAGCAAAGTTGCCGCCGGTAAAATAGCAAAATGTAGCATATAATTAAACCTTCCTCCACGTTAAGCAGCCTGCTTGAAAGTTAAAACATGTAGCAAAGGCTTGACCTAGCCATGGTAATGAGCTGGCCACATCTCAAATGACAGGGCATCAAGAAAATAAATATGTCTAGTACATTCTGAAACCATGTAATGGGGTATTTTGCAGGCAATAGGTAGCAGCGGTAGAAGCCAACTGATCTAGCCATAACCTGCCCTACAGCCCAAGAGAATAAAGGAAGATTCATGTTTGGTAGCCTGCCAAGAAAAGTGCACCTAATGGGATCATTTACAACGGTGTATGTTTGAGCATTCCACTATAAATGTCGAAACGCCTTGTTATAATCGCAGTTAATTGGCAGTGGTTGAATTATGCCTCTGTTCGCCAAGTCCAATATATATACGGTATTCAAGGGGAAGGAGTTTGAAGATCCACCTAGAGCACAATTCCCAAAGAAACGAGACGAATGAAAGGCACCTCCGCCAACCACGTCGAAGAGAAGGACTCTTGTCTGAGCATCATAGCAAGTTCAACAAGTTTACAATACACTTGGCAGTGGCAGTTGATACTCGAAACTTCTGAGATTGCACTGAAAATCAAATATTTCGGAATGAAATCTAAGAGAGAACCAAGAGAGAACCAAGAGAAAACTTGTGGAGATAGGAGTAAGCCAGCGAATAATAAACAGCATTACCATACGATCAGAGGCAAATCTTCGACACATTTTTATGCACGTGGCAGTATTCTTCTCCGAGAGATTAGTAATTGTATCTTCTGCCTTTAGTCACGATCTTTTGTGCTAACTCTCTATACCGGCTCACTTCTAAAGAACGGCAGGAGTGGTTTGGGTTCAGCATTAGCAAGAGGTAAGGTAATTAAGCATCTTGGTAATACAATAGTGTGTTATAAGGTAGGTTACCTGTTACACCCGAGTCCCTAGTCGCTACCTCTGAACGTTGTGTACAGGGGGAGTAAAGGGAATAGACAACAAGTCCCCCATTCCTCGTGGGAATGCGAATATTGGGATTAAGTTCTGACTGCATGTAATTCCTGCCCCACGAGTATCCAGGTCTGGCTACTTAATAGTCTCAGCTTAGATGTTTATACGGAGCGAAGTTAGGCCAGGTTAGCTCGCTCGTGCACACTCCTTGTAGGCCACCCTCGAGCCTAATAGATGGAGATGCTGCTCGAAAAATTGAATTACTTTGCACGCATGGCTGCTCGACAGTACACTTAGCGAGTCCTCTTCGGGGAAAATATGTTTTTAACTTTGTGTATGAGCATTGCTATGGAAAGTAGGTGTACCCTGAAAAAGTATGGTATTTCAGAGAGTGATGAACTCATTATTTTTCTTAGAATCCAAGGTAACCGTAGCTATTACTTGGTATTGGTTATACTATTCTAATGTAGGGTACGATATTGTTCAAAAATGATTTGACTGATAGAAACCACTTCGGAAAACTACTATAACATGAACTTTTACTACTTCCTAAAACTACACATGATATGATAAACAGTCAGGCTGAAAAGAGAGAAGCATTTTGATGCTGTGAGATTGGATAGCGCTCCTTCAAGGTCATGTGATTTCCCAATTTTTATTCGCAAAATCTTGTGTTGGGTAAATAATAAAGTGCGAATTGAACAGCAGGCACCAGATCCACCAGTGTGTATGTCAGAGTTCGATTGGAGGGGGGGGGGGGGGAAAGGGCATTTCAAATAAAGTTGGGTTATAACCCCTCCCCCTTCCCTCCCCCCCCCCCCCCCAGATAGGGTCACATGACAAAATTTTGCACAAAAAATTCACGAAATGCAAGGACATGGGACAATGCTTTCTGTTGTTTTGGAAAATGCCACCGCTGGCATAACAGTAATAGAGTAATTATTTAGGGAAACCAACGCTAGAATCTCTCAACTCTAGAATCAACACGATAAATCTCTTCGCAAGACAATAAAATATAATACTATAAGCAAAAACCAAAGTCTAATATTTCAAGGTCAGTGAATCCCACACGCAGACACCATTGTAGCGAATTACTTGTTTTCTTTGTTTTCTTTTAAAGACTCAGCAATGAAATGATTCCAGGGTTTGTGTGCTAAGTGTAATGGGTGTGGAACGTTAATGGGAATTGCTGGGCACAGCCATTGGCCATTCGACATTTTATTTTCATCACATGGACATAAGAACGTAGAAAACGGCAATGCTCGTGTCTGTGGTATTTTATAAAACCAATAACACCACTTTTCCAACAACCTACAGCAAAACCTAATGATCTCTAATTCAAGCATCCTATAATTGATTAACCACAGAAGCAAAAGAATTGCCCACCTAACCGTACACCTCCATTAAATACGGCTGAACCAGAACATACCCCATACTTGAGAGAGGGTGTCGATAAATCTCTAGACACACGGCGCTACTCCGCGGCGTCGCCGGCGTCGCCTGGCGTCTGTTTCGTACTTAGCGACGCTCGCTGTAGCAAAGTGTGTCGACGCCCAGCGGCCAGTGTCGTGCAAGGGGACACGGTTCCGAGGACCGGACATGTTTGACACAGGGGTGGGGTTGGTGGGGGGGGGGGGCTTGACCCAACCCCAAGCGCCCTCGCTGGGGGTGGGGGGGGGGGGGATGGGACACGCGGTGTGATTAGCCCCCAAAGTCCTCGAGCTTATCCGTCATTGTGTACTGCTATGCGAGGCGGAGTTCCCATTGGCATTATGAGATAACTTGGTCAGCTCATGACCCACTACTCATAGGCTAGTTGCAGTCGGGTATGTGTGGCATGTGGAAGTGAACGGTGAACAAGAACTATGCATCCCTCTGCGGAGCACAAAGGAATTTGTTTTATGTTTAGTAATTACATAACTGACATAGAGACACGAAGTTCTTTTTGGTCTCGTGAAACTAATCTTTAGACGAGCACGGCAAAAATGCCGATAGAAAAAAAAATAGAGGACGAGTTTTGTGTGCAAAATACAACCCCGTTTTGCGTTTCATTTTCTTCTTGCTTTACGATTCTTGAAGCTATGCCATATGAACGGAACTTGAGTGGTTATCGTCTTTATATGCTTGTTTATAGTTGGAAATTGTGCATGGAACATTTTGCAGACCTCCGAAGCACAGGTGCTTTATATGCGCAAAAATATTGCCCTTCACCCCACCTCACTCCCCACACGTCATCATTTTTATAAAAGCATTTTACCTTTCATAACTCGTGACCCGGCGTGTTGGCGGACAGCGTCAACGCATTTGTGGAGGTGCCAAAGTCTAGATTAAAATTTAAAGAGTCGACGAATATTGAGTGAAATCCAAACGAGTCGCGTCGTCGAGTTATCCCGGTAATTGGGAGTATTTCTATTCGGCATGAAGAGCTCGATTGCACGAGGCGAATAAGTTCGGTCCGTGTTCGTTGATCGGCCGGTTCTTCGCGGCGCGGCTCAAAGCATGCCGCCGAATTCGGAGCCGCTCACCGAGGTTAATCCCTCCGCTTCAAACAAACTGTATCATTTAGCAGACTTTTTCATCCGACGTGTCTGAACTAAAAGAAGGAGTTTATTTACTTGAGTCGCCAGTAAAGTTCTGCTACGAGTAACTTGGAAGAAGCAAGAACTTGCGTATAATGCCTCTATTTCGAATAGATGTAGAACGTGATCGACGACTGAAAGTAAAAAAAGTCGATATTGAGTTTTCAACTCATAAAACATGAAAGCAAAGAAATGAAAAACAGTTTAAACAAAATAGGCAACACAACAGCCTGTTTTTCCGTGCTGCTACCTAGCGTAGCAATTCAACTCTGGGTAGGTACTAGAGATTTATTTAGCCGGCCTGGAAACCGCGTGGGACGTTTTGAAAAGGCCTCGTGGCGTCCGCGTCCTTCTCACAGTGACGACATTCACGTTTTGGCGTCATTACACACTTGATGCCTCGCCTTGACATTGTCCACGGAGACGAATCGACCGAGCGCCCGTGACGTCACTCTTCTTCCCTGCCTCTGACAGCTGCTGCGGCCGAAATCACGAATCCTGTCCACGGCACGGCTCGGCACGGCTCGGCACGGCACGGCTCGGCACGGCAAGGCTCGGGATTGATTCGATGGGCTGCATTCGTAATGAACTAATCAAAACTGTCTTGTCCAGAAGTTCATTTGTAGCAATCGTTGCTACAATCGAAATATTGATGTACACAACGTTTATTAGCTCGTTAAATCGAGAAAACTCATAATTTAAAAACAAAAGTAATTGAAATATTTTGGTGCTGGGAAAATCGGTCGCAATCGTTATAATTATAACAAATATTTTAGCTAATCGAAAGTGGCTTTTTCGCTGGGGTGGCAGCCAACAGACCGTTATAAGCTGATTTTCGGCTTTGTTCATAATCATATTTTATGGACTATACATTTGCAATCTTATACATTCGCAGATTTTCATTGTTTGAGGGCCGATTTTACCAAAGATTTGAGCCTGGTTTGAACCTGGTTTTAACTAACCTTTGATTTTCTGTAAAAAAGCTGACATTTTCCCAAATTTCATTCAGTTATATTTGATAACACACGGAAAACGAGACAAATATGAATTTTAACATTGTTTTTATTCCAAAAATGAATTTAATATTGTGATGTTAATACACATTAAAGGTATATCTGAAACTACTTTTTTTGTACTTCAAAGCACAAATTGAAAGTGCAACCGCCAACGGGCTAGGTTTCAAACAGAAAATATTGACAGCTATGAACAAATGCATATTCCTTCTGTATACAGCACCACATTTAAAAATATTTTTTCATTTTGTGTGTACAAATATCATTTTCCCATTTTAAATCTTCCATAATGATGAAAACTGAGTTAAATTTGGTCTTAAACTATAGGTTACTTTGGTGAAATCAGCCCTTACTCCAGGTTGCCTACATCAGGCACTTCCTGTGATTGGTTGAATTGGAAAGGACTCCAATGTCGTCATCACGTCAGTCAGAGCATTGTAAATACATTTCCCCACGATATTTGTACGTATTCGGTAGTAAGCACAGTCTTTTTTCATCTGTCGAAATCGACATGAACATACACCGATGCACAAATTGATTGATTGATCTCACAGAAATAAACGTTCATATTCCTTTATCAAGACAAATAAATTCAATACAAAGCAGCCAGCGACCAGCTAGAAGAGTTAAGGTGGAACGTTCCCCTTGGCTAACGAATATCTACCAAACAACAGTTTACATGAAAACAAAAATTAGCTTACCTCCTATGTAATATAATAGGCTTTCAATTTACATAAAAATAACTTTTGTGCTATTGCTTGGTTTGGCTATAAATAACGTCCATAACTATGGGCATGGTAAGTTTAGATAGCGACCAAAATATGTCTATAGTTACGGACGTTTGTTAGCCAAACCATTCATAGCACAACATTTTATTTTACTTTAATTTGAAGCTTTACGCATTACCTAGGAGGTGAGCTACTTTGGTGGGGCTGTCACTTCTAGTTTTTCTGTAAACAATTGTTGTGATGATTTTCATTGACCAAGGCGATCATTCCACCTTAAACGAAGACTATAATATGGCGAAGAATAAATATAAAACTTCACTGCTCTACGTCCTGCATGCTATCTTGTCTTGACAGGTCATTGTCATATTTCGAAGCTGACTGTTTTCATATCAAGTTTTCTAGGCCAATTACACAAGTATCGACTTTACTACTCAAATGTGGACTTGCTTACGGATCAATCTTGAAAATTGACTAGCAGTCTAAACCAAAATTAAATAATCTTCTCATTTCTGAACCGTTGTATAAGTCAAAATTCTCCATAAGCGCCTGTTGTAAGACAAGGTGAGAGGACTCCAGTGAATTGTCATGTCAGAGTCATATGGTGTGCGCTTTTTGTCTGACCTTTTTATTTCCTGACTGCATTTTTGATAGCAGAGGAAGCTGAACATTTTAGCATTATGTTAGTGAATTCTTTAACATTCGACCGAAACATGAACGGAGATATTAACATCAAATTTATGGTTGAGTGTAGTACGGTTTTGCTCTGTTTGAAAAGACTTTCGGTCCTAAAAATGACCTTGGTCGACGTTTCGTCGGCGGTGGCGCCGACATCTTCAGTCCTGAAGATGTCGGCGCCACCGCGAACGAAACGTCGACCAAGGTCCTTTTTAGGACCGAAAGTCTTTTCAAACAGAGCAAAACCGTACTACACTCAACCATCAATTTGCGGCTCTGAAACACTTCGCTATTCCATCAAATTTATATATAAGATTACTTCATCAGGACCAGACATTATAAATTCATTGATAAAATTATACAGAAATGTGTTGAATGTTGAGTCTCTTCCGACCACCGATCTCTATAGTCTCTATTATCTCTATTAGATTCCATTATTCACTGATCACTATAAGAGATCAGTGATTGAAACATGCCATTCAGTTATCCAATTTTGGAAACCCCCACTAATCACTGCAGAACGTTCAACATAGTACGGACCGAAAATTTGAAGAAAAAACTAAGAAAGATGTATAGAAATGCATAAAAAATTTGGATCTTGTGGAAACACACTCGCAAACTTGGTTTTTAGTAATATAGGAGGATAGGATAATGAAATTAGTCATGTCTGATGGTTTGATTAATGCCGAATGACTTGTGCGCCAGACATATTGTATTGTGTGCGAGGCATATAGACGCGCTATATAGTTGCGCGTTAAGATCGACGATCCTATAAGTTGGCAGTCAGCACACAAACCAGTAATACAATGATGCTCTTTCACGAATTATGACATCCCTGCTAACGGTTAGACCTGGCTGTAATGCTCGTCGACGTGAGAATTAACTAGCCGATTCTAACTCTTGATCAAAATAGGTGGTTTTAATTGGGGATATGTATGCAGATTGCTCAGCCATCGGCTCATTTATATTACAATCCAACTTGCCGTGATAGCGTAGTCCAATGAACTGGTATTACATTTCGTAATTAGCCTCTAAGTGACGTCTGGGGGAGAAAAACAAACCAGTTTACCCATTTCATGGCTGTCTTCGAAGGTTGCTACATTTTAACAAGTCCATTGAAGTCTAGGGGGTTGAAAATGAGATCGCAAACAGCGCGGTCCGTTTCCTATACACTCCACTGCAATGCTGAATTGTCTTTAATGAGGACAGCGAGCGCAGTGAAATCAGTGTTTTGTACCCGTAACAAGGGCGAATCCCAAGGCCAACTGGAGGGTTAATGGCGACTCGCCAGCGCAACAGCAGCGCAGCGCAAATTAACTTACAAACGCATCAAGACCCCAAAAACCTTTTTCGAGGCAGATAAAATTCTATCTCTATACTACATAATACACTTAATCCTCTATATGTGCGCCATGTAATCTTCGCATACGGTCCACAGCTTAAACGACTGCAGTAAAGAGCGGACACAATTTTCCACAGAAGAAAAGTCAACTAAAAATGTACAATGTTTTTTCCTCATGTAGACACGGCCAACTCTCGCCGGCGAACGTAGGCTTTATTGGGATGCGCAAACTAGCGGCCTGTATACATCAAGACATAGCCTGACGACGCAAAGCTTAAAGGCCTTCGTAACATCGCCTCTAATCCCGCTGCTTGTTGCGATAGGGTACAGTGTGGGTGTATAATATAGGGAGTCTCATGGCTGGCTTGATTAAGATTAAAGGACGGTCGATCGTAAGTCCTGATGAACTAGGGTAATGCAGATGCCACGTGTGTGTGTGTGAAAACTACTCTAAGAGGACTTCATTTACCTTGACGCAGATACACGCACTAAGCGAGGCCTATTTTGCATAGTAGGGCTGTGCACATAATATAGGCTCTACTGCACACTTTGTCCGGCGAGAGCAAAAGCTTTATTCAAGCGTACGTCTGTGCATGTATTGAAACTTGTAGGTGCCGGACTCGAGAAGGCGTTTAATTGCGAGAAAAGTCTCAGAAATACGAACGCTGTGCATACAAATATTCCATCTTGGTTTTTAATTATGAGGAAAAAGAATATTTTTTAAGTGCACTAAGAACTTGTGTCTTATAAACTTTAAAATTTAATGAGTAATAATTCCCGTCACACTCACAGACAAGCCAATGAAATACTAAAAGGGATTCATGGACAATTATAAACCCTTTCGTCGATAGTGCCGTTACAATATGTTTAAAATATCAACCTAAATCTAAGTTGTGTTAGAATAAAAAAGTGTTGATATGCTTTCCAGGGCCTGCTCATATATAGATAGGTACACATGTCGTTCCCCGAAAAGAGCAGACTGGCAAAGCGACAATTTTCTAATTCGGATGCAACAGAATCTAATGCAAATTGGTAGTCATGTTATTATTGTCCCAATTAGTGTAATAAGGGCACTTTGGAGTAGCAAAATGGTGGCACGTTATCGTGTCAGTATCAGCAATGGCATTAAGAAGGTGTTCGCGAAAGGCACCCATCCAATCCAAGTTAGCAGACGCTGTTCTTCTCTTCTCCTCGAGCAAGATTAAACAGATAATTTCACTCGGAAAGATTACCAGACTGTGAATATATAAATTCATCCTCCCATCCCTCCCCCCCCCCCCTCCCCTTATCGTCCTTCGTCCCCGGCAAGTCTTCCCCGTGAAAAACCTTGCTTCGTTTAATGAGATTTCAGCACGACCACATCATCGCCTGCAAATGTTCGAAACCAGGAAATGAAGTTTTCAGTTTTAAAACTCGCCGGTGTTTAATTAAGTAGTGAATGGAAATGCGAAATGTAGGTTATTGTCTTCTTCATTTACTCTATTATACATTAAGAAACCTCATAGTGGAAGCTTATGCCGTTCACGCGATGATATATTAAAGTAGTCCTAATATCCTTGAAAAGATGTTGCCATCTTCAATTAAGCTCTCATCATATTAGGTAAAACAAAGTCATTACAAGAAAAAGAATATTATTTCATGATCTTAAATCAAAATCGAACTATGTATTAACTTCCGGCAGCAAGAACACACTGGTGTCACACTCTGTCGTTGGTGATGCTGATGAGGCTGCTTTGTGAGCAAACACCTCGGTTCTACATGGTAAATACCGAATTCAAGCAGTAACGTTCAATTTGTGTGTGCTACACAAATCTTCTCATTCAATCCGCATGGGTTTCTCATGGAAATCACGTTCCCCTTTCCCATTCACATCAGCCACACGTTCGAGAGCGATTTCAGTAACACCGCACTAATATAATATCTATATTTTGGGAATATTTTATATCCATTTATTCTATGATGAAGGCATACCTATCGACGATTGAGAGAAAGAACCTTTATACCTACCTAAACTATCTTGATATGCATCTCTTAAGGGAATTACGCATAATCAGTAAAGCATTGTTTTATTACCACTTTGTTTTGTAAACAAAATTGATTGAAATTGATCTCACAGTTTCTGACGGGAGAATGCAAATTATTTTCTCTGTGTCGCCAAAGTTTTTTACAAGATTAACTTCTTATATTTATTATGACTTGATAACCTATTGATTCAGTGCGAAAGAAAAACGTGGCACGAAAACCAATAACCAAATGCACAAAAACCATTGCTCCGTGCCGCATTTCGTTCAGATTGTTTACTCATCCATTATTTGCGTAGAAGCGAACTGAGCAATAATTCACGTTCGTTTCAATAAAATAGGCTATCAATAAACAGCGCGGCGAGCGCTCAAAGTGGCGGCGGTGAGTAGAATTAATTTGATTCGACAGCACGTGTGTACAACGGGGTTGACCACAAGCCATTTCACACAGGCGAATTGTCAAAGGGTGGTCGGGCACGGGCGTAGGGGCCGTCGTCGCAAAGACACCCCGTGTTTAGAAATAGCTACCATAACACTGTGCTCTGTATACATGCCTCTATATCTATTGGTAGTCATTGACTACCTATTGGTAGTCATGACTATTAAATGTACTCATTGGTTATCATGACTGTACTCACTGGCAATCATGCCTCCATACCCATTGGTAGTTATTTCTGTACCTACCCATTAGTAGTCATTTCTGTACCTACCCATTGGTAGTCATTTCTGTACTCATTGGTAACCGTGACTGTACTCATTAGTAATCATGACTGTACTCATTGGTAATCATGACTGTATTCAATGGTACTAATTGGTAATCATGACTACTCATTGGTTATCATAACTGTATTAATTGGTAATCATGACTGTACTAATTGGTAATCATGACTGTACTAATTGGTAATCATGACTGTACCCACTGGTAATCATGCGATTGTACCCACTGGTAATCAATGGTAATGGCTGTAATCATTGGTAATCATGACTGTATTTAAAATGCTGCGGTGTCGACCGAAAATTGATAAAACACAGTTCGGTAATTTACGATGAAGCGGGTTATCGCGGTGCTTTCTCTTCGCGGTGTTGAATCGTTTCCATTTCAATCAAGCTTTTTGTTCAGGATATAATGAAGGCGAAGAGCGGATCAGAACTAAATTTTTCAGGCATGGACGCAACCGAAAAGCCAACACGAGTTATAGATTTTTATACCTTTACTGGATTTGTAAAATAAATACATTTGCTCGCATAAATATGGGAGATATCAAGGTGTTGTTTTCATACGGCTAGTTAGGAAATTGTCCATTTAAATGTTTTTTCTCTTGCATGAAATATGGCATGTATTATTTATTGAACGAAAACTTCCACCGAGGAAGAGAATAATAATGCATTCAAGCATTTACATCCACGAGGGGAAAAGCAATAGCAAAAATGTCTAAGGATCTATGTAAACACAGACAAACAACCTGAAAGATTTAAAAAGTCCCATAAATTATTTATATTCAAGAAACGAGGGAGCTTTTTTGTTTCTATTAAAAGCGACACATTTTCACAATTTGTTGTTCATTGGTCATTTATGGATTCATTTTATCTGAATATGCAGAAAAAACGCCTATAAAAACTTGCCATGGGAATAAGAAGCTATGTAATACCAGAACATGGGACAATCAATGTGGTGACAAACTATAGGCAGGGGCCACATTTAGACTGAAAATCCAAGAAAGGTTTCCACATCCAAGTTCCCCGTGAAAGAAAACAAGGTGACCATAGCAGCCCAAGTTACCACCAATTCCCTTTGCTATAGAATTAGGATAAACAGCCGTGCCTCACCATTCTCTCTATATAAATTGACAAAACCACACTTCCAACCAAGAAGAACGGCACACAGAACAGAGCCACAGATGTTAACGTGGTGGCGGTTTTCAAAACAGCATTCGAAATGGGACAGAAAAACGAACATGAAAACTCGAAAATGTATACATTGTTATATATGTGTTGCATTTTGTGTGCATCGAAAATAAACTGCCATTGTTTAGAATTCGAGGACGTGAAGCCTGGTTGTGCAACATCGCTTTGGATCTATTTTTACGGACATTGAGTTGGCGATCACGTGGTCAAACGGGCACATGCAGATGGGCACAAGGGTGTGGATGCCGGGTGCAAGGCAAAACCAGTAGTCCATGTCCTCGTTGCCGGCAGGAATCATTCCGCTACGGCCTAGCCGCATGAAATGAACCGACAAAACGCTGAACGAAAATCAATATGCAGTCTGACGTTAGGGCCTTCACTGCCGCTGTTGGTAGTGCTGGTGCTGCTGTTAGGTTATATAGCGTGCCTCCGTCGTGGCCGCGCCGCCATGGCGTGATATTATTTCATACACCCTGCGTGCGCGGGAGACGTAGCCCGAGCCGTGTATTATCTGCCTCTATATCTTACTTATGAATATTGAAAAGGGGTCACCAAACTGGCCACTTCATGGGGGGAAATAGTGTGTGTTTTCCGATCGCGTATATCGCGGCTGGACATGCGGGTAGGGTTGTCGCTTCATGTGATGGGGATGGGCTGAGAATCTCGGCGCCGTCTGCGAAAGTATGGTGAGTCAGTTATGTTTGGAATGGAAATAAACTGCTGTTGTGAACTGGACGATCGGCGAAATTGGCTGACGAAACGCTGGAAAATTCAGTTTTCTTTGAGGGAGTCGGCAAATGAGATAAGAATTCATAACACTTTATTTAAGACTGCGTTTTCAATGGAAATTCAATGCAGCGAATAAAAGGATTTGTACGCTCATTTAAAGGATGTATTAAGGTTAATTTGCAAAGAAAGTCCATTACTTGTTGAAGCTTTCCTTAGAACATCAGCAAGAAAAAATATATATGTGTGTGGAAAATCTATAAAGAAAATTGTTTTCCGTCCATCATTTCCTCAATAGCGAGCCGTACATGTTCGGAAATGGAATTTCCCGTATTGACGTAGTAAAGAAAATAGAAATCGAATAGAATGAAAATTGAACAAATCAAGTTACAGAAGCGACAAATACCAGCGAATTTTCCGCGACCATTGGGATCTATCAAATATTTACCTTTTCTCTTTCGCTTTGTTAATCTGGTCAACATCGTATGGGCCGGGGTGGAGAGAGGGTGCCAAGGGGTCGTGGGGGGGGGGGGGGAGCGATATGGGGACGTGGCGGCGCTCGGGGTGAGAGCGATCGTGTGTTTAAACAATCCCAGTCGCGGCTGTGCGCGAGGCGGGAGTCGAACCCAGATTGGATTACGTTCTCGCGGGCAGCGCTTATGCGCCGATCATTCTTATGGAGTTAAGGGGGAAGACTACTGGGGGGGGGGGGGGGTGAGGCTGGGAGGGAAGTGGGAGGGAGGGAGGGTGAGTGCTACCTCTGGATGCGACTTTAGGTTACAGGTTGTATTTTTAGATCACGTCTAGCGTATAGTCTCGTTCGTACGTTTGGGATCTGAATCAGTCGCGGCATCTGAATTTCCTTGCAATCGCCTGGATATTATTAACTTGAAATTGCGTGCGAATCGCATTCATTTCAGTTAAGATTTTGCGAAGTTTGTTTTGGTGATAATATATATTTTTTCCTTTGCAAATATTGTTCAACTGATTTAAAAAATCACATCAAAGTAAACTGGATGTAGGTGATTTTGCACCACTTCTTGAATCAAAATTGAAACGTAAAATGCGTCCCACGGATTACCCTCATCCCGTCGGCGTCCCCAACAACCCCGCCCCCCCCCCCCCCAAACCCCGTTAATTTGCAAGTTAACTCTGGGTCGAACACGCTCCCCGTAACACTAGGAATTGAGCATCCCAGATTCGGGATCGGACGCACTCGCCACGAGTAACTTTATTCCGGTTCAATCAATTCGACGTGTTCCCCGCTCTTGTTCGGCTGCCTCTCATCATATAAGTTAATCAACATGTTCTGCGGTCCTGGCCACCGATGTCCCAATAGTATGAAAGGATCTCTCCCGTCCAGCATCGTCCCATCCCATCCCTACTCGTTCCACAAACCACTATCGATAACTCCAGGAATGTGCGTCTGTGCATTAATATCGGCATATAGGCGCGCGTCCGGCGGGTCCAGGTTCCTAGAGGATGAAACCTGTCGCGGTCGGTGGGGGAGGGGGCTAATTGTTATTCTTGATTGCGTTAATATTTAACAAGGTAGTACGCCGGCCCGCTCGACGAGTGCAGCGTTCGGGGCAGAGTGGCGGACCAGGGCGGGGGCCGGCGAGCACAGGCGCCGGAACGCGGTGCGTGGGCGGCCCTTGCCGCGCGAACGTTATAAAGGGTTAATGTTCTGTTAATTAAGTTGAACGTAAAGCAATATTAATACAGTATATAGTACTATGTCTGTTGCACAAAGCAAATGCCATGTTTAAGGTCGTGGACGTAAATGCCGCGAGTGTCTATTACCGCGGTTTCCGCTCAAAATAATATGTGTACTATGACCCGTTATACGAATTTAGAAGAATCAAAATATTATGTGCAGAAAATTGGATGCCTCGTTGCCGAAGATTAAAGCAATATCAGTCAGTGATTTTAGAGTTTGAGTGGGGCGCGGTTCGATCTGATTTGGTCTTTCAGCTTGGTAACGCCGAATTCATAGGACGCATGACTGCGAAATCCAATCTAAAATCCCCAAAATAGGTCAGCAAAAGTCGAATTAAATTACACGGGCACTCGATCGTGCGCCGTTCAAATTCGCGTAGCTCGTTCTGGCATTGATTTCGCGCAGGCCAAGAGTTTGATTGTTCTCTTGGGCATGAAATGCGTGTTTATCTGCGTTCTTGAATGTAATTTTGAGGTGTTGCATGCCTGAAGGTGGCTCTGGTTATCGCCGATCGCTAGCTACTTGACGCTATACGCTGTGTAAATGCTCTTCACTCTTCACTCTTCAGTCTTCACTCAGTGGCGCTCAGCGCAGGGAAACCATAGACGGGAACAAAAGTAAGTGAATGGTGAAATGGGCGATACCGCACCCGTCGATCTACATTGCATGGTGATTGTCTCGACGCCCTCCTATAGTCTGCTCACTCTTGAGATGTTGCGTGCCGCGAGCTTTCTTGGACAGCTTACGTAGACAGAGGCACTATATATATAGGCAGGGTCTCAAAAGCAAAGCACGGTAAATATTTTCTCAGACAGTCATTTTCGTTTAGTAAAAATACGTCACGCTTTGGAGTTTGGATGATATGAACTCGAGGGATGAGGTCGCGAATATTCTGCGGTCGCTTGCCTGTTACACAAGAATTCTGGTATATAGTGCTAATGGTGATAACTGCATGCAGATTATGGTCGTATTCCAAAATCTACTGACGCTTCTGCGCAGTGCTGAGATCCATTCCGTAACCTATCACAGTGGCCATTAGAGCAAGCCAGATCTGCTGAACTCTACTGAGAGCTACTTAGCTCAGTAAGCTCAGTACGTTTCGGCATTGGACGTCAGTGTCATCAAAAAGTTAAAGACCCAAATTCGGATATTGTATATATAATTACTAGATTATGATCAAAATTTTTGAGAATCCCCTGATAAATTCTCACTATAAAACTAAGATTTTTTTCTTGCAATTACAATATAGAGCATAGCTGCAGCCAGGCCAGACAACCTGATATTTTACCCTGGTACTTTACCCTTTAGCCCTTTAGCCAGGCTGATAATTACAATCGTCTGGCTTTCAATTATCCGCGTCTAGGTTCTTTATTTTGGCCCAATGTAAAAAAAATGTTACAATCACGCTGTTTTCTGTCATCGAGTTAATTCCAATTATTAAGTCTGCAAAGTATCTCAAAGGAACAAAAGCCATTCAATTAGGATTTCAGATAATTCCTGTATTTAGTCTTTTGTAAGCATGATCTGTCACCTAACTGACTTGCTGATCGAAATAGAGTATAACAAAGCTAGACACTCGTCTCAGAGCTAAGTATTAGCAAGCCATCAGCCTCTTGCCTTCAGTACTATGCATCTACAGGGTGCACACACCGAGCCGACTCAGCACTCTTAATTTCGGAAAGCCCATCCTTGTTTAGGACGAAAAGCAATTAATGGCCCATGAATGGCACAAATTAGCGAAAGAGGTGATAGAAAAAAATCAAGTACAATTAGTGCTACAAAGGAAGCAATTGCTGGTTCAACACACTGTTAGACTGTTTTAAAAGTTCATCCCGATGACACGGATGAGGAAAGGAACAGGAAGGTGGAACCTATAGTTTCTTCGTTTCCGGCTAAGAGGAATTTCATCGTGTAAAGTCCAAGAGGATGAAGCGACGCGGACGCCGACGCCGACGCCGACGCCGACGCCGACGCCGACGCCGACGCCGACGCCGACGCCGACGCCGACGCCGACGCCGACGCCGACGCCGACGCCGACGCCGACGCCGACGCGGACGCGGGTGACGACACGTTCAACGAACACCGCTCTTCAATTAGAATGCATGGAACTTTGCACCTCACGAGTTCGGTCAATTAGGCGCGCGAGTTTGACTTAATACGTGGCGACAAACACCAGTCTACACGGACGCTTTCCCGGCGCCAGAGTGCGAGGAGGCAGCACCAGTCGTTTGGGACGCGTTCGCACTAGATAAAAATTATATTCACACTCATCCATGATGAAATTTATTTTTTATGGCGACATGCAAGTAAAAACGGTTTAGTGCCAATATTTAATGGTTATCCACGTCGGTAGCTTCGCGCGCCGTAATCGTGGCCATAAATACACTTTTTCTTTTCGTCATACTTTTTGAGGACGGTGCTGAAGGGTTTATGCAATCCTGCAGAGATCAGGAAACTTGACGAGTTTTGGGGGTACGCGTCCATGACCACGTGGTGTATTGATTCCAAGTCAAGCCGTGGAAAGTTCGTGGCTTTTCAGTTCCCCTTTGAGCGAAAGGAAATTTTTTAGCGGCTGGAAACGATCTTGCTTTTAAAGACTGTATCCAGTTCGGTTGTTAGATTAGAGATGCGGTTAATCATGTGAAGTAAATTATAGAATTCAGAGTCAGAATTTATAACTAGTTTCAGTATGAAGTTCACCTTCTTAAATGTATGTTCTTGAAATTGAAAACGGGCCCGCGAAGTCTGATTTCAAAAGATCAAGGCAATTTGGGGCATGCTTAAGGAGTTTTTGGAGGATGTCTGCGGAAGTAACGATTAATTACTAAGTTGCAAGTTGGAAAGTACAATCTGTGCCTAGAAGATTTGTATACGTTGAGTTGGCTCGAAGTAAACAGGTTTGAAGTAAAACCCGGCACCTCCACCGCTATCACACGATCTCATAGAAATGGAATACTATACTATAACAAGCTAGTCCTTTGAAGCAACCGTTCTTTTGTAAAGTAACATTATACTTAGCAGCGTTGAAAATTCTGTTTGCAAGAGAATCTATACCATATTTTCTGGTAGTAATATGACCTGTTGTCTTTTGCGACAAATAATTGTACTGCTGTATTCCTTCTGCATGGTTTCCAAATGCAGCACCCGTA
Source organism: Nemoura dubitans (assembly GCA_921293005.1). Lineage (NCBI taxonomy): Eukaryota > Metazoa > Arthropoda > Insecta > Plecoptera > Nemouridae > Nemoura > Nemoura dubitans. The sequence goes on from OV121074.1 coordinate 18,269,277, forward strand.
CACTTATATGTACTACACCGAGCACAATCATTTCAAGGCCACAAAGAATGTCATGGCAAGTTTTCAAAAAATTTCCCATCATTGTTTTCCCAATTAATCTTGATACGAAAAAACATTCCGCAAACATACGCATGAAACTATTGACTGAACAGCTGTATGTAAAATGAATAAAGAAAACTCCCTTAAAAGCCTGCGGCCATTAGAATAAGTTATTGGCAATTGACATTTTGGTTATCTTGGATATGAACAGCCCTGTTTGTCCCGTCACCGATGCATGGGCAACCTTGGCAAGGGTCCACGCGACGACAAGATTCCCATGTGCATGGTTCTGGCCCGGAGATCGGAAAGTAATTGCGATATTTATAGGCTTTTCCAGCCGAAGTGGGTCAAACGGATAGTAGTTTATCTGAATCATACTCAGAATCTTGATTTCTAATAAAAGATTGAAGGTCTGTGACTCTTTGGGGATAAAACCTTATGCATTTCAATTTGCAAGTATTCGCTTCAAACCCATTCTCAATATTCTAGCGGTTAATACGACATAAAACTCTCTATAGTTCGTATCAGGTTCTTTGGAAGCAACAAACCGGTTTTCTACAATGTTATAGTATAGGCCCAATGGCCCGGGGCGCTGCCAAAAATCGTGAGATGTACTATAACGAATAATATATAGCCCTACCATTTTGATAACATCAAAGTCAATCCAAGTAAATGTCTAAAGGCTAGGGTTTGGGTAATGCAACAAAACAAAACAAATGCTCCGGGTAGTAATGTCAAGCTCGACTGTGTTCGGCTTTTTGCACGTGGTTTTGAATTCTCTCTCCCCATTCGCATTTGCTGACCAATCAACAGGGGACTTACCTAAGCTGCAAACGACAGTATACGTCGTTTGAAGCCAGTATCAGTAATTTCGTAATTGCGTGGATTTGGTTAAGGTAATAATACCTAATATCAAACGTGTATTGTGTTTTAATTGAGGTGAATTTCGTGATAAGCCGGCGTTCAACGGTTTACGGCCAAATGAGTGCATCGAAGCAGATGGGAAATATTGCCAATTTAAGCAGCAAGTTTGCAGCAAATTTAATTGCAGAAGAGTCCCTGGATGAAATTAAAATACATTCAGATATAAGTCACAGACTTTCATCAAGACTCTCTCTCTCTCTCTCTCACTCTCCATGGCAAATATATTCGCCTCCATCATTAGAAATTCTATGCCAATCTGTTTTCAGTTAGCATTTTGTCATTATCTCACTTTCTTGCCTATTTCAATTGACACGATGAATATTTTATGTATCTCCGCGAAACGAACCCCCACTTCTCTCAGATGCTTGTCGCTTTACTCGGCAGCTAGGGCAGGAATTTAAACTAACAAGGTGCAGCCTTCATCTTCATAACCATCCGACGCAGTTACCAGCACTTCCTTTCATTCGGTAGGTAGATGTGTGTATATTGAATCAAATTGCCGAGTCTGACAGACTTACCCTTCGCTTTCTCATTTTAGCTGCCGCTGATGCATTGATTAAACCCCATAGATCCGAACTGAAGAAGCAGCTGGCTTGCCGGAATGCTCCGAGGCTGCTGTCAATCTCACACCATCTATTTACCATACCACTCTCCACACATCTTCTGCACTAGTCACATCTTCTCCGAACGAAATAACACCGGTCACACACAGTCAAAAAAACAGTTCACGACAAAAAAATAACAGCTCACATTCAAACTTTAAAACAAAAAACACGTTACATTTGAAAAGAAACACATCTTCGCCGGTAGGTGTACGGGGTATAAAGAAAAGCGAACGGTGGGGTGGCTACGTCAGTGCACCAGTGTCTATGGACACTGATTGCGGCGCTCTGCGAAGCGGATACTTTCTGACAGTGGCGTCGTCGGCGACTGCCGGGGCGGCGGCGCGGCGAGGGGCTCCGAGGGGGAACCGCGCAAACGACTCTGACGCTGCGTGCGACGCTTTTCGAAAACATGTACCCGCGCCGCGCGCGAAGCCGCCACGGCGCAAACGCATTCGATTGTCATTTTCAACGGTCGTCTAGGAAACCTACGCCGCACTGTTTAGGAAACTTTAATTCTAACGGTTTTCCGGCCGCTCGGTCTTTTTTGGTAAAGTTTTTTCCTGTTGTTGATATTGCCTTTTTGGCTCGTCGTGGAAAGTCGATATGCTTGCAGCGCTAGGACTAATTATTCTACGTTACGGTGGACAATGAACAGGTTGTCACCATTGTTCTCGCTTATAATAAACATGTCATTGTTTAAACTGACATTATAAATTTATCACTAATGTTCTGATTATGAACTTATCAAAATGATTGATGGTATTGATGGAAGCACCTTTCCAATTCCAAAATCGATTATAGATCCACAATTTAAAACTATATCATTTCATTACGATTATAATCATGTATAAATACTGCCAATTTTTTCTTTGTGTATTAAATCCAACCCTACAATTTTTCTATTTAGTGTGAAAACTGTTTACTTCCAATGACGTTCCCCATTTTTAAGGAACATTTTTCTAAGACAAAATGTCTGAATGCTCCTAATGAATTCTGTACCAGTCTTGTTCAGTATGGATATGAAACGTGGACAATAAATGCGATGACAAATGACGCCATATATCCTCCAATAAACCACGGCCACCTCGCTATCTACAATAAAACCACGACACACACACGTAGCCACAGTACAGCCCCTGTCAACCTCAACTCAAGCCCTCGTGCATCGCATTTGCGTCACTTTCAAATCGATGCCACGTTTCTCTTATTGATTGATTAAGGTCTGCAAACAGGTTTGATTAATCTAGCATCTATCTGCTGCCTGTAGGACAGTCGAGAGCAATTTGGCTTGTGCATTGACCAGAGAGCTATAATTAAGAAGCGATTTTATGGGGTAAACAAGCTACAAATGGAAAAGACCGATGACAAAATGAGCTGCACAATTCAATTTATTTTACTGTGTTTATTTTTTATATTGTCGAGAAAGGCGATCAATTCTTTTTATTAATATCATTTGTATTTTCTAAGGGTGTTGACCTCAATTTAATTCTTCTATAGGCTTTAAGTCTTCACGTTGCAACTTTATAAGGTAAAACCTATAAAGTTTCATACTGAAGTACATAAAACATACACAATACATTTCATATTACATTTTTAGTGTAGTTATGCAGGGTAAATTTGTGAAAAATTGTCATCAAAAATTGCAGATGTTTATTATTTTTGGGCTGTTCTGCATGTTTAGCATATAAACACGTGACTGTTTTTTTAATACCGCAAGTGGCCTACGCTACAAAATCTTCTTTTGTGTTCACAAAATGGCTTGTGCGTTGGTTGAACATGGCTAGGACATGTTTTGCTTTGCGTTTGTCCTTTACGCTTGCAGCTGCGACAGGAAAAATGTTAATTTCGTTTAATCCTGGATCGCTAACATTAATTGGTTTTAATCCGCGCATCCAATGAAATATTTCGCTGGGCGATACACACGACTACGATCACAAGGGAAATGGAGGAGCGGCGTATTGTAGACTTGCACTCTAATAACGTTATGTGCCGTAATCTCCTAAATCCCGAATATGGCATGGAACGTGACGTTTTCAATTATTAACGAAATCATTTTGGACGCTTTTGGATGTGGACCACAATAGAACCATGAATACAAATTCATTTTTTTTGTGTCTCTCGAATCATGTTTAATCTGAAGCTTATTCAAATCGGCAATAGATTTTTTCAAAGACATACATATAGTGAATACAGGAATACTAAAATTGAGTAATCTGATTATTCTGATTATTCTGATTATTCTGTTTATTCTGAGGTCTGATTATTGAAATGTGGTTTGCAGATGGACAGCAATTCGGTGACCAAACTGCATAGATGCACAGACAATTTTCAATTAGCAAAATAGATAAACCGCTATGAAACGAGGATCCAGTGTTAATCTAATCTAATTACACAGTTGGTGCATTTCTTGCGGCAATGTTACATTGATCTGGAAATGGTCGGACGGCAATTCGCATCAGGAAAATGTGCTAGGCGTGAGGTGCGACACTCCTAGTCCCTGGGGAGGTCGTGTCAGACAACACACAGGAAATTAACTTTAAACGCCGAGCGAACTTCTTCCTGGGAAATACTGGGTGTTACCAACGGGCATTTCAAATAACACCAACATGATAAAGGTGGGAGGAATATCTACAATATCTAGGTGGCTTTTAAATATCTACAAAATATATTTTTTTCAGACAAACTATTAGCCCACAGCAAAATTGGTAGCACTTTAGGTTGTGTATCATGCTTTGAAATAAAGTAAGAATTATGAATTTGCACGCAGAAAATTTCCCACAGTCTTGGTCTCTTGGAAAACGTTTTAATTATATTTTTTGACAGTTTTGGATCATTTTTAGCTAGCATAATCATACCACAAAATGACTTGTACTTTATTTGAAAGACTGATACAGCCGGGTGAACGTTTTTCTGGAGTTTCGTCCCCTTTGAAAAACACTTTTCAATAATCCTGTTTTATTTATAATTACGTATTTAAATGCAATCACTCGGTTGATTTACCATCCGAAAGGATACACAGTAATGTCAATTTATGTAAATGAGCAATAGCACGTAGTAATGCCATTCTAATTAAACGGAAAATTATTTCGGTTCACTGTGTGATTGATTACAGCCAAGAAAACAGTAATTTCATTAATTCGTATAATTTAGCCTCAGAGCCCGGAGCGTAGGCAAGCCAAATGCAAGGCAGCCCTGTGATCCGGCAGGCGATCAATCGATCCATCATATCCTCATTGAGCTCTTCGAAACGCACGATCGAGACACACACTGCAATCGAACTCGATTTCACAGCAATTGGTTACAATTCGAGCCTTTGAGGTGACCACGGATTTACACTTGGACTAAAGTTTGCTAAAAACGATGGTAATTTACAGAATATTTGGGACATTTGGGAAAATAAAATCGACACAAAAACAATGCTTTTGACAGTTTCTACTAACAAAGAAATAACTATGTGTTTTCAGATCCACATTCCACGAGATTTTTTTTCAGATTTACCTCATGCTTTCCCGTAACGGCTACCAAACTTTTTTTACCACCGACCTGTGATTTTAGGAGCAAATTTACATCAAACATTTGGGGGTCGACCACTGTCGTGGGAAGCAAAGTTTTTCTGACAGCTTGCTTCCGTCATACGCCACTGTTTTCAGTGGTTAGCTTACTTGGTCACTGGTTCAAATGCTGATGTGGATTTCGGTGAAATTAGCACTGTTTTCATCCGAGCGGGCTCCGTGGGGAAGTGGGCACAGATCAACGGCTCCGGTAGTGAAATGCTGGGTAGCAGGAGAACCAAATGACGTCATGTGTTTTAAGTGGGGAAAGGTAGATGCGGGCTCGGTGGTATATGAGCACACGAAGCAATCATATATCGAATGAATGACTGCAGAGCGATGAATTGGAGCGTATTCTCTTCCCTCGCAAGAAGTTCCATCGAAAGTTCTTCAAAAGGAGTTTGCCCCTGCTGCTCGTTCCACAGCTCCACACAATGTCTATATAATACTCGAAATACTGCTCGTTTGTAGTATTATATACCATACACATATATATGTATACACATGGCAATGTTTCGCCATTATTTCTTACGCTTCGCCAACCTAATGTTACAGATACAATTACACAGTGGAATTTTGTTTCCTTGGGTCGGATTAAATATTTTAACCATTTTCAGCATCTGGGTTTCTATACCCTGCACCATCTCAACAAACGACACTTCTGCCGCAAAGCGCTTTCTCAAAAATATACACGGAAATATGTTTTGGAAATGACTTGCTATATCCTTCTTTTTTAAACAAGTTGAATTTCCATTTCGGCACCGAAATTTCCCTCATCACCATCCCTCAAAATCACGTCAGGTCGTCGTCTCTCCTCTTTACAAATTCGAGCCTGTCGTATGACGCATTAATTCTACGTGCTTACACTACTTTTAATGGCATCAATCATGTATGCGAATCTGTGGTGCATTTGCCCCGAGTTCACGTGGTATCAGTGCTTTCCCCGGCCCGTCCCAACCCCGTCCCGTCCCAACCCGTCCCGTCCCAACCCGTCCCGTCCCAAGCCAGAGGACGCGATGGCAAACGGCATAGGTGTTTGATGTGATTCCTACTTAGAATATCATTAGGAGTGGTTGTATGCACGCCCCACGCCTTTGACTATCCTGCACCCATACAATCTGCTGGTGCTGGGAATCGGAATTAAAATAGAAATTGCAATATATACATGTATACCTCTGGATCTACTCACATCTTGTGTGGTACTATTTTACGATCTCATGGCTTATCCAATCTGCATAGTGATATCATGCAAGTCAATACAAGTGTTGTACGGTGAATTGGTTTTTGGAACTTGTTTATTTGGATGCGTGGTATCTTCGAATACACTACTTCATTTCGAAACTTAATTTTAGTCCTTAAGCAACTTTTATGTTCTTGTTTCGAGGCGCTTTCCAGCCCCCGATGCTTGAATTCTTAATGCCGGTTCTGACGGTGAAAATTAAGCGACGTTTTTAATTTTTAATTCCATATGATGAAGCCAGATGAAGAAAACAAGCCTGACAGAAGGGAGCGTCAAAAAATGAAAGTATTCCAGCGAATTTACTCTGGAAGCTGGAACACAGGTCGGATGAACCGACACGTTGCCCGTCGCCGTACTCGCGATCCTGGCGATGAATCCACGAAACAGTTGGTGTCTGTAAAGAGGGTGTCCACGCTACCAGCACTCGTTAGTTGTTACCGTTCTAATTACACGTTAATTACCTATCTTTCTGTTTGCAGCAGCTTCTCTTATCCGCCTCTGAGACGATTTGCATCAATAGCGAGAACTGAAGCATGGGTTCGTCATTCTCGACTTGAAACGAATGAAACGTGGAATAATAATAGTAGCAGAAAATGCCATAGTTCGGACTTTGCACATGCAGTTATTGAGAAGTTATTGTACAGCGAGCGAATACACAAGAAAATATGGAACAGTCTATTTGGACTCGGCCATGCCCTTTAAGAAAATATGGAATAACTTTTCAATTGTTTTGGAATATTGAACTGAAATCAAAGGTAATCATGGAAGTCTCTTGCTGCGTAGGAAAATTGAGATCAAGCGCCTGAGTATCTGGCGAAATTCCCGAGTGTACCGGTACATGGGGTGACGAGTACGGTGTGAGGCACTCCTTCCTAGGGCGTCAAGCGCAGGCCACGAGGAGCAAGCCTGCCTCTTGTTTTCAACAACACCCGTGTCCGATACCATCTGACAGACAATGGAAGGCATGAACTTAATACATTATATTTACAAACATTTAGGTAGGTACTTGCGAAACACAACATATTATCACAATTAGAAGAAAAGTGAAAGAAAATGGAAGTTTCTATAATCTTAGCACACGAGCAGAATTTCTCTCGTTACCTAGTAACTTAAAAATAAAAGTGTGATCAAAATTAAGTTGAGCAAGCCGTGCATTTTGTATAACCATCTTTAGTAGTCCCCATTCATAATATTTCACTCGGCAAGCTGCACCGGCTTAATATTATTACCTTAATCTGTTTTCCATTCAAAAATGGTAATTTCTCCTATACAAACTCCTTTTAGATAGGGTGGAATGCAAACTCCCGCGAATATTTCATTGCCAGCATGGCGCAGGAAACGCATGCATTTCTCGTTGAATAAAACGAAATGCTTGTAATGAGATCAATATAACGACAGAAGGTGCATGACCCAGTCAGTAGCGCCAGTCATTCAGTACATGCCAAGGAGTCATTCACCCGTGGATATGGATTGACACATTTTGGTTGTTGAACATATTTTAGTATCCAACCAAGGCTTTAAAAAATAAATATGAAATCATTTTCACATTTAGGAAAGAAAGCACTGTTTCAGTCACATGTATTTATTTCCATTTGACATGCAGAATTGACATACAAAAATATAATGCATTGACATTGTTCCGTCGATCTCGCCTCTTTCAAAAGCTGTTCAGGTTGCCGTCCAATGTTTCATTTTACGAAAATGCGACCCAATTTGAGGAATTAGTCGAAAATCCCCGGTTTGGTAGGGGCTTAGCCTGGCCATTTGATGTTACGTCCTTCTTCCAGCCCTTCCAGGCGCTACGCTTATAATAATGCAAGTAATCCTCTTTGAATATCAAAACAGAATCGCTTATATCGGAATAGCGGAAATCGATTCGCTCTCCCAATTATCTGAGCCTTCAAGCGGGTTGGCATACTTCCTTTTATAAAGTCTACGTGAACTCTAGCACCAGCAACCTTGCCGCAAAATTATCGTTTATAAGTAATCGATGTAAAATTTTTAAATTTGTATTTGTATAAAACACTAAATTTAGTTTAACAATGGCGCAACATGCTCGAATATAATAACCAGAACAGTTAAAATTTTAACATGACCGCATTTCCAATTTGAGGTATAATAATTTTCTTTTTTTGGAAAATATTACTTTTAAAAAGCTTTCTCTCATTTTTCTAGGCCTATATCGTTTACATACTTAATATTCTTTATCAATAAAGTGCATATAATAATGATTTATATCTGACACTAGTAATAATAATTGCGTAACATTAGAGTATACTTGTGCATTTTCATTTCGTTCGACATCAACGAATACCAACATAAACACTATTTAACAGTCATACGATAAAATTATTTCAACTATAGGTATATTGAAGGCGCCGGTTAAGAATTTGCAAAAGGTTCCGCTAACGTATTGAATGAACTTATTTTAATGTTGAAGAAAAATTGAAATGCGTTTTTACATCTTACCCCCAATCGTTTACTAGTCCGCCCCCATTCCAAGAGCCATGCTACTGTCTCATCAAGATTAGGCCAGGAGACCAAATTCCACGTCAGCCCATCCCTGTATTCGAGCATTTCGCATCTCTGCCCAGTTCAAATCTCCCAACCCCGTAACTTGAGACCTCCCATTCCGCTTGAATACATCGCACCATTTGCAGATAACTGTAACAAGATATCAGAATAGGATATAGTAATAACAACACACGCACTGCAAGAGTTACAAGGGATGCAAGGACAACAAGGTCACAACGAGGGTTCGGGCCGAAGAGCATGGTTTCTACATCGAAGTGTCGGGCGTGAATTGTTCCTCAGTTTGCTCGCTCACTGTCGGAAGATCGATTGTGGATACGTTGAGTGACTTCGAGCTAGCTTCTTTCTTAGTCTCAGCTGGCCGATGTTGTCTTTCGATTAACCGGATGTCTTCCGATAATCTACCGACCAGCGACGGCAAGAGGCGAGGCTGTGGATGCGGATGGTCGGTATAAGTTCGTGGGATTTGTTTCAATTGACATTGAAACAATTGAATGAAAACTTAAGTGTACGTTAAAAATCTTCAGTGTTTTGAGATTTATACGAATTCACACTGAAATTGCAAATTGTTTATAAGCGAATTTGATGTTTGAAATCAGAAGAAAAGAGTCTGACTCAAGCTTGATTATGGTCTTCTATCTCGTATCTCTTTCTAAAACATGATAGTAATTGAGAAATAATTGAACTTACATTAGTTCTAACATCATCTAATTTTTGAAAAGGGAGCTGCATGAGAATGGACGTATCTTTTACTCATTCTTGGGATGATGGTAGTAAATACTTGATAATATACATTTATTTCACTGTTTTCTTGATTAACGTTTCATATCTGATTCTAAACTGTTTCTAACTCAACTTAGCAGTAGTGAATGCAATTTATTAATAATTCGGCCATTTTTCTGCAATGCTAGTAGATAAGATAAGGTAACAGCAAATGATGTGGAGCAAGAAATGAGCGTGTTACCTGCAAAGGCAGGAGCAAGTCGGAGCCCCCGATGGTAGCAGCGCGAGGCAGCAGGGGCGCTGGGGCCACCATCGCCCTGGACGGGATCAGGGCCAGGCTGACTGGAGGCTCGTCGGCCACTGCAAACACGAGGAGGCGTTAACAAGGGTACGTACAGGGGCGTTTGCCCTGGTTTTGTCGAGGAATGTGACCGTGGGATTTGTTAGGAAGCAGGCGAAAATTCGGATGGTCGAAACACAAGAAACTTCAGATTTTATATTTCGGGGCGTTCAGAAGTATATCCTAACTTTGGTGGCAGCGAAGGGGTAATTTTAATAAACCGCTACTTTGGTGGCAGCGGTAGTGTAATTTTAATAAACCGCTACTTTGGTGGCAGCGGTAGTGTAATTTCAATAAACCGCTACTTTGGTGGCAGCGGTAGTGTAATTTTAATAAACCGCTACTTTGGTGGCAGCGGTAGCGTAATTTTAATAAACCGCTACTTTGGTGGCAGCGGTAGTGTAATTTTAATAAACCGCTACTTTGGTGGCAGCGGTAGCGTAATTTTAATAAACCGCTACTTTGGTGGCAGCGGTAGTGTAATTTTAATAAACCGCTACTTTGGTGGCAGCGGTAGTGTAATTTCAATAAACCGCTACTTTGGTGCCAGCGGTAGTGTAATTTTAATAAACCGCTACTTTGGTGGCAGCGGTAGCGTAATTTTAATAAACCGCTACTTTGGTGGCAGCGGTAGTGTAATTTTAATAAACCGCTACTTTGGTGGCAGCGGTAGTGTAATTTTAATAAACCGCTACTTTGGTGGCAGCGGTAGCGTAATTTTAATAAACCGCTACTTTGGTGGCAGCGGTAGTGTAATTTTAATAAACCGCTACTTTGGTGGCAGCGGTAGTGTAATTTTAATAAACCGCTACTTTGGTGGCAGCGGTAGCGTAATTTTAATAAACCGCTACTTTGGTGGCAGCGGTAGCGTAATTTTAATAAACCGCTACTTTGGTGGCAGCGGTAGTGTAATTTTAATAAACCGCTACTTTGGTGGCAGCGGTAGTGTAATTTCAATAAACCGCTACTTTGGTGCCAGCGGTAGTGTAATTTTAATAAACCGCTACTTTGGTGGCAGCGGTAGCGTAATTTTAATAAACCGCTACTTTGGTGGCAGCGGTAGTGTAATTTTAATAAACCGCTACTTTGGTGGCAGCGGTAGCGTAATTTTAATAAACCGCTACTTTGGTGGCAGCGGTAGTGTAATTTTAATAAACCGCTACTTTGGTGGCAGCGGTAGTGTAATTTCAATAAACCGCTTCTTTGGTGGCAGCGGTAGCGTAATTTTAATAAACCGTTACTTTGGTGGCAGCGGTAGCGTAATTTTAATAAACCACTACTTTGGTGCCAGCGGTAGCGTAATTTTAATAAACCGCTACTTTGGTGGCAGCGGTAGGTTTTTTTTTAGTAGGAATTGACAAAATGACCCAAAGAATCGTGTGTTTTTAAACTGTTATTTTGATGAAGTTTAGTCACGTTGGTAACCGGTGCTCCTTGTCGGTATCAGCGTTGAGTCGGACAAGTAAAACACGAATGAACTTAGACAAGTTGGCCATTATGAATCTTTAGAGCGTACATTGTTTTAAGCTACTTATTTATTAATACAGTTAATTATTATTTCAGAAAACATATTTTAGCACCCAATGAATCAACAAGATTCAAAGACTTTGAGCGCCATATTTGTCATTGATTTTTTAAGCAAACGCTTCGAGTCCCTAATCTGAAAACAATGAAAATGCCCTTCCTCCCATACCTGTTGGCCCTCTCGCCCTGAGAGGGTGTTGATAGGTGTATCCGATGTCGAGAGTGGAAGGAGGTCGCAGTAGTGCCGACGGCGGCCGCACGACGGCGACAGAGGGTCGATTGGTGGCCAGCTGCAATCCGGTGACCGACGGCCCTTGGAGGGCGAGTCCGATTACGTTCACGCCATTCAGAGTTCCTGCAAATACAGATTATCTCTCACTATTTGGTTCGGGCTAACGTAGTACATCGTGACGTAACTACTGTTCATGTCAGCTCAAGAATTTGTTTTATAAAACAAACTATAGTAGAGGCGTAGTACAATGCGTTCGCGTCGTCGCTCACACATTGGGCAACCGTTTTTCGCGAGATGTCAATATCGAAATGCCGCATTTTTATATTAGAAAATTGCGACTGGGACGCTACCTAGTGTGAATCGGCGGGAACCAAAAGCGCCACGTGCACACGAGCTAGTTTTGAGCGTCGTCGTCAGGTGGCGACAGCGCTCGATGCAAACCGTCTTGACAATCGATAAGGCGCAAAGGGTCGTTTCATTCGATGCCAAGTTGGTAGCCCGCCAACACTTAAGTAACTTCATAGCAGAACCGTACCATAGGCGTAACATTCGAAATTTACGAGAAATAGATTTATTAGTATTGCCCTATTCGATGGGCTTAGCATGACGTTGGCACTAGCGTAAATTTCCAGTGGAAATTCCAATCTCCACAAATTTGAATTCACGTTCTACCTACCTACTAATGTTATTATCATATATGGTGTACAGTAACCATACGAAACCAATTACGTATGCACCCTCTAGCTATATACCTATATATGGACCTGAATTAATGAGAGATTCACCACACAGCTACTGTTATGCTGTGATGGGATGGTACTCCAGGTGAAATAACATAGCGTTTGGCAACTCACCGAGTTTAGCACCTCCGAAGGCGTCTTTGAAGATGGCGGGCGGGTGGTGCTTGATGGCGTTCATCCGCCTGTGGCTAGGTAAGCCTTCGCCAGGTTTGCGTCTTGGCTGTTCTACGGGTAGGACGCGACGTCGCTTCTTCGGCAGCTTCGAGCGGGCCTGAGGGGCGGAAATCCAGGGTCCAGATTAATGAAGGAACACAAATTTTAGCACTTTTACTAGGCCTAGAGTCGTTACACGGATATACCTACGCGTTTAACTTTCTAGGGTGGATATAAATCTCTTTGTTGTTTTTAGGGGATAGTTTTTATGCCAGCTGCGCCTTTTTTATGTTTGATTATAAGTTGATGTATTGTATAGTTCATTTTAGTTTTTGCTGTAGAACAAATTATTCTCATTCTGCCACTTTTTACTACGCCAAAGTACTGAACGAAATTCAATTATTTGTGTAGGGGATCTGGAAAGTGGGAATCTGTTTTTACTCAGTTGATTTAACAAATACCTATTCCTACCAAATTGCTAAGCCGTGCCTAGAGACATATCGTTTGCACTTAAATCTAACTGAGAACTCTTTTATTTTCGAACGAATTGTGGCTGAGATGCATCGATCAGTTGTCACATTTATTGATTACGAACGGCAAAGGTAGGTATTTCCAGTGCTTTTCGCGCCATCATGAGAGCACTCAGTGAAGTTTTATTCCGTGATTGACTTATTTCCGGAGTTGCTGGCGACGGCCTGCTATTGGCGATTAATTGGCTACGTCACGTGACATGGGGATGAAGATAAATGAAACAGAAGACTTTCAGCAAATCTCGTTCCGATTCCCACGCATTTATAGATGCTTTCCGAGGAGTTGCTCCTCGGAAATTCCAGTTTTCATGTGAGATGTAATTATTCTTGGAGAAAAGCTATGAGCACTGGACACTTGTTGATGTGGAACATTATGTTAAAGATGAACCCCGTATAATTATTTTCCAAGAAACTGATACTTTCTTTGACACCATTTTTATAAATTTGGGGCATGTTTAGATTGGCTTATTATGAGGTTATCAAACTTTTCCTGCCTTCATTATGAGAGAAACATGGAGAAAACAATAATGAAACTGCCTGTAGCAGGAAACTGCAAAGCATTCTTACCATCATCAAAGGGCTAGGTGTACTTTCCGGACAGAAAAGTTTAAAATTGCTTTTAGAATACCTCTATGTAAATCTTTGTTCTTACACACTTTCTTGAAAATCTGGAAAGGAATTGGCATCTTTACCCTTCGGCAAAAGTTGAATTTCGTGAATTATTATCAGCTGCTATTGGCAGCTTCATTTAATTACTTCCTCTCAGCTCCGAAAGGAAAATTTAATTTGCCGTCCCTAACTTGTGGGTTCATGAAAATACTTTCGATTCGCGGTTTTTGTTACAGCGATTCCAACAAATTTATCAAAATATTCCGACTTTAATTCTTGGCAATAGCAATAACCTGTTATTTATAAATACAAAACTGTTCGCAGCAAGGAATAAGAAGGCACAAACTTATTGGAAAAGGAAGCTAATTTTTAAGCGATCCCCGCTAGCTTTGAGCCCCTCCAGTCTGAATGTCTTAAGAGGGACATGTCATGCAGGTTTACGAGACGACTCTGATAATAAATGTCAGGATAAAACGTCCGTTGTTGTGTGGAGGTGGAAAAGTAATCAGCCTGGAAGTATAAAGAATTGAGAAAATGAAGGAAGCGATAAAAAGGTTAAACTGATGAAAGCGAAGTCGTGTTTAGATAAATAAAAAGGTAACCCTATAAACATTTATCTTATTTCTTCAAATATGACTCATAAACTAGGAAAACTGTGTCGGTAAACTCGGTTTCCTATCTGTCAGGAAAATGACTTTGACATTCGTAAAGCCTAACTCAATAAAATCTTGCAGAAGAGAACAACATGTGTTACATATGCCATGTGCAACCTATAATTTACCAAGGCAATATTCATTTTACCAACGGTATGGTATCTCCAGCCTACAAATACAGATGCCGAAGTTTTTCGTAGAATGTCAATCCGAGTAAGTTGTACAGTCGAGCTGCTTGATCTTCAGGATAAGAAGCGCATGAATATTTTACATTTTCAAATAAACTAAATATTCTTTTATTGTAAAATATAAACCCGAACTGTTATTAATTTTGTTTATCAGTTGAAGATATCTGTCGCATCGGATGTCGTATATACGGCAAGAATACCCGACAAAACTCGGGAGTATTTGAAAAATATAACAATGCAAATAGAAAGAATTCCTTTACTTCTATACAGGTTTATTTATTTTACTTTCATTCTGGATATCATTTCTAGGAAAAAGACGTCGCTTTTGAAATTGGTGATCAATTCAGAAATGCTCCAGAAATCTCGCAGCCTGTGGACATGTTGATGGGAGAAATCCGAACGGCATGGAACTCGGCATAAACTCGGGAACACCGAAACGGTTCGCGGGGATGATTAAGGAACATCGTTTTAATCCTTTCGAGAGGTAGAATTTGAAAAGAGAGACGGAGAATTATGTGGGCTGATCTGTGCGCCATTAGAGGAACACGCTGCGGGGAATAAACTGTTTCGCGGACGCAGTTTACGGGAGCGATTGGCGAAATGGACGGACAGCAATTTGGGACATTGACGAGAAGAGCGGGGGGGGGGGGGGGGGGGCAACCGACTGATCGTCGAGCTCCGAAAACACGTGAATTTGGCCAAGCTGGACCATCGAATTGCCGGGCTGGATCGGGTTGGCTACTGGGTGGAACAAAACGGGTGCAAACAGAAGTCATGAAGGGATGACACAGAAAATGCTTTATCAACCGGCTGTTATCACAATAATAGTCAGCTTAATTAAAAGCGAGCGTCATTAAATAAATAAATAAATAAATAAATAAATAAATAAATAAATAGAAGGTATAAACAATTCTACATCACTAAAATTAAATGTTAGTACTTGAACAAAAATAGAAATAAACAAAAACACACAAAAACACACATGTACACCTGATGCAATAAATATCAAGTGCAGGCGTGGCCTTCCATGGTAACGATATTATTTAATTGTCCGGGGACTAGAGACGCAGGACTTTGATTACTGTACCGGGAATCTCCAAGGAACGTGCATTTCATGCTCTACCAACCAACTAACACTAATGTGTTTGAAGACGAAGTAGATGTGATTTATAATTCCACAGCATCAAAATATAGCAAACAAAAACACAATTAAGCTTCACGTGTAGATTCTGTAGCGTAAATGACCTCTTTCCTAAAATGAGTTCTCGAAGGATAGTGACCTGGCACCACACGGAATATATCGACTAAAGTAGAACCTCTCTAATGGCCACTAACAGTCTGACCATTCTACTTCATGCAGCGAAGCCACGAGATTCTATCAGAGGTAGCTACATTATTCGCAAGGGTGGAGACCACAAGAAGAATGCTACACTCCATAACGAAGCTCCCTATAAAGTCGAGTTCAACCAGAGAAGACGAGTTTTCTCCTTCAATATTTCCTCCCAGCACTTAGCCAAAAGGTCGAGGGTTCGGTGGTGATTCAAAGACTGACATGCAAAAAGAAATAAGGAAACTTGGCTGAAGAATCTGTCAGCCAATGCCCAAACGACCTGTTAGCGAAAACTGATAGCTCGTCTTCTCATGCTGTTCCCGACGTGAGTTGACCAGAGAACCTTTTTACTGACCTGCGTGTGCGAATAAAACCGCGAGAAGTTGGAGACAATGACGGGAACGGGGAGGGCGATGGTGAGCACACCGGCCAGGGCGCACAGCGCGCCCACGAACATGCCGACATAAGTCTTGGGCACCATGTCCCCGTAGCCCACCGTGGTCATCGTGACCAGCGCCCACCACAGTCCCTCGGGAATGCTCTTGAAGTCGTTCGTTGGGTTCGCCTGCAGGGTGAGAGATTGATCAGGTTCCACGTTACTCTCGGTCGAGGAGTTTGCGTTGGTGTTGGTATACGTGTTGTTAACCGTATACGTTAGGTTGTCGAGCTTGTTGAGGTTGACGCGTTGAGTTCAGTGAATAGTGGCCTGTTTCTTTTGTTAGTGTCGAAAGCGGTATCAAATTAATTTCAGGCGCTATATAAGACGCGAAACAAAGGCTGTGTTCCGTCGCAGTAAAGCCGACGAATTTTTTATCGGAATTTTCAATTAGCGGCAAATTAATCTTAAGCTGACCCTGCTTTAAAAGCGTAGATACACTGCGTTATCGATTCGGGCATGGACCAGAAAAGCAACAGCAAAAAAGTTAAACAAAACAGAGATAATTTATCGTTAGGTTAGTTAAAACGCAGAGCGACCCTCGTCTCAGTTGATTCCACGAGGGCGTTGCGACAGCCCCTAGACGTCGCAAGGGACTGGGAGTTACTCGTAAGTCACAATTGTCTTGCTTCGACGTCAGCTTCGGCCGCGGCGTCTAACTTCGGCCGCACAAAGCAGAGGTCAGACCGCAGGGACGCGCCGAAGACGTATCTTCATTTATGGCAAAACGCTGTCCCATTTCTCGTATACCCTACCAGACTCTACCGCAGATAATTAAACGGTGTAACTTTTGGATATGAATAGAAGCATCAAAAGGCTTGTTAATATTATAGTGTGCACGGGACGATCGTATAATATGCAAAGTCATTTTCATAGTCGTCGTGTCTTAGTTTATGGTCTTTCTTATTCGCGACAGACATTACAAACAACTTTTAATCGCTGCCAACCCGTTTGAGTATGTATAAAGAATAGTTTGTAGATGCTGGGGCCAGAGGGGCAAAGTTTGGTCGATGTCATTAAGGAAATTCCTTGCCACTCTCGCTGTTGCCAAATCCGTGCGTAAGTGGCCATTACCAGGGGTTCTGGTTGAAAAGTGCTCCAAGGGCTGATGCACACAGATCGCCCTTTGGGGACAGCTACTTAAGGCAACTCGAGTAAGAAACCCCCCAAGATGATCTGCGTTATTGTCACCTAAACTTGCAGGTACCAATTTGCGTTTTTAATATGTTGAGTTTTCTTTGGGCACTTGGCCAGCTATCATAAATCAAAAGATAACTCAGTTCTGGTTAAGCTTTTTCATCAGCTTTAAAAGTAAAAAAAAAGAGAGTCTTACAAATAAGCCCCGAGTTGGGAAATTTATAATTAGTTAGTTAAGTGACTAATTTCTGGTTTGGATTCATAATTCAGCTGCGCATGCTTAATTAAGCAGTGATTGAAAATATCCCCCAGCTTAATAATTTACATTGAAAACTTTACGCTTTGCAGCTGTTTTATGTTTGTAACCGTACAGATTCAAAACTTTTCCCCGGAAACTGTGGAACAGTTTCCAGTTTCCACTGAATGTTCTGTTAACAAAACACTACAACAAAATAAAATAAAAACTATATGTAAATATATATTGACCTTACATTTAATACTTTTATAATCACTAGAAAATAAATTAAGGTTTATACTTTATAACCTTCTCAGTGATGACTTACTTGGAGTCTTTCAGCATAGTAGACGAGGCTGGCAAACACGACAATGCCGAGCACGAGAAAAAACACTAGCAGCGTGAGCTCTTTGGCCGACGCTTTGAAAGTGTGGACCAGTATCTTGAGGCCCGGCGAGTGTCTGGTCAGTTTGAACAGACGGAGGATGCGGATGATGGAAAAGAATTCCAATATGTCTGCCTTGTCTATCCGATGTGCCACGCTGCTTTGCAGGAGGATGTCTGTGTAGAAGCTGAGCGTGGCGACAAAGTCTATCACGTTCACAGGTGACCGGATGAATTGCATCAGATTGGGAGCCACCTGCAAAAAAGATCAGTCTTTCACTTCACTACTTGGTTGTGAGAGATGACGCACATATCTTACACTGACTGAAGGAAAATCAATTGGTCGTGAAGTCTTCATTGTGGCGACCGCGATAGGCCAACGTGTTTTGCGAATTAAATTCACTCTATACGGTATTGTTGGGACTATATGTCATCAGATAAATTGTGATTAAGCTTCAAGTGCAAATATCCGCTACATTATTTTACAGGATAGTATTTTCTACTGTGAAATCTTATTGACATTGCAACGAGAAACTCCACCTTGAACAAGAAGAGTTGACTTGATGCTCCTAATAAAAAATAATGATGTAGTTCAAAGTCGCACGCATGTCAATTCACGTTGATTTTGTCAGATGCTCGAGTCAAATCCAAATGAGAGAAATAACGACAGCACCAGGATTTCGCGTCGTAATCAAATATGCTACCCCGGTATTTTTACTCGCCAAGTGACGTTGACATTTCCCAAATCTTCCCGACAAAATTAGCGTGTGACGTTTTCATTTCGGGACAGCGCTTCGACCCGTTGTCTCACGTTGACCTTTACGTAATCGAGAGAAAAACTTTCAGGATCGGAGATCACATGAAATAATTCATGAAACAGGATGCCGACAAGAACCGTTTTCCATCTTTGTGCTATAGTTGCAGCTACTGAATCCTATAAGCTCCTGGAAACGCAGTGATCTGTGTTGGTATTCACGCAACTAATGGTAGTAAAGCCATCAGTTAGGTAAACTGATCGAACAAATAAACACAAACACATGAAACAGGCAAAACATCCAGAGGCCGTCCAAATACCAGATGACCATAGGCCTGTCAGTTGCTGGTATCCAGCCCGTGCCGGAGTCGAACAATAAAATATATTTATTTCCCTCGTGGCTCTGCAAAACTTATTTACAATACGATGTTTTTTTAGCGTTGTTGTGAGATGATAGTTGAAAAAGAGGATTTTTTTGGTCCAGCCCTTCGCTGAATTGCCTTGAAAGTCCATGTTCAGCTCCACAAATGATGTCAGGATATTGCAAGGACGTGAGAGAGAATGAGCCCGCAGAACATCTCATACCGCACCTATCTATACTAGCCAGTCTCTTTCAAAAAGAACCCATTAAGCAGTCAGAGGATGCATTCGCTCGGTGGCTGAAATGCTCGCCATGAACAGAGTCTCCTGTGTAAGCAGTAAAGCATCTACTCTCAGGTCGTTATCCGTTATCGTTGTTCACCTATCTTTTCAGACGGTTGTACTGTACATGCCTCTTTCTAATGTAGACAGGAAAGAAAATGACTCGCTATGAAACGAGAATGCAATTGCAAGATGTCTCCTTTCAGAAAATACGTTTTTTTAATGAGATGTAGGTACTATACGTTACCTAGATTCTTTCGATTGTTTACTCAAGAATAATATGCTCTTTACAAAAGAATGTTTGCACAAAACGACGTGTTGATTACCATTCTCAATGGAATGCAATCTTTCGTATTCATCCAGACTTTACAATATAGATTCTGCATGATGCTAATATACATGCTTGTCTTTAGCAGTTGTCCAAAAGGACGACCACTATAAAGGCTGATGTTAATTGCAAGCCATCATGGACCAGGAGTGTATGTGCCACGACACGCTATTATGCGAGGGATTTGACCTGGAAAGTTAATTCGACCTTTCAGCTCCACTTCCATCCCACTGCTTTTCCAGCAAGATTTTAACAATGCTTTCGCCGCGGATTCAAATATGGGAAGGAAATTTTGACGCCGATGAATTACCTTTGAACGTTTTAAGAGGATGCTTTAAACAATAGGTAACTGCAATTTGGTCAGGATGGGGCAAAAAAAGACAAACATTAATGAAAAATAGTGACGCACTGGATGATCCTAGCACGACTTTACATCTCACACGTTGCTCAAAATCCTATAAACAACTAATGACTGATAGCTTTTCCAATATAACTATGAGTCCGGGCCAGAAACACCATTTTCTTGTGTGCTCATTTCCTGCATCTTCTATTAAACCACATGCCCTACTTTGCCCTTTCATATAAGCATCACGTCGAAGTCTTACTATAGTTTGTAACTATTTACCCCTGAGGACTCATCATGTAGTGTAATACTGTTTAATGATGGAACTCAAAGAGACACTCCCTCAATCCTTAGAATAAAACCCAGCAGCTGAAAAAGGAGTCCCACACAATGCACAAATTTAAAAATGCAGAAATCAGAGTCATATGGATCACAAGTCTCGGTTTTACAAGTCCAGTTTAAGTGTTATCTGTCAGTTAAAGTGAAAATAGAGGTATCTGATTGGCTGTGACCTTGGGGATAACAAACTTAGCGGGCGGTTAACAGTTAACACTTAACTGGACAAATTGTAAAACCGGCCCTTAAGAGGAAACTAAACGCTGGTGTGCGCGTCGTACGCGGAGGTTCACGCGGGAACTTCTCCTGGCCACAAATACTAACACAGAGTTTTGGTTATTATACTTTAAAAAATGACAGAGGAATGCATTTTCTAGAAGTGCCTAAATACCTTTTTTACTGCATTTTTACGTAGCTCGTATGGAAAAAGTGTGTCATAACTTGGATTAAAAACTACCATCCGACAACAATTGATTCTTTCTCGGTCTATAGTTTTTTTTTCAGATTTTTACATTTATAATTATTGCTGTACGAAGTTCCCGCGTGAACTTCTGCACCGACCCCTGGCCACGCAGCGTGGCATATGAATCCAATCGTTTGAAACGCTCCTAATAAATTGAAGAAAGCCAACTTCAGGTCCTCACCTCAAAGAAAGATTTAAAAATTCCGTGACGAAACCACATGGTATTTACCACCAATCTGACGGCGAGCTCGATCGTGAACCACGCGTTGCAGACGAGTTCGACGTAGAAGAACGCCTCGTGCGGCTCGGTGCGCTCCTTGTCCATGGTCCAGACCCACTTGAGGGTGCCGTTGGTCGTGCCGTTCGCGTCGTCGACCAGGATCGTGGTGTTACGCACGTACGGCACGCGCATGTCGGGATGCGTCTTCAGGCAGAACGAGAGCACGGACACGCAGATGAAAAACACGGAGAGCATCGCGACAACCTGCGGGCAACCAGCACGCACGGTAGAGAAAGCGTTTTCATTATCGTTTCAAGTATTTTGTGGGGTTGTGTTATGTGGTTTGGGTTGTGGAAATTCTGATTGAGGTAAAGGCATTTTTGTATAATTACTGCTGGAGCATAAAAAAGGGAAATATTATTTCGTCGTTAAGTTCATTTCATTCTAAGGTCACGTTTTTGAAATATAACATTCAACAAAAAGAATCACTGGAAAATAGTAGATTTTTTATTTATTTGTGCCTTAGTTTATGGACTTTTAAATAAGATATGGGTCCGTTTTTTGTTGTTGTAAAAAACTCATTGCAGCAGACGTGAAAACGAAATTAGTGCAGGTTTGAGACATGTAAAACGCGGAGAAAGAAAAGTCATATAGACGTGCGCAGCGAGGCTACGTGTACTCAGCACTTTGACAGCACGAAACAGTTTTCATCATAGTTCCGCTATTCAACATCTAATTGCAATGAAAATAGAATCCAGACTACAAACTAAACTAAAATCTATACAATTGTTTAGGGGTTGTGAATTCGAGAACTGATTCTTATACATTCATTTTCAAAGGAAGGCTCCAAATAAGGAACCTTACCTTGCCACGGGCCAGCGCCCTCTGAATGGATTTGTTCGATTTGCTCATTTGGAAAAATTTCTGTAAGTGACTTTGACCTTGCGAGATTCAACCCAAGGATCTTTTGACTCTGCTATTTCCCACAGCCTTCTTGCATCATTAGCGGGATATGAAAGCAATATGAAACATTTCCATGTAGAAGGCGCAGGTTGTGTGCTCGGATGGAAATTCAACGTGTGCTGTCGATGGCTGCCATGCCTTGTCACAACACTTGCTTTCGCGGTCACACTGGCTTATGAAACGGTGCACTTTTTGTGGCCTCGTTTTGGTAGCCCCGATTCTGGGCCGTATCTAATCATTTAACCTGAGCATGCCCATGGCTGTGGAAATTGGACCTATCAAAAAGATTATGATCAATTTCGAACTACTGGTTAAAAAAGAATATGCGACCAATTGCTTCCATTGCTTCATTCACCATTGCTTCATTCACCATTGCTTCATTCACTTCACTGAAATGCTAGGTGTCTTCATTGTTTTGTCTTATTGCGAATGGCTGCCCGGTTCTTCCAAAAGCTACTTTCGTACAAACAAACCTCTGTTTGTAGGAGAAATTCAACATTTTTATGCTTTTTTCTCATGAAAAAACAATCGGAAAAATGACATTGTATAATTGATGAGCGTAGCGAGCGAAGCGAGCGAAGCGAAATCATCAATTTCACTACTGCTAAAAAAAAACACTTGGTGTGTGTTTGTTTGTTTTTTTGTATGTGTGTTTGCGCGCGCTCTACAGGCCAAACGCCTGCTTCGAGTGGGATGAAATTTTCAGGGTGTCTACTTTTGTTCTCAACTTAGACCCCCTGCGTTTTTCAAGAAAATCCTCCACACCCTTCACGTTCAAAGCAGAAAAAAGAGCAAAATTCGACAATTGGACATGTTTGGAAAAGTACGGAAATTTATTTAAAAGTGCGTATTTTTTTCAAATCTTCCCAATTTCGATTTGCCTTTAGAAACCATCGAAACTGAATCGAAACATCACACCAGATTTTTTCCAATAAAAACCAACCCAATACAACCCAATAAAAACCCTTGGGCATGAGTTACATCTATGTATTAACATGCACATTGCTCAATGACCTCAAAATTAGCACATTTCCGCTACCCTACTGCTCGGACAGAAACAAAGAAAGGCCAGAATCGTCTACAATTTCAAGTGATCAGAATTTTCGAAAAAGCCAGGGTCCGGCTTGCTGCTCCAGTATTTAGGCTTTTTGCCTCAATATTTTTATGCGCTTAATACAAACCGCTACGCTCATCTTCAACGCAACACAAATTGCGTTCGCCCTAGTTTATCTCAAATACAAAAAAAAATCAAAATTATCAAAATTTCTGTAAAATTATGTTGAACGTTCTTGTATTTGGAAACAAGAATATTTCTTCGTGTGATTTCCAATATTTTATAGCGGCCAGTGTCAAGGATGGACTTGAGTGGCTCAGTTTGAGATTTTTGTTACCGTATTTGGATATGAAATTCAAATAAAACTACGTTTCTCTGATAGAAATGAAATTATATCGGTAATACTTATGGTTTATACAAATTTGCTTGCCAATTGCTTGCAAATTGGTTTTACTTTTCTTAAAGGTAAATAATAAAAGGCAGGGTAAGGTAAGGCAATAGGTAATTATAAGTTCATTTGACTGGTCAGTCTCGTTTCTGTTCTAGGCCTAACTATGGGCTAGCATGGAATTGTCATGGACCATGACGTGTAAGCTTCAAATCTGTCTTAGTACCTACGCCGGTACGTGGACGTCGGTATGCTCTATGGCTGCTCATTTTGTCTGCAGGATCACAGGATCGACGAGGACTTCCAGTGGTTTAAGCACAGTCAACAACGGCTTCACTCGCCTCGGCATAAGCCGCTCTGCCGAACAGATTAGCGTTCGGCAACTAACTGCAGAGTTGGACTATTTTGGTGGTCTCCTATAAGGCCTTTTTGTAAATAAGAAATAAGTTATGTTATGGCTAGGGGCATATTCTGGCGTCCTTCACCCCCTACACAGCAAAAGACTGGAAATATCTTCAAGAAACAAAAGCAGTCCCAAGGAGATTGTGGAGCAAATTTCTGCGTGTCGTATGTTTTGCGGCGGGGCCTCTCCCATAAGTGCACATGTTTTCATTCTCATTATTTCACTCTGGTGACGTAGAGTTGGACCCTACTTCAAGTTATTTTAGTCCTACGTACATTTTCTCGTATAGGCGAACTTTCAAACGTGTAAACGAAGTATAAGCTTAAGCTGCGTGGTGAAGAATTCTTTGTCATATTGTCCAGGAACATGAGAAGTTGTCATTCATGTCGGAACATGTTATCCTTGGAATCATTTGCCCATAACAAACCACGCACCCACGCGCCTGTCTATACTCGCATTTTCTACCCTATTGTGCTCCACAGCAAAAAGGGACGGGGTAGAATTTCACCCATCCATTTTCCTTTCTCTTCTTTTCTCGAATGGAAATCTCGTAAAAAATTGCCTATTTATGTAATTCAGAGAATATGTTATACCGCTAGGCACTATACAATATATTTTTTTAAGCCTGTATAATAAAAATCAACTGTCTTTCAAAGTATTTTTGCCCTCTAGTTTCTGATCAAGTCGTTTTTGAAACGCATTCACTATCCCACAACGGTCATGAGTGAGATGCTGCGATTCAGATTTATCTGGACGTGTCTCATCTTACATTTGTCCAGAATCACCATAAGGGACCAATGTATTTGACAAACATACTACAAGGCGCAGCATCTGAAAGGGTTCCGCGAAGATTAAGTCCGCCCGAATCTCGTTTGCGGGACGCTGTCGTTGCCAAGGCGAAGGTGTCGTCTTCGATTACCGGTCAATTGACGTGAGTAACTTTTATTATCATTGCCACACACGCAGACACGCACACAAGCGCATAACCGCACACATGCGCACTTCTTGGGTAGTGCGTGGGTTCGACAATATCGCATAATCATAGCATTATCATCTCAAGCGACCAAATTTGCTGCTACATCGCATCCCGAATAGGTGGACGAAATATCTCGCACATTGATTTGAGAATCTCGTACATTTGATCTGAGAATCTATGCCAATAAATATGATATTTTGTGGCTATTATTGTATAGACGCACTGTTTTTACCGAATTGAATCTGACCTGGTGGCGTTGGTTAATTAACATGGAACGACTGAATTCATAAGAATCATACCACTCACAAATACAAAATAAGTGTGAGGTAAGGGCTGGAAGATCCAGTGGCACTGAATTCTACTTCAAGCAATAGGATGTTTTTGTTTCCATAGGGTACGGAGGACTAAAGGGTTTGGAAGTAGTTTTTGGCCATGCCATAATATCTACTCGAGAGTTTGGAATACCTCAATTTTGGCGGCCAAATGCCATCGAATGCGGCCTTGAAACCTTATTGGACCGTGGGTCTCGAGCGTTGGCCTTGAGAGTTCGCACTTCGCTGCCTTTCAGAATGTTGGAGTTCCATCGCCTTGTTGGTTCAATCCACAATGTGGCATCGAGTTTCAATTAACAATAGTGAAGAGTATTTTTGGGAAGCGCCTCCCTATTACCGCACGAAGATTATATTCGAATTAATGAAGGAATGCTTAAAATATGTATCGCTTGAGCAAACTCGAGAAATGTAATTATTATAATCGGTAACGTGGCCGACTCGTTGTCATTCCATTAACCTGGAACTTTGCCAGAGCTTATTTCAACTACAACTTACACTAGAGTTTAACGGGAACGACCCTTCATAGCAGCTTCCAGCCATATAATGGGAAAAATTGTAGCTTGGAAGTTTTTTCGAATAGCTAGAGTTATAATTAAATGGAATTATATGCCATTTGGCACGAAGCTGCATCCCAGCTCAAGCATTAGGGCACCATATTTAGCTACTGTATTTTACGAGTAGTGGATAATATCATATTCTCTCTACCAAGCTCTGTTGCTAAGTTCCCCTTAGCTATTAGTGTAATCAAATAGCGCAGTCTTGCTATTTTAAGAAAACAATTAGCGTTAATTACAATGCATTTTCCCTTGAGCAGTGAAGAAAGCATGTATACATGGAAACTTGCCCTTCGCTTCTGTCGTGTGAAGCCCACTAACTGTGGAAAATGCATCTTGCAAATTAATACCCCATATATTGATACTAAATTGTTTATGATACAAAGCAAGGATCTATGATCGTCAAATTAGTTTTGAAAGTTTGTGCTTGGTGCTTGGTCGTCTTTGCCTATAGTCAAAGCATCTTAATATGACTTTAACTTTGCTGAAAACAGTTTGAAAACAAGGTTGCAAAACTAGGACGTAGAGTGCTTGGAGCAATGTTTTGTAGCACAATCTATTTTAGGTATTGTATTGCACGTAAGCACCGCATTGACTACATAATTCAGCAATGGATGTGCTCCCTCTTGATCAAGGCAGAATATAGACCGTCTACATGCGCATTGCAAATGACTAACTGTGTGTAGCAATACATACAAATCCACGCTTTGATACATTTCATGGTTTGCAACTTTCATCAAGTGTTTACTTTCAATTTGTACCTCGTATACACTAGCTACTAGGTGAATTTATTTGATCATGCGGGTATCAATTATAGCATGCATTTCAGAATAATGAGATGGTTTACTTTCGGCTTGGTATTGTTTAGTAGAACGAAGGTAAATTTTATTATAATGAATTGCCAGTTTCACACAAAATGCACAACTATTGCCCATACCTACGCCAACTTTGCCCATAACTTTATTCATGATGACAACAAAGTTGTCATTTGTATATTATTTAATTAAACTGCACTTAATTTCTTGACTGTATAGAGATGCAGAATGTGCATTTTATAAGCCCAACGCGTCAAGAAAATTCAAAACAAAATTAAAACAAAATATTAAAATCAAATATGGATCAAATTTAATACGGAAAGTTAATTAAAAAACAGTATTTAGAATCCATTGCAACATTTTATACAACTTTTATATTCCTACCAAAACAGCAAACGCAAATAATATTTTTTTAAGAACTAAAATCTTGATTGCAAATTAACTAAAAAGTAGTATATTTATGTTCCAGTTGCATAGTGTTTTAGATAGCCTGCAAGAGCTGAGTCCCACTCTACTGGTTGGTACACTTAGGAAGCAAATGAGAATAAAATGACATAGATGAAAGCAGGACTAAATAGGAAAACCTAGATGTGGAACGAGCACTGGGACTGAATAAAGGAACCGTGTTAATTATAGGAAGTGGCAAAGCATAGAAGCGATAAGCGATTAGGTACTAACTGAGAACGAACGAGGGGTTTGCGAAAGCGGGTCGGTAGGGAAGGTAATTAATTTCGCTCTAACCTTGGCGCCCACAGACGAGTAGGGCTCATCGAAGAGAGACCACACTTTCGGCTTGAGACGTTGCCACCGGGTAAGTCTTCCTTCCAGGTAATCGTCTTCGTAGCCGAACATTCTCGCCACCTCCTCTTCCGTCGGCCGGTCCGCATCGATATCCAATTTATCCAGGATGGCCAATGTCGTCTGAAATTAAACCGTAAAATAACCGTCTTTTTTAGGAGAGCGAAGTGATCGTTATTTTGAATCCACGTTTTGTTTTCTATTTCAAACGATTGGCCCGTTTTTTTTTTACACGGTTTGGTTTGTAGTAATGTTTGCACAAGTGTGGTTGTTTTGCAGTCGTATTTGCAGTACCAACAGTAACTTAAATAGAAAACATTTTTAATGATTTTAATAAGATGATAACTTCCTGCAACTCTTCTGGTTAAACTCGAAACTTTTAAAGCAGTGCCAAAGTTCAGACGGCAAACGGGCACCAATGGACGGTTGGACTTATTTCTGCGAAAAACGGCTTCTATGTCCTCGTGTTAGAAAATATTCTTTATGATATCCAATTGTAGCGTCGAGTTCCGAGCGATGATGCTCCGTATATTTGCTTAAACTCAGTTTTGAAGTCTTGAGAAATGACGGCAGCTTTAAAAGCAGTTGAAAAGACTGCAGTGAAATATTATATACGCTCAAATATTTGACAGTCATCTTAAAGCAGTAATCCCACTTGAGTTGCAATACCTTATCGAATGAAAACCATCCCCATATCCTGTCCAATCACTTAAAATTGCGAGTCTACAAAAAGATTGGGCGTGGTCATGAATGCAAAGGTGAATCAAAGGTCCCAAGTAACGTGTTTAATAGCAATGAAATTTAATGACCCCATTCGGCACTCGGCAGTCATTGATCTGAAACTAGCCAATTCACGGGAAAGTTTCAAACCGTTCCTGAGAGATATTGACTCTTATCTCCGCCAAATACCTAAAGCTTGGAAGTAAAAATCTAATAAACGTCTCCTTGCGGGGAAAAGTGACACACACACACACGCTCGCTTTTCGCCGGAAAAGTGTTGCGAATGAATATCCGATTGACGCGCGTGCTGGCGGTGACTTGGAAATGCCCGCCACATTTGGTCCGACACTCTACACGAGGAACGCATCACCAAATGTCTGTTTCGAAAAATATGGCGATTGTTCGACTGAAATCAAATTTCACTGCTTCCTGGACATCCCGGTAATAGGACGGTCAAATACAATGCCTTTCCATGTCTGAGCACGTACTAAAATTCGTTGCTCTTTGGATAGAAATGGATGTATTCCAAGTTTGGAATGTTTTTGTGAAGCGTGGAATCTAATAATACGCCAAAACACAGCTTGAAGTGTTCGACCCCAACGATGGCAGATAAGAATATTTAATTAAAATACTTTTCAGTCACACTTTTCCGAAATAATGACAAAAACGCGGAAATAAATCGTGTAATGAGAAAATTCGTTTCTAAGTTCTGTTGTAATAATAATGATAACCGTCTGCAATACTATCATGATCACAAATAAAGACATTTTGCAAACATTGCACGTTCAAATGACCTTGGAGGTCCGACAAAAGCTCTCCAACTTTTTAAATTGTATCGGTTTCCTATCCAATCAATTGGCAAACAAGGAACCACCTGGCACGCTTTATTGCCAGCAAGTAGAAACATAGTGAGGGCAGGGCAGGGCCGGGCAGGGCAGGGCAGGGCAGGGCAGGGCAGGGCAGGGCACTCACTTGTGTGTCGCGATGGATGCTGTATGTGCTCCAGCAGCAGGGCTCGACCTGGTTCGAGTCCAAGCCCCAGAATTCCAGCTCCTCCTCAAACAAGGGACCGCACACGTTCGTCGGATAATGCAGCTTGCCCGTTCTAGATGGACACAATAGAAACAAAGTTTTGTTCCAGCCTGAATTACGTCGACAAGAATATGAATATGAGTAGAAATAGCATCGCATATACATTAGAATTCGTACTGCGAGACTGAGCCTATACGTAACGGATTGTGTAAAGGCTCCCGACTTGGCATAAGTAATCATAATAATACCCTTCTGTGTCTGATGAAATAGAAAATTAATTATTTAGCATTGCAGAGGGACGTGTATTCAGAATGGCTCGTCGGAGAAGATCTACCTGGAATTCAGGACGCTATTTCTCTGCTGGCGCTGACAGTATAATGAAGGTTGCATTTCGTATTAAACTTTTATGCTAGATCCGTCTCTTTCCAACATACGTTAACAGGAAGAAAAGAAAATATCTGTACTGCAGTTCTTCGTGTGGAGACCATTTCTCCATGTGTAGATAAATATTCGGGGAGGTATTTATTTCGCGGAAGGATTCTATTTATTCAGGACCAATACTACAGTCCACACATCAACGATAACCGATAGATATGAGCCATAATAAATTCGATCGTGACGTAGGTAAAGTATAATGACATATTTATACCAGAGAAAATTTATGTGTCGCATCAAATAGCATGCATACTCGTGGAATGATTCTGTTCGGATCTAATTCTATCTCATTAATCTTCTCTGATGAGATTTTCATTGGTCACAGTACTACTGCAGTAGTACGTCCAATGATTAATTTTATTTTATGCCATTTTTTACGGGCAAAGTGCGATAAAGTTTATTGCTGAGTGATAGCTAATGTGTGAACACAGCCTCCGCTGGGATAAGGGTTGTTTTTATCATGATTGTCTCTCTGTGGGAGGAGCACGATTGTTTCGTGTGTTCGTTGTGAAAGAGGAAAGTTCGTTAGTAGGGAATTTAAAATAAAGTCCAGTCTAGAGAGAATTTTGGAGGAAATTAACCCAAAAAGTCGGAAAATTCAATCTCGTTGGTCCGGTAGCTCGAACCGTGGGGCAATCACACGTTACCTGGCCAAATATATAGAGAGGATTTAAATGTTTTATAAACCCCGCATTCGCTCATAAATTTTGTTTTCGAAAATAAAGTTATCAGTAATACTCGAACCGAAATGTAGATTTTGTAAATTCTGAGTGATGTTTGAGGTAAATATTTTCTTCCCCTCGAATCAATGCATAAATACAGGAAAAGTACACAGAAATTCAACTTGGTGAGATGAAAGAGCCAAAGGCTTTAGCAATTCCGAAGTAGGTATTACCTATATTAGAGAATGTTTTTCATCGAAGCTTTTATATGTTTATTATTCTAATACCATAAAAGTGGAATGGTTCGTTATGCTTCAGCCGCCGCGAGGAGCGACTAGGGGTCCCGACCGAACGCTGCAAGAAGCGTCATTTCTAGCAGGTCACGTGCACAAAAGACTGCATGCAGTCAGCCAGGGCTTAGCACAGCGAGTAATGAATCGGCGGGGATTGGAAGAAATTAAAAGAAAAAGTTTGAAAAGATTTGATGGAGTTGTTGAGTGGTCTACAATTGATTCTTTTAATGAGCACCTACCAGTAGCAGCGTTCTTACGCGCTAGTTAGTATACACACGTTTTCCATAACGCACATTATTAAGAACGGGGTAGGGAAAATTAAGACAAAAACTTTCCCCAAGATTGAAGTTTGAAAGGCACGCTTTTCCGGGTTAATTCCTTTGAATTAACTCGCCATGTTCTACATTCTACCTTGAATCTCAAGTTTTTCCCGAAAGTATAACAACTTTTGAAGCTTTATACCTTAAAACACGTCAAAACAGGGGAGAGAAAGCTTCTCACTTTTCAACTACTTTCTGTGATAAAGACCAATTTCCCATTCTTATTTCCTTGAGATTTTCCAGCATTTATCGAGCGAAATAATGAGAGAACCGGCAGATGCTATACTCACTCCCCCATATTTTCTCGTTTCTTAGGCTTAAGACCCCTAAACTGAAGAAGAGAGATAAGTTTTGAAAGTGGGTTTGCGGTGGTAAATCCTCACCTGTAGTAATTGAGCACCTGGGCAAACACCCCAGGGTGGCGGTCAAAGAAGTACTCATTGAGAAGCTGGTCATAGTTCGCCAACGCTTCAGTGAGACGAGATAACCTCGTGGCAGGGATTTTCTTCAAGGTCGTCTTGTACGTTTCGTATCGGATCCCGCCCACATTTAAGATGATCCTGTTCTCTCCATCCATTTCTTAATGTCACCTCATTTTAGTCGATTCTTGCTAAACTGCCGCTCCAAACGCCGGTCGCGCCACTGAAACATCGACAAAACATACATTTCCATCATTTCGACGTCGGCACGTTCCTATCCAATTACGTGATTCTATCACGCTTGAGTTTTGATACAATTTTAATGTTCAATATAAAAAAATTTGCATAAACGTGTACGAGATGTACGAAGCTTTCTATTTTCAGTGCTCATCGCTTGTATATATATATAGGTATAATAGAGCAAACAATCAATTTATCGAAATCCAATGTCATTTAAATTTTGCGCGACGCCATTTTGAACATTTTCTAGAAATAATTCAAAACTTTTACACCTGAGCATGTCAACTAATTACTAAACTAAACTCCAATCTAAACCATTTTCAATTATAGCGAGATCGTGTACATAATTAGACCTGAAGCCATGTGTATAATGATTAAATATAATACACCATTCACTTTAGCATCGAATATAATATAATTACTAAATCATCAGCGTCGGGAGCGGCGCCCATAGTGCCATAGCGGCTGTTTTCAGCGATAAACCATCGCTGCCTGCATGCTGCATGTTTTGCACAATTCATGCTTCAATTACGTAATGCTGCAATACAGCTGGGCGCCTCCCGCGGAAACTCCACGGCCCGAAACTAAGCCGCTACCAGATTACAAACTGATCAAAAGTACAAGCCAGATCATTTCATGCGTGTCTATTGTATAGTTTCCATGCCGTTGCCATTTACAAATAGCTACCCTCGGGAGCACTTGCAATGCTCCAACATGGGGATTGTGATGATTATGAACTGGAATTAGTGTGTTTATTGTGCATCGGTGAAGAGTATCTCTTTATCACCTCGATGGTGTTGTATAAAAGTTTTGGTAAAAATGGATCATGTTGTAAATTGTAATTTAGGGGCAGGTAGACAAAGAAGATAGCAGGGAAATGAGGAAAACGATACGCCGACCATGAGCTTAGAGAGTAGGTACAGTGTCTAATGAAAAATAAACATCGGAATTCTGGGAAAACAGGAACAAAAACAAATGTAATTTCAAACAATTTACAAAGTATTCACTTGTTATTAGGTAAATATTGATTACTTTTCCATCATTCGACGATAGCTATATCAACGTCCTTTTACTCCAATGAAATCATGTTTCATGTTTCTCGCAGCTTAGCAAAAAAGTTTATACGCAATCAATTTTAAAATAATTTATTCCTTATTTTCATAAATTGATCTAAAAATATCTCTTATTTGTTACATGTGTAATTATTTACAGTAAAGATATTATACTAATAACGCACAATTGATCAAAATCTTGAATCAGAATAATCTCGCACGATTAATTAAAATCTTGAAACGGAAGATTCTCGCCGCACCGTTTGAAAAGCGTGTAGGTTATAACCGCGTGCGTTTCCGCTTGCATCAACTGGAAAAGCCTATTGATCTCCACGTTAAGACCAAGTCGTGTGAAACGCTAAACACAGCGCTCCATTTGGGCGGCTAGTCGGTCTGCCCGGCGGTCGCCAGTCCGCGACCCGACCACACCAGCCTACCCCTATGCGACACACAAAATGAACTTGACGTCGCCCCGCCACACATGTTTCAAATAACCCCGAGACGGCACAAATGTCTACGCCTTTCTTATTGTTTTTTGTACTTCTTGTTCTGTGTCTTTCGCCGGTCGAATTCGTGCCAAGCAATGTGTATGCAAAATTGATGGAGTGATCTTTGGTCTAGTGATTGTGCAGTGAATGTTTATAAATAATAAATACTTCAATCCGAAGCTGGTCTCAGATTTGCTTATTAAAGCATATAAATAAACAAGCAATACCGTTAACTGACATACTGCTCCTTGCGTGTCACCAACATTTGTTTCACATGTGGTGAATTTTCCGATTTCCAATGTATACAATATAAGCACAAGTTAGGTTATTTTCCGAAAACGAATTTCAATTACACTTCACACTGCACAGAGTACGTATATAGATATATAATAATGGCATGGGTATCAAAATAATATTTTCGCACATATATGAAAATAATTAAAAGCGCTCCAGGTAAGTGGTGGTTGTGCGAACGTGCGTTGCACTGCGTGGCGTTCGTTTAGTTCGGCAGGGCTTACAGGGCTCGGTCCTGTCGCCGGTAGGCAACTATACCAATTCCAACAAATAATTGCCCTGCTCGTGCCTCCCCCCCCCCCCCCAAGTCCCGCAACGCAACGCAACGCGACGCAACGCAACGCAGCGCTACGCAAACCAACGCAGCGCTTACGGTTAACTAGGCTTTTCCTCCACGCAAGCTGTTGTTAATGTATTGTGTGTGCTCCCGTGGTTTTATCCTGGGTCCTGCCGTCCTGAATTCGGGGGTGAACGCGCGCGCTGGCAGGAATCTGCGACTGGTTGGAATTCTACATGCGTCCTGCTCTGTAAATTGTGAGATGTCAGAGAGAGTGTATACCTAGTGAGTGTCTCGCAGATCTGTCTCTGGAAATGCTGGGACTGTGTGTGCGTGGAGATTGGCTGGTTGCTAGTGGATTTTTTACTTTTGCTAAATAAGCATGTTCTTATTAACGACGTTTATGTTCATGAGAGAAAATAATGAATTATTCATCATGACTTTTCAAATGTCAAAGGCATTTTCATCTAGCGCATGAGTAGGCGCAGATGTAGGAAAAGCGAGGTATATTCTGTTTATGTATATGTCGGGAAGTGTAGCAAATTTTTTGCAATTCATTTTACAAATAAGCCTATAGCTTGACGTCAGTGCGCTAATGATTTTAGAGGAAAATAATGAATAATTCAGTTTGCAGAAGGGAAATGTTGTCATTACGAGCTGGTGCGTATTTCGTTGTTTTCCAGCCGCACGGCACCTCCACCCGTCACCATTCGTTTCAATAAATGTCCATGCGCATTACGGAGCATGCTTTCACGTTTTCATTTTGCAGCCTCATAAAAAACTAAGGTAATTCGGTTATACCGGGAATATTATAGTATTTTTCAATTTCTCTTCCGGGAGAGTAGTTTTATTATTCGTCGCTGCTGTAACTATGAAACGCAAAACAAAATATCTATTCCTTTAGGGGCTTTATGGTGCCTACAGCGCTTTTTAATATTGTTACCTCAAACTCAACATCATATCTTGCTTCGAGAATAATAAAAAATAAAAATGCATTTTAAAGCTGGCAAGTAAATTTCTGCAGAGAAGATTAATAAAATATAACAAAATTCTTCTGGTTCAAATTGTAGCGATATTAGTTTACTGAATCGCTATTTCGAATATTTCGAAAATATCTGAAAAGAGAATTTCATACACATGTGAGCCATTCATCATGGAATTCAATTACGGGCGGCAACGTACTGTGGCTGTCGATGGCTTTTCTTCGAGCAGCTTTCAACGGATCATGTTATTTCCATCACAACATGTTTCCGCGGCCCCTCACTGTGCATCGTTCTATTCGAGCACGCGCAGACCACAACTGGGTGGCTGTATTACCAAATTGATCTCCGCCACAGAATAGATATGCGCCGGGGACGCGCGAACAGCGTGCCTTTTTGAGCATGCATTTTCCAATTTGATTAATAGGAGCAGTGAGCACTCAACAGCGATATAACTGCTCGAATGTGGAAGGTTCCCACGCGATGCAATGAATGAGTAAATGAAGTAGCCCATTTGAATCAGCATACCGCCAAATGGATATACTTTGCCTCTAGGGAGTATATTGACTGATTGTTCTCATTTTGTTGGAAACGCCCTCTCAAATCATGTGTATGCCCTGCTGAAAAAGAAAATTATTGTCACGGTCTTGCAAGATCTAGAGTCAAGACCTTGCAAGACATTAAATGCTCAAGTTCTTGCTCAGGTTCCTGTAAAGATCTTGCTGGATCTTGTCAACTTGACAAGATCTTGACAAGAACTTGAACTTGTCCGCGCAAGAACAAGATCTTGCACGACCTTGAAATATTTTGAAAGGTCCTGTCACATGAACTTGAAAGAAGAATAAGGTAACAACCGTAGGCTACGGTAAAAGGTAAGAATTTTCAGCAATGTGTCTTCTTTATACCTAGGAACCAGAACACCAAGATTCCAAGAAACCACCAAGAGCCCAACCAAGACCAAACCAACCCAAGTAACTCTAGTAACCAACCTAGTAACCAAGATATGCCTTTAGACCGGTAAACAAAGACACTTTTCCTCAAAATGCATGTGCACCAGTAAACCGTTTGTCTTATTTCACGTGTCTTATTCAGTGTTGGCGGGACATGTCTTGATTCATTTGTAATCCAAAATCGATCGCATGACCCATCCACCAGTCCAATCCCATTTCTTTCTTCCGAGAGATTTTCTGCTCTCCTCTACTCTTTATACCCCAAATTACGTCCGTCTTCCTTTAACATCCATCTTATCTTAGAGAGATCTTTCTCAAATCTAGCTCACTTTCTAAAGCAAGATAATCCTTACTTTATACTCCCAAAGGAGCTATAGATTCCAAAGAGGAATTAGTTTAAATCCCTTGTGATTACCCACCATCCCTAATCACTAACACTATTTCAATATTACTAATTACACTTTGGTGCACTAAAACAGTTGTAGGCAATGACAAAGCGACGACTGTAAATATTTAATAACTTGCCCCTTGAATATCAGATGCCATGTTTCAATTATTGTTTAGCAACGCTCTGAAATAAGAAGCAAGTTTCGAAAAGCTTTGATAAATCCTTTAGAATTCACGAAGTTTTTTTCCAGACATGCGTCAAAAGTTTTATACATTGCCGCCAGCTCTAAACCATTGTTTATAGAAAATCGCTTATTTCATATTTCATCCTGGAAACTCTTGCACAAGTTAGCTCAGAGACAATCTTGGTGTTCGAAGGGTCGGGTCATGAGACATTGGTGCCTTCAGCTAAACTGGCGCACGTCGTTGAGTTCCAGCGACCAAAGGACCTTCCGAATTGCCAAAGCAACACCTTTTGTGTGCGAAGCGGACGTAAATAAAGCACGAGCCAAGTTGGTAGAATCAGATTTAACGTCGAGTGCAGGCTGCAGCATCCCCCACTTTCGCACGTTAACTACTGTCTGAGAAGATAGTGCTGCGGTAAGATGAAGATAGGACAGTGTGCAAAGCTGAAGGCACGATGAAGCTATTTTCAGATTAAATCTCGTGAGATATTTTATAGATGGTGTAAAAATATAATGTGTGCCTTCATGAATTACAAAGTATCGTTAAAAAGTTGTGATTTTTAGCAACGTACTTTGAAAAACTACTCTGAAGTAGGTTGTACTTTTACCATAATATATTGATCTAGGAAAGCATTTGTTTCAGCTAACGTTCTATTAAACTTTATTTGTAAATGAAGATAACGGGTTTTGGACTCGGGTAGGTACGGAAACACAGTCTCTCAAATGTAGAGAATTATTGGTCACCTTAAAAGATGGAAGTAAAAGGGGAAATTGACTACAGGACGATCGTTAAAAGCTGAGAAGAGTGATGAAATAAACAGTATCGCGTTGTTGGTATGTTTTGGAATAAGAAGACGTCTCAAACTAAAACGGCATTCCTTGTGCCTTCAGCTCAATAATGCAAATGGTTGGCAAAAGCTCTTAGCTATACTTTATGCAATAATTTTCCCAATTCAAGTCTTTCACCCACCTCGTTTTCTTTTCCTCGTGCCTATATTGTGCGCAGTAAAATAAAAATTCATCTTGCCACGATGTTTTTCCTTTTAGTGGCCCATGGCAGTGCTCTTTGGCTACAGCAGGGGGCCTCCAAAAGTAAAATATTTAATGCATATAGTTTCGTTGACGCGCCATATGAATAAAAATTTCCCTATTTTACAATACGTCCCTTTGATGTGAAATTCATAGCCTGTACATAGCCATGGACGTAACCTTGCCGAGATGGAGCTTGCATTACGTTAAGAGCGAATTGAATAGTTTATGAAAAATTGCATATATATTTTTTTACTAAAGTATTGCATTTTCTTTTCTCATACTTGTTCCTTTTCATCATAAATTTATTCACAATACATATTTGCTAAGAGACGAAGTGTGAATGCGGTTAATTACGTAAGAAGGTACAATTGCAATTGCAAGTGTACCAGGCACTTGAAATTTATGTTATCTTCCATTTCGGACTTCACCAAAATATATTAATGTCTCAATTTGTAGAACCAGAATTTATTATAATTTATACCAATTCATGCATGGAGTTTAAAACAAAGGGACCTGGGATTGTTCATTCAGATTTTGTTTGCACAAAACTAACTTCTTTGTGATCCCTGGCTCTTCTATTGACATTAAAAGAAGCCTTTGTTCGTAGATAACGAACAAGCTCCACTGATTGGGGCAGAGATTTCATAAGTCAGTCTTGTGTCCCCAAAGTCGCACTCCCCCCCCCCCCCCATTTGCTCTGAATGGACAACGGAAACGTCTCAGTCTGCGACTAAAATCACTGAGCTAAATAGACTATTGATCCAAATATTTCTCACAGTTTTCTTTCAACTAAGATGTGAATATTAAAATTTATTTTTTATTAACTTTATATGAACTGAAATAAAATTAAAATGCCAGTGAATGGCGACGTACTACGTTTCTGCACTGTTTTTATTGCAAATGTTTATTTCACTAACCTATATTTTGTTTGGTTCCATCGCATAAATATCAGTGCCCCTTCAAGTATCGGCAAATGTGTACAGAGAAGGCTCATTTTCCGTGTCATGCCAAGTCGCATTTAAAAATCTCTACTTAAAAGGTGAAACAGTTTTATCATGTATGGTTCTCTTCGTGCATGGGCAGTCAAAGAAACGCCTCTAGTGGAAAGACTGAACTTTTGTCACTTTTTTTTTAAAGAGCCTCTGCTACTTAATTACGAAGAGTGGACCGTGCGCTAGAGCGTAGCTTCTGTTCGCGAGAAGTAATAAATAAATCATCCATTCGATGTACCAGCGTCCCGCTGCCACCAAATGGACAACCGAACCACTACGGCAGTTGTACCACGTCCGCGCCGGAATACCTAGGTCCGAAACTAGCTCCAAATGCAATTTCGGCGCACTCTACAGCTGCAAAGGATTAAATGCATTATTTATAAAGTATGCTTGGTTACTTTAAGGTTATAATCTTTGAAAATAATTATATATTTAGATGAGAACAGCATTGCCTTTTGCGCGAAGCCAGGACTTAGTGCTAACTAGGAACTTATTAGCGCTATAAGCTTATTACGTTCGTTGTTTGAAAATCATTATTCGTGTTTTAAAACCTGCAACAACTAGATACGGCTAATGTAGAACAAATTCATAAGCTTTGTTGCAAATAATTCAAACCCCCTTAAAATTGAATTTCGTACATTGCATATGGAAGTGGAACTGCTATTTTTATGTTAAAGTGTTCATGTCACGTTATTTTTATGCTGATCTCAATGCGCTCAATTTTAACGTTCTGAAGTAAAATGTGTGAAATATATTTTCGAATTATTATATTAAGTATGAATAAATGAATTTAAATTTCCCAGTGGATGCGTTTACCGCGCGTTGGTAGCAATATTAATATTATTAATATATTGGCCAGCGCATTTTGAATATTCATAGACGAGTGCAGAAAAGGTCCAACGTTCTACGGGCAATGTGTACAAAACAAGCTCATCCAGTAAATTAACTCCAAGGTTTGATTAGCTTTTTAATGAGAGTTTTTGGCACTTGAATCTCGACTTTTTCTACAACCATATCAAATTTAACATGCATTCACTGAACTCTCACAAAATGGCGATATCGGATCCAATGCTCCAGTACGAAGCTGTATACCTCAGGGAGGTATAAGCCGCAGGAAAATGCCAGTAAACGAAGACGAGATATGGAGGATTTCCATCAGACTTAGATCAACTTTGCCAGGTTGCACAGTGAAGGTTTTAATCCGAATAACGCTGATTGAGTGCCTGCTGATGGCACTGTTAATTGGGTTTACGGCCGTTCGACCAAGTATGTCACACAACATTACTGACATTACCCATCAAAGTGTGCCGCTAAGTGAAAGTCAACACGTGCGCAGAAAGGGCTCAGAAAACACGCATAAAAATGCCTATACCCCAGTGGTTAAGCATTTCAAAAGAAAAATGCGCATGACTTTTCAGTATTTTTTTTTGCTTTACACAAGAATAGAAGATGTACGAGAACTTCTCGTATATCCATATTATTTTACATTTTCATTTACCTAATGAATGTGGAATTGGTGCGACATGCGGTGAAAGGAGGACGCAAAGAAGTCTAAGGTAATTAGTTATGTATACAAAATGACGCCAGAATATGAAGGAAAACCAGCAAAAGTTTATTCTAAACACGAGCCCTTTCACCCAACCGGTCGTTTTTGCAACGCTCCTACCTCCCAGTCCTGTTATTATGTGAGGGATAACTCTGTACCTCGTCACCTTTTTCCGGCTTTCCACTCGCAAGGCTCTACACCCTCATA
This sequence comes from Nemoura dubitans, assembly GCA_921293005.1. Taxonomy (NCBI): domain Eukaryota; kingdom Metazoa; phylum Arthropoda; class Insecta; order Plecoptera; family Nemouridae; genus Nemoura; species Nemoura dubitans. The sequence goes on from OV121074.1 coordinate 18,309,262, forward strand.
GCCTTCAATTCTATGCAGGACAACGGAACCGAGTCAAAATTCGTTTCAAATTTTCTCATATGCAAAGAAAAATATTCCCTTGCATGGTGGAGCACCATTATGTATATAGACACATGGCTTTATCTTCTTTTCGCTCTTGGATATTTTAACACAAATTGTGTCTTTTGTTTGACTGGATGAGCTCGAAAACGTATTTTGTGAAGAGAATGTGGTAAACCCAAGTTATTGACGGGTTCACATGCTTATTTCAAGTTTATTTGAACAATGTGCGACGGTTTCGAAATCTTGACTCATTTGTCGGCAGTATATTACATGGAAATGGCTGTTCATTATTCGGATATTCGTCGCATAACAATTTACTAAAAGAAATAAGAAATTTCTGATAACTTTCGATATATATTTTCATCTTTGACTGTGATATTAGTTGAAGGAGAAATGCAGCTTCCATTTCATCTTCCTTTTGTTTACGTTGAACGCTTTATTCGCGGAACTTCAAGGCGCTTTCAGCTCGAGCTGTTTTCAAATATTGCGGCGTTGGATTCATTTTTCCCCTCGAGTATGCAATAATTAATTCATACGTAGTTTCTTTCTAGCCATGGAACAGCTTTATTCTGCTTTAGGCCTCGACCTGCACAGATTCTTTCATTATTCAAAAATATGATTCATACATATTTTTGCAATAAAAATATTGATAATGGGATTTTTTTACTTCTTGAGAGCCCACATTGCAGTGATATATACTTTTCGCTGGAAGGGAAACGACCTCCGTTCAGGAAAAGTTTCCCTGCCCACGACTTACATACAAAAGGCCATTGAAGAAGTTCCCCCTTCGACTGGAAAGGAGATTTAACACATGACCTAAGAAAACGTTTGTTTGCATTGAAACTGCCATTAATGCTGGCGCCATATACACCTATGCGTGTTTTAGTAGCTTGTTAGCATAGTTTGATGTAAATTGTCAAGAACTCACTCTTGGAAAGGTAAAATGATATTAAGTGGATGACAAACTCCTAGGATCTATTGCATTCTTTTATATCACCATTATTAGTGAATTATTTTCATTAGAAAACTTCGTTTGTCATAGAAAATAACTGTGGAAATAGCATGACTTTCAGAACTCCATTAACAATCTCTTTAAACATCTGTTCTAACAAGAATCCTGACAAGATAAAGCAGATATTATCATGTGCCATCACTTATTCACGTAACATTAGAGATTAAGCCAAGTAAGCGTCCTGACAACATTATCGAAACTTTTCTACTATAGGTCCAATTGCGCTCGCCTTCATGTTTATGTGCCATGCTGTTGAAATTCCCCCTGTTTTCCAATAGACCGTTACATCCACCCCCTTCCATCCCCCCCCCCATCCCCTTCCATCCACGAACACACATATCATATCACCATAGTAACTTTTTTTCAGCCGCCAGCGCATTTTGATGGAAGATTTTACAAAGAAAATCCCGCGTGAAATTCGCTGGTCACGTGGCGTGGATTTGGATACCGTCCGATGTAGACTTGGTTTAGAGAGGATCCCTGTAGCGCCCGGTGGGGGAACAAGCCTCTTCTGCCACGACGTAAAGGTTCAAAGTCGATAGCGATCCTGGATGCATGCTCAATTTCATCCACACACATAAACAGAAACATCTCCCTATAGCAAAATGAAAAGCAAAAATAGATGTGAATACGCTAAGAAAAAATAGCAATAACTTCACAATTCGTTTTTTAACGTTCAGTTCTAAAGTAACAACACCTATTTGTGAACAGAAATGCAAATCTTCATGAGATGAATGCGATGAATTATGTTTTCTTTCGTATAATGTTAGCCAGTAATATTATGCCAGGTAATCAAGATAGATCGCATAGTTAGATAATGGGAAACGTGAGGTGACTGGAACCCTACAGCGAACTCTGTAGGGACCCCGTCGTATACCTCCACGGCGCCTCCAAAGCATAAAGAGAAACCCGCGCCGCTTGATTTCTCCGTGGAAACGGTGGAGGTGGAGGTGGAGGTGGAGGTGGAGGCGGAGGCGGCAATCCAGCCCACGCAGTGGCGCCAAGAACGTATCTGCACAACGGGTATAGTGGTTTTGGAAAACATTTGCGGACTTTTTCTGGTCGTGCAAAGAGATGATGTGAGTAATTTTCTGCTGGAGCGAACACTAATCTCGCAGTGTCAACCTCTGGCGGTAGGCGCGGTGCTCGTTAACAAAAAGGTATTACAGCAGTAAAAATACCAGAATCGGAATGGCAACGTATCAAAAACGACCAATGACCATACATGTATAACTAGATCCAAATGCTGGTAGAAAAAAAGGTTGGTACCTTATTCACACAAAAAGACAGTTCACAGTTAGTTACTGTTCATTATAAAGACACCACCTTTTGTATTTACATCAGTTCATGCTAAAACAATGAAAAGAATGAAGGAATGCTTACTCCCCGCGTGAAGGTACAGGGTGGAAACTGGAAAAAGCTAATTCCGCCACTGCGCAAATGATACGGTAGACAAAGCTCACAGTTGCCATTAGTAGTGATAGAATAAACAATGCTGTGTTCTCTCCGTCATTGCGTATGGAGGTTTGTTGGCACACATATTATGTAAAACCCACCACTACGAAGTTGTAATGGTGGCCAAAACTAAGTAACAACCGCCACTGTGCGACTATAGGCTGGACAATGCTGCCTGCGCGACCGAGATAAACTCATTTTCCCTATTCTCTTTGACGCAGGTATAAAAAATATAAATGCGTAACGGTGGTGCAGCGTCCTGTTTCTATCTCGCCCGTTACGCACAGAACTCGGGAGTGATTACAGGTCTGCTGTCTGCTCTAATTAAACTGTGCAAATATTTGGCATTTTGTAGCTCTAGCCGAAAAACAGGTTGCCTGTACCTGTACACAACGTTTACTTTGATATCAGGTAATTAAATATTCCTTTGACTCGATTGGCCTATTTCAGCAGCTCTCAAAAAAGGTTATAGGAGAATTTTACTTTTTGTAAAAACTTCTGAAGGATTTCTGTTGGAAAATGAATGCAGCCCGGAAAGAAGCATTCTCTATCGAAATGTATTTTGTTTTTTTGCTAGCACACAAACTCGTTCCTTTAGAAGGCACAAAATGGTTTAAACGACGCTTTTTCTCGTTATGAATAACTAACAGCCGAAAGTTGACATCCACAAATATCTTTTTCATCTTGACATCTTCATAATTAACACAGAAAAGGAAAACTGTCGTGTAATCCTCGACTTGGCTCTAATCGCCAATACTTCTAGCAAAATAACAGTGTGATTCAACCAACAAATTTCTCTAAATAAAGAACCTCCCTGGATAGTTGCTAAACGCGCCCGGTTTGCCACATGTCGGGAGCACCCGAGGCCAGCTCTTTCCTGACGCAAGTTTGGTTTGCCAAAAATCTTTGCCCCTCACATAAGTCTGGTGCAGACGTGAAAGCGATAACGAACAGATATTAGTTGCTCCTCGCAAAGATTGCATTGGACGTTAATCAAAAAGTTTTCCAGCTAAATTTTCCGAAAGGTTATATCAGAATGTAACATGTTCACGTCAATCTCTATTTCATTCGTGCTGTAATGGTAGCAGGTCATTCAACACAGTAACATACTTCTTGCAGTTCTTTTCAAATACATTAAGTAACATACTTCAATCTTCCAATGCACTTATAAATCGATAACTAACTCCAAGTCAATAATTTCTAGCTTATTCCCTCGAAATATATTGGCAGTACACAACAGTAATTGAATCTGTTCTGACTCCCGAATCACGTAGGTACCACTTCAATTTCCCGCTATCTTGATTCGAACCGAAGGATACCGTCTTTGTATTCCAGTCGGAAATAACATCAAGATAATATTGTACATTGATCAAAATCATAACTATGTTATCTGCTGTGGATGAACAGACGCTCTTTGAATGGGTTTCCCCCATAGAAAGGCTAAGCCGGTCTGAAAATTGGCCATCGCCAATGAAGCATTGCAGCGATGGTCGGGATCTGGATTACATTATGGTTCATACGCATTTTCACTGGCGTTTGGCCAAGCAGCTGCGGGGAAAGCGATCCGTGAAACCATTGTTATAGGTCAGCTTAGGAGCGGGAAAGATGATGGCAACATGAATCAAACGAATTTTTATTGACACATCTTCGACCATAACTATTGATTACATATAATGCTAGCTCATATTTTCCGACAGGCTGTCGATATTCTTTCCAATGTCTTCCCTACCAAACCTTACGAATCTTTTCCACGTGTTTTTTCGTTGATAATGACCGAAAAGAAAAAGGTGACTTATGTTGGGCATAACCAAGCAAAGAGTTATTCCAGGGACGGCATATATGTTAAAATAAGCAATCAAGTACATACTTCGTATATAATTCATGGCTGTTTCTTTCATTCCCTACTCACGAAAATGGTGTGGTAAAAGCTGGAATGATGTCTGTGTCATCCTTAACACAAGCTACACCTTACATTTAGACGTGTGATTCCTTTCACAAGCTGATAGCCAAGAGGAGGGTGGGAGGGGGGAAGCAATTACCTCCACTTTGTTCGTAAACATTGCGAAGGCTTATAGCCAATGCTCGCTGCTTGCGGATATTTTCTTTGGTGACGGCTGAGGTACACATGGTTAACCAAGGTATCCTGCAGGGAATAAAATTACTCGGATACAGGAGATGGGTCTGACATATTTCAAAACCATTTATGATGTGCCTTCTTTATGCGCAAACGATTGTGAAATGTTCTTTATGACTGCGTCAATGCCAGGTTAAGTATTTGTTACGAAATGAATTCATTCTCTCCGTCTGAGTTCAAGATAAATTTCTAATGGAACGAACTAGATTCAGTTGCAGGCTCCACTCAGATGAAACCCTTTCAAAAGATCAAAGTTATAGGAAATGAGAATAATCGTGTCTGAGGGTTTGTTCAGGTGAACACACTTGGCCTAAGTCTTACCCTTTGACAGAGTAAAGCTTTAAAGCGCAGCATTTCGATGAGCACCAATGGCCTGACCTCAAACTCTCTTGCGAATTACAAAATTGCGCGACCTCCAATTAAGCTTACATATTTAAAGCTTAATTAATCTCGCTTGGACCAAAGACTCCGCAAACACCGCATAATTACCAGAGGAATTAAATATTACTTTTATTCTTAAAGCGTTGCTTTTTGTCGCCTCTACAGAATGTCTCTTTCTAGTTACTCTGCACAGTCCACACCCCTTTTTCATAGCTGAACGCAAAGCTTTTAATTTCTTCAAATAAATCACCACGCTTTCGCTAACAAAACCCAGCGTCACCATCTGAGCTCTGCTTAAAGCATACGTTTAGTAAAATTAGGTAGAAAAACAAATTGAGTGTAGCAGGATGGGTGACCATGCAAAAGGGTGGGTAGGGGATGAACTGACCACACAAATGACGTAGCCACTAGCCGTCCCCGTACCACGTGGAGGGTTGCTCAGATTCCATGCTTAATCAGGTCGCAAGGGGATCGCCTTGAATAAAGCAGAGGGAAGTCCACAGCTAGACCGTGCGTTAATGAAACAAACATTTAAAAGTAAACTTGAGGTTGTATTAGATTGTACTATGAGTAATTTATATAAATGGCTTTTTGGTATGAAATTAGCTATTAAAACATAGCAGCACAACCTGGAGGATTGGCAATGAACGCTATTTCAGGTTCCAAACATATACGTGCTCATGCATACGAGGAAGAAATTGGGTTTTTAATAACCGATTTGATGATACTTTTAGAAGTGTATACGAACTGCATATTTTAATGCAAGAGTATGAAAACGTCCTTAATATTTTGCTGAGATGACTAATATAAATTGCAATTTTGAGGCGAGCGTATTCGCTGTCGTAGTTTCGTAGCTCATCTAACGTTGCTCATCGCTGCTCCTTCTCCTTTCGCTCATCTTTTATGCACAACCTTTATCTTGGCAAAACGCGATGTTGCGTCTTGGAATGGAATATGAAAACAAACACGATATAGTTACAATATTGTCAGAAACCATCAGAAACTAATTGCATTTGTCCCCAACCATGAGGCATGAAAGGAAGGCACGAATTCGTTGAAATTACAAAACTGTATTAGTATCAATTTAGAATTCCTATAAAACATGCAGTACTAATGTACAACGTGCGTCAAATTTAACTGCTAAATGATATATAAATCAGGGACGTACCACAAAATGTACTTTAATTGATTGTTTTTGATTCACACTTGCAATTACCTAAATTACAACTAAAATTAGTTAGTTAGTATCTCGGTACATTCAAATGATAGAATTCCCTAGCTATTTACCAATTTTGTGAAATGCAATGATAAATGAAACAAGTTGCCAATTCGTAAAAAGCCGTATAAAATCAAGCACATAAGATATTTCTGACATTCTGTTATACACAGCTTTTAGTTAAAGTTTTTGTGATTTTCTGACGATGAAGCTAACCCAAAATCATTGCACCGTAGCACACATGGCACGGAATCAACGCGTATCTTGATCTCATCTAAATTAGGCTTCGATGTCGAGCGCGTCTAATTCACCAAATTACGGCCGACTGCACCAGATTAGCCCAATCAACACGATTGCTGGTCGCAGTCCGTGAACTGGCTTCCAGGTCCAGTCAAACCGAGCCCAGGGCCAGGCGACGTGGGATAAAGGGAAGCAAATACCATTCATCCAGGCGGTGAATGTGATCAAAGCCCACCCGATCCACGTACCGAGTTGAGGATAAAACTGGGGTATCACTGGGTATCACTGGGGACCTGGTAGGTATGATAAAACTGGGAATTGCCTTTTTCCCCACATTGAAAGCTCATTGTTTTTTTTAAACTAGGTGGACTAAAAATATGGGACGAATGTAATATCATGCGTTATATATCCATGTATTTATTTTTCCAATTCTGAATGAGAGCGAGTTTTTTTGTCCTTGAATGAATAAGCTTGTTTCGCACCGGGGATAACACACGTGTAACGATATGGGCATTCCCAGTGCTTTTTTGTGCCGGAACGCACCGGAACGTCGTTCCGGCACCTCTTTTCGGTACTCTAAAAGAAAAATTAAATTTCGGCGGGAATATCTGCAATCACTGGAGAAATGTATACTCTATTTCACGATAAGAACAAGAGTGTAGGAAGGAGGTGGAGGTAGGAGCCCTTTGCTACTAGACAATTAGCTGAGTTTCAATACATACAAGCCATGTCTTGAGCCAGGCAAAAGGCTCTACGGTCATGGGCAGTTTTGAAACTCTTTGCTTGTGTCTAGCAGCAGAGAGTCCAAGAGGAAGATGCGAAGACACCCTCCTTCTTAACGAGAAATAAGGTTTAGTGCGTCCGTGTTGTTTTTCGTGTGCCCGCATGCTTACCGAGTTTGTGGACACAATGAAGAAAATTACTTATTTTGCTATTTACAATAATTAAAATGATTAGTGGGAAGGGGGGGGGGGGTAAAGGGTAATTTTCTATTGTGAAAAATGACGTTCCGGCACATTTATTTTTACAAAAAAAGCACTGGGCATACCTTACTATCTATTTATTTTTTTGTAATTCCTATTGAGATTTTCATCAACTCTACTTGCATTGCATGTTGAAAATATATTTAAAACAAAGAAACGACAGCAAAATGCAAAATGCAAACCGCAACTTTTTTTATTTTATTGCATACTGCTAATGAGCACATCCTATCAGCAGCCTAGAGGTGTTTAGGAGAAAAGCAGTGCAATATAAGGTTGTATCTGTACAGGTTTCACTGCCGAGAAATGAATACAAATCACGTTTATTTCCGCAGAATTTTCCATGTTGACTTAGGCCTTTGGACATCAACTTTGTACGCTAGATTTGTTATCGAAAATTGAAGCCAAAGCAAATATTGAATGTATAGACACTATGCTTTTCCAGGTGTTAGTTCAGGTTTAGAAATACATTTTCTGGTACTGAAACGGTGAGTCAATTACATAAAAGCAACGCATGAGATGTAAAAAATGGTATAGGTGCAGCGTGGCTGTGCCGATATCTAAACACAAGCTACATCATTTTATATAAACTGCCGTGAGTCAAAACACTAACTATTCTTATTGTGTTTCTACAATCAAGTCATTGTTCAGCGAAAGGAAATAGTTGACTTTGCCTTGTGTAGCACAGCAAACATTTACTTTTGGTTCTGGTTAGATCGGTCGGCGCCTTTTATCGGAAATTGCGGCAAATTTCCCGGTTAAAGTTTTCCTGGCTTTAATATAAAAATCAGATTCCCTACGGTCCGAAAATGTCAAACAAAAACGGTTGTATTTGTTCTAGCAGACAAATTGAATATCGCACAACTAATCAAATTATAGGGAGCGTCGCTTGCGGCGTCGCGGCCCGGTGGGGGGGGGGGGGGGGCGCCTTGTCTTTGTGCACATCGTCTACCCACACCACTGACAGATGGCAATATTTTATCTCCTTCTTTTTTGTTGAATATGACGAGAAACACATTGAAACATCTCCTCTACGATCCCTCGCATATATAAAAATGTACCATTCCTAAATTATTTGGCATGTTTCTGGATAACTAACTATACGGCCATTGAAACAGTATAACGGCTTACAAGGCAGTTGGGTTGGCATTTTGATGGTCATGTTCTGCGGTTGCCCGCTGAACACACACTTACAGGATCAGTGAAAACGGAGAAAATGTCACACGAGATAGCGGCGTTAGCGTCTCCCACCGCCATGGACCAAGCTCGCGCGTTTATGCAAGCTGCATAACTGTAACATTTTCCACATTCGAACGTGCTCGCCTAGCAGAGGACCATCACGAGAACATATGAAATTTCGCTCTGCAGAAACACAAAGTTTGTCCTTTCTCATGTGGAAAGATTGGCGAGTCCACTTCAGTATTTAGAGATCGCCTCGCTGGCTGAGAGAACTGCTCTTAAATTTTTGTCTCGTCCATGGTAGTGCTTCTGTGTCAGCCCCGCGTATCCTCCCACCCACTTATGCACTTTTTGTCGTATAAAAATGTGCGCTGTAGATGAATTGATCGGTTCTATTGTTCGGGGCAACTCTTTCTTCCTCGCGCTCGACGGAAACACACTTGATACACTCCGACATAGATCGGCGAATCGTGCGCAGATTTCAAGTGAACTTTATACCGCCAAAAAACACGGTACTTTGATCACTATCGACGCTGGCCGTAGACAGCATCGGACAGGAACAGATTCTATGGGCACGTTGTTTCGTTTAGCTGCATGGCGGTAACATTTTATGCTAATTTTGCAAGGATGTTAATGTTACATTTATCTCGCTCAAACAGTGATATTGTCGTACGGTATTCGTTTGGCTGTGTGAAATTATCGCAGACTGCCGAGTGTTGTGTTTGTCAGATAAATGTGTGCTGTTGCATGTCAGAAGTTCCTGATAGGGGTGAACGTGCCGACTCGTGAACGCTGCAGCATTTCTAAAATGGAGTGAAGGTGGATGAATTAGGCGTAATGAATAATATACAAACGGACTTTTGCCCAGTGCTTTTTACTACCTCACTCTTTGGTGTACCTCTATTTAAAAAAAGTCAAACGCGAAGAAAAAAACAGCTAGAAGTATTTTCAACAAAATCGTCACTTATGACTAATGAAAATCCCATTTTCATCAAAGCCATTTCAAGCTTGTGATTTCGCCAGCCTGCAGCTCCACTTTCACATAACAAAGAATGCTTTTCAACGAGGCAAACATTCGGGCGAATGTCCAATTTTTTCCTCCCCGAAATGAAAATGAAAGGGAAAATAAATAACACAGCCGAATGAGAAAGGCAATGGAAACTAATTCATTATTTCTAAAGAGCTCTCTACCAAACAGGAGCTATGAGTGCCGGCTTTGGCTGGATCTGGATAACAAGAAAAATAGAAAAAAAATAGAAAAATAGCAACTTTTCATATTACTAACTTTTGTTATCATATAATTCGGGGCTGAGCTAATAATGTCGTTGAATAGTTAATACAACGTAACATTTTCGTTTCTTTCTGACAAAAGCAACGAGAAATGTTCTTTTCAAAGTTTTCTCACTCTAATATGTTCCAATTAAAAAGCAAAAATTGACGCAGTGTGCTTTCGAAAGAAATTTACGATAATTAGATTGAGACGCGATATTAAATGTGTCGAGATTCAATTTTTTACGCAGTTCCGGACGCACTTCGGAAACGGATTACCGGTTCACTGATTTCAGCCGCATGGCTGCCGTCGAAATTCAAATATCGCTCTGTGAGGCACTCAATCAATTTCAGCCTATTACGTCCGTTGAGCAGCACAGCAAGTGGCAAACATTGGCGCCCACGCGGCCTAATTACTAATTAGCCCCTCATCTCAAAGATGACGCCACGCTCAGTGCAAGAGTCGCGCGCTCTTGGGGGGGGGGGGGGTGCACGTCGCAGACCCCCATTCTCCCCTGTGACGTGGCACATTCTGTCCGCTCTATAAATGCATGAGAACGGCAGCGTCCCGCAGACGTGGCCGGCAAATGGCCGCCTTACAATGATTAACAGCACAGAGGCAGATGCAGCAGACAAGATAATTATTCCGCAAGTCAAGAAAAAAGCTTGACATCAACAGTCAAGCAAGAGTAGAGCAAAATTAATCATACTGTACTCACTTTCTTCAATGTTACAATGGCTTTTATGAATGCCATTAGCGCGCATTATCAGGCAATATGTTTTAGAGTTGGTTTCAGCTGCTTTTCAATTAATTGCTTGTCTGCCAAGAATAATGCAGTGCTCAAACTATTCCCTTCCAGGTTGGCGCTGGTATACGTTTTGACCAATCTGCTTGGTTGGTTTTGCGACAGGCATGATGGAAAATGTCTCGAGTAGGTACTATACAACAACATTATCAGGGCTGAAAAGAAATGCATTAGGAAGAAATAGTAGCAAAAGTTGTGATCTTTTGTGCTATATGAGCAGGTTCTAGTGTATGGCTAACGTTGGAAACGAAAAACCTATTCGAAATAAAAGCATAAATCCGAAAAGTTTCTACGAGAAAATTGACCAGCGAGGCTTCGATCCACAGCAGAGTTGTGGGTAGGTTTAGGTATATACACATGTGAAATCTTTATACATACAAGTCTTAAGAACCACTCGAAAACCCAAATATAGGAACTTTTGAGTAGGATTGGTGGGCAGAGTACAAAGAATGGCAGAATGGTGAATCTGAAATTGGGTTATCACATTGAACAAGAAGAATATATAAAATAGATGAGACGTTGGAGAGAATGGAAAGAAAACTCATGAAGATTTCCCTTGAGTAACAAGCATATATCCCAGTTTCATTCTTGACCGGCCATCATTCTAGAGGTGGCGAGATTTTGTGAAAAGGAAAAATCATCATCCTTTATTAAAATAAAAGCCCGTGGCCAGTAAAAGCCTGCGTAAAGCCCGATTCTATTATGTAACTGTGAAATATTATCCAACACCATTTCTTTAATGTGAACAGAATTATGAAAATTTGTGAGCTCTGTTGCGAAATTAATTGTGTAGCGTTACGGAACCTTGCCCCATGCGGTGGAGGTGCCAGGTTAGCCCGGCGGCAACGTAACTTTGAGTACGGCAACGTAGCCATCTCGTTTGCCATGTGATATTTTCCATAGCCAGCTAGTTATAACACGAGCCGAGGGGCATTTCCTTGGTAAAGGTCACATAGCAACGGAGGTTGCAGGTTATAAACCCCAAGCTACTCACATAGATATGCTCGAAAATGTCTACATTGAAATATTATGGTCTATATATCCATCCCTCACAACGAATCCCCCCTTATAACATACCTAACAAAAGTAATACAATATGTGTATGCATACAGGGTTTGGAAAGTTTCTCTGCTTGAAAAGAAAGCAGAAAATTTGGTATAAAAAGGCACACCTCTCTCTTCCCAAATAAGAGAATTTAAAACACGGGGATTCACTTTGTCGTATTTCCACTTATAGTATCAAACTTTAAAAAAAAAACATACACTCAAATAACTGCATCTACTTTGTATAACCCACATAGCTTTATACGTTTATTATACGCAGTAAAACCTGGCAAAACAAATTCTACGTAACTACGAAACTCTGGTTTTCACATGCGTAACGCATTACTAATTTACTAGCCGGCTTTTGTTGTTTTATGTGAAGTATGTGAGTGCGTTAGGTTAGCTTTTTACACCTTGCCTTTCCGGGCGAGGCTATGGTATACTGGTTGTGAGCGAGCCAGTCAAAGATCAACGTGTGCTGGGAGTGGGGGTTGGTACACGCTCCGGGCAGAGGAATAATTGAATGCACTCGCAACCACGTAGCCAGGTTAATCCTCCCTTATGACTTGCCAAGAACTTTAGCTCCTGCATTAGTGTGGAAACATTTGAATACGTAAATTGAGGCACACCTAACTATATAATACATTCAGAAACGAGAACGTTGTCAAATTCACTGAAGTGGAAAATAAGTCCCACATGCAACGCCGACAGTGAGCCGGAATAATGCAGTTCTAGGGTGGAAACCCAACAATATGTCCTTGACCAAGCATACTTCTTTGCTTATTAAAAATAATTATTTTATATTTTGTGCTACATGATTTTATGCACGTTCTTTACATTGAATTCTGTAAAAAAAAATACATAGCTCTTATTCAAAAGTATTTCGTCCGTATTTCTTTGGAATGCAATTCATCCATATACAAACATTCAGATTTCATCCTGAAGAAGAACAATGAATTGTGTTTCAGAACGCAATTCAACAATATTGAGATTCCCGTGTAAAAACTAGGGCACAAGTTTGTCTGCACAGGAGATGCCTGTTTAATGCGACCATTTCCCCGAGACAAGCCCATCGTTTTCAGAACCTTCTCTCAACTGTGCATTTTAAAGAAATTACCTTCAAGACCTGATTCTTGCGTGCATGTCTCTTGCCCGTTGCATGAACGGAACAGTGCATTTTGCCGTGCATTCTCTACAAGCTGCGGCTAGTGCAACAGCTAGACAATTAGGTCAGAGTTAACATGCTAATTTACGCTTTTGCATGGCAATTGAGGAGCACGACAGCTGTTAGTATATCATAATCTAAACTACCAGATCACCACGCCGCTGTGTTTATGGGGAAAACGGGAAAACCAGGAACCGTTTAGGGTTATTCATAATAACACAACTGTCATATGTATTTACTAGGCCAATTGAATTATGTGATCAATTAGTCTAAACCTAATTTTAGATGAAGAATAATAAGTTATCTGCATTTTCGAAAATGGACGTAAGGCAATTAATTTCTTTTTCAGTATGTTATATACTGACGTATCGAAAAAAAAGAGGCAAATATAGGCACATGATCGCATGATAAGAGTTCTCTAGCGATCATGTTGCACCAATATTTATCTTTAGAGATGGGTACATTTTGTTTTATATAGCTATATTGTGGCGGTGTACCAATAAATTCGTGGGCGAAATTTTCGTAACAGTTCTTGATCAGCGTTATCAGGTTTTTGAACCCACTTTCAGATTATTGGAGGTTAGCCATACCTTTCAAACAGCAAGTTAAGATATAACGAAACCTAAACCCGACGGGACATTCTCAATTATTCCTACGATGTTACAAAATGTCACCTAATTCAATTTTTTTAGAAGTTTTCCAGCATCCACATCACAAAAACTAAGCTTTCTGGTGTTATTGGAAAACGTATTTCGTATCGATTGATGGTATGAATACAATGTGAGAAAAAGAGAAAAAGCGTGAGATAACGTGGAGTTCACAAGCACAAGCTTCACGGCACACAGGTACAGTCTAATTTTACAAGAAATGGTAAATGGCATGTTCAGTGTCCGAATCGGCTTCATGTGTCACTTGGAGATTGTTTGGTTAACCGAACATCACGTCGCAATCCAGGCTCATAAATTCGAAGGGCGAAGCAAATGCTATAAACAACCTGGTCCATACACTTGCGCGGCTTCGGCCACGCTCGCAGAATATCATCCAGCGAATTTATTTCATTCCAGCGGTACTCGCCAATGAGAAGAAACCTTATTTAATTTGCAAAACAAATTGTGTCTGGCGAACTTATATCAACTGAATAGGTTAAGAAACCGCAAATGTGTTAGGTAATATACTTTCATTAAAAAACAAATTTTATTACGACTTTCGTGGGCGGTTTATGTAGATCAATTAAAAAGAAGCTATTGAATATGTTGAAAACTGCTGAGCTAACAAAGCCATGTAACCGAGAAAGAATATGAATTTAAGAAAATTTGCCTGCTAGATGAAAAGCGATGACGAAACTTGAACCATAAAACGTCGAGGCATCTTTTCGGAGCTCTGTAGTTGGTAGGAAAGTAGCTTTCTTAGGCTCATGATCGTTGGGCTGGGCTGCGATAATAACAGGCTGCAGTGTCTTAGAGAGCTCGGTGCGGGAAACTCCGCAAGCATGTCTCGAGTCACTATTTGTGGTGCATTTACTCAAGATAAACAACGCCGAGGGAAATCTCCTTTTACGGTTATGTTTCTGCATTATAAACTCGCATACACATGCGTAACGGTATTTTCCCAGCGACAAAGTGCGCCAGCATCAACGCACATTTAATTGATGTACCTCCAGCTCTTTGGCGCGCAAATAAACGAATGTCAGCAACTCAACAAAACCTTGAAACGTACGCATAACTAGAATAACTGACAAATAAGTTATGGAATGCATTTCCGACATTTACCATAACTTATCCGTTCAAGAAAGAAAATTCATCCTCATTTCTCATACGTACGAATTAATTAAAACGAGAATTCTACGATAACAATGCTCGCATTGCTCAGTAAACTTGTCAGAAAGTCACTTAAGATATCCAGCAAGCTTAAAACATCCACCCCAGTAGGAGCGGGAGCGGAAGGCTGGGGTGACAAGACAACTGCACCGAATTCCGGCAGATAGCGCCTCTGTCAACCGCCTCGCAGTCGCCATGCCGTCTATTTTCTTAGATGCCTCACTCCCGCTTCTCACGGTTTCAGATGAGACGGGTAGCGATTCTCTGTCGCATCGCAAGCGAAGCGGCAATGCATCATTCTAAATGTACTCGGAAAACGAGCTACTCCCAAACACTGACTTTTGCCATGTAATTTTATTGCTACTTTTATTTTCGCCACGCGCATCTGGTGCGCACTTAATCATCATCTTCGAAGAGTGCGAGCAAAACTCTGCCAGACATACATGACCGACTGCAAAATTCTCTTTCCATCGCCAATATTTGCGCCAACCACATCGTTTGAAGCATAGTCTTGCGTCTTTGCCGTCATGATAAAGCTTGGATGCTATTAATGTCTAAAAGAATCAACAAGATTTATTTGCAAATTAAAATACAAATATTGTTTAGGTAAAGACCACAATTTTCATATCATGTATACGGAAATTCCCTTCTTTTGTAGAACTGTTATTTGTTTTTCATACACTTTTATCGGGTTTAGACTTCTCATATAACTCATTTGCACGTCGGCTGCGGATTCGTTGTCGGCGTTGGCGTCGGCGACGGCGTCGGCGTTGATGGCGGGCGTCGTTTCTGTGGGTGACCCAGTTGAGAAACTCACATGTGAAACAACATTTTCTAGCGCCAATCACATCATTCTCTACCGTACTAAAAACTTGTGCGTGATCTACAGCGCGGTGTGGTCCTGCTTTTCATCATTTTCAGCCTGCCGGCGTGATACTGCAAATCTATCTCGATATTTTTTGTCGAAAAAATACGTCGAGCTCGTGTTTTAGGTCCTACTTTGACAATGTGACAACACCACTAGGGGTGGAGATTAAACCAGGCCTGAAACTTGCACCAATGCGCATCCAATTTGGTTCGAAATCCCCTGGCTTGTCGTACACCGTTATCCGAGGGTTGATGAACGAAATCTGTTCGTCTTGTTTACTTTTTACTCAATATACAGCTGGCCAACTGGCCGGTCGTAGTGAAGACAGTGCGGTTTTATTGGCGCCAGCTATAGCAGGGGTTTTGTGATTGCAATGAAATAGTAGACGTCGACTTCAGGAATGATGTACCTACGTTCCAGGGCGTTCGTTGTATATCGGCGGGATAGTAAGCCATGTGCATGATTGAGTTAAAAAAAACTTGAAATTCGAAACTATTTGAAAGCTTCAAACAAATTTCCGAAAGTGCTTTATTGAACGGTCGGATGTGCCGATCGTGAATGGGAACATTCATCAACGCTCAGCTCTGGTGGTCGCGAACGCGAAGCTCCGCGCAGAATCCGACGAAAGCAGTAGCTATTGTTTGGGTTTTACCCTCTGGCTTTGTCCACCCAGTGACAGAGTTTAATATTAATTATTATTTGCCTAATGGAGTTTCATTGAAATGGTAATTAATTATTGATGGATGGGTTGTGTGGGCGCATGTTGATTATAACGGACAAAACACGTACCTGGCCCGAAAAAAAAAGAATATATTTTTTTGTTCGCAGAGAAAATTTGACATGATGAGATCAAAAGCTAATTGGTACATTTAGAGTGTGATCTGGATAACGTCACAGTAGGTTTGGTGGTAGGTCCATATCGATTTCATTGTATACTGGGGAACAGCAATTTATTCATTTTCAATTAACCAAGCAGAATTGTATTTGGCTTCATGATTTTTCGTGGGTTCGCATAATAATTTTATGAACCTCATTTACGTAAACTAGGGCTTCGCGAACGCAATTTGTGTTGCGTTGAAGATGAGCGTAGGTAGCGGTTTGTGTATAGCGGATTAAAAGGTGCAGGCAGCAGTCACAAGAAAACCATGGAGCACCAAACCTGACCATTGCCTTCTCGAAAATTCTAATCACTTGAAAATGTATACGGATTCTGACGTTCCTTTGTTTCTCGTCGAGGTCAACAAAGATGGTAACCAAGGAAACGAAGGAAACCGGACTCGTATTGAATCAGCCGTCAAATCACGAAAAAACACCACAAAAATGCTAATAAAAACTAATTGGAAAAACCTACCGAACTAAGATTTGCAGGCATGATAAATATGTATAGGGTCAACATGTTTAGAAGTTTTGGTGAAGTTATGTTCAGAAATTTGAAATTTACAGGGGTTCAAAATTTTGAAAAAATTGAAAAATTTCGTAAAAATTGATTTATAAAACATTTACTGAACCGATCTTTTTCAAAAACGCAGGGGGTCTTAGTTGAGAACAAAGGTAGATACTCAGAAATTTTCATTCATATCGGTTCAGGCGTTTGGTCTGTAGAGCGCGCACAAACACACAAAAAAAAAAAAAAAAAAACATACACCAGTGACTTTTTTTGGGGTAAGTGAAATTGAAGATTTCGCTCCGCTCGCTTCGCTCGCTACGCTCATCAATTAATTCAATATAGTGTAAAATGTGAATATTGAAACAACATTTTATAACCCCAAAAAAACGAAGCAACCAAGCAACTTTTCACCCAATTTAGCTATTTTCGATAACAGCTAACAAAAACCAATGTACAGACCTGAATTTATAGTATAATTTATATATTCTATTAATTAATTTAATGAAAGATTTAAGTGTGCTGCCCAAGTTGATACAATTTTAAATAATGAATACGATTTCCATATTTTATTGCAAATTTATCATATTTTTTCCAAATATACAGTAGACAATATTAAGCTATCAATTGTTCAAATATTTATTTAAAACATCATTGCTCTACCTTAATAGTAATTAAACGTGCCAATTTATAATGCAAATCAGTTCAGCTTGACTAGCCGGAGCACCAACTGCTGACTGTTGTGTATCGATATTAATGATGTGAGTAAATGGACAGGGTGGTTAATAATGCAGAGGTCTCTAAGCGATTGGCTAATGGAGCAAGTCTGGATTTTAATCCCTTCGCTTGAATGCACTCGGAATTAACGGCTTGTCAGCTAAATAGGGCTCACGGTCACGTGGCTCTGAGAAAATTACACTGCTACAAGGAGTACACACTATATAGTGCGTACTATGGAGCAGAACTCATCTGCTACCTACGTTTTCCTTTGTTAATTCATCTCGGTTTAATGAAGAGATTACGAAGCGAAATTTATAAAGACCCCCTTTCATGTGGTAATACGGAAACCTTTGGGCCTAAGGGCAAAACTTAAAAAATGAAACTGGGTTAAATAGAAACAGTTGAATTTTGTTGAATTTAATTTGGTGTAGCTATTTGCCCGTGCATACATACGTGTAACCCAGTTAAAGTTATATTTCATAAGCAACTCAAGAGAAATATATTAGCCAGGTGTAGATTGCGCTACAGACTTTACAAATTTGAAACTCCGAAAATAACAAACGGATGAATAAGTCTAGCTTTTTGTTGGTATTGTGTACAAGTCTAACACACTAATACGTACAACAAAGTTCACGTACAAATTGAATACGATGGTTTTTGGATTTGTACTTCTCTAGACCCCCGAAAGGTGCAGATTACAAACACGCACATCCAAACTCTGCCTTGTTTTCATTTACTTAACGTTTAGAACTTTAGCAAAGCAGTAGTACACCAGGATGCAATAGAGTAAGTTTATGTTAGACACTTGTAGCCCCATTGTAACTGAAATCAAGAGAAGTTAGCGTTTCATTTGCGAGGCGTGCTGTTGTTTTTACACAGAAGAAGACAGATTGAGCGAAGTTACTGTAGTTGAACAAGCATATAGGTTGTACCTCCACCAGCACACAAACTTGTTACACCTGCTGTAACACGACTCCACCAATTGAGAAGAAAATTCAAGAAAGCGTTTTCTCAAGCCATCTTTTTTCCTCTTCGTAGAACAAAAGAAATGATGCAGCCAGGAAATAAAACGAAGTGAAACGACTCTGGGTCTGTGTGCCATAGAAGCGTCGTGAGATCCCATGAGGATCATAACGGTGCAACGTGGACCTGATCCCCTCCCCCCCCCCACCGCCGCCATCACCCTGGACCACAGCCGCTTTCCCCTTTAGCAGAAAACTTTCGAAGTCACTTCGCAAATAGTGTCTCTCGGAGCCATGTGCTCGCGCTAACCGATTAAACGTCAATCTCATCAAACGGCGTCGTCTCAAGTCATGAAAATTGGAACCGTTTAGACATAAATCTCATTTCCATGGAACAAAACTGATCAAAATTCCAATCGAGTATGACAAGTCTTGAATATTAATCTGCGTAAAGACAAGCATCTGTCCAATAGATGTGTCGCCTGTCAAGGATGTCAGCTCTCCGCCATGTATTTTAACGCGTAGCGAAGCTGTAACGCTGAAACTCGAAATAAAACTATGACCCGCAAAACGGGGAATCGATGTGGACCGTTGCGTCCGCGGAGGCCGCGGCAAGGGCTCATTCCGCCCCTGTGATCTTCTTAGCCCTCCGGAAAGCGTTGGAAGAACTCCAAAAAATGATTTACTTGCACAAAGGATTCAATTAAGAGAAATGAAAAGAGTGTTACATTTCCACGATCGGCACCAATTTATAGCTGCTTTCGGGTTTTCGGCAGTCGGAAAATGGTTCTTTCTCTACCGCGTGTGAAGTAAAAGCTGGGCCGTGACGAATCCATCCGTACATCCCGATCGCGTGATTGGCGATAAGTACGTCCAAATGGATTGCCTGCTCCAACGGCAACCTATAAGTGACGGTATGTAAGACACTATATTTTATGTCGCGTACTCGCCGTGCTTCAGTTGATTCAGTGCAGTGCTAATACCTCCAGGAGGAGCAAGTATTTCAATATTGTTCCCTAAAACCCAGGGCCGGGATCCACAAAGCTGGGTTGGGGTAAAACTGGGATAAAACAAGGGCATGTTTGTTATCACCAAGGTTACTACCTCTGAAATCTGCCAGCGCCGTCTGTGACTGGCTGTTCGTCATTTTGACCCGAGAGTTAAAAGATAACTCTGCTTTAGAAATCTTGGCCCAGAAGGTCAACATTATATTACAAGTAAAGAAAATTTTACCTAAACTACTTTCAGGGCAAGGTTCTCCCGGTCTCCTTAAATTGACGCTAAAAACTAGAAACTAATGTTAAACACTTTACCTTGCTCGCGGAATCATGCACACAAAATTTGATTGCTTTCATATTTCTAGATATTAAATAGTTTGTCCGTAGACAAACCGATGACAAACCGTAAACATTATCCGAAGAAGGGGCATTGAAGTAAAGATACAACTTTGTAAAAACTTCAGCGGTGATATAACAGTAACGCTTCCCCAATGTTGCAGGGAACGGGTCCGATTTGAAATTTAATTAGAGTTGACACCCGTCCAGGTCCCCGAAAATGAGCTAATCTCAAACGGAAATCGTCACACTTAGTTCGTGGTAGTGGCATAAATATAGGGAAAAATCGCATAACATTTAGTTGCTGTGGATGGGAAAGTTAAAAAAACTCGTTACAAATGGTGGCTGTGGGTGGGATATAAAGACACTCATTACAATTGGTGGCTGTGGGTGGGATATAAAGACACTCATTACAATTGGTGGCTGTGGGTGGGATATGAAGACACTCATTACAATTGGTGGCTGTGGGTGGGATATGAATACACTCGTTACAATTGGTGGCTGTGGGTGGGATATAAAGACACTCATTACAATTGGTGGCTGTGGGTGGGATATGAAGACACTCATTACAATTGGTGGCTGTGGGTGGGATATGAATACACTCATTACAATTGGTGGCTGTGGGTGGGATATAAAGACACTCATTACAATTGGTGGCTGTGGGTGGGATATAAAGACACTCATTACAATTGGTGGCTGTGGGTGGGATATAAAGACACTCATTACAATTGGTGGCTGTGGGTGGGATATGAATACACTCGTTACAATTGGTGGCTGTGGGTGGGATATGAATACACTCGTTACAATTGGTGGCTGTGGGTGGGATATGAATACACTCGTTACAATTGGTGGCTGTGGGTGGGATATGAATAAATTCATTACAATTGGTGGCTGTGGGTAGGATATGAATACACTCGTTACAATTGGTGGCTGTGGGTGGAATATGAATACACTCATTACAATTGGTGGCTGTGGGTGGGATATGAATACATTCATTACAATTGGTGGCTGTGGGTGGGATATGAATACACTCGTTACAATTGGTGGCTGTGGGTGGGATATGAATACACTCATTACAATTGGTGGCTGTGGGTGGGATATGAATACCATAATTACAATTGGTGGCTGTGGGTAGGATATGAATACACTCGTTACAATTGGTGGCTGTGGGTGGGATATAAATAAACTCATTACAATTGGTGGCTGTGGGTGGGATATAATTCAATCTAATCTCAGTTGCTGGACGAGTGGAATATTAAAAATCATTTCCATTTTAATTGGTGGCCGTGGTTAGGATCTATAAAATGTATATCTCTACGTTACAAATAGAGCACAAAATTGAGATCCTTTCCAATATGAAACAAAGAGGCCAAAACCATCAAATCTGGTGGGTGCAGTTAATGACTGAGACAATTCTTAAAACACGTTCGCCATCAATGGTCTACACTACCATTAACTTTTGTTTAATTTTTTTTTAGACCAGGCACCATTGCTTAAAAAGTGCTGGCCGTCTAGGCTCTTCTATGTTGGCTGACTTCCCGGCTTAATGAGCCTTCTAATTTGCACGCAATGTTACTTCCTCTCTTTCATATTATATTTGCAAACATTTTTATGTTTTACCCTCCTGCTCAACTATTAGTTACATGATTCAGGAAAAGCCAGACTCGTTCTTATAACGGTGTGCTAACGACCACTTTAGTACTATTTTTAAAATTTATTCTACCGATTATAGTGACAACCTATAATAAGGACGGCTCCTGGGATGACTTTTTTACGAGGATTCACATATTTACTGAGAAACTGAAAAATTGCCCATAACCCTTAATATAACGCCTCGGCCTCTTTTTATTACACACTCTCCTCATAATCACGATACTTTGATTTGACTTATAAAACGTACCCTGCGCCAACAGCCGAACGGAACCTTAATAACATGTTGTCCGACCAAGTATGTCAGTGTGGTAACCCGTTATTGATGCAATACATCTTCGCGTGGAAACCGCCTTGCCATGAGTTATACTACAGTCTGTCCGTTACCACTATTACGTTTTTCCCTTGACAAGCGCTTCGGGCTGGTACCACACACCCCCGCATACACGCAATTCGCAGCGGTACGCAACGCAACGCAACGCAACGCGGCGCGTGTAATAAGACGCCGTGAGCGCCGTGCAATGAGCGCCTGTTTCCATGACAACACTTGTTGCTTATTGCTTTTGAAAAGGTTACAACGTCAGTTTTCGTAGCGTCGTGACGAAATATAATTATTATGAAGTGATTATTATTGGTATTTGCTTTAGTGCGAAGGAAATGAACTCTTGATTAATTCAACTTGTGTGATGCGCGTGACAAGCTGCCGGCTTTTCGCGTTAGAACTTAATTCGTTGAAGAATCTCTATACGTCGTTCTGCAATTAATGCAAACGTCATCTAATGGAATGTTAATCATTTGTATCTGCACGAATTTGATTACAAATTGGTGAGGTAAGTACACTGTATACCAAAATAGAACACTATATAGAAATAGATAGTTCTCGGCCGTCTTTGACATAGCTGCTTTGTATAAAGTGAGGTATTCGAAGTGTCATCTTAATTGTCCTTCCTCTATGATCTCACTAATCAATTGAGATTCCATTACATCTATCAAGTATTCTGCAGTAGTTCGTTAACATTGACATTTATGTACCATTGCATCAATTGATCAGGGGCTTGTGCTAAATGCTTATATTATACGATTATTGTTTGTTTCGCTATCCACATATTCTCTGCGAAAAAACCTGCTCGAGGATTCTCAAAAAAACAAGGAGCTAAAGTATGTTTTTATTATATTTGCATGCATGTATCACCCCTTTATCTGATTATATTTGCATGTATTTATTATCCATTTCACATAATACTCGAGATTAAATTGATAGACACAATTACATTGCACGATGCCCTTTGTTAAAACGTTGATGTCAATGGAGTGTGCAGAGTGTGTCAATCAAACTTGTCAGATTTGAGTGTGCATGCACCGAGCAAGCAAAGCGCATATCATCAGTGTTCAGGGTCCAGTGTCCAGCGTCCCATCAGAGATTATGCCCACCTTGTGATTGAGGGCACGACCGTGCACTGCTTGAAGAGCGTCGGTTTAAACATCACGCTGTTTGCTTTGCTGTTTGGTTACAACTGTCATTTGATTGATTGTGGACGGAGATGTAGCATTACATCCACGTGGTTTAGTGTGTCTATATGTATACCTACACTGATTTATTTCGAATTGGACAATTTTGTGTTTTATAATTAGTGACCCACAATTTTTTTTACGAATTACTCGGAGACTGTTTAAAACATTTTAATTGAAGTTTCCAAATGACGCTGATGCTGAAAATACGGAGCGGTTCTTGTTTTGGCCAATGCTAATTAAAATTAATTATTCTTGTGTACCTATTTTAATTGAAGTCGGCCCAGTAAAACCCACGGCAGATAGATGAGGTGTAAGCAAAGCACATACCTGTGCTAGTAGACGCAGGAACTTCGCCGTCGTTTCTCATGAATTTGTTGGAAAAACAAGAAAAATGTAGATTCGATTAAAACGACTTGGATAACTTCTGGTGTGTAACTAAATTAAACTTGACATCGCTTCACGTCATTCTTACTTGAGCTCAAATCTCGTTACTTATAATTAGAGCACAGTTTCATCACGCTTCTACGATAATTGTCTTATTGCAGTTCGCTCAAAGCTACTGCCCGCAAGTGTCAATTGTGCTAATTCACTCACTTTTACCTTTCGTGAAATAAACAAACGATTTTCAAACACAATCTATGCGACTAACCGAAAGATAACTGAAAAAAGGCTTTTCAAAGAAAGACCCCAAATTGTATTTTTTTTCGTGTCCCAACAACATAAACTTATTTGAATGAGTATTCTCTCTACATACAATTGCTAATTGCCGAGCAAGTACCGGAGAATTGTCCTAAAAAAAAACACGCAAGTAACCACTCGAAAGAAAAGCGACGCTGATTGAACTGGCGCAACGTGGCGCGCACCGAGAATCCTTCCGAGGCGTCGCGACGGCCGTCGGTCTGCGTCCGCTGCACGCGAGTTGACGTCGAGGACTGAGCGACGCCACGCCGCGCGGAGCGTCGCGACGCCCTCGCACCGACGCCGGCCGCACGACGCCGGACGCCACTGGCTACTATCCACTCGTGTTAGCACTCGGTGCCCGCCTGCCGAACCCTCCGCCACACTCGACACACTCCATGAAATGTTTGCCAAGTCGCGGCGATCCCCTGGGATTACAGGAACATTGTGGGAACAGGTGAAGCTTGCCAATATCCATTCAATATGTGAGCCTAGCTAATATCATATGCGCAGTCGGGATTTTTTTTACGAGTAGGGTTAGCTATGGCATTTGGAGCCCTCGAGAACTTTGTGTTTGTATTCTAACCAGACCGAAAGTTTAACAATGTGCGCACTCTGCAGCTTCTTCTAATACTTGCGGCGGGCTTGTTAATACTTCATACTCTATCTTCGCGGATGCTGTACTCCAAAGCTTCTCGTTTTTTTGTTTTTTAATTGACAATCTAGGTATACCGTATATAAATTTACAAAGACAAATTGCTATATTATGAGCCTCATACGACAAGTTTTAATTGTCGCTTACGGTACCATAGCATAAAACTCATAAAAGTATACGTTTTTTTACGTTGTGTTTTTTAAAATTTCCGTGGGTAATTGTTTGTTTTTGGGCATCTCTTTGCCTGTACACCTGCAGCGCCAAACCGTGAGACCCGTGCACTGCGACACGCTGCATTAGGAAATCAATCGTATCCGCTGCTAGCCAGATCTCCCCCGCCAGTTGCCGAATCCGCACCTGTCCTACCGCACAGATATTTTTCACCAGATCTTTACTTCAGCACAAATTTACTCCCATTACAAACGATCGTGCTATTTAGAATGCATTACATACCATTATTTATAGTTTTATGGATTTTACAATTTAACCGTCGGGCAAACCGCATCAAAAAGCTGCATCATAAAAGGACCACATCAAAATAATGTATTTCTGGACTCTCAATGGACCAATGATTTTATGGCTGGCTAAAGATAGAATACAGATATGTAGCCTTCATGAAACTGATATATCTGCGATAGTAAGTGGCGATACTTTTACACACCACGTTTCAAATTGGGTCGATCTCGAATTGGGCGCATCCACAGATAATTTCGTTTGCGCAAGATATTTTATAGAAGCAAACGACTGCAAGAGATAATATTTCCCACAATACAAAACGACATTACACACCAAAACACAATGCAATTCTGTATCAAGAAGTTCCATAAATCATTTCAAAATCATGCCACGTCACACATTTTATGCGAACTAAAATAGCATGTTGTTTTGAAAATCTCCATCAAAATTTAAAACCAACAAAAGACATGAATATAATCGTCAAGTGAGATGGCAATGCAGGGGGAGAGTTGCACAAAGGGCTGCTGGTAAGAAGACGACGACGACGACGACGACGACGACGACGACGACGACGACGGCGGCGGCGGCGGCGGCGGCGAATCCATCCCGTCCGCGCCCTGTTAAGGAGCTCTAAAAGGGCTCCATCAATCTTTCATCCCCGAGTCGACGCTGGGACAAGCACCACGGTTTTGTGCGAAGCGTTGTACCGTCAAAATTAAATTCATTCTCATATTGACAATCTCTCTCGCAAGTCTCGGTACTGTGCCTCTATTGTCGTGATGAAGATTTACGTTTGCGTTATAGTTTCATTTCGGCGGTGACAAATAGTGGCAGCGTGCGTTAATGTATTCGGCATTGTGCGTGCGTGTCACGACTGTCATTGATGGCGAAACCAAACGTGACATTGGAATTCGAGACGTTATTTTCAGTCTCGACATTATTGTCCTTGTGTAGGTTTATGGACTTCTGATCTTTCTTAACTTTCCGAACTCTAGCCTTTTAATTGGACACTGAAAGGCAGGGCACTATTTATCTAAGTATACACTCTACAGTACCTAATAACCTATTGGACTGAAATAAAACAATAAATATGTAACTAGCTCGGAGGGCGAACTTCTTACAAAAGATGTGCTACCAAATAAGCCACACTTTTTCTACAGTTTACCTTTCTATCGAGAATTTTAACACAATTAGTAATGATCGAAAAAAGATCGAAAGCCTTAAAAAAAACACAGACAGACACACAACTAGAAATGGTGAAATGCCAGGAAATGCGACGACCTGTTAAATACGGCGCAAACAAAGCAATCTGTCTCGACTAACTGAAAATGCCTTCTTGTGGCCATCTCCCTACACACATTTACTGCACACAATAAATAAACGATAAATCTGGAAATATCCGGGGCGTGTTTTGTGTCTGTGAACCCTGCTGGGACTCGTAAAAGAAGCAATTCCTTAAATAATGCAAACCAGTGAATAACGCAATCCGAAGTAAGATTTGAGTCATAGCTTGTTTCCCCCATTCGTAAATTTACTTCGCTTATTTGTTTTGTTTTATATAGTTGGTCCTAACGTAGCTTGAGGTGTGTGGTTTATTATGTTTTAGCTGATATAAAGTTGTAACAGAAGCGTACAAATCACAAGTATAGTCCACCCTCCAAACTAAGCGGCCATGCAGGAACTTTCACCACGATCTTGCAAGAGCTTCTTACCAAAGCTTTTAAAATCGAATACGAAATCGACACGACTAAAGGTCTGGCAAGATCTTATAAGAACTTGCGAAATCAATTAGAGAATTTTCAGCAGGCGTGTTTCCCAAATTCAAGCATTTCTAAATTACCTGAATATCGTGATATTTTTCTAAGAGAACACTTTGATTGCATTAAGGTTAGATTTAATAAAAAGCTAACGCTTAACTGCGTTTTGAACTTTTCTAGAGCATGACTTATAACGGCAGTATCTTTGAAAATGTAATCGATATTAACAAAGTCGGCCGAGTTCTTTGTGTAGACTCGGAATCCCACGATTCTTCAACCTCAAGCCATCAACCATGTTATGTATGCCAGGGAAGAAAAATTTCGGAAAACATTTCTGATTCCGCTGCTCATTATGCAAATTCGGGGTGGGGATTTCTTCCCGTAAAGTGCGTATTGCTCCTGCGAGAGTTAAACCAAAATAAGAACATTCCCAAAGTGCAAATATGTAAATTGAGAAAAGTTTCTTTGCGAGTTTCCAATTCTTAGATTGCGATAGTTAGTTCCTCACAGGTCACATAGATCGTAGCACTCTCGCTGGACGTTGGAAGCTGGATGCTGACTTCTGTACCGACGCATTAACCTTTCCGACGACGCCATGTTGCCGACTGCCATGTAGTTCCTGCCAACGACGCCAAGTAGCGTCGCGGCGCTTCTAAACGGTCCTAGGCGTCGTTACATGAAATTGAGATAGGTGGCTCTACAATACCACGACGTTTTCGTAAATTTTCTCCGAGAACAAAATCCTTCCATTTGCATAACTTGTCACTCCTAATTTCGTATTTCCTATCTGAAATAATTGTAACAATTTGTGAAACTCAATGCAGGCTTCACGTAAGGATTTCGATATCAACTTTTGTGACTGAGTTTTGTGAACACGGTTGAGCAGTGAGCGCCACGAATTTTGTCATTCATTATCTAATCCATATACCTATGTTTTTTACTTGCTAACTGACTAATAATACTGGTTACTACTGGTTAATTTTTGGGATTAAAACATTTTTCATCAACGCCCGAGGAACAAAAGTTTCATCATAGAAAACGATACATTCAACGATGCCACGATCTTTTCAAGGGTTTTAAGACATTCTCAAAGAAAAATGCCGAATTGTTTTTTAAACTGGTAGAAATGTTCAAATAGTGATGAAGGGATGTGAAACCGATTTCTCCATCATCCTTAATCCAGGTAATCTCCGGCAGTCTCCTACCCCTTCACAGGTCACAGGGTCAGCGCCGCCTTCTTTGTCTATCTTGCCGACATGTTCGATCTTTAAGATGAAGTATCGCTGGCTAATCCTGTTTGGAACCACGTTCAGAAGTTCGGGAAGCAGACAGGATCCAGGGCGAGGCTCACCGTCTTCACAATATAGGTATATATATCTACGAGAGCGTGATTGCGATGGCAAGGAGCGTTCTGGTTCTGTCAGGAGTTATATGCGTAGGAGTGCGAGACGCAGGATTCCGAACCGAAGACGGCGAGCGGTGAGGAACGCCTGTATATTTCCACTGAAATTAGCATAAAATTAAGCGAAACTGTAGGCAAGAAAAATGTTCAAGAAGCGAGAGGTTAAACGTTCACATTCACACTTGTAAATAATGTCAGGAGTAATGTGACTTTATGACATACAACATAACACTCGACGATTTCCTGTTATGTGCTACAACAAAACGGGTTGGCTTATCTTGTATGGGACTGGCATCGCTTCCGTTTCGTGCACTGTGTCGCAGCATCTGTATGGGGTGTTCAAAGGACCACTGCATTGCAACGAACAAAATTTATTTTTTGTATTAGAAAAATGGATTTCCATTGAGACCATTCGCAATACGTAGATACAAATCTAGCAGCCGAGTGAAGTGTCTTGAAATGGGACCAGCAGCCCAGGGCCCCAGCGGCTCAGGACGGCTGCATGTGGTCGATAAAGTGCGCTATAAAATCTTTGTCCAGCATCAGATCAAACCAATTTTTATGAAATGGGAACATGCGATAAATGGCAAGTATCGAGGAAACTTAACCAGCCGTTTGGATAAATGAAAAAGTCGAAAAAGATAGCTTGTAAGGGTTGGCATCACGAGGAGTGTCATTGTCCCTTCGCCTTCACACTGGTTCACTCTGGCCGTCAAAAGTGCATAAAATAATCATAAAGAGTCGGCTATTATTAATGCACTGTCATGGCGGATAATGTTGTTTTAGCCATAAAGAGTTCGCGCGCAAGTGCACTTATAAATTATTATCCCTGTCTTGGCGTGAAGAAAAAATATCCTTCAGCTGAAAACAAGTGATCAAATAACGTGCAAATATATATACCTTCTTTGAGAACTTTTTTTCAGCTGAAAGATTATCCGCAATTAAATCAGATGACGTTTTTGGGTTTCGGTATGTGTTGTGTTAATTCTGACGGATTGTGCAGGTGCACAGGACAGTAAAATACAATTCCACTCACAAATGCATGAATTACCCAGCCTTTATTCCATCCAGCAAACATCTTACAATTATAAATGAGCCTCAGAGAACTACTCAACATTACCATCATTTATTTAAACAACTCCTCATGCTGTTTGTCAAGTTAAAATTTGCCGAGGTTTAGAGGAACCATGATGGTTGCTATGATACGCGAATGCTGGATGCTGGATGCAGGAGAGTGGAGCGAGGATCAATATGGGAAGTAGGACAATGAACGTGACGGGGGGTTCAATGGGGTGGGGTGGCCTCCTTTCCAGGCTGTCGACGTCGCCGACCCAAGCGAGTGCAGACTAATTATTTCATTCAGGTTCAACGGTCATTATCTGGGCCAGCCTTGCATTATAATAATAACACCGCTAGAGTTTATAGCTCGCAAAGACATTTGAGTAGTCTTGGTCATAAGATGATACTTCGCTCTGAGCTTTAAGTTACTTAAAATTCTCTTATAAGTACCTTTTTTACGGTAAATTCATCTTTGAGGTTAGAGTATAGCAAAGTATGCAGATTTTATTTCCGCTTCTGGTCGCAGAGGGATGTAAAAACATGAAATATTAACAATTGGAAACAAAATACTCAGGTTTTTTTAATCCGTTTTCCTTCTCTCGTGTGACTTGGTATAAAAACGGCAGTGAGCACTCCCTTTTCGTAAAAGCGCTCCAGGATGTCTGCTTTCGTCGAAACGTAAAATTCAAAAAATTTTATTTTAAATCTTAAGCTTATTTACCTTTATCCATGGATCAACCAGTTAATGTAAACTGGATCAGGCCTGTCATTTTTATCACACAAATGATAATATAAAACACCATTTTGTATATATCTCGGTAAAAGACAAGCTAATATTTGTTGATCAATCCAGGGCGAAGTTGCACATAGATTTACGTTCAATTTGTGGCTATTGACACTGCAGAAATAGAAGTGTGTCAGGAGCGTCGGTGCGCTCCGAGATGCCCGACCCCTGCGGCGAGAACGTCTTCACAGCAAGGAAAAGTAGAGGCATAGAAGCTGCAAAAAGGGCGCGGGTTTTTCGTCGTCGATCTTTGAAGAGTTTCTGGTGAGCACGTCCGTTTATTTGTGTGGGTAAGTGGTCCCACTCACGGCATGACTGACGACGCGCTGCACCTTCCCCATCCCCGGTGAGCGGCGACATGAAAATAAGCACAGCGGTGCTATAAGCACAAGCACAGCTTTCATGGGTCGCTGGGGCCAGCTCGCGACTGAGAGGACTTTTTTCAAATTAGGTATAGCAATCGACAGTCTCTTGAAGGCATTTTTTTTTTTTTTTGTGAAATGAAAATGATGACCTCATTTGCTTCGTCTTTTCTATATACATTGATATGTTCATGTTTTAATAGTCCATATACTTACCAACATCACCACTGCTCTTCAAATTGAAAATTCGTATTCACGCTATTTATTCGCATAACGCCTCTTCCTTGCTTTGTAAATCATTAGTTGAAATCCACGCAGCCATTTTACCTTCCTCATAGATGAACGAACTCGGTTTGTTTAAGTAGAAAAATAATAAGCAGAGATTGTTTCCTTTTCAAATTTTTTGGTGGCTCGGTCACAATGTTTTCCGCAAAATTGAATTTTGTATCAGACTCCCAAAAGGAGTAAGAAAACTGTTGAATTCGAAATATCGATTTCAATAATTTTGTAAAAGTACAATTTACTATAGGTTTACGGTATACCCACTAAAGGAAAACAAAAAGACAAGTTGGCTTGATTGCCTGGATACCTGTGATATTTAATCGGTGGAGTTATAATATTAAGTACAATAGTTTCAAAATTTAGTTCTTAAAACAGGAGTGCACCTAATTATTTGCAGGAACTTCTCCAACTGCGGTTAAAGCATTTCCTTCAGAAGGCAATGCTTTGCAAGGGCGCAGGAATATTCATAATATTTATTTCGATCACATTTTCATTCAAGCGATTCCCATTTTTTCAAACCGTAGTCCCAAGAGATACAGTCAGAAGAAACTTTTCCAACGAAAACTCAACTCCGAGGTGAAATGGTGTACGTTTGCTGCAGAAAAGCCGCACTTTAAAGTTGTAGTCCTCGCTGGCATCAATACATTAATGCACATTTGTCCTGGGAGCAGTGAATGTAAGGAAGCGATTCTAGCTGCCTCGCAAGAAGAATATAAATAATTGAACGGCGGTTAGAAACAAGCACAGACCAGCCAATGCTCACAGCTAAATCCTAAACATTGTTTTCCTTTGGGATCATAAGAAGCGGAACCATTATAATTGTGAGTTGCTGTTGAAAGCGATCCTTTTTATCACGAAGGCGCTGTCGACAAAGGAACACGTAAATGATTGAGCGGAAAATCCACCACAATAAAATTTTATCTTCGTTGTATTAACGGGCTGGGCTTAAAAAAAGTCTTAAATCTTTTCTTTAGCACCATCCATTTTGATTTATAGCCCAAGATTTCAATTCTAGCGTGGCCTGAAAAGCCCAGGAGACCAATCAGACGAAGTAGAATTGATAATTCAATTCGTAGATATAAAGTTGCATGCATGAACACGGATAAAGAATTCAAACTCGACAATAAGTAGACAATCATTAAAATGTCAGCGAGTCAGTTTTCACGGGACTCAATTGCGAGACCCACACAATACTTAATCAACTGGCATCAAGACAGCGAGACATTCTAAATGATCGTTCAACAGTGTGGAATTCAACGAATTTTAGGCCATCAAACGTTTTGCATTTTGCGCCATTGCTTCGTTGAATGTCAGCCCCGCGTAAAGCGTTTCAGTTAGTAAATATTGAACGTTTACTCCTCGCTAACTCCTGCGTTTCACCTTGGCTTACCAATGACCACAATATCTCCTTTGTAATATCTGAAGGCTCACTGCGTGCTGAAGTGTTGATTTACTTTCACTACTCATTATTTCCGAAAGTGGTGACTATAGAACGTGATAAAAGAAAAGCTGCAATTAGAAATGAGCACATAATTTTAGTCAAGTGCATAAAGTTACAAAAGGTAATATAGTATTACAAAATTAACTACGCACCTGTTTAATAATTACCAGCTCACAGCACCTATCTTTAGTAACCATCGATACAATTTACCTTAAATGGACTCCTTATCGAGATTCAAAGCGTCACACACTCTAATCATCAGATCTTTACGTTAACGACCAATTAACCGTGCGAACGACGAACGTTTCCTCGTGATCCTACTAATTGCCGGCCGCTCTCCCATATACGCGCGGGCTGTCCGCACGCGGCCCACAGGTTGCTGATCCCCGGTATCGACCGTTTCTGTATTGTCATGGCAACCGGAGCCGCTGATCGCTGAACACAGATGCAAGATCACCGATGCTAGCACACCGGCTGCGTCGGCGTCGGCGTTTCGATGCCTCAGTCGCTAATGCCCCCCGTCTTCTTTGCCTTGGGCGCGATAAATATTTCTTACGTCTGTATTGCTCAACTATTGACTCGAATCATTTAATTAGACGTTTGTTTGAGTTAAGCAAATATCTTTGAACGTTCCTTAAGTCGACTTGCTGATGTGTTTGTGAATTGGGTCGTAGTTCCGATTGTATTTGGTTTGATTTCATTTGTTTATGGTCAAAATTTCAAATTCAAACGTACAAACTCGGCTAGAATACAGAGCCATGAATGTGAATGCATAATTTGGTCCATATTTTCTTGTAGTATAGCGGGTAAAAATATACAGATTTGACACAGATTTTTATGGCGTGATTATTTGTGTATCTTTTACAAGAGATTTTACTGGAATACAGCACAAGTAAAACTCTTTGAAATGTAAAGTCCAGTAGAGAATTTGACGTCTGATAATAACTTGTTTCTGATCAAGTAAATTGTTATATTAGTATGTATGAAAAATGTATACATCAAATAGTTATTATTAAAGTTAATTATTTCTGTGATCATTTCTAATGTGTATTAATCAGGGCTTGAAAATGAAAGTGCAAGTACTGCACACCACACACCATACAGAGATGCATAAATGCATGAATGGTTGATGCACTTCGCTGACTGCAGGGCAGTACGCTACCAATCAGGCAGTCCGGACTAAGAGCATTACATTGTCACACTCGACCGTAGGCACGTCCCGTTCCAAAATGCGCTACTTCCACGATACAAACAAATAAATTCCCGTCCCATACAGGAGCCTATAAACGTCAGAGCAAACGTTGGACCCCTGGATATTTATTTTCGATCATAAACTTTTAAACAAGAGAAACACCATGAATATTGTTTACTACCTTCAAAATAACAGTCTCGCAGTCTCCGAAGTTGTGTGAAGCTCGGGAATATGGAAATAAAATTGATTCTATCGCAGATAAAATGTTGATTAGATCCATTTCTATGAGCAGGTGTTTTTTTTAGGATTGCCAACACTTATTCAAGGACGTATTATGGTCGATGTTGTATTTTTTGAGTTTGTTTCTAATTTAACAAGACGGCTAGAGCCAATATGAGGCTTAATCTCTTTAAAACGACTAGTTTACTTTGGCTGATTGGCTATCACCGCGCTGGTGCCTTGTTCAGAGCAAGAAAATGCAACACCAATCATATATGATTGTAAAAGGGTCCCTTGGAGCGATTTGTACTTATAAAGTGGCAGGATCTCAAAATGTACGACCAAAGCATATCATTCCTCTCTTGTCACACAACGTTGTACTTTCCGGTGTCGAAATACAACCATACACGCCTCTAATCGATTCCCATTCCTATGAACGAGAATGATTCCCCATGGCAGACATTGGCAAGGTGTTTTGTCTAGCACGTATGCCCGCTCATCGCATCGGCAAAGGCAATTGCGGCGTCCGCGTCCGCAGGCTGCGACGGCCTGGGAGCGTGAGTGTGGGCGCTCTTTCGCGCCGCCGCCGTCGGGCGCCGCTGTAGCGCCACCGCCGTCGCGACGCCGACGCCGACGCCGCGCCGCGTGCACTAGATGGGAGGTGTGTCCGGGTAGGCGAGCATTAGTTCACGGGAGTCGGGGCCGCAGCGGCCGCGCTTCATCGTAGCAGCCCCGGAAAACCACAGGCGAGTCGCCGGCCTATCGCTCCACCACCGCTCTTAAAACGTAAACGCTTCTGTTTTATTCGATTCGGTTTACAAGGCGGCTAATTTTTGCGTGACAAATTATTGTTGTGTATAGTACATGTTATGTATTCGTTTCTCGTTTTAGAAAAAAATACATAAGACTAGTTTTTATCGGTACGTTCGTAGCTAATATTCGCAAAGAAATTTGTAATTTTTATCATCGCAAAAATCGTATTTACATAGCAGTTTCATGATCCATCTGTCGTCAACGTCATGCATTACCAAGTGTTATAAAAATCGTGTGCTAAAAAATTACGGGTAAATTTTCGATTCGAAAATTAATGGCTATCGATATATAGTATAAAATTAGAGTCCGAAGTGTCCATTTATATATATATAGAGAGTATATATTATAACGTAATTTATCTAGCAAATAAATAAATAATATCTTAATGTTCACGGGCCTAAAATCCTAGCGATATCAAAGTGTGTATTGCTCTTTGCGGCACTGCGCTGTGCATTTCAAGTGATATTCAACTGAGAAGTGAGTTAATGTTATTTAAACATATTATTTTGCATGCTAAATACATGCTATGCTCACAAACTATCATACAAATATAATGTGTTGCACGGAAAATAATTTGTATGAGAAATCGTCAGATGTTGTTTCCATAAAACACAGCAAAACAGATAGCTGTAATGCATAATGCATTTACTCGTGGGATTCTGCGAGTGCATTCTGCATTTTGAAGCTGTGGTCAATTCGCAACGCTCGTTTAAGTATTTAAATGGATGCGTAATTGATAAGTGCTAACATCCTTTTAATTGCATGCAAAAGATAAAATAAATCCTTGCACTAGAAATTGCTGCAGAGGTGTGATTACCGTTGTGATTTACTACAACCTTATAACAGGATCAAATAAAATCTTCCTGCATTGCTGATGCATCAGCCCCATATTATGCATTGCTCCGCATCTGCAGTGAAAACTAATTATTACTGCAACCCAGAAAATAGATTAGAGTTTGGCCAACCACAGCGAGTCCTAAACAATAACGGGAAATCACCAATTCAAGAATACCTGGAGAAGCAGCAACGCAATTACAAGCCAAACGCTTTTGTTCTCATAAAATAAGCTGCAGCTTATTTAATGTTATACATTTCTTGTTCACCAATATAAAATAAACCCACGTAATCTTTGACTATTTAGCTCATTTTCTCTCAATTCTACATTGAAATCGTTCCTTAAAAGATAATCTTCTCCTTTGGCTACAATACTACGGTTAATTTTTGCACCACTTTAAAGCATATCATATTCGTTGCTGAACAAATTACCATGTAACCTCCCTATAAATCAACAAGCCGTTGAATATAAAACAACCTTATGTGAGCCGAGCAGGTAACAACAAAATGCTTGGTTAGTCTGACAACAAGCAGTTGATGTGCGCTCGTGTATCGTTAGCCGCCCGCACTTGACGACTGTGCAAGGCCTGGTACCGCGACCCGACGTCGACGTCGGCGTCGGCGTCTGCTAAACGAAATGCCTCTGATAGTGTCTCTCACCGGGACCATCCAACGGGCTCACCGAGGGCGCAGTGGCGGTACTAGGGCTGTGCTCCCCGAGGAGGAGGACAACAAATTAGGCTCACTTGTGCTGCTTGTCAGCCCGAAAAGAGTTGAACTACAACGGTTTGGATAAAATGCTCCTCGTCACAGGCATCAGTAAAAACAAATGTTTTTGAAAAATTATTGGAGATTCAGGTCCTTTTTAGGACCGGAATTCATTTCCAAAAAGAGCACAAACCGAAAAAACCACAAAAAACGTCATACCATTGCTTGAAACCTACGCACTACCATTGAAGAATAATTAATAAACAACCTCCTAACACAAAATGTTAGAATTTTCAATTCATATCTCATTCATTCAACTCAAATTAAAGAAAAACAAGTTATTATACAAATAGCGAACAGTGATAATTTAATACTTTCCTGCACTCAAGCAAGGTAAAAAATCGAATTCCTCATTATTGAGGAGATTTTAAATTTACAAGTACTACAAGATAGCATGCTGTTACAGGTTCAGATTTCAGGCTGTGTGATTGTGATCCTCTCTCTTGCTTATCGCCCGCCACTGGTGATGCAGTATCGTGAAAATCCAAGCAATGTCACGCCTTCATTAAACCGTTGACGGAACACCTTTCGGCCCCACAGAAGCGGCGCGAGATTAACTCGCACTCGCACCGCAGTGCAGCGCTCGTAAACACTATCGCATCCCGAGGGCGTTACAATAATGTGTGATCAACGGTATCTGTAATTGGCTAATTGTTTAGCTAGATTATCATGAATTGCTTGTTTTGACGTTTACACGCGGGCAGATAAATTTGCGGAACAATATGAGTTCCAAATGCTAATGCGAGTGGCAATTCTAATGATATGTTTGGCTATGCAAGATTACTTTTAAAAATCGAGAAATCATTGCTGTTTTCCCTTTAGCAGAAACAAGCACAGGTTTTTGAGATTAATACAAGTCTTAACCATGACTCAAACAAACTTCAGAACATAATGTACAAGTAATTAACGTTAATAACAAAATGTGACTCCTAGATGCAACTCGCAGAGCAAACATGGCTCCTCCACATACGTCGACATATGTCTTATAATTGTTACTGAAAAAAGTGGATTATCGTTCAAATGAAAAATATTTTAAAGAATTGAATCAACTTGTCATGACTTCAACTTGAAACTAGAGCCCCTGAACGCAGCCAGCAGAGCAAGCATGGCTCCTCCACATACGTCAACATATGTCTTATATTTGTTACTGAAAAAAGTGGATAATCATTTAAATGAAACGTAATTTAAAAAATTGAATCAACTTGTCATGACTTCAACTTGAAACTAGAGCTCCTGAACGCAGCCCGCAGAGCAAACTTGTTCCTTCCTTTCAACGACAGTGGTCATTAAATCAAATGACGTGCAAAGAGTGGGTTTATTATGTGACATGAGTTTAGCAGTTAGCGATCTCGTTTATTCTAGGTTATCGACACAGCTTCTTAGATGGTTTCAATCCAGAGCCCCTGAACGCAGCCCGCATAGCACACTTGGTCCTTATTTTCAACGACATCGGTCATCAAATCATATGACGTGCAGAGAGTGGGTTTATTATGTGATATTCGTTCACCAGTTAGCGATCTCGTTCATTCTAGGCTATCAACACAGCTTGTTGGATGGTTTCAATCCAGAGCCCCTGAACGCAGCCCGCAGAGCAAACTTGGTCCTTCCATCCAACGTCAGTGGCAATCAAATCGAAGAAAGCTCGGGAGGAAATATGTTATGTCGTGTCATGTGTACAAGATTAAGTTATAATTATTGCATTCTAAGTTACCGACACAGCTTGTTAGATGGTTTCAAGTCCGAGCCCCTGAACGCAGCCCGCAGATCAAACCTGGCTCCTCCACCGAGGGTCGAACATCAGTGGATCGAAGGCTTTCGCACATTTAGAGGAGAGAGTGGATTTTATTTCTGTCTGAATGTGGTTGGAAAAGCGTTATAACGTTCTTGAACCAGAGTTCCTGGCAGCGGCCGGCAAACAGACGAAATATACAATTTTGCTGGGGGTGGGAATTGGATAAAGCACATTTTAATTCACCAAGAACTTTTCTCATTGATCTGGCGTTATCATGGATAGTGATTTAATAGTGCGTTCTGGACTTTAAGTCCCTGAACGCAGCCCTCAGAGCAAACTTGGCTCCTCCACTGTTAACAGAATTACAATCAGTGGAAATAAAAGCAGAACTTTTCAAGACACATAAAAAAACCGGTTCAAATCAGAGAAGACGGGGTTTTCCAGGCTTTCACATAAAATATTTTCTCCCAGTACGCAACCAAAAGATCAAGGGTTCGTTGGTAATTCCATGACTGACATGCGAATGGAAATTAGCAAGCTTATTAGCAATTAGCTTAATAACAATTCCTAGACTACACGTTACTAACAACTGAAAACTCGTCTTCTCTGGCTAGGACGGTCTGTAGAAGATATGCCATCAATGTGAAGTCATCTTAAAAACTTTCTAGTTTTAAAATCAGGGTCCCTAAGCTGAGTCTGCGTGGTCCATATCGTCCTAGTTTGACTTTGACGCTGTTATATTAATTCTCCGCATAATTTAAAAAATTAAGCTTTTTTTTATCGCTTGATAACTAATTATGTGTCAACTTTCATAATGTACCAAACTTAAGTTTTGAAATCAGGTCATTTCTTTTACCTTTTAGTATGTTTCCCTGCATCTTTTTGCGATTCAAACATAGATATTATATAATGTCCCTTAATAAGCACACGGAAATTGTTGAGACTTCAGAGTTTTATTGAACCAATTATTCACTCATAATATTCCCATCAATGCCGACTTCAGAAAATGAAACGAGTAGGATTGCGTTGCGTTGACAATCAGTGATAACAACGACATTTAAAACACTCAATCTACGAAATAAGGGAAAAATTTTTATGTTCTTCAGTTTTGACATTTAATAAAATCCAATAATTGATGGCGTTTTGTGAGCGACGATTACAAGAATAGACAGCACTTGGAAACAGTGGGATTTAGTTTTATGCGTCGAGGGCGCAGAGCCCGATAATTGAACGGCAAATAATAGTTTGACAATAAATCAATAGAGACAATACCACGGGTGACGACCTCGATAATTGGCCAACCAGTCATAGGAATAAGTTGGCATTTGTCACAAAACATCACCAAGATAAATATTTTGAGCTCAGCAATCACGATCAAACTGTGGTATTTTCACTTTGAAAAGAAGCAGACGCATAAAACGCCTTTTTAGAAAACCTTAAACCGAACGACAGTCACCGCAATTCAAAAGAGCTTTTTCTGAAATTAAAGTTACATCTTCACAGAATTGAAAAAATGAGATAACCTATAAAAAAAAAAAATACCGGTTTCCGTTCCCGAGGATCAAGCTTAGAAATAAATCTCTTTTGGGAGGAGACTGTCGGATAAAGTGTTAACTGGCAGTCGCCTCCACACCGCTCCCGGGTTCGTGGGAGTCTTCGCCCCCGGGTCTGAGTTAACATCGAGGGAGGCAATAAAACTTGTCGCGTTAGGCCGGTTAGGTGTGTCAGGGTGCGTAGGTTCACCCTGTGCCAACTATAATCAAACGGTCCAGTGCCCACGAGATTTTTAACACGATTTGATCCGTGGAGATTATGTGTGATGCGAGGGTTAAGCATCACGGAAAGTTTCATTGACTAATATATTACAAAAATGCCGACAGAAAATGTTTGAATAGGAATTATATACCCGGCGTGTTACGGCTTTGATTCAGTCAACACCTTTATAGTAACAGATAATGTATTACAGCATAAACCCCTTGCTCAATGTTTACTAGATAAATCTATGACATATTATTACATGATTTCACCGAACATCGTATACCTAGCAGGCCAGATATTTTTGAAAAGAAATTCGAACCTTCCACAGAGATAATAGAGCTTGAATTCAATTCCCCGCCATCAGTAAAAACACATTGAATCTTCTCCATTCTAAAATCCGCATAATATTTGCTATCACGCATGAAACTCCGACAGCCGGAGTAGATTCACTCGAGAGTGATATCAATTATTAGCAGCCCCGCCAGCCAGGGTGGGACGTCATGTGCCACTTGGATGCAATTTGCAACCGATTAATTTCCACGTGTATCCATCCCAGGGCAGCTCGCTTCGCGGGGAACTAGATTATGGCGAGGAGGGGGATTGTGGGTCGGGGTTGGGAGGTTCGGGGGGTTGGGGGGTGGCTGGCGAGGCTACGCGATGGATGCCAGCTTCAAATTCACCCGCCTACCAACCGGATCGACGGAATAACTGCCTCCCTGGGGGGTGATGGGATGAACACCGGCCCGATTATTTTTATTTAGTGTCGAGTAGGTTGCAGCTTGTTATAATGCATACGCCGGAAGGTCCGACTATGGTTGAATGGCTTTGTGCACATTTTTGCAAACTTGTGTAGTGGTTCCGGTCGATTGGATTCTCCGGTATATTAAAAGGGGTTTATGAAGATTTCCATGCCGGGCTACGCTTGGAATGATAAGCGTTGGTGGCTGTTGCTTGTGTGTTTAAGAATTTTCAGAAGATTTCAAATATGCAAAAAATTGTCTTTTGCAGTTTCTTGTCATAATGCAAGACACTGTTTTGAGTAAGGTCTGCTAATGAAGAGTTAAATTCCAGCATCTTATATCAAGGTGATGTATGAATTCGTGGTTTATCAAAGAGCGTGTATGCAAACAAAAGCGTTTGCAGTTGGGTGAATCGAATAATCTTTAAAGAATCGAGAATCGATTGAATATTTTGTCAGTACAAATTGTGTCGCGATGAACAGACATTAACTGAATCAACCGAAACCAAATTTACATAGAAATTTTAATTTAAATATTAGTCTATTATTATTCTGTTTGATTGTGGAAGCCGCCTGACTCGAGTTAGCTCTTTGCGTTTTCATTTAACTACGGAAATGTTTGCCTAATTGCAATCACGGTAGAAATTAATGTGCGCTCAGATTTATTACCTTCTGTTCGCACAATATTTGCATGTCAAAAGGGTATGTGGGTATTAATTACTATGCACAGACTCTTGAAATAAAATATTTGGCCTCGGAGAGTGAAAAGAATGAAAGAGCTGAAGAGAAAATTCTCTTTGCTCAGTTTTCATTTGAAGAACAAATTAAGGCCCCACGCGTATAAAAGGGGAACAAGCGTTCTGTTTTCCGTTCGCTCGTTTCTACATTTTCTCTCTATTTTTGTCAAAGAGAAACCTCTGAACGTGGTTATGAAACAGCTCCACTTAACATAACGTTAATCAAAATACATAACGACCCACTTTTTTGCAGTTTGCCTCTGCATATTCCCAGGCGTCCCAGGTACAATTACGTTGTTACGTCATTGGCAAATCTGTTAACATGTGATTGTAATAACCAAACACAGTAAATCCGTATGTCGATATTTTCCGGATATTGGATACCAGCTTTGTGAACCAATGTTTCATCTGCAGCTGAACCATCCGCCACCCCCACCCTCTTCGCAACTCACCCACGCACCCACCCACCCAAACTCCCACCCTCCCACGTCGCGACGCCCCCAGCGATAAATCGGCGTCGACGTCCACTGACTCATTAGAACAATACTACACCCCCATGCACCGGACTATCACAAACAATGTGTGTCCTGGATCAATCATTCATGTCCTGCAAAGAGGGAAGCGTAGATCTCTCTCGAAAATCTGACTGTGGTCACGATGGCGAAATAGCAAAATAGTCACATTTCCGCATTTCTTTTTTTCGGCATCGAGAAAATTCATTGCACTATAAATTCAAACATGTTTGTTTTCGAGAAGCAATCCCACGATAGCTATTATGCATAGCTTATATAATAAACACGCTCGATTCAACTCTGTGAATGTGCAATTACTAGGGATTGGAGTTGAATACGCTTGCTGGATGGATATGTTCTACTGCTCTCGAGGGAACCATGCGTTCATGAGAAAATTGCTGCAATTTGAATTGAAACAAAAAACAAGCGTCCGTGGGTACAATGCATCTGCGCGCTGACCCCGAATGAGTGTCGCGACAATTTCGCTGGAAAGAACAAGCGGGATTTGTATCACAAGCTCCTGTACTTTATTCCGGTCTGTTGTTAATATATTTTTATATGTTTTATTAAACATCGCAGAAATTAATGTAAAATACCTAGAAACCTGACTATTGTCTGTGTATCTTTCTCATAATAGAACCTGACAATTATTGTATCGATGTGTATGTTGCACATCATTTATTACTTGTAAAAGAACATTGTTCTAGAAGATTGAACCTCTAGAACAAATTTTAAACTGTCGTGAGTTTTGAAACAAAAATTCAAAGTGCCTGTTAGGCTAGTACAACGTATTGAATTTTTTTATTGAGATCGCATAGAATCATATTTTCTTTATCTTTATCTCTATCTCTTCTCGCCAGACGCTTCTAGACCAAAACCCGTCCGTTGGGACAATGTTATGACAAAACCCGAGATAGACATCGGTTCTTCCGCCAGTCTAATTGTGGTAGTGAAAGTTGTAAGCAGTTCTCGAGCAAAGTAACAGTAACTTTCCTTCCTCCTCACTCTCCTTCTCGATCGGAAAGCGCCTGCAAGGAAATTTGAAAATTCTCAGAGATCACGGCACCTCCACAATATTCGAAATTTTTCCCTGATTAACTAGTTCGATATTAGTTAAGCGTACAAAGCGACAAAGTTGAAAATTATCAGCTACTTTAGCGTTAGGCAAATAGGAAGCTTCATTTGTCTCAAACAGAGAAGCTAAATGGTGTGCAAGCCCGACACTATTGTTTATAGTTTGAGAATTCTTACAATGAACTGTAAAGAGAACTCATTACATCCTGAAGCAGTTAAAACCCATACATGCATTCTAATGCTGCCTGGCGGTAGTTCCAAGTACGACTGACTTGACAAGTACTAAGCGACATGGCCATTACCACCCCCCCCCCCCCCCACTCCACCCACTCACCATACCGCCAAAACCCACACCCACACGTCCTCTACTCGAAGAATATAAATACCACGTCTAAAAAGTGGCATGCAAAGTGGAAAAATTAAAAACTAATTAGGCGCTTGAAATGTAACAAGATGCCTGTATTTCAAACTATGTGAGATGTCAAATTGAATACTTACACACTTCTTTGTGACATTACTTAAAAGTGACATAATTCTAATAATTTTTTTTTGAAAATATTTTGTATTGAACATCTCGGCAAAGAACAATAGATGTATATGCACCCGGACTCTTATCTCCTTTTCATTGCGGTTTTGCGACACTCCAAATGCGTACCTACCTATAAGGTATTTCTTTACCTATTTTACCATATCCACGGTATTTGCCGGTACATTTTTTAATTAGAAATATTAAATGATAGGTAATGGCTTACGTTTAAAACATATTAATTAATCACATTTATTTCATTGTTCACCCTCAAATTCTGTTTTTTCATCCTAATGACTTTTCATCTCCGAGTCAAAAGAATGAGTCGATTGACACTCATGGCAGTTCCTTTTTGTGCTTCTGACGAGCCCGTTTCGCCTCATTCAAGTAACTATCACTTTGACTAAAGCGCAGATTTGTTTTCGCGTAATTGTTCTTGATGGGATTAACTAAGAGCACTTTGCTAGAATAATCAACCATATTAATTAATTTCTAATTAAGGAACTTTGAAGGCTTTCTCTTTAAGTATCGGTGTAGGAATAAGACTTCCTTTCAGTTCATGAAAAAATATAATTCCTCTTAGAAAAGATAGCTATAACGAAGAGGAGTGTCATAATTTATTAAAAGTAGAATTTTTCAGCGATTGGCTGCTGTTCGCTCAAGCTTTGCATTTT
This sequence comes from Nemoura dubitans, assembly GCA_921293005.1. NCBI lineage: Eukaryota > Metazoa > Arthropoda > Insecta > Plecoptera > Nemouridae > Nemoura > Nemoura dubitans. The sequence goes on from OV121074.1 coordinate 18,352,885, forward strand.
AAACATGTTCCTAAATAAGCACGAGCCCCTTTCGGAAATTCAAGCTACCACAAACGGAACCATTATGCACGCTGAAAATTTAACGACCCAGCCGAAGCCATTTCCAAATTTAGCATGTGTGGGTCTCCTTGCGTCGAGCTCAAGTTGTATTGTCGCTGAGATTGTGGTGGCACAACTCTGCGTGGATGTTTTAGAAATGTAGAGCTGCCGCCAAAGTTACCGCACCAGTAACTGATTTGCATAGCGTGATTGCCGACGGTCATCCCCGTCCACCACTCGGCCCAGTCGAGTGTAGGACAGTTTAAAAGTTCGTGTTTGTTTGCATCTATTTGCGAGCGGCAAAACTTTGTGTCCGCTCAGCGCCGCATCCTCTAATAGAAATCACCATGAAAACCTGACGAAAGGATTTCAAATTGAGTGGGTTTTTTTTAAATAAAATATCGAGCTGGGAATGTTAGACAAGGAAATAACAGAAGCAAGTTTGTTTATTGCGTTGTTTTCAGTTGATGGTATGGTTTTAGATGACAATAGCCGTTTGGGCAAGGTGTGGTGTGAACACAAATGTACATGTCTAAGAGTGGACAAGTCTGCGGGGAATTTCGATAAGGATGCGTATTGATTGTAATCCTGTAGACGGCGTGGGCATTTCCTTTGCCAGTGAACGGGGTGATCTACGCAGAGCGATGCGGAGAGAGTTACTCTTCAAGATTCTTTCTTGCTTTCAAATACAAAAACCTCGACAGAGTTCAACTCCAAACAGTTTTTGCTCTCAGAAAACACTTGCCCACTTTATTCTTCATCAAAATATATCAACTATTATGAAAGCTGACAGTTTCATATCTTCTGTCGAGTATCTCTAATGGCACTTCCATCATGACAACAAAAAGACGAAGCAACACGTCAATCAAACCCCATTACAAGAAACTAAAATAAATCTGGAATGCTAAATAATTTAAATTCTATTGACTTGCTTGCTTCCGCGCCAAAGCTTCCCAATTCCCGGGAGAGAATCTTAAAATTTCTACGTCTCACACTTTCCCACACAATATAACCTTACTTTCATTTCATGAATGATTCTGTCGTCTCAAGGCATAGTAATCCCCTCCCTCCCTCCTCAGCTCTTCGATTGCTATGTTGACTGCATAAACATATTTTACATGCAACCTCTCTTGGGGTTTGGTGGCCTTCTCGAAGATTTTCCAGTGGCTTTTCCCGGCACCGCTGCCACGTTCCACGGATCGATAGGCGACAGTAAGTATAACTCGAATGCGCAAGCAGTCTCCGCGCGTCTGGCTGGCAGGCTGCACAGGCCGACAGATATTCATCCTCGATCAGATCCTGAGCCAGGAGCAAATGCTTGCAGCTCGCAAATCATAAGGGGACGGCTTGTTTGAAATCGCCACGCTTCATGTACTGCACTGGTATACACACAGTCAGCTTTTCAGTTCATCACGCAAATAGCGCCACACAGATTTACAGACCGTTTTGTAACTGACAGAATTTTAAAACCGCTCTGATAAACCTGTTTAAGTATATAAAAAATTGCCTGGATATCCTTTCATGATAGAAAAGGAATAAAAATGATCAATTTAAATATTTTTTTGCATCTCAAACCATGGAATACTGGGATACGGATTTTAAAATCCCCTACAAAAATCTACAAAAGAATTCAAAGGGAAATCTCTTCTTATTATAAAGATACGAAAGCAAAATAACATTGTTTAGTTCATTTCGCCTGGTTTTCTAAAATGTCCTTGCATTTGAAGTAGATGCGATATATATACTCGCACGTTCTTGGGTAAACTACAAACAAATTCAGAATTCTACTGTCGCAAATGCCCGAACTGAATTTTGGGCTTATACCCAAAATATGATACCGCTATACGTGTAGCATGTGTTGGTTTAATAAAAGGGTCCGAAAACTCAAGACTGGACACAAACATTGACCCAAGGGAGTGGATTTATATGCAGTCGTAGGCTAGCTTTGCAAGAATACAGGCTTACCATGCGAACCAGTGGCCAGTGCACGGCACACGGCACACGACGATGCGTTGCAAACTCCCGCAGGGAATATTGTAAAAAGGGACAAAAAAGCAAACAATGTACTGAAAACTGTAATAACTTCGTTATCGTGTTGGAACACACAAAACTGCTTCTACATGTGAAATAAAATATCTTTCTATCCAGATAATATATAGTCCAAACATGTGGTTGAACAAATTATATCTAACTGTAAGGGCGTAATTGATAACAACACGTTAGTCTCATGCTTTCGAACGATAAAAATCAAATTCTAATTATGCAGACTATTCCTTGGTGTATTTCCCCCCATCCCCCCTTCCCATCGCCTTTCCAGTCTCTTGCAGGACAATCTTTTCTTTTAAAGGTTTTAAATAAAATCGTATTCAGGTAAAGCTCGATATATATGTATTTACTAACTTTTTACTCACGTCATATCTCTCTAGGCTGACCGTTTTAGTAAACCATGATTTTTCAAAATCACGAACAAAAAATATAAAAAAGTAGCCGGTCAAATATCTAGAAACGCAGTGCAGCCACCAATACTAATGTTCTTGTACTCCAAAAGCACGGGGCGAAACACGCGGCAAAAAAGAACAACATCAGAATGCACTCTGCGTGTCTCTCATCAATCTGTTTCCTGCCACTATCCAGTCGTCGCGTAGCGTGATTCGTCCTCGGCTCTGGTCCATATCATGCCACGCAGCATCCCTGAGGCTCGAACACCTTAGGCGCAATGCGGTAGCACACAATATATAGCACACGGTGTACACCTAGGAGCGTCTAAACGCTGCTGAATCCGCCCCATCAAAAAGCCACCCTCACAAACTGGGCAGTCCATTCGATAAATGTTATATCCATTTGGAAACATACGGTTTCATCTCCTTGCTGAGATAAAAACCCTCGTTCCAGCCAATAACAGCTGAGCTATTCGTTTTTATCACTTTTCAAATTGTTCTAACCCGAACAAAGTAGCTGTCTCTAACAGCAATGCATCTTTTTTGTTTTAAAGTGTTCCATATTATTATAATTTCCGCAAGCTTCTCTTAATATATAACGCTATACGTTATAGTATCATGCAAAGACGCCTAAACTTTCTTATAGCTGTACATGTTTAGAATTTGCAAAATGGTGTGTGCATGAATAGTTTGCACGCATCGCACGCAGCACGCGGAGGTGTACGACAATCAGGGAGTTTGCACAGGCGGCGCTGGCAGCGCAGACATGCGTTGCCAGCGCTGGCGTGGCTTGCGAGCGCTGTTTTAGCCGCTCGATATATTATATGTTTTGTGCGTACTGCTGATTATGTCGACGTTGGCTGCTGTGCACGATGATGGAATGACAATTATCCACTAGACCTGGTGTTGTTTTATGTTACACTGTGTACCGATTTTCTATGTAAATTGTTCAAGCTGCTAATTAATTAGTTTATGCGCATAGTAATAAAATGCTGTTTTAGTGCTGGCACTGTACAGGTGATGAAGAAACTGGTTAATTGGTGCACATTATTTTGATAACTTGTAAGCTAAGAAGTAGAACACGGTTATTTTAGTTGGAGCTGTGGAATGGGGTGGAGTGCTTTTCTCGCTTTCAACTCGTGGAAATATGTGGAGCACACATAAGAGGAAGCTGATTTCTGACATTTACAAGGACAATATAGCGTCCAGATAATATTTCTGTTTTTAATTTGCTGAATTTAATGCTGAAATCCGTATGGTATAATTGTGGCAGTTGACAGCCTATTTAATATTCCATGTATTATGAACGTGACCGTCCAATAAACATTCGGTAATGTGATGAGGATTACCATTTAATCTGATCACTGGACATTATTGGACGTGTACCGGACACTGTAAAACATGACCTAAATATTGCAAAGGTGCAGATACTTCACTCAGCGCAGAACCGATGGCATTTCGACCTAAAGCGTGTCTTATATTTATAAAGTCATCTTGTTTGACGTCCGAAGTGTCGGCAATATACGGTAAGCCGCGGCCAGTCAGAGGGTCGAACGCAGCAGCCGACGCGAGCTGATCAGGGGAAACATCTGGACCACCGAACAGCCACTGTGTAAACGGGCGAACAAAAAAAAATTATTCAATGGCATTCGACCAAAAAGTTCGCAATTTTCCAATAAAAAAAAATGCTGTGAGAAATTAAATTCAGCTCACATAAGAACTTGCCAGACGCTGCTTTCATCAAAATACTCCATTATTTATGAAATCGTTACATTAGAGACGCCATTCATTCGTTCTTTCTACCATTTCATCCAAATGTTTATTGACAAAATAGTTTAGTTGTTAAAAGAAGGCGTTTGAAGCAATCAGTGGAGTACAGTATTAGATATTCAGTTGTGCTGGTCTCTATATTTGAGCGTAAAAGTTACCACCCAATGAATTGCCTGTGGAATGCAGTGATCGGTTGGAACAAGCTCGGCGCAGCAGGCTTTGATTTCAGCTTCTCGTCCTTCCGTAATAGGAACAGCTCTACTTTTCCGATGACTGTTTTTATGGACGCTCTTTTCCGCTCCGACAGAGGTGAATTGCACGAGTGTTCCCCAGCCAATGGTAGGCGCTCGCCGTTAAACTCGGTCATGTGAGAGCACAGCCAGCTCGGTTATTTGCGCCCGAACCGAAGCCCTGCCCGGACTCCGTCGACCGAGCAACCTCGGCGCAAAGTCCACGGAGCTGGCCTAGGCGACTTCGGGCTGGCAGGGAAATCTTTCGCTTACCCAGACTAGAAGGTGGTTATTGGATCGAATTTTCTTGATAAGCCATCTTACGACTAAGATCACAATGTTAATTATTTTAATGAGAAAACACTAAATTAAAAAGAAGATTACTATTTTAGAAACTTTGTAGCGCACAGTATAAGTTAAGCATTGAATTAAGCATCTCTTCAAACGTAACGATTCATCTAAGTCCTTAAATAAATGGAGTGCTATTTGAAAAACTTTTTGGCCGCCTGAAAATTAAGAATGAAAACATATTGCTAAAGCTCTAGCGAATACACAAATCCTTAAAAGGCAAAATATTTTAATTGGAGAACAATGCCTAAAACCAGCTTTCCAATTTTCCGGCTAGTAAACGCCAATGTCCTTACAGCTTTCCCAGGAGATAGAAGCAGAAACTTATTTTATTTTCAATTTAAAATCTGTAAGCCAGACTTAAAAGTTTCCTTCCGAGAAAATTTCATCTCAACCTTTAAATTCTTTGACGTTTTCATTTATCTTATATGAAAAGAACGACGAAAGGTGACTTGCCCCACTTTTTTGGTAGATGATAGAGAAAAATGCTTTCGCACTTTAGAGGCTCCACTGAAGCGTGTAGAACTTCTATTCATGATATGCGTACTTATTGCATAATTAATGTAGAATTTAATATTCATACACGAGGCTACAGAATCAAGCTCTGCGTCGCCTAACGCCGACGCCGACGCCGACGCCGACGCCGCGGCATCCGCGAGCGTGGATGCTGTGATCTACCTTCATGTTTGACGTAGAGGTGTCATGTATCACCCCGCATCTTTGAAGCATAACTTACTCGATGGATCACTCGTAAAAATGGCAATTCCTCTCGACGTTGGTTGCGATCTTGCCATGAATAAATCATGAGCAGCAAACCAGGTCGAGCCAGAATTGCTGTGCCAATGCCAGTGTGTGCGCTATGCAAATAGGCGAGACGAAAAAAAATACATTTACGTTTTTCCTGGAAAATTACTTGTTACCCCGGGGGGTTGTTTTTTTTCAATTAGATTGATCAATGAATGTTAGATTTTTAACCGCAATTTTTTGGGGTTGTTGGTTTTCTCCTTGGGTTTTGAATCACATTGCGCCTTGTCTGGCTTTATTCACTGGAGAGTTATAACACACACGCTTCTTTTATACCTCGGGGTCGGATTTTTACTTCAATGCTTTCACGTTTGTGTAAATAGGGCGAGAATCGAGATGGCACTCATATCCGACTTTGAAATTAATTAAGTTAAACTTGGTCCGAATTTTGTTTTTAAAATATTACGTGAAAACGTTACGAGGAGTTTAATTTTAGAACTTCCGTCGCTTTTCAGGGGGAGGGTTCAGTCTGGCCCGCCGTTAGCCAAAAGTGTGCATTAGTGAAGCCGTGGTAGCCAACTGAAAGGCTAACACGACTATTAAATAAATACATTCACCATATAAAAAGGTTGCCACGTAGTTTTTTTTATTACTCACAGGATCTCAAACGTTTGGACTTAATAATCATGTTTTCAAAATACCAACCAGGGTTCTGTTTAAGTTTTCAGTGCATTGCCTGCTAGGGTCTTGATTTCAGATGCGGAAGGCAATATTTCTTTCCGAATGCTTTCACACAAAGAGAGATTGTACAGAAAGACGTTAGGAGATTTTATCTTCGCCAGTCGCTGCTCACCTTCGCTCAGAGGCATTAATCTGGGAGACAAGTAACGGTTTGCTTTTGAACATTCATTTAGTCAGTCGAGTAATTAAAGCGGAGAACTTGCCTCTAATAATGAATTTAAAGTGCGTGCAATTAATTTGGTTTGATTCCGCTAATTATTTTAATTAGGTTAGAGTGATGTAATAGATTGAAGTTTTCTTAATTTCTGTTTCTCGCGTATTCTTTTTGTAACTGTTTAATTAATTAATTAAAGCGGATGAGTATAGGACGTACCGATGAGAGGAATCGAGGATTTATTTAAAGAACAGCATTTGTGATTTTTAATACAATTAGAGATGTGAAAGCAGCATCTGCTCTAATTAAGGAAAACTTCGAGAGCCGGATAGGGAGGAACGAAAAAATGGTCTAAAATTAAAATGTTATAAACCAAAATTATCGAGCCGCGAAATCGTTGCGCCAAATCCTTTCAGCGAGCAGTGCAGCAATCTCGCCTCGTGCAGCAAAGAATTATATTATCATCTCTCAGCATGATTTAATTAAATGTTTTGTAAGAGACGTACGTAAAGCAATTTTGTCGCGGAATGAAAAGGTGGACACCAGCACAAGTAAAAAAAACTTTTCTACTTAACTATAGATAACATTTTCCTCTTTTTTTATATCAATGTCGCTGCTTAAAGCATGAGATCTCGGTGAAGTTATTCTCCGAGCATAAAGTTTCCACTCATGGGGTAATAATTTTGCAACAAAATTTCGATGAACAAAAAAGCGAGTGAGGCGGAAGCGAAGTGATTACTGTCGTTGCCACCTCGGGCAATAATAATTGAATGGTGAAGTTTATCTCGGATCAAGCGTGCCTCGAGGAGGACGGTGACCGAGCGCCAGCGCTGGGCCCAAATGGGATGAACGCTTTCACACAATGGTTAATTTCCTCTCGACGCCGGAAGACACTCTCTTCCACATCCTCTTTCCATTCACGAGGCCAAGATAGACGGCGTGCTGTGCCACTGCCAGCCAGTATACGTTTCTTCAGCCTCTTTGATTCCACTACGCTCGATAAAATGGAGGTACAGGGCCGACAGACCTCTGATTGCAATCTTTGTGAACACAGTTGTAAGAATATCATTCGTTCTCGTCGAATCTTACATATTTTAATGGGAGATAAATAAATCAACGTACGAATTTATGTTGGTTCATTTCATATTCTTTTCAATAAAATGAGATCTGAGATGCATTTAAAAATTAATGCTTTAGATATCACCGAACTTTATTTATATTGACTATTTTTACAATATTTTTCGAGTTTATAAGAATTAAAAACAGACGAATGCAAAGGGAGAAAAATGTGGACTATACGACTGCCATTATTATAATTTATAAACTTCCCGATAATTTGCAATTTCTGCTTGGAAGTAAAATTCAAACTTTTGCAGCAAAAATTTAAAAGCATCTTTCGCAGTACTAGTGTATTATTTGATATTTATTACCAAGAACTTGTATAACTTCCTGTATTCCGAAAAACGTTAGCTTTTTTTTTGGCTTAACGTGACGTCAGTCTATTGCAGCTGGATATAACTACGACGGAGCACGGAGCAACAGAAGCATGTTCTAATTAGTTATAGGCAAAATCATCGAAAAAGAGCACGTTCAGAGCGATAATGTTGATTGCATTCTATAATTTAACATTGCTATATGTTTCATTTCAGATTGCTGTTACCTCCACGATGGATAAAATGGGCTCCAGCACAGAAACGCAGGGTAAGTTAGATCGTCGCAGGGACGATTACACACACATTTCATCTAGAGAGCATTAAAAAGCCGTTAGTAAAACGAAGAAACTTTTCAACCATGTTTTTTTCAAAAATGAACAGAGAGAACATTTTCGTAGGTATGTAAAGTACGATTGAAAACTCTTATCTCTCTCTCTCTCCCTCTCTCTCTCTCTCTCTCTCTCTCTCTCTCTCTCTTTCAAATAAATATTATTGCTTTGTATAGATTTCTCTGAGTTAGCATTTTGAGAATTGCTATGAACAATAGCCATATTCAGTAATCAGTCGTGCGTTAGAGCGCAAATCCAAAGTCAGCTTTAAATTTTAATCCGGGTGATATTCGGGGCGCTGAAGCTTGAACGAGTCTGCTTGGTGTGGTGGGCTGTGCCACAGGTCGCATCCATCAGGCAAATAATTGCACTGGATTGAATCACACCACTGCCAGTTTTCCTTGTCTGTGTGCGCAGCCACCGATTGGGGGTGTATTGTTAGGGCTGGATATTATGTTAATTAAGATCGAATAGAACAAGCTGATCGGAATTTTATCAGTCTTGCACATGCAAGGGATATTTATTTTGTTTGTTTAGACAACTTGGTTTTAGAAAGATCCATTGGTAGGTTGATGCTGGCTAGATTTCATTAAATAAAGCTTGCATATATGTGGAATAATTATAATAAACCTAAAATTTCAAAGTTATTTTTGGGATTATTGTTTCCTTTATGCCGGCATTGTGAGTTTTATTAATTCAATGCAGGCAGCCAAATACATACTTTAAATCAAGTGTTCTGATGAAAGAGTGTTGCAAACTTTTGATATTGTTCCACAGCAAAGCTTTTACAATACATAGTTTAAAAAGAGCACATTCCCAAGAAGGAACTTACAGCCCAGCGTTTCATAATAATAAACCGAGACCTGTATAACTTCATACCAAGACGAGATGTAAAAAGTGAGCACGAAATAAGATCATCCGAAAAGTAGCTACATTCTACAGAAAGATTCAAGCAAAAAAAGTACGTTGGAGCGTCGAAGCAGATTCCCTCTGGCGGCGTAGCTGTATTCCGAGGAAACTGCATGGAAAATTGGGGAAATTTCCATAGCAAAGTTCAGCCGCGGCGGCAGCTGGTGTCTCGCGATAATCTCACAAGAAAGCTGGCAAGGGATGCAGCTTTGCAGGCGATCGCAGCCCCATCTAGAGTGACCTAGACGAGGTTACTGGAGCGCCAGTCTGCGTCGATGCGGGAAAATGCCGACTGAACTTAGTTCGGAAAAGCGACGCTAGATCGCACACCACCACCACCATTCAAGCAGCCGGCTGAATGATCATTATTTGGGTCGTGGTGGGGCTAGAAAAAAGAGAATGGAAAACGTGCCGGCTCCAGAGCAGAGTCTGGATGTGAGAAAAAACTTTATCCGTAGGGATATACTTTACGAACCCATGAAATACGGTCGTTATTGGTTTTAAAAGTCATAGCGGGTGATCAATTTTAATTTATTTCGTTACATAAACTAATGTGTAGTTTGCCGGATGCTGCAGTTCAGTACGATTTATACAAATATTGATTGCGCTTTCCTGCGTAGCCAGTCTTCTCTTGGTCGTCACTGATCAATTTAAATTAACCACTCTCGATAGATTTTATAATTACGAGCCGTTACTTACAATGCATATCTTGCACGCAAAAGTAACATTGGACATATTTCATAATCAGCACGATTTCCTTTAATCATCGTATGTTTTATTTAAAATCATGATGATAGAGAAAGAGACAACCTGTATCCACTAGTACGCTTGTCTGGCTTGTCTCGCTTTTGTCACTAGCCGTTATAGGCTCCCTTGTGCATGTGCTGAGCGTACAATAGCGCTGCAGTCATTCACTACTTCACTGTTGGTACCCCCTCCCACCCCCTCCCCTAGCTTTTCTCACTCAATATCTCTGTGTCCTACTTTCTGAAAAACGGGGAAATACTATCCTTTGCGACGCTTGGAAGATAAATGTCGACGATTTATCTTAATTGATGAGCGAAGCAAGCGGAGCGAAATCTTCAATTTCACTAGCCGCAAAAAAGCACTTATGTGTGTGTGTGTGTGTGTGTGTGTGTGTGTGTGTGTGTGTGTGTGTTTTGTTAGTTTGTTCGCGGTCTTCTGGCCAAATGGCTGAACAGATTTTGATAAAATTTGAAGGGGTCGTTCGCTAGGTTCTAACTTATACCCTCTCCTCTTTTCAGTATAATCGACTAGATAGTTTTTAAACTATTCAAAGTTTTAAAAAGTTCATAATTTCTGAAAAATTTGTCCAAGCCGTTCAGCCAAAAGTTAGCAACATTTTTTTCAGCATTTCTGAAGCTATCAAGCTTCTAAGACTCTCCATTTTTAAGCAAAACTGATTCAAAATATTTTTTAAATATCTTTCATTGATCCCTTATAACGAAATAGTGATTTCAAGCATTGGCCCTCTGTTCTCGACGTTCTGCCTTCACTCATTTAACAACTACAAACCGCTACACTCATCTTCAACGCAACACAAATTGCGTTCGCGAAGCCCTAGTATTCGAGAACGCAACAATACTTTCATTGGTCCAAATTATCGGCCATCACCAAAGGTTTTTTAGGAAACGCTTGTGGTTTTTCTGCACCTGCACTGAAATTTTTTTAATTACTTTCATGCTCGATTTTAATTGTTTCAACACATTATTTTCTTAAACAAAATAGACCGTCACGTCAGGGAAGATTTATTCTAAATCCGCAATACTTTGGATCACCCGAAGGGTTCTATGACTGATTTCGTATCTGTTTGGACGCCCTGTATCGGTAGATAGAATGATGATGATGAACAACGAACCGTGGTCAAGAGACAGAGAGGAAACCCGGTATTGAGTAGCCAGCTGAACGTTACACGACGTAACTCTTCATGACTCATGAGTCATGAGTATATGATGGTCAGTGGTCACCCACCCATTATGTGACTCGCCGCAGTGTTGCTCAACTTAGGAGATAAATATCGCTGATTAAATGGTTAGATACGGCCAAGAATCGGGGTTTCCAAAATGATGGTCTCAAAAAGTGCACCGTTTCCTAGGCCCGTGACCGCAAAAGCAAGTGTTGTGGCAAGGCATGGCAGCCATCTACAGCACACATTGAATTTCCATCCGAGCACACAACCAGGGCCTTCTGGTTGAAAATTTTGCCTTCTGCTCTTACAGCGTGAATGTTACTAGGAGGCTGTGGGAAATGGCAGAGTCAAAATTAATTCGTTGAATTTCCCTGTTCAAAGGGAAAAGCCACTTAGAGACATTTTTGAAAACGACCTAATTAAAACAAATCCATTTAGAGGGCGCTGGCGAGTGGCAAGGCTTCTTCTTGTGAAAATCAATTCATACCTTGAAGATGTATCACAAATTAATGCAAAATAATCAATTCTCGTAATCAAAACCACTGAATACGAATCTAAACTTTCATTAAGCTTGTATTTCCTATTTATTTCCTATTTCCATTACAGTAACAAATGTTAAATTTATTTAACATTTATTAATAATATATTATTATTACTTAATCTATTAATTTATTATTACGGTTATAACGGAACTAGACATAGATAATAGAAAAATCTGCAGAACTGTATCCTGCTGTCAAAATTTTTCTGGGCTGCGCACGCCTGTGGTAAACCGTGTTCAGTACCAAAAGAATATAAACAATTTGGAAATCAGTTTACTGCCTAATAAACTGTAACGCTGACACATTGATTTCTTTTCGATAATGCTCGTCAATTGGACTATTTTCGTCCCATACATGAACCCATAATCGAAGGTCTAATTGCGTTTCCCTGTCGGCGCTTCCACCCCGACCGAGCCGAGCAGTTTGTCTCGGTATTTGCGCTCACTTGGACCACCGCCCGTCTGTGATATTCTAATTCGGTTACCCGGATCGCTCCAGGATCCCCTATAACATAATGCTATTACAGACCAGCGCACATGTGACTAGTGCGCCCGTTTGAAAGTTTACTTCTGTACCGTGCTATATAGATTGGGTCAAAATAGAGTTGGGAGAGAGACGATGTCAAAACATGATCGAGTACGTGACTTTTCACTTACCTACTGACCTTTCGGTGAATCTTTGATGCATGGACGCGGCCAGAATGGGGAATTCCGCCCTAAGGAAATTGTCGTGGTGGCTTCTTGGAGAACGCTCTGTGTCTGTTTTGTGTGCTGTTGTGGATTATATAGACCAGCGGTACTCAACCTTTTTTTCCACGGGGGAAAATAAAATAAATGTGTTGCCTCTGCGGGACGCTAAGGGTAATTTGACATAAAACTTGCAAACAACAAGACATAGCGTTGTGTAACATTGTGGGTATTGATTTCATTTCATTTAATTATTTTATTTCGTAACTTTTTTTGTATATAATAATCGCAAAAAGGCAATATTCAGTATAAAATACTGCTCTTCCATATTAAACCTACATTGAACGCATCCTCGTAACCTGAACTTGTACTTGCTTGATACTTGATAAATTTAAATTTAAATTGCTTAGAACACTGTATGGGGATGTGGGGGCTCAATTCCCAAAAAAGTTTTTGATTTAGAGCACTTCTATGGTGCAAATCTCTTCGTTTCAGGGAGTTTCGACCTTTAAATTACCTTTAAATTACGCACTTGTTAAGACAAGGTTGTGGAAATTTCAAATCAATAAATTCGGCGTTTTAAATTTAATCAAAATTTTTAGGTGGCCCGCAAATATGTGAGCGCCGGGTCACAGATTGAGTATCACTGATGTGTGACAGTCGATTCTTGCATGCACGTTGGGATCCTAAAAATGAAGAATGTATATTTTTATTTTTTAAAGCATCTTTAAAAGTTCAGTTAATTACGCTTCCCTAATGAGATGACTGTTTTCTTTTAAAGTTGTGTCAGATTGTTTTAAGCTGAAAACAGAATTAAGGTATCTCAGCATTTTCTTCCTGAATGTGCTCTTCGCTTTTTAACATATATTGGAGGAATTCCTAGCGCGTGATAAAAAGGGTGGCACTTGCATTTTATGCTGTTTCTTTCGAGTTTTTTCCCCATAAGACGCGCGACTCCATCTTCAAAAGCAATTTGCTGAGTTGTTGTCAAGTGAAAAGTAACGAGAACAAAATCTCAAGTGCCGACAAAATTCAAAGCTTGCTCACGTGATGCCCTGGAAACTTATCGATCGCGATTTAATTAACACAATCACCTCTTTATCAAAATATAAAATCAATTATCTGATTTCAGAACGGGAAAACAGTAACAAAGAAACAGCGTCAGCGAGAATATTTTATATGTACAATCTTTTGTCACAATATTTAATGCTGTTTAGCAGTAAACAAAATTACCCCAAAGAACAGACCATTTCATGAACGACGCTCATAAATAATAATTTTGCCAACAAAACATTACAAAAAAAACTCTCTCCAATGGTCTTATAAAAATCTGTGAATAGCCTCCAGGCAAATTAACATAACGTAGTGAAAAATGTGAAAATGCCATTCATTTTCATAATGGAGCGTTATCTGGTCTGGCTGCCCCTCGAGGGAGTCTGTACGGACGGACGGGGGTGGAAGCATTGGGCGCCTGTGTGGACCAGTGCTGGTGCTGCGAGGTGGGAGCGTCGAGACGCGGCACTCAGCAGTCGTCGAGGACCCTCTGGAGCGGTGACATCGCGAAGGTCCTCCCCTTCCTGTCCGGGACATGCTCGCTCGTCCGCGCGGATACGTCGGCACGGGCTTGCGGAATTAGAGAATTAGTGGAAACTAACTTTAGTGGGTGTGTGTGTGTCATGGTTTCGTGTGAGAGAGTTTTCACCTGATAAACGTGTGCTTGAGGCTCCGCATATTTTTTTCGAAAACTATTGTTGGCAGTGTGTTTATTTGATGTGCCGGCAGAAACTGAAATTGCTGTGATATTTTGAGGAGTGCGATTTTCTTGACCAGCCTGCATTTCTGAAGTGACATGTTATTTTGGTGACGAGTTACGAGGTAATATTAGTATTGAAAGAATTTACACTCATCACAGGTCGTTCAACGCAATGAAATTAATTACGTAAACAGGTAAATTATGTGCAATGATATATTTTAGAACATTTAAATAGCTTTTTTTTTAAATAAACATACAACTGCAGCAACTCCAGCATACCTGGGGTGCTGAGCTTTAAACCAGTTAAAAACATCAGTCTCACAGATGCGTCGATTTTTTTCTGACTAAGACTAAATGTGTGCCATGTCTGTAAGTGCATTCTTGGAGTGCATCGCGCAGCGAAAGATGTTCTATTTTCTATCTCAATTTTGAGCATCGAGTTGATCCCTCTGACAATTGAGACGAGAAAGATTTGCTGATTGTTCGTAAACCTTATATTTAAAGTGGGATAATGGAAGTGCATTTCTAATTGCTGTCATTTGTGTCCATCGTAGAGTAAAATATAATCCGAAATTATACCGTAACTCCTCTCTATAGCTTCGCAGACGAAGTCAATATTCGCGAAAATAGTTACTACCCTCAAATTTGAACCATGGGATCAAAGAATGAAATGTATTTGCCGTTTAACTATGCCTATATCCATCGATGTTCATATAAACTTTCCCATCAATAAAATAGTGAAGCCTCCCTCTCCCACTAAAAATAACAGTCGATGCTTAGTTTAACTGTAAACCAATGAAAAATGTGTCGTTTTAAAAATGTGTAGGTATTTGTACCCAGTTGTTTCCATCACAATGCTCGTATACAATGAAAAACGTTAGGTACCGGAAAAGGAAAAAGTCGTAAAATGGTAAGCGTCCACGTCATTGTACTACAGGCTGAAGTTCATTGCAAAGTGAAACCAATGATCCACTTAAATCCAATGATGATCCGTTGCCTACATAATCCATTGACACATTACAATACCACAAAATCAAACAAACAAATACACAAACAAACACTCCAAACTATAAATTAGCCTAAAGACTATCTAATTACCAACTATACTTTTGTACAACCAAAAGCACATGCACTTCATTTCATACGTTGCCTCGCAGATTCTGCGAGTAGTTTTGAATAAAAAAATCATTATTGTAACACAACACAAAATTTGAGAATCGATCAGAAGTTTGTCAAATATAGAATGCGGAACTAAAGCATTTTGTCTTCCTTTGAGAAATTCTTGTGTGCTTCTTTTGAGCGCTCTTATCGAAATTTAAATATTGTTTTCAGACACAGCAAAGGCTGCAAGACGAATCTTTTTTTGCGGTTCTATGGGCATACCTTGTGCATTTTTGTCCTTTAATGTACAAACTAAGATCCCCTCCCACTATCTCATTGTGATTGCCAATCACATTTTCCTGGGCCTTGTAACCGACAGTTGCATTTTTAAATGGACGGTGAAAAAAGTGGAAAGCGAAAAAAGACAACCCATCATACCTTAGAACCTATAAAACAAATTTCATTTACCTACATCTCCTTTAATGCAAAGATCACAGAGAGTAATAATTATATTTTAAAAAATGGGTTAAGAGTAGCGAGGATGATAATTACGAAGGAGCTCCATGATTCAGTCAAGGGTAGTAATTTAACGAGATTTCGGCTGATTCTCGTGGCGATAACACGGAACTATTCGACCTGGAACGGATTACGACGCGGCTTCTTTCAGTGGATGATGCATCACGCGAGTCGCGACGCCTGTTTTTACCAACGCGACGCCGACTCCGTCGAGACGCATGTGAGCCTGAGTTTAGTCCGCAATTAGTAGTCGAGGATTCCAGCGCCGACTAGAATTACCACCAACTACTCATTAAAACTCGGGAGTTACAGTCGTTGAGAACACAAGAATTATAAATACCACACTGTGGGATGATTTCCTTGCCTATATGTATATACACACTTATACCAGTACATCTATAAGCACTGCCGAATAAGGCAACAATATTACACAAGAAATTTCGCGTTGAAAGATGAACGAGTCATGTTCTTCGCTTGCTTCGCTCTTATCGTTCGTATTCACAGATGAGGTCTCATTTCCAAATACCTGTGCAATGTTTGCTCTGTCCTCGAGGAAAATATAGACTAGCATCTGAATATGTCACTCGCAAAGCATGGATATTGTTGTTTGCTTCCTTGCGTTTTGTTACTAACGCTTGTCTCATTGTGATGACAATTCAGCCTCGAACCCTTAATGGTGACATTTATTAATATAGCCAAGAAATTAATTGATAAGTCGACGACGCTGTTTGCTCAAGCGAATTATTTCCTCGAACTATGTTCCGTTGTAATTAAATAATTTGAAACTGATCGGAGATATGACAGCGTTGAATGCAGAGTGAAGTTGGCGGATGGATTATGCCTGAAAATGACAATTCTAACAGGTTGTGATTGCAGCCAGATCTAGCACGGCGTGTTCCATAATGGCATGAAATGAAATCTAGTCGGACGAGGCGGATTTCGCACGCCATGCCCGCGCTTCATGTTCTAATCAGCTAACATTAATAATCATTGCTTGTTAGCACGGATTTCAAATGCGTTGTTTATAACTAACTTCGTATGTGTGACACGGAAAAATTAAACAGCGACTTTTTTAAATGCCATGAATTGCAGAATTAAATTTTCCGGTCTAACACTCAAACTTTGTCCGCTATGAATTGTGCCACAGGTTTTTCAACCACTGAAGTTAAACCCTCCCGACTACAAAACGAATGGGATAATTGCGAAAAGGTAGCAACAAAAAATTCTCAGCCCAGATTAAATCCCTCCCATTTACGTTATCTAAAACCGGAGGCAATTCTCTCGTCCAGATTGCTTCCTCCTGTTTTTCCGCGGTTTCTACTTTGTTTCTGTGGACGCTGGCTGGCGAGAGATTATGTTCACTTCTTTCTGACACGAACTGACTCCAGCTCCATCGAATCAATATTGCGAAACCATTCCAGCATCAGTTTTGCCACCCCTAGACGGGGTTTTCACATCTCTTTGGCGTGTCTTTTAGTTTTGAACGATTGCATTCAAGGATAAGCAATAACTTTCAGACCATTTCACCTATCCTTTCCATACTCTTTACTTCTGCGGAAATGTTAAGGTATGATATTTCATTTTTAAAAAAATGCCTCGGGAAAATCGCTTTACAACGAAAGTTCATTCTTTTCGGGAGTGACTATGGTTCTGGTATATCATGACAAGCAACTTTTCAAAACCATGCATTTCTGTACAACGCTACCTTTCCATCCTGAAAGTTTCAGTGTACAGGTGTACGCATGAAAAGAATTCTACTATCCGTGCACTTGCACACATTATAGGAAAGTACGAGGTATTCACTCCCCCACCCCTAGCTCCCTCTCTTAACTTTCATATTTTTTTATTCGTTTGAAAACACTCGAGTAATGTAAGCATGACCCAATTCTAGAAAAGCATCCCACGCACTTTTGCTTGTTTTTACCAAGTTTTTAAACTCCTAGTTGAAATCCTAGCTAGGAGTTACAACTGAATTTGCTGCATGTGATTGACTTAATCCAGTTGTAGCTTCTAGTATCCTAGTAATCCTGTTATCCTAGTTAGTATCCTAGCTAGGATCTCAACTAGAAGTTGAAAAACTTGGTTTAGCCGGGCAATATGTAATTCCAAGTCTTACTCCACGTGAAATTATATTAGTGGAAATTCTCCGACTGTTGGGTAGTGTTATTGAATTGAGCCTGTCCATGGAGCAACCATAACAAGGGAATTAATTAATCAATACATCCCAAGCTCTCCCACCAGTGTAAGTCTGTTAATAGGAAATAAGCATTGTATAACTGCTCGCGGACACATAGGAGCTGCAAATGGTGCAAACAGAATGCTATGTGATAGACTTATCGCCACGAAATCAGCGCGCTGATACCAAACAAAACTAATCACTATAGTCACTCACGCAGAAGATGCAAATTATAACCAATCACTTGTAAACTAAATCGCAATCAAACAGTGTGACGTTCCTGCTCGGATTAATAAATAGAGCTGAAAACTATATATATATATATATATATATATATATATATATATATATATATATATATATATATATATATATATATATATATATATATATATATATATATATATATATATATATATATATATATATATATATATATATATATATATATATATATATATATATATATATATATATATATATATATATATATATTTTTTTTTTATTTTATTTTATTTTTTTTTTTATTAACAATACTTAATCTACATACATATTATGTCATCATGACGTATATGCTACATACATACATATATGCATATGCTGCCTTTCAGACTAGATTTATCGAAAATATGTACTGCCATTTGAACTGTAGACGTTTTTTGTTACGAAAACTATCGACAAAATCCAAACGGCATTTCATCATAACAATCAGGCTATGCTTCCATCCCGTCACAGCCATTTTGTTCCCAAATTTAGCGAAAAGCGAGCGCTCAGTTTGCACAACATTGTGAGTACTTTTATTATTATTATACACAATGTTGGTCACATACGATTATTGCTGAAAAGCAGAAAATATGATCGGAGACCATTTACAAACACCGTGGATATATGCACAGCATCTACAAAACAAACATATGTCCCCACTGTTTGATCATCGAATCGATCAAGGCATTCAATATCTATATCTATACCCGTGTCAGCCGTCGCGAAATACGTCCTAGAACGGTAGAACTCGTACAGTCGGTCTAATATATCGGTGAAGACATCCTAGGCAACTCGTGATCGATATTGCACTCCATCCATGTATGCTGTCAGTCAGCAGCTGGGATGGCCGGCAAAAAAGATCCATTAGCGAAGATTGCCGGCTCGCGTAATTGGTTCAAGCTACTTTTCTGACGAGGAAACGAATATTTCATTGTAATCTTCTGTGCTCTACTTTGGTGTAAAAAAATCCGTTACCTTCGGTGAAATATTAGTTTACGCTTTTTTGAATGCTGTAAAAATGTTGAATTCTAAGTTCTAACATAACGGGATGATTTAAAAAAAACAATATGGCTTTTAATAGCGCAATATTTTAATATGAATTGTGGTTCCAGCCTTCCCTAAATAAACAAAGTTTCTAAATTAATCAATCAGTTTGTGTTATTTTACTATACACATGCAGAAAAACTCCACCTGTTACTAAAATTCAGCATGCTAAATGTATCACTTCCCAAAAATTTCGTTTTATTTATAAAGGCGTGAAAAAGATCAACTTAAAAAAAAACATTCATTCTCGAATTCTTTAATCAAGTCCCCGGTGATGTGGGCGCGTACAATAGCATACATTACTTTGGTAGCGTCCCGCATTTCACCACCGCACCCACTCTAGACCATAGCAAGCCTGGGCAGGTCCCTTTATCAGGGAAATTCCTAGCACGCAGCCGAGCACAGGGCCGAGCACAGGGCCTTGGTGTCTCGGGGCAAGCACAGTTTGCAGATGAGCACATCCTGTCTTGGACATCGGCCAATGGCCCGGAAACAAACTAACGTACACGCAGAGCTGGAAGCGAAGCGTGGGTACGCTAGTCTAAAACGCTGCTTGTGGGGTGGAAAAAGGTAATAATTTCTTACCAAACAAAAAAAAACGCGGATGCGTCGTAAAGTATTTTGGAAATTTTGTTTGTTCTAGAGTAAACAGTGGGAATTGTATTTTCGATATTTTTTTCGCATTCAACGATAACAATAAAGCTGTGAACGCAGCAGGACCAAAGCGTTGTTAGTTGCTGTGTGTGCTGGTGTTGTGTGAGTTTATCGATTCGAAATTTTTTGCCTAATGATGCATAGTAATTGACTGACACGATAAATAAAAGGGAAAGTCCCTTTCCAAGTTTTTATCCAATACATGTGGTTATAGGGGAGAGAAAAGTCACTGGTGAATTGTGAGTTAAGAGTATTAGCCTTGGGCATTCAAGCCAATTCACACTGCGGCGTCCAATTCACCCTTATCCAGTTCACGCTTTCTGCCTTGCCCAGTACAGGCTGGCATATACCTATATATAAAAAATAAACCGTAACAACAAGAGCAAAAGCGTATGCTTCAATTCAATAAAAAAGTGATCTTCGAAAGTATGTCAGTCTATAAAAAGATTCCCGGAAAAGTTTTCTATTTCAGTATTGCTTGAATTTGATCGAAGGTTGTGTTGATTTAGAAACAGAGAAGATTAAATAACAAGAGTAATAATATTTTGCGTGGTTGAGCAAGGTAGAACATACCAACGAGTCACGTTCAACTGGAATATCATATTACCGTAAAGTTGGTAGTACTATTTCTGGCTGCACATCTTTGCCTCGTCGGATGTATGTGTTGTGGCAGATTTATAATGAGAAATCCGCGAGCTATGAAATAATTAACATGCACTTCGTTTCATGTACAGCTTTCTGTCTTATTACATGGACTCAGAAGAGTCGCAGGCACATCATTTGAAAGTAACGACGCGAAAGAACGACAGAAGCCAGCATCGTGACAGACATGGAAGTTATTTCTGACAAGACTACGCCTTTTGGCCAAACATAGGATTTAATAAACTTGGTTACAGCGGTCTTTCCTTTCTAAAATTCGTTTTGCTCCTAAATGCATCCCGCAAAACAAACTCGACTGATCCACCAACGAAGCTCGTGGAAGTCTTTCCTGATAACTCTTCTCCAATAGGGCTCAGAAAAGGATATACTAAGTGTTTTGATAAACTTGTTTACAGTGGTCTGGTTTTCTTTATTTTATTTTTCTCCTAAATGCATCCCGCAGAACAAAACTCGGCTCATCCACCAACGAGATTCATAGAGATTTTTCCTGATAAGACGTGTCTCAAAGCAGGATCTCCTCGTGGTTTTTTCAAACTTGCGTACAGTGGTCTATCTTTTTTTAATACGTTTTTCTCCTAAATGCAGCCCGCAGAACAAACTCGGCTCTTCCACCTAAGAAACTTAAATCGCTTTTTGAACGTACATGTGAATACGACAAGTGTCCTTAATGCACACTCTGAAAATAACTCTCAGCGAATTTGGGCGAAACGAAAGTGTCTGCTCGTTAAATAAGAGTGGGTAAAACAGCATTCCCAGAAATCTAGCGTCGCAACTTGGTAACACAAAAATATTATACGCTACATATTATTATATTTTATTGCATTCTCTACTCACAATTCACGCTTCCTAAATGCCCTTGTCTCCCAACAATAAATAAAATCATGTTTCCATTTTCTACTTCAGCAAAAAATTTTTTTAACTGCTTGAGTTACATTGTGAACCATTTAGTGAGCCCAAAGGGCCTTAAATGCATCATAATTCAAGATCTTACGCATCACAATTCACAACATATGCAATAATAAATTACCTACTGAAGATCCCCACTAAAAGCTGACGCAGAAAAACATTAACCGACAAAAACGAAGCCAGCAAGTTATTAGAAACTTTTTTTAGAGCTTTCTCTTCGTTTAATGCATTTATTAATTTTAACTCTGAACGCAGCCCGCAAAGCAGAACTGGCACCTCCATTGTTAGTTAATTTTTAAATTAATTTTAGGGAAAATGTCTGTTGGTTCTGCTTAAAATTCTAAGGCTTTAGCTCACCAAATTATCTTCAATTTACCAAAATTAAACATTACTTTCCATGAATATGAATATCACAATTATTATAAAATAATTTTTATTCTCGTTATTACTTACAAAATTATAACCTTATTGCTCAGTCCCCTTTTCTATAGTTTCTCATTGAGCTTTTCGCGAACAACTATTATGTTTCATCGCCTCGTTTATCACAACAATTGTACAAACATGTCAAACATTTTTATAATTTCTCAAAGAAGAAAAAAAAAATAAATGTGAAAATCCCAGTCTCGTTTTAACAGAAAAAATAATTTGGTCCGCAGAATCAACACACAACCATTTTCACGTGGATTTAGTGAAAAAGGCAAACAAGAAAGCAGCCTTTTAAATTAGTGATATGAACAGACACGGCGGGACCGGAAAAAGAAAGCATTTCTCTACGGCAACTCCATGGGATTACCTGTGTATTTTCCAGGCTTGCATCGCTATGGCAACCATCCCCCAGGGAGGCTGTGTGGGTTGCAGCACGTGCACTTCATACCTAATTCTATCCTCGCACTTCATTAATTATTCATGTCGTTACTAATAATAAACTAGCGCGACCTCGTTTTCTCCCACAAAAACCGAGCAAAATGGGTGTTTTATATTTCTAGCACGCGGTTTGTCATCAAATGCTAAATAGAGTCTTAAAAGTCAGACGTTCGGTGAAGACAAACACTTCGAACGGATTTGGCAAAGCGCGGTGAAAAAATGCGTTATGGTTTGTGGAGAGAGCATTGCCTTTCCAGTTGTGCTGAGAAATAAGAAAATCCCAAGCCTTGAAATCGAATCACGATTAAAATATTTACGTTTTCTCAGCGTGTATCTTCTTTTCCTCATACAAAATAAAGACTGAAACATTAAATGTCGTTAAAAAGAGAGAATTTGGGATAAAATATGGGCAACAAGCTGCATGAAAAAAAAATTTTAAGTAATTAAGAATTCAGCAGCTCTCTACGCTATTTTAATTAGACCTACCAGCCCATTGGAATATTTTTTGCGTATAAAAGATGTACGTTTCTTTGTAATATATACTAAGCACGTATTTTACATTTCTTCGAATATTGAAATTGTGATAGATGGTCTGCTTTAACTTACGACGTGCAAGAACTAAATATTCCATCAGAGTATGTACACTGAGAGTACTTGACTTTAATTTGGGTTCATTGTGGCACATCATACAAATAAACCTCTCAAGCGAAACCGGTCTTATTTCAAACAGGGTCTCCGCAAACGCTTGGATTCAGATACTAAAACTTCATTATATTCAAATTGTTTGATGTTCCAAGTTTACCGATCTCCCATTTAGATTTTCAAGCAAGTTTCACGTGTCATCTATCTTGGTTAAAAGTTAAATTTAAGTTTCAGTAAAACGCACGTCTTGAGAATACGCACGAATGCGACTCGCTCGACTCGTATACACATTCATGGTGCGAGGTTCATTAGGAGTAAGCCGGGGGGGGGGGGGGGGGAGGCGCGTCGCGCCGGCAAGAAGAGCACAAGGACTTCAAGGACATCAAGAACGTCAGGACGTCTCGTCAGGTTTCGCGACATTCGCGATACTGCCGACTGTGCCTAGCGGCGCGTTGTTAGAAAACAAAGTGAAGGCGTTTAAGTTCCCGTAATGGAAGCCGGACGTGTTCATGTTGAGTAGGAAACTTTGTTCATGTTGAACATGGCGGAGTATGTTTATGCAATGTGAACTAGTTGCCAGAAGTTTATGGACTTGACGAAGATATGTTTTCCGGGAAATTTTATCAAATTAATTGCATAACTTAACTTGAGGACGTGTTAAGATTATTTTAAAATAAAACGTTGAGCTGTGAGCGATGTAGTTTTTCTGCAACGAAAACTTCGTTCGCATTCAAGGTTCATGAGAGTGAACCTTATACTTACCCTACCCTACTTATACCTTACCCTACATATAACCTTACCCTACTTATAAGATTGAAGTAACTACTATGACCTGTAATACTACAGTAATACAGGAAGTAGGGTTTATGTAAACGAACCTTGGTTAACCTTGGTAAATGTTCTACCTTCGATCATTCAACGTGCGATTTTAAAATTGGGAAATAAAATTTCAAATTGGCGTAATCAAGAAACAGACTTTTTTTACAAAGTATACAAAGAAATATTTGCTGTTTTTTCGTTCTCTCCTCTTACTCCCTCTCTCTCTCTCTCCCACTCCCTTTTACTCTCCCTCTCCTTCTTTCTATCAGACTTTTTCAACTCCTCGCGTACCAGTCATAATTCAATTGGGGAAAGTATACTCCCCTTCCCCCATTCTTGAATTTTTAAAATAAACTTGAAGTTTCACCCTAGCGATAATCTTTCAGCCCTGGCGCAGTGCATTAAAAAGCAGGTCGCATGGGGATGGCACCTGCAGGTGTCGCCTCTAGATAGTATTACCTCCACAAACCCGTTTTCACATCCAGACATATGGAAAAACTCATTTTCCACACGATATGCTTGCAGCCATCTGACTCCTTTTTTACAATTAAACCCTCGTGGCCAATTTTTATTCACACAACTTATCAAAAACACCCTAATTGTGTCCTAGCTGCAAATGGCTTACAACAATTCGATTCGAACGCTGGCGAAATTGCATTTGGGAGCTGTTGTCCATGTGCGTCCCACATATGTTTGCGACCAGAATATTAAACTAACACATATCTGCTCGCCGACATATCCGCACGTGGTTTCGACCCAATATTGATTCCATAAATTAATTCATTGCCCAAATAGTATCTGGTTTTGTTGCGACGGGCCGTTTCCGATTAAACACAGGCATCCTATCGTTCAGACGATTAAGCGGCATACGAATATCGTGATAAATAATAGAAAAATAAACCACTCTATTATACAGCGTCCAACGGACGGCGCGGAAGAACTTTTTAAAAAACTTTTGCCTCGCTGCCGACGCCGAACAAAGATGAAGTACATCCGACTCTTTCAGTTCCGGATGAAAAATTCACAAACTCCATTTCGTTGAATTTGTTGATTGCACAAATATTTCAGTTCGAAATTCAAATCGGCAACTGTATATGTACCGAGTCATGAAAGGTTATTTATTTAACACCGTAATGCAACGAGGCGCTATAGAAAAGTAACGATTCACTACGGAGAGCATATCGCATTCTGAGAATGACATACAATTTACACGGACAACTTTTGTTCATTTTTCAACTCTGTACGTTAATAAAAATATCCTCAATTAACGCATCACTGGCAAACCACAACGATAATACAGAAAGAGATGTCACAGTTCATATCGTTCGCCGGACAACCAGAAAAAAACATAATTCGCTAACATAAATTGCACATGACGAGGAATGTAATCCACTTCTAGCCCTCGCGACGTCACGAAATCGTCGTTAGTTGCATGCCTCGTGTAAGCACCCCCGCCCCCCGCCCCCACCCCCTCCACGCTACAGAATTATCTAACATCGTCGCCATTTTAATTAGCCGCTGACTTCAGCCCGATCTATCTCCGATAAACGCTTCGAATCTTGGGGCCCCTTGATCGGATTTGCTGTTTTGTCGGCGGCAAGGCATCAGCACTATTCAGCCCCACAGAGGGGCACACACTGCACAGCCATGAAAGGGATTGCTCGCGAAAAGAGAATTCGCCGTGAATGAGTATCCCACTTTTCAATGGAATATGATAAAGCACAAAGCGTAGTTCGCTTATATTTTAGATCGACAATGCTTTCATCACACGCATCGCCAGGCACGCACTTTCATTGTGCAACGCAAAGTCTATTTCCGTAACTCGTCGGGGTGAATTTGGAAACGCGTGTGAGGAAATTCATTAAATTGAAGGGAATAAAATGGAAAAGTGCTCGATATTTGTCTGAAATTTGGTTCGGAGTAGATAATCGGCGATCGATATCAAATAGAGTAACGGTGTATTAAATTCCTTGCCATACCAACTACTCTACTTACCTACCTATATCGTGTAATGATTTAGTTGACGTCGTTGCATTCTGCAACGGTGCACGTAATCTCCTCATCTTTCGTAGCAGGAAATTGCGAGGTCGGCTTAAATTTCACCAATAGCTGGATATTAATTTCCCGTATTGGATTGCAGACGGCCTTATAATCATGTGCTAGGAACTACTCGGAGCATCATAGTTCCCATTTCAGTTCGCTGCAAATACCGAATTCCTGGCCATGTCGCGATAAAATTGGCTGCCGTCACCCCCTTATTATTTTTGATTTGGACAGACATACATGGCACCCCCAATCCCAATTTAAGCGTCCAATTTCGAGTTTTGGACACGAGCCCGTCGGGACATTCCATCCCCCCCCCCTCCACACGCAGCAGCATTCCATTCGCCCTTCCTTTCGCACTCAATTTGTGATAATATGAAAATTCCAAAATTTGTTCGCGAGTACAATCTGTATTGGCCAATTAGTTAGGTGGTCGTGTAAAATAGCAGTGCAATTCAAATGTCAAAACCCGAAGTGTGGTTTGTTGAGAAGGGTGGGGGGAGAGAGGGGTGGGGAATGGGGGGTGACGAAGAGTGATGGTGATTGGGTGTCTGCGATGACATGTGTGGCTAAATGAACATGATCCGAGACTTGGGGCCCTGCACACACACACACGCTCACCCACCCACACTCACGCTATCTGTGTGTGTGACACGTTAGAATTCGGAATGCACCTTTTCCAGCACCGAGGCAGAAGTCACGACATGCCTGTCGCGACAAGAAGAACCATTATTTAAAAACATCGTGCATTTTTCAGTCCAGTACTTTCACATTATTGTAATCTCACTGATGCGCCACAATTCCCAATGCATTTGCATACAAATGACGTCTGGCCATTCAGCTATACATGTGCTTTTTTAAATTGTACGTTTTGTCGTTTTGGAAGCGACAGATAAAAATAATTCAGACTAGAGTTTTAATGCGGAGCTTCATTCCAGTGCAAAAGGCATCTGGTTTCGAATCGGTTTCCATTAAACATTTCGCTAATCCTTTATCATGTGCCAGATTTTATTGGCATAACAACCACTCGAATTTCCCACAGTCATAAGCCATTGCATGTTAAGCTCCAAGGTTAATGTGGAAGCGCTGCCTTGTGATTGTGAATGCAGCCTCCGGGAAGTGAACCCGTGGACCAGTGCTGATTTGTGGACCACTTCCAGCGTCGGCGCAGTGTTTCCACCCCCGCCTACCCACCGCCCTTCGCAGTCGCTTCCCTGACATGACATGGCATCTCCATGGTAACCGGGCTTGCCAAGCTGAGAGCGAATGACCTACAAAATAATAATAATAATACATGCCACTCTAATGGATCACACATTCACATTTTATTCATGATGCCACAACGGCGTTCAGTCTGTTGGGATATCAGTTCTTCGTTCCCGGCTTCGGCAGTGTTTTTTTTTGTGATTTCTCTTGCTTTTCCGTCCGTTATTTGAAACTTCCATCTTATATTGGCTATGCTTTTTTGTAAGTAAAAGAGTTGACGTGGTTGTAGCACGGTGTCCTGCTCTGGCATTCCTGTTACGCAGGGTGAAGTAGGAATTCGCAAAATGGTCTGCATGTATTTTTCTTCAACGTTTCTTCTATTTTTCAAACTGTCTGCTTGATTTCACTTTGAAAGGAAACGTTCCAGTCCGAGGAAGGCAGGAAACCGCAACAGATATCTTATAAACTTCACGTCTACCATCTACCTATATATACCTTGTGAACCGGTGAACGTTCTTAAAAATATGTATGGTATAATGTATATTTTTCAAATAAGTATACTTAATGTATTTTATTCTCATCTCATTTAGCAAAATAAGAAAATATGGTTATGATATCAACTGCGTCAACTGAGTCGAAATAATGTTATAGATTTTATAATATTTTTCATCATTGACTTTGACATTGACACATGACATTTTTTCCCAATTTATTCAAACATCAGCGCAGATAGCGGAAAAATAAGATACCAAACCCGACCATCGCAATGCTGACAATTCCAGCCTCTCCTTTACCCACCGCAAGTAGACAGCTTAATCAAACACGCACAATGTGACGAATGGGTGCGATTTGATAGCACGATATCCGACCGCTAAATGAGATCTCTTGACAGACACGCCATCTCGACGGGGTTGCCGGGAACATGACACTTAATGATCCGCGCCATGATTATTTTCCAGGACAGTGGCTTTTGATGGGCAAGGCAATGCAATCTGTCTGTGGGATTGTCTAGAGCGCTGGATGTGTCTTGAGGGTGTGGGCACGTTGAAGACGATGAGGAAGATCAAGACGATGAGGAAGATGAAGAGCGAACTAGGAAAATACTCAGAACGAAACGCGAACGTCTTTGTTCGGGCCAGAATGATAATATTTGACTCGAAAACGATTGTTGATTTCATTCCTTCCCGATTTTTTTAGCCGAGCTTCCAGTGTCTACCTATCATAATGTTAGGTTTATTTTGGGGGCATTGAGGTAAGAATAATGACAAAGAGGAGTATTTTTAGTTTTGGGAGAATATACGTTAAAATATTATATTAAGATTATTTCTGAAATTATCCGTCTAACATCCAGCATTTATGATTTGGGCCAAGATAAAAATATGTAATTAATCTTAAATTCTAACTAATTTTGATTTTTTTTTAAATCCATCGACTCTGCCTTACGGTCAACTTCTTTTTGTTCTTTTATCGGAGTGTTCTTATATGAAAATTTCCATCGACTCCGTCGACTCTGATTCCTATGTTGACAGTTTTCTTAATTATTTTTTCTAATATCCATCGACTCTGTCTTAGATGTCAACTACTTCTTGTAGACTTTACTCATTTGATATTTCTTTATTTTTTTAATCCGTAAGCTCTGCTTTCTACATTAACAGACTGTGTACTTACTTAAATATTGAATAAATTATTTTATTAAATCCATCGACTCTGCTTTCTCCAATAACGTTATTTTCTCATTCTTACAATATCCATCGACTCTGGCTCAAGTTTCAACACAGAAATATTCAAATGTACACACAGATTAAAAATGCAGTTGATACATAAAGCAGGGTTAACTTAAACTTCGACCATTGCTAGCCGGGATACGCAACTAGCTCAACTCTGTATGTTTCCCATGCAACGTTAAATCTGTGGTTCAAGTATAGGCCAATTACCAGCTGTGATCATCGGTCAGATCAACTCTATAACCATGATTATGTCGTTATGTATTGCTATCTAAAAGATTAAATATTTACTAGTCCATACTAAATAAGTAAATTGAATTTTAGAAGTAGTAAAATAATCCCCTTGTCTGTTTTCCCTTGTTTATCCAGTTTTAAGATAAGGTAAAAACGGCAACATACATATTGAACGCAGTGAGAGCTGGCACGGCATACTAGTTGCCTATCCCGTACCGGAGCAGTGATCGCAGACTTAAAGGCCATTTTCCACCAGGGTGGAAACCTGCCGATCCATGGCCCTCTAAATGGTTTTGTTCCATTGGTGGAGATAGTCAATGTGCGGTAAGAAGGCCTAGGATCAGCAGGCTGCAACCCTAGTGGAATATGGCCTTATCTTGTAAAAATACAGCAAAATTCAAATGAGTACACTCGAAATCAAAAGGTAGTTGTCAGATAAAGCGGAGTCAATGAATCAAGTAAAAATACTGCAAATTCCAAATTGGTACACATAAATCAAAAAGGCCGTTGATACATAAAGCAGAGTCAATGTATCGTGTAAAACTGCATACAATTTTCAAATGAGCAAAGAATCAAAAAGCAGAGTCAATTAATCAAATAAAAATACAGCTTAATTCATAGTACAAACAGATTAAAATGCCTTTAAAATTTTGTAAAAATACGGCAAAAATGTTATGAGTGCTTTCGCAATTGAAATGAGTTGACAGATAAAGCAGAGTTAGGTACTAGACGCAGATCAAAATGGCATTTTACACATAAAGCAGAGTGAAAAATGTAAAGTATGTGAGTGAGCATGTAAAATTACATAAAAATGAACACGATTACACTCGGATTCCAGAGGCTGTTTGAGGAAAAGTCTGTGGATCTTGTAAAAGTAGATAAATATCCCCAATATATTAAACTGTTGATTAAAAATAACATGTTGACGTGGCTGTGAAAGAGTTGTACGCGAAATGATAAAACGCGACAAGATGCCAGTTAGTATTTAAGTTTAAACTTTTCTGACAGGTCCAACATTGCCATCTTTTATTTCAGCTCCACTTACCTTCAATACAATAAAAAGATTGCAATATCATTTTGACGGAAAACGTGTTTTTTTTTTCATTGATTGGATTTTCAGTTTAGAGCTTTACGAAGCAGATTAGTAAACAACCTCCATTGAATTCCCAAATGCGCGTTTTTGCCTAGTATCTATGTTGCTTTCGAAAGCCTGCCCCTCCTATATTGCCTTTATTTAGATACTTTATTGTCATTTCGTCATTGTTCTGCCGTTTTCACAGACACCGAATTTTTATTTTACTCCCCGTACATACAGATAAATTATGAGTAGAATGCCAAAGCAAAAAATTAATTTTTAATATCATTTGTTAGCCTTTTATTGTTTTTTCAATATTGATGCTTTGTATATAACCATCCTGTATATTCAGTGTTCGTTGCGATTTCTTGTTTCGAAATGGATCTCTTTTTGTTTCCTAATTATTTAAATTAAATGCAAGTGTGCGGATAAGTAAGTTGGTGTATCTTTGACTTAAACTTTTGCTTTGTGTCTGTCTTTGAGGGAAAATCCTTAACTTTTTAGCCCCGACTCGCAGAGTTCACGAGTTATAAATAACTCTGCGGCTTCTTCTTGCATTGGCCTGTTTCCCATCACAAGGAATACCGCTGGGCAGAAATGTAAGCAAAGTTCAGAAATGTATTTCCATCTTTTGATGGCACCTCAAAGAAAAAAAAGTAATCCTACGTGATATTCAAACCGAGGGCTGTTTATTACTTTGGTTTCTCTTGTGGTGAACCAGAACCACCAATTCACTCTCGAAAAGGGTCAAACTTTTCAAAAGCTCAATAATAATATGAATGTGTGCATACAAACCCTTCGAGGCAAAGAACATAAAAGCAGAATTCTTTCTCTGTATAAAACTGAAAGACTATGGTGGTATACACGTTTTAATTCTATTCCTCAAGGCATGAATCACAGCGTTTTGCCCTTAAAATCTGTAATCATGAAAAGCATATATTTTTAAAGGAATAATTATAGTTCTTTAGAATGTTTTATACGTGCATGCACAGTATTCAAATCCTGCAATTAAAAAGTTATATAGTGAAGTTGCGTTATTAATGACACAATTATTTGAGAAGAAAGCCGCATGAAGCATTCATGACTTTGGTGCAGCATTTGTTGACTTTAATCAAACGAACAATAGCGGAGTGTAATATTCGCGTATGCACATAATTTTTGTGTTGCCTCGAAAAACCTTGTGTGAATCGTGTGATATTCTGAATGAGATTTTAAGCGCGCCTGAATGCAACCCGCAGAGCACATTCCATTGCAGCAAGACCTGGCTCCTCCACCGATGTCGATCGACTAGATGTAACCTGACACCACCTCCTTGGATTCATTTTGCGAATGTCTCTCTGGAAGCTCACAGAGCAAATAAACGTGCAAGGAGTGTGTTTTAGGGTATATAGAGTAACACCATTACCTAACAAAGTAATTTCTTAGAATTTAATAAACGAAAACACTTCCTTTGTCATGACGCAATGAAAGCGTGGGACCGTGAAGGTAAAAGGTGAATCTTGAGCTAGAATACTCTACTTGAAACTCCAGGTGAGCACTAGCGGATATTTGCAAGACACGTTCGAACTTCCCTAAAGTATACAAGCAATTAACTGTCTAAGGATGTAATTATTTGGTGAGGAAATTTGGTGGCCTTAGCCCTTGCAACTAGCTCCGATTTCAACAAGATATTCGATTACAGATTGCGCAAACTCCATTTCATAGATAAACGCCAAGAATAAATTGAATTAACCAACGGGAATTGGTATTTCTTCTCTGCCCAGGAAAGATACGTTCAAACTCACACAAACCAAACACATTGATCAATTGCATGCCATCAACGTACACTTGGCGTAATCCATCAGACTTGCCTTGAAAATAAAGTCAGAGAGAAAGTCCACTAGCCGAGAAGCTCCGCACAGGATCTTCTTATCTCTATTGTGAGCTGTGAAAAAATATTACCGTCGATCTCTGACGTATAAATTCGATACACATGTCGAGCATTCCAAAGCCTTCCTTTGATGTTCGGTCCGTATTTGGCGAGCGTCCTGTTTCGGAGTTGTGTGACAACAACGGGCCGAGGTGGGAGGCCTACGGCAGGCCTGACTTCACAAAGGTGAAAGGACATGAGACTACATGACGTAATGGACCTCCTGCATCGGCCATTGTCTGAACTTGGCGCATGGAGCTTGCCATTTAGAAGCAAGGGGTTGGTTTAATTACTTTGCTGAGATCTAAATCGGTAACCGGTGAACCCCAAGTCTTGATCAAGTGTGAATAATTTATAAGTGGGTATCCGGGTCTACTCGTTCGTTTAAATTAAATGTCAAATGGGGACGCCAGCCAAACGAGCCGTGCTACAAGACCGAACTTTTTACAATGCGTATATAAATCTAGCTTTGCTCGCCTGTTCCATTCGATACGGATTGCATGATTTTCGGGAAGAATATTGTGTGAAAAGACCGCTATTTCTCAAAACTTTCATATAAGAAATTGTTTCTTTGTTTCGCTCTTGTGCTCTTGTGAATTGAGTGTGGTATTTGATTCATTGGCAATACGTTTTGCCATCCAAGCCAAATGTTTGGTTTCCTGAAGGGCATACATTCTTCCTCCTTGATGCACAGGCCACAGAAGTATGTTTTTTCATGTTAAACATATATTAAAAATGAAATATAACTTGTTCCACCAGAAGATGGGAATGATACACCTATATAATGTACCATTTTCGTTGTGTATATCGATGATATGAACCCAAGAACACTCTTAACGACCAAGAAACATCAAACCTACAAAATATTAATCATCGAAAAGCCTCATCATTAAACCAGGTAACGTTAGCACAATTAACAAGAGCGTGCCCCCATCTTCAAATACCACTCAAATTCCCTTCCATAAGCAAATAGCAACATTAAATTCATACATGTAATTGGACTGTTCGCCCTTGGGAGCATATTATGGGCTGTGATGATGGATACAGGTTTGCCAGTGTGGACCGGGACCAGGGCAGACATCGAGCCGTCTTCGGGTGGAGACGAAGTGAATGGGAAAGGGATGCTGTGGGTTGCGAATGAGCACGATGGGAAGCGCTGGGCTGCATGCATCGCCATTGATTCTGCTAACGGCTGAGTGCAGAGCGTTGTCGTTTGTTATCCTTGGGGAGCTTTATCAAACTGATGCTGGCTACGGAAGGCCGGGGAAAAATAGAATCCTATTGATACGATACGTGTTTTTTGTTCGCGTTGTAGCGCTGCTAGTGTATGTCGATTGGCTATTTGTGAGTTGTAACGTATATTGAACATTGGTTGTTGTGCTCGTACGTTTTAGGGCACTGCTGGGATTATTGTTGGGAAAGACTGATGTACTAGGTGCAGTTGCGGAACTGGCAAATAGTAGCTTGCATTTTGTAAAGCGCTGCTTGTGGGACGGATTGAAAAGAGCCTGCAATTGGTTAGTTGGCTCTTCGTGCCTAACCATTCTTTATGGCAATCGGAACTATTTTCAATCCCGTGCAAAAAGTGAAATTTTAACGATGGCCAATGTTCAGTTTTGCAAGTGAATGCATTCAACGGGTGTTTTTATTGTGACACATGTATGGGTGTTTAACAATTCATTTTATTGGCAGAAAACTCGATGGTTAGTTAATAAGCCGCATAATTGAAAATTGTTTTACAGCTTTAAAATTCATGGCGGGTGAATTTGAAACGTGTATAGAAAGTTACTTGCCAGCAATTTATACTGTGTACCTTTTGTGCGTGCCTCATTGGCAAATTACTGCTTATAAATTTAATTTACAAAATTTGAACTGATAAAGATTAAGATCACTGCTTAGAACTTTGGTTAAATCACACTTGGAACAAAGTTTCAAGATTGAAATAAGTGCCTCGAGATTATTTTGAATTAATAACTAGATGTTCGTTAGCTCATTGGTTAGAAATCGTGGTAGAGAGGGGGGGGGGGAGAATTTCTGCAAAGAGAGTTTCAGCATAAGGGAAGTCGGTGATGAGGAATACGAAATCTCAATTAAAGTTGAAAGTCTAATTAAAATCGACCGCAAAATACGTAATCGCATTATAGGAATTTAGTCTAAAATTGAAACATTCCTTGGAGGAATAGGTAGGTATTCACTTTTCACTATGGTGCCTATGTTATGCATAGCATTATTAAAGCTGAAAAAAATCTAATATGCGTAGTAAGAGGTAAAGCGTGTAAGGTAGGTAAGCAAACGCTGACTTGATTGAACTTTATTTTGATTAAAATTTAGTGAACAGAATTATTATCCATGGCAAGAGAATATTTTAAATTAGTAAAAGCCTTTGAAACGGTCTTGAAAAGACTGCTGGCTGCTGGATCGATAGAGTTTTTTTTTATGAACGAGTAGAAAATTCTCGTGTACCAAATTGTCTAATTTTAAATCTCTGAAATCAAGTTACGTTTTAGATGATATTGTATTTCCGTGCTACAAAGAAAGATAAACAAAGAAAAGCACGGATGCGAAAATGATGTTGTATTCCTTTACATAATAAAATATTTGTGTTAAACCCCGCACCCACAACCCCGCAACGGTGGGTGGAAAATTCGGCTCCCGCACAACGTTTTCCCGGCGGGCAACCGGTCCCACCAACCTACTTGAAAATTCCCTGCACTAAACCTCTCCGCACAAGGAAAAACGAACTTGAAGCCATCGTAAAATGAAAACTTAAATAATCGCATTCTCTGTATTCGCTTCACGCCCGGCTGCTGGTGGCAAAGTGCAGACGCACATCGAGCAAACAAAGATCTGTCGCTTTTCGATTTCCACACAGCAATAAAGAAACTGTCAGTGCGCCGAGCGACCCGGCTGGGAATCCGTCTCTTCGTCCGCCGACAGCGCAGGCGCGAACTGGGTGCACTAGCCAGCGTGGGGGACGCGTTCTAGACGTCTAAGAAAGTACTTTGTCCGGGAGATGATGGTGCCGAAAGATTGGAAGAATCAGAGTTTTCGCATTCGGAGGAAAATGATGCTAACACCGGAAGAAAAGGGAAAGACCCCGCAGCGATACAATCTCCGGCCAATCTCTTAAAAATGTCGTACACCTAACAGTAATCCATACTTTTGGGGGTTGAGGCGCAAGCTTTTTCAAGCTGATTTTTGACAGGAATAAAGGCACGCGATATTTGGAGAGAGTATTTCGTTGGCATAATTTTCTGTCCTAAAGGAAACTTTGTTAAATGTCGACGTGACACGTCCACACATAATCATGAATTATTCGTTGGTTGTTGCAGGCTCCGTCGAGAGCAGACCCTGCCTGCCCCGAGACCCCCTCGCTGCCGCCGCTGGGGCTAATCATCATCAGGTTGACGTCTCGACACAGGTAAATATTTTAACTTTTCATATGCACGCCTTTAAAGGATTTTTTATCCGAAAGCATCCGCGGGAAGTAAGGAGAGCTTCGAAAAGTGTATACTGAAGATTTTTTTCCTTTTAGCGAGCAGCATGTGTTGTTAGTACTTTCCGACGACTTAAGTATATATACGAAAAAAACAATAGAAGAATAGGTACACACAATGTTTGAAAATGTATATATATCTTGTTTATGCTTCAACCATTCTGTTATTTAATCAAGATAATATTTTGTTTTTGTGGCAGTCCGTTCATTCGTATCGCGACAAACAACAAAAGATGATTTGATTATAATATCTAATCAATTTGCGTTTTCCATTTCGCAAGGCCTGAAAGTCTTAAAGTTGCGTGTTCGACAAGCGGGGCGGCGTCCACATGATCTATTCCTTCTAACTGTCATTAATTTCTACTAATTAGCAAAACTTGCAACTTCGCGGAACGTGATCCCAGGGCAATGGGATTCTGAGTGGAACAATGTCAAACAGAAGGAAAGTTGGCATTAGCAACCATGGCATATATTTGAAAAATGGTCCTCCAACTTTAGATGGAATAACCAACTTCAAACGAGAAAGTATCGGGAAACATCGGCGGCTAGTGCTTTTGATGATGGTGGCAATATAAACCTCAAAACTCCCTAAAGACACAATTTATTTTCAATACTACGGCCACTAGCAACGATTGAAATTCCAGACCCGTTGAAATTGGGCCTAGCTAGCGTATGAAACTTTACTCATATCCATTTAAAAAATTCAAGAGCTTTTCCTGTTCTTCGAAAGTGCTCGCAGGCCCAAATATATTCCTCCCATAAACCAATTTAACACACCAACCAACGCCGAAGAAAATATGGACTCATAAAGGCAATAGATTACCTCTTGTCATTTTCACCGCGGAAAAACTCGCGGCGCACACTCAGGAAAAACGCCAGCGCGCTATAAACAGGGCCGATTTGCCTGCTGGTCTCGCCCCTGCACGAATTTGCACAGACCCACATTTTGCGAAATCGCCCTTGTCTAATGTGCCGTGACATACGGGAGCAATCATTGATCTCTCTAGCCACTCAACAGCGGGCCAACTTCGGGTTCCGTCTCGCGAACAACATAAACCCCAACGCCGGGCGAAAATATGAACAAAGCCAGAACGTCACGAACAGAATTTTTCCACTGACATTCTATCGAGATATTAAGTCCAAGGGCCGTACTTTCTCATATAGAAAACAGTAAAGTGAAGCTGTCGGGAAGATTTATTTTCTACTGTATATTGCCTATAACATGGCGCGAAAGCCCTACCGCAAGCCTGCATTTCAGGGCAGCACCTTTAGTTTGCCCATCCTTCCACTGCCCATTAAATCAAAACAATGATTCATACTTCATACTCTGCATTGTCTGCATGCTAATTAATTTATAACATTCTAGGAGACTAAACTTCAAGAAGCTTACTTTGCTGACGAAGATGCAAATTTCATATGCATGAGATGAGAAGAAACTCATACTCATGGCTTTCTTCGATTAATAATGTATGATGCGGAACACTTTACATATATACCTATACAGATACACACTCTGAAGTCTAAAACCAACATGCATTGAGGCTCACATTCTTCTGAACTACCGAAACAAAACAGTTTGTGCAAACATAGGTTGTTTCACTTCCAGGTGAAACTGATGCCCTAAATGGGTTTAATAGGACTCGCTATGGAGGCTGTAATACTCAATCCCATGCTATAAACTTTATCAGCCATTCCCTGGCTGCCCTGCTGTAGGATTATTATGGGTTCCAGACCACCTCGTTGCCTTTTAATCCACCAAATTGGCGATGGCGGCGAATATCTCGTGGTTTCATATACAAGACAATCACAACAAAGCATTGTTTTACTCAACTGGTTTACAATAAACCACTCCAAAATGTGTGTTGGCGAATATTTCTGACCAACGAATCCCAGAGTTGTAACAATCTTAGCAATTGTAATCAAAGAAGTGTTAATTGTTCCAGGCTGACCTAGTTCCCGACGTGGTAACCAGCTACGAATCGGAGGATGAAATCATGGGTCGCCGAAATAAGGTGGCTACCGACCTGTTGCAAAGGAACAAGAAAGGAACGCCGCTTTATTCGAAGGAAGACATCCGGGAGCAATATTGCATCACCCCCAAACAACTGGACGTGCTCGAACGGGGCAAAGGAGTAGGAGGCTTTTTTGGATGCCTCTCCAACTATCATGTATGTATTGACTGCCAAAGGAATGTTGCGCATTACCATATTGACTTTTTAAAGTGCGTATATAGCACGGAATGTTTGAGGTGTATATGTGAACATTGAAAATCGATGGGAATGCTATTAACTGTTGGAGTCTAAATCACAAACAAGCATCTAAATAAAAGGATGGATATAGTTGGTGGTACATTTAGTTTGTTGGTATTTCAAGTACATTTACAATTCATTACTCAGCGGTCTCGCCGCAGAGCTAACAGCTTATTACTGATTCAACTCGAGCTCTAAATAAAATATGCTTGCTTTATTTGGGAATCCATTCCGACTACTGTAGTCAATAGTTTGATATGTGGCAAGAGCATTATGATAGTTTTTACTCACTGAATTATTAAACATATGAGAGATGAAACCATCCGTCGATTATCAACTAAAAAAAAATTGTTGTCAATTTTAAGCTATTGCGAAACCCACCGTAAAACTTCAGGGAGTTCTATAACATATTACTATTTAAAACATTGCTGTAAAGGGTTTTAATTTCCGGCCATGCGCAAATCATGTGTATCGGATCCATATGTCCAAAAGGGTTTCGGGATACAGCATACGACTGCATATAACGTGAGTTAATGGAACATTCGATCGGTTGGCTATGTCCAGGAGAATTTTTGAAAAAATACAAAAATAAGCATTTGTAATTTTCTTCAGTTCAGGCGATAATAGTATACTAAGGGTAATTTGTATTCTTGGCGAATCTTCTTATCGAAGACGAATCGGAATTTTTCAGCGATGCATTATTTCCAATTTCATCATAATAGCATTAAACGGGTCGTTACGGACAGTATTATAATAACACACATTAAAGCCGAGGTTCAATGGCTACACCACGCATGAATAGGGTGTGTAAAGACTTTGATAACAAGTCTTCTCCACAGGCCTAGTACACTAACTCTTTGCGCTTGCTCACAGGTTTTCCAAGCTTGTTTTGAAAATGCGAGTTGATTTTGTGCGTGTACAGATTGCGTTCGGTAAGGTCCTATGGTATATCTCAAATTGGGGAGTCAGAGCAAACCGGTATCTTACTATGTTAAGCATGCCCAACTTTCCCCCTGCACCAAAACTTAGGCGCACTGCCGACTTCTTTGTTTGTCATTGCTTATTATTTGAAATTTACGGTCGACAGTTGGAGATCGACTTCAAAATCGTGACCTTCAAAAGCAACCAAACACATTTGTAGTCCGAAACTTTCTGATAATTTGTTCGTGATATGCCCGAATGTGTGCTACAATTACGCCAAAGACAGAGAAGACAAACGACAACATTTGTGTAACTAGAAACTGCCAGCGGGCCTCGAATAATGCACTATCTCAACAAGACAAAGATTCGCAATTCCGAAATGAAGCTCAAAAACTGTTGTTGCTCACAAACAACAAATATATTAAAAACTGAGATCCGCTTCAAGAATAACACAAGTTCTTTTGTTCCACAACCGAAAAATACTTCTGGCAGTAAAACCACAGCTAGTGTGCCTCCGGTCTCGGTCAACTCTTGTATCGTTTCCTGCAGTTTCCTGCGTGGGAGAGGACTTCGTTCAACTGTTGGACCAGTTAATTTTTTGTCCAAGCAAACTCAAACCATTGATCTTCCACCAAATGGAATCGAACGAAAAAAAAACAGCCTCAAACACAATGCTATCACATGGTAATGAACGACGTCCCCTCCTTCGCGGCTAGCACAGCAACGCATAGGACCCTTAACCCCAACATAAATCTCCTTTTTCACCGCGTCCGCTTCGGCCACTTTCGCAGGAGAGCACTTGCCGTTCGCGGCACTCGCTGCTGTCAGTCTGCGTCCGCCGCCGAGTACCCAGCGACGAGAACCTCCACGAGTTGTGCCGGCGCCCCGCCGCCGAATACGCCCCCCTGCCGCGCTACCCGCGCTACCCGCCCCACGCCCACCCCCACAACCACCCGCACGGCCATCCCGACGCAGTCTACTACGACGCCGACCACGACTGCTCGTACTTTCGACGCCGGCCGACGTCCTTCTGCAACGCGGCGGCCGACCCTAAGCGGTACACGTGGATGCCTGAAGACGAGGAAGATGGACAGCGCATGGAGAGGCCGAGGTCGATCAGACCGGATATGGATAGTTTGCACGAGTACGATGGATATCCGATTCCCCGGCGGCCAGGTTGGTGGATTGTTTGGCAGGGGGTCGTTTTGTTTTCTTTTTGTTGTGGTATGGTGTTGAATCGTGTTCGGCAACACTTGCTGATGTTCAAAATTTAATACAAAACAATAACTTATTATGTTACTGAAACCTAAAAGTAATATAAAAAATTTAAGACTTGACAAACATTTACTGCAGAAAGTTTAGCAAATAAATCAAATGTTACCAAATAAACTGCAAGATTTCCTCTTCGAAGAGGATCAGAATTCATTCATCTAATCTCAATCTAAGCAATATACTTTTTAACCCGAAGCAAGTCTAATAGTGGGTCGTTTCTTGTTCACAGGCTCATCTTGTCTATCAAGTAGAACACTTAGTTACAGTAGCGAATTCATAGACAGCCAATGCCCAGCCCATCCTGACCTCCCGCCGCCCCCGCCGCCGCCCACCCTGCCCCACGAGCAGCCAAGAACCAAGCACGTTAGTTTTGCAAGATCCCACACGATGGCATCTTTCGACGACGCCATTACCGGCCTCGGACTGCCCGCCGGACATTCTGGAGT
Source organism: Nemoura dubitans (assembly GCA_921293005.1). Taxonomy (NCBI): domain Eukaryota; kingdom Metazoa; phylum Arthropoda; class Insecta; order Plecoptera; family Nemouridae; genus Nemoura; species Nemoura dubitans. The sequence continues at coordinate 18,393,152 of OV121074.1, forward strand.
CCAGGGCAGGGTGATGATGGCAAGGAGCCAGGAGCGGCTGATAGACGGGAAGAAACCAATAGGTGAAGCGTCCGAGAGGAGAATTGATGGGGCGGAGTCGCCGAAAATCGTATTTTTAGGTGCGTTCAGTTTATTCATGGACCTGTTTTATGAGATCGAACATATTTTTTCGGGGTGTTATTGACGATCAATCACCAACAGTTGGAAATAAGGCCATAAGTAAGCATTTCTGAAAAGATGCTTGTCGCTTTCGGTGTTTTACAAAGTCGTAAAAGGATGGCAGGCTTGTTGAGCCCCTACCATGCATGAAACGAAACTGTAAAAGACGGCGTTGTTTCATTCCAGTGAAATGATGTGACCAAACATGAAAAAATGTAACCTCTGTTCTTTATTGGAACGTTTCAAATTATTCAGTGTTTGCTTTAAATGGCCTTATGAAAATAATGAAGTCCAGTTTTCTCTATTGACCTGCAGAGAAAGTGAAGCGGTCAGCGATGAAAACACAGGCGACGCAGACGGAGGTGTGTTTGGGGCGCAAACCCTCTGCGCCGAGCTACTTGTCGCTGAGTCCGCGCACGGCGCACCGGCCGAGGGTAATATTCCAAGCACACCGGCTAGCCCCAGTCCCAGCCCCAGTCCCAGCCCCAGCCCCGGCCCCAGCCCCGGGTACAAGTCAGCCGCAAGGACGCGAAGGAGCGTCCTGCCGTGTAAACAATCTCCACATCCTACCGAAGGAAACACTACAAACATATCCCCGGGCGCGTTTCATCATCATTTACGCGGATAGAATATCATGTTGCAGTCAATGATTTTTCTTTTCAACTTTTCTTTTGTCCACTCCGTGGATGGTTCTCTTTCTCTTTTCCTGCTTTCTTTCAGCGAAATAACTTTTTGAGTTGTAAAAAAATATTTCTCATAAAAGCTATTCAATTTTAAGATGTTTCATCGTGGTCTATATGTATATATACGTAACGTCGAGTACTTGCACCATGACTGGCCTATATATCCGCTCAGATAAAAAGGTTATGCTATGTTATGGAGCACTAAAGTATACTACAATGTAATTTCAAGTAACTAGATTTTCAAGCTGGTCGCGGATCCTCTAGGCACTGGCAGGCTGGGAGAGTGTATATCGATTCTGGCGGTGTATGTTTTACCAGGTGCATTGTTTCCCCGGCAGGTGCGAACAGTGTCGCAAGGCGCGCAGACCAACGGCGACCGCAACGGGCTCGCCAGGAGGCTGATGAAGAGCTACTCGGAGGCTGGGGGCAGCTTCGGCGCCGACAACGTTGGCTACCAGATGGACCACTACGACAGCGGATCATCGGGGGACCACGAGGCGCTGCACAGGACGCAATCAGAGGAGCCCCCCCGGTCGCCCTTCTTGATGACCACCCCAACTGAAAGTTTGTACACTGCCAATACCGCAGCCACGTCGGCTGAAACGCTCAAAACACCATCACTCACAGACACCAAGAAAAAACAGCCAACAAAGACTTATAAGGAAATATTCATTGATTTTGAGCCACTCGAGCCACAGGGTTTTGAGAGAAGAGGCAAGAAGAGAATGCTCCAGAAAACGGTATCGGAAGGAGAGATGCTCGTAGATCGACGTAGGAATAATAATACCAATTTGTATAGCAATTTGATGGAAGTAGATTTACTAGCGGACACGAGAGAACAAATACCGCAATCAACATCGGAAGAAAATATCAATGATCAATATTATTTGCATGAGGAAGTTTTTATGGAGCCCCTTGAGAAACGGTCGGCGTCGCTGTTTTCGTCGATCGCTGGGGACTTGGCGGCGTCGTCTGCCTTGCTTATGGAGGATGGAAATGAAGACGAATTCCACGAAAACCTCATCTACCGAGGTTTGTTTAGGAAACGAAGCATGTCGCTCGAGGAGACGATGTCTTCGACGACGAGCGACCCGGATATGCACGCGCTGCACCGGCAACTCAGTCAGGACATCGACGACGACGACAAGGATGCGACGCGCAGCATCAAGGAGGAGACGGAGGAGGAGCTCATTCGTCATGCGCTCGCGAAGCCTTTATTTAAAGAAGAGCGACTGATCAAGGTGAACGTCAAAGAGCTGCCGGAGAAGGTGGAGGAAGAGATCGAGCCGAGCGAAATGCTGCCTCCTATCACTCCGCTGACGACGCGCTCTTCGCCGTTCGCGTCGAGCGACTCGCTGGCCACCGACCAGCGGGACCACAGCGACGGGATCTGGAATGAATCTCAAGCCACCGTGAGTCTCACGTCTTGCGCGGGACCGCCCTGAGAAAACTAAGTTGGCCAGTTTTGTATGTGACTTAGCTCGGGTGGGCAGGCAGTGAGAAAAAGTTTCCCAACTGCCCTAAAGTGGTAACGGCGGAAAACATCCTGGGATTTACCTCAACCGGGGATAAAAGGAGCGATTTATAACCCTCCTGTGGATCCGGATTGTTTATGCGTGTCCTATGCCCACTTCTTACCACACAAACAAAATATGAAAAAGCATTAGCAGGATAAACATTCGGTGCTATCAAAAGTCTTGCCACGTCCCTTAGCTGACCACTATAAATACAATTAGTAAACTCAGCTTCGCTCGTATATACTATGGCAACTCGGTAGCGGATGATATCTGTCTGTTTTAGGTGCTCCAAGCAGACTCGGACCATAGTTGTGGCCTTCTGGTGGCAGACCCGGGCTCCTCCATGCTCGCGTTGACGCCGTCGTCGCGGCGGAAGCATTTGTTGCAGCTTCAGCATCAACAGCGTAGCTCGATGGATACCGAGGACTTGGATACTGGATTTGATGACAATCAGGTAGCCCTGGCGAACTTGCGTTTTTAGCAAGCTAATATATTGGATTGCCGGTATTCAGTAGAAGTATAGGACTAACGCTGGATTTGCAGCTAGCAATTTCAGCGACACGATGTCATCAACATTGGCTCTACAACCAATCAGAGACTCTGGATGTGTATGACGTCATGTTCGCGACTCTGCCATGGCGTTTCTGACTCGTGAGTCGAGATCATGATTTCGTGTCGCTGACATTGCAAGCTGTAAACTCAGAGTTACTGTACCCAAAATTTGTTAAAGGCTTTTCTACCTAACGCGCTTTTCCATAATAGGTTCGATCTTTAAATGCAGAAAAAGACAATTTTAAAGTGACAGTTTAAGAAACGAATTAAAAGTTTACAGAAAAGCAAGTTGTCTGATTGGCTGTTCCATTCAAAAATCATGAACGTTGCATTTTTAAAAGAACCCTGACAAATCTAGTCCGATAAGTGTAATGACTGGAGCGATCACCACAAACGTGCCATTTCCATCCCAGGCGTGTGGGTTTTTGCCACCCTAGCCGAATTTGTCCGGCCTTCAATCTCCAGCGCGGTGGCAACCACTGCCCGGTGAGATGGACGGTCCGTCTCACCGGTCATTAAGCAATTACCTGCAGACGCTACGTTTACTGCAGAACAAAGCGAGCAGCGACACGGGCTCGAGCATTCGGTTCGCATTCGTTAACCGATCGCCCGAACGTTCCTAGGGTCAGCAAGCACCTCCCTCCCCGAGAATCCGAATCGATGCGCCGGTCTCGTCTCGGACCCCGACCATGATTACCAAGCCGATATCCCACGAAGACGCCACGGCGACTTTAAAGCGAAAACCCTCTCCCGGCCGCGGGATCTTGTCGTCGGCCGCACGCCCTCGCGGGGAGCTGAGGAGTCGACGGAGTCCCATGGGAAGACCGACTCCTGAGCCGACGATCGAGGTGACTCAACCGATAGAGGGCACAGCTGTTGCCAGTAGCAGTACCGTCGGTAAGCTTGCATCTGTGGATGTCTATTCCTTTATTCATTATCGAATTCCGTTCAACCGTTCCGAATAAAAGCTGAGATATTTTTTCTACTTCTTTCGCAGCCGCCAGCAGCAATGCTCCCGACTTGCTGCAACTCCTAAACCGAACAGACTCAGGTAAAGCTGACAACTCAGAAACATCCACCGAAGACTACGTTACATGCACGGATACCAACTCAGGCACTGATAGTTCACGCATCGTTAGCGCAGGTGGGACCACCCAAGGAAGTGGTACGACTGGCGGAAATGCAGGCGACGGAAGTTCGTTCGAAAGCGCCTCGTCAATGTATAGCCTCGCGCGGGGTGAACTGTCGGTCGACGAGCAAGTGCAAGTGTGTTCATCGCCTCCGATCGTCGAGGAGACGTCGAGCGATCTGCCCACCACGTCGGTGGCGGAGAGCGAAGAAAACGCGGCCAGCACGACGCCGAGGGTGAGCGTCGACTTCACGCATCAGCGAGAAGGGTCGTCGTTCAGCAACGCCAGCAGCAGCAGTTCGGGGAGTTACAGTGTCGAGCAGAGCACGGACGTCGAGCGGCGGACGGCGACGCCTCCCAAACCCGCGGCGTCCGTCGAGCGGTCGACGAAATCGTCGAAGCATGTGTCAGCTTCGGAGGATGAGCCGAGCGAACACCACGATTCGTCGTCAGGATCCTACGAGTCTCCAGCCGAAGACGAAGACGAGTCGATAGCTGAAAATGTTGTGGTGGACCGAAAGGAATGGACAGACGAAGAGAAGCGAAGTAAGAAGAAAGGATTTAAGCTGGACTTTTCGCCAATTGTCGATCCTGAGGATGAAGAGTACTCGCCTCCGTCCTTGGGAGGAATGACAATACAACGAGTGCATCACAAAGATGGCGACTGGAGCAGGAAATTGTCAGGACAGAGCGAGCGGAGCCGAAAAGAGGACGACAAAGGTGTGCGATCCGATTCCAAGGCCACCACGCCGCTTTCTTCTGGAGTAGCTGGCGATGCAACAGAGAAAAGAGATAGGGACACAAACGGGAAAAGAGGCGCTGGACTGGCAAGGCAAACTCCGTCGACAACGACGCCGCCATCCTCACAGGTATAGACTCACAAGATCAATCCGAAATGCTGTGCCGTTTGCACATGCGCACAATAGCACTTTACACGAGCACGTCTCACAGTACATACTTAATGATTTGTGTATACGCTAGAAAAGCTAATATAGAAATATGAAAATACTAAAGCACCTCCATCCCATGGGAGTTAGCACTGAGGATCGTCTAACGCAAAAACAATGTTCTCGTGCAATCATGGTTAATATAGCATTTGTATGAATATTTTGAATAGTTAGTATATATATATACCATGAATGTATGTAATTATGACGCAGTGTTTGGCTTTACAAAGGTAAATATTTCGCTCCGCTTTTGCAGGCCGCAGCGAAGAAGATATTCCGCGAGAAAGAAGTGCTGACGCCGGGCATGGTTCGAAGTCCCGCCATGCACGAGGGCTTCCGCGCCGAGGACTGGGGCACGTTGCAGCGGTCGACGCCGTCGCACACGCCCGACGAGCCGTGCGTGCACAACGTGATCGTGGCCACCTCGGACGAGTCCAGCTCGGGTCGGACCCCGGGTCCCGAGGGCAACGGGAACGGCGCGGGCTGCCAACACTCCCCTCGACGGCATCGCAGGACGCGGGAGAGTCCGCGCCGGAAACCCGCCGCCAACGGGGGACGCAGTCCGACGGCTCCCCCGCGGTAAATGACACAGCTTCTAGCATTGCTATACTTGGTTATCAATTCAACGATGTGGAAGATTTTCCATGGTAAAAAATGCAACAATGCGTCCGGCACATGTCAGTTTAAAATCATATCCCTAGCAGACACATAAACATTGCACCACCGCATATACACTTCTACGTCCTGGTCCATATTGAACCACATATGCACCATGTATGAACCAGCCGAGTGATTTCAAGAACCTCTGTTCCAGGATTCGTCGCAGGAGTGGCAGTGGCGAAGACAAGGCTCCCGTCTGCGCGAACGCACGCCGCCGTTCGTCGATTCCCGCAAAGTCCCCTCAAGGATTAGAAGTGGAGCCGAAGGGAACACGTCTCAGTCCTCATCGATACTCGAGAAGTCCCGGCAGTCCCAACCGACGCCACAAGACCATCCGGTCGCCGAAGCAGGAGGACGGCGGCAAGGGAGCGACCAGTCCCGAGGGGACGGCGCAGAAAGCTCTGAGTGCAGAGTCTCTGCGCTCCGTGAGTCCCGGCAGCGACAGTGTGTTTTACAGCGAAGCAGGGGAACACGGGAGCGGCTCGCTGGTCGACTGCCACCACTGCCACCACTGTGGGAAGGAGGTCGACTCCAAGAGCCAGTCAGGCGTTGAGGTAGGTTTGCAGTCTTCAAGGCGATCACATCGTAAGATACATTGCTTGACTGAATTGTTTTTTTCTCCGTCTATTGGACACGTATGCGCAGACATCTTGTTATTGAAACGAATTCCCGAAAGTTTTTGTAATTCTTCGAGTCACCATCTGATATTTTAGTAAGAACTTTAGGGGATGGGTATCCATCCACTCAAGTGCAAATGTGTTTGAAAAAAGGTCCGTTTTTCACAAATGTATATACAAGAATTGATACATTTTCACATCATTTTGCTGAAAAGGCATACGAAAGTTCAAAAACCCCTCAAGCTCACACTGTTAGCCCCCGCACAATTTTCCATTCGTGTGATCCAGCGTGATAAAGTAACCGAATGGAAATTACTTACCATCAGGACGAGCCAAGCAACGGTGCCAGCGCCAGCGCCAGCGGCGGCCCACAGCCCGACATCGTGCAGCCTCCCGCAGGATTCGCCGACACTCCAGAGGGACCCCGCGGCAAAGGGGGACGCCTCTACAAGAAACAGGAGAAGCGGTTCCGATCAGAGGAGCGCTCGGGAGGCTGCGGTCACGTAGGCCACGCAGAGAAGAAGCACCACAGCCGCTATCGTTGTGAGGGCGTCCGTGCCAAGTCCGAGGAGCGGGGCAAGGAAGATCGGGTGAAGCTGCGTCCTCTTGCCCGATCGACCGACAACAGCATGGAGATGCTGCGGGCTGCCGACTCCAGCCCGAGCGTGATGCACGGCAGTTCCGGGGACCTGGTGGCGGAAGAGGAAGACGACATGGGCGTCTATGCAGACTCCTATCGCAGCTGCACTTGGATCTATATTGGGGACACGGAAGAGATGCATGTGTGGCAGAAGCCGGAATCGAAATCAAAAGGTAGACGTGCGCTGGGAAATGTTGCAGTGGACAGTTAAATTTATTGCGAACATCAAACGTAAAATATGCGGCTGGCAAATTGGAATAGAAAATGTAGAATATGGCGTCGGTTGTGGACATTTGGACGCAAGATTTTTATGTCCCGATCGTTTGGAAATAATATCTTTGTAGCATTTTATGTAGGCTTAAAGTTTACGTCCCTGTTCGGCTTGTGCAGTCCAGTATGATTCCACATACATAAAAAGAGTTTCAAGACATTTCTGTATAGGAAATATTTACTTCGTTCCATAAATCAAAATCATATTTTGCGAGTATCATGTGATTCACAAACATACCTTGGCACTTACTATTGGAAATGCGACCCAAATAACCACCAGGCACCAAGGTATTGCTCACACTCAAATATAAACATGACAAACCTTTCACAACATTAGCGCCGGCCTTTTTCTTCCAGAATGTGATAAGGGAGATGATCCGGACGCTGAGAGGCGAGGGTCTGGCGAATCGACGGTCTCAGAAAAAGACTTCAAGAAAAAGTACCAAGCCATCACTCATCGCATGGTGCACCGAAAGTCAAGCGTGGAGATGTACAAGCGTCTTCAGTCCAAGTCGTTTGGTAGGAACCTTGCATGGTACCGTTCCCTGACAATATTCGTCGCTATCACCTCGCTACATTTCACTCGGCATGCTATTCGGTTTGTTAACATCTCTGTGTAATAAGGAATGACTCTCTTGCTTGGTTGTTTATTTGTTTCTGTGCTTTGTAATTTAAGAAATAAATTGCATATTTTATTAGTGTTTGCTTCTTCCCGTTTTAATTAGTTTGGTGAAGAATGTTGCAAAGGTAGGAATGTTTGTAATTGAATGTTAAAGAGAAGAATTATGTATCATGGTAGAATTATGACCGGCTGTTTATTATTTACACCAAAGGAAGTGTTCTTTTTTCTCAAAAGTTATGGCGTCGTCCCAAAATAATGTATGTTTTACCTTCATTTGAATGATATACGTGTTTAAAATTAGCAACGGCATGTTTATTCATGAAGTTACCTTTGACAAAATATGCGAAATTGCAGGCTTGTGTTGCAGGGCATAATACAGGTTGCGTCAATGAACAACATTGTTTTCAACTACTTACTTCAACATTAGTACCAAACGAACAATAACAGGGTGAATGATACATGGAATTAGCTGTCACATCTCCAGTTATGAGTTTTCCGTTAGTAAACAAACACCTATACAACCCCCAAATACACATAAAAGAACACCCCTTTAGCATAACACACAATTGTAACGGGTGATTTAATATATATCAAAGTCATTTTGGCTTCATTATCTTTACGAAAATATGACTGAAAATTGCCAAGTTCCCAAGGTGCTATTACCAAAATACGTTATCATCCCAGAGTCGCTTTTCGCTAGCAAATAACTGATAAAAATCCTTTTAACCATCCGCCAAGTTTGCACTCCCGTGCCACGCCTGCTGTGTGACCGTCACAACATGTGACCGGTAGAATCGCATGCGCCTCTATTATGATTGTTTCGAGTGGTGTTAAATATAGCTAGACGAAAGCACCGCCTAGAATAGAGAGCAAGGTCGGACAAACGCGGCCCGTAACACGGACCGTCGTGGTGTAGGCACAACGTCTTCGCATAGGTGACGATAGTCGAACGGTGAGGCGCCAGTCGAAGCAAGACCATGCTCCAAGGAACCACGGACTAGATGGGTACAGCGTGCGGCTAATTGCTGCCACTGACGAATGCGACAGCATAAACCGAGATCAAGCTGTTATTGTATACCTATCTGTTGATATTTCGAAATGGGCTGTGGTACGTATGGATTGGTTTCATTAAAGTTAATCATTAATCTGTGTAATTATTCCGTAATTATTTCGGTCCAGGAAAATGCGACCTGACCCGGCATAAATTGGCAACTTTTATAAAAACTCTTCTAATTTTCCAATAGCTGAGTTCATTAAGCGTTCTGCGTTTTCGAATCTCTTTTCGGTCTGTCAATCGGGCCCAAACTGTCTGCTGCCATTAGCATGACACCGGTTCGAATCAATACATTTTGAATTGATTAACTGTCCTGTGGTGAATGCATTATTCCAGCCGATGTAGACGACATGGAATTGTCGCTAGCATCTCTGCGTCAAGGTCTTGAAGAGGTAATCAAACAAATGCTGATGGTCTGGTGCAAAGAATCTGTTGCAGTTAAGCTTGTTTCAGCCCATCCTACCGGTAAGCAGTGCTTGCAAGAAACACGGCCACGTGGACTTGAAACTTTTAGTCCTTAAGTAACACCGTCATAGTTTGTGTATACCATGTTTGAAACCACATACTAATTTAATTTCTACTAAACAAGATCTTCCGTTCATACCTGTGTCTATTTTTAAGCATCACAGCTTTAGCACGCAATCTTTATTTATGCTTGGTATAGTTAGTAGTGAGCATGCGTTTTCGATTTCTGCATCGTGTTCTTAGTTGGACGGGTGCCCAACACCGAGGACGTGCCGCAAACACCGTAAGAACGGACACTCTCTCTTTCGGCTCCTGTCTTGACTCACCCTGCAAGCGGTGCACTAAATTCCACAAATAATTATTTTAAATTCAAGAATTGTAAATTCAGTTCAAGACTGCGAATAAACTGAATGTGTGCAAAGACGTGAGATATTTAGAGAGCGTTTTTGGCACTGTTTTGGAGCATTTTGACGGCGCCCGGCTTGTTTTTGTCTGCAGAGAGCGACACGACAGTGGTAGTTTGTCGATAGCCAAGATATCCGAGAGTCTAAGTGATCATGATCCAGACCGAGTCAATCCGTGTCCTGTGTTCTTGGCGGTTGGTACCTATCGATAATCGAAGTGCTGAGCATGACAACGCACAGAGGGTGCGAGTTACTTTCCAAATGCTCGTTCCACGTTATGTACAAATACGATCTATTTGGACAATAGGAACAAAGCTGGGTCAAAGGTGAGCTGGGCAATGTAAGATACAAGAAACGATACGAGAACTTTGTGTAACCGACTCCAACGTCAAACCAGAATGATCAATATGATAAAGTGCCAATTGCAATTTTCTCTGAGTGCTTTAACCAGCAAGCGTAGGATATAAGGATAGCGAAAAGCTGGGAAAATTTTCAACCGAGCCGGGATACGATATACTTCCTGACAGCCGATCACACATGCTCCTGCTTCGCCCGATATCCAGAATTTCCAGCTTCGCGTTCCTTATACATGGTAGCAAATTGGTCTCTCCGGTAGGCAGGGATTGTAATGTCGCCTCCCGACTTGCTTCCGTCTGCAGAGAGCGACAAGACGGTGGTGGTGTGCAGAGAGTCAGGGGAGTTCGGGTTCCGCATCCACGGCTCCCGGCCGGTGGTGGTCTCGGCCATCGAGCCCGACACCCCGGCAGAGACGTCGGGCCTCGAGGTCGGCGACATCGTCATCTGCGTCAACGGCGTCAACGTCTTGGAGATGTCGCACTCGGACGTGGTCAAGCTGGCGCATGCAGGTATGAACGATGAGGGCTAGGCGACGATTTGTCGTAGAATGACGTGGTCAAGCTGGCGCATGCAGGTATGAACGATGAGGGCTAGGCGACGATTTGTCGTAGAATGACGTGGTCAAGCTGGCGTATGCAGGTATGAACGATGAGGGCTAGGCGACGATTTGTCGTAGAATGACGTGGTCAAGCTGGCGTATGCAGGTATGAACGATGAGGGCTAGGCGACGATTTGTCGTAGAATGACGTGGTCAAGCTGGCGTATGCAGGTATGAACGATGAAGGCTAGGCGACGATTTGTCGTAGAATGACGTGGTCAAGCTGGCGCATGCAGGTATGAACGATGAAGGCTAGGCGACGATTTGTCGTAGAATGACGTGGTCAAGCTGGCGTATGCAGGTATGAACGATGAGGGCTAGGCGACGATTTGTCGTAGAATGACGTGGTCAAGCTGGCGCATGCAGGTATGAACGATGAGGGCTAGGCGACGATTTGTCGTAGAATGACGTGGTCAAGCTGGCGCATGCAGGTATGAACGATGGTGGCTAGGCGACGATTTGTCGTAGAATGCGTTGGAAACGAGAAGCAATTGCGTGGACATGCATTCTCTGGAAATCGTCCTGTTAACTGTTTGGGCACAGAGGTTAGCGCAAAAGACATTTAAAGCTAATCCATGAAAACGACTTTCCATTTTTGATTTTAAAATTATGAGAATTTCATGGAAGGTGAAAACTCTCTACATGCGCAGGGCAAATGGCGAGATATAGCCCAGTCACAAATTAAATAGCGTACCCCCGTTCGGTAAATCAAAAATAAGCAAAAATATGATGGTCACACAAAAAAGCATGGTTTTTATGCCCGTGACCGCGAAAGCAAGACTTTTTGGCTGACATGACGTCCATCAACGTGCACACCAGCCAGGGACTCCTACATGAGCACGTTCCCCAATGGCTTTATGGCACGAATGTTGCTAGGAGGCTGTGGAAAAAGGCAGAGTTAATAAATTCCTGTCGCCAGAATCTATTTCAAGGTCAAAGCCGCCTAGAGACATTTTCCATTCAGAGAGCGCTGGCATGGATTGAATTTGTGCCTTGAAATGAATTTAAAATCATCAGGATCTAGTTGTAATCTCTTCCATTTCCTTTGCATGTTGAAATAACGCAAATAGATAAGAAGTACAAAAATTAAAAAACTACAGTGCTCGGGAAATCTTAGATGCGGCCTGTGCCGTGTCGACCGCACCGCTGCGCACGGCTATGCAAGACGATACGAATTGCCATCCTTCCTTGGTCAAAGCCATGGCACTTCAAAAGTGGCACTCTACGTGTTGACCTTGACTTGCAGGCTCCGACACGCTGGAGCTGGAGGTGGCGAGCACGTGCAAGGCCCTGACCCCCGTGGTGCGAGAGCTCGGTGCCGGCAGCCCCCTCTACTCGGGATACCTCTGGAAGCTGGGCAGCGGCGGGGGCGGCGGGGGCGGCAGGAACGGCGATAAGTGGGTGCGGCGGTGGTTCTGTCTCAAGCGGGACAACTGTCTCTATCACTACAAGAACGAATCGGAAGGACAACCTTTAGGTATGTGCACACATTTGTTTTGTTTTGCCAGTCGGGTGATTTTTTAAAACTATTTCCAAAAAAGATCTTTGGTAGCTCAGCAAAAGCTACCTTTGTAGCTTTTTTATCACCGTTTCGAAACAGTAGTAAAGAAAAATTGAAAATATCTTCATAAAAGAAAGTGCCAATGCTATGATGAGCATAGCGTGTGAAGCGAGAGAAGGGAAAATTTCTATTTTACTACCCCAAAAAAAGTAACTTGTGTGTGTTAATTTTTGTTTTGTTTTTACTTGTTTGTGTGTGTGTTTCTGTGTGTTTCTGCGCGTTCTACAGATCTAGATCAAACGGCTGCTCCGTTTGTGACGAAATGTTTTATGGACCAACCTACTTTTTTGTAGACCTGCCGTTTTCATCAAAATTGGAATGAAACTTTTTACCATTCAAGTTACGAAATTTTTCATTTTTTCCCCCACACCTTGACAAATCAGAACACGACACCGTCTACTTCCAGGAGCTCTCATGCTGGTCAACTACACCGCCGACCGGACCCCAGAGAGCGGACGTCTCTTCAGCTTCCGGCTCGGTCGTAGTGGAGGAAGTGGACTGCATCTCGCTGCAGACTCCGAGGAGTCAGCAATCCGATGGCTGGCAGTAATCAGTCACTCCATCGAACGCAACGCTCAGTCGGACGAGTGGCTGGACATCAGCAAGAGGAATCTGAAGCTGTCGGCGACGTCCGTCTCGCAGCCGGACTGTTTTGGACACCTCATGAAACTCGGGAGGAAGTGGAAGGGCTGGAAGAGAAGATACTGCGTTTTGAAAGACGCTTGTTTGTATTTCTACCCGGAAGCATCGTCAGATAGTGCGATAGGTGAGCGTTACATAAATAATATTTGCATTGACCGAATAACGACACTTATACATTCGTTAGTACGTTTACCTATAAGTATATAACTTCAATCAGCCCAACGTCAGGGGAGTGGGTAGTCGCAAATTTGGCTAGTCTATAATGTTCCTGGCGGGTATTCCGACTGGTCGAAAAATGAGGATTTTCGTCCATAACGGAAAAAATCAAATGATCGAAAAAATTGTGATTTTTTGTTTTCTTACAAAATAATCTTTACAAAGAAGAGAGAGAGCTGGAGGCCCTTTCAATATCAGGAGTACAGAACCTGTAGGGAATTTTTAAACAGTTACTATACCTAGCCTGCAATCTCAACCTTTTTTTCACAGAGCACAGATAAATGAACAGAACCTACTGAGCTATGATATTTCGTGCCGTTCCTAAAATGAAGTGGCTTGTTAAAAATAAAACAACTATCTACATTGTTGTCATCATCTGAAGCACGTGGTTTGGATATAATTGATCCTTGTTTGCTTCCAGGCATGGCCTGTCTGCACGGGTATCGCGTCCAGAACTCCAACGCAGGGGGCAAGAGGTACGCGTTCGAAGTGATCCCACCCGAGCCGAAACTCAGACACTTTTACTTCCACACAGACTCCGAAATGGAGAAGAAAAGGTACGCTGCTTGTTTCTTATTATTAAATAGGTGGGAAAGTGTTAAAATTAGAGTTCCATGGACGAAAAGAGGTTGAGCGTTTGCCAAAACATCTCGCGTATAATTAGTTTCTTGACAAGTTCAAGAATGAAATGACAAACTAGATAAAAGAGCTTCAATTATCCGTTTGGCGTCTCGACAATGGAGACTAATAGGAACTCATTTAATATGGCGAAAACACACAGGGGTGAAATCGTTTCGTTGCATTTTCCCATTCAGGAAACGAACAAGAAAAGGTTTTAAAAAAGGAAAAGGAAAAGGTTTGTCGGTTTTACTATTTAGAGGGAGTGACTAGCGAGATAGAGTAAGTAAAGACTAGAGACAAGGTATCAACCAAAATCATTTAGTGAGAGGTTGGTCTGAGGTCCACCGTCCATCCATATGCATAAACCATGGAGAGTTGCCATGGTCGTCAAAAATAAATGAAATGAACATCATCTTTTTCTTTCAAGAATTGTTCAAGAAATGTTCAGCAACTGATCTGATCAGATCGATGCTAATCACGTAGCTTTCGATTTTCAGATGGCTAGCTGCTTTGGAATATTCAATCGACCGGTGGATCAAAGTAGGATGACGAAAGTGCAGTGGATGTCACCTGAAAGGCATCAAGAGAGCCGACCAACCGAGGACGTAGCGCCAGCTAGCCGCGTTGCCAACCAGTTGCCAACCTACAAGGGTGTGCACGATATCGTATATCTAACTAAACTCTATGAGGTAAGGGAGCACACCAAAATATCGATACAATGATTAGGTAATAAAATTACTCAAATACGACGTTGCGTTTTACAAGTTTTAAAAGAAATTGTAATTTAAACAATAATTTGTCGTTATATAGGATAATTCATAGTTTAGGATGCTAATCAACTGCCATGGTATACCATAATATTATTATTAAAAAATATTTATTACTAAATTTAATAGAAACAAAATATTAAAACTGGTTCCACAATTTCAAGTTCATATAGACTGCCTATATGTGCAGCTTGGTTCTGCACTTGGGTATAATTCTCTCAGTGGGCAGTTTTGCAACTTTGAAGGAAATGACAAATTTTCACTGTACCATTATTGTGAGGGAAAAGTTGTACCTATTTACCTACAATATGTGTGATGTTTTTAAAGAATCCTATTCACAATTGGTCAAGAACCTCCGAGAAAGCGAGTGAAAATCAACATTTCATGGCATCGTTTTAATGTCAGCGATCGAGATATATTATTATAGATAGGCAAATAGGAATGAACGCACAAATAACTGTATTGTTTCAATGTTCATTTGATGTGTAATATTCTAATCAAGGGTTTGCCTTTCTTGTCAAAATAAAGGTTGACTATGAAACTGTGAAGGTGTAGATGTGAATTACATAGCGGCATATTGTTGTTAATTAAATAAAAACCTGCGAGATCCCGCGGCTCTTGGCTGAAGCGTAAATCAACGTAAAATATTCTAATTAGGAAGATGTTTAATTGAATTAGACTGGTAGCGTGTTTACTTTGGCGATTTTTATTATATTACAATGTTATATAACTGTTATTATTCATTGTTAAAAAACAGATATAAATGAAAGTAATTTATACGTGTAGAGATTTTAAACAAATAAACGACAAAGCATTTAAATGCCTGCGAGCGTCCTTGAAAAGGATCCATGAGGTTTAAAATGAGTATTAAAATGTCAATCATTTGTGACTATAACTGTGCATTGGAGATATGCGGTTTAGATTTCTATGATTATCATAAATATTTGCCTGTATTACCATTTTTCTAGTTTGTCTAGAAGGAGAAGTTACTTTATTAAGAAAAGCTCAAATAAAACCACAAGACTTGAGATAAAAAGCGGGTTGAATAAATCTTTAAAAACCACAAGTTTTAAAAAAGAATGCGAGAAATTTAATTACAAATAAAATTCCGCTGTTTTACCGAGTTTACAGCCTAATGGTGTTTAAATCACGAATTAATTTTAAAGTTAAATACCTCTGAAATAATCCCTGAAAACCAAATCCGTTCCAAATTTCCCATTCATAACCGACTAACAACTTGTTTCTGATGTAAACCACCCTTACAGACAGCTGCTCGGTCGGTATTGAACGAGCCGTAAGTTCAACGCTTCCACGGTAGGTGGCTAAATACATTTGGAAGACCTTCGCATCCTATCGTGGAAACCCACCAGCATCAACCCACGCAGCACGGTACTAGATTCCAGAAACACTTAGCTGGCGCGTGGAATTTACTAGACGAACTATCACCGAAGCTAAACTATGCGTCTCGCTTACCTATATTGCCTGCAACTTTTTCGTCTTCTTATGCACAAAACGAAAGAAAGTGTGAAAATAAGTAACTTGCAACATTTCCACTAAAGGAACCCAAAATTCGGCGACCATGGTCATGGACTTCATCTATGGTCATATCATGGAGTTCTCTCTCCCTGGTAATATATTGACTCGCAATTTGCATGATTTATATCATCATCTGGGATTCAAATGGGCGGTAAGATCGTTTCAAAACGCTGTTCAATGTCAAAGGGCAACTGTGGCAGATGGATCTTCCAGCTTCAACAATAGCGGATGCTTATAGGGGAGGGTGACAGGATGATGTGATAAACAATTTCCAGTGGCTAATGATTTAAGATTCTCCAGGATAACGGTCCGGCATTTGAAAAGCATGCATCGTTTCAAGCTGGAACATTGTCAACGGCGCCGAGCGACCAGATTAATGTGTTGGCTCTGGCTACGGATTGCTGTCTACTCTCTAATGAGATATGAATATAGTTTGATCTTTGACATGTTCAATCATCCCTCAAAGAGTGACAAAATCCAGCATGTTAACAACGTTTTGGTGCCCAAATTTGATTAGCTATGTACTCAGTACAAAAGGGTGATTTGAATGAGGCTATACAAGAACCCTATTATACTTTATAAATACCTATATTACTCTCACCTACTCTCCATTTCAGAAAGAGAGTATGAGATTGGCATGAGCTAAATAGGCCACTGTTCCTGACGCTGAGGTGTTTCAAAGACAGGGTGTTTTGTTTTCAGAACTTTTGCCTGAAATAGTTCCAATACTTACAACATACTAAAAAAATACCCTACAAGTCGCACGTATTGAATCCTTTGAAAATTTTTACACATTATTGCTAATGCTCTAGGTACCTACTATCCTTTCTGAAACGTTACATGGAGAGTAGACAATTAATAACATGACATGTCTTTTTAAACTAAGTGCAACCACAGACGAAATTTTAATGCGGGGATGAATTCCAAACAGAACTTTCCAGAACCTGTGTATAATGGTGGCAATCCAGCACCAAGAGAATTGTTTAGTCTGAAAGGGATGCGATGCGAGGCTCTTCGAAGGTATATGGTTTTACCAAAGACCTGGCCGTATTGCAGTGGGTTAGTATGGATTACTTCTTTAGCATATTTATGCATTGCAATTGAAACAGCATTTCCTCGTGGCGTGACGAGTGCGACTCCTCGCACGCTTCGCGGCACGCAAATCGAGGCATGCGTCAAGCGGCGCCCCACGGTTTTATGGGCATTTCAGGTCAGGTGTTAGATTCGGTCAGTTACGAACGACAGCAAGTAGCCGATTTGTGTGGAGCTCCCGGTGAGATGCATAAACGGCCGCAACTTCCTTGCCGGGCGCAGCAGCCTCAGACATCGTAACACTTCAGAGGAAGGGTCAGACGTTGCGCTGTCTTGAGTTTAGACCAATTTCACCCTGGGCAAGAAACATCCCTTCTGCTGAACACTGCCTCCATTTACAGGTGCTAAGAGCTGGGAAGACTAATTCTAATGATTTATTCATAACAGATTTTGAAAGGTACCATTTTTAAGGAACATTGGCCTCTGGGCATAGTGGTCATTTTGATGCCCATGGATTTAATTTGATGTATCTCTACAGCTACAAGAGTTCGATCGCTTCAAGCTTACCCAAGCCTCGTATTTTGGGTTTATATTATCTATAAATGGTGGGTTTCATCATGCTTTGTCACACACATCGGTTCTCATCGAACACAAAACGCGTTTCTTCTCATAACTGAACTGTAATTTACAAGATAACAATAAAATAAATAAAGTATCGGAACTTATTCATGTAATGAGTTATAAAAGACAAGCTCTATAACCTGTATTTTTGTTCTGATACTTCGGTTCACTAACTTATTAATATTATGAACCTATTATAACTAAATCAGACTGATACACGAGGTTAATTAATGAACGAACATCTCTTACATTAATATTAAAACTGGTTTAAGACATTGGACAGTAATTTTGATCGATCAGTCAGATGTAAATTGATTGTATCGGTGGTCGGATCGAGGTCCAGCACGGATGACGCAGACTGATCGACTGATTCGCAAGTCAAAGATATTTACGCTGTGAATGTCGATTCATTAATATGTGTCACGCCGCCGAACTAGATGGATTGTTCCAGGGCTTTGACGCAGCGGGGCACCCTTCGCGCTTTTCAGCTTTTGCCGCGCCGAGAGCTAGTTCCAAACGCTGTTAGTCCAGCAGAAATCCATCGCTTTGTGCCAAACTACAGCGAAATCCCTTCGTAAATCGTAACAATCTCGTTTCATCAACAACGATATAGCGTGCTTCAATATTATTTTTATCTCGTCTATGTGCATTTCGAGGGTTTTTTAAACCCTCGCGTCTTCTGCGTGTGGTCGCTGCGAGTCATTTGTAAAGAAATGACAGGCCAATGCATAATGACAAAATGATAGGTCTGAATTGGTAAAATAACACCATTGTAGGGCTGAACATTCCGATTGCTCTCCGCACTTGTTAATTTTGTTTCAAATTCCGTTAGGATTTTCTACCGTGGCAATCTCTTGGCGTGCCCGTAAAAAATCGAAAAAAACATCTCGAGAGAAATTACTTTGCCATTACGATTTGTAAAGAGAGTTTTTGTTTCATGTGTCTCATTATCGTAGTAATCACATTATAATACGTATACAGACGCGCACTGCGCTGCCGCATGCTCTATCAAATATTCTTTGTGGCGCAGCTTTTTTCTTTTGTATGTACCCGCTAACTCCTGCGCTTTGGAAGTTCCCCGATGCGGGGAGAGCGCCAAAACCCTCGTGTCTGTATAGTCTCTTTGTTACAATTTGCTTAATATACGGGTTACTTATTTTTTTGAAACAAGTATTGTGTATACCCGATGCCTCTAATTACCCCGCCACCTCTACCATTGCATATTAAAGTGCACGGTGCCTCCATGATCGGCTTCGCATCTCATTAAGCCAATACTGTCAGCCAGAAGTAACCCCAATTACCTATTCAGGTCTCGAACTCGAATCTACGATATCCCCAGAACACGGTGCAAGCAACGGCAAACACAATGCGAGGTACAGAGCACCAATTACGCAACACCATTACATGATTGTTACGTTTCTAATTATATTCAAAACTCCAAAGCTGGCACTTGTTGATCACAATGAAATTATACACAGATCTGATAATACCTTCGCAATATTCCGTTGATGAAGCAGCATTTTACATGAGACATCATGATTGGAATTGATTAAAAACGTGATGCGTATCTGTGGAATATAAAACAAAATGCTCCTTGCGTCTTTACGCTTCACCCTCGCACCTGGCTTCGCTTGCAAGTGTTTCATTGCGGGGCAGGGAGCCGACAGTGCCCCATTAGGTACACGCGGACAACCAAGGAAGCGCGAGGATAATTTTACGCCTTCTGTTTTGATCGAAGACGGTGGAAGATTCGGTGATTAGTGAGGGTGTAGGAGAGGTATACCTATTGATAGATCGGTCCCCGTGTAACCGTAGAAGTCATTATACTGGATAACAATAATTTTGTAGCAGATGGCGTATAAATCTTTGGAAAATATGTAATATTTTAAAGTTGTCTGCGTTTGATGCGTATTGTTTTCGTAGAAATAAGTCAACTAGGTTGCTATACATGTATCTGCAGCTAGAATACAAATGAAAGCAGGTGAAGATATAATTTGGAGTTATGTTGTTTTGTAATGAGTGATGGTGATTGCTCAACCGATACAGACGTGATGATGTTTGTAGGAGACGTAAATTTGTTCGGAAAAACAGATGTGTCAAAAGGGTTGATCGCGGTTTAGTTTTGAATATCAGATGTAGATTATTCATCAACAACTATATTTTCAGCAATACTTTGTCTGCCCTTTTAAACCATTTCTCCTCCTACTGCCCTAAAGTCTGTTATTTTTAGCTTCGCAAATAAACTGGTATTATGCCTGCAATAATTATGCTTAATGATAGTACGAAATAATAGATCTTAGAAGATGAACAAAGAAACCAAATTTGTAATTTTAGAACATCCCAGCTCACAACCCTTCATTCCGCGTACCTTTTTATAATCAAGATTACAAAATACCAAATTCAATCGGGTCGGGTCGCTTCACTCTTCCAGTTATGGGATTGAAGCCCCAAGACTTATTTTTACTATAACAAAAACTTGCGTAGAATATTGTTGTAGTATACCCCAATTTAATTTTTCACCTTCGATCTAATTTATTCGAATTGATGCTAGATTTGGTAGGTGTAACCATGAGTCTCTGTTGTAACTGAACTGCCGTGCCAGCAGGTATCTAGGCCTGCAAACTCTCCGAAGAGACACACTGCGCGTGCTCTCTCACTCCGGTTTGTTATGAATCCAATCTTGTGTTCTTTGTTGTACTTTGTTTTCTAGAGAAGAAGAACGCCTTCGGCGTCCAACGTGAAGAAAAGAGCTGCATGGATAAAAAAAACTTGCCCTCGACTCTTTTTTTAAGGCAAGCTAGACTCCAGTCGCGTCTAACTTGATGGATATGTCTGCAAAATCGTTACAGACCAATGTGATCCATCTCTGATTCAATGATTTACGAATGTGCGTTGTTCCCTTACATGCTTTTTGCGACGGTAGAAACACTCATTTTCCGAAATTTTCAATGGTTTTATTTGAGATAGAGTGCGCAATAATTCCATTCTTTCAGCTTGGTAGTGAGATTCCAAGTTGAGCCCGTCCTGGGCATAGCACAACACAGTCCAGCTCCTTACACATGGCTTCGGGTTTTTGTGCTGTGCTCCGAATACCAATCAGAGAGTACTGAGATTTCAGAGACGGAAACTGTAATCCCTGGATCAAAAACGTTCGACTTTTATTCAAGTTACTCGATTTCGATTAGAAGCTAAACGCGATGAGGTGTATATGCATGCATGCAACTAATGGGACTAGTGCATAATCTCATTTTACGCTAAGCTACCAAGCAGCATTTTATTTTTCGCGACCGTTTTGCTGTGCGTTACTTGAACGTGGCAGGTCGCTTTGGCCGCGTACAAAAGCAACATTGTTTTGCTATAAAGAAGAAGAATATTTCTATGGGCTGAAAACGTCCTTCCTGCCAAATTGTATATTGTATTCCTACTTCCAAAAATATTATGTAACTTATTAATTAAAGCGTTCCTGTATTTTTACATCAACATCGCCAGCGCAGTTATCTCACACAAGGCGATCGCGAATAAATCGGAAAATTTAAGGATATTTTCCTATTATCGTCCATAGCACCAACAATTAACATGATTTGCCAACTGCTTCTCCACTGACCATTTATATCTACGAATTCCCTTTACAACCATTCCCTAACAAGTAACGAGTAATATCTACATTTAAATGTAATTAGGAGCAGGTGATCGTGTCATACATTATCCAAAAACGGTGGTTACGACAAGCCAAGGATGCATGCTATAGGGGACTTCATGGGCTGTAACAATCCCCACAACACACAGCCAGCAAGAAAGTACTCAATTTCATTCTTCCTGGGTACAAATAACAATCGACTGCTAATTATCCAGGAAAAGGAGGCAGGGATAGGTTACCATAAGGTGGCAAGAAAGAACTGGTAGCTCAACCAACTTCCGTTCACAATTTACAGGTCAGGAAGCCTTCTGTCTTCACCCATGACAGCCCTACATCATAACTTTCAATTTAACCACGATACAGAAATCGTAGAGAAAATCAGAGAAAGAGGTTGTAAAGGGTGGGTATAGCAAGGGAGTCAGTTCGATCATTTATCTAGGTGTCTCTAGCTCTGAAATGACAATGGACCAACACCACAACAAAGGCACCTTCAAGACGCAGACAGCGACGAGTGGAGGCTTCGAGGATGCACAGGTGCGTCGCTCACATTGTTTCTTGTCTGGTAGTAGTGCGATTCTAGGCAGACGAAGCTAAAAAGTGAAGCCGTGTGGCTATGGCGGCGGCTGTGGCGGCGGCTGTGGCGGCGGCGGCGGCGGCGGCGGCGGCGGCGGGCGGAGCTTTGCTTGAGGTAGCGATGTGGCGGGAGCCAAGAGAAGCTCGACTTGATCTGCAGGTAGCACAAGTTAGCTGCCCTCTTCCTGCGCAGCATCACTGTCTATCCAGTCGTGTGCCGCTCGCAACAGACCGAATGCGCGCTTTGTTAACGCGCTCTTTATTACTCGCTCGATTGGGATTTCGAAAAGCGTTACGTCTTTTTGAAAAGTTGCTTTTGTTTTTCCGATGTTTTGTGGTGACAGTGACGATGGGTTAAATTGTGTTTTGCATTTAATTCGATTTTGAAATATGAAATTTCGAACAACAGTGAGTTCTTGTACAACGTTGTGTTAGTGAACAGTGTTTTTTGTGTTTATAAATTTATATACTGTACTTGTGTTGTTGTGATCATTGTTTTTACGATTTAATTCTAATAGTAGACGGTTATTAACGATTTATTAACGATTTTTTGCCGTCGAAATAACGAGTTATTTGTGCGATGCCAATAGCGTGTGATATTTTTCTGGAAGAAACTTTAAACTTGGATTAACACGGTGTCAATGAGGTAACCAATCATTTAAAAGTAATTTATGCTTATGTAATTTATTAATCGATTGTTAATTTATTATTGTCTCACCCGCGCATTGGAATTTCTCATTTTAATCATAAGAAACGGGTAAACAGAAGGCACTAATATCAATAACAAAATTAAGGTTACGTATACCTGACAAGGACACTGAAACTTTTGTGTGCATGCCTGCCGTTTTTTG
Source organism: Nemoura dubitans (assembly GCA_921293005.1). Lineage (NCBI taxonomy): Eukaryota > Metazoa > Arthropoda > Insecta > Plecoptera > Nemouridae > Nemoura > Nemoura dubitans. The sequence goes on from OV121074.1 coordinate 18,415,883, forward strand.
TTTCAAACACAGGGTAGGCTTCTAGGGGCTGCAGGGTGATGATTTTAGCTGCACTTTGTTAAGATCAAGTTGACAGCCATATTGAATTTTATTACGTCGAGGCCCCCGTCTTGGCAGGTAGCCATTTTGGTTCGGCAGGTGAGCGTAGAAGGCGACGCCTTCACGAAAACAGAGACAGCTATAGCTGTGAAAATCAATCACACTGAACACACATCAGACAGCGTTGATCTCTTCTTGTCACCATACCCGAATCTTAATAGACAGGAAGGAGATGCCACTCCCGTTCTGATTCCATATTCCATTTAATTGCATGAGCGAAATATACTAGATGCTTTATCTAGAGAGAATATAGAAGCGTGTCTTTGTGTTGGTAATTAGATATTTTAATTAATTTTCGAGCAAGAAAAAACAGGATGTAATTTTTTAATGGGATGCCATGTAGTATGTATACACAGATATAATTCCAAATTACATTCGAATACGACGTGGTCGATTCGACAGCTTTACGCAAATGTAGCAAGGGCGTCGTTTTGTCTTCCCACAGACGTCGCGGACGTCGTGAGATCGATTAGTCGCAATGCCAATCGAAGGAGGCGAGTCTGCGTCAGGCAGCGGCGCGTCTTCCTCGCGCGATGACGCACTTCCGCTCCAGCTGTCACGAGCACGCGGGTCCGACGCCGCCTTCCACCACAGCATGGCGTCGCCCGGAGCCAGCGGCGTCCGTTCCGCCGCGTCGGCATCGGCGTCGGGACGCTCGGGAATCATATCCTCGAGGGGCGGCGGGGGGTTCGAGGTGTCCACGCTTGCGTCGTACCACCACCACCTCGCCGCGGCGGCCGCGGGAATGGGAGGAGGACTCTTCACCGCTCCCGGCTCGGGAGGAATGTCCCACCATCATCGAGAGTCTTCCGCGTTTGTGCCCGTCGTGCCTTCGCGATTCGTCGGTTACGGAGGCGATCTGCATCCGTTGATATCGGCCGAGTTGCTCCAGCAAGCGAGCTCTGGTCGGGAAGGCGGGACTCGCAGTGAGGAACGAAACAAACATGAGGAGCGCAGCGGAGCGCCCGGATCCAGTGGAGGCGGCGGTGGCGGTGGCTCGTCGGGAGGTGGAGGTGGAGGCGGAGGCGTCATCGCGTATTCGGGAGTGCGAAAAGCAGCTAGCTTTGACTTCATGTCATTGATGGCCGATAAGAGAAAGGAACTTGCGCTGCGCGAGGAGGCCGCGTGCGTGGCAGCTGCTGCGCACGCAGCGGCGGCTGCCGGACTTTTGCTACCGCACCACCACCGAGGGCAGCCGCCGCCCCCGGGCATCCTCGAAGGTCTCGGATCTCAACCACCCCCTCCGACGTCGCACCACCCGTACGGACCACCGAGTGGTATCTTCGGCCCCGGCTCGGTGGCTGGTGGGGGGCCGGGCCAATTCCCCTTCCCCGGGGGATCTTCGGGGATGTACAACCCTGGACCGCACCACCCGCATCTGGACCGGCGCCTCCTGCGCGCGCCGGGAAGAGCGTCGAGGCCGAAGAAGCAATTCATCTGCAAGTTCTGCAACCGGCAGTTCACCAAGTCGTACAACCTGCTGATCCACGAGCGGACGCACACGGACGAACGCCCCTACTCGTGCGACATCTGCGGAAAGGCGTTCAGGCGGCAAGACCATCTCAGAGACCACAGGTAAATTGCATCGTGATTAAATCGTGCAGGTTTCATCTCTGTGCATGACTATTTAATTTAGGTATACGTGGCGACGGTATGGCTACATAATAATTACCATTGACTCCGCTCGGAAAGGACTTTGTTTTTCATCCCTTACGGAAAATTGGCTGTGAATTCAGTAAAACCCTCTTTCTCCAGTTTACCTTTTCGTCTAATTTATAACGTTCGAAAAGGATCACTCGTTAATTGGTTAGCACCTCCATCACGTTTAGTGTCAACGGCTGAAGCCAGACCGCCGCGAGAGCTGACAGAATTGCCTCGAATTGAGAGCGCTAAAGCACGTTATAGCTATGATCGAGCCAATTCGCCTGTGAATCGATTCACAGTAACGGTACAACCTGACACTTGCAGTAACCAGTGGATCTCTATCGAATTCATGACTGACCGTGCACTGAACATTACCGTAGCGCACTTCTTTTATTTTCAATTCAAACTGCGATGACGCGGCTATAGCTCTCCTGATGCATGCATCTAATAAACGATACAAGAGACTGCACTGATATCAGCTGTTACTACAACACGCCGTCATATCTCGACCACTTTATAGTGGAAATCGTTGTTTATTGTGGTCATTATCAAACAAATAGGACTGTAAAAGGTAAAACGTTAAGTATATAAAATATAAAGAGTGCACTCATGGTAATCATCACTTAGTGGATTTATTTTCGCATAAAAAGAAGGCAAAGTACACATTATTGGCATGTAAATGAAGAGGCGTTGTAATTCCATGTCCTCCGGTTCCTAAGACATAATGCAGCTGAGATAGCGATCGATCGCAGCAGAGTCTGAGGCTGTAAAACAAGGGGGCATCTTGTTCGTTGGCTGCTGCCTGCTGCATTCCAGCTCGGACGGATCGAGAGCATGCAGAATCGACTCGACGGACGCTCGACTGCAATTGTGCTAGACCACTGGCGATCATGCTACTCTGTGTTGAGACGTGCAGACGTAAATACTCTTCTTCTTGCATCCGAATATCTGCTTACCACTCCCAGCTATACTCTCAGTAGTCAGTTGGTAGGGAAGGATAGGTACGTGTTCTAAACCGTTGCTAATATACCATCGTAATGTGTCTCAGGATGGACTTTGCCTTGGTCATAGCAAGGAGTGTTGACTTGAGGGCCTTGTCACAAACGAAATAAAAAAGCATGCAAAGGGTTGGTCATCAAAAATTATATACGGATTGTGATTATTAAAATTCCAGTGCCTGTCTAAATATCAGTATTTTGACCCCAAAGTCATCCACGAGACGAGATTTCAATCTCAGGCGTGCACCTCACGTTCTGGTTGACCATAACTACTCGACAAATATATTCATGAGTCTTTTTTTCGATGGTTATCAAAATCATTTTTATCACCATCATCATCTTACATAATTATCGATTGATTTACATATTCATCAATCGATTTGAATTCAGCTTTGACTTCATTATTCGTAACTAGTAATTAATAGCATGAGATGCCGGCCATGAGATGAAAGCTTGATCGCGTAGGAATGCTCGTCTCTGTTGTGTGTGCCCGTGAGATTTTAACCTTGACTGGAGCTGGCTTGGGACGCTGGACTCTCCGCTCCTCGTGGCTGACGTGATGACGCCCGCCATCTTGCGTAGCCAATGGGGTTGCCGCGTTCGCAAGCTAGTGACACATTGCGCTTCTTGTGATGGACACTTTCAGAGCAGATAGACGGGACAGATGGATGGTAACTAGTCGTGATCACTTTCAGGGCAAATCAGATTGGTAATCGCGTAGTGATTGAATCAAGCTCAGCTATAAGGCGCGGATCCTGATGCACAAAGATGTAGGAATCTGCGTTTAAGGCACGTGGCAAGAAGCAGAGGCACGACCGTGGTGCTTCACGCGTCTCAAATCATCAAATGTTTCCCGACTCGATTGCAAGCTGATTCCATGCATTAAAAAGAATAAGAAAGAACTATGTGGGAGTCGAGTCATTGATGTAAATCTCGAAAGCATTTTTGTTGTTGTTAACTGAATTATATTTAAAATTGGCCAACAAAAGTCAGATTCAATGCAAAGGTCCCTACTTTCTATACACCAATGCCCATGAAAATAACCTAATCATAGGATCAAATTGAAGTTGCTCACGTTTATTCGGAGCTTTTCGTATCTGGAAAACAGTGCGATGAAGATAACAAGGTTTTTAATCGACATTCAATCCGATAGAGAGTAGTAGGCAGTCCGATTGATATTCAAGCTCTCCCAGCTGCTGGTCTGTTGCTGAAAGCAATACCCTGTGCGCTCACATTTTTAGGGGCGTCATAATGCATTTATTTGATCACATCGCGTAACAAGATTAATTTTCCATGCATCAGGGTTGGCTATTTTAGATTATTGCGCAGATAATGGAATACTTATCTGTTTAATGGAAGAATCTGTGAAATGTGGCGTGTTGTTGCATTTAGCAATAGGACATTTGATTGCGCTAATGTTCATTGTTACACGTCTCAAAGATCAGTCACAGTTTATGCAATTTAGGTACAAGGCTCTATTTAACGTAATTTTGAGTGATTTTTGCCGCGTTTTTTGTGCGTGTATATTCTAAAACTGTAACCTGATCTGATGAGATTGTCCTCCAGCGAAGAACCAGAATGGCAGTCTGATAACAGAAGTCGCTAATCAACTTCAAGTTTTTTTATGCAACGCGCATAGCAAGTTGATGCTTGACCAATCTTCTGGCATGACTTGACGCAAATTCCTTGCAAATTACGGTCGTCGAGATTCAAGTTATACTCAACATCAATTACGTCCCTTCTGTCGGTCGCAGCCTCTTTGACAATTTCTACTTTCCGAGAAGAAATTCAGCACGGCGCACATTATCTGCATTCTTGATACGATTCTATAATAGACTAAAAATTCCTTTTTAATTGCGATTATTTGAGTTCCTTGCAGGAGACATGTTTTATTTTTGACATTTATGACGCTTGCTGAATTACCAGCAATTTTTAAACGGGTTTATAAGTAGTGGTCAACCCTAAATAAATAGGTATAAATTAGTTTTATTAAAAACCATCGTTACTGTCATGGTTATTGCCAGTTATGGTGTTACATAATACAGTGCTATGGGAAATTTTGCCTTCTGCACCACCGGTCGCTCGACTTAAAATATGCGTAAATAAATTTGAAAAAACCGGGGCTACTCTTTCTCGAGTTTATTGGTTTTTCATGCACGTCAGACCAGATCATAAAAGTTGCGCCTTTCCTAGAGTTACTGTGAGTTTATTGATGACTTTACCAGCTCTTGTAACTACTGTTGTTAACAAATTGCGGCCACGGTGCATCTGTAAAAACTTTCTTAGAAGACACTTAAAAAATATGGTGGCAAAAATAAAATAGATGGCCTATCATTTTTTTGCAAAGAATGCAATAAAGCGAAGTGAAAACCGCAATGTTTTTGCCCATCAACTTTGATAATCTTTTAAGAGAACAGTCTGGTCAAACCGCAGGTCAAACCGCGCTATCGTCTAGTATGTTTGTAGTAGGCATTATAATTTAATTACGCACCAATGTATAGTGCACTTAGCCAAAGAGAAACCTCTTCGTACCCGCTGTAGTTCACGTGTCACGTAGTTCGCGTAGGTATATACTTCCAGGAACTATATACAATGAGAATAGAGATGCATAGCCCATAGCCATTGAAGAAGCCAAATAGAAGTTTCTTGTGCGGTTTTCCTTCTCCATGCACATAGGTTACTTTGATCTCTGAGATCACGACAATTTTGATTACTTTTCCACAAACTTTTTACATGCCAAACATCCCCACTTTTTTGCCTCTTTACGATGAGAACCGAAACAAAATCCTTTTGCTGTTGCGCTAAATGGCGGTGTGGTTTACGTGAGAGATCCCGAGACAATGCAATTGCAATTTATGATCGTATTCAAATCAAGTTCTTTCAGTACGGGGCGGCATGTTCCTGAGTACGGAGCTGTGCGCCAGCTCGCCTCATGTAACGTGATCCGCATGGGTGTGAATTTATTCCTGGCCGAGAAACAAACAATGCCTCTCGTCTTGCTCCTGTCCTGTCGGCCAACTGTTTGATAACTCATTATGCTGGCCTACTTCATTATGTTTTAATGAGCAGTGTACACTCTTGCCTATTTCACATGTCGAGAAACTCGGATTGTAATTTCCTTGTCAGGATCGAAATTGGGGAGGGCGCTGCTTTCCTTGGCGTCTTGACGATGATTTAGGGCAGATGGGAAGTAAACAGTTTATAAATGTTGTTGAACATGAGGTGAGAACGTTACAGCGGGAAAAACTTCCTTTTATAACATGTTTTTTCGATATTTATCGTAATAATGATGCACGGCTTTGTTTATCTAAAAAATGATATGTCTGTAACGTAAATTCGAACACAAAATTCAATCTCCATCACACGTTTGTGTTTTTTACCTGTGGTGTGCTTGATTTGGAGCGGAAGGCTTGCTTTTTTCACGAAATTTTACAGCTTATGGACCCGGGGGAAAAAACGCAATCGTGTAAATGGCCATGGCTATTAGAAATTCTAAATTCTTTTATAGATTTTGTATGTACCAAAAAAGCCCAAGTCTTTTTTTTAAACATCGTCGGAAACGGTTACTTTGAAGATATTTTCCTTTATGGAGGGAAGTTATAACTCGGTTCACCCACACGAGATTCAAATCATACTTGCAGCTTAGATTACAATGGATGCTGTGCTGCGTTGTTTTCTCAAACCACTCTTCAATCACACTGCAATCTTCTGCCTCGAAAGTTGGCTCCTCCATCGAGCATCGCGACCACACTGAAAGGCTTGTCCGCCAACTTCGAGATAAGAAATTACAATCAATGCTTGCATTAACAACACGCCATAAATCTTCAAAACTTGCCGCTCACATTACATTTTATTATGCAATAATTGTAGGAGTTTGATACCATAAATGTTAGGATAGGCAATGGCCGGTCGGTCTCCTTATACCTCTGGATGGACAGGCGTATTCTCACGCCTTAAGTCCTCATAAACATTCCTTATATTTGCCCACCCACTAAACGTCAACGGGCATCCTCTTTTAATACGTACCGCGCTCGAATATTATGCTTTACAAATATAGTTAACGGCCTTTTAATTAGAATGCCACATACCAAGTTGTATAATGCACTATTCAAAGCAGTTGATCATCAAGCCATTCTCTACGTAAGATTCGGACCAAACCATTGATGCACAAGCACAATGGGTTTATAATCGTAAATCACATCGCGCCTCTCATAACCAAGGCTTTGGGAGCCTTTGACCACCAAAATTTCCGATGACATTTCGAAATCTAGTCCAAACAAATGGGTAGTTTATGCAATTGGTATGCTGGACCAGTTACGAAATGACGTCATGAAGCGCCCACAACGGCAGAAAGACAATGGGTCTTTGCAGTGCCCAACTTTATTATATGATTAACTTTGTGTCAAAAATCTGAATCATAAAGCACTAGCCCGTACGTGTGTGAGTGCGTGTGTGTGTGTTGGTGCTTCAGCTTGTTATCGTGAGCTTGGTGTATAACAATAAGAAACAGATCCATATCTTCATCTAGATTTATTGTTGCATTGTACATGTGCTGAGTTTCCTTATAAGTTTTAGAAGATAGCAAGACATGGCGCGCAAGGGGTTTGTTAAAAAGTATCGTTGTATAGAAATAGGTACCTGAATTTAATTAATATCCAATGATGAGATGAATTCTTCTTAGTCTGGGAAAGTTGGAGCGCTCTGCTATAAGAAGGTATAGAACAGGCGCCATCGCGGGCTCGAGACACAAGAGCGCGTGAAAATCTAATTAGTTGGTCCAGAATGGAGTTGGTGATGAGGGCCCGGTCGATCAGAGCCTCAGAGGCGGCCTATGGGCAACGATTTTAGCAAATGGTACAGAGGAAATGGAGGTAATGCCTGTAATTTCGACGTCTGCGAACCGATGAAAAGGGCGGGCTTTTTTCAAGTTTTCCTTGAATTACGTAATGTGGGTAATAAAATTTATGTTACACGTAGCTTAACTAAAATACAATCAGATATAATTACTTCATTAGCGATTATAAATTCATATTAACGCAGTTTTAATGTATCTACTTTTATGAGCAGAGTTTTATTAATTAACAATGATGTTCGTTGAGTATGATGATATTTAATTAATTTTGCCTGGCTTTATTATGTTTTAGCAATCTGTATTCGTTAGAAAATGTGGGAAGTTTCGGAAAACGAGTTTGCACCATTAAAAAGTTCTGCTACTATTTTCTTTTTATGCTTACTGCATGCAGGTCTAAGCATCACATGTTTGCTTTTAAAATGTAGTAGTTATAATGCAACTGGAACCGACATTTTTCTGACGAGGCAATCTTGTGATCTTGGGATGTTACCAAATTCATGCTTTTTGCTGCAATTATGCAGATTTATAGCCGCGATATATAATCACTCTAAAAACTGGCTTTACTTTTTTTCCCCGAGTACAGAAATGTAATTCGTTAATTAAAATTCATAAAATCGTCAAGGGCACTTAATTTCTAACTTCTTACTTACATATTTTCTTGTCTACTATTTTAATCCGCAAAGTTACAGAAGGGTCTTCATCATTTAATTCGCTTCAGCTCCCATTGTCCAGCTACTTGTATATATTGCTGCGTCAAATTCAATCTCTGAAAAGTTTCCGTGCTTGGCTAGCCATGTGGGAACAGCATGCACCTTCCACAGGGGGAGTGTGAAAAGTCAGACGAGAAACAATTTTAAAAAAAATCCTAAGAGTTGAAAATCCTTTGCCAAGGACAAAAGAAAATTCAAAGTTTCAACCAAAACATTATTTTGAGGTTTAAAGACAAGATTTATTGTTCGTGTGTATAGAATGTAACAGGTGTCACCTCTATTCAGAAGTATTTTATGTCCGCTTGGCGACATAAGCTTATAACCATGTTATAACCACGCTTAGCCAAGCTTCACCGGCCTCTGACTGAAAAGCATAAAACATCCAACAGCTGTAAAACTCGACGCTTCCCGCGCATTCAACTCTCCGCCGCTCATTCATTCTTGATTAGCGTCCCCGCGTCCTAGCCACGGATTACTGACTATGGTTACATTTTTATCACTATAAAAATAACTTTGCGATCGGGCACGGCAAATAAAATGTTGCAAATGCCAAAGTGTGCATAATGTTGGATTAAGCTTATCGGTGCACGTTACTTGCCCAGGGAGCTGACCAACCGGTCAGTATACCCATTGCCTTGCTTCCAGTTCAGAGCGCTCCTTTGCATTTAGAGAGCCAGCGATTCTGTCTTTTAGATTGGGGCTACTTAGTTTATTGGTAAGGAAAACTTGATGTTCATTATGGAAGACACCTCAGGAGTTACTTCTTTGCGTTCGTGTACTGTTTGAATATTCATTAAACCTTTCTTCAAGTTTGTACCATTGTTATGCCTCGTGGGCAGCAGCTACATGTTCAACCACATGCTCTTCGGGCAATCAGCTTGTGTTTCTTGTCAAATTTTAAAGAACTATACTGCTACTTAAAAGTATAATAGTGTGTTATAATGGTGGTATGAATATTCATATACAAATTCTATATCAGATTGGAACTATAAAGATAAGCAAGATCTTTTAAACTGATTTTGTTCCTTTAAATTACGCCAACTTTCTAGCCAGGAGGTTCCAAAATGATATCATTTTACAGCTTGACCTCCACACGGAGTGTTTGTTGGAATTATACTCCCAAACTAATCGAAGTGTTCGATTAGTATTCTTCATGGGCGTCCGTTTGTTTTTATGTCATTGGCGGTTCTTTTCGACTTGAGAATAGGCGATGTCAAGAAAGAGTCAAGTGTGATCGTCCATTAACGGCAGACATATTTTTCTGTTTCTGTCCATCTTTGTCTATTTGATTAGTATCATTGCGTCCTTTATCATCTTATGTTACCTCTCTCTCGGACTATTCACTTCTTTACCTCGTATCTATCGGAGCTCTCAGCCTCTCTGAGTAAACCTGAGCTGAAGGAGCAGAGGACCGGTTCGGCAGCAGAGTTGCCAAGTCGGTCCACAGCGTCTTCGACGTAATATCTCTCGCTTATGATGCAAATGTAAAGCATTTTTGACGTGGTTTAATATTAAGAGCAAGATTGCGAAACAGGGAAAAGAGATCCAGAGAGAGATAAAAATATCGAAAACAACCCTTTGGCAATATCATTTATTTTATGACCATTTAATTGAATGGGTTGAACTGATACTTTTGAAATTGGCCAATCGCATTGCCTTGAGCCAGCAGTGCATCGCGTGTGAGATTCTGATCGGGCTGATTTATTGCTGGTCGAATGTATTCAGGAATATTGGCGTTTGCATGCAGAGTTTGACCGCGCCGTTCGACATGAGATCCTAATTCCCGCCAGCATGGGTCCTTCAGCACGCATCCGCCAATAGGCTGCACTAATGGTATGCCCATTGCACACTGGCCCCCTACCAGATGAAAGATTATACTTTATCCATTGCATTCTCTTTGTCATGCTATTATTTTTGCCATGGCATGTGTCTTCTCTCGAATGCCTGTTCTATCTTTCATTGGCAAGTGGTATTCTAACCAAGACATAATAATTCCGCATCCATAGTCCATACTTTTTCAAACTAGTTCGCTGCATAAAATGTTCGGCGTGTGCAATTTGGCTCGCTATACATGTGCTGTGTGATGATGTATGGCCAGAATGGAGTTATGCGGTCTCGAAAGACGACCAGCCTGTACGTCTCTAATCGCAATGTACTTTCTAGCATTCTCAACTCGAACAAGACATACAACTTACTTTGTATGTCTTAATTGAGGTGTCAACGTTTTTGCACAGCAAGATTTGGTTGATTAAACGTGTTTTTTGTTTTGTTTTTCGGCAGATACATCCATTCGAAAGAGAAGCCGTTCAAATGCGGCGAGTGCGGCAAAGGGTTCTGTCAGTCGCGTACGTTGGCCGTGCACAAGATCCTGCACTTGGAGGAGTCCCCGCACAAGTGCCCCGTCTGCAGTCGCAGCTTCAACCAGCGGTCCAACCTGAAGACGCATCTCCTCACGCACACCGACCACAAGCCCTACGAGTGCAACTCGTGTGGCAAAGTGTTCCGTCGCAACTGCGACCTGCGACGCCACGCGCTCACGCACGCGGTCGGCGACGTCCCCCCCGAAGTCCTCGCCGCCGCCGGGGGGGACTCGGTCGGTCTGCCCCCTCAGCACGTGCCCGGGAACGCGCCAGAGACGCTCAACAAAGAGCACATCCGCGGACCGTCGCCGTCGAGTAGGTCCTCCTCGGAATCGACGCCGACGCGTCGTTCGGCGACGCCTTCGCGCGAACGAAGTAGCAGCCGAGAGGACTTCTACCACCACCACCACGGCGCGCTGCCGCGTCGCATGTCCCCACTGCCCACCACCCGCTGCCATCACCAGGATCCCTCGAGCTCCTCCAGTTCGTACACCATGCGGCCGCCGACGGAGCAGGTCGAGCCGCGGCCACCGCAGTTACAGATCCGCAGAGACCTCCACCACCCGGGAAAGTCGTCGACGCTAACCAGTGGAGACACGATGACCAGCGGCTTCGGCATCTTCCGACGACGTCTGCCCGAGCCGCCTGATCTCTACCGAGCCGGCATGCTGAGCCGACGGCCGCTCACTCCGACGCGCTCTCTCACCATCGGCCGCTCGTCCATGATGGGCATCATGGGCACCGTGACGAGCAGATCTGTCAGCGAGGTCGATGTCACCGAGACTGCCGCCTCGCCAGGATCGTCGCTGGCGTCGCCGACGATTACGATAGACGACGAGCCTGGACCTTCGAGGGTGGACGAGAAGGAAGTGGCGCACGTAGCTAGCACCAGTGCGCCGGTTGTACCGAAGATCAGTGAGCCTCCGCCACCACATGAACCCATTCTGCCACCACCGATCATTCAGCCACCGAGACCTCCGCAGCGGCCGCCGACTACCAAGATGCATGGCTTCAGCATTGATGAAATCATGAGACGTTGATTACCAAGCTAATGCATTGGATAATAGACACTTTTTCCTGAAACCCATGATTATCATTTCATTTAAGAGAATATTCGCAACACAATATCATGTAATTATAATATAGACAAGCCAACAATAGTAGTTCCTTAATTGATGTTGCCCTCTCCTTTAATGATGACAAATCGAAAGAAGTCATGTTCCAAACACAATTATATATCTATTTTTCAATGTGATAGAGCAGTGGACTGTGCCTATATTAGCAAGAAGAGCTGGGATTGAGGAGGCTGGATGGACGGACGGACTTTGATGAATACAAAATGTCTGTGAAAAAACCGTTGAATAGCTCGCGGCGATGTAAAGAGATTATTATTAAAAAGGTCTGGAGAAGTAGAGATGAGAAAATAAGATGACATCAAACGATAATACAGTTTTTTTTCTCGAGCGCGGACTGTGGCTAATTTCCTCTCTTCTCGAAAGATGAACGGCGGTCGTTGTGTAAAATAAGTTTGGCTTATTATAACCGTATATAACCAAAGATCCTTTATCCTGATCCGACACTGACATCATTTTACGCGCTGGCGGCTTGTGGACACGATCACGTGATTGTAAATAGTGAAAATTATGAATATGATGTACGATCTCAGAGTAATCGATTGTTAATTAAACTTGGTGCGATTAGTTATCACTTTGGCGACATGATTTTGAATTCTGCTAACCCAGCATTGGACATAATTTTGGTTAGAAACTTTTTTTTGTAAATAAGATTTGTTCAGAAACACACAAAATGTCACCTTGTGTTAGATCCATTGATGGATTTGGTGTCAAATTTATTGTAGGTTATTGTACAGTCCAAACTTTTTGTTTTACTTTGTTTTATTTTATTTTCAATTACTTTGTAATAGGTTTTGATTTAATGATGATAAACGAATAAATATGTTGCCTCGATATTTTTTACCCTGTTCTTTTTGTTAGTCAAAATCTAACTTTTGTTCTATCACATATAGGTACCCTTTTTTATTTTTTTTCCTACACTCTGAATCAAACTTCCTTGAAAGCCATCTTTATCCAATCTTATTACTAGAGCTCTCGGCAGTAAAGCATTCCATGGAGCTTTCATTTTATATTCTATATGAAGAGAATCTTTTATTCAAGCTGCGGTCTTTAGACCAAGTTTTTTTTATCCATTATTTTTCTATCTTCTATCATTCTATAGCTGGTCTAGCTCGCATCTCTGTCCGTTAGCTCCACGTCGCTCTCCCTCGCGCGTTCTTGTTTCTTGTTTTGTTTGTCGGTTGGTTGGAAGATCCTGTTCCGTCCAGTGGCCCCAAGGCTTCTGGTGAAGCGAGATCGGCCGGCTCTTCGTCTGAGGAACAGCGCGCGGTGGTACACAATCTTAGCAGCCCCGCCCTATCGGCGGCTTCGTCGTAGGTACCACTACCACGGGCAGCGCGTAGGTCGACGTTTTACATATTATGTAGAGCAGATGGAGCAGAACCAGCCGCCGACGTCGCCCATCGAATTAGGCGATTAATGCACGATCACCACCAGAAACTCAGGGCACGCCATCGGAAAATTCGCTCATTTTCCTCATCCTGGACGCGTATTTCGGGACTGATTCATCTGTGCTCATTATAGACATGCGTCCTATATTGCTCAACATCATTTCGAAAGCTTATGGGCGAAATTTTAGTTGCAAATTGCTTTTATATCTTGGGTGGTATTGGCTACCTACGCAAGTAAAAATTTCAATCTCTTTATATATAAAACTTCTTTTAATAATACTATTCGCTTTGAATATTCAAAATGCAAATATTAATCACCGTACAGTAGTTATTACAGAACGCTGAACAAGTTTATAGCAATAATCAGATCATTCATCCTAACATTGCGTGAATAATAAGTGAGTCTTATATGCATATTCATCAGCTCACTTCTCTTGTACAGGCATCACGAGCAATCATTTTCATCTTTACCATGGGCCGGCACTTTTTATCTCTTCAATATATTTTAATATTCTGTGACCATCCAATATCTTTCTTATACTTATATCGAGCGACGACGTGACAAGCACCAGAATCTTGTGTAAGATTTGGTTAAAAGTCGACATGGGAAGAGAATTAGATCGAAACCTGTATCGAATGGTTGGCCACCTCACAGTCTGCTTCATGCTGTACAGGTCCTATACGGACTGTAATTAAACCAAGGTGGTGCTATAAATCAGAATGTTTTTTGTTAATTAACTCTGATAGCGTGGTGGGATGAGAGAATAAAAGTACAGTCGCTGCGAACGCGAGCACTTGGCCGGCACAATCAGGATCAAATTGCCTGATTAATGGGTCGGCCTTCGGGGCCCGGCGAGTGCAGACCCTGGGAATGAAATCTATAAACACGGGCTGAAAATTGGATTTGCCAAGCGTAGCGCATTGCAGCGTTGACAAAATTGGAGCCGTCTTCATTGTATTGCATCCGCCTCCATCCAACACTAGGTAAATTCGGTTAATTATCACACCTTGATTAACCATCTACACGCCCTAAAAATTCCTCGCATAAAATGCAAGGTATATTTAAGTTCCTAGCATTTTAGAAAAATACCGCTTCATGACTTAGCGTCCTAGCACGTTTATAGGTGTACGTCTGCCGACAGATTTATTCGTTGCAAAGTGCTTGGGTAAAGCATAATAGATCAAATCTCACCTCAATCATGAAATATAATTGGTATCAACTTTTCAATTACCAGCCCAGACCATTACCATTCGCCTAGCGAGTTTCTCTTATTGCTTTACAATTGTAAATGCTTGCAACGCCCGGTTATTTAAACACCTGCACTCAAACGCACCGAGATCTACACCCAGCCAGTGCCACAGTACCTACACAGTACGCCCGCCACAGCTCGCTTTGCACTTTGAAATTCAAATTAATCTATTGGACCTCCTAAAATAAATTTGAATTTGGATCAATGTTAATGACAAGAGTAAAATTTTGGCCGTGTTGCGCTGCAAATTTGATAGTGTCGACCTAAAAAGTCAAAATGTTTACTTTGATTCAAAATTCTGAACGCGTGGCTACAAGAAAAAAGGAGCAGATGTTTTTTACGGTTTTAAACGCTTCACTATCTCATTTCATCTTGAACCATGCGACCGATCTACCAATTCATTTGTTTTACGATGCGCTATTGGTAATAAACCCATCATGCAAACAGATGCAGTATAATTTAATAACAGTGTTCACAGTGTCTACATTCGGGCGTAGTTCGAGCCTCCGCGTGCCCCTTACTCCACCGCCATGCTGGCTGCGATCCCGCCCGCACTTCACATCTGGCGCCTCCACCTCAAACCTGGCGCCTCCACCGCATGCTAGCTGCGATCCCACAAGTACTTCAGACTTGGCGCCTCCACTTTACGCCTCTTCGTAAACTACGTTGTCAGGAGCGAGTAGTGTCGCGAGTTGTCCCGAAGTTAGCACAGAAAGAAGACAATTTCTTGTATGACTTCAGAAGATGAATAATATATGTTTGAGAGGATATTGTTACTGGGTCGCTCGGCCTCTCGTCTTCTTCGGAGATCCCCGTATCCCACCCGGCGAAGCAAGAGAATGTATGCCCGTATTGCTCAGTTGTTAGAGGATCCGCCCAGAAAGCAGGAGATCCCAGGTTCGTTTCCCGGTTCGATTGCACATTTTTCCAGCTTGGCCATCCTTCTGAAAATACTTTCATATTCATTGCAATTTTTGGGAGAGAGACACGAGGAAATGAGAGTCTAAACGATGTTCATCGTTTAGCGATGGCTGTGGAAATATCGAGGTATGAAACATGAAATTAGACCACGAGAAAATCCCGCAATGTGGCTGCCATTATTTGTCACCCGAGGGTGCGCAGCCCTCCGCTCCGAGCGACATCTCTTCCACACGTAACACTTTAAAACTGCTCGGCAAATAAAACCGATTGAAGTTACGAGCCCAAAACAAGGCATGATTTGAATGAAGTCATATCATCTATGTCGTGATGGGCGTATGTGACATACATGACAATGCCATAAGAAGTTCAGTACACTTATGCCACCGGAGCAGTGCCCATGCTAACTGCGTCATCCGGTAACTCGCAAGGCTCTCAGGTAGGTACAGGTACCCATAGGTAGGTACTGAACCCAACATATCACTCCACCCATACACACTTAAAGACAGTCAATTACATTAAGATATCAGCATGTAGTTTAATGAGCTGTATGATTAGTGCATGGAAGAAAACCCCCGTTATTGCTCTGTCTCTCCGTAAATGAATAATTATAACACGCAAGAACGCCATCAGAATCTTTACATACTTGTACGTGTTATTGATGATGGAAAATAATAATTGCTTCTGGCGTAATTATCACCGATATACAAATGACTAAATAATAAAAAAAATAGTTTAAAGAGACTCGACTAAACGCTCGATGAAAGTGGATACGGCCGAAGAATGCGAAGTGAACCATTTTACAATGTTTGTCTGTCCTGGTTTTGGGCAACTTGCTGGTGTTTGGTTAGCCGTGTGGGAACCCATCCCAAAGACGCTCTTGTGCCAGGTGAACCCTTTCTCGGACCAAATGAAATCCACTTCGTTGCCCTACACAGTCCAGCAAGTTTCCACCACCAATTAACTTCGGTTACGGTCCGTCTTTGATCGCTTTAAATTAACCATGGTAGCATAGTTTTGGGGGTTTTATTACGAAGAAATTCGAAACTCTTTAACTAGCTTAACTCATTTTTTTAGTAGACTGATTTTGATTTACAAAAAATTGGTCTAACCCGAATAGGAGTGCCTAAACGGTGGCTGCGTGAGCTGCAAAGTAGGACGCGTAATGACACCTAATACATTGATTTCATATCAAGTTCACGAGGCGTCCCCTTCCGTGCGGTACCCTTCAGTGCGTTACCCTTCAGTGCGTTACCCTTCAGTGCCTCGAGCATGCAATCACCGCTTCTTGTTGACTCTACCGAGAACGGCTCTACAGAGCATTTCGCTGTCTTTGTGTGTATGGAATGCGACTGCTATTACCCAAGTATTGTGCCGAATTTTACAATATTTGTCCATGAGTTTTAGCTTTTACACTCTTCGCTCATATCCTCCTGGCATACATCAACATTCATCATCAACGGTGAAGCTGGAAACTTTTGATTACCATTGCGTGCTATTTTAATATTTGCGCGTCAAATAATCTAATGGATTTGCGTTTTTACTTCATCCTCATCCTTAATAACCAATTTATAAAACTCTTCTATATACTTGTATACATAAACATGTACTAAATCAAACGTCATGCAGAATGGCAGATACCATTAATTAATAACCAAGTTAAAACACGATAACTTCTAATTATTTCCCCAATTAGATTAGCACAAGTATATGAGCATATTTAGCCATGCATTTAGCCATGCATTTAGCCATGCATTTGGCTACGCTGCGCAGATGATCGATGCGGAGCATACGTTACCTTAGCGGGTGTTTAATGACATTAGATTAGGCTCCTCTGCGGTGCATCCTGCTGCGTTATTGAATGTTTTGATGGTCGTGAGTCGAGTAAAAAAGGGATATTAAATCGCGCCGGCTAGAGTGGGTCTATCTATAGTGAAGAGCGAGTGCAGTCGTGGCGAGGAGCTGGCAATGCTGGCGTGGCCGCGCCGCTGCGCGCTGCGCGCTCGGATGCTGCGGATGCTGCGCGGAGGACGCCTGTGGATGCCGAGCCAAGCTTCGGCAGCGTGCGCACCGTGGTTTGGGCGGTCCAGTTAGCATCTTAAATCTCGATCTCACCAACGCTCCTCGCGGCTCGAATCAAAACCTGTTCCTCGGTCTCAACCAGGGATAGCTAACGCCAAGCTAAGCGACAAACTTTGTTTGGTTATATTGGTATTTTAAACAGCACGTTGCTTTCAGCATTTTCCTTGCCAGAAAACAATGTCTCTCAGCAGGATTCTAGTATAATTGTAATTGTTTTTCACCTTCCATTGCGTTGACAATCGCGTGACTTCGCACCAAGCTAGGAGTTTGCTTCAGATCTAGTTTCCCCACCCCTGTAAGGTCCAAGCATCATGTAGTGATGGCCCGCGGCAAAAGGATCTCGCAGACCTCATCTGTTATAGAATTGGACGCCGATCTCCTCCCCCACACACTTTATAAAGAACTATTTCTGTACGGCGCTCCACGTAGCTTTACCATGCAATTTAATGTCACTTGCAATGTTGCTGGCTGCACACTTCCAACGATAGCCGCCTGGAAATCTCTTGAGGAATGCTCTTCGAGACCGAGAGCCATGGCATGGGCAAGACTTTGGTAGGCCACGGAACGCTCGGCAAGACTATTTTGCTGATACGTGATGGATTGATTAGATGAGAGATGGATAACTGATAAACTACTGATGGAAATATTTGAAACTATAGCAACTGACATATCTGACATACTTCAGCTTTTAACTTCTACCCATATCATAACTTGAGCGTCTATAATCAGACTGTTATATTCAAAACAACGCATGCAGCTACATAGAGTTGTCCTATTGCCGCATGTAATTTCTACGAATAGCAAGGCATTTCACAACAAAAGTAACTGGCGCTGGGGTTACATTAAAAGGATCCTTTGATGTAAGTGCACTTTGATGGCCTTCAATTTTTTAACCTATTTGTCATGTACACCCTATACTTAAACTTTCATTTCTGGAACTATATAGGCATTTAATTACATATAATGTGACGAGCATTAAGAAATCCTACATATTATTTTCATTTGAGCAATTATCAATATAAAAGTAACATGAGTGCATCTTGTGAGAAGTACACGCTTTCAATCAGCGGACAGATATACATTTTATTGGCGTGTAATATGCGCTGTAAAATAGGCGGGGATATTATACTTTATATAACAATGACGGCTTGTTCACCTAAACACCGGGTGATGGAACTACAGTACGTGTTCATTATACTTTCACTTACAGACACACGAACTGTCAACCGGCAAGAGCAAGTATTAAGATCACTTAATCAGAATCAATTCATTTCAAGATATTGAACACTGAACAGTTATTAAATAATGGTACCTCTGAGCATACACCAGCCAATATAAACGTGTTGTCTTCAAATGCACATGGCCATGCCCTACACATCGTCTGTTTTGAATAACATATTGTGGGAAATATGTATAATTGTGTTTCATTAAGATAAACACTATTAGTTTCCATGCGAATTTCAGCTTCGGCGTTATGCCGCACGAGTGCAGCAAGGTTGTAGGTGAAGTTTACCCTAAAATGTTTCACCAACATCTAAATGCGACCTCGTCAACTAACACCTTTACATCTTCAAAGTTACAAGTGAATTGCTTGCATCTTCCCAACAACGGCTCGAAAACGAAAACGAAACGAATTGTATATTGGCCAAACAAGCCCACAAAAGTAAAACACACCGACATGGGCTCCCCGTCCCACATCCATCTCACGTGCCCTTCGCCTCAATGGCAGGGGGTAAGTCTTCATGGTCAAGAACCAGCATGGCTCAGATCGAGTGTATTCTCAGGTGAGACAAGCTCTGAGGTGGCGCGGTTCTCTACAATTATCTTCGGTTATAAACAAACCTTTTTTTCCTTCTGTTTGCGCATAAAAGTCTTGTGTATTCACCTGTCTTGCACTTTGTCTTTCATGTTTATGCTCCAAAAGACACTTTTCAAGGTTGAATACTTGGCCCACTGTTGGTCTTACCTGTTGACCGATAGCCGCAGGGAATGTTTGACACTTTTAGGGGCTGTTTACCGTAAACAGGACCACAAGCGTCACAAATTAGGTGAAACATTTAGAATAATCGGGATCAGAACTCCTGATGACATTTACTTCAATCATGATAGCCATCAACCCTTCTCTTATAAATAATAGTGAAAATGTTTGATGTGTCAATTTATCAAGCCTTCATGATGTGAAAGAAAGATGTAGGCATCCGTTCACCTACATTCGGCATATTTTCTTGGTACCTTGCTTGGTCATAAATCCTGCAGGTATTGTGGCCAAAACTCTCGGGGTGTGGGGTTGGGCTTGCCATTACGCAAGGCCTTGACACAGTCCCGTATCAGACACTATTATGGTAGCACAGGTAACTACTTCAGTGTTAGAAGGTCTTGGATTGTCCACTCAAGGGCGCAGGCAACACAAATGGTATTGTCACTTTCAATTTCCATTATAATATTGAAAACAAATTCGGAAACGCGCGTCCCAAATACTGTGGGAAAGTTTTCGCTTTTACGACTGACCCAGTCTGCTAGAATATAAGGTAAAGCTTTAAAAACGCGTCTATGCTCTGATATTTCGAAAATTTAATTTGACCAAAGCCAGCATGACAACATAGTTCTAGCAGTATTGGATGTAGAAGCTTGTCAGGAATATTTCCCTGGTTAACTTTAATTTTCCCATGCACTATAATGTAAATAATAACATATGGTGTTGATAAATACCATTCAATCAAGCAATAAATCACTGGAAGAGCTCTGTTGATTTAGCGACGGGCAAGCTTAGCGAGCTTGCCAGGAGAGCCATGGGCTTTTCAGAGTTAGGGGATGGATTCGAGCTGCGCCGCGCGGCGCCGTGTAAAACCAACAAGGGTGGCCGAAGCACCGACAGGTTTCCGGTATCTAATAAGTTAAATCAACATCGATGCTTATCAATTAGGACCTCACCCATTCGGCATGCAACCTTTTTCAGGAGCCGAAATGTTACAGAAGGAATTGTTAATATTGGCAAGGAAAAATAACAGCAGGAGTTGTGTTACTTCGAGTTTTGAACCCATGTAGTACTGCGTGACATTAAATGAAAAAGTCACAGAAGAAGTCGAAGAAGTACCGGTAAATCTGAAGAGTGAAACTCAAAGAGCTATGATAAAATGTGTAAGGTATATTACCTGAGTTAAACTGTCGCCAAGCCAAGCGGCAAGATTTTATCATGCAAAACTAGTTAAATTGGCAATTTATTTAGGAGCTAATATAATGCCCTTGATAAACGAGCTGTTGTGAATCACGATCAAGTTAATGACTTCATTAGGGAGCAGGCTATCCTAAACGATCGGCAATATTATTATTTCTATCGCTCCTACGGTCCCCAAGCTTTATTCTCATAATAGCGTGGCTACTTTTACTATGTTTGCTGAACATGTCCGCTTCCAATATCCTTTACACTTGCCAGCTTCTAATTTCCTCGTAAACTGCATTCTCCTCGGGTTTGTTAATCAAGCAAGACTCAGCGTCGCGTCGCTGTCCGGGGGTAGGTCAATATGAACGTCGGAGAGTCGTTTCATTCGAGCGACGAAACAACAGAGAATTCCAGCGAAAGTTACATTCAGGAGAAATTGCAAAGTTTATACCTACACACTCATCTAGCATGGTCATCTACTATCTAGGGTCCTTTCAAAAACCAAATTCATTCGGCTCAAGCCCATTTCAAACCATTGTATTGCGATACAGATCACGTTATAAATTAATTTACAGATAAATCTTGTTTGCAGAAAATCATGTCCCACACGTCACTGTACTAGCTGCCAACAGTTTCCTTCGCTTCGCTGCGCAGATGATTTGGTGAAGTACAATTAAAGTTTTGACTTTTGAATACCTAAATTCCGTTTTTTTTCACAAGATGAAAATACCTCGGAAGCATGTGTTTATTACTACCTGTATCACAGATGAAAGGCCTGTATGGTCCATAAGTAACTAAGTGAATACATGTTTTACAAGCATAACTTGCAGTCGCGGGGAAGTAGGAAGTCTCATCCACTTTTAAAAACATAACCTGTGTGCTCGAGTATCATTTTTGGAGGAGGATCTACAGAACCAAATCTATAATGAAACCATTAATCAAGCTTCTTATTACAAACAACTTGTTCGAAGCCAATTGGCGGCCCGATGAGGCAAATTCGTGAACGATCTTGATTATTTTCTAAGAATTAAAACTGACAATTATTTGCTAATAAGATTCTCGGAATTGCCAATGTCATTAGCACCCAGTTTGACCATTTGTTTCCTGATAATCACAATAAACTGTGGGGAGGAGGTGACATCTGAATGCCAGCCTCCGATTCATGAGATCAAATCAAATACATATAAAATAATACTTCGAAACGAGGAGGTCCATTTACCACTATACTGCTGAAACTATACATATGAAACAAACATATCAACTGAAAACTTTGCTCGTTGACTCACTAGCTTTCTGCTTTCCGATATTTTCCTACTCGCCTTCATTCGCAGCGCTCTTGTCATCGAAAAGGCGGCGTCCTAAACAGCGGCGTCGCTGGTACGTGCCCCTTCGTGATTGGCTCGAGCAAACAAACATGCCGACGCCGACGCTGACGCCGACGCCGTCGTGCACACCCCATAAAAGCGACGCCTGCTCGATGGGAACGCTAATGACAGCAGCTCGGGCCAGCCAACTTCTGAATGACCAGAAGATGGCAGAACGCAGTTACTGCCGCATCCGAAGCTTATCTTCCATTGGAGGGTCGGCTCTTCAGATAGTTTTATATTAGTATCAATCGAGATGTATGATATATTGTTTGTTATACGTATAGATACAACAAAATGATGCACGCTCATGGTTATAACTAAATGATTGTATCTGGTGAGGAAACGAAGTTAACGTCGCTATTAAATTTTATTATTTGCACAGCGAATAAACACTTTAAAGCAATGCGCTATGTTATTTTCTCTAATTTTTCCGTTCTCAAAATTCTTTGCAAGATTGCAAACAAATCAAATCTAATCAATCTTAGGTCTAGTGAGTAGTGACCAATAGATCTGGATCACTTCTTATTTATGTCACCATTACCCTAATTTGCGGCAAGTTCCACGTCCTCAGGCCGAGAAGACAAGGGATAACCGACAGAGCATTACGGCAACGTCTTCGGTGAAGTGCGCTATCCAGCTCGGCGCTCAGCGAGGCACGCCATGTAATGAGTGGTTGCTGTGCACTTCACTTCGCATCGAATGCGCAATGCTCATTGCGAGCTGCCTGACAACCGGAGAGTGGTTTGCAGTTGCAGAAGAAATGGTTATTTTGCACTCTAGCGGGCAGCACCTTTGTTAAGACACATACCACGTGATCTTTCAAGTAAACGTTGGTGTTTTTGAACCACGCTTGAAAAGTAGTGTGATTTCTGCAGTTTTGAAACAAAATGTTAAATTTCACGTCGTAAAGAACGACTTAATACGATCTCAGTGTATGCGTTGAATTACTTTGAATATAAGTTTTAGAAAAACAGTGAATGGGAGGTAATGAAGGACATTTTAGAGCGCCATAATCCTATCATCGTTCTAGCTAAAGAAGGTGTCACCGTAGCTTGGAAAAAGTCGTTTATCGCGACTCAAAAAACTCAAGAATCAAGATGCTCGGCAAGTACTGGTACACGTATAGGATCGGTAGGTATATACGTACCACTCTCGGTAATAGCAATGGTAATAGTTCGCTAGGAGGCAATCGGGAGGAGAGTGCATGGCCGCATGAGCACAGCACAGTGTCGAGTGCTTTGCGAATAAAGCTAGCAGTATCCGCGACCGACGAGCTGGAACGAATGACCGAGGATCCCTTGCGGCTCGCCGACAATTACCAGAGCTGCGAGGATTTTAACTGATAAGACATTTTAGAAGAATCACTCGGCCCGATTAACTGAGAAACGTTCAATAAAGCGTTATCGGATAAACATCTTTCATCTATCGCCGGTAGCTTGCCGTTTTACATCTCGCTATTCAATTGTGTTGTTGGTACGATGATATTTTTTATGCGTCGGTCTCGACCTCACGTGCATTTTTGCAGTAATTAACATCTCTGTAAACGACTTGGCACATGATGAAAACATTCTAATGTGATACAGAATAGATGGCGACGCTTTTAATTTCTTCGTTTTTTGTTTTACGTATTTCGGGGGTGGCTATTGGTTTTCCGTGACCTTTTTTCGAGAAATCCAACTTTGTTTCAGTGTTGAATTCACCGAACTTCTATGCAGATATACGTTGCAGATTTTAGATTACCAGATCGAATCTTGCTCCATTTATTAGAGATGACAGCTTTCAAGTCTGAAAACAATTTACAATGCATCCAGCCAGCCCGCGGAATGCAAATCTTAAATTAAGTTTGAAAATATAGCTATTAGCGAGTAACTCATAAAGAATCTATGACCGCTGTGCTAGAACAACGTTTTAGTATTCGATCGGTGCCTACAATGTATTGATGAACGATTTACTATCGGACGGCGAAAATTCCACCGTGATTTGCAGCCTACAGCTCAAACAGCTATTTAAGAGAATTGCCATGCAAATTGGACCAAGGGGTATTCGACGGAATGCTAGCAATTTAGCTCTTCGCTCTTTAAAAGTGTCGAGCACCTAAAAACGTTGCCACTATTGCATTGGACTCAAAGGCGCAAGTGCACTCAAAGGCGGACCAGGTATATTTTCACACCATCCTACCTAATCAGCTCATTACTAATCAATTAATCCTCCGTTAGGTAATACAGCACTCTAATGTTTTTCCCTGCACCATCGATACCTGTATATGTATGGAACGTAATATTAAATAGCACGCCAGATGGCGAGATGGCGAGATTTTGAGAGTCAAGCAACACGCAGAGATCAAAACCTGCCCTGAGCTTTTAAAAAAACACGCCGCTTCACGGATACTGATTTCATTATCAGAGAGAACTTAAAAAGCTTTTAATTATAATGTAAGTCATATATAACATAAAAAACAAGGTTAATTTATCTTCAGTGCCTATCGCATCGATTGGTATTTTATGACCCCGCTATTGCAATTAAGAGCATGAGATAATATATTTTACACCGATGCTTGTTATTATTGGCAAATTCTGCAGCGGCAACGCCATTGCTGCAGCTGGTTTTCCGCAAGTATGAGCGCATCAGAATCACCCGAAGAAGTCGCGCAGAAGACACAAGAGACAAGGCGATTGCCAATGCGAGATTCATCTCTGTGCTTAGCTTGCATCATTTCGGAGTTATTGTGTGTAATTGGACTTTTTAAGGTTTGGTTCTAAATATGTAATTTACAGTGTCCTTGACTAGAGCTCTTCAAAATGATTGGCATTGTCTTCGTGCTCATAACAATAATTCTGCGAGATATATTTCGGACGTCGGATATTTCTTCTTGAATATTCGACAGCAATTTGATGTCCATTCGGTTCCGGTACATTTGGCAGCAATGCATCTCTGGCCATTAGTCAGGTGACTTTTTAAGATGCAAAAGAACACGTAAGATTCGAAGACGAAGCGAGCAGCGGAGAGAGAAGAAGAAGGAGCTAGACTGGTAGGAGAGGTGCGCGCGGGACGCAGATGGAAATCTTTGAACGCATTCCAGAGGCTTCCAGAGGCTCCAAAACGACAAGGAATGAGAAAAAAACCTGACAGCGTCTCTATAGTATAATGACTACTTTGATACCACGCTTATCTCGTCTTAATATAATTTCAGAGTTAAAATTTTTCATTAAAAATAATTGTTTTATTGAACAGTCTTTCACGTTCGAGTTTTCTTTTCTTTTTAGATCTCGATGAAATTTAATGCATCATTCGTACTGAGAGGAATGAGGTTTTCACACATTGCATTCAACGTATTGAAATACACATCTTTTTGAGAGCACTTCCAGTTACAGTATAGGTACCATAAGATGTAACCTGATAAAACGAAATTTGATGTCGAGCTCGATTCTTTATAGGTAGGTATAGGTACCTACCCGGCTACGAACAAGATTAAAATAAACTAAAATAACCGATTTTACCATTAAAAAAAATTAATGTTAACGTCTGGCGCCTCACTAAATCACCATGCAGCATGAAGCCAATCCTTTTCAGAAAAAAGAAAGAAACGCTCCAAGAAAAATCGTTCTGTCCCGTCATGTTCATTTGAGTTTCCACTGAGTTACCTTCAGATACCCACCCAGCCAGACCCTTTAACATCACGCCACTAGTGGCTCCAGACTGCATCTCTGCCCTGTCAGTGCACGGCGAGTCTCGAACCAAGGACGCACGCGAAGAATCTTTATTTTTGCGCGCAGAATCGAGCAGTCAAGATGAGTGGGAGGCGATTTTACGAAATTCCGGGGCAAATCTGTGGGTTGCTATGGCTACAGGTGTATCGGCAGTGTGGGGGACCGCGTCGCGGTGCATGGCGCGGGGCGAGGGAGGGGGAGGGGGTGGGAGGTGGTTGATCAGGATCAGATGGGAAGCGTCTCTTGCCTTTGAAGCCGCCTAGGGCATCGACTTGATTGAAAGAGTGTGAGCGCGGAGAGGGGTAAAGTGGCAGGGGGACGGAATCAAACCCGCGGAGACTGCGAGAGGCCCTGCATCGAAGGAGGTGATCTGGTGTGATGAATCACTATCATCTTATCTTCGATATCTATCTCAATGCTATAGCGAGAAACAAAACAAACTCAGGTAGGTTAGAGCAAGTTCGAGAGGGCAACGGCGAGTTGGTACTTTCCCAGCATCGCACCTCTTCCTGTTTCTTAGATATTTAAGAACAGGCGTAAGTATTGACTCAGTTAATGCATTTCGAACATCGACTAAAAGTTGCGGGAATTTCACCAAGCCGTCTAAGTATCTTTGCAAAAAAAAAAGGCGCCATTTCAAGCGTCATTGATGAAAGAAACTTCGCATCATCACCCGCTCAGCTTCTCGCCGTAAAGTATGCAAACACCCCCACTCATGCATGTAGTGGCTGCTTATTCGCGAGCTGCTTTGCCTTCGCCGTCGTCTTGCTCTTCGCCACTCCGAACGCGTCTATTGTACGTGATTCTTGTACTGAATGAAAGCCTCGAGCTCCAGCCAAGAGTTATTGCACCCAGGTAGGTACGGGTACCTTATTCCACCCACGCAATCTGCATGTGCCTCTGCCAGCAAGCCCGTTCTGCTAGCGTCTTGTCTCGTCTCGGTTACCGCCATTCTTCGCTGTCAGGGCAACACTGAGCGGTACCTCTCGGCGGGATGCTGTATTTTCATCTCAGTGTGTACCAGACGCGGAGTCTGTCAGGGTTCAGTGTTCACTCATTTGCCTGTAGACTGCGCTGCACTCAAGGAAGATAATTTAAATTTCTTTGCTGGTTCAACCATTTGCCAGTAGACCGCGCTTTGAACTCCGGAAGACGGTTTAAATATGTTGCGCCATGAAGCCGCATCCGGAGGTTGTCTAAGATAGAAGGCCAGCGCCATCTGCAGGTGCATCGACAAAAGGCGAGTGCGCAAGTCGGAGATGAAGGCGAAGACCGTGGTACGTGGCTCCACCTTCAGGGATGCTGGGACTAGAAACGTTAGCAACAGCGGAATTCAAAAGCAGGGAGTTTTTAAGCACGAGATGTTTTGCAATAATTTATTGAATTTGATGAAGCAAACAAGCAAGTGAATGTGTTTTTTGGAATTTAAATACATATAATAAAGAAAATAAAAAACACCATGGACCAAAAATAAGAAATAAAATATGAATAACACATGCTAATATTTTGCACCCATATAGTATTTGCATTTTTTCATTTCTATTTTCCTGCATGTGTCTTAACATAACAATTAACATTACATGGGGAGTGGTTACTGTAGCATGGAATTCGTCCAGCAGGCGATTGATGGGGAAAGCTTTGCCTACGCATGCGCTGTCCTGCCTATTTTAAACTTGACCTCGACCTTCGCGAAACTACCAAAATTCAGATACCACGAGTTTACCGGGGTTACGATGTGTGAAATATTGGAAATTTTAAATTAAATAGAAACACTGAGAGAAAGCATTCAAGCGGGAAAATAAAATATTGAGCAGATTTGCATCCATATTTCACAGTTTCCTTGCCTGTTTTCCTTGGTTTCCTTGTTGGAATTTTAGTGTTAGGTACGTGGAAAATATTGAACAGATTTAAATTAATTTTTCACAGTTTCCTTGCTTGTTTTTCTTGGTTTCCTTGTAAGAATTTTAGTGTTACGTTGATTTTTTTAAGTTGAGGACCACATAAAACTAAATTGCCTACTCAGAAATATAATGCTACAGAGTAAGCGCAAGAAGAACCTAATCACAAATAATGCAAACGCAATTTTGTATTCAGCAGTACGGGACCAATATCTGTAGGCATAGACAAAACAATTGAATGCAAAATTAATTAGCGAGTTGGAAGGGTTGAAACAGAATGTGCAAGAAAATTGTATTAGTTTCAAAGACACCGCTAAGTTCCTAGAAACGTCGGAGAGCATGCAGGGCACGTGATCGCATCTTTCATGTAGATGGCTTGCCCTAACTATAATCTTCATCACCTCTTGGGATGAATGCGAATTGTTTTCAACGGTCAGCAGATGACAAAGTGACAGGTTTAGAGTCGATTTGTGTGATTTGTGTGATGTGCTTTTATATTGCCCTCCATTGCGTCTGCGCGAAGCCGACGGATGTGATGTGACGGACCTTGCAGCGCTACGTCGTTTCGTAAATTGCCATTCAAACTCTTTTAATGTTACTCTAAATCGTAAAATGAGATGACACTGCCTGGACCTAGTTTTAATCTTCGGTTTCCTTTGACGGAGACGGTGCAGCGTTCCCCTAAGTCAATGGCATCAGTGAAACATCTTCGGCGAAACTAAAATACTGCATCCCTCAACATGCACATGACACAAGAAGTTGATATGCGTCTTGTTTTCGGGCACGGCTCCATAATGAAGAGCATACAATGAAATTCGGTGACCATTTTTCAAGGCCTGGTTAGGTACTAAGGTGGTCCATGTGTTTTCAACAAATTTGGAAGATCCCATGGCTGTAAAACTGAAAATCAATGTCCGTCTTATGACTCTTATGTGCTGCGGTATTGTGTGTATTTGCTTTTAACTTGGTTGCGTCTATTTTATACATCTTGCGTTTTTATGGTTATATAATACGACACTGAAACTTGGAAACTGAGGAAAAACTGGCTCCCATAAATGACGTCTCTGAAACTGGAAGGGATGCAGGCAGCACCAATT
This sequence comes from Nemoura dubitans, assembly GCA_921293005.1. Taxonomy (NCBI): domain Eukaryota; kingdom Metazoa; phylum Arthropoda; class Insecta; order Plecoptera; family Nemouridae; genus Nemoura; species Nemoura dubitans. The sequence continues at coordinate 18,444,549 of OV121074.1, forward strand.
TCTGTGTCTGACGCTCCAAATCTCGCGTTCACCACTGAATGTTAGACGCACCGAAGTAGCCATTGTTACATTTGTGTTTCCCATTCACCACACAGTCATATATTAGGTACGCCAGAGGATCGAGATAGGTACTTTCAATTTATAACAGCATCCAACTTTTATTTTCTGAGCACACTTTGAAGTAATAAACTGGAAGAAAGATCTAGGCGCTCAACCTGTCACAGCAAGCCAACGCCACACCACGTTTTTTCTCGGCCGAAGTATTGTCGATCAGTTTTAAAAGCGAAAGTCGTGAAATACTGTTAACCCTTTTGTTAAAATTATATTGCTTCATGATGTCCGTTGGTTACAACGGGTTTAAAATTTTCACTTTTCTTCTATGAATCGTAACGTGAGATATACGGGACCATAACTTTGAAATGTCTTTCCATTCTTAAACTCCAGTTCACTCAAGACTCGACGAATTCCTGAACAATTCCAGTCTTTCTCCAACTACTTCAAGATCGAAACATCTAAATTATATTATGCATAAATCTTTGGATATACTCTGAATCTTCTTGTACTATTTTAATAGCTCATCCAGTAGGGAACTCATTCTCAGGTGATTATCTGAACACGGCGCCTCCAAGTTTGGGGGGCAGCGGTCTAACCATGAGCGCCATGGGGTTGCCTTGTCACCGTAACACATGAAACTTCGATTATTTATAAGTAGCATATAGCGTTACTTGTGTTTTATTCGTGTAGACATCTTGAACTGCGTCCTGGCGTGCAACCAGAATTTGTGGCCCAATAAATCGAGATGCTACAACATATTGAAAACAGCAGGAAGCTGTTACAAATTATAATGACTAATGAACATGCAAATGGTTGATATGATTCACCATTTTATGATAGCGACTGCACGAAAATTTGTTTCTTATTCCTGTATGTTTTACTAGTTCAGGTACATAAAACCCCTGCGTTTTGTGGAAAGATAAATGATATTTCAGCAACAAACAATAACATTATTGTCACCCACCCACTGTTCTGATTCATTCCATCCCATAACTATTGAAAGTAAGATGGTTCAAGTTCTCTTATCGCACACACTCCGTATGAAACACGCGTTTTCTCGTCCTTCGTGAATGAGTCGCTCTTTTTAAATATTTCATTCGAATTGCACATACTGTCAGTGACCCCACGTAGTACATGACACGAAGAGAGGTCAAGTTATTTTAGACACTTATTTGGTGGTAAGAATTTGTAAAAATGTAGATGTACTTTTTTAGTTTGCCCATAATCACTGTCCTCCATGGTCACCCCAAAACCTAATGAGCACTGGCAAGCTTATACAATTCATGTGCTGAGAGGTAAACGATGTGTATCTTGCCTGCAAAATGTCGGCGAGCAATTGCCTTGCCAGCTCGTTGCTTATTTAGTACATATAAAGCATGCCGCCTGGGTGTTTCTGGATATAATATCTTACATTGTGTCATAGGCCGAAAGGGCGTTAGGTTTTATAACAGGAGCCGAAAGGACAATAGAGATGAAAGGGGCCGCAACTGAGTGATAGCGAATTGCCATGGATACGATATTACTGATTACGGCGGCTAGTGAACGTTGTCAATGCAATATAATAGTGAATCCATGAACAGTCATAACATGCGCTCCTTGCGCTGATGGGTGGGTGGCGGAGTGTTGCTAATAATTTAGATAGCTTCTAAGTGTCACTTACTTAGAATCGTATGATGGACTATTTATAAATTAAAGTATACTTATACATAAAAAAACATGATTACCTATGTTGAAGATAGCTATAGCAATTTGAGAATATCTCTGGAACTTGATTTGGAACAGTACGAAAAACGATAAATACAATTCAGTGTCATTCATTTCATTCCCATTCTGGGCAACGAGAGAAATTTCGTTACACAAATCGTTATCTTTTTGAAAAAAGAGTTTATCAAGTCATATGTTCGCATGTGGTTTTGTATACATAACAATTCCAAATTCAGCTACTATAATTCAAAACATATTGATTACTTACTATCAGCGAAATAATTTGTGACACACAACATTGTCCCTATATCCGGATTGCTATTGAATATTAGAATTCTTAGAATTCGACGAGGCTGGGGACCGGAGCCAATAAATGCACTTTGAAGTTTAGCATTTACTTTTCGAACCTTGTGTTAAATTATTATGTGACAAAATCGCAAATGCGGCACTTCTTCTTCAATGTTTCGGTACAAAGATAATTGCGTTTCTTACCTCAAAGTAGGAAACTGGTAGAGAATTTGAAGTCACGAATTGATTGAATACAAAAAGATTGTAACGGCGCGTTGTACAGTCTGCGATGACAGCAATGTGCGTCAGTTACAGAGTTTTTTTAGGCCCGATATTTCAAGAGCAGACCACGAGGTGAGTGACATTTGATGTCACTAGTGCTAACACTTACACTGAGTTCACAAGGTTGTAATTTGTATATCTAGTAAACTAGCCGAGGAATGGAAAGCAGAGCGTATAATCAAACTTTTGATTGGGTTCACCGCGGAGTTATTAATGGAGACATGCCCCTGATCGCTCTTCGAGGCACACTGACTGCCCTTTCCTCCTTTATTATCAGTGCCCGAGTACGAACCACCAGCAGAGAAATGTCATTAAAGCAAGGTTATCAACAATGTTATTTTTTCAGTGGGGTGTAGACACTGAACAATCATAACAGACAACTAGATATTTTATACTAATATGTATTGAACTATTGAACTGAGGGACTAATTTGGTGATTTTTGTATCCACTCGATCAAAATATGATATACAATCTCCACGAACTCATACCTTTCTTCTAATTGCCATGAATTCCAAGAGCTTGGAGTAATATTATTTTGTGTTGGGGATATTAATATCTGCTATATAGTCTGTCTACAATTATCTTGAAAGTGATTCTGTTTAGTAGTGTAACTAATGTAGCAATATCCAGATACGAAAATAATACTCCCAAAATGACGAGTTTATTTTCGATGGGATGGAGATACGATTAAAGAGAGGGCAAGTGTTGAGATGAGGACCGAACATTAATGCTTGCTGAAAGATGACTCAAGAGTCAAAAGAAAAAGTGTTTCGTTTGAGAGCAGTAGTAGAAATATTCAGCCACTGTGTAAAATAAATGTCCGAATGAAACCAACCCATGAGCACTATAGTACAATAGTTACAACCGAAAGAATTGGAAGTGTGTTTACCTGCGGTTGTCCGTCTCTCGCAATCGAGTGTCGGAAGGTGCATATCTGATTAGGTCATGACTGGAGCAGATTGCAATTAGATCATCAATATTGAGCTGATGGAAACTAGTAATCATGTAATCTACGTGCACACTCGATGCCCGATGGAAGTGCAAATATTACCGCCTACCTCCAGCGCTAGCCTGATTGCCGCATTAACATTATTGGTAGCTGGCTAATTCAACGGATTATTTGATTGCGCTGAATCAAGCAATATACACGTCAAAGTATTGATCCTGAACTGTCAGAAAGAATACAATATTGGCAATTTAGGGATTAAGCATTCATGGATTTTATTAAATAAATTACAGCACGTATAAATTTTACAGTGATCGCTACCGCTGTACAAATATCTATGTTGTGCACAAAAAAAACTGTGATAAAGAAACAAATTAAGCATGTTGTGTCAAATGCTGTGATGAATTTGGACGAATATTAAAATGGCCAATGCAGTTTATTTACTGGCATGATGACATTCTTTCTTCACTGAACTAATTCAACTTGCCCAAATATACATTTCAAGAACTGATTTTAAACGCTTGATCCAGGGCATCATCCATGTTCATGACGGAACCTACCCTATTCAAAGATGATATCTTTCGTCCCGCCTTCAAAAAACAACAACAGGGGCTCCCTAAAGTTCCTGCTTTGGCAATCGACATTCTGCTACACCCCTTTTAATGAAATCAGAATCACATCGACGCGCACATATCCAATCTGCTTTTGTAGCTTGACATGCAAATTTGCCAGCGCTGAGTGAGTTGGAAACAGCGGCGGGTGTGGCGAAGAGAAAAGGATGGCGAGAGGGTGAAGAGCTAGTTGATCGTTTCATCTGTTTTCATCATGGCCTCATCTCTACGGTCGGTGAGCGCAGGCTTCTGAGGGAAGCACGCCTTCCGGCGCTTCACCTTTCATCTCCGCACTTCAAAGAGGAAAACTTGAATTGCGGAGGAAACACAATCACGGACGCTCCATTAGTTCCTAACGAGATGTGCTTTGCATATCTGCTTTGTGAATTGTGAGTATTGAAATGTCTACGTTCATAATATGACTCAGAAATCGAATCGGGACTACCTAACACGATAAATTAAATTCTGACATTTGTTTATTTTGTTTTGGGGGTTGGGTGGCTTGTAGTTGGATTTGCAATTGGTGGACTGGTTGTTGTCATGTTAGCTTTGCACATTAATGAAAATTGGAAAAATTCTTATCAATAGCTATAAAACTAATGTGTATTCCAATGTATATGTAAACTTAGTTCAAATAAATAAAAAAGTGTCCCATTCGCATGGGTGTTTCTCTTATTTTTGTGTAAATAGTCCAACATACCATCCAACGATTACTTTACAAAATACAACCCCTCGTTTCGTTATTTTCTTTCGAGGGAAATATATATATATAGGTCACAGTATTTCCAGTGCACGGTTTCGCATTGTAACGCAAATACTGTTCCGAGTTTCTCACTGAGACATCACAGCATCACTTTCCGAACGATGAGCTTTTTAGTTTCTAGTTTCAAACACAATTTTCTCCTATACCTTTGAGAGAGCGCGGATTACCTTTTCGGATGACTTTTTGTTTGCTTTTCACATTTTCTATCAAACTCTGTTGTTTGAGTGATAAGAGTGAAAATATCTACTTCAGGGGGTGGAGGCAGGATTCAAGATAGCTCCTATTGTGTAGTTGCCTCGTCTGCCTTGTTTATTATGCAGAAGCCCAAAGCATTCTGTTTGAAACGTAGGTACCGAGATTGCCCGGAAATCTAATTTTCCAGGATAAACTACAGCGTTTCCGTGGGAGCTCCAGGCCATTTGGTCTGGCCTGGATATGCAAATGTATGTATAAAATATCATTTCAGCGAGAATGTCAAACGGCTTTGAAGCTTTTTATACTTTAATTGCTGCGTAATCTGTAATTAACGTTGATGCGAAGGCTTGCCGGATTAGCACCTGAGGCTGGTGTTTGATGTGTATACCGACATGGAAATAAATAAAATAAAACTGGAAAAAATACACCCTAACATTGACTACATACTTGCACAAGATTCTTTTGTCGAAATGTATCAACTGTCATGTTGTTTTCACAGGAAAACACTAACATTTTGGCTGTTTTAAAGAAATAATTCGTTCTCCATCACACTTATTTAGTCCTTTAAGCCTCAACGCAACATGAGAAATTTCTTTCTTGGACACACGAATAGAAGAGAGTTACAATTTGCGGTGAGGCTTGTCTTAGCATTGATAATTTCACCCAAAGCAAAGGGGACAGACGTTTATATTGGATATTCCCATTGTTTACGCATCTTCTTTCTTTATGTCTCTTCTTATACCATTCGGTTCCACGTCCACAGCAAGCATCGTCGTAAATTTCAGTCCTGCTTTCTGAATTTGTTCCACTGGTATTCGAATAATATAATCCACCCCTGACAATATTTAGACACTTTTGGTTCTCACACTATTTCTCATGCCTCTGCCGCCGATATGGCCTTCATGACGTCGAACAGCCCCAATAAGGCCAATAAAGTCATTCGGGGCAAGGATACCGCTTTTGTTGCATTGTGAGGGCTCACCTCCACCTACATTTCGGACAATGAGCCTAAACAGTAGTTCTTGTACAGGCCTCGACCCTTATTCCATTTATGGTGGCAATTTCCTTTTTTGAAAGCAATGGACGCAGCCAAACTAGTTGCTGGTTATTCGAAGCTATGGATGAGTAAACACTATCGTTTTGGAGTATAATTCTATGACGTGCTGTTGCTGATATCAACGCGTTTGATAAGGTGAAGTCTTCAATCGCTGGTATCTGCAATCCCCCAGTATCATTTTTTATCATTATCGATGAGAGGAGACTTTGAAAAGCACTACTACTGTTTCCGGATAAACATTATGTCTCTAATTGTCAATGTCAGACTTCCATGCCGCTATTCAAGATTTCTAGATCTCCCGGTGTTTCTTTACTGATATGACGTGTGCTTCTTTCTTTCCACGATTCTTTCGATAAGATAAGAGTTTCGTTATAAGAAGGTAGGTTGGGTTTCAATGTATGAAACGCATATATAGCGATTAAGAAATGGTTAATACTGGGACCAGGCTAGATGTCGCAATCTGCAGTGATTGCCACTTGAGTCTTGACAAATATTGATTGATAGAACAAATCAGAGCGTATCGATTCTGTATCTTCATATCCGCTAGGTATCTAATATTATCGTTGTTCTTCCTTTGAATAGGCATCTTTAGGCTCACCTAAAGTAAGGACTCCAACGGTCTACTTAGGTTCACAATTTTGTATTAGAGGATATTTTTATATATATACGAGAATCCCAACGGATGCCGCGCGGTATTATATTTACACTTTACCTGGATGCTTTTAAATCTTGCACCTTCCGAATCCCAAGTCTTATATTTTACAAAACAAATGGTGAAGAAACGATAGCACACTGCAGAAAGCTTTGCCGGCAAACACTCTGGCCAGCACAGGTAGGTAAACGCAAGTAGCACTTTCAAACAATATTTTATACAATTTTAAGGTATAAACCGCCATAAACCTTTGAAATGCTAACTTTTACCGCCGCTTCTGACAATCGATTTTCAGGTTTCGAGGGGGTGTGACTTTCCTGAGACATGAGGCGCCTCACCATCCCTTACCAATTACACCTTTTCAGGGTGCTATATGATGGGTGCCCCTCTCAGTTCATCGAACCGCATCAAGATCAGTGTGGGAACACGTCTCGGATGGGGCTAGCACCCTGCACAGGTCGAGACGCGAGACAGGACCCGATTGCAGGTGAATTGACCAGGAGCCCCATGAATCTTGTCTTTGTCAGTTACTTCTGCACACTAGCTTTTCACAATGCTGGAGCCATGAAGTCGCATGTGGCTACTAACTTAATAAAGCATTAATAATAATGTCACTGTGATTCAATGTAAGTTGATTTCACAAGAAAAGGTTACAAACCTTTCCGAAATGATGAACTTCGTGAACAAGTGGTGAAATTTAATAGTTTTTCATAACCATGCTATTCTTTACTCTAAATCTATCATCTCTCCTCGACGTTATCTATCTTTTTCCTTTTCCCAACGCACCGTCTTTTCAATGTGACAAAATCTCTAGTGACAGTTGAAAACTGTTCTCTCCATGACATTTGACCCAAGCTTACCCCAAACTTGGTTCGCCCACGCCCAGGCAGGGAAACCCAGGAGCATTTCAGTGTCATGTTTCTGACTTGCTAAAACCTTCTACCCAACTCTCTTGGTCATTGGATACACACACCCACCCCACGCAAAACCTTGCCTAAGGCGAAACATGATCTTCTCTAAAAACTCGAAAAGATATTGTAACGTGGGTGGTTGAATATTAAAATATGTCAACATATTTGTCATATCTGTATCAAGCCATTAAGGATGTTGCTATTATTTTTGCACACCAAGAAAGAATCTCAATAATACATGTGATGAGAAAATATGTTATGAGATGAGAGTGTTTGGAAATATGGGGTGCATCTGCAAAAAAATGCGCAATGGAAGCTAAACATATCTGTTACTCTCCGCATTAAAATCTCTGCAATTTAATGATGGCTTCCACTTAGAAAGAAAGTAAATCGAAATACAAATCAACCATGCGGCTTCCAGATCAGTATGAAGATAAGATAAACACAGTGCAGCTTGTTGAGTACAAATGCATTCATTGGTCTTAACAGACTCTTCGTCGGCTCCTTGGCCGGTTGTGGAGGAGGATAATGACGCGGCTCTTGAAAACGACAACACCAACTTGAGGATGTTCCCATTTCCCACACATGGCCTCCGCAGACTCAGGGCAAGATGCGCATGTCCTGGGTGGCATCTGACAAGAGCCAGGCAGGCCCACACGCTCACTCTGACGTGCTCGCCACACTCACATCGACGCCTCAAACCATCCTGTCGTGATTGGCATGTTACCATTACCTGCAGGCGACTGTTTGCAGACACACCCTTATCTTCATACATTTGTCAAAACTCTAAGGAAATACAACATTTTCTTTATTTACTTGCAGATGAGTCGAAATCAAATGAGATTTTCCAACGATTCGGATTCATGACAACAATAAAACGTATTGAACTTTTCTGTTCTTATTCTGTGCTTATGGAATGAGGCGAAACAAAGATTTCAGCAATACACGTGTTCAGAGGCGAATGGAATGTAGTCAAAATATACCAAAAAATTTGTTTCTTTATAATATCTGAACCGGACAAATGATCCGTCTCGGACATTGTGTCCACAAAATTATAATTTTTCTCTACGGCTAAAAGCTCGTGTGTAATCAACACTCAACACATTTAAAAATCTTGCCAGCGCAAGGCAATTAAGTAATTAAATATTGTAATGTTCATATAGACATTTCAATGAAGATTTGCCATCGCGGTTTAAGTCAGATGCTAGATTACGGAGTGGCTGATACAAAGGTGTGCTTGGGTAATTCTGCAGCTCATCGCTACGCTTTGCTCAAAGACAGATTATAGCAGAAGCATTTGATACAATTCAAACTAATTAAAGTAATGAGAAGCTAATTTTATTGGCATGTCATAAAAACTAAAAAGTAATATATCTGCCTTTTCCTCAAGTCGCAGTCGCAAATTCTGCGCTATATGGAACAGAAAAGATTGCAGCTATGGTGGTGTCGGTCGTGGGGTTGGGTGACATGGGTGAAATCTTGTCTCTAAACTAAGGGTGTCCTGCGACATGTCATCCCCCTCTGGTCGCACATGTGTTTCTTGTATTGTGATAATGAGCGACACTTAGCGACGAAGTCGTAAACCTGACACACTTGTCGTGCGGGAGGTCCAAATGTTTCACTGGAATCTGAGGAAGAAGCCCGATGAAGACGCTGCCTTTTCTCGCAGGAGAAACGCAGACGAAAAGAAAATGCCAGTCCAATTTCTTATTTACATTTTGTCCCGCTGTCGCCTTATTGAGCAGATCTGGTCAACAGCCCATTTTTATCCAATTTTCATCATATTTAGAGCACATTTTAAATAATATACACATGGCCTTCGAATCATGTAGGGACTGGAGTCAACTTCACTAATAAGAAAATGATAAGAAATCATTCCTCCAATGATTCAATTATTTTCTCGCCTCAAGTGCAGCAATGCTGTCTGGCTCGAATCGTAAATAAGACTTCCCTGTGTCATCAAAGGATAAACATAATCCTCATTAAAGATTACAGAGTCTAGTTGCGGTCTGCGATAAAAATTGGTGGTCAACGTAATCTTTCCGACTGAATCCATGTGTGTACTTAGAATTGCATCTCTCTCAGTAAACAGCGCACTGGATTCATCGAGCCTCCTGCTCTGGGTAGGTACACCTAATGCCTTGTGATATTTTATGACATTGTTAAACTCAATTTCGAACCCCGCCCTTCTTGTGCAAGCCTAATAAAACTGCATTCAACAGTTAGTCCCCTGATAGCGGCTTATCACAAAGAACAACTCGGTACAAGCAGTAGGGAGGTAGGGAGGTGCGCACGCTGTAAGCCATGCACAGCTAACAGCGTCGAGCCGCGCGACACTTGCGTGAAAGAAGCCGCTATCAGTTGATGAGCAGGAATATTTGAGATAAACTCTACTTTTTTAAGAACATTTTATTCTTGCCGATGATTGTGTTTACTTTCGGGCCGGATAACTTCCGAATAACGCGAAACTCCCTCTGTATGCAAACAGCGCTTGGGCGATAATAAAAGATGATGGAGCTAAGTGGATAGCAGCTTCGTGAATTCATTTTGTGTTCAGGCACGCCGCTCAAGTACGCCGCTTTTTGACATAACTGGTAATCTCTGACTATTATGGTAGGTACACAATACACATAATCATGACATGCTTTCCTGCAAGCGAGTTAGTAAGCTCATAGGTGTGATTTTGAATCACGCCTAATTATTGTGTAACTCCTTGTCAAGCCGCGTTGTCAAAGATATTTTGACGCGAATAAGACATGGTGAATGACGAAACAATAACTTGTGTAGTCGGATGTGAGATCTTGGGTCAACATAAAGAGGCAGGTATAGGAAGTCAAGCTGTTTGATGAGCGCATTGACGTGAATTAGAGTACCTACACACATTTTATGGGAAGGGCACTTATTTACGTTGTGGGTCATCACTCAATATTTGTCATCAAATGTGTAATTCTGTTCTTGGTAACCACTTGAGCAGTCGCTACACACCATATTAGAAAATGGGATAGGTTACTTGGAGTTGGATCGAAACGCATGGCATTTTCCAGTAGCTGATGCTATTCATCCCTGCGGCGTGGCAGTCCGAAGTTATGACATGCTTCTGTTTGTTTGTCGCCGCTTAGTGTTTTCCAAGTTGCCGATATGGGAAACAGGAGCACGGGGTGAGATCAGCAACGCTTTGGGTGCCGAAGGTCCCTTGCGCCTACTATTAAGGTAGTAAGAAAGAGTCATTAAAATTGATCTTTTTGCGGCCTACGGCAAGCAAGCGGCCGCCATCATTTTCAATTCAATTGTTGATATTAAAACGCATGCTGCCTTGCTAGAGGGTCATAAGCTGGCGGAGAAAGCGCAAGTAGATCCGACTCCGAGAACGAATGGGAGGGCCCCAGTGTAGCGACGCACGAATCCCCGGCCTCTTTTCCGAAAGATCCACCTCCGTGGTGGCGTTGGGCGCATGCGCACAGCGCGCCCGGCTGCTCCTCATGGCACCTTTCCTAGTCGAGGATGAAGTTACTTTAGTTCACCCCTGGAAGTGGTCGAGGGTCGAGGCATTTCAAGTTTCTTTCGTTTTTTTTCACTAGCTATCGAGTTTTGTTGTTACGAGTCGGTCTTCTTTTTGTTTTGCTCAAGATAGAAATAGATGGCAGCAGGTGTAGCATCTAGTGACCACCGCAATGGACCACAGCATCAATTTATTCAAGGTGAGTCACAACTTATATTTTTACTCGTTTAGGCCAGTGTATAAAATCAAGGATGTGTGATCCTTGGAGATATTCCTTGTTCATTTGCTGTCAACTAAAAGTGTCAACGGAAGTGTCAACTAATTGGTGTGACTTGACAATTGCATACATATTGAATTCAACAACTATAATCAAATCGTTAGCTTTTTTCATTCATTTTATGCATGTATTCTGAGTAAGGAATGGAGGAGATGGACATTGAATTTCAAGCAATTTTGCCAGGATTGTTTTCCGAATACTGAACACATTCACTGAACATACTGAACATGTATTCTATAGAAACGCCCTGCAGCGTTCGAGTGCCAACGATCTTATTCTAAATCAATATCAATTTCATCCGCCCAGGTTCTCCGGTGACGATCAAGCAAGAGCACGCGTCTTCGCCCCTCCTCACCCCGCCGCACACGCCGACGTCGGTGCAAGAGAGCCGCAGCGTCGCGGCGCCTGGGAGCCGCTTCCTGTTCGAAGAGGACGCCCGCAGCGACTGCAGCAGCGACTTGGAACTGCAGCAGCTGCACCGAGAGGCTCACTTGAGCGAGTACCTGATGAACGCCGCCAGTGACACGAAGCTCTCCGTGGACGTCGCGCCTCTCTCCTATCCCCCGTCGTACTGGATGCCCCCGCAACCGCACCACGCCGCCATGCCGTACATGCCGAACAACTTGGCGCCCCGAAAGCAAGAGTCGTCTGCGTTCAGGCCGTTCTGTACATCTTCGATGGAGCGCGTCCACGACTTTTCCTTGAAGAACCCGTTTAGTGGGCGACTGCCGCAAGGTCAGATGATGATGGACGCTGCGCCCGTGCCGTACATGCATGGGTTCCCCAACGCGCCTGAGGGCTACCCCGTGGGTCTGCCCGCCATGCTCATGAACCAGTGGCTGCGGACGGCGATTTACAGCCGGGCGGCGGCGGCAGCGGCGTCGGGACGCCCGTACGGCGTGCCTCCTTCAGGACCCACGATGAGGCCTACACACATCCCCGTCTCGGCCAAGCTCGCGTCGGGGATCGGCCGACCGGGAGGCGGCACTGGAGCTCCGAGGACGAACTCCACGCGGCCCAAGAAGCAATTCATTTGCAAATACTGCAACCGGCAATTCACCAAGTCGTACAACCTGCTGATCCACGAGCGGACGCACACGGACGAACGCCCCTACTCGTGCGACATCTGCATGAAGGCGTTCAGGCGGCAAGACCATCTCAGAGACCACAGATACATCCACTCGAAAGAGAAGCCGTTCAAATGCGGCGAGTGCGGCAAAGGGTTCTGTCAGTCGCGTACGTTGGCCGTGCACAAGATCCTGCATTTGGAGGAGTCCCCGCACAAGTGCCCCGTCTGCAGTCGAAGCTTCAACCAGCGGTCCAACCTGAAGACGCATCTCCTCACACACACCGACCTCAAGCCATACAACTGCCCCGCGTGTGACAAACTATTCCGTCGGCATTGTGACTTGAAGCGGCACGAGATGACGCATTGTGACACTATGAGCCCCGAGATGGCTGCGGCTGCGACGGCTGCTGCGGCTGCGGCTGCTGCGGCGGCGGCTGCTCATCCGAGCGACCCGGCCAGCACGCTGCTCGACCTCTCAGTGGGATCCCAGCAGGGAAGGTCACCAACCTCGGGCACCCTCGTGCCGGCGCACTCTCCCCCTCCACCCCCGCCCGTCGTGAGGAAACCCACCGGGTTCACGATTGCAGACATTATGAAGCGATAAGTGGACTGCTGCACACCTAATATAGGCACACCGAAACTAGTATTGTTTATGGAAGGATCATGCTTTCAGGCGAACCACAAATGCCAATGTAATTCGATTTATAGTTATTTATATATTTCACTTCACTGATCATTGCCATGGAAAACAATCATTTCCCTATTTATTATTATTAAATTAAAACTACTTAAGATATTTGTCTGACTTTTATGAGTATACTGTTTTCATTTCATCATCATTGACACTACACGGGTTACATAGCCAAAGATTTATGAGTTTATGTGTGCTGTCAGTATTTTACTAATCAAGGTATGAACTTGAATTGAATCACTGATCGATCTCTAGTGTACAAGTATGCATGTTTGTGTAAGCTCTAAGTGCGAAGTGTCGTTATGCAACAGTATTATAAAACGCCCTCGTTTGTAGGTTGGACATTAAATCATTCCACTCTTTGTGGCATCTCTTTGAAAAGCGTCTCCATTACTGGAAAACGAATGCATGATTGCTCTTGCACATATGAATGTAAAATTTTGTAAATTATTTGTTTAAATGTCACATAGAGACTTGTACAATTATACCTATACCACGAAATGTTCCTCCCAGTACGAATTAGTTGAGAAATCTTCTATTTCACTTGAATTCTTAAATAAATAGAATCAAACATATTTATATTTTGCTTTGTTATCTTTTTAACACTTGACAACCGTGTGCACACCTTTCCTACCTTCCAGTTAATTGAAACATGAATCAATTTTAAAGATAAATTTAAACGAAACAAATGATCAATTGGAAAAAGGGCCAGAATTTCCTTGAAATCAGAACGAGGCGGAAAACGCTGGTAGATATTATGTTTCTTGTTAATTTTGTTCATCAAACAAATTGAGATTGGCAGCATTTGATAATACGCTAGTATTTATTTCCTTTTAACGACTCTGCTGCAGCCACCAAGGCGAGTTCTCTCGGCGTCCCCTCGTCACTTCTCCTGATAAGTGGGCGGGTAAGTCCGAGCCAAAACGAACGGTAGGACAGGAAATAAGTTGTGAACGATATCCAAAAAGGTAATTAAAGGTAAATGGGCGGTTCCGGATTGACTTGAAATAATGTAGAAACCCACTTCTCTTTGAAACTCGAGTAGTATCTACGGTTTAACGTCCTTATTCATACATTGTAAATAGTTGAACTCAAGTCAAAGATGACCTAACCTGAGATTTCCACAGATTAATAATGTGAACATAAGCAAATGTCCAAACAATAAATTAAAAATCCTCCCACTTTCATTTTTCACAATATGAAAAGTCAGAAAAGTTGTTACGAATGGGCGTTGGTTATTCGAGCTGAGAAATGTTAATGTTCTTAATTTCTTTCAAGAAAATTGTTTCAAGTGAGAGATGACTCCTGTGAGATGTGCAGTAGCGTCGAGCAGGACGAGAAGATTGCTGGTTGAGGTGTTCATGCTTGCTCCCTGATTGCCCGCTGTATAATTCATCTCACCTCCATAGCCATAGGTACTCGAAATTACAACAGCCGCAGCAATCGCAACTGTCACATAATGGAAGAAAATATGATTATCTATCCCAAAATAAACTCAATTCACCGATGTCTTTCTCAGGATGTTTCAGGAACTTTTTTCAGATTCCATAAACACTCTGTTGCCAGCCCAAAATTTTTGGCGACGATTTTCCTCTTCCTCTCAAGACATTGTGAACTTAGTGGAAATAGGAAAATTATGTATATATAAATGAAACTGATGAAGGCTCAGATACATTCTACATTTGAACTTATGGAAATAATGTACTTGACTTCTTGCGCTAGTTTCTGTATTATTTCCACCATCAGAATCATACCCCTTGAGAATCATCATTTATTGCATGAAGCTGGCTTTCCATTGTCAAGTACCTTTGTTGCTGTCTTCGAAGGCATTGAAAGAGAGAAAGGAAAATCAGAATTGGTCACAAGTGCAGATTGACACGCACTTTCCTCGGCTCATACTTCATAATATATAGTTCAGTTTTATTACTTATTCCACGCAATTGGTTGATCTCAGCGACGTGTATGAAGTGTTTACAGTGATTTGCAAATTAAAATTTTCAGAAATTGTACCGAATTTTGATTTGAATATTACCAAAAGAAATCACGTGAAGTCTCACGACATGAAATGTGAAATAGTCGCATAAATCAGATGGGGACATAGGTATTAACAAAGCAAGCATGGTAAAAATAACCGTATAACCATTTCCACTATAACCATATCCATCCCTAATCACACCATCCCCCTAAATCTTTATATTTATTAACTTAAATCAAGAAAAACATTCTCACAGAATATGTATACCATTACAACCTCCTCTACCCAGTATTTAAGGGCAGAATCACGTTTTCAGATAAATACTTTGAAATCACAACCGAGCGATCTGGTTTGATTGTGCCGCCGGCGCGGCGTGCCTCCAGCCACCCCGCCAGGGGACGGCCCGGTCCCGGCACCGACGCCGGGCATGTCTGCGAGAGGCGCCTAAAGGCCCGACCCGGGGTCCTCTTGTACATGTGCAGACGCCGCCAGACAGACTCGCGGCACTACACCTAACAATTACGCAACTCCAGAGCCCTCCCATAAAGACGAGAGCAGACTTCAACGAACGATTCATTCGGTTTTGACCTCAGCTTTATTTAACCTGAAACCGCCAATAAAGGGTCATTGGGGGCGGATGTGGGTGTTTTCGAGGATTGAGCGTGTACCGTGTTATTAGCTATCGCCGTGGTACTTTTAAACTGTCCTCTTTTAGGTCGAAAAGGCGTTTTCTGCGGAGAAATAGTGTATGTTCAAATAATATGCCTTTTGTTGTGGGTTGTGGGAGGCTGTTGATGGTTTCGACAGGTTTGTAATTCAGTGGTGTAGGCTGGGATCTACACGATGAGAAAGAAGTAAATTGGAGTAATCTTGCAAATTATTTCAATCAAACTTTCATGTGATGTGCGGGGCGATCTGACTAAGTATTCTTCAATTGCTTGGTTACCTTTGTGTACAGCGTAATTGCATGATTTGCGTTCATATATTGATCTCGGCGTTATTTATTGGGAAACAATATCAAAAAAGGCGTACCGATTTTAAATCTTTATTGCATGAAATATTTCCATACAGTTGTTTTGCAAAGGCGAAGATTGATTGAGGAAGCACATTAAAATACGTTCACATGTGTGCCATTGGAAATTAACTTCTCAGCGAACCAACAATGCTATCCATGTGTGAAAAATTACGAGATCCATAAAAATAGATAAAGCACCAAAAAAAGTGTCTATTCGTGATCAATCTGTAAAACCACCCGCAACTCTTTGGCGCCTGTCGGGCAGAGCCGCCTGCAATTCGAAATTCGATCTCATGAGAAAAGTTCTCAGTAAAGAAAAACACACGATGGCCCACATCCAAGAAAACACATCTTTTTCACATCCACGCCGGGTTGACCAGAGCCATGGACCTTGCCGATGGGTCGCTGGGAAGATTTGGACTCAAAGTATAGAGTCCCCTGAATGCGTGCACCCTGTCGTAGAAAATTATAGCCATAGAGCGAAAGAGCAGCAAGCCGACTGGAGCGTAAAGTATAGGTTGCGATCAGCCAGACAACTTAGTGCAATGATATAGGCCACGATGCCCTAATGAATGCCGTGCGCACCAAAGTATAGACTTGCTAACTGGCTAACTGCAATATACACAGAAAAGCGCATGCTAGAAAGTTTAACCGAAAGATAATTTTCTAATCTACAAACATGCCAAAATGCTATACTTTACCTATAAGAATTGAGAACGTTTTGACCTTATAAACGATAGGGAAGCTCGATCGGAATTCCCATATTGACGGGGAGATTTTGATGGCATTTGCTTTAGTTTCTCCGTAACATCATCGTGAGAAGGTGTTACTTCTAAAAATTACGGTAGAGTTTTATAATGCAAAATGTGTTTAGTACCGACTGTGGAGGCGCCGGTTTCTCTCGGAAGGGTCCTCGTGGTCAGGACTGGGACGTTACTAACATCAGGAGTAAAAAATCACGATGCGAATCAACAGCAAGTAAGATAGTAATTAAATGGTTTGCTCTTCACGTTGGCGAGGCTGCCTTTAATGGCGTCATGGACTCAGCTCCTTCGGTATTAAACGACATTAACAATTCCATCCCAGTGATTTGATTACGATGATGTCTTTGGGCCAGCGGCGACTTGATGAGAAAGAGGCGTGTTTCTGAAGGATTCCTGGCTGCGGACATTAGCAGTTGCCGTCATCAGCTCATAGTCTTACACTTCTCCTCGATCCTCCGGCAATCAAAAGGTCGTTTCGACACGTTCTTACTCGAATTCTTATGCATGTGACTGCAGAAAAACCATGTGAAAATCGCAACTGACATAATGTTCAAATTCCTCGATACACGTGTTCGCAACAAAATCTGCGAATTCGCGTCTAAACTCCTTTGTGGTGATTCGTTGGTCCGGAAGGGATGTTTCATTCCTATATGTGCAGGGATCTTTTCTATAATTTCTCCTAAATTATTTTTAATCTTTTATGCAATTATTTTCAAAGCTGCCCCGAAAAATCCAAAATATCGAAAAGATAAAGCATATCGCGTGCATCATGTAATTATTACAAGCTGCAATTTCGCAATTAAACGCTACAATCCGACTAATTTATCTGGAAATAATCGCCGAATAACAACCGTCCGGCATTTATCCCCTAAAATGTGTGCGTTTCGTAAGTAGACAAAACGAGCTTGATTGAAGGTTTGCATCTGAAACACTTCAACTCAAGTCAAAGCAACGATTTATTTGTGATCGTGATTAATCTTCGGATATCAGTCATCATCAATCAGGCATTTGTGGAAACTAGGTAGACTCTCGCGCGCGTATATACATCTTATGAGAACTGGACCGGAATCATTTCTTTCTACCTGATTGCCCTAAGGAGACAAACTGCTAGTAAATCATTTCGCGCATTGCCTCCATCTAGTCCAGCATCCATGGACCACGGGCGTACAGCTTCGCAGTCCCAACGTGAAGGAGCACGAACGACCGACGGAAAGCCGCAGCAACCGTGGGGTGGTGTTACGGTGTAACCTTCTGAACCCGCTAAGCACACCTACAATCACCGAAGCCACTGACCATACTACGAGATTTGTGAGGTGGAACAGATAATCACTGGTTACCGTAAGCTTTCGTTGGAGCTCGAGGCAATGACATGATTTTAAACATCAGCCGTGCCGGTGAACCATTATTATTATTTTATCCTAACCACTGTTAAATTGTGGGAGGGGGCATAGAGTCCTGATTGCTTCAAATACTTATACACTCTCTTTTTGTCTTTTCCCACGATCAGTGTAGGTACACACTCGAGTGTTTCGTTCGTGCTAATGCAATACGTCGAGTCTCTGCTCACCAATTGCGAGTTGGAAAGTTTATTGCTGACCTCTTGCCGCGTTTGATTCGCAATATAGATAAGTGTTGTTGTCGTTTGAATCTAGATCTTGTGAGGTACTTACTGAATGACAAAGCGTATGCAATGTTTTTGTTTTCGATAGAAAGTATTATGTAGGTCATTTCTGTCTGCCAAATTTTAACGCTTTATTATTACACCGGTGGTCGCAACTTTACGGTGTATCCAGGTGATAATGATGGGGAGTTGGGCTACCACACCACCTCATAAATTCTAATTTGGGATGTGAGCGTGAAAGCTTCTATTTTAATATAATATGTAGGGGTTTCATGATATTACTAAAATAAAATTTTATCTCTCCATTCCGGCCGTCAGCCGATACAGCTGAATGCTATCATATTTGTAGACCATAAACACATGTCATTTATATTGGTAGCGAGGCCGCCAGACTTGACTTTCAACATGACTTTCGTCATGTTACAAGATCGACTGATTACAAACACAACAATCGGTTCATTTTGCTATTATTTCTCTAATTGAATCCGATACTTACATGTTATTTATCACTCCATTACTTTTATTAAATTTCCTAGCATTGTATAATGGTACTGGCAATTCTAGCATGGGGCCCACTGAAAGTGTGTGTACGCCACAGGCATTGGAGGTTGATACAAAACGCCTTTTCTGTCGATCTCCATGAATATTCAATTCAAATGATAGACGAACATACTCATTTGAATAAATAACTATATTCTACGAAATGCTATACGCAGTTGTTTATTTGTGGGGTTGACTCAAATGTGGTGCACGTGCTAGATTGGCCAACCCATCGCGTCTCGATATAAAGAGATCAAAAATGCATGCAATTAGCTGGTAGAGAACTGTATCAACTCATCGGGATTTGCGCTCTTAGGCGGCCGAGCAAAATGTGACCGTCCCGTGCCTTGTGTCTACGTGCGGCGATAACTGCAAGCTCTGGCGGAGCGTGTGCTGATGGGGGGGGGGGGGGGGGCAGTCGGCACCCTTGGGCGCACCGGCGCTGGATGCTGGGTCCAGCTGGTTAGTGCTGCCTCCAGTGGCTCGTGCTGCATCTGAACAACCTACGTCACGCCGCCCACGCATCAGGCAGACTGGGGAAATCAGGGGAGAGGAGCCAAATGCCAATCATGTGTGAAGTCTTGCCTTGGACGAAATTTCACGCAACGATTAAAGCGCTGCTTTTGGCGGGCTCATTGTGAATAATTATGAATAAAATTAGGCCAAAATAAAAAGAAAACCATTCGGACAAGCGAAGGATTTTTTTAAATGGCTTTTTTGGGAACGTATTTCTCTTCAGTATTTTATTGTGGGCGGTGGAGGTGCCGTGTTTAGCAAACGGGCGCTTTTCTGACCTGGCACCTCCACATTCCACTGAAAACCGCCATTAAACCAAAAATCAATTTTACAAATGCACACCTAAATAAGACGTCGCCTGCGTGCGTCATTTCAAGGCACGCTATAACGCTATAACAGTCCCTCCCATCCCCCCCTCCTCTCCTTGAAAGCACGTCTTTCAACCGAAAAACGCCGATATTGCCTAAATAACTATTCAAATTGCTTCGTTCTGACTGGGCCTAGACTTGTGCTGCGAGAGCGCATGCTCGCCGAGAGCTAGCGGCTCGATCCGTGCCGTGGACATGCACTTTTCTCACGACCGCGGGAGGCTGCATTTTCCAGCCGCGTTTTGGGCCGGGTGGTGGGGTGGGGGGGGGGGGGGGGGGAGCCCCGCGGGTGTCACGCACGTAACACGGGAGTCGCGTGCCGGGCACCCGCGACGGGACACGAACCACGCCGAACTAGCACGAGCGACACGAAACGATCGGCCATCATTACGATTATGCTTCATTGATTAGGTTCATTACATTATAAGTGATCTCGTTAGAATATCGATCGGTGATCGCCTCTATGATGTTGGTATCGGTAAATCTCTTCATTTTATGCATTGGGTTCTCATATAGATAGTGATTTCGTTTATTACTTTTTTTGTTACGATACATGTGACTAATTGGTCTGAGAATATCAAGCTTCTATTGCTTCTATTCGTTTTTTTTATATTGACCAATGAATAAGGAGTAGAGAGATAGACATGGGAAAATGCTGGGGGCAAAATTCCATGTCCGACCAAGGTTCAAAAGCGAAATTTTGATTCGGGCCGATAGACACGGGCCGTTTTTATCTTTGTGTGCCATATTTTGATCGTAAAACGAGAGTGTCTGAGAATGTGCAATGAAAGTGCAGTAAAAATGTCGCCCAGGTCATTTACAAACGTGAAATTTGACCAGGGATTTTATTACACAACCCCAAACAAGTCGGCCACCCACTAAAGTTCGACATAGGAGAATTTATATCCATTTCATATCAAGGCCTTTCCGACAGTGGGAGGGAACTTGAACAATTCTATAAACTTTCGACACCAATGTTACCTTTACATATTAAGAAATAGTATATTTTCTCAATAAACAACGTTATTTTGAATTCGTGTCACTTGATTTCAGTTCGAAAGTGCTCCAGTGAAGCATGCCGATTTCCAAACTCCAACTACTTTTATCGTAAAAGCGTTCCGTTAACCAAAGCACCCCATACATTTCCAATCCAAGGCGACGCAACTCCACGAAAGGCCATAAGCGCAGTTAGCGGATAATAATTGCACAGGACCTAAACGGCAATCGGTCCGCCGGAGAGACGTTTATAAAACGCAGTGACCGAGTGGGAGGCCAGAGCGAGACAGCATGCACACCCGGACAGAATCTGACGGCCTGGTCCACGTCGGACGGAGGATGGAGGATGGAGGATGGCGTTGTTACCGGTATGGTACCGTGGGAACAAGCATCTTACGCCGTGTGCCCGCGAGCGTGCCGTGAAGACTATCAAAACCCACGCCCCATAAAGAATAACCCAACAACTTAGCGAGACAGATAAGGAGAACGAGCACGCGCGGAGAGTGAGCGAGAGAGTGAGCGAGCTGTACCTTGTCTTTACTCTACTGTCTTATGCGGTCTTGGCGGCATGCGTAAATGGTCGAGTGAAAATGCTGCGTTTCGGGGCTATTAGAGGCGATGGTACGACGTATGGTGGGAATAGTTTGTATATGATGTAGACACCCCTCACTGCTCGACAGTTCCATAAGTTGGTGTCATTTAAAAAATATCCCCACTCCGATGTATCGCATCGCTATTGCTCGAGCAAGACTGCTGGCTATTGACGAGGTTGTTGATTACTTTAATGAGTTGTTGCAGTTGTTGATGCTTTTTCACAAATATTCTATCATTCTATGCAGTTGGATGGTTCCTTCTTTAGTGAGGCCTGTACTACAGCCACGCTGATATCGAAATCCAATCGGCAAGAACTGCGGCCGTTTTGCAGCTATAAATCGTTCTTTGGTCGGTCTAAAGGTATATCGGATGGTATGTGCAGGATGGTGGTATCGGCATCTCAAATGCAACGAGCTCGGCAAGAAATAGCTGCTGTCCATGCAAACTGTTTCCATCATTATCGCTGCAGAGGTCGAATACTTTGTTATTTATGTTACGATGGCCAAAATTATGGGCCGATATTGACCGTTTGTTATTCGTGCTTACAGACATATCGTTTCGAAATGTTTGCTGTGTCAGGGTAGCAGAGTTGTTGCATGTGTCTGCCATATATGTTTCCCGAATTCACGGATTGTACTTCATTTTAATCAGACAGTTAATTTTTAAATTTGTCCGATAAAATTTGGAGTTCATTTGCCTAACGGTTGCAATCACGGTAATACGGACGGCTGACGCCACGCATTAGATTCGGGGTTTTATTTGTTTTCATTATTTAATTACTTATTCCGCTTTACTGGTTTCATGAGACGGATTTCAATAAAAATTTTGAGCATATCATTTGTGCTGGTAGTACAAGGATTATTTATGAGCGGTGCGAAATTTGTTGTCCAATAAACGCGACGTGTGTTCTGGAATGTCTTATAATTTGAGCATGTCGTGGCATAAAATAATTAAATACGCTTTCAATGCCAAGACTGCGTGCTGAATTTATGTCATACAGCCTTAAGTAAATAATGCCAAATAGAAGTCATATTGAACGGTGCGTTCATATTAATTTCTTGCTCATAATAATCAGACTGAAAGAAATTGCTAAATTATTTTGGTTTTTATTACGCATTAGGTAACCAAAAACTTGCAAAAAGTAGATGAAAAAATGCCGACTTTATAGCTAATAAACTATACCGATGGCCATTCTACGGTCCGCGTATTATAATTTGTTTGTGGCTGAGAATTTTCTTTCGCCCATGTGCTGCTGATGTTTTTATATTTTACGGCCCATTTATGCAACAAATTATAATATGAAATTTTGTAAACCTTTTCCTGTAGAATTGCCACCCTATCAAACTTTCATACTATTTGACATTAATTTAAGTACCAATGACAATGAAATATTTGCAGTAAAAGGTACCACGCCAATAGGTATATCTAGCCGTAGAAAATCAATGCTGTTAAACTAAAATCTGTTACCTTTAAAAACTAGGAACGTCATGTTCCGTTGTTGAAATGGTCCCCTACCACTGTGGTCCACAATGTGTTGGAGAGTGCAACGTGTTTAGCTATTAAATTCCCTCGAAAAAGGTGAATTTATTAACCACGATTTCAGTAGCTTCCTGAGATCCTGCAGTGTTTTCTGTCACCGATGGCCACATAATTCTCTCGCTCAAGGCTAGCTGTCTTGTAGGGACCTTACTCCCCAACTAGGTGCTAAAGATAAAAGCAATGTGACATGCCCGTTGTCCTGCACACAGCCTTTCCACTCCTAGGTGAAACATCAAGCTCCAAGATTCTTGAACGAAACGCAGGTTCGGAAGAGCATCTTCTGGGAGTGTTTGCGTTATAGCAGATCCGGCGGGACAGAAGATTGTTATCCTGAGGAAGAGTTTTTTCCCTGCGGATTGAATGGGTTTTGTGCTACTCATGCAGAGACGTGTCAGTTATTTTCTTGTATTTCACACTCTTATTTTCAGGCAAGAGAGAGATAATCCATGATTAAGCTTCGTCGGCCAAACCTGTGACACCTTAAGCTAGTTTCTTTTTGCTCCAATCAAGTTTTCTGCATGTTACTTTTCGTATAATATATTTTTCCATCACGTCAGTTCTTTCTGTCAACTCGTCATGTTGGTATTTCTGATTCTTCGATGCGTTTGCATGTAATGATCGAGTGGGCATTGTCCGTTGGCAGCATTGATGCTTCATAAAGCACCAGCTATTTGCGTGTATTATTTGCATACCTGAAATTAAAATCTTGATAGATAGGCGTGCCGAAATTCCACATTAAATCGCTATAAAAAGTTGTATTCGGACGCAAAAGAATTTTTTTCTTCACATTCGTATGTGCGTGTGTGCCCGCCTCCACCCCACCCCTAAGTGTTTTAATAGGTGCGGGGGTGGCGGTTTCGGGGCCGTGCCAGACATGCGTGTAAAGTGCGTGCCGCCGCGTCACGCGTGCAATGCGTGCGTGGAAGTGCGTGCCCGTTCGCCGTGCGCAAGTGTGCCTGCGTGTGTGTGTGCGTGTGTGTGTATGTGTGCCCACGTGCAGGCATTTTGCCGGCCCACAACCACAAGAAGAGGATCGCCAGAGAAGGGGCAATCGTGTCAGGAGATCAAAAATGTTACATCCCTTCGGGTCAGGAGGTCGCGAAACATGTTATAGCCATTCATAAAATATATTTTGCGGGACAATGAAATTTAGGATTTTAAAATGTTTAGATACCATACATGCTGTAATAAAGAGTCTGCATCGTGAAAGTACATTTTCTGAGATACCAATTATGGTGCATTGCGTTAGTAATTATCGTAAACGCTTCTGTCACGAGATTTGTAAAGATCATGTTCGACCACCTTTTAATGTGTCTCGCAGTTTTGTAGGGAATTCTCGGAGCTTGCCTTCAATGCTTTACGAGTCTACCTATTTTAGCGATGGAACGCAGCTCTTGTCATTTAACGGCAGTTCTTATGTTTTCTTCCACTTTCACACATTTTTTCTAGCGTTCCTCATAAATGTTACCATTCATCAACTTGAAACAAAAAAATGCGGTGTGTTTCTACCACTATGATTCATGTCTGCAATTTTTATTTCGGTAATTATTTAAATGATTTAAAATGTTGCTTTGATTACTCTAGACGGCTTCAGATTAGACTTCTCATGTCCATTTATCATCAATTTCGGAACGGTTATCGATGATGATTCCCAGGTGGACCCATGACTCCCATGACTCCAGTGGCACGGCTGAAGAACAATTAACATACCGCAGAAGGGTATTCTCAGCAATCTGTGCGATCTTCAGATTCCCTCACATAACGCACTGGCCTATAATACACGGGTCAACGATAGGGTACCTCATCCATGCACATACCTTCATCCACCATTTCCACAAACACGGTGATCATCTGGCGCAACATAAAACCCCCCCCCCCCCCCCCCCCATCTCATCGCCCCTTTGCCCAATTTCATTACATCAGCCGGTATTTATAGTTCGTAAGCAAAATTGTCTCAAATTGGGCGGCATCGAGGAAGGATTTACCTGATTTTGTGGACGACTTTATAAGTCGTAGACTGTCCATGTGGACCTAAATAGACCCAAGGCCAAAGGGACAAATCTTAGTGCGGTTTAATGGCTGATTTAAAAAAAATAAACGGTACCTTACGTCGTTCTGCAGCCAATCAGAAAAGTACCAGTTTGCACCCAGTCTTATAGGTGCACGTATTTGGGTGTATATTTATTTCGATTTATTTTGTTATATACAATAGTTTGTTTCATTATTTTGGCCACCCACTCCACTGATATCACATGCCCAATGAATATGAAGTTGCGAATGTTCTAGCGCTAATCGTGAGAAAAAGAGCCAGCTACGCCAAGTTGTAAGTTACCATACTTTACCTTCGTAGCGAAGCCTCGGCAGATTCTGGGTACATACGAGCGAGAGTAGAAGGCGGATTGCTAGCTAGTTGCTGGTATGGTATGCATTCCTCGTAATTATGTTTCTTGGTGCACGTGCCCTCAGAACACAGAGGTACCGCCATCACAGGACTTTATCATCGCTGTATACGAACATTATAGCGCAATAATCGAACCGAAAATAACTCGAATGATTCGATGTTTATTTATATAATAGTACCTATAGAGTTTCATAAAAGGATAAGACAATCATTCATCTTACCAGTCTAGAGGAAAATTATTATGTTGCATATCGCAGTTTCTCATGCATCTCCTACATCAGTGAATAAACTATAGTAACAATTTTACAGTAATTGATGTTCTTGTATTATTTATAATAATATTATAAAAGCAGTGTAAAGTCCTACTCCTACAGCACTGACTGAACAGGCTGGTTATGGGTTAGGTTGGCTGGGATCGTTATATCTACCATATTTTAATCTGCTCTTGATGAACATTGAAATTTTCTTTTGGAAATAAGGATTCACTCAGGCCAAAGATACGCGAAAAATTCTTCTATAGTTTCTGGACATTTCCACGATGAAATAGGTATTAGGTTATACTTAGAATTAAAAACAGAGGAAAACACGTTCATATTTGTTTGATGAATTGTGTATTTTAACCGCTTTTAGCCGCTCTGTTACTGAAAGATACCTCTGGAATTGGTTGACCACATGGGGGCCAGCAGCAGCAGCGGCAGCAGCAGCAGCAGCCAATAGATTTGTGCTCCTGTTATAATTGCAATTCTTTTGTCTGTTGACCAGTGAGATATTTTACGTTTGTTGAACATTTTTATGCTTTTTACTAAATGCCGAAATGAGAAAACGAGGCTCGTTTTTGACATTTACAGTTTTAATGGACAACGTAAAATTCCATTTGCTACCTTATGCCGGGCGGTTTCTAAGATGCCATATATTGATGAAAAATTCTGTAAAAAATGTTTACACATATTTTTAAGCTAACCTTGCCTAAAAATTTTCCATTTAAGCGGTCCAACAGAAAAAAACGTTGCCTAAAATTAATCACTATATTTTGTTATTTGGTCATAAATGTCTTGAAGACATAGAAGCTCTGATTAATTATTGCGTTTAAAAAATTATAGGTGCATGAAATTAGCTTAAACCTGACTGTCGGCTCCCTGCTGCCACGTTTCATTCGAGGCTCGAAACCACGCATATTAAATAAAAGTAAAACATCACAAAACGCTTAATGAGATCCGTGAATGAGAAAAGAAACAGTTTCCTATCTTGAACTGTGTATTTGCAGCCTCAAAACTTGATCCATTAAACTCTTTGGGATTTATTTATTTATCATGACAGTTGGGGGTCCTTCTCAAATGAGATTACAATCATTTACCTCAATTAGAAATTAATCAATGCTGATGTAGCAAGTAATAGTGATCTTATATGAGCACAATTAAAATCCAAGGGGCAATTATTTACCACCTCTCCTTCAGTTTTGGGTCTAGACGTGGCTTTGGGCGCATCGCGGGCATCTAGTCCAGGTACTTTCTGGGTAATTCAGGTATACATAGATAAATATTGGCTAAATATGCCTACGGGCCGGTACTGTTGGTGAAATATTGAGGAATGCAAGGATGCCAAATAATAGCATTTAATTTATAATTGCACCAGATCCATGTTTAAATGCTTTCTGTTAAAAGCTTATAGTGTTACAAGCAGCAGCTAAATGTGACTGGTTAATCATCGACAATTATTATAAAGTAGCAGAATTGTGTCAGCTTCGAGTATGGGCGGATGATTATCATGAATTATCAAGCCAAATCATCATTGTGGGTGAAATGGAATCATCCGGTGTTCAAGCCTATGATTTAAAATGCATGTGAGATCGCTAACTCTTCCCAATCCTTGCCCCTCTATTCATTGGTTTTTTGGTTTGGTCATTCAGTAAATTCGCGTACTATCTCACCTCATACAGTTCAGTGACTAATACCATAAAATGTCACTCATCATAAAAACCAGTAAGGAATCATTTCTGAAGGTAATTTCATATCTTATATGATGGATGTGCCGTCACCAAAGCTTACAGCGTTTATTGCAAAAGTTGTATTGTGTTATTATTGTGTTCCGAATATTTAGGCTCATAGCAGTTTAGCAGTCTAATTCAGCGTGAAATTTGAAGTCGTTGTCATTCCAAATCTAAATAATTTGGTACGTATCTTGTCGAATACTTAAAAGGACGTCAAAAAATTGAGTCATAATTTAATGTGCTTCCATAAAGTTAATAATTTTGTACTCGTGTCGGTACTTCAAACGAAATTATAGAAACAAAACAGAGAAGAATTCATAAATTTTATCTACTCACCGCGAAGAAATCAAAAGTCGCTCAACGAAAGTGTTCTGGAACAAGAAAAGAAAACTTGCTAACTCAAACTGAATGCTATAATGTCACAATATTTAAAACTAATATTTTTTTTGCAATTTGTTGTTTTATAATTGGATTTAAGCCGGCATATCTTGCTCATCATTATAATTCCAAGTCTATGTTCCTATACATCGCAGATCATGCATCCATTGTGTTATTAATATCTCATCGATTCTTTGTTTCCTGAGATGCAAATCTCGGGAGGTCTCCGCATCATTAAGTTTGACTGAACAAGGTTAGAGGTGACCTCATAGGTCAATCGACACTCATCAATGAGCTTAAGATCCAAAAAAAAAACACACTCAGGGGTTTACTTCTGATAGAACCACAGCACGAGACCGCCAGAAAAGCGTCTCGCCTAATAAGGTATTCAACACCACGTGGCTCTGAACTACAATCTGATTGGTCACTGATTGAGATTGACAGCCGAAGAGAATACGATTAATAAGCGCAAGGGAGAACGCGTTGCGCTCTCTAGCGCCAAATGCCGCTCACCGCCGATCATCACGGGTAATTATTATTATAGACAACTTTCCACACGGATAAAAAACGAGATATACGTCGAGTACCTACACCATGCTCAACGGTTTTCGTAGATTCAAGGACATTAAGAACTGTATGAGTGAGTCTGATAATGATTGGTTATGTAGTTCAAGGTGTACTCGTTGTATGCAGGCACGATTGCTTCTAGGTGGTGTGGGCGGGCGGCGCTGAATATTGGTGGAGAACTTACGGGAGGAATTTGCGAAACTATGGCGGTGTGTCTACCTCGTGCTCTAATGTGTGCATAATTGCTGCAATTTACATGGACAGAAACGTTAGGAAAATGTTTATGTGTGTAGGTGTATATTATCATAGATAAATATGTATAAATATAAATATGAAACAGAAACACATATCGAAGTAGAATCAGGTATTCGATTCAAGGAGTATCATAAATCAAAATGGAGCATGCGTCCGTTTTAATTCCGAGTGATAGAAAACGTTTTTGGAAAATTATGTGTTTTGGAGTGGTTGGTTGGTTTTATTATTAAGCCAAAAGAGTATTCTGGCAATTACAAGGGCAACAACAATTCATGCACTTACGAGATGTCATGAAAATAAGGATCGATTGTATATCCTCGTATTTTTAATGAGGTGTAACCAAACTTTATTAATTTAAACTTTAAAATAAGTTTTGACGTTTGAAATATGTTACGTGTAACCTACCGCGTCCATCTAAAAGTATGTTTTTTGGGTGCTAAAACATATGTAGGTTAGTTATGCTATTCTGATGAAATCTTCAGAAAGAATATTCTACACCCGATGGCCTAGAGTACCCTTGTAAGTCATTAAGAGACAGTTGATATAGGTGGCAGGAGAATGGATATGCACACACTCATATCGGCGAAGAAGTTGATGGCGGGTACCTTTGGAGTTTCGAGGGAAGCAATCGGGCACTATCTTGCGATGGTAGATTCAAGATTGGCCTGTCTTGTCCTCCAGAGGAGCACCCTTTGCTCGAATTTTGACAGCACCAGCTGAGTTATGAGTCAAAGCCATTAAGGGACCTGCGGACCCCCTGTTGTGCGAATACGGTAGGAGACTGGGGAGGAACCCAACAAGTAATTGGAAATTCTTTAATTTATGGAACACGCGAGAAGTCCGAAAGAAGTATTTTTTAGTCTTGGTCATTACCTACTGAAGATGAGTCGTACACTCTCTGGCGGAGAGAAAATTGATTGTTAGTGTTGTTTATTATCTTTGTAGCCACAATGTAACATTAGGCCATTTTAGCTCTTGGACATTATGAAATTTACTTTGACGATAGATCAAGCTACGGAAAATTAACAAGCAAAGATGGGAGCGAATGATTCTGGTTCACACCACTTTTTGTCCAGAAAAAAGATGTGTACAACAGATTTTAAAAAGTGGCTGTGAGAGTACAAAAAAGCAGGCTGCATTCACTTATCTTGACCGATATTCAAAAAGGTTATGGGTTAAGCTTGATGTGATCTTATATTTATAAACTAACTTCTAGCACGAATTAGAATCAAGAAATTTTCACTTTAAATCCAATTTCTTCTCCTTGTATCTGTTCTATCATCGCACATCAAGAAACTCATTTTCCTTAAACAAAAACGTACCATATTCATCAACCCGTCTCGACGCTGCATTCTTCTTTGAAGTCTTTGACGCTTCTCGGCCATTAGTTTGGAAATAATAACTCACATTCTATATTTTAAAGGTTTGTCCACCGTTAAAATA
Organism: Nemoura dubitans; assembly: GCA_921293005.1. NCBI lineage: Eukaryota > Metazoa > Arthropoda > Insecta > Plecoptera > Nemouridae > Nemoura > Nemoura dubitans. Next base: position 18,474,508 of record OV121074.1, read on the forward strand.
GATGAGGAAATATTTGACAGAAATTAAATTAAAAATAAGTATTATTATAGAATGCCAGGAAGTCCTTATATAAGTTACAAAGAATCTGACCAATTTCTCTTCACGGCCTGATCTAAATTTTAAAAACGTCTGTAGGAATAACTAATAAACATGTTAGTTTCTCAAACCGGAGCATTCATGAACAGAGCAGATGCAATTTAGATAGGAGGTAGCGTCTTTCTTTCCTAATTTTGACATGTGTATTATCCTCCGTTTGCCTTGAGTTCATTCCTAGTTCACGCCGAAATGTTTCATCTGCTTTCCGGCAAGAAGTATACTCATGCTTCAGTTTATTTAAATAATATTGCAAGCGTCAATTCCAAAAAAAAAAAAATAATAATAATAATAATAAAATAGCCATAGGTACATATAAAATACTTTGTCAGTTCAGCAGTCAATTACGCTCATTGCTGCCAAGTTTCTACACAGATGGAACCGGTACCAATTAGTCCACCCTTCGGCTATCGTCGCTCTCGGTGGAGGTGCCAGGTTTAAAGCTGACATCAAAGCTTGCTCCATAACAACCATTGCAAACACACATTTAAAGCCTCAGGCTTGCCAGTCTTTGCCCCGCTCACTAGGCCCACATCCCACGTATCTTCGGCAAATACATACCTTTCCTTTGCACGCTTATTTATCAATTAGAACGCGATCATTTGGCTAATTTGTGTGGATAATGGTCCATGGAACATTACAACTGATAGCATGCCTGTTATTCACGTGCTCTGGCTGGCAGTACCACAATGTGGTCGGCGGTGGTTTTGACACTAGACTGTTTTATTAGGTGTGAATGGGCTGCAAGAACAGTCCACAAATAATCCTTTATTTATAGTTAATTAGTTTTCTTGTGATCTTGCAGGTTTGCCGCCTTCGCAGTTTGGAGTTGGACTCTCGTTTCCGAGGCAGTTCACAGCTGTGCCTGCGTGAGGGGGCGGGCTTCGTCGTCGTCCGGCGCAATTTCGCTTCATGGATGCTTCGTGTTTTTCCGATGCGTTTTATAATCCATGTCCACGCGCGTTCATTCCATGCACGAGCAATGCTAGAGGAATAAGCTTCATAATAAGGTTGCAAATGTGTTGCAAATGAATGTATATCCAAGCTAATACTGATGAACATAATGAGATAATTTGACAAATTGTGAAACTTCGAATAAAATTGTTTGATTCAGCTTTAGAAAGGAAGAATGGAAGAAGGAAGGAATGAAGGAAGGAAGGAAGGAAGGAAGGAAGGAAGGAAGGAAGGAAGGAAGGAAGGAAGGAAGGAAGGAAGGAAGGAAGGAAGGAAGGAAGGAAGGAAGGAAGGAAGGAAGGAAGGAAGGAAGGAAGGAAGGAAGGAAGGAAGAAGGAAGGAAGGAAGGAAGGAAGGAAGGAAGGAAGGAAGGAAGGAAGGAAGGAAGGAAGATAGAAAAATAATAAAATAATTTTAATATATGGAAAAAATCAAGCGGATGCTTTACGATTTTGGCATTATAATCAAAAGTTTATTTTAAGTTTTCCACTGCAGATGCAATGATGCACTGGGACTCCCCCTGACACTGTAGTTGTTGCTCATGCAAATACTACCATGCCTTCAGACGTGTCCAGTGGCCAGGAGGCAAATATCTCCCCTTTCCATTTTTCACTGGCTGAAACTTGCCTGCAGGCAACGGAAATATGAAGACAACTTCTTGACCAACCCAATCATTTGGCAATACTTGAAAAAAACTGTTAGTGATGTGCATACTTAAACTGGTGACTGGGCCCAATCGAAGCCTCGATGAGTACAGGCCTATAGGCAGGCCTAGCCCAAGTAAGCCAGCCACCCCGTTTGATGTGCAGACCATGTCCAGCCGCCCACGCGATAGTGGGTGCCTCAGTGTGCCTCGCCCATCCGACCTCTGACCCCGCGGTCGCTCGTCTGACGTTCCCCTAGCTCGCTCATCACTGCGCCGATGTCTCGAGATCGTCATAAACTACGAGTAGACGTTCATTGCCAATTATTCCTAGTCGTGGCCATGGTGTGTTCATTATCCTGCATTTACCAATTTGGTTGGCCGTTATATACTTACTTTGTGTTTGGGTGTTCTGGTCAATGAGTGAGCCTCAATTTTGGAAAGTCTGCGAATAAATTATCGTGGTCCGTGGACCTCAATTTTCGAAAACAAAACTATGAAATTTGGCAAAAATATGTGCCAGATGTTATTCAAAAGGAAATAACTGGGAGCATATTATAAAGGTCCTTCATAGTTTGTATTATGAGACATTTGTTTCAAGATGCTCTGTTTCTGTTGTATACATATGGTAGGTACGTTTAAGCCTGTGTATTCTTCTTCCCGAATGTTTCTTTAAGCTGGCTGGTTCAAGGTTTAAATCGGCGAGTTTGTCAATGAGTCGTTATAGTGAATGTTATGTACGAACGAATTTGTTTGCAGGTCTCGCGTTTTAGACGTGCGTCGCTGAGCTTTAATAGCGCGAATGTTGAATGTTAACAGGCAGAGAGCAGACGCGCTAACTCGTACAAGGGTTATTTTGCTGTTGACACTGGGACATGACGCCCATAGGCTTGTTCCTATTACCGCATTAGCATAACTCGTGATCTAAATGTATTCTTAATGTGACCTTTAATATATGCGCTTTTTATAGGAAACTATAACTGCAAAGTGGCATAAAGTGTTACAATTTAGATAATCGAGTCTAGTTTTCAAAAGAATGCTGTAGATTTTTAAATTAATTTTGCTACACAACTATAATATGTACCCGGATCTACTGGCTATTTCTCCGCTCGCTGTGCAACGCATCTCCAGAAATTACCCTTCTCCCTTTATAAATGTAATTGTCTACGCCAACGGGATAATGACAGTATAGTATATAACGGTGTACACATCTTCTCTAAAAACGAGCAAGGGTCCCATTTTGATTTATTCCAATTTCAAAACCACAGAGAAACGTTTGATACACGTAGCCACATTAAATCTGATTAATCCGTAGCAAGATAATTTTATTTGGACATTTAACACTTTTCAAATAATCGTTCGTGCACGTTTCACTTAATTCACATTAATAGTTCTTCCACCCGTTCTTTTGTCGTGCACGTTTACGGGCGTCAATCGAACAATACGGCCAATCGAACGCGCTGAGAACGATATGGCTGCACCGAATAATCTCTTCCATTATCAGACCAATGATTTATATTTAATAACTTTAGTTGTCCACACCTGCAGCGACAGAGGCGGTCGAGAGCAACCCTAAATCTCGCGCAGCGGCACGCAGCCCCACATGCTGCCTGCACCACTGCATTCTAAGATGCGTGGCATTCCACCTGTCAAGCAGGAATTCATTGGTTTGATTAACCGTGTTCAAGTGCGCTCCAGGATAGATCTCTGGATGACTCGGCTGCAATTGCTTAGGGGCGTTTTCCCCAAGTCACAGGTGTAGAATATGAGCACGGAAACCTGTACATAAACGATCTGTTGCCTTCGGGACGCAGAAAGAAGGTTTGCATTTTTTAAACTACTTAAAATCTTTTATATATAGGTATAAAAATCAACCTATATTTGTTTCACCTGGTCGCGGCTTAAAAAAGATCATCAATTACGAAGGCGCAATGCCTTTGGCAATATCAGCAACAGTTCTGGCGGTGGCCTCCCGTATGGGACGTCGAAGTGACCACCGTAGAAACCATTCTAAATGGTTACCGCAATCATTAAGTGAAGCGGAACCTCTGCACCCTCGCCGAATTCGAGAAGCAAAACAGGTGAATGCCAGTAGAGTAAGGTGCACCGTGTTTGGAAAAATACATCCCCCATCACTTATTATACTCCGACTTGACTTTTGAGTAGCGTCGGCATTTCCCTCCTCATGGACTGCCGGTGAGCTAGTTGGAAGCCAAAAGAGGCGGACGTCTCGAAATGCTCCTTTTTGGTAGACTCGAAAGACATGAAAGTTTTTCACAAAAGATGTTCAATTGTGAAAACGGCCACACACTTCGCTAATAGTTCTGTCGGTGGCTCCTGCGTTTGGGATCTCCCAAAAGCCACCCCAACGTCCTTTGGCGCTATCGACTCGGTCCTTGTCCTGTGCCAGTCAGTGATGGATGTAGCGGGTGTTGTGTTTTGTCCTGGATGTCCTGCAGGTCCTGACAGTGAAATGTGCCGACAAAGTTTATGTCCACTATACACGAGTTATATGTGTGTTTTCTTTATTGTCGTCAGAATAAGAGCACGATGGGCAACGAGAAAATTACGTCCTGAAGCTAAAATCTCCATTCACATTTGACAAAATAGGTGCGCTATTTTACAGTGAAAGGATACGTCTGGTTTTCTATTTCTAGCATGCATTATTTTGTTTTCACGTTAAATCTGTTTCCGTTTGTAACTGTACAAAACCTCTTTGACACTGCTACGAACCATCGATGAATTGTTGAGACGCGGTAGATGCGGTCTGGACGCTCATTTCTCCTGAGAAACTCCTTCTCATATTGTTAGTCTAGGAGTTTATTAAAAGTTATACGTCCATAGTGAACCATACAAGTTAGTTGATTGTGCACAATGGTCCTATTCAGTATTATTCATCTTTTAAAAAGAGTATAACATTTGTCAATGTTGAGATTAATGTTATCATGGACGCTCACCCCATGGTTCCTCGGACGCAGCCTGCGTCTCCCCACCCATCGAATGTCATCTCTCTCAGGACTGCGTCCCCCCACGCGGCCGTCTCTGTCCATAACGCAGGTATTGTCCACTGCGGTAAAGAAGTCCCTGCCACCCCCTACCGAGTCGGCAGTCCTCTACCAAAATCTCACCATACAAAACCGCGCGGGTCTAATCATTCTTAATGCGCATAAACAAGTTTAGCATCTTTAGTTACCTTCTAAACAATAATAAACTGCAGGCATGACTTCCAAGTTATTTGATTTCTTGAGGATATCATTCTTTTTCTTTTACCAAAGATTCTTCGGCACTCTATAAAGGATTATTTATTAGTGATTAAGAGATGTTCGTATTCTCCATTATCATGTCGAATATCTCAATGATAAAGTTTATAACTTAAAGCGCAATTTCATCGTAAAAATATAAATAACTGTACAACTTGAAGTAATGCTCGTAATTATAGCGTTTATGGCAAATTGTTGGGTGCGATATTTATTGCAGAGCAGCTGCACAGCTATTTTTATGAATGAAGACCATATTTTCATTAGCAGCGCGACAGAAAAAGTTTATGGCATTGATCAACATGATCACCGTGGAACGCTATCGCCATAAAATCTTACGATTGTGTTGTGGGGGTAGGTACCTGTCTCAACTCTCAACTCTCAAACAGAATATTATCTCTCGACACTTTTTTACGTCTTTCGTATTTTACATGCCATTTGCCATGCTTGAAACTCTTAGCTCTGGACTTCCTGACACAACAAGCTTGACGAGAAGTTATTGTAATCAATTTTTTTTTTATTGGCCAATTGTGAATGCTTTTTGGTATATTTTTATTTCATTTATAGGCGATTTACTATTGATTTATCCTCTGATAAACATATTTTTGATGCAATGTTGCTTTACAGGGAGGAAATGGCCACATCAATGTGAATTTATAGAAGTGGTATTGTATGTTGTCTGTAAACGGTTGAATTTCACCGCATTGAAAATGACATTATAGGATATTTGAAAATGGTTTGAGCGAGTCCATTTTATTCAATTATTCAGCGTAAGGTTGTGAACATTTGTCTTCTCGGAGTAATGCTTCTCCCTTGTCAGGTACTAATTGAATACAGGATAAAGTATGGCTTTGTAGGCAGACAGCCTTGTCGCGCGATGTCGTATACCTTATTGTATAATATTATTTATTAATCTACAGAAAACCCCAGAGTGCGACACACGCACAACTCATACTTTTGTACTCTCCTCCTGCATAAGAAACTAAGAGGAAAAATGTTCGTTAGAAATTCAAGAAAATGAGAGGCTTCTTGTTTCAATCTGTCCAACAAATTGTATTCATAAACCACGCTTTTACAGTTGAAGAGACATCTAAAAATTATGCAAAACGTATACAAAATTATTCATTTCATGTAAAAAAAATCTGTACTATTTCTCCTGAACATTCACACCATTCTACACGGTATATATGATAAGGACGTGGCATATTTAATACAGAGTGTGTCTCAAATGAAAGAATATACGGTTCCTATAACATTTCTATCTGCTTATTTTTGGCACACGATTCGTAGCCCTAAATACATAGCCCATCCAGCAGCCCAAGGCCATACCAAGCACTCTGGGCCCCGACCTAATATCAACAATCGACAGGGCTACGGCGGTGGTAGACTAGCCTCGGTGCTACTGCCATGTTAAAACCACAGGGAAATCAGTAACACAACGGTAACCCCGCCGTAACACCGCCGCATGGCGATATTAGGTCGGGCCCCTGGCACTAAGGAGGCTGCAAAAATATTTCCCTTGTGCTTTTCCAAAATGTAAGTAACCGCTCTTTCTTTTATCGTGAGCACCAAATATACAAAATGATCGATTCTATAATATAGCTGATACTATATAGTTGACACCTCGAATGATCAGTCTGAGCTGTTGAAAGGATAAAGCACGAAGATTCCAAGCAAATCAAATTTGATGTGTCGATGAAGGGCGAAAAATATGAGAGCGCGGTGAGGGGGGAGTTAGTCGTGCGGTCATCCAACATCTCAACAGCATTACAATGGACAGACAAAAATAATAGTTAATGAATAATACGATTCAAAGGCCTAACCGAGTCAAGTTGTTTGGAATTTTAAATGGCGACCTGGACGTCACCCCGCGGTGAGCGCCGAGTCGAACAAAACGCGTCGCCAACGAGACGGAGCACCAACAATGGCCGGCCACAATGCGGGGCATACCTTTGTCACGCATGGCCCGGGTCGGCGGGACCCCGATCGCCAGACAGCGACCCCAAGTCCCGACCATGGTACCGACCCAGACGCCGACACCACGAACCAAGAACCCCGCATGCACCTTCGCCGACGCCGATTACAGACGCGCTGTATTGAATCGCAACCAAATCTCTATGATTGTCTTTATAATGATGTACCTATATAATGACATACGATTTGGCAGTCTCTAAACGTTTGACCACAGATGACGATTGCGGTTGAAGTATTCGCGCCGAATTTCCGTCAAACAATTCGACTCCAAGTTTGAAATTCTTCGCATAATTCATTGTCTTAACTGGGCCTATCTGTGTTGATTTGCCGGTGTAATGCGAACCGTTCATACTGTAGGCACGGGGCTAATGGCGCTATCATTAGAGCTGCGGGCCGAGAGTTGCCGGCCGCCGGGCACCCCGTCGCTGGTGACGGACGGCGGGAGCCCCCGGGGGGCCCACGGCCGCTGGACGGGACGGGGCCGACTAGCGACCGCGGCACGGCGCGGCGCGGCGTGGCGTAAATCTGCCGACATCTTCGCTCAGGCTCCGACAGTGGCAGGAGGCCCTGGCCGCGCCGCTCTGACCTATCACCGCTTCGGCATTTAACGATTTCAAATTAATTCCTTAATAAACTAAGAGTCATTGTGGTTAAGTCCTGCGGGAAAGAATGTGACGGTTAAGAAACCGTTGTTTTTGGATTTTTTGTGTGTTGTAATCGTCAATCAATGTGTTCATGTATTTTGATGTTTTATTATTATTTTAATACGCTGTTCTATTTGAATGAGTTATTACAATCAGATGGGTTTGCTACCAGACAGACGCCGATGATATTTCCATTTTCCATCCTGTTTCGTGAAAAGTCCGCTAGGCTCCGCACAGTCACCAGAAGAATGATGTCCCATAGGCATGCAGACACAAGGAGCTATGTGTATGATATCTGATAATGCTAGCCGCTGAAGGCATGATATCGTCGCTTATTTAAATATGAAAGCATTATGAATATGGATGCGTGTCGTGAAAACTGTGGTCATGTTTCCAAACCTAGATGAAATATGTCCAGAGGAGTCCTCTGCACAGGAAGTGGACAATGGCACCTTGTTTTTGGAGACGTCCACCTAACAAGCAGAGCTGAATATTGAAACCCCTAGCTCATGGAGATCAGAGTCATGTGGCGTACAAACAAGTAACTTCGATGCCACGCTCTTTTTTAATACTACCTATCATTTCTTTTAACTGTTTAGTTCCATTAACTGGTAAGATTTAATGCGTTATCAACGTTAACGACAAAGACCCAGCTCTTTTACTTCACAGACATAACTATATATTTATTATTATGCTATTTTGTATATTTAATAATTTTAATTTTCAACGAATGGTCAAGGTATACATTTCGGTCCAAAACTTGGTCACCGTATAAAATTCCACCGACGACCACCTCATTTAAATGGTATTATAAGATATAGGGCCCAGTTCGAATTAATTCTTGAAATGGATAATATTCCGATTCTTGTGTGTGCATGATACTCAAAAAAATAAACGACTCGAGAAATAAACTATGCGTTCCCAAGTGGCTCTTTGTCAAAGAAACGTGACATATGAACATCTGAGTAGGTAAACTTCGGCCCCCTACCTTAGTTTTATAGTGTTAAGCTCCCAACACACATGGCTGAATACTTTAAATGTTCGCTCCCGGATTTATCAGATGACAGAAGGTAGAACTCTGTAATTAGAAACAATATATATAAATACAAATACTAAAGAAAGGGACTAGGAGCATCACATTTTTTTGCACTTTGAAGATTAAAAGAACGTATTATCGAGGGGCTCTTCATATAAGTATAGTTGAGTTTCCCTCACACACAGAATATATTATCATAGTCACCTCTGTGGCTAATAACACGTCATTCTAAAGCAGACGTGCCTTTTCTTTATCCAAGCTTATACCCTTACAATAAAATATTGTAAATAATGTTTCACAGTTGAAACATATTAACCCACATTATTAATAACCACGGTCGAGAAAACTCCTACCTATCTAATACGCGGATACCCATGCCTTGTAATTCGAGAATAATGAGTATAGCCAAGTAATTAACTTTAGGTGTGTGTAAGTAAGGAGCGTGTTAATCGCTGCATAAGCACGTCTCCGGTCTCCGCATGGGGCACATTGTCTCAGCTGCAGCAGCTTCGAGGTGCGCAGGGTGCTTGTGGCTTCTTACTGCACGCCGTGGGGTGCTAGGACCAATGGGCGCTGCAGCATGCTTTATGCCCTCTTGTTTAATTTAGTTAAAAAACTAGAAGTCCTTTTCGGTAAGGATGAGCACTTTAGGGGGTCCATATAGAATCGTATTTGGTAGGGCATTGATTACACTCCATGCCACATTATGGGATAGGTTTAGGTGGAAAACTTGCGGTCCATTCGAGGCCAGATGTTGGTAGGTATGAGGCCTTCACGATCGCGGATCCATTCTTGTTCGAAATCGCAATAACTTACTGTCTTGCTTGTGCTCGCGTGTACAGCTCTTATGGTAGTGAGTGCACTTTTCTTTACAGAATTTGAAATAATACCGATAGCTTTTTTTTTATTATAACTAATCCAAATAATGTCCAAAAAGGGAAATTAAGTTATCTAACGAATTGATACAAAAAAGTCCAGTGCAAATCTCTGAGATAAATATACTATCTCTCTCTATTACATTGTGTCAAAGTGTACTAAGCTCATTGTTGGCTGACGCTACCAGGAACTTTGCTGAAAACTCATTCGATGTCTCGTTCCTTACTGATACTGATATTTTAATGTGTTCATAACCTTCCAATATCTCCAGATCACGAAGTCATCTTCGGCTGCTAGTAATTGATAGTGCAGCGTCCGTAAGACTCCCGGCGCCCTCTGAAGACGGCGGTGGGGTTTGGGGGATGAGGGCATGTGGCATATGGCATGTGGCATGGTGGACGGCAAGCAAGGGTTTGCGCCCATCGTGTTGGGCCCCTCTTGGCGGGGAGGCGAGTCTGCCCTCTGCGGGACATCGCGGGCAAGCCTCGACTCCCGGGTCCCGAGGCCTCTACCAACGGACGCTCGCAGTGGGACGCTACCTCGAAGACATAATCTAATAAGCACTTACTCTCAAATACTATACTGTCTTACACACAGCTATTAATTTCAATTTTCTTCGTTTTTTTTATTGGTTTGTTTGCAGTGTGAGAGCGCACGACTTGCAAGTTTCGAAAGAATGATGGCTTTGGCTGGTTAGTATTTTCGACATGAAACTAAATCTATTTAAAACAATTAGCTTTCGTGTATGTCAAATTGATGAACTGTAAAGATTATTGCGAATTCGCAAATGTTTTCTACTCGCATTCGTAGCTCTGTGAATATTTTCGGGTCTCATTTATTGTACTCTATCATCGCTGCATTGCATCGATTGTCGCTGTTATCTTTGGCAAGTCATCCTATCCGCATATCACGCAATTTACTAGTATCAACTTGGTGGTCCATTGATTCCGATGCCAGTCAACGCAGTCAACCGGAACTAATATCCTGGACTGGCAATGTTGTGGCTTGGGCCACAGGCCCTGTCATTTGCCACGGGAGATGACCGAGGCACATAAGACATGTCAAATAGTTGCACTTCATGCCTTGACGGCGCCGACAAGTAAACCGAAATTCAAAGCAGCGCATTGTTCGGTTAATCAAAACCGCTCTTTGCGCCAAATCACATACGAAAATGTATAGATGAAGTTGAGCGATATGCCTAATTGCTGTCATATTTGAAAATGCGCATGCTGATTGGAACAATGTTCTTCATTTTTTATTGCGTGATTCTTCTAATGACATTGGAGTGATTTCTTCGGTAGTTGTTCCCGGTTATTAGTTATTAAAGCAGTAAAACAGGAATCTATCAGTGCCAGTTTAAACTGTTGTTTCTTCTCGGTGGTGTTCGCCAAATTCGCGACGGGATATCGAACCTCTTACCTTTTTTCACGAACACCCGACTGGTTTCCTCAAGTAACGATTTTCATCAATAAAAAATGGCAGCCTAACTCTAATGTTGATGGTATTTTACTTTTTTCCGAATGAAAAAGGTCATAAGGTTAACAGGCTTTCGTGACCTCTCTATTAAAATACTTGGCGTTGCGAGAAATAGTGGCTCGTGAAATGGCTTCGGGAGTAGGAGCGCGCTAACTAATCGTCCGGCTGGAATATTAGTGAGCTATTCGGTAGTTGTAATTACGGGTAATAATAGCTTCACATTCTCTTCTTTCTAGCGAGTTTAAAATGGAATTAAAGTTCCGAGGTACATTTTCAAATACCTGACTCTAGCAAAACAACAACTCTACATCATTTGTGCACATGCCCTTATATACGCTTTATCATTTAGGTAAAAGCGTTCCTTACTCCCAATCTAATTACTCAGATAATGTCCCGGTTGTCTCAAAAATGTTTTGCACAACGTATAAGTAACCCCAAGTGATCATTTTTTGTACACTTGTGAACAACATCGCATTATCTTCCATTCTTCGTTACTGGCAGTAATGTAACAATCTACCCGCAAGACCTCGCGAGCTCTTCACCGCCTTGCTGCATGTCAAAGCGCTATACCATATAGTCGTTGCAGTGACCTCAACGGCAACCCTTCATCCTGCATCGCAACCCACAGGTCACTTGCCCCCAATCGCTCATGGGAACCTGGCCACCGCCAGACATCCACAAGATGATCGAATAAAATACAATAAATAAAAGCAGTCGCGGCGAGTGGCGCTTTGCGCCTTGTGGCGCGGTACCACACTGAACGTGATTACCGGCGCAGTGGTGGCCTCGCGATAGGAGGTGTTCCGGATCCGTTACGTCCAAATCGTGATAGCCATCGACGTCTCCGCCGCCGCCGCCGCTGCCGCCGACGCCGACGCGGCCGCCGCCGAAACTCGCAATCGCCAGCCACGATTAATTCGTAAAACATCACGAAGCTCGCATCTCGTCAGATTTTTGATATCTGTGAAACTGAATTGAATATCAAGATGAGCGCAGTTTAGCTACGCTTTCGATGAATCTTTTTAATTTAAATTTGTATGTACAGGGATACCAAAAAAGGTTCAAGCATTTAGTTCTGAAGACTTTTTGGTTGTTTTTGATGCAGTGATCTGAGTAGTATAACATATCGATGCATCTGACATTGACAGCTATTGCATCATAGATGCATTGCTTCTTATAAATGTGTTTGTATGGCAAATTGATGGATGAATATCGTAAAGCAAGCTTCTGATAAAACAAAAAATCGGTATATCGCATCTGCGGTACATCCTTGGTTTCTGAGGCCCCATGGGCAGCGTGTAATCCTTGTAAATGGGAGCGCACGGGGCTCTTGGGCAGCGCCATGGGCAGCTGGGATAGTGGCGAATAGCAGCCAACTGGACCGACGCTGTTCGCTCGCGCAGCCACATGGTATTAAATAGCAGTGACGGGGGGCGATCTTCAATTATAATTGCTCCCGGCCTGATATTTGTAATCGAGCCCCCCGAAGAGTTTCCTCGCATACGGCAAGAAATCATTCCCATTCGGCATGCCCGCCATAAGGCCCGATCGGACATGCAGCGCTCTGCATGATAACATATAGAAGTCACGTGATAAAATCTCACGATCTGCTGTCTGCCAGGACCATCTTCAGATAAAATACAATCTCTCGTTTTGATAGCCGACTAATAATTGAAACACATGCGATGATGTGGATGCAATGTTTTAATGTCAGTTAGCTGAGAGATAGATCGAGTTGGCAGAACGAAATTAGGGAAGCTCTAGTTTTAGTTGTGTCTCCCGTAGCGAAGGAGGAATCTACATTCCTGCCGGCTGAGCAGAGGCGGCTGGAGAAATTTCACCATCGTGATTTGTTATGATTGTTGAGCTGTCAACATCTGTAACGAAATGGTAGCTCGTTTTAGACATGCGGGAATTAATCAGATTTTGGGTTTACTTTTTACCAAGTTTCTTCATCTTGACTGCACTTACGAGCGAGAGTTTACTATTTTGTGACGTTATTTGGTTTGCACCGCGAAAAGTGAAACATTTTTCAGAGATGATGTTTGCTCCGGTACACATATTTTAGCATCTGGCGAAAAAATGGTCACGAATTCTCTCTCAAGAAGGGCAATATTGACTGTTTACCCAACCTGTATCAGCCGAAATCTTGAGAGAGTTGATGCTCAAAGAAACAGACACTGGAGGAAAACTCTCAGACCTTCTGCCAAACATTGCGGCACTTTGGGTGCAAAGTACAAACAATTGGTGTCCACGAGGCAGCAGTTCCTCCGGTGTTAGTTGCAAAGGCAAACACGAGCCAGATGACAATGAGGCTGATATTGTTTGTCAGGAAAGGCGTCTCTCGTTTGCGCCTGCGCTCGAACCTGCGTGAACAGCAACTGTCTTCTCCGGTCAGCGTTTTTCAGACTGCGTTTGCTCAGATGACAGCCATTGCTGATAGCTAGACAAACATTTGAATCTCGATGGCAAATAGGACAATCGGTTATTAGCCGCTGGTGCCTATCTTAACTAACCTTGCTTTACTACCATCTAGGCACGGGTTCCTCCACGGAACGATTAAGAGGCAAAGAGCAACTCTCAACGACACTATATGGGCTCTATACAATGTAAAAAAAGTATACAGCACTTTTGAGTGAATGGCTTCATACATCATTTGATATCAGTTGCGTCAGTTGGCAATGACCAAAATTCTTTGATGGCAAGCCCATTGTAAAGATTTAAAAATTGAAAAAGAACATTACATATTTTTTAAGATCTATCGCCATCATTCATCATATTTCTTCAACAAACATCCCAAATGTCCACTGCTTTTTCAGAAGTCCTTGCTCCTTAACCCACCATTTGTAACTTTTCAATACTTTTTCGAGACAGGCGAAATATTGGATAAATGAAGCCAGAAAATTAGAACCTCTTGCTCTTATATATAGTATGGACTTGAAATTGGAAAACGATATTTTCTTGCCAGGCCAACGGCTCACCGTCCGAACGCAATTACGTTGATGGATGATCGTGATGATTTACTCATGAGTGTGCATTGAGTAGTATTCTCACGAGAAATAGGCCCTTTCTAGCGCATGCGTGTGTGTGCAACGGTGCGATTAGCGGCCGTCTTATACACAGGTGAGACAGGCCGATGGTAAATTAGGTTCACTTTGATGACGTAAAGATGAAGTGGGTCCAGCCAGCCAGGGTGGCTGGGTGACTGGCTGGTCGGATGGTCGGAGATGTCCAGCCGGACGGGGTGATGGGCAACGAAGCGTTGTGCTCATGACCGGCCCGAGACGCGAGAGGCTGCGGCTGGACCATGTAAAGTGAACCGTGAGAACGGCACGCTCGTTCACCCGAGTGTCTAGCGAACGAGATCGGAGGAACCGTTGCGAGCGCGGTTTTCGTAGCTGCGACAATGAATTTAGTTTGGTTAGTAGGAGTATTCGATAATGCCGGGCTGGTGTGATGTTAAGACTTTAGAGTGTTCACAAATTTGGCGCGCAGCGCACATGCCATGGTATAACAGTATAATGGGATGGTTATTAACAATGAATAATCTAACGTGAGATGTGATTCATGCAGCTCGCATAATTTAGTCTTCAAAGCGAAGCAGACTTCTTGATAGGCAATTCTACATTTTTCTACATTTTTGCATCTATAGAATATGTAGTGTAATAAAGTTCCAATCTGTGTTCATTTAAAAATCCTTTCCTTAAGCGAAATAAGTCGGATATAAGCTCGTTAATGTGACAATTTGTGGAGGATACTGCGTCTGTTTTTGCAGGTAAATGGTTTTCCATCGTGCAGCAGAGGGCATGCGCTTTGCAATCTAATGCAGCGCGCGGCGCAACCAGGTGATTTCAACGCTGGGTAAAGCGAGATACGGCGCTCCCAATGATACATCCAGGTTATATTTACCACGCTTCATATCGAGTATTTTTGAAATTGCATTATTCGTGATTTATCTCGATAAAACCAGCAGAATTTGAGGATAAAATAATTAAGTCTGGGTACCGCATTGTTATACCTGTAATGCAGCATGTAAATGTTATAGTACTTTAACATCTAAAAACTGGTTTGATGAGTGTGGAAAAATGAAGAAGATGGAAAATAGAAGCTGGACGTTGGCTAAACAGAGAAAGACGTTCGCCTCTCGGGCACACGAACTCTCAAACTAACATTTGTTGCAAAGTTTTCCTAACACAGCCGCGGTAAAAAGAACTCCGCATTGTTTTTAGTTTAACCCTTTAGCCATTAGGATTTAGTTCCACAAAGAAATAAGTCTGGTGAATCATTTTGATCGTGAGAGAGAAACTTGTGATATTGCAAGCAACAACTCAAATTACAGTAATTCCTTTAAAAAAAATATAAGTACATACGGTCAGGTTTAATATAGCTATTTTAGGCAGCAACAAAAACAATTTATAACAAAGGAAAAAATATATAGAAAATTTGCAAGCGTGTGTTCAAGCCAGCAGAGCCGGAGAATTGGTCGTAAACATGTACAGAAATCCAGCTTTTCAAGCTGGCAGCAAAGTCCCTGCATGTCGCACTATCCCAAGTCATTGCCATTATCAACGAGGTTTTATTATTCATTATCAGCATCCATATTGATCGCAGTGAATGCACTTGTGCATGTACATAATCATAGACAGAGAAATGATACTAGGCCATAAATCGACACGACACTGATCCCACCATCCTCGGAGTTCGGACTCCAGCTCTCCTATCAGCCTCTCCACGTGAACCGAGCAACGGCTGCACAAGCGACGCGGCCAACAGCTCGCCGAGCGCGAGGGAGACGCGAAAGCGAGAGTGCGCGCGGGCAAGACAGAGATGGGGATGCTGGGACTCGTTGGACCAGTAGATGTCGGTAGTGGCTAGCATATTCTGCCGCGGCACGGTCGGCCCCGGCTTCGGCAAAAGTTCCTCAGAATCGGTTGTCTTTCCGCGCCAGAGGAAGTCTTCAGCAGCGTGCTCCAGCGAGCGAGCCGCTCTCGACACGTGCAAACACGCGCTGATAACGCGGCTCTTATCAGTCGACTCGAGTGTGCGTAGGGGGTGGCGACATGTGAATTACGCCCGCGTTACTCGCGATTATAGTGGTGCCGAAATTATCTTTGTCGATGGACGATTGTGAAAAGTTTTTTTTCTAAATATCGACACCTATTGTTGTTATTGTGAAGTGACAAGGTCTCCCCCCTCCTCCCTTCCCTTCCTCCTACTATTGTTACCTTCAAGCCTCCCCCTTCCCCTAAAACGATATTCTGTGGTGACTTCCCCTCTTCATCCCCTATTATCGCATGGAAGTGCAGGGTCAAGCGGGAGCTACTGGAAATTGAGAAACAATGGACACAACTTTCCGGCATTCAACAACAAAGTGTGAATTCAATCTGTGATAAACTCGAGCTGTGAAAAGGCTCGTGCAATTATTTGTGAGTTGGTTTCTTTGGTATACAAGTAAGTTTCATCTCGATAATAAATTGTTCGCATAGTAACGCACTTTACCATCGCTTTGGCCGTCCGCGAGTGAGCGTCCCGAAACGCTCGCAGCACTACTCTGTGGCAACGAACGAAGCAGAGGGCGGAACTCTGAACGAACAGATTATTCAAATCTATTTCCAACGTTTTCCTTAAGTGACGTTAGCCAAGAGCCAAACCGTAATCTAGGCGGCGATTAGTTCGTCGAACGAGCACTTTAATCGCGACACATTCGCAGCGTGCACGGCACCGGCCCAGCTCCACTTGACCTTACCCCCGGCCCCGGCGTGACGCGCTGGCTCAACACCTAATCACCAACCCGCCATATGTGGATCAACTCGGCGCATCTCTGCCAACATGTGATCGCCATTAGCCCCGTAATCGCTCGGCACACACTTCACATTAATTGCCCGCAAACTTCATTTACTCTCCGATATTAAATTAAGTAATATTCGCAATGAAGAACTTAATCACGATAAAATCGCAGAGTGTAAGCCAACAGAGCGAAGGCGTGGCGACCAACAATAATGACGTCACGTCATCATCGGGCAAGCCGGATCTGTTAGACAGCGTCTTTTTCGTTGATGCTGCTTCTTCTAATAAGAATAACCAGCCGTCACAGCTAGACAAGCTGACGATGGCGATGACCGCCACGAATTCGGCAGTTTCTGCAGCCGCCGCGTTGCAGGAAAATCTCCTTCAACGGTCGTTGCAGAGCGTTGCGTTATCGCTGCAGAATACGATGATGTCGTCGTTGCAGCAGGCTGCGTTGCTGCCCATGAACTCTGCCGCGGCTGCTGCGTTCAACCTGCAAGCGCTAGAATCATATCTAACCCTTCAGAGGCTGTCCACGTCTGTCGCCTCGACCACATCCTCGTGCAGCAACTCGAGCAACGCTCTAGGGGCTTCTCTAGACATTCTGAGACTCGCGACCGCGACCAGTTTCGGACTTCCCAAAGCCACCTCGTCAAATGTTGAGACCAATTCGCCCGCGTCGTCTCCCGGCTCTTCGTCGTCACATGCTGACTTGAATGACACTTCGGCGTCGTTGTCAGCGATAGTCAAAGACATCGAGGATGTTGAAGATGACCTCGGACTGCTCGACGACGACGACGACGACGACGACGATTTAACGCTGCCAGTAAGTTCTTCAGGGAAAGAGGTTTCCAGCAATGCGAAGCATTTCCCTGCGTTTCCCGGGGACTCGTCCTATCCGTCGTTGCTGATGAATGCGATGTACCACCATCAGCAAGCTGCCAGCAACATGCTGCTCTCGACGACGACATCCTCGACTGTGGACGGCGTCGCGACGGTAACGTCGTCGGCGACGCTCTCTGGAAACACCACCTCTGCGACGTCAACGGGAAGGACGACGTCGTCGAGGCCGAAGAAGCAGTTCATCTGCAAGTTCTGCAACCGGCAGTTCACCAAGTCGTACAACCTGCTGATCCACGAGCGGACGCACACGGACGAACGCCCCTACTCGTGCGACATCTGCGGAAAGGCGTTCAGGCGGCAAGACCATCTCAGAGACCACAGGTATAAATAAAAACAATAATAAATTACTTAATTATACTTATCTTATGGTCATGTATGAGCGATGGAAAAAAAGTAGCACGTAGGTATTTCTAGGGAATGGAATGCAGGGAAGTAAAATTAATGGTGAAATATTTCGTCCGTGTACGAGTATAGAAATACTCAGATCGCTAGACCTACACCTACGCGTTGGTAGTTACCTATCCAATGACATGTAATTCGATGAGGATGGATATACCTGTATCTATGCAGGCAGGTCGACAACGATCACCCACAAAAAATAGTTGTTCTAGTCGCAGTTGCAGCCAAACACAAAGACGTCTCCGATTGCCCTACCCAAGATCTAATTATGTGCGCACATGCCTGTAGGAATTGGTCCACTTTTAGTTTTACTTTTATCTACGATTCATTTGACAAATTCTGGATAAAATTTCACGGCGAGCAGGCCGACAGGCAACAAGTTTGAACGCTGTTCTCGTGCCCCGTGGCACGCGCGTGCGCTTTGCGTTTAGTGAGGACTCGAGCCGATTCCGTCCGCACACTTTCATGTTACCTTTTACTTTATGCATTATAAGCACGTTAATATTGTGCCAGTAGCTAAATATTATGTGGGTTTAGTAGTAATTATCATGTTCTCAAGTCTGATCTAATTTATATTTTGAATAGCCACCCTCGGGCTGAACCTGAAATTGGAAGCAGGTTTCAAATTATTATTATAACAGGGCTATTTTATTCTATTATACCTCCGCTTGTAGACTCACTGATTAAACTTAGCCTCCAGGTAACAGAAGCTGCAAGATTATTATCACACGTTTAACTAGCGCAATTTCATGTCAATCTGAATTCATAAAACACATTATTATAGAGCGAGGTAAGCTACTACAACATACCCAGAAAAAAGAGATGACCACTATGGAAAAATATTTTCCGACAATCTTCTTTGAAGATACACACAAATAATAGCCATCACCCATTGTCTTGATATTTTAATTACTACGTTTACAAGATGGGGTAATGATTAATGTGTAACGTTCTGAGTTTCACATTATATTTGGCGTTTAGATTAATTTAAACAGAGATTAACTAACTGCTGCACCTTGGTTTAACGCGTCAGACTTTGGCGCCGTTAATAGTGGGATGTTAAATGTTAAATGTTAATTACTAATTGTTATTTGTTGCTTGCTGCTTGCTGCTCTGGTAAGACGATACAAGTAGGTAGAGTAGAGGCATGGCATGCAGACATTTTGTGGTTACTAGAATCTTGACTTGCAGTTACTGTTTGATGACTGAGCAAAGTCACTCATCAACTTTGTCTGCAAGATTCAAGACAGGGGTATACATTGCTATAAAGAGAAACTGTATACATCTTCTTGAAAATTGTTATTTTCTATTGTATTTGTTATTTTCTTTTATGTGACACCATGTTTTATTTAAATGACCACAGAATGAAATAGGCGAAGGATAGAATATATAAATTTGGTGACAATTCATGCGTGATTATAAAAATGCCAGATTGCCATACTCCTTGTAATGTTGGAAATAATTTCTGAAAATAATGCCTACAACTTATCATCTGCACCATAAATGCTTAACATGAAACTTCGTTACAATTTACAATACTTACTGATATATACTTCCATGAACATATTATACAACTATTACTAAAAACGGCAATACAATTTCATTTGTACACCCCTGCGTGATACATTAACACTATACAACACTCATCAACATCTCGGCAAGGTGGGCGCAGAAATTCGCAAGTGCCAATATATTTGTCATGTGACACCTCCAAGGTGGGTTTGCATCGCCGTAATTTAGTGGATTGAGTTACTCGAGGGCCTCGCCATCCGCGATTCGCCAGTCGCCAGTCGCCAGTCGCCATGCGCGCCAGTCGTCATGCGCTGCAGACGTGGCCAACAATGTGTTTCACTCTATTGTGACTTGCGGTTTGACCCGTGCGAGGTCGTCCACTTTACTTGTGCAGAGAAAGACATCTAGAATTGCAAGTAATTAAATTGAGATCTGTAAGATCAGAACTAATTCATCATGTGCACTTCATTGTGATTGCTCGTAGCAGCGTTGAATGACAGATAAATGACAGCACAGATGCATTTGTATCAAACATGGTCGGTCGTTGGAAAAACTCATTGACAAGTTGTTTTTTGTTTGCCAAACAAAATTTAGAAAAGTACCTCTTCAGTGTAACTATATCAATCAGATGTGGATACTTTATTTTGATGAAATACGAAAGTCTAAAAATAAAAACACTCACACATGTATAGTAATCTGAATTCCATATAACCTATTTTTCCATTACTTTATGAGGAAGAGGAGAGCATGGACCATCCGCCGATAAACATGCGCAAATAAAGGCCTTCAAAGAGCTTTGAAAGATAAAAAGAAAAACAAGAAGCTGAAATGGCCAGTTTTGAAAGTAATGTGCGCCACATGCCTAAAATTAGTTGGTACTCTTAAAAAATGATAACCCAATCTCTTTCTTATGATGAAATGTAGTATAAAGCATCCCTGCAATGACTTGGTATAACAGCTTTGAAGTATATTTGTGCATTGTGCAGCAATTACCACCACGAGTAAATGCGTATACGTGTGTTTGATCACAAATGCTTGCTGGCAACAGACTACAGAATACAGAGGAGTGTGCGTCTGCGGTCTGTGGTTTCATTGTTATATATTATTGAACACCTCTGCATCTCTTGCGTCGGCGCATGCATCAACACCCTCGACAACATTGTGGTCATGACTTGATCCTTGCGTTACACCTAGCAACTTGCACGCTCGCTGAGTACCTGCCTCAGTTCACAATCGAGAGTTCGATTGCGATTTGAGCGCGCGCCAGCATTTTATGCGAGCACCTACTCAAATAATTGTACATAATCGGAATCGCAATTCACGTCCAGCGTGGCTTGTCACGCATTCATTTTCAACCGATTTCGGCAGTTTTTGTCAAAACTTGTTTCCACTTCTTTTATTTGAATCTATTGAACAAGTAACTAATTTTGCAGTAATTATACAAGAAATGCATATGTATCCATCCTACGTGCTTAACACAACATTATTTTTTATCTCTTTGTATGAAAGGAACCATTTTTCTGCGCTGAAAATTAATTCCCTCGTTGGGCGAGCTCTCAAGAATGCTGTGTGAGTAATCTGCAACATAACTAGTTTGCTTGTTACATCGGCTGGATGCAACGAAGCGATAAAAATAGCAGAATTGTGAACACTTATTGCAAGACAAGTTAAATCGAAAGCAGCATCGAAATATAAATAATAATAGCAAAGAAATAAGTTCCCGTGGAACGAACACCCGTGCTTGCCTCAGAAACTCGCGTTGGAATGGAACTAAATGAGGCATTTTCAAGTCTCGTTGCGTTTGAAAAGACTGGCCTGGCACCTCCACGATGGACTCCAGTCGTCTCTTGCGTGTTTTCATGGTAGTCTTCAAATTTACTGGCGCCGATTAAAATGGAAGCGTTTATTTTTCACGGAAACTCCCCAGTTCCTGCAGTGTTGTTGCTGTAAAATATTGATTTGATATATTGATTTTATTACTGAATATTCAATCAGAACACGTTTTATCGATGCCACCGCACGCGATTTTAGTTCATGCCAAGTGAATCTTGTAACTTTCAATGATAAACTGCATCAGACTAGAATTATCTGACAACGAATACATTTTCGGAGTAGAGAAGAACTGAAACAAGGTACTCAATAAGATTCGATCGCTTATGCTTGATAATGTTCGTTCGAAACATCCACCTGTACCATAATATAAGATTCACTTTAAAGGAATCTGTATAAAAATAGTCTGTACTGGAATAACAAGTTAACCGATCAGTGATAGACTTCATTATCTTGTACATCTAGTTCAAGAGCTGGCACAAGACTGATTTTTTGCCCACGCCGCAATAAATATAGATGCCGATAAATGTAATAAAAGTGAAGCATACTAACGGACCACCCTTTCTCTATCGGCTCGCTTTGACTGTATATCTTTATTAACCAATGAACATAATACTACATTTACAAAATAGTAAATAATTTCCGTTCCCTGCCTTCTGCATAAAATTGTTTAAATCTACATCGAAGACTTCCCAGGGCGAACTTCTTGAATACGACATGAAGGCGATCGCGGCGGTTACCAATAAGAGATCAAAGAAATGAATACGAAAGAAATTTAAGGATATACCAATAAAATCATAAACGCGTTCTGTTTCAGGTACATCCACTCGAAAGAGAAGCCGTTCAAATGCGGCGAGTGCGGCAAAGGGTTCTGTCAGTCGCGTACGTTGGCCGTGCACAAGATCCTGCACTTGGAGGAGTCCCCGCACAAGTGCCCCGTCTGCAGTCGCAGCTTCAACCAGCGGTCCAACCTGAAGACGCATCTCCTCACGCACACCGACATCAAGCCTTACAACTGCTCGGCATGTGGAAAGGTCTTCCGTAGAAATTGTGATCTCCGGCGTCATAGTCTAACTCATAATTTGGGTGCCTCGGCGTCTTCTGGCCCGTCGAACGGTTACGGAGAAGGTTCGGGCGTCGGCAGCCCCTCGTTGGCGGCGACGGCGGCTGCGATTGCCGGTAACTTGTCTCCTCAAAGTGCGGCCATTGCGCTCATCTCGCCGGCGTTTAGCATCGAGGCCATCATGAGTGCGACGGGCAAACAGCAATGATGCCACACACAATAACATTACAGTGTTAACTGTTATAGCAAATATACTTGCTCACTTTTATGACGTTTTTTTCTATATATTGCAGTTGTATATTCTTAAACAATAAAAATATCATCATCGACATGACTGGGATGCCGATCTGTCATCTATCCATTACCGCAAGAACATTAAACATTAACTGGCATGCATTTCGCATGGCCACAATTTCATGGTGGTTCCTGTAAATGTATTTGAGTCGCAAAGTCTGTTCATTTTCTGTCCATAATTGTTTTTATACGTTTATTATTCTACAATAAAGATTACAAAATGACATTTTATAAAATCAAATTTAATTGCTTTCGTAAAGATACTCTGGAGAATACATGTCTTTGCTTCTCCGGGGGATGCAGTGATCCAGGCAACAAATGGAGCCAATGCCTCTTGCATCAGTGACAGTTCGGTGTCTTCAAGTGAACCGCATGTAGGTAATTAGGGTAGCCGATTAGCACTCCGCTGCTGCACCCATTGGTCCATGGTCCAGCGAGAAGCACCCGAGGAGATCCTGCTCTTGAGGAGCTTATCATCCTACACACCACCTCATGTCTAAAGGATCCTTTGATTGAGTACTTGCTGAAAACCTTGCTGTGTGGTCCCCAATCTGTCTCGAGTATGCAATAATCTCTGCAGAAAGGTGCGAAAAAGCTGAACACAAAGTACGGATTTGACAAGTACTTTTTAGACACAAAAATAATGTCATCGGCTCAAGTTGTGTGGTCTGCTCTTTAGATAACAAATCCGAGATACTTCGCTAACATCGAAATGCCAAGAGAGAACATCTTTTTGTAAAGCCTACGTGTTATTTACGGTTTACAATGCATGTATGCTTGTTATAATAAGCCGGGTGTAACATTACAGCATTCCTTGAAAGAGTAAGCCCTTGCACATCGACACCTTTTACCTTTTCAAGGTGGCAGCCATTGTTAATTGTAACATTAAGATGTTCGCCACCACCAACACACAAATGGGCCATCTTTTGTCGAGGGCTCCATTGAAATGCAGTGTGAATCGAAGATCATTCATCTGAGAAGGATGCCAGAGTATAGAGCGCGTGCCAATCATTTGCTACAGCATCAATTCTCCTACAGAATATTGTCTGCTTGGTAGTTGTTATACGAATCGAAGGAAACAGGGATGAACAAACTGAAAACGGCGTGGAAATTTAGGAATATTTTCCAAGGAGCTGATATGCTGACGCTGAGTTCGGACTGGCTAGACCACCTATACCTATACTTATCTCAGGGAATTAAAACTTCTACGTTTTGGGACTAGGTCCTCATAATTCTCATAATTTTGATATTAAACATCCTAAATTGAACATATCCATTCCATTATTTATTCCATTCTTTACCATTTCATTCTCCATTCCATTCTCCATTAATTTCCCGTTCTTTATTATATCATACCTATAAGACTCCGTGCAAACCGTGGCGAAGGTAAGTTTTCTTCAAATATTCTGTCTGCATCCCGAAATAATAACGTGACATCAGTTCGAATGATTTTATCAATAATCGTTTCGCATTTCATACGCAAGCTCTTATATAGAATCTTGATAATGCCCGGTCCGAGCGTATTGATCGATATTTGTCGGCGCTGTTTACCCCTGTCGGAGCGTGATCAAAGCAAAGGAGCCGTGTTTGCGGTAGCACTTACGCCACGGCACAGGTGTGAGATATCAACGCATGCAACAGACCCCTCTGCCCTCTTTGTTATCGTCAAGAGGCTCTTAGCACGGTAAAAAGACTCTTTTCAACACTTAGCCCTTTATATTATTATATTATTATCAACTGTTGTTACGTGTATACACCTTTAAAAGGTATATCTAATAGAACCCTTTGTATTGTGAAATTGGCAGTTCATTTCCTTGTCAAGAAATTTGATAGGTGTCCACCGAATGCGTGTTTCTTTGTCTAGATATATAAATTATAAAAACCACGGTCCTTTCTATAAAATATTTCATTGACCACAGAGATGTGTATCTATTATATGAGATGAGAGAATTTTTGAGCGGTGTTCACTACCGAATTCCACAGATTCAGGTGTAAATGCAACGGATGGCCATGCATGATTTTTTAACGTATAACTACACAAATCTTTTTTCGAGACACCGAAATCATCAGATAGAACCTTTGATTAAATTCTTGTTCGCCATTATAAGTTTTCAGTGGGCATTTTGAATGCTAAACAAGAACACGCTCGACTCATGAAGGCTGTCTCATTTGGTCGTTTCACCTTTTTACATCAACATTGTACAGCAATGGGCATCAGTCCATGTACCACGGCTATCAAATCTAAAAAAGGAAGGACCAGATTTGCATCGTGTAGCAAAATGTCTACTGCTCTTTGAACGCTTTGTTTCTCTCTACCCCTGTCCCCCGTCATGGCAAAAACCGCGATATTCTTGTTTCTCATTAATTTCTTTGAATTTCCATTGGCTGGAAACGGAATGCGTGACTTGATTCCCATTGGATGCATGAAAGTGTTTAATCGGCATTGTGGCATAACAAGCCAATAAAAGTGTGCAATATTTAGGCCTAGATATGAGCACTGAGCATGCGAGAAACCGCGTGCAGCGTGCTTGGGCAAATGCGTCGAGTCGACTTCTGGCCATGACCAATGCGCAGAGTCTCTTCGAGATCAAAACTGTTTAGTGCTATTTATTTAACTACTTTTCACAGGAAGTTTTGTTGATGAGGCTGCGAGAGAAGCGAACGAAAAGTTAATTGGAGGGTAATTCACCCTGCAACTTGTCAAGAAACAAAGCCTTGCAAAAGGAGCTTCGAATCATTTTGCAGTTCATTAGAAATTATCTCCTTATCATGCGTTCCATTTTTTTAAATGGTGACATGATTTTCAAAATTTTATTTGAGGGACTTAAAAGTATACAGCCAAAGCCTCGGGAGCAGTAATATCTATTTATATGATGCTACAGATATATTAAATCAAACTTATATTGGTATAGCAATGGCCTCTCTTTTAACAGTTGCCTAGTTTTCATTCCCCTTTAATACCTTTGGTGCGGTGTACTTTCATAATCGCTTCTGCCCCAACAAATTCGCAACTGTTACATGTGTATGCCAGCGAACTAATCGGCCCTTGGTCCACCCCCCACCCCTACATGGGGATCAAACTTGAATTTCAGCAGCACAAACGAGGCAAACGTGATCTCTAAACCCGAATCCCGAACCCTCTCGCTTTTATACAATACGAGTAGGCACATTCCCGATATCGAATGTGACGGCGTGGAAAGATGGAAGGCATCGAAACGCAATGCTATTCTCTGGCAACCGATGTGAGATGCTCCAAGCGCGCTCTGCTCCAATCTCAATGCTGACGAGGTAGTTTGTCGAAGGGGGTTGGCCATTGTTGGGTGTAGCTCGTTTTCAGAATATTAAGAGTGAATTAGAGATCGGAGGTGGTGAACTTTTACGCCGCTGGAGATGCTGATAGCGTCAGAGGGTGGGAGGGGGGTGGAGCAGAGCCGTCTGGACGATTCCGTTCGTCACTGCCCAGGTGCATATAATATGTTCGAATGGATTATTGCTACGAGGTGATTTCACTTTACCAAGTAGTTAAACATTATGGCGCATATATTATAATGATTTTGCATGCCATGATGTATCAAATGTTTCATTACGTTTTGGCTATAGGTAAAATATATTCACTTGAGCTTGATTTTTATGAGCATTCACTGCAGTTCAGATTAGTTGTGACAATATAGTTGTATATAGTATATTAAATGTATAGTATAGTATAGTATAGTATGTATAGTATAGTATGGTATAGTATATAGTATAGTATATAGAATAGTATATAGTATAGTATATAGTATAGTATATAGTACAGTATGTAAAGTTATTGTTATATTATATAAGTATATGGCTTTAAAATTTATGGCAGAACAGAATTACCCATTGCTTGCAATTACTGTAGGCATGTGCTAGACAACGTCAATCAACAGACAGAACAGACTAGGAAAAAATCAAATTAATAACGTTTAAATAGACTCACATTAAAACTCCTACACGACAATTACAAGCTCA
This sequence comes from Nemoura dubitans, assembly GCA_921293005.1. Classification (NCBI taxonomy): domain Eukaryota; kingdom Metazoa; phylum Arthropoda; class Insecta; order Plecoptera; family Nemouridae; genus Nemoura; species Nemoura dubitans. The sequence goes on from OV121074.1 coordinate 18,501,242, forward strand.
AGCTTCCATTAACTCAATTATACCACACACATTTACTCAATAAAAATTGCACAAACGGCTTAATGTCAATCTTTTACATCACGTCATATAGAAATATAAGTATAAACTACTCAAATCATTATTTCCTCATCAAAATCACTGCTCCATAAAAACCACGACCGATTTCCATAACTTGTACCTTTCAGTATTTTTTCGCCAAACTAAGAATTTCCCTGTCACGAGAAGGCTGCAAGGCATCACGCGTGCTCGGTGCGTACTTCCTCGCCGCGATCTGGCACAAAAGATGTGCCCCTAACACAACAACCGGTAAACATCGTTTATTGGTTTTCAAACACGAGCCACTTTAACACTTAAAACTGACCCAAAGTTCTTATTTCTGTCAAATTCATTGCCATTCCTTTACTTGGGTATAAAACCCTTATCACACCATGAAATTTATACCATCATTCAGAAGGAATCAAGTATTAACCGCTGAAACACACCTTGATATTCGAATCGATAAAAATATATTTGTTTCTCCACGTATATAAAAACAAAAAAGACTGCCCGCTTGACTAGGCCAATTTGCATACTACACTACTACGTATATAAATACCATATCGACCGCATATAATACCCAATAACGGCAAGCCTCCTTAGTCCTTACTCCTTAGTCCTTAGTCCTTCCCCACGATCGGAATGAGTTTCATGGGGTACCCTCACCCATCGTCGGCGGTCACGTCGTCGAAGCTTCGGTGGGACCCTCCATTACTCCACGACTCCCGCTCGTCTTGCCGCCTTGCTCCTGGGCCCTGGCGAAATGGGCCGATATCCACCGGCACCGTCCCCCGATCGGCATTCCGTTTGATTGCGTGGGAGAATCATTCTCAACACCCACACAAATCGGGCGAAAAATCGTACAGAACATTCCGAGTTATTTCAAGGAAATTGACCATTCAAGGAAATTGACCTGCTGGCCCATTGGAAGGTACCATTGGAAGGGTATAATATGTTGGTTGAATGCTTTGGGGCATTGTTTTTACGACGTGGAGTAGGTATAACCCTTTTATACTACAACGCATTTCGAAGATTGATATAAATGCCGGCCATAGCTTGCCTATGGTCGTACATAGGGCGAACGCATGGGAAACCATTTGAACTAACTATGTTGGGCTAGCCTAATCGCGTTTAAATTGCGTAGTTGGTAGGTATGGTATGATATACACACAATACACTAAATATTTTGCCTGATAATTAAATTAATAGGCACTCAGAATTTTCAGCACCAGCAAGAAAATTTAACCAAGATAATCAATGAAAATGTGATTGAATCTGATTCTGATAAATTAAATATAAACATTTTCTCCGTTTAGGTAATCTATATCGCTATAAAATTTGTATATTAGACAAATCGCAAATTATTCATACTGAGTTTCCACAGATAACAATTTCGTAATTATACCAGACTTTCCTTCGAAAGCGTATTTTCCTCGTATCTGGCAGAAATTCCACCCCGGTGCTTCAAATCCTCCCCGAAGTCCGTACTCAGACGCACCCATGCCCTCCCCTCGAAGTGGTCGAACAGCGCTCACTCGGAGATTTGAACGCACGGATGGCAGACCGGCTGCTGGATTCGACAGTTATGTTGCAGTTGCAGTGTACTTTTGCAGCTTTTCATGCTGCAGATGAAGATGCAGTTTCCTGCTGCAAATTCAGTTTCCTGCTGCAGATGCAGTTTCCTGCTGCAGATGCAGTTTCCTGCTGCAAATTCAGTTTCCTGCTGAAGATGCAGTTTCCTGCTGCAGATGCAGTTTCCTGCTGCAGATGCAGTTTCCTGCTGCAGATGCAGTTTCCTGCTGCAGATGCAGTTTCCTGCTGCAAATTCAGTTTCCTGCTGCAGATGCAGTTTCCTGCTGCAAATTCAGTTTCCTGCTGCAGATGCAGTTTCCTGCTGCAGATGCAGTTTCCTGCTGCAGATGCAGTTTCCTGCTGCAGATGCAGTTTCCTGCTGCAGATGCAGTGTCTGACAGCGTCTTTCGTATAGCGCATCGGTGTTTGGCGAGAATGCGTTGATTGTACCTGTGATCTTGACGTCAAGTTCGCCAGCTCACGTTCAGTCAGATTGATCTTCTCGGCTGGCGACGATTGGCCATTAGCCGATCGTGATATTGAGGAATTAACCTGGCCGCCACACCTCATATCAATCTTGTTACGTTGAAACATTAGCCGTGTCATTAAAAGAGGGGCAATTTTGATACTTTCCTAGAAAGAAAACCCAAGGACAGTCGGCGAAAGATTTTATGAGTTTTCATCCCTTCCGTGCGGGTGGAGTGGGGTTTCTTTTTTTGATAGCCAAGGAGAAAATAAATTAGGAGTGAGTAAAGTTTCTTTTGAATATAGTACCTATAAATACATTAGAAGCGTAGAAAATCTATTTTATTGCTCGGGAAACTAAACATATGTAATGAGTTATAACACTTCAACAAAATTTTACTTAAAATTATACGATTACCATTTTCTCATCTGTTAAATTTTTGACTGAAATTTAGTGGGTACATATCATTATACGGGTTACACGATTCATAATTCATTTTCGTAGGTAGGAAAGCAAAACGGTTCCTTTTCTCTCTAGTAATTATTTTTTGATCTGACTTAAGAATAATGAGTTATGATAAGTTGATAAGTTGCCAATCGGTGCGGCAGGGTCCACATGACCGGTGATTGGAGTCTGTGGCCCGACACAGGCATCCTCCGGTCCAGGAGAGAGGAGGCTGCGGCCGAGACTGATTGCGCTGTGCGCCGCGGCAAGCGTCTTTGCGGCGATCTGGACTCGGTGATGGCTAATACTTAAAGGTGCTCAGCAGGGGTCCTCGAGTCGCTTAATGCACCACCCTATAGTCATCAAGCCTCCCGGCACTGAATGCCTAGCTCGCTCCACCGACAATCGCCGTTCGTTTCCTAAGTCACAAAACGTGGGTATCGGGTTCCTTCCTTTCCTCGTGGATCTATTCTGATATGGAACTAAAGCAACTTCAGCAACCCGAAAGAGTTCAATAGATTTTCCATGTGTTCCTTTCAAGTTTCAGTCTATTCCAAATGGTTTTAATTTCGTTGGGGATTTCTCGTAAAATATTTTAGGGATAGATTCAAATTTGAAGTCTTCTGGACACTTTCTTGATTCCGTTCCTTTCTGCATTAAATTTCTTGAGGCTTGTTTTCGGGAGTAAATTCCAATATTGTTTTAATATTTGTTTCTGGCACTGGCTATATACCTACGATATACGTGACAGACCGAAAATATAACTGAAAATTATGCTTTAAGCAGCACGTTCTCTTCTGCCCATGGACCGATATATTATAAGAACATTTGGCCGACTCATTACTTTCCCTCAAAGTATTAGGTCATTTTCGCCACATTTCATTGTGATAATTTATTTCCTTGTCGTGTTCCACGAATGGAAATTGGCAATTATCATCAGTAGCCATGTGTATTCAACGATAATGTATTCTATGATACAATGTGGATTGTCCCTATACGCTGGCTGGGAAACGAAATAACCGGAGGACTCGAACATTTTGGTCATCTACCACATAGTTAATGTACTTTATGGATGTAGACTGTTGCGTTAGTCAGGCTTCTCTGGTTTCCGAAAGTGCCTTGAAAATTGGTGTATGAAATAAGTTTACACAAGCTGACTTTGACTGTTATATCATTTCTTGGTAGGAGTTCTTTCAGAGGAGCTATAGGGAAAGTGTACGGATTGGGTTATGGAACCGTTTTGTAAATATTTACTGAGCTGCAATTGCCATAACTTACTTCCAAAGGAGCGCTAGGGATAAATTGTAATGCGTAACCTGAAAAATATGATAAGCCACGTCCGTATTATCCCACAGTGGGATCGCAGCCAGCAGATTCGTGGTGCTCCTCTCCGTTCTCACGATAGCAGAAGTAATTGGTTCCATTAGCTCGCCTCTTAGAGGCAGTTACATAGAGAAGGGTTTAATCCCGTACAGCAATGACATTGATACATGCTGTTATAATGGTTTATCAATACCCGACATGTCCCAGCCACACAGACCTATAATCATCCCAAAAATAAAATACCTACTCCTTTGATAGCGGTAATTTGATAGTACTTTTTTCTTTATCTTTTTATACTTTGCTCACGATTTACTTATCAACTAAAAACGGGATCTCGCACATTCGGTATGATCGAGAGCAATGTTGAAAGGGTTCACTTAGAGAAGCCATTTGATTTCCGGTAATCCTTTGATTACACTCGTTCACTTAGGGTGGGTTTGGGGATGGTTCAGTCGGCAATGGTAGCTTTTGCTCCCTCAAAGGGTTTCTGTTGCCGCATGTGGAGTTAGGTTGTTCAATTACTAACCTGATCTATTAAATCACTCAGCCAATATTGGTATGGTATCGCCAAAAAAAAATGTCACTGACGATCCTTTCCTAGAATATTTAACTTACCACAAATTATTGACCAAACTTCCGCTGTCAGTAAATACCTATAATAAAGCGCGTCTACGGTCTTTGATGTGAGATTACTGTGTTTCAAGATGGGGCAGAACACTTCCTCATAAATCCGGTGTCTGCACCATGGACACTGGTGACATCCTGCGCAGGTTTAGTTAGGGGCGTCGCCGCCCGACGTTGCTGCCGCAGGGCGTTGTCGTCGCTGCATTGCGGAGCGGCGAACTCTCGAAAAGACGCGGCTGTACATACCACATGAAAGCTGTAATTTTAACTTTTTGAATATAATACTGGCGGGTTATGTCGCTCTGTCATTCGTGAATGCCGACCATCCATCAGCGCTCTTCAATATCAGAATACAAAGCCAACACAGCAACATGCCTTTTTTTCACCAGATTCTTGAACAAGAATGACACCGTGTCATATTGTCAATTGTCGCGAACAATAGATAGCGCATCGCATGATAAATCCAGCAATACATGGTAGTAATTTACAGCTTGGAATTACATAGGTAATAACATACAGAGTATAGTATATAGGTATTGTTGGGTCTCATCCCGTGCCTTTAATATGTGAATTAAATTAGGAATTCTTAAACTCCCATTAGATGGCAAGAGTATGGCTTCATGGCTCATAAAGAAAATTTACTTGCTTATATGCGGGGCCAAATTGTTGGCCGGGGAATTAATAAAAGCCTTATGAATGGAAATGTCCATTCATTGTTTTATAAATTCAGATAGAGACGTTGTATACTCTTCGAACAAAAAAAGACTGGTCGTAGTTTTTTTTGTCACGGATAAAAAATAATGCGTCGGATTGTTTGTATAAATAACCATGATGTCAACGTTTCCATTCTTCGAGCGCCATCCTCTGCAGATTCAGAACCACTTCGGTAATGTCTTCGTCGTCTCACCTATATGTCAGAGAAACCACCTCGAATACTTCATTGAAGCTTTCCGAGTGGTCCACCGCAGACCCGCTCGATTCCGATAGCGGCAATCAGTTAGAAGATAGCGCGGTGACCTGACTCCGGGCGCGGATGTCCTCCGCCCGTCTCGACGGACACCGCGACAGGCCATCGAAGTGTGCGGGGCCCCACTTAATGGGCCCCGCAGGAACGCGCTGGAATGCGGGCCGGGCCGGTGCCGGTGCCGGTGCCGGTGCCGGGGCCGGGGCCTCACAATGGTCGTGTGCGCAGCGGGTGTCTCTTCGATGACAACCACGCTACGCGACAGCGTCGCGGCCTCCAGCGCCGGGGGGGGGGGGGGGGGGGGCTGCACACGAGAGCGACGCGACAAGAGAGATTGGGGCGGGTCTGAGCGCGACAGGCGACATGCCACACGACAACAGAGCACTAACAACAAAAAACAAACTAAACAACATGGATGAAAAAGATCTTGGTGCGGTAATTAATTTGAAAATCGGTGACGGAGACTCGAAACCCTTTCGGAAAAAAGCTATTCGATACTGTGTATGGTGTGTGCGCCATAGTTCACGTAGATATTGTTACTGATGAATCAGATTAACATATAGCTGAATACATTATGCGTTGCATGAAATGAAAACGTATAGGTAGGTAAGCTAGCTGAAACCGGATGGAAGAGATGTTTAGTGAATCCATGTTCATGCTGATACCAATCAATGTGTCTTACGAGAAAGCTCAATTTCTTTCAATCACAAAACCTATGGCTGAAACGTGAATATTTTGTACAATCATTGGCGCGAGGACCTCCCAGTAAAAATTAAATACAATCCGATGAAAAAAACTATTCACTTTTCGAGACAAGGATCGATTGATTGAATAAAGAAAAAATATTTTTATCGATGACTTTCCGATCACAATTCACTTGCCTGTCAATATTATTGGTATGGATGCCTCGGAGGGGTTTAGTTGACGTAATTAATTCATTGTAGCAGCTCATGGCCATGTACTAGGAGGCATCGCGTCTCTAGAGGATACCCAATATTGGTCGGTAATCGGCTATGGTGAGCTCGGCAAGCACGGAGACCTCAACGCTGGGCAGAGCGACACTCCGCGATCAGCTCGCTGAACGCCTGGATATTCCGACGCAAGAACAGGCGGCATCGTCAAGACTACAGACTCCTTCCGACCACTCTAACATTACGTCCCATGATTTAGACTTCACTCTGTGATAGCTATTATCAATTCCATGTCTTCACACAAAACATGTTTTCTTCCTTTTTAATCGGTAACTTGCTTGTGCATCAAAGTTATGAGTGAGTGTATATATAGAAAGACTCTTTTCATCTCAAAGAGATGCGTGCATACATTTCGGCGGTGATGTATGATTATAAATGTGTTGAGTGTATGGGTACACTCGAAATACGTTGGTGGTCATCAACTCACCATGCACCCACGTCTTTGGGCCTTCTCGTTCGTTAACAAGTAAACCCAATGTTTCTTAATGTCAGTGATCGATCTCCGCCGGCCGGCACTGTCGTCGGGTACCGGCGCTGCAGTCGCTGTCGTCTTCGTGGCGATGTGATAATCATGTCCTGTGTCACTGTCTTCGCGGTCTCTTCTCAACTTGCCATGCGCACACCGTTCAGATGGCCACCAGGGGTCACAGACTCGCGTTTAGGAGACAACGATCACTCAAAACCGATGACTCTTCTCATATTCTGCATAATCAAATTCAAATTTATATTGGACTGACATTGATTTGTTTGCCCAATGATTTCCGGTTTTTTCAAATATTATCTTTAATCGATTTAAAACGTTTGAATGTCGCGATCATTTCTGAAGTGCAATGTCAAACACAATTGGGTGTCAACAAATATGAAAAAAAATATTACCATCGTTAGTATCATTTTCTCCCGAGATACAGTAAATTATCTAAAGGAGCACGTGTTGCTCCAGCAATCAATTACTCACGATACACTCCCAAATTCTCCTCCATTTCGCTAATAAATCACTGTTAATTATAAACGCGGTATGAAAAGTGTGCTCCGTAATCGAATTCGCGGCGTGTCTCGGCGTGATACGAGATGCCATGGGTTGCATGTAACTATTCCTATTTTAATCGGCATTTATTAATACAAAGATGGTCTTGCTCAGCGAATTAATCGATTAGCAATAATTCACGATAGCGAGACTTTCGAATGCGTATAACCTCGAGGTCCATTATCCCCCCACACATGGTCTCCGGTCTCTCGCTCAACTCTTCGACTTGCATACTGATGCCAACTTTATAGGCTCAGGGGTATGAAACTTTTACGAAATCATGGCTCTATGTATTCAGAGATCCTATGTACTAATTATCGTCTGTGCTGGTAGCGAAACATAGTGGGCAGTCAAGCAAGAATCATAAAAATATAACCAGCTCCGAGAATGGCTAAACATATAAAACTCGCAAGTGTTCAAAGGACTTCTATGATGGCTTTAGGCTAAAAACAAAGTGGGCCTACTTTTCGATGGTTTGACATCCCTGAACGGTAGAATGCAAGATTTTTGAGATGTGGGTGGTGGGTGGTTACACCACCTGCAATGTGGACAAGTTTGTGACGTCACGCAGCGAGTGAGAAAGAAGAGAATGGACGGAACTGAATTGAGACATGTACGTTTACCATACCGTAAATCAAAATGTTTCACATCTTCGTTTATTGTCAACCCCTGCCGCGTGTATTATGAAAAGTAGCGTGCATCGCAGCGAAATATAGCACATCGATTAAAGAATATCAGACGCTGACCATCGAGTTGGCTCCCACAACCCTTTTTGGGAAGGGTCAAATGTTTATTTTTTTTTACATGTCTGCATACTGGCTTTCAAAATGATCTTGCATGCCATACACTGTGTTAATTTTCTAAGAGTAGGTACACATATTGCTTTGAGTTTTGAAGTTACTTTTCAGTGTCAGATCCCCATTTAAAAGCTACCTATTGAAGCCCAACACATAATAATGTATGTCGCTATCAATAATATCTGCATAAATAAGTGTTATTGTTTTAAAACCTCTCTATCAATAAGTTTATAAACTTTGTAAGGCTATACCTTATACTTGTTTTAGGTCTGTGGATGGGACGAACACAGAGAGTATAAATTATGAATATTTTCAAAGAGAACACATTGAAGTGTCTTGTCTCACGCTGCCTTACATGATATTGTCACCATTATCATCAAAATATGTGGACATTTCAGCTACCAAGGTAGTATTTTCACTCCTACTGAAATGTGAAATCAAACACCTATCTCAAAGTGTTTTCTTCACATACTGCAAACAGATACCTGCAAACAAATGCTATTCGAGTTTAGAATGCTAACCTTTGTCCCGAAGGAAATCCTGATAAAAGTATGTATAGCTGATACAAATTGGCTGTATTTCTTTATTTGTCTATCGTCGTAGCTCCGCGACCGGGTATTTCTTAGCGCACTGACAAATTTTGATTTGTCACGATATGCTAAAACTGTTACGGAACGCAGTGGAACAAACGAAGTCCTCTAAAAAGTCCATCCAAGTCGGAGCAACCGCAAGGCCTGTAAAGAGCGCGAACAAGCACAAGATCAGAACATAAAACAATTTTGAGATTCAGTGGCAATTTTGGGGGAAGGAAAGTTTAATGATTTCGCATCGCTCATCAAGTATATAAGTTGAGGCTTGCTAACTAGCCGTAGAATTTAATCCATTTACCTCAAGAGAGAAGTAAACGGTTGTCGTTTTGGTCGATTTTCGCATAAATTTCACATTAATAGGGAACGTCTCCTGGCTACAAATTATTTACAAAAAATTTGAAAAAATATATACGTGTTGTTAAAGAGCTACTGAATGGCGGATACTATTTTTTTTCGTCGTTTTTTTGAAACTTGCAGCTGGGTGAATTTTCAAAAAGTGCCATTTTAGTGCCATTTTAGGCACTTTTAGAAAATTCCCCCAGCTGCAAATTTAAAAAAAAAACGACGAAAAAAAAATAGTATCCGCCATTAAGCAGCTCTTTAATAACACGTGTATTTTTTTTCAAAATTTTTGTAAATAATTTGTAGCCAGGAGACGTTCCCTATGAATGTGAAATTTATGCGAAAATCAACCAAAACGACAACCGTTTACTTCTCTCTACTATGTTTTTCGTTTTCAGCCTGCCTATTTGATTTCTTTAAATTCCTCGTTGACGGGTTTCCCCATCATTTCCCAACCTTTCACCTTTCGCTGTTTTCCAGCACTATCCTCAGTCTCTCGTCTCGTTGTACTATCCTCGTTTCTCTCGGGCCATCAAGTTTTCCATCTTGTTACGAGACGACATGATTATTTCGTCGAGACTGGAAATGCGCTTTGCGCTGTGGACAAGCGAGGGCTCTTCGTGATGCCTCCCACACCAAAGCTAGCTGCCCCATGCTGGCATGTCTGTTGTCACTCCCGTCTCCTTCGCAGTCCGTCCAGTCTCCCATCTTCACAGCCGACTTGCCGAGCTGAAGTTTGTTGAGATTTGTTGAGATGGCCGAGGCTTGGTGTTCAAGACGTTTGAAGTCATAACACATCCTAGCTGATAACTGCGTTAGCCTCTGACAATGGAACACACGTTTGCGGTAACCGATTGAAGTGGATTCAAACGTAGACGAGTACTCAACTATGCGTCTTCATCAAGTAAAACCACGCTTTGGGAATAGTATTGTCTTTGGAGATGGGAGACATGTGACTACTTTGGCTTCCCATTGTTGAAACTTGCAAAGAGAACTTGACGATCCATCAAAATATTGGTAACCGAACTGCTAGCATTTGCATATGATCCCGGATATGTATGAACTCGTGATATGGATCTGTAAAGGCAAAATATTTCTTATTTATATATTCCAATGTCCAACATTTATTTGCAATTTTATATCTTGTTATTCTGCTTAATCCTTTAGATTTTGAGGATGTTGCTCATTTTTCGGCAAGATCAGTGACTTCGTGTCAATTTTCTCATACGTGGATGCCGAAATATTAATTAATAATGCGAGCCTAGGTCGCATCATCACCAATGGGCCTGCACGGCGTCAGTACAACTTGAACGCTCTCCATCAGCACCTCAATTTGATTGAAAGATCGCACAGCGAGAAAAGGCCGGGAAATCTGGTCCAGCCGACGATCAAAGCACGGCGGTAAAAAGTTCGATGGAGCTCGATCCGAGATCTTGTAATTCTAGACACCCTGAACGAGCTCAATCAGATAAACTCATCACGTGGAAACATGGACCACAGGCCGATTGTATCTGTCCCGGAGACAAATAGAGAGGGTTTAATGTGAAGCCGTGGAAAAGATAGAGATACTTCCAAAGGTGGCTTTTTGTTTTATACCGTCACCCAAGTATTTGGTTACGTTACTTAGTTTACGCCTTCATTTGGATTATTTCGGGTGAAAAAAATGCGCAAACATATTATTTTTGCGCTAGACATGGAATAACTTTATCAAAGCATCTAGCATTACACGGTGATTCTTTTGCGATTGCATCTTCTCTGTCATACATATACCTTATCCCTCATCCGTAGGTACCTAACGTAACTAAATGAAGGTGTGCAATCATTTATAGATTACGGATCTGTCTGACGTTACTGGACAGTAATTAATTATTTCATCCAATCGTAAATTAGATGCTATGTTTATTCCTAAAAACTTCCATTTCAAGCAATAAATAACTAGGAGTGCATCGGAGACTTTTACGCTTAGCAGTGCCAGTTGCCACCCACACGGCACACAGAGTGACCTGTGCTGTGGTCTCGGTCGGTCGTTTCACCAGTAATGCCACATTTAGACGAATGGCTACTTTAGCGACCAGATATCGCGAGATGTTTATCACACAAGTGAAATGAATTAGTGTCCTTCTAGCCCGTAGGTACGGGTACCTATACGACGGTCCCAGCTCGCATTGGTGAACATACGAAACTGATTTTCCGCAAAATACCATCGCAATGACGGAGAGTTCGATAATCATGATAAAATTATGCTATACGCAACCCTATACAGCCGGATCTTACAAATACCGCTCAGATTTACCTCAATTAGCTATAAATTCTATGATGTATTCATATATGTGGAGAGCATGCGAGAAACATTTTCCAGCCATCAAATCTAGAAGACCTGGGTAAATAACTTTTGATCCGCTTAGTTTCAAGTGTAGCCCGGCCCACGCTCTCGCCCGGTGTTCAAACATTTTAGGTAGGTACCTCGGAAATGCTAAGGGGGCTACAATAGCATTTAACGATGACGTGACTTAATATTCAAATTTGTACCGTCGATCCTATTTGGGAGCAGAAGATATCTCAGCGACCCGCGCCTCGTGGTCCGTGGACGGTGGATAGCTATTCGATTTCGATGGGAGGAATGTGATTGCTCGCGGTGTGTTGAGGTAGACCCGCCGTCTTCGCTCGAGCCATCATCATGCATGCATGGACCTGTTGGGACCTTGCTGGCACATGCACCGGGCTCCGGCCCAAGGGGTACCGGCGACCGGGGCACGTGTGTGCCCGCAAACAGGTGATGTAAACACGTGATCTATGGTCCATCGAGAGCAGGCCCGTGCAGCCTCCACACCCAGAACATGCATGACAAACTACACTCTTCGGGCAAATACAGTCCGGCACTAGCGGACAGCGCACTGCTTGTACACAACTTTTTGACATTCCTGTCTGGACGTTAATCAATGAGAATTTCTTTGGTTTTATTTTTTTAGCGATCTGACTAAAAAGGCGATCCCAATATGCAGTTCAAATACTTAGAGTTGCCATTCCTGAATTATTTATGCCTGTAACATGATATGGCTGCAGATCTCCAATGCTTGTTGCTTGTTGCTTGTATTAGTGCAGCATAAAAGACACGCATTATATGATTTTTCACTTTCATTTGTACATTTTAATTGCTTTTTGGTACTATGCTTTTGACGTCAGGCCATAATAATAATAAAAGAAGCTGAATTCTTAGTCTTCCACAATTTTATCACCTGCAGTAAATAATTTGCATATACGTCCGCGGCCGCTTGTCATCCTCAACCTTTTGGCCTAAGGACAGTGGCAAGAAGTAAAAATTCGATTTATCTTACTCCTTTTTATGGGCACACTCAAGTTTTATTTTTACTGCATCCCCTGTATGACATGTGCGACAGATTGGCGTAAGGACCTCTGTGTCAGTCAGCCAGTGATCCGTCGCTCGCGTCTCAGAAATAAGAGGGTCTGAGAGTCCAAAGCCGAACACCGCACCGCGTCGGCTTGGCCGCAGATTGCAGCCCGTGCCGGTCGGCTCGGCTCGAGCGCTCGACAAGGCCTACTCGCCTACTCGAGGCTACGTAGGTACTGGTATCATAAAGCGATGCCGCGCTCTTTGCTCTGCCAACTTACCTACTATTTTATTGATTCAATTTATTAACGGACACATCAAATGAATTTTATGTATCGTAGTATAGGTACTTTACTCATTTCTGAGACAGACTAATTGCTATACGCCACTTTCTCGTTGCGGTTTTTGTCAAAGCCCTTGCGACAATGGTTCACTGCACACATTGCTGTAGTACTGTGACTGGTGAGTAAATACCGCGCTGTCGATTACATCGCAACTTCATCTCCTGGTAATGACTAATAAGAAAATCACTTTTAATCGAACATTCCAGCAAAGATTTCTTGTCCATACCACGAATTACTTTCTCACTCGATTTCAGGTATAGGTATAGGTTGTGAGTGGGCCTCTGACTTTTTGACGGTCTTCATCGTGGGAACTGAAGAAGCTAAGATGTTGGTTATATTGACAACATGTAAGCCGATTACAGATTCGAATTGACAACCAAACTCCTCCTCATGTTCCTATCCAAATCCCTCCAAACATTTACACTAAATGGGCCTATCAAGTCATCAGCGCAACAGCCCACAAAGCGTCAAGCTGCGCTGCTTTTTTGACTTTACTCAAAATCCCATGGTCGATAGATTAATACCACGCCACTACTAATTCTAAATCGTCTATCAACATAGCTTTATCAAACAGCATAAATGCGGCAACAACTTTACAAGGGGCAACAACACCCGCATGCATCGAATTCAAACTTTTCCCACCACTAAATATTTATAACGATCTAGAACACTCTTCGGCAAAACGCGATACCATCAGAGGTTACCTTTCCATGAGCCCCATCAGGTTTTAGTGAGTTTCAGAAAGAGGCTGGATCTACTTGAGAAGTTCCCAGGCTGCACACACATGGCTACTGCTGTCACCTGTTGAACGCTTGTGACAGAAACAAGACAGGCCAGTGATGATCGCAGAAACGATCGGTGGTCGAATCTGAAGAACATCGAGCGACTAGGATCGAAAGCGACACGACGACGATGCTCGGAGACTTGGAAGACTAGTCCGATGTACACACTACTCAACGCTCCGTGCAGGTTACACTCTTTCGTCTGTGTCTTTATGAACCTGCTGCGATAATCTCCGTACCTACGCTGCTTGCAAAGCACATAGCAAAACAAAACTGCTGGCTAAATATCGTCTTGTACTAAGTATACGAACGGATTAAACGTTACGGATTTGATTTGAGCCTCATTGTTTCTGCTGCATGATCGTGTCCATTGGTCAAGAATTGGCTGCAGATATATATTTTTCATAGGGGCAATGCAGTTTTCTTCCAATCGTGTGGTACTGTCGAGTGTCGATCCATGATCGTGATTTCTGTATTAGTTCTGAAAGGATTTAACTGTCCGCGTTTCAAAAATTACACGTTATAAAACCGATTAATTTCTTTAGTTAACTGACCGAAGAATTATTTTTTTCTTTTTTGATCGACTTGTTTGGAATCTTCTGTATAAGGTGGTCATGTAAAACTCTCTGTTCATCAGATGCTGTCATCAGTAGTATGTTTTCAACTGCTGTCAGCATTAACATTCATCGTTACGCCACCACCATCTTATATGCCTGGAATCAAAATGTTTCAAAACCACAGATTGCATTCAGATATAATAGATTGGACTAATCTAATAAACGGCGTCCCATGGCGCGAATACAAAGTGGACGTAGACCCCCATTGTTTCGGAGAACCCCCCCATGGACCACGTGGTATTTCAGATGTAGCCACCAGTTGCGCCTTGCGTCGAGTCGGGCTAATAAGCTGGCAGCGCGTGCTTGAACTAATTAGCTCCTCCCGAGATGCGATTTATTCTCGGCTGCCCAGTTCGAAGGCTCACACTTTGAGGCAAATGCTGGCAACGAACCTCTTGATTCGGTAGATCGTCGAACAGATCACAACCCGAGGACTTGAGTTGGACACAGCGTGTTTAGTTTTATGTGGTACCTTCAGGCTTCCTTTGAGCGCGAGATGAGGTTTTGAGTAATGATGGGTTGACAGATGAAGCATGGGAGAGGACTCCTGCCTTGGAGCATATGTGATGGGAATTTCAATGCGCGGCAAAAACATAATTTCAATAATAAATGTTACTTCCTTATAGGGGCTTCTGTACAGGATTTGATTTTCAATTATAATCAGTCAGAAAAATACATTTGCTTTAGTGGATCTGTCGATGGAGCGTGACAAGAATGTATATAAGAAGGAGCTGCAAGTTGTTTATTTTATTAATCGGTACCACTGTGTGGAGATAATCTTTGTTTTGTATAAGTTCTCACATGCTTCTGCTATGTAGGAATTATCAAAGATTACAATTTCAATTATACTAAAAAAAGTTCATCTCATTCAATGTAAAATAAGTAGTCAGAAAATTGTAATTCCTCGGGACTCTCTTCATAATATATAAAAAAAAAAGCTCAGGACGCGGGAGTTCGACGTTCACGGCTGGACCACAGGACTGAGATAATCCTTGGTCTAATTGTGTCGTTATTCGAACGCGACACCTCACGGGATCATATCAGATCGTTTTCACACTTGGCTTCTTAACATAATAAGGACGAAAAGATAAGCCGTGCGGGATTCCATTGCGCTTGGGAGCCACAAATTAGGGACAATCTGTCGACCGTTCTGGTGGCATTTGTCAAGACGAGCCGTCAAAGACGCATTAAACTCAACGCAGGCTAGACTTTTTCCCGGAGAGAATCCCATATTGCGTGTGGTCTTATGAAATATGCACCAAGGAAAATGTTGTATCGAACAATGATAAGGCACAAAGTTTTAGCACACATGCACAAAATTGGGCAAGCGAATTGTTAATTGGTACACTGAATAAGCATGTAAAATTTGCTGTTATGTACGGAAGGAGACATAATATTATGAACTCTACGGGTAAATGTATATTTGAGACCGAGAGTTAAGCCGAGGTTCAACATTTAAATCCATTGGTTGGATAAGTTTTGCATCGGTTTAAAGATTTACAAATCACGGGAGGAAAATATCACCAATTGGGTTGCTTTTAATCTGTACAAATCTTAATTAATTCACCCGCTCATTTACACACTTGACTGTCTCCATCATGAATTCTACTTGACTTGTTTCAGTTCGATGCGATGCAGATGTGGCGCCCGGCGACCAAAGCTTGACCATCAACCATCAGCTGTGCATTGCGTCGCACTGCAACACACATCGTGGTCGCCACGGGTCTTACTCTTGTCCCGTGTCACGTTGTAAGAGCAGTCACTCATTGTGCTGGTGGAGACGTCTCAAAGAGGACCGCGTCGACTACGACTGTCTCGGGGAACCACCCAAGAGTCCCAAGACCATCGTCGTCGGCGTCTCAGACGTTCCTTGACACACCCTAACATCGTTGCACGTGAAACGAACTAGTTCCAAAAGGAGTTCCATGTGTTTAGTTCCAAGCTGCATACACTCGGACAGTTCTAAACAATTGCGTCCGTTGAGTCCTAAGTGTTTGCTGAATTAATTTTACTGTCCACGTCGCGCTCTCTCAAGTTTATATATTTTCTTTCAAATTAATGTTTTACATCTATCAAATCCCAATTACTTATACCTATGTGAGAAAAGTACAATAAAGCGGTATATATAAGATCTCTATAAATTATGTTCAAACAACACCCATAAAAGCAGTGACATTTCTTACACAACCATGTTCAAACGAAAGTGTTAATTGATCTGCCTAAGCATTCCTTCATAGCCGCTTCTCCAAGACGATTACATTATGTTTCCCCTTCCCGTTTCCGTAGCAATGCCACATTGCAGCTCTGATTTTAGGAAAATGTTGATATAGTTGGCCATTATAAACAAGCTGGAGTGATTGTGTGGGTGGACTTCGGTGTGAGTTGTGCAGTGTGTGAAGCTGTTTTTCTCTCTGGGCAACAACTCAGTGAATCAATCGACAGCGCTGAAGGAGAGTGTAGAGAGTGCAGGACACCCGGAGGAGCCATAAGCGCTATGCAGAGCAGTTGAGATGGCCACCAACAAGGCAAAGATATCGCGATCACCCACCTGGCTAACGGGAAGTCAAAATGTATCAAGCACGGTCAAATCTTAAGGTGGGGGGGGGACCCTTTGGCATACGAATATCTACAAAATATTTTTTTAAACAGACGAACAATCCGTGACAGCCTAAAACAAAATACCTAGTGCACTAGGCAATTTATAAAGCGTTACTAATTTCTGTTTCATGATTAGATTTGCTGAAAATTCAGAATATCTGCCAAAAATTATTCAAACATTTGTTGGGGGTTTTTCTAAATTTTCAGCAGGCCTAATCATAACACAAAATTAATTCTTACGCTCTTTAAAAGTCTTATAAATTGCCTAGTGCACTAGCTACTTTGTTTTGGGCTGTAAACAAATACTTTGTAGCAGCTTTTAGTGTGTTTGAAGTACATAGAATGTAAATCTTTTTTTTTATAGTTCCAAAATCGAAGTATTACATTATAGTTATTTTTTATTTACGAAGACCAAAGTTTTGTTTAACAGTTGGAAAATCCCTAGCTGTCATTTACACCTGGAATTTCGATCGATTTCATGCGCACACCTTCCATGATGCCTCAAATTCCTGATCAAATATGCCCGCCAATTAAAATCGCAGATAACTGGCAAATAATGAGCACATCCAGACCAGTGATCAGTGGCCAGTGTGTAGCACGACACGCGAGCAAACGGAGGGCAGCCACCGTCGACGCGCTAAGCATCGAGATGAGGTCGACGTCGCTAAACCAGCAAGTCCGGAGTCGCTGAGACGACGCCAGTGCCACACGCGTGATATCTTTCTCCGCGGGTCGTCGCACCGCCTTCTGTTATGTCAACCCAAGAAGTGTCAACCCCACACCTCGCAGACCACAAACGACGTTGAAACTGTACACTATTAACAGAGACTCTAGTTTTACGGCGATAGTTAAATCAACGTTACTCAATAGATTAGCTAGAATAAGAAGCTCGACCATGCAATGGGATATATGGTAAAAGCAATAAAGGTCCTATGACTTTTCGATCATTATCAGTATTTTAACAGCTAAGAAAATGTCTGGCCAACCTTAGAAGTGAAAAGAGAGACAGAAAATCCGGCCACCCACGTTCCTCTTGTCTTAAATTAGTTAAGATTGTTTTGTTTTTTGTTTCACCTGTGATGTCAGATTGGTCGGTATGACCAGTATGTAAGTGAGACGGCAAGTGTTGGGCAATCTCGGTTTCAAAGCTACATGGGGGCAAAGGTTTAAATTAAGTATGCGATGTGATAAAATAAAATAAAATATGGTTGCTAATAAAAGCGTGTTTTATTTGAGGGGTATATGAGGATTGGGCAGATGGGCGAGGAGGTGTTACCACTGGTTACTGTAGTTTGTGCCCTGTGCAGCGAAGGTGCACTTTCCCAATTGCATTCTTGGCTAAGATTTAATTGGTGACTGTTTTCTCTGTGGGGCGTGCGCAGATCTCATTCAATGAATCGAAGAATGCATGCCTGAATTTAAATCTCTCCGATGATGAAGTGCTCAGACAGGTAGATAGTGTCAGATAGTGATATCGGAAATAAAATCATGATTTCTTCCAGACAAAAAAACGAAATGGTTCAATAATAGACCTAACCATTCATATAAACGTAGGTAATTCAATTTCAGCTATTTGCCAGCTCATGGTGATTTTCAAAAAAAATGTTATGCATGGAATGCGATGAATATGATAAATGTATTTGGTATGCCTAATATTTCCATTATCATTATGACTATGCGGTGATTTAGTATTTTGCACTTTGAATAGATGGCACGCTTGTCCATCATTCTTGTTATGCCCTTTTGTTGGGCTGGCTTTTCATTGATCGGTAATTGTTTTGAAAACTCGATCACATGTTGGGTTCACTTAGGGAACAATCGGCTGCAGTCTATGGCTCGCTAGTCAGAGGAATCAACCTGTGAGAGCGCGGTCATTTACAATGGTTGGCCGTTGCATGCAACATCATAGGTTTTATTAGATGCCTAATAAATGACTTAATAAATAGGGCTTTGGGGCACACAAAGATGGGGTGAGAAAGATCAACCTAGAGCCAGAGGGATAACTTTCTAGGAAATGGAATTAAACAATAAGAACACATTAAAGAGAGCTACTCAGCGACACAATTAGTACGTGTATTTTTGAGGTTTAGCTTTCAGGTCGACTCATTATTGTCTGTTTGATCCCGTACAACGACTCCTCCGATTTTCGAACTGCGGCACCCTTGTGACCCAGGGTTATTATAACATTATCTTTGCTTGTGACACTGTAGAAGGCAAAGAACGCTTGCTGGTAGCGCATTGAAGTCACCAGCCAGAGCGCGGCGCGAACGCCAGCTGCTCCTTTTTTGGGTAAACTTACTAACAAGATGCTTGATGTGTGTAAACGTAGTATAAAAATGTGCACTTAAAATCATTTTTTGCTTATTACACCTATAGCTTGCAAATTTTAATGAGACACTAGTATTTATGCATTAACGATCTGTATGTTTACAGTAGGCAAGAAAATTAAGTGGAAAATACAAAAGTCCAGCGGTGTGTAGCATAAGAACCCCAACCAATTTCCTCCCATCGCCACAAAAGTAGCGGTGCGTACCTGTTTTCTTGCGGGAAGACGCACACGCAAACGCACACGCACCGCGTAGCGCACCGCAGCTTGCGGTTCTGCTTCCTTTTCTGTTTACTACCCCGTTGTAGAAACCGTCTCCTCTGCTTTACAGCTCCGTCTCCAGCAGGCGACTCAAGCACCATGCTTTGTTTAATTAAGTCACTAATAGTTACTGGCCGTAGCTCGTCGATAACCTTTACAGTTTACAGATAAAAGACGGCTGTAAAAATCTAAAGGTGGACAGGCAATAATTGGGTATGCCACTATTTGGATAAGTCAAAACGTGCGCACAATCGGACCGCAATTCGGCTGGCTATATTGAGGTTACCGTTTATTGTTTCATTGGAAAAATATGGCTGCCATAAATGTTTAAATAGAAAATAGTAATGAATATGCGTTGGCGCCTAAACTGTAGCAAAAACAGTGTTTCTTATACCTACCCAGAAAAGCAATGAACGGTCAAATTTTAGTATGCTAGACCGCTATATTTATTAGACTCCTTCCTCTGTGAAACACGGTTTATTGTTTCACTACCGCTCACTATTATGATAGATATATTTTTCAGACATTCACTCAACCTAATCCCATATTTTAGAAAGATTTCCCGCTTCCCCAAATTCATCTGTTTTGGTGCAAATAAACAAACCTTATGGATATAGAGCAAATCACAGTTCAGTGTGTTTTATTTTCAAGTCCTTTGATGATGATCAAATGAGTTTGATTAAATTACACCGTAGCCTTAATATCTTCGAATTCAAAAATGTTTTCGCCCTTGCCGTGAAGATTTGAAGCTTGCATTCAGTTGCAGTGGCCACGGCCCGCTGCCCGGACGCGCCCAATCCGCATTGACGATCCTGGTGGACCAAAGCCATGGAAATCTGAGCATGAGGTGTTCATTATCGAACGCGCTCGATCACAGATGGAGAGGCTGCACATGAAACATTTCACATTCTGATGAATTGCCTAATAATGAGTCGCATTATTAATCAGTTACTGCTTCATTAATTTTCTATAAAGACACCGACTATAACGGGCGACTGCTTATTGATGAACCTGAACCAATTGGCATATTTCAAAAGGAAGAATACGCTAATTTGCAGTGTCAATCAAAAGATGTGATGTTATCCCTTTCCGGATTTGTTATTTTAATTTATGCGTTTGCTGATCGTTTATTATTGATTGCTCATTGATGTTATTTAGTGTGCCACAACATACAATTCCACAGTCTGGGTATAAAACAACGTTTAATAGTTGAAGCATCCAAAATTGGGAATTCTAAAATGAAAAGTGGCAAATGATGTACCAGAAGGTAAGTGCTCTTTTCTCGAAGACCTTCCTACACGGAAGAACTTTCTTGACTCTTTACGAAAGGCTAAAACTTGAGCGTATTTGCTTTCTGTACAGGGAACCGCGTGGAAATCGCGGAAAACAGTAGAAAGAACACATAGCTTGGGATCAGATGCCTGAATGCTATTGTGGAGAAAATATCTTTTCAGCATGATGGAAAAACTAAAAAACAGTAAAAAAACTTACAGTAGCCTGGGGCCTTTCTGGGGCCTCGCACAGTGTGTCTCTCCGCTCTCATATTTTGAGTTGACTGATTTCATGTTTTAAAAGATGTGGGCTCTTTTCAGTCCCGTTCTCTCCAATCTCGGGATGGACCCATCTCAATGGTCGAAAACTCGACTGACAGAAAGAGAGCCTGGTCGAACAATCGACGAGTCGGAAATGCAAACAGTCGAAATACTTTAAATTTATACATGGGGGGGGGGGGGGGACACCTTACTTCGAGTGCTATTGACAATAATAAACTATTGACAATAAAACTTTTGACTTAAAAGAATTGCTATAGGAGGTTAAAAGTAAAAGTATCGCGTAGTTCCATATAAGCCACGTGTTACAGAATATAGTCGTTTTACAGAGTAAATTCAGATTTGACCCCCCCCCCCCCCCCTCCTACGACACTCAATAATTCGAGGCGCCTACGATAGTGTGTGCCGACCATTTTTGTACCCTTAAATCCGCGCCTGGCGGGTGGTATCAAGGAGAATGATTTTAATATAATATTTAGCTAATTCTTTGTCGGCCATGCCATGCCATGCGTTTATGTAAACTAATAGTGTAATTTAGACGTTCACAAGATTTATTTTTATTATGTTTTTAACTCCACCTCGTTATAATTAGCCGTAACATACAGTAATTTATCAAAGTTCTACACATACGAAAGAATTACCTACTCATACACTTCCGAGGCGCCAATAGGTGTATCTGGCAAAGTTTCGTTTATCTTAAATAATTACATAGACAATGGCGATACATTATAATATACACAACGATAAATTATTAAAATACAATTGTTTTGATTTAGCCCAAAGGTTCTCTCAATAATGTTTCTTCTATTTATATATATATATGTTTACAAGTATGATAAAGTTGCCGGTCATAATTACAGAACAAATATAAACAAACCAAGTTCTAGATATCCACGGTAAGGGACGTTAATTACATCTCGTGGAATCTAAACTTACAACACTCATTAGGACCATTAGGAGTTGGCACATATCTCATCTATATGCAAAGGAATGCGCGCCATGTCATTACCCGCAGATTGTGCCCTTTGACCCTTAGAAGGCAACAATATTAGCCTTAATGACCCCCGAAATCTCTACTGGAAACTTAGTTACATTACAACTCAACTTAGCTAAACTATAAAGCTTTAACAAGTACTTTTGAAGTAGGAGGAGATAGAAAATTGGAAATATTTGAATGGATTATTTTTATTTTCGGGCCTCTGCATCTTTGCCTCTGCATCTTTTCCTCTACATCTTTGCCACTGCATCTTTGCCTCTACATCTTTGCCTCTGCATCTTTTCCTCTGCAAGGATGGAGGGGTCGGGGAGGTTTCCAAGCCGGATCCAACTCCTGGTGTCAAAATGCAGAATATCAGCAAGAAATTGCACCAGTAACATTAGCGCAGCATCAAACGAGACGAAATTTTGCCTGCACAATTGTGCAGTTCGAACAGAATCTGAGACCAACAGCTACAGCGCATACGTAACAAAACAAAAGTTCACCACACTTGTCCATCGTTGCAGGATCAAATAATCAGGCAACAATCAATGGCGAAAATGGCACGCACGCTGGCAAACATCAAAGACATGTCTGCTCATTGAGCATTGTCGCACCACAAATTGATCCAAAATGTAAAGTGCAATGGAATGTCAACTCATGTGAAGAAGCACCCAAAAATATATCGTAATTTGTTGAACTGTCTATAGTACCAATATTGTGTTCACATTTCCTAAGTGTTTTCATTTCATACCAGAGAATTTATTAATATACATTTTTTCATATTTAGGCTTCTTGTATTTGAATGTATATTTAATACCAATGGCCATATCATAATATACTGGCTTTCCTATCTCTGAAAAGGTCCCACCGTCTGATATAATTTTTTCTCTACGGTGGCGAACAAAAAATCAGCAATGAATAGTCCAACAATTTTGTTCTCGGAACAGGAATTGTTATAACCGTTCTTTCTGCTGTCATGTGCTCAAAAATGTGAAAGTTTGCTCTTTTTGACCAACGCGTTCTCTGCTACAGTTCAGTTAGTTTTGACCACATTACACATCCCCACTGAATCGAGCCGCACAATACATAACAATCGATCACCCCAGCTGTAAATCTTCGTCTTAGCTGCTGTTTTCCACAACATTGGGACAACTGTGACCAAGAAGTTAGTTTTCACAATGTAAATTGCCATAATAAACCCGGAACAGGGTGTATTAGCGCTATATAGACATACGAATACATTTTAGGTCAGTTACCCCGTGATATATTGTGTCCACTGCGTGCACAATGGTAATGATGGGTCAACAACCCTGTTGGCAGGGAAAGCCAGTGAACCCCAATCCTCGCCGAAACTTCCGGCAATACAAACACGACCATCGATGGCTTGGAGCACAAAGAAGATGAATAGACCTACCGTAGGGAGCGAATCTAATTGTATTTATAGGTGTCCACAAGACAATGTGTCTATAGGAAAGGTTTGGTCAGTCTCAATACTTGTAAATTTTTTGGCCTGATATTTTTATTACTTTTCGAAATCGTGGGAAGGATATCCAAAATCAACTCGCAGCAGTAAATAAATGGGAGAAATTCGTGGCCGAAGATTTTGAGTTCAAGAACCTAGTACAATTGAACGCAGGACGCTCATTTTTCCGCTTTCCAGTTAACTATGTAGACTTGCTCCGCGCTGCGTGAATATAGTAGTACATTGACGGACAACTTACCCCGGCTCTCACACTCGGAGCTGCTCTGCGTATATTGTTTATCGATGTACTCTCTTGCGAATTGATATAACGTCACTGTCACACTCAAACAAATACAGAAACTTTGAGTCACCAACAAACAAGAAATTAGACCACTTGATTTTAATTGTTGGTTATACTGCTTCTTGGGAATCAGAAACTAGAAACTAGACCAGACTACTGCGCAAGTGCAGCAAGTATGAAGTATAGTAACGGCTAAGGTAACGGTTTTACTGGCATGCTCCGTGTTTTATTTGAATATTTGGATTTTGAAGTAAAATTGCAAAAACCCATACGTTATGTATAATTTCCGTTCCCTGTATAATATTTTAATGATTACTTGCTAGCATAGAAAATCGACCACGCCGAGAAGGTCTTGTTGCTGCAACCGTGAGAAGTCTGATCGATACCAAACCCTAAACAACCATCATTCAAACCATAGCGAGGCGAAATTACCACAACATATGAAAAATATCATAATATGTGTAACAGTTTTATCAACATTCTCACAATCTAGCTGTACAGAATAAAATAAACACATACATGTTTATATTATCAATAATAATATTGTCTTTTCGATAAAATTATATTGAGCGATTGCATTTTGCTAATCACAAATTGAAAAAACGGCAATAGACTCAGGGTTATTTTCTATTTTTTATTTTTTATTTTTTTATTGAACTCACGTCTAATTTTAGTAACGTAGAATTTGGAGTCTCAAAAGTGATGTCCTGAGCTCATCAAAAGACGTTGGTGTTTAGCCATGTATATGGTCAATTTGACAAGGCAGAAACTATAAATTTTGAGCACAGAATAAAAAGTAACCAATGAGTAAACGTTGCCTCAATCGTTTAGATTTTCGGCTTGCAAGATTAATTGTTTGATTATATACCTCGTCATTTATTATGACGGTGCAAGCTGATCCAAATGAGCTCGTAGGAAAATAGATGCTGATCATCGTAATTTCCAGATGAAGTAGTATATCTGGAGCACCTCCTGCTTCACCTGTAGCCGCTTCTGCCGATATTTAATTGCTATTGATTTAAGCTTCATATTAAAAGACTCCTTTCAAAGAGATCGTAAAGAAGTTGCTTATTAATTAAGTCAGCTAATGAAACCAGCATGAGAGTAAGTATAACATGGTTTTGCTCTAGCGTGGTCTGTATAGCAGGTCGAAACCACGCTGCGTCGATTTCTTTAGATACTAATCGAAACCCCATTCGGTAGTGGCTTCCTAATATCTTCGCGTTATCGAATAGATTCGTTTAAAATGATTAAGCTGAATCACAGGCTTGGCGGATGTGTACCATGGGCAAGCCAACACACACGTAGACCTGTAATTATCTTTCCCGAGGGTTCTGTGGAATCAGAACCAGCGGCCACTGCGCCTGCTCGTATCGTTTAAAACATAATCGTAACTTAATACGAGCCTTAGATCCCCGCTGCTACAGAAGATGACCGTTTGGCGGCTGCTGGCTGAGACGCGACGCCGGCGCCGACGGTCCAGCCAAGGCTTACTCTTCAGGTAGCCAACAAAGGCCAATCATTTTATTAAACTCTAATCTAGGGTTTGCTTAATAAATAATTGCCCTCGATTATTTCAGTTCCATCCAGTCGCCAGCAGAAATAATTAAAAGCGTCTGCAGTGCTCAACAAATCAAGCTGAGTTCTTTTTTTTCTCACATTTTACCTTAAATACAATTAAATCAAAGTGAAAATTAGTCTGGATACAATTTAAAAGCGTTTAGCTAGGGTTGTATAATATCTGTGATAATATTATGAACCAGTTCAATTAGAAACTGATCCTTGCGTTGCTCCTAAAGACAAAATTGCACTGGTAGCATGCATTCTTTGTTCACTGACAAATTAAAATGGAATGTATATATTATATATATATAGGTATGCACTACGTGTACACGATATAGAAAGCACACATCCTATTACTAAAACAAACAGCTCGGTATAAAATCGTGCCAGATATTTTGAAGACGGTGAGGGTCCATGAGTAATTTCCGTGAAGCGGTTCCCTGCAAGGAAGCACGTAATTTCGCGGGAGTCGGAGCATACGCCACCGCCGAAGAATGAATCCAAGGCCCGGCAAAACCTACTCAGTTTGTGGTCACCGATCGTACTCTTATAATTAACAGGAGACGTATGATTTCATTCATCTCCCACGAAAACGTTGGGTCGAGTCAGGCTTACTCTATGGCTCTACACACCAGTATACCTTTTTACCCCATACCTACGCCTTAGCTGTATAACTGCCGAATTCGTTTATTATAGAGTCGAAAATTACCTGTGGCAACTCATAGTGATATTTTAAAGCTTTGCGGATACAACAAATAACATTGGGTTCTCATGAAAAAAATAGCATCCCTGCTTTTAAATTTCTTGCAAGAGGGTCTTGCTCATAAAAGCGACTGCTTATATTGGTGTACTTTATTTTGCTTGGACGAGTTTTAGGGATCGAGTGCCATCAAAATTGAAATAAGCGAGCGTAGAACAGCAACAAAAAACAACTCATTCTGACATTGAATTTTTCAAAACTGTGAAAGCTGCGCAGGTTGGCGTCAAAAAAAAACAAAAAAAACAAAAAAACGGTCTATATCTACACGCCGACAATTGAGGAAATATTGTTTAGAGCCACTTTACCAGCGATCCTGTCCGAAGCTAGCAATTAGCCAAAATTAACCTCGCCGAGGAGCAGGCCGAAAATCTCTGCTGACTGCCGAGGAATCCCTGAACAGTCGACCGTAATCATAGATTGCGCCAATGTGGTTGTGTATACCGAGGATTGGCCTAAACCGCATTGCTTTTGCTTATAACTTTGCTACTATAATTTAAGTTTTTAACCATCATTACAATGCGTGCAAATTGCATTGGGTTTAGGAAAAACTCAATCATATATTGTGTAAAAAGCTCACGTTAACCATGTAGCTGTCACTGTGGCAAGATTAGTATGGGTATTGGGTAGCGATAAAATACAGGAAGCTCACCCTGTTTGGAGGGAAGCGATTCAAAGTGCACCGCACAAATGGTACTGAAAATGAAACAATTATTTCGGAAACAGTTATTAAGTTAATTGCTTTCTTAGAGTTATTGAGAAGGTCGGATGCGCGAATTACTCATAGGTTGTTATTATAAGTAAACCAAGAAATAATTATAGGATTTTGTTATATTGTACTACCTCAAATTTTGGTTTTCTTTGAAACATTTGTATTTATGATGACACATATATATGGTAGTCTATCACACAGGAAACTAAATAGTGGCCTGCCCTTGTTTTAAATGATCGAAAGCTCTAAACAAAAGAACTTCAGTCCTATACATAACTCACCCACATTCAATAAAATATTTAGTGCGAAATTTCTCTGATATTTGGCCCAAATCGCAGCCATGTAAACCCTTACATTGCAAGAAGAGCAGTCATTGTGCACGGGCATTAGTTCGACAAAACAAAACCCACGATGCTTTACGACCTCCAAAGACACACATCACACTGTACAAAATTCGACCGACGTTTTTCATAAAAATCTGTTTCGTCGCCCAAAACCTATTATAATACGTATGGTAAGGTAACAATAGGTGGAGATGATTGTTGCATTCAATATCTCCACGAGTGTAGTTATTAAAATGGGCGTATGGGGGCGAATCTTCGAACATAGTCGATCACGAGGATGGAGTCGCTTGAACGCATGTACCCGGTCTTCTCGGGTCGGGCGTTGTCGCCAAAATTGACCCCGTCTTGACCTGCGGGAGAGAAACCTCCTCACTCCTGCCACCCTGCCTTCGTGCATCTAACTCTCGCGATGCTGCTTCGAATGTTTCACGGATATTGTGACAATCGCTGACTCAAATAATTTCAGATTCTTATGTATGATGGTTGCAGCGTGTAAAGATCACAATCATGACGGCGCGATTGACAATGGGATGGGTCGGTGTCATCTTGTTCGGTCGTAGGTAATTGTTGCTTAGTGTGGCATCGGTGACAAACGTAAGTATAGCCTGTGGACCTTTGACATGAATATCACAGAGCTTTCAGCTTGGTGTCGAGGAAATTTGCTCATTATGTCGTGATCAGGCGAGCGTTCTGGCCGTCCAGTTATAATTACGGGTTAGCCGATCTAACAAAGATGACATGTTAAATTTGATGTGATTTCTTGGAGGCGTAATTTGTAAGAATAAAGTTTAGGAATTCATGCTAGCAGAGAATTCGCCTATAACGTTGAACTCCGGGACAAATGCTGTTTGTCTCTCTAGGTGAGAGCCGCTTCAGGTGGTTTTTAACGATCCCTGCAATATCCCTGGTGATCTGCCCACTAACACGACGATATTGTCAAAAATCCAAAGGTGAAACAGCCTCACCGAGCCTCCGTGCACTTTATTGGTAGGTAGCAATGATCAAGCTAAATGGGCATGATCAACTTAAATAATAGAAATAAATAATAGCACAATAATATATTTCTTTGCAAAATCAGAAGTCACACACACGTAATCTATTCGTACACAAATTATTCCTGAATTGTTTTCACATAATATACGAACGCGTTAAATTGTCCAGCCACGCGAGTTTTGACGCAATTTCGTCATTGTGCAACATTTTATTCGGTCCATATCTACGAACTACTATGTCAAACAATGTATCGTGAATCATTTTCATGAAATTCATTAACATTGTGAGGCAGCAAGAATGAGCTGTCTAGCGTACAGACCTTCTACTACTCCATGTTATAAATGTAAAGTTATAGTTCGACTCATAACATTTGATGCTGGTACCTATTATAGGAAGGTTTACGGAGGTTAGGGACGAAGTAAAGACATCGTTATGCTTCGGTTTGCAGTCTGAAGTGGACGCCGCACGCCACAGGGCACGGTGGGGCGCTACATAGTAACAACGTCAATACTTTCACTTGGTGGTCTTCCTTATGGTCCAGACGTTCTGTCTTGTACCCGAAGATATGTGGGTCGTGGGAAATCTTGGCCGAGTTGACCCTTAAAGTTTGAATCGATTACTAAGTCTGCTCGATGTGGGGCATATGGTGGCAGGCACAGACTTGGTTAACGGGCGTGTATAGCGGCTACCCACAAGAAACATTTACGAAACTGCTTGCGATTAGAAATGGTGCGAATATCTTTTGAAAACCACTGGTATGTGTAGGAGTCTGATGATGGAGCCGATGAAGGTTGGGTATTATTCTCTTCTGTCATCATCTCGTTCTTATAGAGAATGTGATGACGAGCGTTGGATAAAAAGCGCATATTATAGCCGTATAGCAGCTATGAAAATACCGAGCAGAAATGGATGTAGAAGAATCATCAAGGTAGCGACTAGCAAAGATGAATTTTTAGATGAAATGACAAATGACAATAATGATGAAATGAAACTTACACTGCTTGATTCCTATACGGCTCAGGTAGTCCCCCCTCTCAGTTTCCCAACTTTGCTACGCGCCTTGCCAGCGTTGAGTGTTGACTGTTGATGCCCAATGCGAATACCATCTTACAATTTACTACAAGCTAGCAGCCATAAGCTGGTAACGATCGACTCATAGGCAACTGGTGACCACCGTCAGATGACTCCTGTACCTTGAGGGGGTTACGTCCAGCGCGCGTTTGTTGTTTGGCCAGTTATGTGCTTTTAACATATTATTATATTACTCATGTGAAAAATATAACATATCATTTATAGTGAAAGTTCATTCATAGATTCATGATATTGTTGGGCGGATGCAAATGGGAGTGGGTGGGTATAGGATGGTGTTGGAACTTGGAAGGATATACTTGGCTTGAATGAGTTGAACTTGAGAAAAGAGTGCCTTGCCCTTTCCCATACCCTTTTAGCATTGACTTTTGAATGCATCTAAATACTTTCATCTCGGTTGAATTACTTTCATATATTATTAATCGAGAGTGCGATAATAATTTGTAATGCATACTTTACTCTAGCACCTATTAATTTTTTTACCTCCTCGTAGTTTTGAAGTTTGTAAGATGCTGCGCTAATTTCCTAAAATCTACTGGAGAGAGCAGGGGGGAGATGTTTCCCGATTGATCTTTCAATTTTTAGCAAATTTATGTAGTGCATTTGTTTTGTACCGCACACAATATTGACCAAGGGGCGTTACTATACAGTAGGGCAGCCAGACCAGATGCAGCCCGGGAGCCCCACGGTTTGTGATTGCTGCACACAACATGGAGAGAACCCTCTGGCGTTATATGGAGTTCGAAATGTCGAAATTCTGATTTCAGTGGATGAAGCAGACCTCCAAAGAACAAAATCCCAGAAATGTATACATTTTGTCCCTTGAAATATTGAATCAAAAAGTATACAAAGATAGCCAGTTATAGCTGATTGTGGTCCGCCAGTGCGTGTGCGGGAGTGGGAGTGGGCGCGTATATTTAATGATTTGCCGATGCGATGCGGAAAGGGGGACTACTGGCCCCGGGGAGGCCCGGGGCCTCCGGTTTAAAGTTCATTCTACAAACACTATATCCTGATTTTCTATAAGATTGCGTACAAAATGGCACGCGAATATTTTAAAAAGCTTGTTCGAGGTTTCCTTCACACTTTTCTTACATTGTGGAGCACGTGACCGCTGTATTCATCACAACACAACGTACAAGCGACCATCTCGAAGGTACGATGACGGTCTCGGTACCGCAGCTTGCTGTCTCTGAGATCAATCTATGGCTTGTCATGAACTAATGAATTCCTCCTGAGGCCAGACTCGAGATAATGCTATGAGGCTGCTCCATCAAACTATTGTCAGTCAATCGATGAACGATGGGGGTCTCAGCCAGGAGGAGTTGGTACATGCCAAAGGCCAACCATTCAATAATTCTTCCAGCTAAATGTATTAACTAGATTTTTATTTCCCAGAAATCAATTCTGTGTAGCTGATGTGGTGTAGCCAGTCTTATTGTTGTGAAACATGTCAACTGCACTGACATTATTGTTTAATAATGAGTGTAAAACTTGGACATCCTCTTCTTATACCGCGATGTTCAATCAGGATCAAGCATAATACCAAGGGATTACTTAATTTATTCGGATGGAATGTCGAGATGTATGTGCCTACTGCGAAAGAGTGGTCTAGACCATTCCCTAGACCCTTTATATAGCTACAATAGGGTAACTGAAAGAACACATTGGACTTAAAAACATTCGTCACCCTAAATAGAGTATGATAGATTTTTTGGTAGAATTTTATTGAAGTATACTTTCCATAATTTTGATAATATTATTTATTTTTGTTACTCATGCTCTTAGAAAATACATAGTTATTGACATCTAAAAAAGCAAATAGAAGCATTACAAATTAACAAATAAATACTATAATTTAAACATTAAAGTCACACCATTGAGAATTGCCATGTTTTGACAACCGGAAAATTGATTAAAACTTGCTTATTGAAATGCTTTGCATTGCCTATATTCTGAATAATTATATGGATACAGCGAAAAGCTAGGAATGCATCACTCAGATATAAATACTGTAAAACTATTATGTGCATTTTATTTATGTGTAAACTCTTTTTCAGTGTATGGTTAAGAAATGTTTGTAAGAGCAAAAATTGTGAAATTTCATGGCAAATAAAATAAATATACATCCCAGGAAGACTTCACGAACGATCATACAGTAGCAATAGAAACATGTCATATTTTATTTACAATATAGGTTGTATTATCATAAAATTTAAATCGGACATATACCTAACTGGCATCTGGCAAACAGATAAAAATATAATAAAACAGTATGCTAAATATACTTTAGCTCTTTAATATTGCTGGTGCTTTAAAACATTTTTGAGACTAGAATTAATATTGTTTTGTGGTATGAATAAAGGTAAGCTCTGAATCATCCAAATGGACATCAATTTAATATTGAATTTAAAATTCTCAGTTAAACGTATATATAAAAATTCTCGATCACATTTCTTAGTCTAGTTTACACGACCAGAATTTAGCATTCTACATATGTACAAAATGAACAATAATCTCTTATTTTTAAGCAAGGAATGTTATGTTATGTGTACCTACGATATCTCTGAAAGAACAAACTGTATGAAAAGAATGAACTTCGACTACAGGTAAGGTATATTGAAGTTTTTGAAAAGCAAGGATTCAAACGATGATTGCTGCATTAACAATTTTCTTAGTACCTAACTTTTGTCTGGCAGAGGGAACAAGAGGCGGAAAAAGTCTTGTAGCAAAATCATGTGCCTACATAACATGTAATAAATTATAAATAGCATCTGCTATGATAATAGGTAGGTATAGAATCAATGTTAATAAGAAAACTATGTTGGAACATACCAGGCCTGCTGCATAAGCAAATAGGAAATATTGGAGAAAATGTATCATAAAGTTGCTTCCCGTCGGCTGCACTTGCTTTGTTGCAATTAATTGTTTATGAACTGGCGGTGGTGTTTATATTGTCTGGGGGTTGTCTCATATATCACGAGAATACAGTGAAATGTATTTATGTGTTCCTTCGATGCAATAATGAACCGCTTGTTCATAGCTTCATCAGTCACACTTTTAGTTATTGTTGAGGAATCGTTATGAAACATGCTTGAGACGATGGCAGCGAAGAACTGTTTGCGAACTGTTGCGAACTGTTGGCGAACTGTTGGGAACTGTTTGCGAACTGTTGGGAAGTGTTGGCGAACTGTTGGGAACTGTTGGCGAACTGTTGAGAACTGTTGGCGAACTGTTGAGAACTGTTGGCTAACTGTTGGGAACTGTTTGCGAACTGTTGGGAACTGTTGGCGAACTGTTGGGAACTGTTGGCGAACTGTTGGGAACTGCTGGGAACTGCTGGAACTCTTCACACGACAGAAGATCATCGCCGCCTATTATTTCTGGCTGATATTCACGGTTTGGTTTCTGGTCCAACTCTTAAGGACGTGGCAATGGGTGCAACGCTTATGTCTCACTGGTTTGTTCTGCGAGGAATTCTTTTCAAAACAGAATGCAATAAAATGGTATTGTCTTTGAGTTCTAATATCGATAGGTAAACGCGGTACTGTCGTCCCTGCATGTGTTGTGGATTGGCCTGGAAAAAATCAAAAGAAAATTATTTTCACTGTTGTTCAACGTTGGATAGTCATCAAAAAATGTTTACAATTGAGAGTTTTATTAGAATTCCACCTTGTTATTGATAAGTTATTATAATTAGAAGAGCCAAGCACTGAGAATGATCACTCGCTTTCTTCATTATAATGTTAAGGGGGTCGGATGTTGTAGAAAAGAGGTCGATAATGTGTAAATTTTGATGCGAATCATTATTTTAATGATGTGTAAACAGATTTTTTTAAACACCCCGTTTAGCCCACACAAAACAACCAATTCCTTCCCGACGAATTTACCCAAGATCACCCACACTCCAAAATGTACACACTTCTGTTTCAAAGTAATTTGTTTATGGGATGTTTTCTTCTACGAATGAAATGAGAATTCCTAAATCCAAAAAATCGTGCATGCTTTCAGGTAAGTTAATGTAAAATAATAATATAATGAACGAGCACAGAGCTGACAAAATAGAACAGTTTTATATGAGCGGATGAGAGAGTGTTGTTGAATGTTGTTGAATGTTGCTGGCTTACATCGGTTATTGTTTAGGGATGTGAGCGTGTCGAAGGCTTGCTGACGTCTCACTCGAATCACCGCCACCCACATCTATGGGGGACAGAAGAATTCAATGCACCAAAGATCTAGATTAGCAGTACCAAAATTATTAATAATATTAGAATTATCGGAGAAAATAAAATACCCATGATTGTCATTTTGCATATAGAAATAGAGCTGCATCATATACTACGCGGTTATATTTTCAAGTGCCGTATTTTATGAAGAAATTAACAAGAAGTACCTATACGTGTATACCTAAATGATATGTTGAATGTAAGTGATGGGTAACCATTTTATATTGAACATGAGAATATACAGGCATGGATTAGTTTACACCATATTTATTGTCAGCTGAGTTTGTTATAAGTACCTATAGAACTATACGTGGATGGACTTGATGAATAAGTTACAATGAAAAAAAACATTAAAATAAAATGTACCTATTCCTTAAAAAATGCCATAATTGTAACAGACAGGTATACCCGTACATATTCTATATATGCTGAAGTGAGTTTGGGCAATACAGAGTACCAAAAAACAACCCATAACTGAAATCTGTACAAAAAAGTTATACTACGTATACACTTTCGGTCAGTTGTGACTTATAGTGCTTGTTTATATGTTTAAATATCCTTGCCACCCAAATTCATATGGAAGTTTTGCAAAAATTACAAATGATGTTGCCCAGACTATCGTCCCCCCGTACACAATATTTTTACGAGTTGCCAATGTGCATCACGAGTATAGGATAGTCCATTTTGTACAGAAAAAGTAGTGCATGCAACTTTAGGATAAACAACATCAGATATATTTGTACAATAGAAAATTGATGGGCAAATTAACATCAAAACCCACGAATTAACAGTTTATCACTCCACAACAAGCATAAGAATCAAAATTCTTGTGCAGAAATAAGTGTAGCATGTAAAATTCTATTTGCAAAAAACATACCTGTGCTGTTTTAGGTTGTCCTGTCTTTTAAATGTCTTGCCACACGTTTCGCACGTGAAGGTGACATCGTCTTTGTGCGTGCGTTCGTGAATCATCAGGTTGTACGGCTTCGTGAACCGACGCTGACAATACTTGCAGATGAACTCGCACTTGGCGCGCATCTTGCGTCGAAACTCGCGACGGTCGTCCGTCTCAATCGGCATTATCGCGAACATTGTAATAAGGTGGAATGGCGGCAGCAGGGGACACAAAACGAGTAAAGGACGACACTCCGTATACGCACAGCACACGACAAACTAAAGTTCTTTGCAGACTATAACCCGTTTTGCGAATAATTCGAATTTAGGAAACACCTTTTCGCGAAGAAGAAAAAACACGATTAAATACTATAACGGTTTTTTAGAAAAGCTCCGAATAATATTTAAACCATTTGGGCTTTTATATAGATACTTGAAAATCGCGTTTGTCAGTACGTTATGGTAGAGCGTTATCGGTTGATTGATTCGCGAGTGATTGATGCTGCAGCAGAGATCGGCCCTCGTCTGTCGCGACGAGCCAAGAACAGATGCGCGTGGCCGCTGCGGATGGATCTGGTACGTCACAGATCTACTCGGAGGACGCAAACGACGACGACGACTCGCGAGATCAACGTTAAACTGTGGACAAGAGTGAAAGCAATGAGACAACGGAGCAGCGAAGATGACAGTCGTGATGCCATGTTGAACAGTCGCGCCGCTGCCATTGCTGAAAAACAAAATGCTCGTGCAAGACAAAGCGATTGTGTTTTGGTGGGGAAGGAGGTGGGAAAATCATGCCGGGTCGTATACATAAACGCTCACAATGACGCGAAAGGGTGGATATCTTTGGCTACATTTTACCTTCGATATAAATATCCTAATAAGTCTTTGTAGAAAGTGTGTGGATTTTATTTTCAAATAAATTGTCACCTTGCGAGCATGTGGTGTCCATTAAACAATTTAGCAAATAGAAGGCATGTGCGAGATGATTCTAAGGTAAGCTCCGGTTTAGTGGGCACGATTGTCCTACGGCGGTGGTTCTTTAGAATGGACCAATTTACGTTTATAATACACCTATAATAATGACAAGTTAAGTGCTGGGAGTCAGTCAAGAAAGAGATGGTTTTGTGAAGTCTCCTATAGCATTATGATGAGTAAGGGAGTGAGGATGAAGACCCGTGAGAATGCTTTCTCAATTCGACACAAATAAACTGATACTGAAATGTCTATTCTATTTGGTGGAGGTGCCACAATTTATGTCATGACTCTCTGGAGGGTGTCATGAATTTTTTTCTTGCCAGCTTCTATTATTAATTTTTCGCAGGCACCTCATAATGTAATTTCTGTCTTGAAAAAGCCGTAAAATTTGCAATATTTCCTTTCGGCTATTTGTGCGTCTGGGGTGACTGTGATGCTCTGTGACTGCATAACTGACACTTGCAATCACCGCTACGGAATATGGAACGGCTGTAATATGTTATTGGCAATAAACCAGCGATGACTTCGGTATATAAGAACACAATACATTTCAAATTAAATTCAGACAAAGTTATCTCCATCAAGTGCCAGG
This sequence comes from Nemoura dubitans, assembly GCA_921293005.1. Taxonomy (NCBI): domain Eukaryota; kingdom Metazoa; phylum Arthropoda; class Insecta; order Plecoptera; family Nemouridae; genus Nemoura; species Nemoura dubitans. Next base: position 18,537,112 of record OV121074.1, read on the forward strand.
AAACGAGTCTATTGTCGCACCAAAACATTCATATATTCAAGGGTATTCACATTCAAGCAATATATTGCAGAGAAAAAGCAATTGGCATTATAAATATCTGCGATATTACTGATATTACCTTATACTTTTACCACAAACTACAACGACATGCTAAGGATGATTAGCATGACATTGACTATCAGTTAAGAATGACGCATAACTGATTCTTAGTGCAACATATACGTGATATTCTATAAGGATTGCGTGGTATGGGCATACACCAATAGCATGGATTGGTCTAAGGTAAGTTCTCTGTGCAGAATTAATATAGGATGGTTTACTATAAGAGCATGGACATTTTTGCGGGGACTTTCATTTTTAACTCGTTTTCCGAAACAAGTTGTCGTTGATGACGTATTTAAATTAAAAGTATCGCTTGGCTGCTTAATTATCTCGACAAAGAAAAACGTTGAGCAATCGGTGATTATGGCACGCGAATAGGCATTAAGGTAATGGGTTTTTCATGGCCTTTTGGGTCAGCTAATAATTGTCCTGGAAATTTATGTGGCTACAGCTACAGCAAGGTTTCAAAATCTAAATCCAGACAGCAGGTATATAGGTATTTGATGTTTCAACAGCTACTATATATACACATTCTTACTTCTTAAATGTCTTTATGGACGTCTGGGCTGACTTCCTGAATTTTATTTCGTAGCTGACTACCTACTTGCTTTTTAATATTTGAATATTATTTTATGTTCTAACCTGTTGTTAAAAATGAATTAGTTTTAGAAGGAAACGAACAGAACTAGATCTTAAGGTCCAGCGATGTATTGAATGACTATAATTTTGTATTTATACATTTGGGCTCGTTGGATATCTTTAAGGTAGCACTCGAGAAATGTTAATGTGTTTTTAATCCAAAAATTCATTTTCGTTTGAAGTATTTACGGTAATCATGATGATGAGACATAATACGATTTATAAGAAGCGCTTTAATAATGACATCGTTTAAAACTTCAGGAGAAAGCAACTCCGCCAAATAATGTATAATATTATATATGCACGTGTAAAACAATTCTGAATTTTCAGGGTAGCCAACTGCTCGCTTTAGTCCACCAAACAAAAGAGATAATCTTAATTGATTGTGCAAAGAACGCAAAACTTATAGTTTTAAGACACTAAAACTTGAAAACAGCCGCATCATGGAGCTAGCCCGGTCTGACAGAGTATTTTACCCCCCTAAAGCATTTTGTGAGTGCCAGCTATGAGCCCCCCACTGATCAGATCGTACCCCGCGCCCATTCTCGATATGATTAATGAAGTTTCGACGACTTCACGTGGCAAAAGATAGATGCTGAAAATATTTATCACCAGGTGGGATGATGACTGATTTGATCGTGGTAATTGCATTTCTATGAGTGTGTCTTTCGTGGTGCCCAATAGATAGGGCCAGGGATGGAACATGGAGAGGTGGGAATTCAATGAGGTAGCATTGGAACGTATGTCTAATCCGTGAAGGGGCCGTGCACCCCACGGAGAGCATAGTTTCTCCTGTCTCCTAGAGGAAGGTACTATGGGTCTACAGAATGTCGTTATAGCTCTTCTAAAAAAGCACGAGTGAAATTAAATTCCGTTTGAAAATATGCGGTGAAATACATATTTCTTATGATTTTTTTCCATGGTTTCATCCAAACCATATAGTGTGAGTTTGTTGAAAAGAAAGGAGATAAATATGATAATATACAAAAGGGCCTTGACCAGAAAATGGTATCATAAGTTTTCGGCACTGTGACGGTTCTGTTCTAAGGCATGGGCAACAGAATTCGTACACTCGCTTTGAGTTATCCGAAGCCGGTTTCTTGCAGACGTTTTAATATTATAATCCTTGTCCACCTCTAGTGAATATCAAATCGTGGCGTTGGGTACTCTGAGAGTAATGTTTGCCATTTCATTCGACCGCCCGGTTGATGGACTCGGCAGCCAGCACAATCACACGGAAATCGAACTCGACAAAACAATGTTTTGAATGAATACGTTTTAAAAAAATGCAAAAACAGCCCGCAAGAAATCAAGATTTTACGCGATGGGTCCATGCACATTCTTTACTTTAAACGGGACATTCCGTCGACGAGGGTGAATTCCACGAACACGACGGCATGGGAAAACGTTTGCCTTTTTAATTGGTTCGTTCGACTAGAGCGCGTTCGCTTGAACACGCATTGCGTCGTTTAGGGAACGCACTCGCAGCGCGCGTCTCGCGCATCGGACTCTCCCATGCTACTGCGGTAGACCAGCAGCTTCGTCTTCCAGACGTCTAACGCACGAACCAGCTTACTAATTAAGACGCCGAGGAGCAGCGATGAATAATTTAGGCCTGTTTAATCTGTTAGAACTTAGAACACATAAAGAGACTTGTCATCCATGTTGCGTGTGCTTATAATGCGCCTACGCTCGCAACGGAGTAAAGCCTCTCGCCGTGATCACACCTCCGTGGCGAGCCCGAGCACGAAACCAGTAGCCGGGTTTTAAATCAAATACGAACAAAAAATGCATTAGTAAGTTCATATCGAACTATTTATACAAGCAACGTTTCTAAAGACAGATGCGCACCGATTGGTTACGTAAAAGTATTCGTGCTGCAAGAGGTTTAGATGATTGGTAGGTAGCAGTTGGTAGGTGGTTTAACCAGTAGCCAGAAAAATAATTGAAAGGGTTTAGCTACTGGTCTAACCGGAACCAATGGAAACAAAAGAGATACCGGCGTATCAGCCTGCAGCTACTGTGCTCAGAAGGAGGAGTTGCCTTCTTTGATTTCATTTTATATTCACCCTACCACATCTTTCCACTCTTTTATTGGTCCCTACAAATGCTCTTATGAAGATGCTATTACGTGCTGTGCTTTTCTTTAGTAGGTGGTGCTAATAACTTTTGATAGGCGCTGCCGTTGGGGCGTATTTCACGTGATTAGTACCGAGAGTTCAGCATTTCTGCACTGTTTCTCTATTTCTCTATTTTGCTCAATTTGCATGCATTTTGGGAGGCGAGGAGGGGGGGTACTTGTCTGTATACCCGGTACAGACAAAATACAACCACGTTGTACCTAAAAATGAATGAGCTTCGATTGTAAATAATTGATTAGATGAGCCAGAGCATTGCAGGAATTCGTGTAAAATCTCTTGAACGTTTTAGGTGAACAGTGGACTGTGAGCTCCGCCTTGTGTTCATGGTTAATACTTCGTACCTATAGCTAACAAATGGCTAATATTTGCTGTGCTATGCTGGAGAAAGGGAAAAGTAACGTTATAGCAAACAATAGAAAGTGTATCGTCTCATTTCAAGTGATGGGCTCGGTATGATCATTTTGGCTATATAACTATGAACTGACCCATGCACTTGGGCATGCACAGATCTCTGAGCACTTAATCCTTCCCTCTCGGCTCTTCAACCGCTGCAAAACAACAAACACAAAATTCCTATATCCATTACAAAACTATATTGACAGAGCGTGTTTCAAATCTACGCACCTAGATTTGCTAAAATTTTGTATTTACCATGACACATACATTTACCTACATTGTCTCTGAACCCTTGACATTTCTCGAAATTCGAAAATACAATTATATGTTAAGCTGCTGAGGAATTCTTGAGCGCGCCTCATCCTCCTCTTAAACATCTCCTTGTTTACTCTCTACGTTTGCATACCTTCTTTCGGCGTTCGCCAATTTACGATCGTCTTTCGTTTCGGGATCCAGCGCCGAAAGATTACGTTAATCTGTCGCACCATAAACCCACACTTTCCGTCAAAAGAGCGCTTGCCGCTGTTTACCACGCCGCTCTCAGTTTCGCTATGAACCGCAGCATAATAATAAAGCAATGCACGATCTGACATCTGATCTGCGCCATGCGATAACGCGCCAACGCCTCTCGGTGCAGGCGATACGCAACACGCGACTGCTGAGTGCTGATCGTCAATGAAATCACGGCTATCGTGTTGCGGGCACTGGTGGCCGCGTGTACGCGTGTGCCCTACCCATCGTCCACTCGCCTGCACAGTTCGTCGCGCTCCGAGGCGACCGACACGCGGGATGAAATCATGTATATATAGATACATAGAGGAGCTGTGCCGTCGACGCGGACTACCCACGTGCTCGAGGTGACAGTTGGTTTGATGGGGTAACTTACGCGCGCCTTTTAACAACGGTTCGGAATGTACGGTATCAACGTATGGCTGAAAGTTAGGCCTATAGAAAATTGTGATGCTGATGTGTAACTTGAATGATTTTTTGATTTTTTGACATAATGTCCTTTGTGTGAACGATAAAAACGACAGGTAGTATGCTTATTTTCAGTCAAGTCTAAATTTAAAATGAATAACACCGCGTGAGACATCTTTACAAACATGGGCTCTTATTGAATGAAGCAACGCAACTGTCAAAACACAAATATAGCAATAAATAAATCGTCGGCGAGCCCAGAAACGTTCCGAGCACTGGAGATTTGATCACAGATTCGTTCTTACCGTTTCATGCCTGCAGTCGCAGCCCACAGACCAACGCATGCACTTCACTTTTGTCTAATGATAAAAACACGCGAAAATGAGAAAAGTCTGTTTCTACAATTTAAAGAAATCATTCATATATCATAGTCGAATGAGGACTAGGACCCAACTGAGATGCCAAGCAATTCGTTTAGAAAGTTATTCACATGTGAGTAGAAGCTAGAAGCATGGAGACGCGGTAGGTGTTTACCACTTACCCTTCAGCAGAAAGCGGCTGCCGGTGTTGCTTTCAGAACCAGGATCTATCTGACGGCAGTGTACTTCAGTGTACTCTTTCTTTGCTTCTGCAGCGCGAGCTCGTGGAGGAGTGGAGATCTACTGGGACACTTTGCTGCTGGCTCCAGCTTCTGGTACAACCTTTCCACAGCCTCCTCCTAGCCCTGGCCGACGACCAACTCCTCATCCACCTTCTTCACCTGACAACGGTTTCTCTGTCGAAAGCGTTCGCTTGCCGCCGCACTCTATCTCACTCCTGCCGGCCGCTAAGCGTGGGAAATGCACAGTAGTTGGTTACAAAGAGTCCTTCCTCTACATCTCTTCTCCATCCTCCGAAGAGAATGGACCACTACCGGGCGGAGACAAACGCTAGAGGCCACGCCCACGTGAAGCTTAATGATTGGCCGATTGAATAATCGTGGTGGAGGTAAAAAACGTAAAAGAACTACTCTTCGATAGGCAATTATAATTGGTCGTGATGGGATTGTTGTTGAGTAACAATGCTGCTCAATATGGGAAAATTCACATCCAACAGAAGTTTCAGGGCCCTGAGGCCTCGGGGGAAACTCCTTGCCGGTGTATGCTACGAACGCGAACGATTTTCGTATAGAGAGGCGCACCACCATATATTTTATTATAGGTTTACAATAAACTTTGCGGCTTGGGATAGAATAAGAGATCCGCTCGTTTAAATAATATACTCCTTTTTTATCTTGGTAGTTACTTATAATGTTATATCTTTGTTGTTTCTTTAGGCACATCCATCAAGTTCCACAGTGGGAACCAAAACGTTCTGGTCGCTTCTTCATTTGGCTCTGGGCAATACGTGAACTTGGCTGACAGGTGAAATGGGATAACCACAGTCCGAATAGGAAGAGTTTTGTTTGAACAAATCCGGACTTGCTGGGATTCCGTCGTTAGATATTGGCACCCGAATCACCAGACAATTCCACGGACGAAATCGCGTTGCTTTGGAGAGCATTGCGTCCCTGATTCTTGCGGTACGAGATCACGACCGATCCTGGGTAGGTATTGTCTGTGTCCCAAGAAATCAAATATTTCGACATTTATGTAAAACATGGTCCACGTATTGGTTCACGTATAAACGACGTGCTCAATGTGATTTTATTCCGCCGCCCCGCCTAGCATTGTGTGTTCCCGATCCCCAGAAATAGCGCGCTCCCAGAGGGCCCAGACGTCAAAAATATGTACGTACACAAGTTTATGATTCTTTGTCTTTCGAATCTTTCGCCTACGTAATGATGAGGTAAAGTTAGCATCGATTTTGATTCATCGCACCGAGTACCTATATATATACTATATAAAGCCTGTCTTGAGCTAAACGCTCTGCTATTTAAATGAATCATTGATCGAAGAGGACGACTCATTATCATATTCATTGACTGCGAATTTACATGATTCATGCCGTGACCTGTTTTGCTGACACACACCTTGAATTTCCAGTGTTCAAGGAATAAAATTATTACTATACGCACTATATAAAAGTAATTACCTACCTTTATAAATACACATTAATTGTCTATATAGTACAACAAAGACTAGAAATGTTAGTTTGCAGCGTATTTCAAAGTAATTTTAAAAATTGCTTGAACCAATAGCGGAATTATGAGGTTTTATACAAGATGAATGGTGCATTGCACCATGCCACCGGGGTTCTTTTTTCTTTTGGAGCCAAACATGTAACCGAATCAAAGGGGTGTTTCACAGAAACATTAAAATTTACCAAGAGGTACCTTCAATGTGCAACACGTGCGCGTAATGCACATTAATATCGAAGACAACGTAAATCAAGAAAAACACAATATTTTTATTCTCGATCCAACATACTGAAAAAAATAAGAGCCCTCAATCCCTTCAATCGTGTCTATCCGAATAAAAACGTAGTAATATCGAAGGTAATATTAACGAAGCCTCGATGACAATAACACAAAGGTATCCTCGACGGGAAGTTTTACTGCTTGACCCATGGTGTCCGGCTGTGGTAGCCCATGGTGGTAGCCCACCCAACTTCCAGAAGACAGTGCCGCTGGGACAGTTCAATATGTGTCACTCTAACACCTAGGCAAGTTCATTTATAGGTCTGGGTCTCTGCGTTTACCTCTGACAAGCCCCGTGCGCCTAAACCGATCCCCTGGCACCTCTTGAGTGATCCCTTCAGGTGATACGGTGTACCACGGTAGATATACCACCAGGCCAGGGCGGATGCAGCAGCCATAAAACACAAGCATAATAAATAAAGGACATGAAACTACGTGTGACATTCGACAGGCTTGCTGCTAAAAGTTTCTAGATAATGGACTACCTCAGATTGTGGAACGTCTATTAAATTAAGTGTCACTAAATCGGGGACCTGACCTGAGACTGTCTCGCACCTATGTATAGGCTTTTATTTGGTCACCGTGAAATAATGGCGTGGGATTGGGATTGGGAGATAATATAATTTCAGGTTCCAACTTGCTGAGATGATTTACTGTTTAGTTACGTTTTTCCGGGGATGCATAGCACTTGTATCCGTAGGTGGAACATATATTATCAGAGAGGATGAAGAAAGAACAATTAGCAGTCAATAGCACACACATTAACATGGCTAATTACCTATCTAAGGATTCACTAACTCAAACTTGCTTCCTGATTAAATGAGCATTATCAATAATCATTCATATGGGTGCAGGAGGCACAAACCTTCGTATATAAATGACAGAAAAAAGACAGAAAAACACGGAAGAAAAATCTAGCATGAAACGAGCCAGTTTATTGAAAATTGTCAGGAAATGGGATTAATTATTCAATAAATTTTTATTAAATTAAAAAAATTTACAGAAAATTTTTGTATATATACAAAAATTTGATCCGTTTTTCGGAGTGATATGTTTTCTTTTTAATCTCACTTCCCGAAAATTTTCAATAAACTGGCTCGTTTCATGCTAGATTTTTCTTCAGTGATTTTCTATATTTTTTCTGTCATTTATACGAAGGTTTGTGACTGCGCTGACTGATATGAATAATTATTGATTATGCTCATTAAATCAGGAAGCAAGCATGCAAGAGGCAACTAGGCCTCTTGCATGCTTGACTCTTGCATATGCTTAACTCTTGCATATGCTTGACTGTTGCATATGCGTCATATAAATGCCATGCGTCTAGGGTGATAAAGGCTGCCCAAGGCAAGAAAAAAATTCATATTTGGCCTGTTATAATGTGAAGCGCGAAAACACACACACACACAAATTAAAACGTAAGTGTGCTCTTTTGAGGTCAATGAGCAATAACAATTTGCGGTGAATTTTAGAGTTACCATTATGGAGATAACAAAACTTTGTCTCCGGGGTGATGATAACTCCTCTTACAGTGAATCCAGACTCCGGGTTGTTCTTGGGCTAAAAATAATACAAAACTTGATAAAGGCTCTTTTGATTTTTAAATTGAGTAGCTACTGAAAATAATGATGGCAGGCGGGCTTGTCCATGAAAGATGCGGATGCCGCACTGGCACATATAATATAATATATAGTTTTTTTTTGTTGCGGTTTTTGTGTGTTTTTCCTCGCTCTACAGACCGAACGCTTGCTCCAATTTAAAGACATTTTCATCCATCATTTCTAACAACTTAGAATCCTGCTTGGACCATTTTTTCTGAACCAATTGAAAGTTATCAAATGTTCATAATTTTTGAAAACTTGCTCGCGTTGTAGAGTCGGTCACACAGTGGCTGTCCACAGTGGCACACATAATGAATATGCAATATTTTTTTAGTAAAATGTTTTGGTAACCACACGAAATTCAATTAATATCGTTTGTAAGCAAAAAGAAATCCGTTAAGAATTAATTTTTATCCAATATATACCTAGGTACAAATAGCTAATTCGCTCGTCAACAATGCAGCTAATTTGTAGATGAGCGCAGCTATTCGAATGGGATAAAAAGTGATTGTGGAACGTGATAAGCACGTATAAAAGCGGTCTAAACAAACATGTATTAAATAAAATATGAGGGATAGGTCATTTTAATTTCAAAACGATGTTTGTAGAATTTTCGCCTCATACTTTTGCTGAGGTCTTGAAGAAAGCGATCAAAATGAGAACGAAAAGTCTCTCTGGGCCAAAGTTTTCTGACATTTTTTGATGAGCAAGCGAATCGAGAAAACCCCCTAGAACTACCCATAGAAAAACCCCTAGAAAAAAGTAACTCGCGTTTTTTTTCTATTTGTCCGCGCTCTCCCAGCCAAACGGCTGAAGCGATTTTGATTAAATTTGCAGGGCGCCTTCGAAATCTCTGAACTTATAGATCTGCTAAGTTTTTGAGAAGGATCGGTCAAGAACTTCCTCCATAAAACGATTTTTACGAAACTTTTCGATTGTTTCAAAATTTCAAAATTAGAAAACTACCGAAATGATGTAAAAAAAAAACAGGTAAGTTTCCAAATTTTCCCGAAATGACCTGTTACTGTGTATGTGTGATAGTGCTCTGTCGGAGAAGTAACGTGGGTGTTTGGGGGGCGCAGCTCCCCAATCAGAGAAATTCGTAGTTGAGGCCTGTATTATGTTGTTGGGTCCGTGGAGCGGGGGTTTGGGGGACGCAGCTCCCAACATTTGAAAAAAATTTGTAAAAACTTCACGTTTTCCGCTGTTGGGGGCGTAGGTTTTGGCGGGGTCTGGGTTTGTTTGGAAGCGGAAGGGAAAAGAGGACTTGGAACTCTGGATCTCTCAAATAGATTAATTGCTGATAGGAACAAAATTGGGTATAAGGATTAAATGTAAGGATTTATACGAAAAACATAGATTTTTAAATCGTATTCTGTTTCCTTGGTTACTTTATGTCATGGCCGTGGTGATCAGCTTTTTTGATTTCAAATTTGTCCAAGGCAAAGATTTGACACCTCATCAACCAATCGGAGAAGTATGATTAAAGGAACTCTCGATCGAAATGAATTTTTGGTATGAACCAAATGGCGCAACTGTTGACGATTTAATAGATCGATAGCAGTAATGGTCCCAGTCACCAGTTACTTGAGTACCATTACTAACCTATAACTTGAGTCCAATTTTAAGCAGAAAGCTCTATGGCCAACTCGCTCATCCTTCAATGCGAATACTTTGGCAGCGTTTTATAGTAAATTTCATTGCGCTCTCACTAAACATTGCAAAGTTCACACCTTCTTCACAACTGGCGGCTCCACATCGTAAACACATTTTTTTATCATTATGAAAATTTCCATAAATTTTTATTTGTTGACATTGAATGACATTGAATTTTGAAGGTTTCGCTCCGCTCGCTTATCTCATTATAAACTAGACATACCCTCAAACTATTTGTCGTCTCTGTGTCTGTGAGTCAAGCATTGCTCAGAAACATGACATGTCTGTGAAATATTTTCGATGGAAATCAACCGAGACAAAATCTTTGTAAACAAATTACATTACTTATGAAAAAAACTTTTTTTTCTTCCCAAAACTGATGCTAAAGATAGGACATAATAGACACAAGTCTTTAATAAATTACATGACTTTCTGTCTTCTGATAAACAAACCCTATAGTGTACTTTGTATAGGATTGTCCATATGACATCTCATACCAAATTATTTTTATCCCCAATCAATTGAATATGAAATTGGTGCAATAAAGTCTACATATAGAAGAAACGCCCATTTCCCACTTCTGCCACAACAACTATAATAACGCGATGGAAAATTTCCGGAAAAACATATAGATATTCAGATCCTTGGCCTTATTATCTGCATGTATTCAAACTTCCATGTAAAACACGTCGAAATTACATTTCCCATTGGGCATGGACACATACGGTATATTTCTATACATAATCATGTATAACCCATAATTATAACCCATGTACTCCATGATAATCATATTGTAACACAAATTGCTGTTATACTCTACAATATGTATACCTCAAACAACAGCTAGTATCGTATTACATAACACTCATAATCGAAGACGCATGTGGTTTAATCCTCGGAACCTTCGATTTTCTACATGAGCGACATCGGTCAATATTGAGTTGGCATTGCAGACAAATTACCTTATTATATTTGTTTGCCTTCAGTGAGTGTTTTCTTAGAAAAATCTTGCAATGCCGATTGATAATGTGTACGCATGTGTTTTAGTCCCGTGCCTTCGTTTAGTTACTTGCAAAAATCTCCTAACTGCATCAGAGAACAGCGAAGGTGTTTAACTTACGTCAAAGACTGCCTCTCGTATTTACAATGAAGGTGTGTGCTTGATTAGACCTTTGTTTTGACACTAGGGCGTCCTCCAGAGACGGTTTCCGTTTCCGGTGAAAGAGGTCCTTTGTCGTCAATTTGTTGGCAAGTCCCTGGTAAAAATCGATGTATTGCCATCTAACGAAACGACTTCGCTCTAATGCCCAATGTCCATAGCTGTGTCTGTCTGGGGAGGACTTTGTTTGCGCTTGCCGCATGGGGGCAATGCAAAATAAATAGAGCCCCCAGACGTTTGGATGTGGACTTATCATAATCATTTCTTGAGCGCGAAGTTTATTTTTAAGGAAATTGGTAAAAATAAATCATGAGCTAAAAATATAAAAAATATTCCGACAGTCAAACTAAGAAATTGTTGCATTTAAATCAAAGTACGCACGTGCTGGCGACTCATCAAAAGAACATGGTCCTTGTGAGGCGACACATCAAAAGAACATGGTCAATTGTGAGGCGACTCATCAAAAGAACATAGTCCTTGTGAGGCGTCTCATCAAAAGAACATGGTCCTTGTGAGGCGACTCATCAAAAGAACATAGTCCTTGTGAGGCGACTCATCAAAAGAACATGGTCCTTGTGAGGCGACACATCAAAAAACATGGTCCTTGTGAGGCGACTCATCAAAAAAACATGGTCCTTGTGAGGCGACTCATCAAAAGAACACGGTCCTTGTGAGGCGACTCATCAAAAGAACATGGTCCTTGTAAGGCGACTCATCAAAAGAAAATGGTCCTTGTGAGGCGACACATCAAAAAAACATGGTCCTTGGGAGGCGACTCATCAAAAAAACATGGTCCTTGTGAGGCGACTCATCAAAAGAACACGGTCCTTGTGAGGCGACTCATCAAAAGAGCATGGTCCTTGTGAGGCAACTCATCAAAAGAACATAGTCCTTGTGAGGCGACACATCAAAAGAACATGGTCCTTGTGAGGGAAGTATTCTAATTGTTTCAGGTTGCAAGTTTTGTTATAAAAACTCTTATTTTTGAAACATTATTAAAGTAAATTGCTAACAATGATCAGATAACTGATCTCACTTGCTGCATCCCAACTCATGCATAGAGCCGGTATAGCGATTGTCCCTCACAGATCTGAAAATTACTGATACTTTCATAGATCATTGATGGGATTAATGCTTCAAAAAATGTGCAAGATGTGCTGATCTGGTATCAAAATAACGAGCCACCAAGAAAGAGTCACGCCACCAACTGCGCCAACAATTGCGCAAGTGCATCAGGATTTTGCCAAATTCGGAGTAAATACGTCGTGTGTGTCAGCTCGAGCAAACACAATATGTGCATATCAACGGAGAATTTTAAAGCAATGAGATCTCACGGCTGTGCCGAGCTAGTAAGATTTTTTAAACAGCCTCCTTGCCAACAAGAGAAACGAGGCTGGGATATTAGCCTTTATCCCATGCAGTGTATTGGAGAGATTCCGTCTCGTAGTCACTGGGATTTATCAGTTTACTTGACAGTTTAATCGAATTGCTCCTGCATGCCAATTGTAGTTGGATCGGGCGCAAACTTTCTGCTGACTTGTAGATATAAAAAATCTTAAAGGTATTCTCTTGAAATCTCAAATACATTTAAAAGATATTTTAATTGCATCCATGAGTGGTATCGAAATGCCCCTCAGGCCACGAGCAATAACTCTATCCTATGGTGCATCGGATTCATGGTGCATGAGAGATTCCGTCTCATTGCTGCAGCACAGTTTCACATGCATCAACACGGACGCACTGCTGTTGGCTTTACAGTCTAGGTGATTGGCCCCATATGCATTGCGCTTTGCTCTGCGCCCACCCGCCAATTACTTGTTGACTGCCATCAGCAATTTGACCTCGTCTCATGACCCCACAGGGGCGGAGGATAATAGTGTTTAGCGCCATTATCGTATGGAGATGTCGTCCTTTCCGTGTCTTGCATTCGTAATATCGACTGCGATCGATGAGCACGTCTGAAAATAATATAAGAATGAAGTTACAGGTATTATATATTATTAAACAAAGGAGACAATGAATCGGCTCGGTACCGTGGCTGACATCGCCTTTGAAATCAGAATAGAAGTGCACAAAGATATAATTTTTTTGATGTCACGACAAGATGTATATTATGTATATCTTGAGCGGGACCAGGTGCTGTCGAAACTTTTTGGGGAGATTTTCTGAAAGGTGGGTAACACCTATATAATATAACGAGTCAGACGGGTGTTCTCATTGACGTTGGCCTCGCGTTGGTCAAATTTGGGCATTCATGTAACGTCTTGTCAACGTATTTCATTGTAATCTTTCTTTATCTTCAATCTAATTTCGTCAAATTCTAGACGAGTGCCCCCAAAATTAGATTGTTGCAGCGCCGCCTTGGCAAGCGCAAGTATGATCGTCTATAATTTTATCAGACGCCATTTATAATCTCAGGGCAATAACGATCGACGAGTTGGATGTCATAAGTGAGCAATTCCGTACGGAGCCAAAGCACTGCTTGCTCGTTGCATGTGAAACATCTCCACACGCCTACCTATACTGTCATAGACCAATCGGATAGAAAGATTCAAGTACCCGCCTTTTTAATTCGATTTCTCGGCCTCCTCGAGTTGATAATTCCCGCACCCATATAAGCAGCACCTTTGAGCAGCACCTTGGTAGGTATTCCATGGAGTCACATGGTAACAGGGTAACAGCGTGGGAACCCCTCCAGCCCAGCGGCGGCCGCCTCCGCCGACGCCGCTGCACAACAACGGAACACCCACTAATTTAGTTATGCACATGCTGGACAATCGCTTGAGATTAGATACTTGTATAAGGTATTATATTTCTTAACCTACTGTTTTTTATTTATTTATTTATCGATACATCAAAGTGATTGGATATGGAATATTTCAATTTGGCTCCGCTATACAAGGTTCTGAAATAAAATATACAATTAATGCAACAGCAATGTTCAGTTTCTTACTTCTTTATATATGTGTAGTATAGATATATAGGCTTGATTTATCATCCAATAACTATTTTCTCTCGAAGAAGAAGAATAATGTTGTATTCCTTCGACCCTTTTATTCTAGCAGGTTGGTAAAGTCTGTTGTTTGACTCAAGGTCAAATCCAATTTACCCTCGCAAATCGAAACTGACGAGAATACACTGTGCAGAGCCAACAGGTTGTTGTTTGAAGCGCCAATTCTCATAACGTTTGCGACGTTAAGCAGCACTGCGCTGCCTGGGGTATTGGTTAGGTGACCATCATAGCCATGGCTTTCTGTTCGGTGGAGAGTTCTTGGAGGATTTCACTCAGGCACTCCCTCACTCACACACTCACTCATCCTTGCTTTTATCAATCTCTCGACAGCTTGCCCATTGAATTTAGGAAATAACTATTTTTGTTTGACTTGTAACGTTAGAAATGGGTATACCGTACGTATAAGTGCTGGTACCAAATTTCCCATCTTCCCTTCTAGGTTAGGTTAGGTATGTATAAGGTGGTAAAAAGTTCATTTCATCATGATCCTCATCAGCATCCTTTCATTCACCGACGTCACTGAAAGTCGAGTTCAGTGCCAAGGCTCGTTGTCAAAACAGTGTGCCGTTAATCTTTACAAATAAATCAAACAATTAGGGAAAACGCAATAGAACTTAACCATTTGTGATCAGCATGACTAATTGCTACATATATCTACCCTCTAGTGAATGCGTTGACTTCCATCAAACATTCCAAAGTTGTATTTTAATATAACGTCTGTGCGAGTTAGTTACGTAAGGTTACCCATCCGCGTGGGTTCCAGCACTTAGCTGCTTAACTTCCACGTCCACCCTCTCACTCCCAGCGCAGGTGCGGCTCTAGATGTGTAAGACTGTCTACCAAATTTTCTGCATCCAAAAATAAAATCGTGAAAACTATTGACAAGGTCATGAAACTGAATTAAAAAAAAATTAAGCCAAAGTGTTTCATTCTATATTATCCTATCAGTATCACGATGACTCCCCGAAATGGTACTTAATCTCGAGTGGTCACCCATTCAATACACGGATCCACGAAATTTTGCTTAACCTTGGCTTAGCCTTGAATGGTCACCCGTCCAATATATGGCTCCACGAAATGTTCCTTAACTTCGAATGGTCACCCAGCTCATATATGGCACCACGAAATGTTGCTTAACCTTGAATGGTCCCCAGTCAATACATGGATCCACAAAACATTGCTTAGCCTTGGCCTCGAATGGTCACCCATCCAATATATGGCTCCCTCAAATGTTACTTAACCTCGAATGCACTGGACCAACAGAAATTAGTAGCCATTCAATCAGAAAAGTGCCTAAAAAAGCTAGTCGTTATATAAGCCAGGTTATCAGCCCGCACAGTATTGCACGATGAAATAGTCGTTAAAGGCCTCTAGAATGGCATTTATCGGATTGGGTTGTAAACCTCTTGTGCCTTGCTTCCTCCCGTACAGCACAGGATCTTTCACCCTTGCACACAATGCTCTCGCACCAAGGTAGCCCAATATGTCCACCCTAGCCTGAAGGTACCACAATGGCAGTCGGTGACCACACTGGCAAGCGCTCCCGACCATTCGGCAAATCGCTGCAAGAATAACGCTTTCCGTACCGGTGCGGAGAAACAGTCGCGCCAGCTACCTGAATGAGCCCGCTACGAGACTTGGCACGGTGAAAAAGATCTTGATTTGATAAATTTTCACCCAAATTTTGTGCAGTCAATGTAGCAAGAAGAAAATCCCGGCCTAAAATTGCAGATTATCCTATTTCAAAAAATAAATAAAATTCCTCTCTCCTTTTCTCACAGGTCCGTTGCACTTATGGACCAGCTGCCCCTGCCATTGATACAATTAATTTTTATTGGCAAATTTTTATTCCAGTCTGTTCAGTCCATAAATTTTCATCACATCATTCCAAAACACGAATAATTTATTTCAACACAGATAAAAGGTTACCCAGATTTTCAATCCCATACAGGCAGCTACGTGAGAGCCCTCCACCTCCAAGGTTATTATATAGTATCTTTGCTCCACCTGCAATAATAGTTTTGCCGGCGGTCAAGGGATAGAGACACTGTTTGTTGTTGTAACAAAGCAAAGGTAACTGTAACCACCTGACAAACATTGGGGCCCTCGACTATAATTGACCTTGTGCCATGGCCTGGTAGATGGCGTTTGAACAGGTTGCTAACGCACCCCAGCGATTGCCGGCAAAATTTTTGCCGTAGCCAAAGCGAGGTATGGTAGAATACCTGGGTAACCTTATCTGTGGTTTCAAGTAAGACATTTTAATTAACAATGAATATCTAATTAAAAAATAGTGTGCTATAATATTATACACTAAAAAACAATGAAACCCCATAAAAATCATAAAATATCAACTTCATTTGTTGATAGCATGTCTATCAGCATTTATAGCATTCTTTAGAGTGGCCAAGAAGTGGTTTCTTCAAAATAAATTACTGACTTAAAATTGATAAAAAAATTGTTTAAGTTCTAATTTCTCAAAAAAAAACCATGTCCAACACTATAAATAGCAATAAAATTAATAGCGTTATATTCACAACATTCCTTGGTTGGCGTACCAATTTATAGATGAAAGGCTAGACTGGAACAAGTATTGTAAACTTGGTTAGTAAATTAGCCTCAGTAATACTTTGTAAATAAACTATAAACATAATTTCCATCATTCTGATACCTAAATTAGTATACCATGCAAATTTTGAATCCATCCTAAGATACAGAATCTTAAAAACTAAAAGGGCTGTTGCTTAACTTATCGGTACAAGGATTTTTCTAGCCCACATTGCAGATAACACATTAAAAATCAAATTTCAACTCTATATAGTTTATACACGTATTAGGAAGTCAATTATAGTCGCTTTCTTTGACCCCACATCTCTAAATAACATATCTATTCCCAAAGTTCCTAGCAGATAAAAGTTGTAATTCAAATTGGATGAGTAACTTGTAACTATTTAGAGTTTGTGTGTAATTGCGCCATGGAAAATGGAAAATAAAACATTATTAATTATGCTGATTTAAGTTACTTTATAAATGTTGATAGGTTTTGTAGGCAAAGTTTAAGCAGAGTAATTCCTTAATACATGGCAATAATAAGAAAATGAAATGCAAAATCCCACAATAAAAAGGAAATGCAATTGCTTGGGGTCCATGTATCTACTTGGTAAATATCCGTGTTCACATGAACCTAGTTGAAATAAGAATGTAGAGAACATGTATGAAATCCACCAGAGGGGTGATACTGATGGGGGAAAATAAATCATCGGCACAATGTGGCATCGATTTGGGAGAGCCAAGGCAACATTAGCTTGATCTTGCGACGATAGCTGGGGTCAGCGGCCACTGGATTGCGCTCTAGGTACACAGTCTCCAGCTTCTTGTTTTCAGTTAGAACTTCCAGGTTATTCCAATCGTCGATCAGGTTGTCATTCATCTGGAAAATGTTCCAAATCAGATGTGTTTCATAGACATCTTTGCTTCATCATTACTAGTAATTTTGAGTGCTGGTTTGGAGCAGACATGAACCAGGCAGGCAGCCATCATCACCGTAAAGAAATGCTGAAAATATACTGGCTGACATGACAAGTAACTGGCAAGGAAAACGTTTAGTTTATGATGCCATGCATTGTTCGTAGCAATCTAGATTAATTGTAGCTAGTAAATTTATGTGATAAATCAGATGTATCTTTCTTGGTTTTAAAATTGAATTTTACCATGCATTTTATAGGCCAGCCATGCATAAAAAAACGTAACAAAATGAAGAGCATTAGGAGTTAACATTGGAGTGGATATTATGGGTACCTACTATCTAATATAATCAGGGCTTTGAACCGAACCGAAAACCAGACAAAACCCGTAATTTTTGGCCGAACCATAACCGAACCGGAAACGAAAGAATAAAACGTGGCCTAAACTGCGACGGAAATTAAATAATTGTTTTTTTCGGTTCATTTCGGTTCACTATTTGGGTACTTTTGCATCTAAAATTGTTTTTTCTCTATAGCTATACTACAAATGTTCCTCAAATGACTTGTTATCTTTTTTGTAAACTCATTTCTGATTTCAGACTGAGGAATTCCGTCAAAATATCTCTCTCTAACAATGCAAAGACACTTACACCCAATGCCAAGGAAATCTTCAAAGGTATCACTACTTTTTGCCAAACAAATTCGCTGCTGTGCTTGCAATCAAGAGACCATGTGCGATTGGTGGAGTGGGGATTGGGTGGGTGGCCTTGTTGTAATGACGAATGAATCATGGCGCACACTGGAAGTAAACTATCATGTCCCTAGCTTGCTAATTGTCATATCGCAGCAATATTTCCCTAGTAAAACACAATTTTAAGCAATTGTGAGTTGCATCCCTTCTTTACTTTGCAAATAAATTGATGGCAAGTGGCAACATGTCGTCAGATTTTAGAAATATATGTAGTTCAGTGCAACCCCACCGCAAACAGAAATTTTTTGAGTGTCTATACGATAGGGGAAAATTTAACTTCCAAACCGAAAAAACCGAGACGAAAACCGCAAAAAAAATTGGGGTTCGGTTCGAACCGAAATGAAATTTATTTCTTTGGTCGAACTGAACCGAAAACCGAACCGAAATAGTTCCCCGAACCGTAACCATAACCAAATTGAAGAAACATTACGGTTCAACGCCCTGAATGTAATAAGTGGTAATATTAATAGCCTGGCCCACAACCATCTATTTTTAATGGGTACAGGGTACCTACTCCATTCCCTCATATTATGCATTTCTGAATTGGCATGCAAATTTTCATATTATTTAGTGACGGTATTACCGTCAATTACCGGCATTACCGGTATTAAGTGACGGTAAAACCAATGCCTTTTTCTGTGTGCGATCTCTCCCTCCCCATTCTACTCAACGCAAAAGCGAGCAAAGCTTTGCAAGAGCGCTAGTCCCTCAAGGTTCCTGGCATTCCCCTCACCTACAATCTAAAACGTTTGCGGGACTCACTGGTAGTTAAACTATCTGTTTCACCTGTCTTGCCGATCGTCGCTGGTCGCTACACAGTTTCCGCTGTCGTGTCTGAAGGGATCACTTATCGCAATAGAGACTAACCGAGTAACTACTACATTCAAATTTTCAGCCATAGCCATTACTGCCAAGGTATAACATAACTTTTGCGTTGTGCTGTGACCGGTTCTGATGGATAAAATCCCTTTTGTTGTCCATGTAATTTTTTAACTTTGAATTCGAGAACAGCAAAGTCAGAGTTACGTTATCGCAGTGCAGACAATCTTGTCTTTCCTTTTCACTGACATCAGCTAAAATATTCGTATTTAAGTAGTTATACCCAAAACTCTTCTAGTAGAGTCAAGTGGCTGACATTGTCCACCCTCCGTATCTTGTTGATTGAAAGATCGAGTGTGGTCAGTTTGCTGAGCGCCGTAAGTCCTTCAATTGATTCCAACCCATTCTCGGATATGTAGAGCTGATCCAAAGAAGTCAAAGCTTCTAGGTTCTCAATCTTTAGAAGCCGATTGTTCTAGAACAAACCAGTCACACAATTTCAGTTCAACTACGGTAGGTAGTATAATGCATTACATGTACGTAGGTATCATTTTCTTTAGATCCAATTGAAAATTGGAATTTCTAGAAACCATTGTTCTAAAAATTATAATCTCAATTCTACCTGTAAACTCAAAATCTGCAGGCCTGAAAGAGAATCCAAGTTCTCTATCTGCGTGATCTTGTTCTTGCCAAGATACAAGCTCTTCAAGCTGCTCAGGCCTTCCAAGTTCTCAATTTTCTGGCAAAAAAATAAATTTTGTAATTATTACAGTGACTGGATTACAAAAATTGAAGGGTACCTATGTTAGAAAAGAATGTAGGTTCCTACCCTGATTTTATTATCTCCAAGTTCAAGATAAGTCAACTTCTTTAGGTGTCCAATATTTTCAATCTTTGTTATTTTATTAGAGCAAAGGAACAATTTTTCTAGATTAACAAGTTGGTCTAGACCTCGTATCTCTTTCAGTCTGTTAAAAGAAACATCTAGAATTCTGAAACAAAGAAAAAATATTAGCACTACAAAATTCACAAGTTTATTGACCACAGTGTAGAATAGTGAAATCTTTTAACTCACTCGAGATTAACAAGACATTCAAGATTTTCAATGCAAGTTATCTGATTGTCGTAGAGTTCAAGTTCACGCAGATTGACCAATGTGTTAAGGTTCTCGATTTTCTTGATTTGATTCCATCTCATGTACAGTCTTTCCAGCTTCATTAGCGGCTCCAAATTTTCCAGGCGCGAAATACGTTGATGGTTCATTTCAAGCTCCTTGAGGAAATTCAGTTTTAATAAAATTGCTAAGGAGGTATACCTGAAGTTTTAAGCGCAGTTCCCTAAAACTACTTGAAGTATGATGCTCTGGTGTCAAAAAATTAATAATAAAGTGTTGGTACCTACTTCAACATCGGTGTCAATAATAATAATCTCTCCATTAGGAGGCTCATCACCATTTTCTCCTGTAACAAAATGATTCTTCCATGTAATTAAAATTGATATTTGTTAACAACTAGCTAGCCTCGGATATCTTGATAGGTGCCTACCAAAAACCAATATAGGTACATTTAAATATAATGAGCAGTATCTCCATCATACAACCATTTTCATGTTAATTCAGCTTGTAGGAAAGGCAAATGCAGTATAATTCTTGTGGGTTGCCACTTAAAGCACAGGTTACGTAGGAACATAGAGTATCTGGGTAAGCTCTATAATGTAGCTTGGTAGACACCTACCTACATCAACCATTTATGAGAAAAATTACTCATTGTAATATTAACCACAACGAAATTGTGGTCTGTCTGATTTATTTACCTAATTGACTCGGTACTGGGTTCACTACGGCGTGATGAACAACCTCTGCTGAAGACTGCTCGTTCGGGGCATCTCCACCTGTCGTATTAATTTATTTTAATTATGTTTAGTCAGGACCTTCCTAGTTAGGTACCAAGACTTATGGAACAGCAGAGACACAAAATTTCATCCAAAATCCATACCAGGAAGGGCATGCCATTTTGTGTTGTATAACATTTGGATAATAATTTTGATGAACACACACTCAATGCAACACTGACATTTGCAATTATTTCTTATCATTGGTAATCTAAACCTAAATGGCATTGAATTATATTACCTTCGATCATTGGCTCAGGTGTAAAATCTGCCATCTCTAGTTATGAACCTTTGTAGGTATGAACCGACAGTATTACTTGATGTTTTAATTTTCTTAAAACATAGAACTACTAATGAGTTCTCGTAACAAAGGGATGCAGCTTCCGAAAAAACAACCCTCCTCCTAGTTCACTGACCTAACCTAACCTGCTCCGCAGCTGTCACCAACAGAAAGAGAGGAGGCAATGCTACCTGCTGGTGACTCATATCGTGTAGCTTGGTCTTGAACGCACATGGCAAATGGCAATGCGCAGTATGACGTATGGCGTCGGGCGTCGGTCATGATGGGAGGCGTCGCAGCGCCGACGTCTGTCGACGACGCCGCCGCCGTCTACCATTCATACGCAGTGGGTTTGTGAGTGTAAGCTCATTGGTAAGTTTTTTAGATCCAGGAAGGATCATTCAGGTGGTTTTGTTTAGTGGTGACTCACTCACCTAACCTCTAATCCCTTTAAATTTTAGGAAAGGATAATATTGTATGAATTTAAAGGAGTTTGGCAAAGGAAAACTTTAAGAAATGTATTATCTGAATAGCATATGGTGCAAGGGAACCTGTGTGGTGTAGTTCAATGTCCAACATCCAACTTTTGCATAACCGATAATTGCGATGGAAGAGCTTTTGCTGCAAATTGTTCGGGAAGCGTCGGGTTCGAAACTCTCAAACATCAGAAAATCAGCACAAGAAGCTCATGGTAAGAATGTCTCACAGCAGCTGCTCATGTATTTAAGGGCATTTTCTGTTGGTTGCTGGAAGCTTATCTGTGAAGAAGCATGGGTATTGGAAACTCTCCTTACTCTATGGTATTGGTCACCACCAAAATTGTGTTTCTGATAAAATCTTTTATTTTTGCACCTATTTATTTGTAGATTTTCTTCAAAGCCAACAATGCTTACTTCGAGATCCCGCTCACGAACTGAGATCGAAATGTCTCTACGTGTTGCAACTAGCTTTGGAAACGAAAAAAAGCAAATTCATTGCATTTGGGCTTTCCGGTCTTCACGTGAGTTCACAAAAATGTTTGAGTTTTCAGCAGTCATTGAATTCAAACAAAATACTAACCCTTTCCATATGGACTACCTCAAGATCATCCATGTGCCATTAAGCTGTATTTTTCACAGAAACTGCTACGAGATGACCGGTTCCAGTCCAACTTAGAGCCAGAAGACGACTCTTTGTGGCTTCCCTCGCAACTTCTGCATGCCATGAGCTCAATTTTATCCCAGTCAGACGACACACAAGTGGACATGTTAAAGGTATAGATCTTATTAATTGTATGCATTTAAAACAGATACTCTTATCATTGCATGCACATAACTTACAAAAATAAAAATCTCTTTGCCAACAAATATTTACATTTTTCCTGTTTTAGGTGGTTCTTAATGTCGCATGCAGCAACTACTGGACGATGAATGGGCGAATAATAATCCAAACACTAACGCTATGCAGCGAAGCTCACGAAACAGGGAACCAAGCGATTCGATCCGCGGCACAGGCTGCTGCCAGCCAGACTTTGCGTTCGTTTTGCAACTTCCTCGAGGAGGAATCGCAAGAAATTCACAAGGAAGACATGTTGGGAGCAGTCACTGGAGTGGCCTGCTTCAATGAAGCAATTCCAATTCTACAGTTCATTTGCAGCAAAATGGACGAAGCTCAGGTGTAAGTTCAATTGGCAATCTTTCACAAGAGTCTTTGGTTTCACACTCAAGTAATAATAATTTACCTTTTTTAATTAAATTACTGTAATGTCCTGATTACATATTATATTTAAATCATACTTTCAGGGTCCATGTCTCATTTTTATTTCTTGCAGGCACATAGAAAGTAGGGGTAGTAGTTGCAGTTATTTTGTACAACCCTTTTAAAGATATGAACCTTTCTGAAAGTTCACTCTTTTTAAGTACGTTCTTTGTGTGATCTGCTACAGAATATTATCCCCCCCCCCCTCCCCTGGCAGCATGAGATGCACAGTTGCCAATTCCCTCACTGACATTTTGTTTCCGTGGCAGCGCTGGTCGCTGTGGCAACAACGTGGTGTTCCTACTCGAGTGCCTTCACACGTTGGTGTCGAGCCTTCCGCAGCAGATCCACAGCAACAAGCACTTCACGGCGTTCTTGTGGCAGAAGTTCTGTCCGGCGCTGATCGCGTTCCTTGGCTCGCCGCGCGTCGACAAGAACATCGTGTCCCGGGATCGAGCCGAGGGCGAGGTGGGGAGAGGCTCTGGCTGTCTGGCTACAGCACCCAGCTTCAACAGCCATGAAGCTAAGACAGTCTACAGGTTAGCTACAGTCAAAATCAGCAGGAAATACTCTTTTATTTGTGTCTTGTGTACCTACTCTGTATTAAACTTGTGTCTTGAGCTCAGTTCTTTAGATATGTTTAGTCTGCTTATGCATGGTTTTTTTTGGGACCAGATTAACAATAAGTACCTATATATTTTTGTTTGTTAACAATGTGTACAATCCTACTGGCAAATGGAATCAGTTTTCTTACCATCAGTTTTAAAATAATAAAAGTTTTCTAATACAGGTATTACAATTTATGATCTTTCTTCGAAGTCGTACTTTAAACCGTTCCTACTTGAGATTCAAATATGAATCTCCCATGAAACTGAGTTAACGGCAACCCTGGCGGTTACAGTATCGGAACCCAGTTGGTGCGGCTTGTGGGCTGTGTGGGCCCTCTCCGACCAGTGCTGGAGTCGGTGTTCCATCGAATGCTGCTCTATCCGCCCCCACAGCATCGGCTCGAGGCACTGCGCTCACTCAGAGAGGTACCAAAAACAGTTTTGAACAGTGTTTATTTACAGGGCAAAATACTAAGTAAATGTATTTTTTCAGCTGCTGAACAGTCCGAGCCGAATCGTGGACTTTGCTGGACCAATATTACTTGAAGACGAGAAAGGAGCACATCAAAGTGACATGTCCCTCATGAGACTGTAATTAAATATTTTTTCATTAAAATTATTCTGTTTTAAAATGTTCAGCATTCCATCAAACAAATGAATAAGTGATTCAACAGCTCTGGCTTCCCAGTGTTTCTGGTTTTACACAATTTGAAGCAACTCGGCAATCAATTATTAACTTCTGTCCTGGCGTCCAATTTTTGTCTTCCATTTTTTTAAAGAAATACATGGTTATGTCTTACTTTTATTTTTTTTAAGGGTAGGCCAATAAATACAAAAGAATGTTAATGAAATAAGTACCTCTACGTAGCTGTTGCTATTTTAGAGACCCAAAAAAATTGCGTCATCACTAACAATATGTTCCGTTGCAGCATAATGGACTCGATCGAAGAGTGCAGCCAGTGCGGGGATTCTGCCGTGAGCAGTGCCAGCGTGTCGTGCATCGTAGCCATGCTGAGTTCACTCGAACAGCTGTGTCTCGGCAAGGGGATATCTCACTCGTACATCGAATGCATAAACAGCCTTTACCCAGAACTGAACCAGTGCGACTATCAAGGTTTCTAGCTAATGTGACAAAGTTTTACAGAATGGGCGAAGTAATTGCCATTTGAGATGTCTCTAACAATTCTTCACTTTGTTCTTGCTAGGTCCGCTCACATATCAGTCTATGTTGCGCCTTCCCAAGCC
This sequence comes from Nemoura dubitans, assembly GCA_921293005.1. NCBI lineage: Eukaryota > Metazoa > Arthropoda > Insecta > Plecoptera > Nemouridae > Nemoura > Nemoura dubitans. Next base: position 18,561,929 of record OV121074.1, read on the forward strand.
TTATCGTGATTCCATTGAGCAAGAGCTGCTCGCACGGCGAAATGCGGCCCTCGTAGGGGCTAGCGGAGAAGACAGTGACAGCAGCGGTATCGAACAAGGTACTACCTGCGTTGAAATCATGTTGAAGCCAAATTCACAAGGAATTACATTGCTTTAAGTTTCACTCTATGTTTCCTGGTTAAATTATACTCCATCCTGACTGCATCTGGCATAAGTTTCATCAAGTTTTAAGTTGAACCTGAAATATCCCTGTGCAGGCGAGCGCCCAAGGTCTACGTGTAGCAGCAACGGCTCTGGCGCAACCGAGGGCCCCGAGGAAGGCTTCAGCAACGACCAGGCACTCGACGATCAGCTGTTGGAGGATGCAGAGAGGCAACGCGAGGAGCTGGAAGCACTGCGGCTGCAGAAACTGCCACGCACGCTTCATATCGCCAGCGAGCCGGTAGGGACAACACTTTAAAAGTCTCTATTCTCATTGTAGCTTGTTTAAATTCATGGTAACACAAATTGTGATGCCACTCAATAACTGTGTTACTCATTTTCATTTAAAAATTTTACTAGACTGTTTCGGCTTTTTTTGGAAAGTAATTTCGTTCTCAGCTACCCTATTTATTAATTGACGTTATTAGACTAGTCCCACAAACCCCAGAGAAAAAACAGTGTAATATTCAAAGCCATAAATCTCTTTTCAGTTAGTACTAAAACTAGTTAAATTATAGTCTGGTGTTGATATTTGGCAGGTGGGCGAGCTGTACGTGGATGTAGAGCGACAGAATGCACGGCACTTTGCGCAGACGCTTTTCAAGCTGGTTCCGTCGCTTCTATCCCTGCGGAGTTCTATCGAGGTGGACGAGGCTCTGCAAGAGTTTGCCTCGCGATATTGCCAAGATCTGGCCGCTCAGCAGCAACATCAAACCGCTGACAATTTGGGGATCAGCTCGACTCACCAGCTCGCACTCATCAGCATCATAAATGCCGATGGCATTTATTTGGCCATCTATTCGTCGTTGCTGCTCAACTTGAAGCTGATCAAGATGGGATTTTATCAGCAAGACATCAAGCCAGTGCCACTAACAGAGGTAATAGCGTGTAGTGTACACATTAAAAAAATGTAATTTCTAAAGTAATTCTATACTATTTGTTTAACATCTTTCTTCTTCCGTATTATCCTGATGCGAATTACGTACTTACTATTACCCACACAAACCTGTATGTTGTTCACACAGCTATGTAATCTTAGGATACCGTGTATGTTTTGAGACAGGGTAACAAACGTGTCTTTTTCGAAAATTCGTTCTGTTCTCTTGACCTTGCTAATTTATGGTAGGTACTGTATTTTAACTGCCCTTTGTTATTGTTCTACATCTGTCCTTTATGCCACCTGATTCCCTTTGGAAGTTGCTTAACTTTTTTTTATAAAAGCTTATGACAGATGGTGATAGAAACTTAAGCAATGCATGCGCCATACTAACGTTTCCGTGCTCGTGGCTTGTGGCCCGTTGCAGAGTGAGTTTGTGGAGGAGGTGCATGGCAGCGGGGTGTTGGTCTACCTGTCGGACACCTGGCTTTCCGAGCTCTACCAGCAAGTGTTGGCCTCCAGCCTCCTGGAGCAGTGTGGCTATCAGGCCAGCGCCACCACTAACTACGCACTAATTAACCTACTCTCAGGTAACACACTAACCAACAAGCATGACTATTACGTTTTTTACACTCACTAATTCCCTTTAGCACTAGTTTTGATAATATCTATTTAAAACCGGGTTTTTAATGCTGAATAAAAGTCTTGCTGTTTTCAATAACAGTTTTTTTCTTGTTTTTGGAAAAACAGTGAGACTTATATTTAGCATTCAAACCCTTGTTTGAAATAGTTATTTTTTCAAACTATCAGGAAATTTGCTACAAATTCACCGATTACCTAATCTTGCTCTCCAACTATTCTTCTATGTTTATTAACTAACCAAAAACTTTGCCCCTAAAACTATTGCCTAAGCTTCGGATGAGAGTCTTAGGCTAATTCCAACGCCCACTGTTTTTGCGCAGACCTGGACGGTCTGGGAAGCTGCCAGCAGGGTGGCCAACTGCTGTCCGACTGCCAGCGACTGGAGCGCGCCAAGACGCAGACCGACACCAGCCCCGAGGTAGACGCCGGCGTCAAGCTTTCGCGCCGAGTCTTGAGCTGCTGCTGGGGCTCCATGCTTCGTGTCTTGTCGGTCTGGCTGAGCGAAGCCAATGCGCAGCTCGGCCTCGGCACCAGCCTGGCCTTCCTGCTGGGCTCGGAGCTTGCCAGGGAGGAGCACCGCAGGGCACGGGACTGCATCGTGGCCTGCCTCGAAGGTTAGTCCCCTTGTACCATGCAGCAAATGTGCCACGTTCCTTTTAAAATGTAGAAGCGGTTATATGCGTAACTACTGGACTGCCCTGTTATCACTACAGTGAACTGAAGTGTTAGGGCTGTCGGAAGTGACTCGTTACTGCTACTCCCAGAGCTGTGAGGCATTTGAACAATATCAGCCAAAGCTTCTGCCTCGTTTCACCCTGAAAAAAGCTCCAGATTCACTATCCTTTCCGATCGGCTTCCTCCGCATGTTGACCGACTGACCACGTTTCCAGGGCTGCACAAGACGGCAACGCTGAGCAACGTGCTGGGCCTGCAGAGCCGATGCGGCAGCATTTTCGCGCTGCTGGCGGGCGCGTCTTGCCCGCCCGACGACGTTGGTGCGGGCGGGAGGGGCGTCATGCGGCTGCTGCAACGCCCCCAACGACTGCACACCTCGCACGCGCTCAGCATGGATGTCATTCTGGCGCGCGGGCTCGAGCTCGGCAGCTACAGCACCGACTGCTGGCCGCATGTTTTCCGGTGAGTGCCAATTTGTTGGAGGCTGGGTGGGGCTAGAAACTTACCTTGTTTAGGGGTGGGCATACCTGACAGATTTGGTGGAAGAACAGAATGTAATTAAACCCTGTGTTCAAAATGTTATCCTATTTGGACACATCAGATTTACCCTGTTGTTTGGGTCTCATATCCACAGATCTTTGGCTATTTCAGATTAGTTAGAGAACGTGAAGGTGTAGTGGTGAAACTTCTTCATCCATGGTAATGATGCAGGATTTTCACATCTATGCAAAAACTAATTCTGTTTAGATGCTGCATGTACGTCAGCAAACTGGAACATGGATTCTTCAGCCAATCTCAAAACAGAAGCCTAGGACCAAAGCCACAAAAGCCAGTCTCTGGAAGCCAGGGGAACGACAAGACATCCACTTCGGATAGACTCAATTTGACATTCAACCCTCAAGATGATGATGACACTTGGTAAGGCTCACTTCAAAATTATCGATTCTTATCCTCCATTGCTGATTTTTGTTGTTATGCACGAATAACTGATAAAAGGTGTATAATACACTGAGAGGAATATTTATTCTAACATCCTGAAATCGTAATGAATGAACATGAAAATATACTGCCAGATAAATCCATCCTTGCACCACCCATATACAAAATTTAAGGATACCTACATTGAAGGAACCGGTAAAATTTTTCCCAGATAATATGTTTATTCAGATTATTTGTATTATTATAAAATTAGAGTTAGGTATTCAAATTAAAGTATGAACACAAACGAAATGCCGTCCCTCCGTTCTTAGCATCGACGTGTACAGCTTCCTCTCTGCGCCGAGCATCCCAGTAGCAACGGCCAGCACGATTCGCGACCTGATCCAAGAGAGCAACGCGGACATAACGTCGCACGGCATTCTGAGCCAGCAGTACGCGGCGCAAGTCAGCTGCGCCCTGTCACAACTGGTGGACCGGATGTTCGAGGACGCGGCGCTCAAGCTGAATCTGCAGGCGCTCACCAGCTTCCTGCGCGCCCTCTGCAAGAGCTCCAAGGAGCAGCTGTTCAAGGGCGAGCAGGGCTTGCGAGGGGGGAAACGGAGGTGGTGGAAGAAAGCACAGCCCGACAGTCCATCACATGCCGCAGGTCTGTTGGCTAGTCAGTTGCTGCTTTCAAAGCATACCAGGCTGATCTATGTATTTTCTGTTGTGAGCTTTATTAGATATTGATATATTTGCTAGTTAGTTTAATATTGCTTGCTTGTTTCCTGTTTGAATGTAAAAAGAATCTGGCAAATGTGTCCCAAATATTCCAGTGATGTCAGTTTGATAGATAAATTTATTTAAATTTTATTCTCTAATCTTTAGACAGGTTGACTACAACCAGTAAAATGTCTATACTTTTGAAACCCGTTTTGAGTTTTAACTTATCCACATAAACTCCAATTCCACTTTCGAGATGTAGGTTTGATTAGGTAAGGGAAGGGAAATAAGGAAACGGCAATGCCTTTGTGGTGGAGGATATATTGCAGCTTTGCCTGGCTTGGTTGAAGAAATCACAGAAAACTACATATCTGGCCAACTGGACCAAAGCTGGCTGCCGAGCAAACACCAGCGCGTTCCTTTGCTTACGTATGTCGCTCCGTGTTTGCAGCGGGCGAGGGCTGGCTGCTGCTGCACCGCGTCGGCGACGTGATGCTCAAGTGCGTGCACAGCGGCCGCCCCCTGGTGCACATCATGCGAGCCTGGGCCGTCGTCGGACCTCATCTCATGGAGGCCGCCTGTCACAAGGAGCGGACCGTCTCGAAGAAAGCCGTGGTCTGCATTCACGACATCGTCACTGCGCTGCTCAACGAGCAGGCCGAGCTGCCGCACTTTCACTTCAACGAGGCGCTCTTCAAGCCATTTGAGAACCTGCTCTGTCTCGAGTTGTGCGATGCCGATGTGCAAGATCAGGTGAGAGAGATGTCTTAGTTTTGTTATCTGTGTTTGGAGAGATGCTATGAACAGTTACTATCACACAGATATCTCTGAATTGCACTTCTGCTTTCTTACACTTATCTGCCTAGAACATAACACAACTAAGGAGATTATTTGTTCAAATGCAAATATGCAGGAAGAAAGTGATCTAAGCCATTGTAATATAATCCCCTTGTTTGAAAATACTTAGAAAAATAAATACAAAGTATGTACTTAATTACTTAGTTATTATTATATTAGTTACTTATACTTATAAGTATCGTAAAAGATCTGGAGTAAATGCAGCCTGGACTCCTGAGGGGTAGCTGACTGCTGAAACGTGGCTCTGCAGATTGTGAGCTGCATCTGCGAGTTTGTCGAGGCGAACCGTTCGGACATCCGGTCGGGTTGGCGCCCGCTGTTCGGGGCGCTGCGGGTGGTGAAGCTGTCAACCAGCCACCAGACCGCGGAGGGCAGCGGGCACCTGCAAGCGCTACTCGACGTCTTCGAGTTCTTCCTTGCCACCGACAAGCCTCTCGTCTTCTCAAACGCAGCCGTCGACTGTATTCTGTGCCTTCTTAAGTATGTCCAAGGCCCCAGTTCAGGTAAATACATTTCGATAAACCAATTTTATAAGAAGCGAGATTGGTGCATACTTTAGGTACTTGGAAAATATGTACAATCTAACATTTTTCCTCTGTTTGATCAGCTGACAGTGAATCATGTGAACCAGTCAAGGCTGTCAGTTCGGTATCACTCGATCTTTGTTTGGCGGCACTGAAGTTTCTCGGCAAGAGTTGTGAGATATTGGCATTCATGTACGACATGCCCGCTTGTCCGCTCTTTCACACCGCACACAGGTAACAGTTTTAAGCTAATTTTTTGTATCATGAAGTTTGTCAGTTAGGTACACTTCTCCAGTTTCTGATATCATAGTTGTCTAAAACAGATCTTAAAAATAACTCCAATTCTTTAGAAGCATCTCTTCTGAAACTTATCAAAAAAATCTGTCAACCACTGCCAATGCAATGCTTTTCATTGTCTGACCATAATAGCAAAGACTGCTGATTCTAGCATCAACCACCCACTGTTCCACAGAATCCAGCTGAACAACTCCCCGCAGCTGATCGACCCGGTGATCCCGAACCTGGAGGTGACCGAGTTTGAGCCGATGGAGACGAGTGCGGGCGATGACGTTTCGTACGCGGCGCTGACGGTGGCGTTGAGCAGTGCCGCCACGCTGGAGACGATGGACCGACCGAGCGGCGTGCTGCGCGTGTGGTTCATGCTGCTCGAGGGGCTGGCCAGCGCGGCAATGGCGTCGCGGCAGACGCACGCACTCGACGCGCTGTTCCAGCTGCTCAGGGACCTGCTGCACTCACCCGGTATGTAGGTCTAGCTTCGATTTCAACACTGCTTCTTTGGACTTAGTGTTTTTGTAGCTTTTGTTTGTATCTACTGGACTTGTTTCTACCTACTAGAGAAGCGGAATGAACCGAAGATGGGGTCAAGATTCCAAATGAAATGTATATGAATTGAAGTGAATCTCGGAATTTAAGAGTCCTGTAGGTTCACTAATGCCCAGTTTTATCAAGTTTTTTACCTCAAAGAGGAGATCCAAACCACAGATGTCCAAAATAGAAGAAGTTACCAGTAACATCTCAATTTGCTGCATGTGATTGGCTGAATTCAGTTTTAACTTCTAGTTAGGATCTCAACAAGGAGTTGAAAAAGTTAGTAAAATCAGGCATTATAACTTAGAGCTTTTGCAATGGAAATGATTTCTTAAAGTGATTCATTAATAAAAACATGTCAGTAATCTTCAATGTTCAATGTACTCTTGGTATTTCTTACCTAGATTTAGACTTGGACTTAAATTTAGTCTTAGATTTATTCAGAAGTGAAATGAACGTCGAGCCCTATTCCCCCCAGGCCCTGAGTTCGGCATCTACTGTGTGAACCATCTGCTGCTGCCGATGCTGCAGAGCTGGCTGCGCAAGTCTGCGTGCGCTGCTCGCGGCTGGGACAGCTTCGCGCCCAACTTCAAGCAGTGCTGCGGCCTGACCACCGACCTGGCGGTCTTCTACCTTGCCGAGCTGCGGACCTCGCATCAGCCGGGCCTGACTCTGATGCTCAAGCAGCTGCTGCTGGTCATGATGGAGTGCATCGTGCAGCCCACGGAGAGCATCGCTCGGCTCGGCTGCGCTTGCATCAGGTAGTCGACGTTTAAGTGTAGGAGATTGTCCCAATTTCACCGAAGCCATAGATTTTATTTTGGAAGGACTTCTACTGAAACTATTTCATAGTTTTGTGTGGGCTCTAAAGCTTTTGAAAACACCTTGAAATGCATTGTGTATTGCATAGGCAAATTTTTAGGTTTTGGAGGTCCCCAATCCCAATCCCACCTGAAGTGGGAAGATTGTGAGCCCGTTAGGCTCAGCGGTAGAGCATCAGGCTGGCAATCGAGGAGTCCCGGGTAGTCCCTGGTTCTGTTGCACATTTTTCCAACTTCGTCTTCCTTTCAAAAGCCCTGTCGCTGTCTGAGTGTGCGCTGGCTGAGTGTGCGCTGGTTACAGACACGTGCTGCTGAGCAGCGGACGCCAGCTGAGCGCCGAGCAGTGGTGTGTGGCGGCGGCGGCTCTGCACCGAGCGTGCGCCATCACGCTGTGCCCGCTGCGCCAGCTCGTCACTGTGTTCCGCCGCGGCTCGCACAGCTTCTACGGCGACGTCGGGCAGGTCAAGGTAGCTGCTCGCCGAGACTGCACAGTCCGGGAGAGCGAACGACTCAAGCAGCTGGCCCAGCAGGTGGGTGAATCGCGATACATGCTCGCTCGGAAAGAACATTGTGATTTAGATTCACTTTTCAACTTCTAACTTATTAGTACCTATCCTTCAATTTAAATATCTAGCTAATATCAAGCCACATGGCTGGATAATTACAGTGTGGAAGAAGTAAGGATAGAAGGATGCCAACTTGCCAGAATGATAAGTAGGTGTTGTGGGAATAACTGAATATTTTATGTTTTTGCCTTTACTTTTTGAGATGCACTCCTCAAGATACCCAGCCCGTATTGTACATTACAAGACCTTGTCCTTTGCCAGGTGTTCCTGCTGGAAGGGCAGCGCGACCTAACGCCAGCGGAACCGGCCATTGTGCTGGACGATGACGCCGAGGAACGCAGCTACATCTTCCTGGTGTACCCGCCGAACTCGCAGGACGCTCAGGACTCCCAGGACGCTTTCGTGGTGCGCGTGCCGTTCCGCAACTTGGTGGTCGGCCTCCTCGCGCACCAGATGCTGCTGCAGACGGTGGCCAGTCTGCTGCTGCAAGGCACCCCACATGTCATTCCTAGGTACGTTCGACATTCACTGATAGTCTCGTCTTTCCCAGGTAGTCTTGACTCTTGGCAGTCACAGGCAGGTTGCGGACAATCTGTTCCGGGCTATAAGTTTCAATCACATTTCCCATGCTTGACAATCTAAGCTTGTATCGCTTGGCATACTGCTAGAATTGTTTTAATATTGTGCCCCTGAGTCCTACAAAATAAGCCTTTCATTAATTAAAAAAAATATATATATATATATATATATATATATATATATATATATATATATATATATATATATATATATATATATATATATATATATATTTCATATATTTTTTTTTTTTCAGGATTATTAATTTTTATCCAGAGCAGAAGTGACATGCACCCATCGTTTACCATCAACCATAAGATATTTAAATGTGTCTCTTAACGTTTAACCCTACTCTCTATCTGTTCCATTCCACAGCTTGGCCAACGTGCTTCTGCAGAGTCCAGCTCCGACGCCATCCGATGAGTCGCGCAGACTTCCCGGGGTCGAGGAGCACAAGCTTGCAGGCCTCATGGGCCACATGACTCGGGACCACATCCAAACTCTGCTCTTTTGCCTGGACATATCGTACGAGCAAGCCATCGAGTTCGACTCGCGGCCTGGCCTCAAGTTCCTCGTACAAAAAGTAGCTGGGCTGGAAAGAGCCGCCAACTTGTATCGGCAAGCAGGAGCAGCTTGGACCATGAAGGTGGTGGCACTTTTCGAGTTGTGTTTGCATGAGACGATCCAGAACAGGGTGACACTCAAGAAAGTCAAGTTGATGCTTGAGGAAAATATCGATTCACCCATGAAACTTGCAATACAAGAAGAAAACTTATCAGATATGGTAGTATTTGTGAAGCAGTTACGATCCAGTTTCGATCAACTATGTGATACGTATGTCGACATCGTCTTGGACAAAGATGGGCAGCATTCGGCAGTCGATCGAATAGCGGATCAACCGATATTCTTCCTTGTGGCACAGCCAGACGACTTTCCAGAAATCAACCGCAAAGAACCCTTGTCCCCAAGAGAGAAAAACGTTCTTCCAATGCAAGCTAACAACAAAATAGAAGAGGACACTACGAAACCCAAACTAGACACCGAAGATGACCAAACGTCAAACCCAACCGAAGCACTCCCCAAAGATTCGGCCGAGAATTCATCTGACGAAACTGAGAACGAGAATCTTGATTCAGGTGACACCAAGAGCGTGACTCCGTTTCAGCTGGCCGATTTCAACAGCCAGCTTTCAGACTCGGACGACGAAAGGGAAGTTGATTCAGTGTACAAGGTCGCCTGCGAGAAGGACATCGAGTGCCTGATGGACGAGTACAAAAAGCACAAGCTGACTCGGTCCATGCCGCAGCCACCAGGCTTGTGGGAGAAGCGGAGGAATCCGTTCATGACAAAACCACCAGGAACTGATTGCAGCACTGACCCTGTCATACCTGCGGAAATTGAGCAGCAGCGACGCAGCAGCCTAGTGAGAGTAAGTTAAATTACACAAAATGCAGAAAAATTTGGAGAACTTTCAGTAGAAGAAACTAATTGGTTTGCAAGTTCAGAGCCTTAAAAGTTTGATCATTGCTCTCAATTTGGATCTAGGCAAAGTGATAGGGCATCACAACAGAAAATACATTTTCAAATGATCTTGTTTATTTTGTTTAGTAAATCAAATGACTAGCATGTATATTAGCCTGAACTTTTCAAAACATGATGGCAGTATATTCTATAATCTATATTATATTCTCCAAATATCATTAATAAAATAGGTAGGTATGTACATGCTTTGTCTTCATCAACAAATTTCATTCCTGTATCCTGACTCGCGCTAACCGTTGCAGGACAGCGAAGCCCACCGCAAGGTCTGGTCGGAGATGCTCGGCTCGGTGTTCGACCTTCTGACGCAGCTGGCGGACGGCCACTTCACGACGCTGCTTCCGATTATGTTCCACGGAGTGCGCCGCCTGACGGCCCACGCAACCGACCCAGGCCTCAAGCAGGCCGTCGCAGAGTTCTTCCACCGTGTCGCACTGCTATACGGCTTCAGTCCGGAATAATCATGCTTGGTTTTCATAACACGATCGAGCATCCATAACCTCCGAGTTGGGAAGGTCGCGTCTAATTAGCCGTTGACAATAATGGCGGGTCACAATTAAGGTCAGGATTGGATTGCAAACTGGGGGTTTTATTACAAATTTTTTAGCATTGTTGATTGCATTATAAATGCACTAGTATATTTCTGCAAAATCTTGGATACATCTTTTGGTAGCTGCTCAAAAGCCACAGGGTACCCAAAATCTTCCTTTCAACATTTTGCTTGCAGTGCGTAAATCATTGAAAATGGAAAATTTCGTATTTAGATAAGGATTTCTTACAAGATTCAAGTTTCAATGCATTGATAAGTAGTGGAATTGTGGAACCTCAGTGCAAGGCTGTGCAAGAATTGTATCCGTACGCAAAGACAGTTCAAACTCTCAAATTAAGGGCTGCAACAACCATGGCTGCCCATGGCATATAGTAATTGTATAATACATTTGGCTACCAGTGAAAAAAAGGACCATAGTTTATGAATTGGTTATTATCAAACGTTTAAATGAAATGTGCGACCTTCTCTCTCTGAGGTGGAAAATGTATAAGATCGTAACAAAGAAATAATTTTTGGTGTGGGCACAGACATAAGGTTACCCAGACATTCTACCATACCTAGCTATGGCTGCGGCAAAAATTTGATGCTAGTAGTTTGGCCAGCAATCGCTGGGGCGCGTTGGCAACCTGTTTTTACATCATCTAACAGACCATAACGCAAGGTCAATTATAATCAAAGTACCCAATGTTCCTCAGGTGGTTACAGTTATGGCTTCATCTACCAGGCCATGGCACAAGCTCAATATAATCAAGGAACTCAATGTTCCACAGGTGGTTACAGTTACCTTGGTTACACAACCATCAGTGGCTACATCCCTTGACAGCCGGCGAAACTATTATTGCGGGCGGAGGGCTTTCGCGTAGCTGCTTTAGTATGGGTGTGGAACATCTGGGTAACCTCCTATCTGTGACGTGTGGGCTGAAGGGTTGAAATGGACTTAGGGAATGAGTTAGAGATGAATGGAAAGGACCTAAGAGGATGTAGCAGTTTTGAGGAGAGATATTGCTTTATGCAATATCTTTGATTTATCCTTCAAAATTATATTTTTCACTTTGGGAGGTTGTCCTTGTGTCTTTCTCATTTCCTTAGCAATATTAAAATTGTGAGTACTTCTGGGTATTTTTATTCTAGTCAGTATGTAGTAGGTCGGTACTTATCTTTACCTACCTCATGTGCAGTTATTCCAGCTTAGTCTTACCACTTTCAATCTCCCTGTTTTGATGGGAGTTAGTATCTGTAGCGAATTTTGCCTCACGCGAGATTATTTCTCTAGGAAATTATTTTCGTAGAGCATACATTCGGTCAGTTACAGAATTAGCTGCCTATATTATATATTTATATAGGCTTATATAGCTTTTATCATTACATTGGGTAGCAATATTGTTAAAAAAAAAAATACATCTTGAATAAAATGCAAATATTTACTGGCCATTACATAATTATAACCTCTAGCATCCAAATACATTTTCTGCAAGCTACCTGAGAATTGAAATAAGTTTTTACAATAAATCATGCCATTGCCAACAAATAATTTCCCAGCAGCTCATTTCAACCCATAAAATAATTTAATTGTTAACATTTCCATGACATTATTAATTTAGGCATGAGTTTTCAAGAATCTTCTTCCATGGAAAATTACCAAGCTTCGTGTGTGTATTTGCTGTCCGCGTTTCAATGAGAATGGGAGACAAAGAGCAGATTAAGTCGGCATACGCCACTAGTCACATAGATCACAATATTTCCTTGCATCTTTATTGTGATAATACGAGACCTTCACACCCCACAACATCCATTATGTGCAAAATAGGTAGGTTCTGCAGACTGGGATTAGTGATTCCACAATTCAGCGTTCAGTCCTTGTCTATAATTTGTCCACAAATGTGGATGTTATGGAGTTCAATCTTTATACATTTGTGCAATATGTACTTATTTTCACATGTTCAACATCCTTGCATAATGCTCAGACTCCATATATGCTGTGTGTTGCATAAGCTTGTGGCATTATGAGTGAGGAGCTTTTCTCTGTGGACAGGGCCTTCGACCGAATCCCCCGAAATCATGGCACAAATGATGGAAGAAGGCATGAGAATTGGCAAAATCCAATGCGATGGAGCCGAAGAGGATCGTGGCATCTACGAACAGCTTATCAGGAACATGCGAGAGGCTGTCGACATGGTCGGGAAGAAGCGGAATATGCTTTTCCCATTCGGTATTGCTCTCGAGACTCGGGGGCCAGAAGTTCGCCTGGGGTCTTTGGAGGTCAATTTCACTTTCTATTTCAATTTTGATTTATTAACAACTTTGAAGTGTATAAATACAATGTCCGGTGGTTGCTGGGAGAAATTACAAGCACATGTACTAATCAGTAGTTATTTACAGTGTTAATTACTATCACAAGTTGAGTAGCGAATGTTATCGAAATTGCTTATTTTGCCTTCCATTAGGGCATCCATTTCCACCTTTGGTGGGTCATTCCAAGTGCGAACAGCTCGTCCCAAAAGAGAGTATCGCCCCACTGTCGTCTGATACCTTTTGACAAATAGTTTTTTACTGTGATCTTTTCTCCCAATAAACTTTTGGGGATGTATCAGCTTATTTAGATCTTGCCAAGCCAGTTTCTCGGATAGTGCCTTGAAGAGATATCGGAGGCCAACTTTGGAGCGCCGAGTCTCTAGCAAGTCCCATTTCATACCCTTGATGACCTTACTGACCCTTACTGCCGTCTGTTTCATCTTCTTGTCCCACCTGCGGTGACAATTTATTGTGTATCTTGCGGCTTTGACATTCTTATAACGTACCTACTCGTAACAAACATGGAAAAGTGGCTCCTCGTTGTAGGTATACCCACTATAATGTTTGATCTGATTGAAATGTTTCTTGTTCATAGGACAATGCGCCTGTGGAACTAAAGACAGGAGAAATGGTTACTTTAACAACAAATAAAGAGTACGAGAATAAAGGATCTGCCGAAATACTCTTTGTAAACTACCCAAAACTGACTCATGACATGGAACCCTCGTTTTTCATTTTTATAAATTATGGTTTTGTGAAGCTAATTGTCTTGGAGGTAAAGTAGGTACTTATTTATGTCTGTTGACATAACTTTACTTTATTTGAAAATACAATGAACCATATGTTGAACTTATATGGTGCATTATAAATTATAAAACTACATTGATATTTTATATATTTTTTAATTTCTACCGTGAAATTTATTTTATCATGCGAACAAGACAAATGTCACGGCTAAAGTGTAATGTTTCAGGTGGGCGTAGATGACATTGTTTGCAAAATCGACTGTGGGGGAATAATCGAGAGTTTTGCCATCTTGAACTTGCCCTCAAATTCCATTGCACTGCCAACTCTCTCAGACATTGACATTGAAGACATTAAATTTGCTGCTGAGCAGAAGTTGGACTTCCTTTTTGTCTCATATACAAGGAAAGACGATAATATTCGCCAGATAAAAGATATACTAGGTACGTTTAACACCTCTCTTAATTCATTTACTAATTGAATTTCTCACTTCTAATTTAATTTATTTTTTCAGGAGACCGTGCTGCAAAGATGCTGATTATAGCCAGTATCGAAGACCAACAGGGAATCGACAATGCTGATGATATAATCGCTGAAGCCGACGGTATATTTATCGCACGTGGTAATCTGGCGATTAATTTGAACCAAGAGAAACTCTTCCTTGCTCAGAAAATACTAACTGGAAAATGCCAAAAGGTACATTGATGTTCAATTGCTGTGAATGTTACACTCAACATTTCCAACTTTCCCCCTGCCGACCCATAGACCATATTAATTATAGCTTATCAACTCGATCAACTTCATTTCAGCCACGAGTTTTGCTGAAATATTTTAACGTCACAGATACTTAGTTTGCCAGTAGGTACATATGCTTTCAACAATTGCATTTGTTCCAACACCTATTCTATAAAAACTTATGTTTGATATTTTTCAAATTCAGGCAGGAAAGCCTGTTGTGACTGGGACGCAGATGCTGATTTCAATGCTTCAGAGCGTACATGCCAGTTCGGCTGAAATTTCAACAATCGCCAATGCGATCTGGGAGGGTGTGGACTGTTTGGTCCTGAATGATGAGACTCACCACGGAAGCATTCCTCTAGAGTGTCTGAAAGTTATGGTAAACTGAATATTGTTTTCAAAATTATTTCATCAAGTTCTGAAAATGACGTAAAATTTCCTTTTCTTATGTATAGGTTCACAAATCCTAAAATATTATACCACATGCTTAACATCAGTTTGTGTAGGTAGACATACTTCATAAGATTTTCACGGAGATGACAATATGCTTCCTCAAAATGTTGCTTTCAGGCAAGCGTCTGTCGGGAAGCTGAGAGTACCATATGGCAGAAACAAATATTCAATGAGATCTACAGCCAAGCGGTACCCCCTGTAGACCCCATCACTGCAATTGCCATTGCGGCCGTGAAATGCTCGATGAAGATTCGGGCATCTGCCATTCTCGTTACCACCTCGACCGGGCATTCCGCTGTATGGCTCTCGCGGTTTTGTCCGGTCTGTCCAATCATTGCCATTACTCGGGTTGGATACATCGCTCGGACACTGCAGATATACAAGACAATCTATCCCTTGCATTACTTGTGTGAGTTGTAGTTTAGTGACTTTGTCACAAATTCCCAAAGTCACAATATTTATAAACCTTTGAAATTGCTTAAATTAGAGTTACCAATGTTAGTTACCTATGTAACCTATGTAAGTAACCTATGTAAGTTAGGTCCGCACTTCTGCTGTAACTGTTATTGAGTTTGAATGAGTTGACGCAGCAAATGTCTTATTTGATCTTTCTATAGCCCCCCCTCTGGCCGACTGGCACATGGACGTGGATGCCCGACTCCAGTTTGGCGTGACCTACGGAAAACTGTCGGGCTTCATCCAGCCTGAAGACCCAGTCATCCTCGTGTCGGGTTGGCGGCCCGGTTCAGGATACATCAACTCGATCAGGCTTATTTACGCCAGCGGAGAAAGTGTAAGGCCAAAGAAGGAGCGGAAGCCTGAAGTGCAGGAACCTGTCTTTGATTCGGCTACCCCTGAAAACATGTCTGTGGCTGAGTCAGAAGACCTGTCAACGCCGATTTCAGTAGGGTTTGCCTCTGAACAAAGCGCAAGCGATGAATGATTGATCAAATGGTTGAAATTGGTCAAATTGATAATGGTTAGTGTGTGAACAATGTGGTAAATACAAGTATGAAAACAACTTGCATTGCATAAGAATGATTTGAAAACAATAAAGGTATATCTGCCAGAGTGTTGATGCTAATGGTCATTCATGAACTTGAGTTAGTTCTTACCATAACTTAAAGTAATGAGCCAAGAATATTTTAACCATTTTTATTTCCTACGTTGTTATACATGGGATGACTCGAGGCCAACCAACATTATTGTACACATTCCCCCGTTGACGTTTTAGTGAATTACCTTTCTAATGCTAACAATAATACCTGCATTACCAAGACTTTACATCAATTCAACTCTCCCTCATCACTCGTAGCATTACTATGAGCGGCTGAGCAGGACACTTCATGAAGAAGACACCTAAAGTGTTGATTTGATGGCTGTGAATAGATAGAACTATAGGTAGGTATACACATGTATTAAATATATCAAATTCAATTTACCATATATTTTAAAGAATAGAATAAATCTTTGAGATGATTTCTTGATATAAGCCAATGACTTTAATTGATATTTTTAGTTATTTATATATTGTATTTCTACTATTTTTTTTCCCCGACACAAAAACAAACATTTAAAGCATGACGCGGCGATGAGCCACCATCCTCGACTCCTGGGGCTGCGACGCCAACAGCCTTGCCAGCATGGGCTCGTCCCATCGGTCCAGCTGCAAGTAAGCGGAACAGGTGGAATCGCATTAGATTTGAGGAATCAATTGATGAAGGTTAATTGCGTTCAAATGCGTTCCAATTAAGTTCTCAAATTAGTTCTCAAACTTTGGATTAATTGGTATTTCCAAGTTAGGTCACAAACAAAGTCACAATAAATTTTTGGGAAAATTTGGACAAAATGCGCACATTTAGATAAATTTCCGTATGTTTCAAAATTTTCCCAATTTCGAATCTTAAGCTCTTTTTTCTGAATTAATGGGAGGGGTATGGAGGATTGTCTTGAAAAACGCAGGGGGTCGAAGTTGAGAACAAAAGTGGACATTCGAAATTTTCATTGCAATCGAAGCAGGCGTTGGTCTGTATAGAGTACGCACAAACATACAGTCGTGTTAGCCTTACTTTACCACAGCCTGGTGGACTTCGAAGTAAAGTATCATATTTTGACTCTTTACGATTTGTAAAGAGTAAAATTGTAAAAAATGGTAATATAATAAATACCATTTTTAATGGTAATGATAAAAACCTTATCATTTGATTCTATGGTAAGGTACTCAATACCAAAAAGTGGCAAACTCAAATTAATTCCAGTGTATATACAAACAAACACACAAGTGTTTTTTTTTAACAGTAGTGAAATTGAAGATTTTGCTTCGCTCGCCACGCTAATCAATTATATCTGAATTTTAATTAATCGTTATAGCTAAGAGCATGATATTAGGATTAATTATTAGAATACGTGCACAGAATACACTTTTTTTAGGTAGTAGGTACCCAAAATACTTATTAACCTAGGTCCCTGTAGCAGGTCATGTTGGTAAAAGAAAGACAAGAAAGACAAACAAAATTGGTCTATCAACAAATCTCATTGTAGACAAACATTTCTTAGCTCTTGCTTGTCAATTAATTCCAAAGGCAATTTCCAGAAAAATGTTCCAAATGTGCTTTTCACTTGCCTGTCTCTTCTTGGCTACCATGAAACGCTTGTCCTGCACGAATCCTCCCCACTGGCCGACCCTCTTCTGGTCGTAGTGCGGGTATTCAGGATAGTAGCCAGCCACCGATCGCTTCATGCTTGGGTAGGAGTCCACCAGTCCATTGTACCGATACGGCTGCACCGGGTACTGCCTGTATTGGTTGGCCAGGTCTTGGTATTGGTAGTGGCTAGGTGCAGCTACCGGCGCTTCCATCCACTCGTCTGGAGGTTGGAAAGAATATATTATTTTCAGTTAATACCGATAATCGTCTACACTTAGGACCAAGCAATTGGTCCACCGAATAGTCAGGCACCTTGCCATTTCTAGCACCTTTCTTTTGGGTATATAATTAAAAGATCATGGTGGTCCCTGAATTGCAATTGCACAAAAATACAACTTGTTATCTTTTATAATCTTATTTAAATTACGAAAGCTCGTAATTGGCTAGTCATTTTATTTTTATGTACACAAATTAGCCTCCCAAAAATGTTGCCCATTCCAGGATTTGAACCCGGGTCCCCAACTATTATTATTATTATTATTATTATTATTATTATTATTATTATTATTATTATTAGGGTTCAAATCCTGGAATGGGCAACATTTTTGGGAGGCTAATTTGTGTACATAAAAATAAAAACAACTTGTTATGTTGATGACACGAAGTTACGAACTAAAGGAAATCGAGCAACTTACTATTAGCACCTTCATCGTCCTCTTCTTCTCCTTCTGTAACGTCGTTATTTTCTTCCTGTCTCTCGTAGCCGTAGCTCGGGCTACCCCACTCAGCACTGGGAATGAATGAAAGTTTCCATAAGACCAAAAAAATATTTTATAGTTCGAAATGATATTCAATCTCGTGAGTATAATTATTTGAGAGAGTCTTGTGAGTCTCGTGAGACCAGACTCGGGAACACGGCGTTATCGATCATCGTTATTGCTGGTGTGGTTAAACTTAAAATTGTCCATTGTGAAGTTTTTCACCTATTTTTGTAGTTGCCGTATCCATTCTTCTGTGCCTGCCAGAGAGAGATGAGCGCCAGGAGCGACTCGGGATCTAGCTCCAAATCTCTCTTTAGTCGAGACCCAGTATCCACAGGTGCATAGCGGGCACTGCAAAGGTACAGAATGATTATATTATGGTGTTGATAATGGGTGGTTGAGATTGATCAGCTACCAAGCCGCAAATCGCCAATGTATTAACACCGACTGCATAATCGTTTCCTGGCATAATGGTATTAAACATATTATAGTAATCCAATCGTATATCGAATTTTATTTTTAGCCAAAAACACGTCAATTAAGATATAGGTACGTTAAAAGATATATACGTTTCAAGTTGCATCTCAGTTCTCACTTCACCTGCATGCATCCATAGCAGTTATAAGCGATTTCGCGCGTTACCTGCGTTGGGAAGGGCGCTGGGCGTCTCCACCCCCGTAGTATCGGTACTCGTTGACTGTCGTGGCTGGAAAAAAATAAGGAACCGACTTAGACACGGCTTTATCGATTATCGTCACAGCTGGTGTGGTTAACAATTCCAATGCTGTCCTTACGAGCACAGCATATTATGATAAAATCATTATATGAGACCGAGTCTGCCTAGCATTAGAGAGGTTTCTATAGCGTCTGGCTCTCCTGTTTGTGGTTTCTCTTAATTTCCCACAACCACAGATAGCCACAACCATTCCATCCTAATGTGAGGGAATTGTTTATTCGGGACACGAAAGGGATAGGGTTGTATTCATACTCAACCCCAGCTAGTAGCTACTGGCTAATTAATTGTTCTACGCCTCCAGATAGGGGCGCACTGGCAGGGGTGCGGGGGTGCCATCACACCCAGGGTTTTGACATTCCGTTCCTCTTCCGGTCATAGAAAATGCTAATAGTAATATTCAAATTTTAAATATAAATATCTCTTTTGTTTATATTCATTGAAGTGAATTGCAATCTGAAGAAAATAATAAGTTTATTAGATAGGTATTGCTGGTAGATTGTTGGTAGTTCGACCCTTTCTTGAGCTATTAATACCTCGCCGTCGATGCGTCGTATGTGGACTACGAGTTTCGATTAATGTAATGTTTTGTTTTGGCCCAGGTCATTAATTCCGCGTTTAAGTACCCCTATCAAGCTCAAAATAATGCGCAATACCCTGCCCCTTGTGACCTTGTCCAATGTCTGCCGTCGACGTTCACAACCCGCGAAGGTAATACGTATTTTTAATTTGTGTGCAAACAGTGCGTGTGTGCTGTACCTACGTCTCAGGTTTGGAAGTCCACAGAGCGTTTTTTATATTTCCGCGAGAACCCTCTTTTTGCATACCTCTTACTCTCTCATTGTGTATGAGTTGGCCGATGTCGGTCTGGATTACTTGTTTTCTAATAATCGGATCGGTGTGGGCTCCGCTGCCTGGTCATTGAACAGATTATGATATGCCTATATAAATCTAATGAACGATCAATAAACTGAGTGATCAGTCGTCAAAATAATATTCCTAGTGATTTACGAAATCTTAGTTCTGCTTCGGTTTTTAAATTTCAAATTCATCTATCCGTATAAGCCAAATCTGTGTACAGATTATTTTTCTATCGGGATTAATAATTCTTCGCATTTAACGTCACATAATCAGTGCGAATTAACTTTAGTAAAAACGCTCAAATTGATTGCGAAACAGGTAGCAGCCCATTTTTCCGAACCTTCTTGATGGAGCTGGCTGCGAACCACTGTTACCTTTAGCAAAGCCTGTGCAAAGTTGCAGTACCTGAACAATGTCCCGGGGCGCTGCCAAAAGAACCTGAGACGAAACTTAACTAGCTCATGGATAACCCAGCATTTTCGCAGCCCTCAAGGTAAGATCAGCACATTTAAAACGTGGCGTGGAATTAATTGATTTGATTGTCTAGATGTAACTACCTACATCAATTAACATTTAACGATTTTAAACACTTGCAAATCAACGTAAACTAGGGCTTCGCGAACGCAATTTGTGTTGCGTTGAAGATGAGCGTAGGTAGCGGTTTGTGTATAGCGGATTAAAAGGTGCAGGCAGCAGTCACAAGAAAACCATGGAGCACCAAACCTGACCATTGCCTTCTCGAAAATTCTAATCACTTGAAAATGTATGCGGATTCTGACGTTCCTTTGTTTCTCTTCGAGGTCAGCAAAGCTGGTAACCAAGGAAACGAAGGAAACCGGACTCGTATTGAATCAGCCGTCAAATCACGAGAAAAACACCACAAAAATGCTAATAAAAACCAATTGGAAATACCTACCGAACTAAGATTTGCAGGCATGATAAATATGTATAAGGTCAACATGTTTACAAGTTTTGGTGAAGTTATGTTCAGAACTTTGAAATTTACAGGGGTTCAAAATTCTGAAAAAATCGAAAAATTTCGTAAAAATTGATTTATAAACAATTTACTGAACCGATCTTTTTCAAAAACGCAGGGGGTCTAAGTTGAGAACAGAGGTAGATACTCAGAAATTTTCATCCATATCGGTTCAGGCGTTTGGTCTGTAGAGCGCGCACAAACAAAAAAAAAAAAAAAAAAAAACATACACAAGTGACTTTTTTTTTGGGGTAAGTGAAATTGAAGATTTCGCTCCGCTCGCTTCGCTCGCTACGCTCATCAATTAAGCCTAAAGTAAAGGAACAACCGAAAACAGATTGTGTTGTACAACCACAAATCTGGTTCCGACAAGTTGAAAATTAAACTGTAAAAAGAGCTCATCTGCAGCTGAAGGGAAAGGCCAAAAAATTTGGTTCATTCCTGCTAGCTGCGCCAATGATAGGAACTCTCCCAATGTTAAGGACACACTGGGTGGGATGTTTTGTTTTGAAAAAGTAGTTGGTAATTGCTTTGGAAGTATTGCAATGAAGAAGCTTTGGACATGGTCCTACTAACTATCATATAATATTTCTCTAAGAATTGTAGTGTATCCATTCAATAACGTATCTAGCCGTACATTTTTGTCCTCTCAAAAACCTGTTTCCAAAAAATGCAGTTCTTAGTAGGACAAGCAGACAGGAGTCTTCGTTAATGACATCAGATCCACAGTTGTTTTGCCTTTCTTTCCTTTATAATTACGTGTGCCTCATACGTTGTGCCTCATACCTTATGCCCATCCCCAACCTTCACTTGCATGCTGCAGTGCATTTGTTGGAGCGTTATTTGAAAATAATACTGATCAAAAGGGCAGGTAGTAGCATAGAGTAAGGAAGTTCATTATACTCTATGGTAGTAGGTACTAAGTGAAGCGTAAAAATTGCACCGTTTAAAAAAAAACGCATAATTGGTAGGCGAGGTCGCGCGGTTGCGCCTTCTGCAATAACGCCTGTGTGCATTAAAAAATTTCGGCCTTTAAATGTGGGCTTTTTTGGCTTTTCAGAGAACCAAAAATCGCTATTTAATATGGAATACACAAAAAATTGTGCAAAAAAGATTACCGATATCTTATCGGCTTCGCAAAAGCTCAAGTACACCAAAACAAGCTGAGCATAAAGGTACAAAATATCCATCCATTATTACCAGGGTCTCCATAAATGTCAGTTTTGAGAAGGGAGTTCTCCGCCTGTTTCTCGAGCGCCTCCTTGCCGACGCCGTACTGATAGCCTTTCTCGTACTGGGCTACAGTCTTGCCATGGCCGGCCTCCGCGGCCTCCACCTCCTTGCGGATGTCCTTTAGGATGTCTGGATTGCTCAGCACGTGCGCCGACAGCCGTCTGGGCACGGACTTCTGCTCGGGGGCATCGTCGTCGGCGTCGCCGTCGGGGGTGCCGGCGTCGGTAGACGGGGGCGTGGGCGAAGACTCATCTAGTTGAGGTGCGGCTGCTCAGAGAAGTAGGGGATATCAAACACGTTTTGACAGAAAGGAAAGGCGTGTATATGTTAAGAAGTCTCACATTTCAAATTACAATGGACACAATTGAGATAGAATTTGAAGTTATAGGAAGGAAATGAACCATTAATGAATCGACATTTGAACAAAGCATCTTCATTTGCAGCCAGCATTCAAAATTCAAATGCAATAACCAGAAAATACTGAAATGCTGATTAATTGACATTCACAGTGGATGTAATGCTTATTATTTTGGTTGCTACCGGCTACCCATATAAACGGACAAAGATTTATTATTATTTTTAAGCAAACATTCACCAGCACACTTATTATTTATCATGACATTTCCACCTGTGTCTCCATTCCTTTTCTATGCCTCCAATTTTCCAAAGTCTTCATCCTTTTCTAAGCAGTTTAACGTTTTCTGTCATATTTCCATGTTCACTTTCAGCTTATAAATACCAAAATGTCAATCCAATAAGTTATACAAAAGACTCCAAAGTGTGTACTTCTATATTCATTTTCGTTTATTTTGCGAGAAATATTGCTATCATTGATGCACTTTGCCATGGAAAAATAAATTGCTATATCCCTTGTTGTGTTTTGGACCATGTTATTCCCAGGTCTCAAGTCACAACTCAATTTGTCTGATATATTTGAGTGGAAAGTGGTATTACTTCGTTTCGCTCGCGTACACGAGTCACGCTATTTTCTCCCCGGGGAGGCTCACAGCATGCCATTGCCCATTGCCGACACAACGCAAATCCAATTACCACGCTGCACACGCTGGGCCCGCGGAAACCGAGAGTGGGCTGCAAACACGACGGGCGAAAAGAATGTCTCGAGACACAACATTTGTCGAATTATCTGTGCTTCAATGTGCTTCACTATTACACCGGATAGGATACAATAATTTTAGAAATGTTGATAAACACATTTTTTCTTTGTAAACATTTAATATAATGGTAAAGATGGTTTAGGTAGTGGAGGTGAAAAGGCTTGTCAGACTCTTACTTCTTTCATAAAATTCACCCTTGCCTTTTCTTACTCGTGCCTAATTTAAATTAAAACATTCTCTAACATAAAGGCTACACCAAACCAAAGTAAGCCTCGGCTACACAGAAAGTCGTGCAAAAATAAGCGATTTCGCGAAGATAATATCCCTTAACCTTCTTCGGCCGAATACCATGAAAATTTAAAATATTTCAGCGACTTACAATTTTTTCAGACACAGGCAAGGAATAATCGAACCCCCCCTAAGACGAATGTCATCCTTACTCCGAGATAAATGTGTTCATTCAACCAACTACACCCTGGCCATCCTCCATCTGCCTCCCTGTCCGCTAACAGCAACGCACCTCTCTTACGCACGATGGGCTGGACCTGAAGATCGGCGTCCACGGGCTTGTTCTGCTGGTTTCCGGCCAGAAGAACCTCGTCTGATCTCTTTGCTGCAAGCCAAGCACACATCCCGTTCCCGTCAACAACACACAGTAATTACAATTCAAAGTGCTCGGCACTTTGATATTTGAAATGTGAGTTTATAACTCTTTGACAAAGTTATTAATATTTTGGTTAGTTTGGATTCACTTTGTGAAAGCGATCCGCTATGAATATTTTTGCCCATGGCCGTTGAGCTGTTGGTTATGTTCTCAGCAATGCTACAGAACATTCTTATTTTTTCCATTAGTTTATCGGGAAACGGATCTAGTCAATTACCGGCCCAGCACCCTTAATTTGTAATCACCTCCTAGGGGATCCCGCAAATCTTACTCAATTATTCTCCGAATCTTCGTTATATTATATTTATGGGAACAGAGGCAACCTTAAGGGGAATGAAAATTGCTTAAATTAGCAGACTCAATTTAGCAGATCGTATAATATTATAACATAATTATTGAAAATATTCCAAGAGAAGGTCATCACCATGAGTGTAAGCGTCTGTATGCAACCCGTAGAGCAAACACGGCACCTCCACGGATGGCAGCGCCTAAATGCAACCCGTAGAGCAAACACGGCACCTCCACGGATGGCAGTGTCTAAATGCAACCCGCAGAGCAATCATGATGCCTCCACTTATTTGCAGCTTTCCAATTAAACAGTCCAATTCGTGAATTGGCCAAGAATTCCAATGTTCTTTCTAATGTGTTGAGATATCCCTTGGTCTATTAATTTGACGGACACACTTTGAGCTAGTATGCGGTGTTTCAATAGGTTTCAGTGGCTAACAGCTCTTGTGATTGAATCCATGTGCATTTTCGTAGCATTTATTTGCACTGAGCGGCGGAAGTTGGTGGCACTGGCAACAGTTAGCGTTCAAGTTGAAAAGCGAAGAACGATGAAAATGGCAGAACGGGGACGATCACATTTCCCACGAAGCTCGAACGTTTCAAGAACGTTCCATGAATAGTTGAACGCTTGAAGAGGAAAAATGTTAAGTACGTCAACGTAATCTGTCACGTTGGGTTTATGAGGAAAACAGCGCCTGGGTCGTGTGTCAACTGAGAGGGGTGTGCTTGTGCCGTGCTCTGAACCGTCTGCTCCCCAAGGCTGACAACCAATCAGGGAGCCGGCAATCGATTCGCGACGCCGACGCCGACGCCGACGCCGCTGACGGTGCGGCGCGTCCACTTGTTGCAAATCGCGGCAGCGGCGGCGGCGGCACTAAAGGGCTAAGAATAGCTTTCGCGTGGGTGGGACGGGCGCGTGGGACGGTAGTGCAGTCATGGTAACGGCACACTAGTATCGATGTGATACGCCACCGAAATCAAACTTCGCAATTCGACGATTAAAGCGATTGCAAAACTTCGCGTCGAGGATTATAGAGACGGCAAAACTTTGCTGCACGATGAGTAAAGATGGGAAAACTTGCTTTAGCTATAAAGATTTGCCCTGTAACGGCTTTCTCAGCCAGCAGTGGAGCATTCGTCACAAATTTGAAAGACATTTATCTTGAAAAGTGAACTTTTTTCTTGCGTTATTTTTACAAACTAATAATTCTCAGGCTAAAAAACGGTACTGGCTGACGCACCTCTTAATACCACTTTTTGTTTGTTCATTAATGTTCTCATAATCAGTGTGAGTAGAATTAACTACGTATCGACACATTAAGTTTACAAACCAAAAACGGTTCACAACGCAGAATATGCAAAGCCTCAGGCTATAGCCTGAGCAAAACAAGCTGGAGCAATTCCTGTCTCTTGTGCCCACTTGTGCCCAAGTAAGATTAATGCGTTTGCTAAAGATTCGAATTGAAGTTGTGAAAGTTAATAATCTTATTTTGTTGGCTATGAATAGTAATTGACATACTCGACCTGGAACACTCTGGCGTCCTGTAATTGAACCTCCAAACCGGCGAGCGTCAATTTAGCCAGACGCCTATGGTTATCGACAAACAAAGGATTACTCAGGTTAAGTGACGTCAAATCCACCCCATAGTTATCACTCAATGACAGGTGTCTGGCGCAGATATCCAATCAGGAGCGGAACTGTACCGAGTGATTGACGTGTTATTAATACAATGATAAGAGTTGATTAGTATTTTAAGCACCCTTTCCCAACCGATCAGACCTTGCGGCGTTTTCACAGATCGGGGTCAAAAAAGTATCTTCGGATAAACCATGTGAACCACAACCAGTGATACTTCAAAACAACCGAAATCTAATGAGAAAAAATATGTAATAATTAAATCAACTAATAAATAAAAGGGAGTGCGGTGGAACTGGAGAAGTAAATTGAAGCAGCTTCAAAGGTCCTGGATTAAATACTAACTGCCGGACGAGATACAAAATTTGCAACAAAACTCTGCCCATATCCAACCCAGCTGTGTGGGCTGGGATTATGCAAATTATAAGTTTCATCAAAATTGAAATTTTCTTTCATGCGTTTTAGCTCCTGAGATATGATGAACACGGAAGCAAACTAATGATGGTGTTTACGAGGCTACTGGATCATTCATGTCTGTAGGGAAATCGTTGCAATTAGGAGGGAAATCCTGAAACGACGTTGAGTGGTGAAGGGTTATGGACGAGCTCATGTATATAGCTGAGCGTATAGGGCATTATAAACACCAGCAATCCTCGCATAGTCGTACAATAATGATGAGCGTCTTCAATGCATCTCCAGCGACTTAAGGAGCACCCACAATAATTAACGACTTTCCGTATCAACGCAGTCAGCGTGCAAAGGTAATACTAATCATTGGTGGGAAAAATCATCGAGGCCAAAGCAGTTATTTTGTAGTAATTGCAAACCATTGTAAAAATAAGAGTGTGTCTGAAAGACAAGTGCGGATGCCCTTGCGTGTGAGTGTGATCTCACCGTTGGTGTGCGCGGTTTGCGAGTCGGTGAGCAGCGAGCTCGGCAGGGCAGACGAGAGGGCGAGCGAGGCGACCAGGGCGAGCGCCACGCCGAGCAATCTAGCCATCACGAGTCAAGTGTGCACGTCTGCAAACAATGTGAAGTACGCCGATCACCAGCTGTGCTATTACCACGAGATGGCATACACCTTGATATGGATGATGACATGACTGGCTGCGGTTGCCTTATTTGTATGATCGGTCGATTAACTACCAGGATAGGGAGTTTAATCTTTTGTAGCTTCGATTGAGATGGAAGCGAACATTGGCCGAAAAGAGGCTTTTGGTCCAAATCTAGAAATTCGGTTTAAGACCACACAGTTAAAGTTATCATTTCGATATTCAAGCATGTTATGAACAAAATATGTGTATTTGGGTGACCATGGCATTTTTTTCGATAACTTGCCTCCAGCATGCCACAATTCTAGGTACCTAAAATATCTATTTTTGGCCCATCATGCTTGAATATTGGATAGCTAACTTCAACGGTGAGGCCTTGAAATGTATTATGCAAATTAATGACTGGTTCGAACAAAAATATACAAAATGTGTGATTTTGGCCACTCCAAAAATAATATTTCGACTTCAAGTATAAAATTGTGTATTGCGTATCGGTGTACATGTTTGTCTTGCTCGTGACATAATATGTTTCATGAGAAAGCGGCTTAATAAAACCAAAATTAAGTGGCATGAAATTTCGTTTCTATCTAAATATCAAATGAAGAAGTTATATCTATGATGAGTTTCAGTATTGAAACTGCACCTTCTTAAGTTATTACTAACATCTACCACAATCTAAGACCGCCTATTAACATGAGGAAAATTTTAAACTAGCTCTAAAGATTATTCAAATTTTGATGCCGAGGTTTTCACCACGCGCTCGAACTGCTTGTTGCAAGCAGGCACGTCCTGGCCGCTGCCGCGCTCGTAGGTTTAATTCCCCTTCTTTGCAATGCCAACCCCTGCAGCCTGATAACGACACGACCCTCGAATACGTGCCACAAATGAGTAGCGCCAAATCCCCAACTGCGCCCTGGCGTGAATTTAAATAAGTAAAACTTATCAATAGGGCACTTTCTTCCCAGGTCTGAGCTTGCCTGTTGCTACTTTACGCCCTTGCCCAGAGCGACGGCAAATCGATTTTCTTTACTCGCAAAGAAAAGAAACACGTATGCATCTCTCTTCTTGCATTTTGTTCACAGTAATTGACATATAGTAAAGCAAAATATCATGGCCTTCAACTCTTTGAACAATGCGACAAAGATTCAAATTTGCGATTGTGGAAACACCGTTTAGTGTACATACATTGTATAATAGGTATCTAACCATAATCTACCCCACTACTCGTAACGAACCACCTGTAACGCGTATAATAACAATACTAAAGTAATTTAGTCTACGTCATTGCGTGCGTATGCTATCCGACTGGAAAATTGGCTTTCGGGGGAACTGAAGTGTAATGGATGTGAAGCGGGTGCAGTGACGCGAAGAGTTGAAGTGTCTTGGTGGTTACCTGAGATTTCCACGGTATGATTAGCTGCGTCTCCGGTGGCAAACTGAACGGGGTCGATCGCGCTCGACGCTCGCCGGATTCTGCCGCCCACTGACGGGGTGCCCAGTGCGCCTGTCCTGTCGGTCACCTTGTCGACTCCCGTGCGCCCCCGGCTGGATGCTGGCCTGCAGGGGTGCTAAAGAGAGAGCAAGGGGGGGGGGGCGGCTCTCTGGCTTCATTCACAGTTCTATTAACGCGATGCAAATTTGGTGTGTATGGGATGAGATTTGGTAGCCATGACCGAAGATGAAATATTCTTATTCAATTATGCACCTTGGGGAAGCGATGTGGTGATATATTATGTTTTATTACTGAAAAATGTGTTTATTAAATGACCAATGGCTAAATACTTGGGGTCCGATAGAGATATGGATGCTAACTGCTTAACTTAAACCATGCTTAAACTAACAGGAGGTTTTCAGTTCGGTGCGCCCGACACGGCACAAGCCCTATCTAAGATTTTGACAGCCCCACAATTTATAGGAGCTTGTAAGGACCTGTAATAAACACTAACAAACAAACCCGACTCGACTTGACTTGAACCACTTGGTTGTTTAGCGACTCATCTGTTTACCAGCAATGTAACCTGCCCGGCGAGCCAATGACCTTGGGGGTTTGTCTGGGTTTGTTTGGACGTGGCTCCAAGTCTTCTTGTCTTTCAAGGTCATTGGACGGCCGAACATCCAGGGTTGTTTCGCTCGAACGTAGCAAATAACTAACCCTACACTGTTCTCAGGAAATACACAGAATAATGTGGTATAATAATTATAATAAACATTGTACCGTAGTCGTACTACGATGCGTCAACTTCATTCAAAGGACGCCCGATGGTTTGTATCAATGAACAGGAACTATTTTAGTTAGTCTACACATCTCTAAAAAAAAAAAACTCTATACTACATATTATACGTGTTATATTGTGACGTGGTTTTCATATTAAATATTAATATTAATAGTTTAAACATTAATCATTTTAATTATTTAATCGCTATCATTTTACATTGTAATTTCGTCTCTAAAATCTCTCACCAAAATATTTGTGGCACAATTTCATCATGTTAAGTACTTAGATCATGTTAAGTACTTAGATATTGATGAGCACTGCGAGCGGAGCGAAATATTCTATTTATTTGTTCCTCTCCACGGGCTACACCTATACTTATAAAATATTGAAGTACCTATATAGAGTACAAAATGAATACATTGTTTAGGGGTTGTAGTTAAATGATCTCATTATTTTGCATTTATTTGCAATTAGGACCAAGGATGTGGATATCTTCAAGACCAATTCATTTTTGAAAGAACCTGCCAGCGCCCTCTGAATGGATTTGTTTCTATTTGCTCGCATGGCAAAAATGTCTCTAGGTGGCTTAGGCCTTGAGCGAGATTCTAGCGCTGGTTTTTTTAAATATTACTTGACTCTGTCATTTTCCACAGCCTCCTAGCAACATTCGCGCCGTATGACCAAATGGAAAAATTTTCTCGTAGAAGGCCCTGGCTGTGTGCTCGGATAGAAATTCAATGTGTGCTGTCAATGGCATAATTTTGCCTCCCACAGTTCACTCTTTCATTTGTGCAGGACCGTATCACGGTATCGTATCTAACCATTTACCCTGCGCACGCCTATGTTTTTCAATTTTCAGTCACGTATTCTTCCAAACATATCGAATGGTTTGTGAGTTTGGTTACACTTCCAGCTGCTGACTGCTGACCGAGTCATTTGTGTGGCTTGCGCGCCAAATGGATGTAGCCTTGAGCAAACCCGGTTCTGCGAGTTTGATATAACATTAATATCCTTAAAAAGTTAAAAACAATAGGGATTTATTTGGTAATCGTAAATAGCATAGACGATTGTTATATTGTGTGATGTATAATGTATGATCTGTATGTATGGTAAATGGTTATAGATACGGCCGAGCCAAAAATTAAATAGCTAAAGGGGAGGCAAAATGATGAAAATGATTGTCTCAAAAAGTACTCCGTATACATTATACACACACACACATACATATATATATATATATATATATATATATATATATATATATATATGAGTGATTGAAAGTTTTGGCAGTTCATATAATGTGTTAAAAATGCTTTACGGTTAAAAACTGCAAGGATAAAAACGTTTTGAATATATATTTTTATTCGACGTTTCGCCAAGGAAATGTGTTGGCATCTTCAGGAAAAATATTTTTTGAGACTAAAATGAAAAAAAAAACAAGGTAGATACCTAAAAAACAGGGTCCCTAGGATATAAAACAACAAAACATACAAGAAACAGAGTCGAAGAGATTCAAAAGCAGTAAATGTAAACAAAAAACAAAAACAAAAAAAAACACACAAATAAAAAAAAATTATAAAGAAAGGTTTCTTGCTTTGCTCCTTGTAACTCTTGTTGTAGGGACGGTTGCTTGTGTTTCTTTCAGCGACGCAAATCTTAGCGTACATTTTTTCCTTCTGTCCGTTCTTTTTGGTTGATTTAAGAGTTCAGTTCGCTTGTTTTCTGGTGGCGGATTCGATGGAACTTCAATAGTTTTTATAATGGGGGCCCATGACGCAGGGAGACGCTGGCTGTCATCTCATTTATTAAAATTTTTAGGTTGTTTTTCAATTTCCAGAGCTTCCCTCATTAATCTGGTCTTCAAATGGTTGGCTATGGCTAGAGGTTTCATTTGGTCGAAGTCAATGATATGGTTGAAATCTCTTGCGTGTTGTACCAGGGCTGATGTTTCGGTGCAATTTCTTATAGCTAACAAGTGCTCTGCTTTTATAGCCAAAAAATTTCTTCCTGTTTGTCCTATGTATATCCTAGACTAGAACATTTGGCATTCCCCACAAGGGATTTCATAAACACCCCCACCCTCCAGTGAAATTTTGTCTTTGAATTGGCTTTTTTTGTCTTTTGAAACGGGGCATCTTGCCCCCCATGCCCCCCCTTGCTACGCCTCCGATACAATGTCTTTGAAATATCCACTATAGTTGTGCTTTCACAGTAAATGCTCTTTTTGGAGGGAATTTTAGTCCTAACAGGACTCGATCCAGTATTTCTGCAAAGTACGCCCCCCCACCCCGGTCTTGATGGGGCTCCCCCAATGCATGGCTTCGACATATTTCATGTCAAAGGCCGGTCCTATAAACAGGTGGATGGCTCCCCTCTATCACCAACCTGTACGTGGAGATCTGAGACCTGATTGTCATTTGCCAGTGGCCAGCTCGTGTCTAGTCGCAAGTATGCTAGTTTGTGTGTCCTGAGTTCAATTCTTGGCCGATGTGGAAAACACCGCACACATGTCGGTAAACTTTGCTACCCACTTTCAAGGTTTTTGATTGACCAATGGATAGTTTGAGGTCATTCATTTTCGAATTAACTTCATCGGCAAACTCAAACAATTTGAGGAGCAGCACAAGGAACGGTCCTGGCGATGAAATTCTCATAAGTCTTTGGATGGGACCGGAAGCACTGCTGACAAGCGAAGTCGATAGTTTCCCAAACGAAAGATTTGTCGAAGATTGCTTGCAGGGTGGTGTTTCTGTCCTTTGCAGCTTGTGGCAAGTCAATATGCATCATGTTTAAGTACACATCGCCCGAATTTGATTGCAATCGATCCCCACGAACGTGGTTTCGGGGTCGGTGCCGTACAGCGCTATGCCTGCGTGTCCGCGGCTTCCAGAGTGCCACATTCATGGTGGCTAAGGGAACGCAGAGGATAGCTAAACAGTCGACTGCACAGCGACTTGGTCGAATTGATTAACTCAAAGGTTTCTCGCATGTGGCCTTTCTCTGCGCCTTGGTTGCGTAGTTGGTGACGACCCGACAGTCGAAGCAGACTGTTTCAGAGTATATTGCAAGTCCATGTTCCTCACCCATGCCATCATCGTTAGCTTCATCGGCTGTCCGAAAGACCTCAAATAGACTTTTAACTCAAGCGCGAACATTACCAATTTCGGTTTTCTTTGTTTTCATACAGTAGGAATTGTCTTTGTGCTCCTGATAACGCAGCATACGCTCGTATCTGATGGACTGGCTGCCGGCTCAATCGTGACCCTTAGCGCCAGCGACATCATGCTCGACAGCTCGGATCACAACCAACAGGCAGTTGACGGTGGAGGTGGCCAATGGGAGAGCAGCAGGTGCCACCGCTACTCTATAAGAGCAGCCAGGCAGGAGGCAGCCAGGTGGCCGCCACGCGGCGTGAACTATCGGAATGAATCCTTGTTAGAATTTGAATTCCCTGCAAAACGAACATGTACTGCAGTGAAACATCATACCATGGCCCTCAAAACCTACGAGCTTTCAAGGCCCACCAGATCAAACCCTCTAGCTTCCTCTAGCTTCGCACCCCGCTGAAACTGGCTGTCCCGTCGTAATCTGGTCTTCCGAACCCTACACTTGCTGACCAGGCCGTGTCGTAACTGACATAAAAATTAGGCTAGACCCCGCCGAAAACTGTGTAGCTCTCTTGATGTAACAGGGAACCTCAACCAAATACCTGAAAAAGAGAATTGCGATTACATACAGCTTCTAAAGGTGTGTAAACAATGAATGCATTCTAGGTTATGTACAATACAATCACAAATAGATTAATTTCAAGACTCCGTTGATTCAAATAAGTAGCAAGAACTAGATAATTCTGTTAAAAAATACTTAGATATATAATTCAACTATTATTAAACCTAACCCAGCTGGTGTTATTCCTGCTCCATGGGATGATTTGAAAAATACAAGTGCGAACAGTGTGCAGCGTGAAGAGGCACCTATTCTTGGCAAGGGAGGGGGGGGGGGGGGGGGGGGGGGGAGCCGTAAAATGGGGCGCCAATGGTTTGAGGTTTGATGGATTGAGGGGGATGGATTATAAGGACCCTAGTTTCAACCTTCGATCATTAATAGCCTATATTATGGCTAAAATGCAGACAGTTTGATTCTGCCCACGGGTCATTTTGTGTCACACCTTCTCGGTCAGAACTCCATCACCCTGTTCTGCTAAATGTTTTGTATTGTATTTATTTCACTACGGACCGATACATACAGTGTGTTCGAAAACACTTCCAATTGATTTGCTGGTGGAAGTGATGTGAACTTCACCAGTAGCTGAAGTGAACTTTGGAACGTTCAGTTTGCCAAATTTAAAAGTGAACTTTAGAAAATTCACGTATATTAAAAAATTTCAATGCCTCCGGGCATTGATGCTGTAATTTTGTGGATACCGGTTTTCTGTGACTTCCGAACATGCTACATGCTAGGCTATGCTAGGCTAGAAACACAATGTTTGAATGTAAGTATATGGAGGGGAATGCGTGTACCTAGTACAAACTAGTAATAGAACAGAATTCCTTTCTCTGGAATCAATAGACAAAGTCAAGGAAGGAATGACGGAGTGGTTCAGAGCCATGGTTAGATGGTGGTAAGTTGTTTTGTAAAAATACTTTTTTTATTGTTATAAAATATATACTTGCAAAGACTTACTAATGTAGGTAGGTTAGTACCTTAGTCCACTTTTTTTTAAATTGTAAGAGATTTTAAAGTTAAAAAATGAATATATGTATAAAAATATGAATGCTAAGATCGAAGTTTAGTAAAATACTTTATTATTTCTAAATCACAACCCTGGAGTCTGATATCCTTCAAAGTTTTATTGGCTTCCGTCGAGCCTTCCAGGTTGGCTATTTTGTAGACGAAAAGTCTCTCGTCCACAGTCGATGCGACGGAGAGCAGGAAGAGCAGAAGGCCTTTGTCGTTGGAGACGTGAGGGACGACCTTATCCAACGAAGCCAGCAAATGGCCCGAGTATGCTGGCCCGAAAAGCAGCTTGCTCTCTACGTCGAGAGTCGTCACGTTATTCTGTAACCATTTGACTGCGTAAGCCTATTGACGAACGTTTTGTGGGGCCAAATTACAGCTGGTTTTCCTTGTACTTGGTGTACATTTGAATGAATGCACCTGATTGAAATGCATAGCAGTGGACAATTAGTTGAAAGTGATGTTGAGTGGTACATTCGTAATAACACCGGAATTCAATTATATATATTATAGTCAATTCTGAAATGATACTATATAGCCCTCTCCAATCTAGCTGTTTGATGGATTCACACATAGGTAGCTAACAGATAGGTCTAGAAATGGTCATGGTTTGGAAGGAAATTAAATATGTAAAGTAAATAATTTGTGTAGGTATACATTACTATTTTAAAACACTTTAACACCAGTCAACTTTGTAAAAGTGTTGCATTACCTACCAAAGATTTACCCCCAGTGTGTTTATACAGGTAATTTTGATTAACATAAACCAGTGATATTGTTGGAAATTTTAGAGGATTGGTTTGAGAAAGTGATGATTTTAGCCTACAAAGTTATGCAATTTGCATCCTTACTAAGAGTGCACAGGTTGTTAGATCCCACGGCCTAATTTTAGTGTATCATGACTGATGAGATGTGTACTGATGAGAAGTGTCTTAACTGGACACCCAATTCTGAGCATGTAATAAGCGTATATTAGCAGAAAGAGAGGTTGGTAGATACCTTGTCTTTTGAATTGATCATATCGTGG
This sequence comes from Nemoura dubitans, assembly GCA_921293005.1. Lineage (NCBI taxonomy): Eukaryota > Metazoa > Arthropoda > Insecta > Plecoptera > Nemouridae > Nemoura > Nemoura dubitans. The sequence goes on from OV121074.1 coordinate 18,596,401, forward strand.
ATAGATAATCTTTCCGGCACACAAAGCCCAATTAACTGGTAGTTCAAAATGTGCGATGATACCAGTATGCCGCAGTGCCACCTTAAAAATAATAACAATTCACATCAATCTTGATGACTTATATTAAAACACAGTCAATTTTAATATATAGTCACTGTGATTTGATTTTGATATATTGTCATTAATTACCTTGCTTACACATGGTTTACAGACAGGTATACTTATATATGATCCTTTAACTAGACAACATATCAGAGTTGAACTAATATCTAAACCCAATAACTAAATACTAAGAGGTATTTGTTAGCCTAGGCTAGCAAGTAGGACATTTGATAATAGGGTAATTAAAAAGTAGGGATTGATGATATTTGGGTTTTAAATTCCTCACATGAGTAACATTCTTTGGATATTAAAATTTCCTTATTTAAAATTGCCATGCTATGACTGACCCATGGAATACTTTGGTTAAGGTAGTATAGGTAGTGGAAGAGATCAACACTTTCCAGTTTTTGGTATATTTTCAAACTATCTCTACTACCTACCTAGTAAAGCTATAAAAATCTTACAACTTACACTAATTTTCTCAGTGGGTAGTGTTCAGTTGTGGGAATCAATATGCTCAAAGCAGATATAAGGCGGGATACTTTCTTGCTCATTGCTTCACTGCCGAAAATTACTAGAGTTCGGCCACTCATAAGCGAATACAAAACGTGGCTTGCGACCTTGTCAAATACTCGGAAGAATTTCAGTAGCCGATGGCCTTCAGTCGGAAAGAACAAGAATAGTTAGTTACACTCTGGATTTTGAACTTGCTGATTTTAAAAAAAGTGTAAAATGCAAGACCACTTACTAGAATAAAAGTCTTTATTTTCTTGCCAGTCCCATATGCAAGTACAATCTTCAGGATCGTCAATCTCACTTTCACTGTCATCTGTTTGAAACGTCTCGGAAATATCTAGAAAACTCCCACAGTCACTTGATTGGTCAAAATCTACTGGCAACTCGCTGAAAGATTCTGGAGCAGAATGATAGCTTCCGCTTGCTGTTGCTTCATTAGCACTACACAACTGCAACAGAAAAAAAAAGCTATAATAGGATGAGTGGACGTACATATTTATCGTGTCGTTGTTTATAATATAATTGTTCTAACCATTTGGTTAGCCGAGTTCAGATCGCTGCTAGCATTGTCATGAATGTACACTTCCAAAGGCTGGGTAACAGCAGCCAAAACATTAAGGTACTCGTTGTTTGCAACAGCAGAGGTCACCATTGACTTAATCTGAGGAGTTTGAAAAATCAAATTATCCAACATCACAGTACCAACATCAAGTAAAATTAGAACACAAAATACAGGCAAAGAATCATGAAGACAAAAAAACTGTTAGCAAAGAAAGCATAAAAAACAAACTTACTTGATCCTTGGTGTTCTGCTTGGAAGCAAAGAGAGAAAGTAGATTCACTAGTTGAGAATCAGATTCCACCTGAAGTATCGATAGTAAGCTCCAAATTGTACATGACAGGGCCCACGGACAGAGTGCAGGAAAACTTTTCAAACAAGTTTCTTCAAGATAAGACTCATTGCTGTTGTCCATTTCAAATCTGACATGTGTGAGAAATGAGGATACTTGTGGAATATCCTGTTCTGAAATCACCAGACCTTCTTTCCAGTTATCGATTGTATCTTTAATTTCTTTGTCATCCTGAAAAAAGAGAGAAGTAGAAAAAGTGTTTAAAATAATTCAATTTTCGCGCCTGTTTAAGGATCAGCTGTCTAATAATTGTCGGTGTCCGCAAATTCGTTTCTAGGTTAATACGGACCGTACAAAATTTCTTTTTACCGAGATTTTACTATTCGCGATGGAATCGAAGCGCATAAGCGAAAAATCAAATGGAAATGGTGACATTTTCCCCTCTAAGAGACGGAGGCCGGTAACTATTTGCATGAATGATACACTCTTGCTTCAAAATACGAAGCGTGAACTGTTGCATGCATGGGAAGGATCCATAGATCAAAAAGAGAAGCAAAGCAAAATATATGAGGACACTGTTGTGTTTGTAAAACCATACAAACTATGCAATATCAAGAATTTTACTTCGGATGTAGGTTTCCTACAAGAATTAAAAGAAGAGTTGTTTAATTTGGAATTGACTGTGAAGTGTAATGACCTCTATCAGTATCAACAATCTGCCGATCTGTCAACAGTACACACCCCGAAAGTTACAGAATTGAAAGACTTTATGCAAATCCACTGTAGAGAATGGCTACAAGAAGTTACTGGAAAGCAGCTAACAGACAAAATAACGCTAAACTTCTCGTCATATTCGCACACTGATTACTTGTTGTGCCATGACGATCAAACCGATGATCGGTTAATAGCTTTTGTCCTATATCTTGGAAGTAAAAACTGGTCAGAAGAAGATGGAGGACACCTACAACTTTTTGATACCGACAAAAATAACCAACCCGGCATGATAGTGCAGTCCATCAGACCAGAGTACAATTCATTTGTATTTTTTGAAGTTACTAGCACTTCGTTTCATCAAGTAGCAGAGGTTTTAACTGCTGACAGAACCCGACTCTCAATCAATGGATGGTTTCACGGTGTACCGAATCCTCTTGGTTCCGAATTTATTGAGCCATCACCAGTTTACTTTACCCCCAGTGAAATGCCAGGTACTTCCGGTGATCAGTTATTAAACGAAGGCTATATGGATTCTGAGACGTTAGTCAGCATGTCTACACATTTTGAAGAAGAAAGCGAGATCCTCTTAGCAGATTTTTTACTTCCCGAACAGTATATGAGCATTGCCCTAGCATTGCAGAGCGAAGAAATTACATGGATCAACCGTGGGCCTGCTAATCGAAGAAATTATAAAATTGCAAAAGAAGAGACTCTTCCCAACTCAGTTCTTCAGCTTCTGACCTTCTTAAAATCAGAAGAAATGTTCCAAATTTTATCAAATTTAACCAATTTGGACTTGTCCACAAAAAAGTCTGGGAGTTCGACAAGTGAACTGCCCAGCTCTTCTGCCGCAGGCGTTGGTGCCGGGCCCAGATGTGCAGTGGAAGTGCAGTGCTGGGAGTCCGGGTGCTACACGATGGTCCACGACAATGACAACACTCTCAAGGAGCAAGCCTTGGATTTAACGCTCTACTTCAACGCTGAATCGGTTGAACCTTATCACGGAGGCTCCATCTCGTACATAGCGAGAGATGACGACGAAGAGTTGTTGACTGTTTTACCGCAAGGAAATTCATTGGCGCTAACATTCAGAGACACCGAGACGCTACGATTCGTCAAATACATTAACAGCCGATTGGATAAGAGTGATTTGTTTCATACCATTTCTATTACTTATTTTGAATAGCTGTTCAATTCTACAAAGCGGCAACTTACCAATAACGGTTCAACGGAATGAAGCAAATGTTTGTATTCGGAGTATTGGTGAACTAAAGAATCCATGTCGATGTCTTTCAAAGTAGTTTTTTCATCTTCACTGAGGTCAAATCCATCAATTTCTTTCTGTATAATTAGCAAATTTCGAAACAAATTAATACCTAGTGATAATATTGATACCTAATATTATATTGTATTTATGTATACATACTTATATGAAAAGTTAAAAAAATATATATTTATATGTATCCATACAAACACCGATGCGATACCTACTGAGATTTTTCTGTTTACCTTTTTGTAGGAAAAATATTTTCCTTGAGATACTTTTAGGGTATGCAAAACTTTTAATATCTCCCCCATGAACCAGTGGCAGTTGTCATGTTTCATAATATGTGTGATCTGAAATAGAAGGCAATCCCTATTGGAAATATCTTAACAAGGTAGGGCACTGAAATATTAGAAAAATAAAGAAGCTTGTAAATGATTACAAGTTACAACCCTCAAAAACTGTGTACATACTAGGTACCTAGTTAGGAAGATACCAATACCATCATAACCTATTATTAAAGTAATAATATGGAATTATCATTTTGGCAACATACTCTTTGGAACGTAGTTCGAAATAAATCAAAGTTCCTTTGCAGTTTCCCATACTCCGTGCTAATGTAGGCGATACAGATGGGACGCACCCAGCCCCTTGCTTGCAGGTCGTGTAACATTGTGTAATGAACGTATGCATGCAATCCTGCTTCCGACATTAACACTTGCACATCTTGGCACGGCTGGAAATGCCCGCTAGAAGAAAAAAAAACACTTTCGCAGATATGGATCCAAAAGAATCATTATTTTTCATGTAACCAGGACCATTTGATTTATTAATTATTTTCCAAGAACAGGAATCAGAACCGGAACCATTGATTGGATTGAAAAATGTATGTTCCTTTGCAGTCCCATAAAGGGCTGCACATTTATTTTACCAAATAAGTGAAAAACCCCTATTAAAAAGAGAGAAAAAGTCATGCAGACCTAAAACGTTTAGAGAACTAGGTATGCTTTATTTAGCATGGCAAGTTTAAAACATAGTACGTCTCATGTTCTTTTGGCAGCGCCTCGGGGCATTGGGCCTATACCATAACATTGTAGAAAACCGGTTTGTTGCTGCCATCAGAACCTGAGACGAACTATTTATTCAGAATTTTTGGCTCTGCAGTGTTAGCACTCTCGTAAATTTTGATTGGTTGAAAACTACTTGAATGATATTGGTGACAAAGGCGGGTCTAAGTATTGACAATATCATAAAAATTAAAGCAGAAATTTGATCTGTAGAGCACACACAAACACAGAAAAAAACACACACAAATTGCTTTTTTGTGGGGTAGTGAAATAGAAGATTTTGCTCCACACACTTTGTTAATCAATTACCAACCTACCTACTCATAAATGGGAAACAACTTACCTTGGATTAGCTTGATAGTCTACTGACATTATTTTCATTATAAAATTATCGATGTCCAAATCTTTGTCATGAGATACTCGTAAAGGAACAGTTAAAATAGGAATGGGACCCGTAATTTCTGAAAATTCTGCTATGACAACGAAGTCTTCTCGAACATATGTGCATTGAGCCTGAAAAGATCAAATTTAATGGGTAATAACTTCATATACAGTTAATAAAACTCAATTAAGAACCAAGGTAGTAACACCGATGAAGAATTAGGTAGGTAAGTTGATGGCTTTGGCTATCAAGTTGCAAACTGTCTGTTTTTTTCCGTTGCGGTAATAGAACAATCGATTACCTGAGTACTGCAACTGCTTATTTCTGTTATGCTGAGAATATTAGACGAATCCCCATCATCAAGACTGACTAGTACACTACCACTAGTGATGTCGTTGTTGTCTTCAGAAAATGCTTGAAAGCCAAATGCGGCAGCGTCGGCGTATATTACGCTCGCAGCCATCTGTCAAAATTTTATAACCGAAGCTGTGATAAACAGCCGTATCATAGCAAGCAAACTCTATTTTATGGGTGAGCTTGTACAAAATAAATCATGACTGAGTCCAGATTCAAGCCTAATATTTGAACACTTTGACATCACTATTACATAACCTATTACTTGGTGGGCGGATGTCTGTTCACTGTTGACAGCAAACCGGGCCCTGAATCGAGCATATTAACATAAATATGTTTACAAATCATAAAATCCTTTTTTGACCTTTGACCACTTGGCTGAAAACCAGGGACTAAAAAATATATACATTATCATTACATTTGCTGCAGGATGGAAAATCCTCGGCCACATTTTAATTAGGAAAAAAAACGTGACTATAGTTTTCCTCAGAAGTTTTATTTCTGCCATAGCTCAGACGTGTATAAAATATCTTTTCACCACCAGAGAGTCATGACTGCGGTATAATTAATCAAACAATACTAATTTCGAGTGCAGTAACAAAAAATGAAATAACATGGCAAAATATTGCAAGAATTTTCATTTTGTCTCCTCAACAATGGCTTTTGCACGAGGATGAACAAATTTAACTGAACCAGGAGCAGAATTTTGAAGCACATTGGCCTCCTTCCGCATCCGAGCATGCGTCATTTCTCGCTCTTTGTTCCTTGCATTGAACACATGTTTCGGCACGTGCCGGTGGTTGTTGATACTCCTAACTTTCGGGTGGGTTCCATACTTCTCTATCAGTGCGGCATTGTAGTTCTTCGCTGCTACCTCACGCGGCTTCAGCTGAAACATCAAAATGACCCAATTACCTTAATTATCTTAAGGTAAATTAAAATTTTGGCCCTTTGAAGTGCACCGGTACAACTGTTGTTGTCAGTGGCGTAACTTCAAATCAGAGGCCCCAAAGCAAAACAAAATGGGGGTCCCCCTACCCCCACCAGAGTTGCCAATTTTGTTAATGTACCCTTATTTAAGGAGTTTTCAAAGTCCCAGCCCAGTACCTACTTCCTGAACAATGGCCCTTAGGCGCTAACTTTCGAACATGGAACGGATCGGAATTACTTTGTATGGTTGATAGCTTGACTGAATTATGTTTTTTAGATTTTATATTTGTTCAATGTCCGTTACGTGTCATTTTATATGCAAAACCGAGAAGGAAAAGGCTGAAACAAAATGTTGATGGTCTGTGCTCATTACAGAGATTAGGAAGCACAAAGTTGGAGGTATTAAGTAAAGCACGGCAGCACAGAAGAAGTCACCCAGATTATCCACCCTAGTGTTAACTTGACCACGGGCAAGCCAGCGAAGCTTTGCAAAAGTTCTCAAAAAGAGTACTCAAAATAAAATCGAAATGATCATGAAAGGTAATTACCACTCCAAGCTTATCAGACGCTTGCGCTTTCCATATCCGGATGTTCATTTCGTTGGATCCGCACATCAAGTACTTGTTGTCCATCGACCAGAGAACGCAGGAGATTCTCTGCATCCGTTTTGTATGGTAGACTTCCCGAGCAGAAGCCTGCAGTTCACAAGCAGAAATAAGACTCTGGGTAACAATACCTATTTAATAGGTGTTTAATGTTTATCTAATACTCCAAAGACATCACATTACTGTGCACATGATCTGCAAATCTACTCTATAATATAGCATAGTTATGCTGACAATCTGATTTGAATTTATGGTAAAGTGTTTGCATTTTGTAGATTTGCATTTTGATGCAAAGTACCTACACCTACATGCAAAGATTTTTTAACACATCTTTTAATCTAGCACTACATTAGCATTAGGTTAGTTACTCTACAAACTGGGCAGCAAATGCTAGCAAGCTTTCAGGCTTGTTTAAAAAACTGCTCTAGATTTATTATATATCAATAACTATCATAATCACTAATCAGTTATACCTTATTTGAGCCAAAGATTCGTATGGTTTTGTCATATGAGCCCGTCACAAACTCCTTCCCAGTTGGTGCGTAGTCAACATCGAGAACTGGCGCCGTATGGTTCCGATGAATGGTGCTGGCCAATTTTAAGTGTCGCATGTCAAATGTGTACAGGCTAAAAAATAAAGAAATGATACCCAGTTGGTCAATTGGGTCCGGCTAAAATCCTCTTTCTCAAGGTCTGCCTGCAAGTCTGCTTAAAGGACTAGAAGTGCCAAGGGCGAGCAGATTGTAAGATCCCTCGCAGTGTGTCGTTGGCCATTTCACTGGGAAACTGGGAAACACTGGGAAACAAGCGAGCTTTGCCAGAGACACGCTAAACTATGCCTCAAGTCAGTCTGCAGCCGCAAAGGACCAAGCGTGCACAAACACACAAGAAACAAAAAGATAGGTACCTAACTGGCTTTTTAGATTACTTAGAATCATGTCCGCTAATCGATCATCAGCATTAGTTTTCAAAAAATATATTTCAAGCTGGGGTTTGAATGCTAAATAAAAATCTCAATGAATTTCCCGACGTTTCACAACATACCTATTTATTAAGTTTGATGGCTCGACTTTATCGCCCTCGAAGAAGTAAAGTAATACATGTATGTAACGAAATCTAGGGAAATTCAGTGATACTTTAAGCATACAAAATCCTGTATAAAATAAGTATTTTTTGATGACTTGTTTTTATTTTGGTGTGCTTGTATTGCGCTACAGATCGAATGCTCGCTCCAATTGTGTTGAAATTGGAATGAACTTCAACCCCTCAGCCTTTTCCAGCAGATTTGACCAGATAGTTTGGAACCATTTAAAATATGTAGGCAGTGAAGATAAATATTTGAGAAACTAACTTGTTATCTTCGCTAGCGCATGTGAAATTGAAAGCTTCCATCGGATTCCAACAGAGTTTGTTCGTTTGCATTGTCATGGTAAACTTTCTGATGGGCCCAGTGTTGCGAGAGTCGTAGAAAATTATGCTGTTGTCGCTGGCGCAAGTGGCTGGAAGTAAAAGGAGAAAAAGTTTCGAATTGTGGAATGTAAGAAAAAGTGCGGCGGCCCGTGCAACTGAAAGTAAGAACGCAACGGACAAAAACTATAGGGTAACTAAGTTGCAAACGTTCAGTGAAAATTTGCACCAGAGTATTCACAGCTGAAATGTTTGATGAAGTTTTAAACACAAATTTTAAAGAATATTCCCAGAAGTGGAAATTTCCACCTTTGGGGTTACTTCAAATTGAATTAAAGTTGTTACATTGAGCTCATTGGTCATTTGTTACTCATTAGTCATTACTTATAAGGTCTGTTATTTAAAATAAAACTAGGTAGGTATTTACAAACCCCGTAGAACTGCATTGGCTTAGTTGTGCCTAAATACGGGGACGCCTTCATTTGAAAAATGCACATGATTTTAAAAGAAACGTGAATCATTTTTTCCTTGAAAAATTAATACAAATTAAGAATTTATATGGGGGGTTGTGAGTGGGAGAGTTGCATTGCTGGCAAATGAATTTAATAAAATAAAATAAAAAAACACCGTGAATGCCCATCGGCGCTAATTAGAGCTAGATACGTACCAAGTAAGTTTGTCTGGACTGGGTTGTATGAAATGCTGTGCATCGTATCAACACCCCAAGTGTAGGACTTGATAGGTTCGTTGCGTGTCTCGTCCCAGATCTGGCACTTGTCGCCACACGTAGCGAATATTGGATCTTTCTGATTGTGGCTCACCCCCGTTATTGATGTCTGCAACATTGTGTCAAGTGCAAAATGATACAATTGCAAATGATCTGTATGTCACAGATAACGAAAAAGGAGTAGAAAAAGAGATATAAAATACACAGATAAAAATTTATATCCATAAATAAGGAGCCTTATGTAGGTACTAGGTACTACGAAAAAGTCTGGTTAAAAAATCCACTATCGGGATTTTCTACGTACATACATCTCTTGATTTTTGAGTTATGGAAGCCATTTTTGAATGACCTTGCTTGTAGTGCACTGAGATTTGTCCCGTTAGACTGAATGCTGCGTTTTGAGCAATCCAAATTCCTAGCCGAATACGGTTCGAAAGTGTTCCAAAAGCGATCCAAATTCCTAGCCAAATATTACCTACAGGTGATTATTACTATCGTAACAAAAAGTTTGATTTCGTTTTTCAAGATTCCATTCACTTTCATTTTTCAATGTTTTGTTTTTGTACAATTATATTTTCATTGTTTCAAATTTTTTAAATTTAATTTAATACTTCAAATTTAGGAAAAATCCAGTAAAACCCAACTGGTTTTCAAAAAACCTGCCTCAAAAAACCCCAGGTTTTTGCTAGTCCTGGTAGGACCTAAAGTTTCTACTGAAGTAGGTACCTAGCAATGTGGATACCCAGTACAACCTGCAGTATAAATCTACAGTATACACAAGGGATAGGAAGGTGCAGTTCAACATACCAACAACCTAACACTGACAGCAAGAAATTCAATAACACTTACCTTGCTGATAATTGTGTTTGTGGGTTCTACTAGATTATCTGAATCAGGACAGTCAGTTTCCCAGGTTTTTACTGTTTTATCATAGCCAACGGTCAGGAATTGACTGCCACTTGGGAAGAAAGCAATACCTTGCACAAGTCCATCATGTGCTTGGAAATTTCGTGCGCATTTTCGAAGAGCTAAATCCCACACGCGGATCTGAAAAAAACCGGTAATATTATTTAGCAACACCATCTTATAACGCAACATTAACAATAAAATATTTTACCTATTCTTTTAAAAAAAAAACTTCTGACCTCCCCATCACAGCTGCCGCTGACAAGAGTAGATAGACTTTCAGGATGCTTGCCCATACACGTCAGAGCGTCACGATGGCCGTCAAGACTCGCAATAAACGGTCTAGCAAACAGTTTATTGAGCTTAACGGCATTCAACGCCTTGGTATATTCTCGTGGCGCCTCGAAGGGATGCAAGCTGGGGTCATAGTTGCGAGGAACTGAAAAAATGCAAAATATGATTTAGAGTCATCGAGATTTGAAAATATTGGACTAGAGCATTGCTAAATGTATATATCTGTGCATTGTCCTGTTCTATTGCAATTGTTCAGACATTGAACATTCAAATTCTGTTCGATCAATGACCATTCTGTAACAATCTGTAATGATCAATGCTCAGGTACGGGATAAGCAACTAGTATGCCGTGCCAGCTTTTAGGTACTGCAATATGACGTGCTGGTTTCCATTAATCCTAAAAGTGTATAAACACTAACACGAACTAACTAGAAAATTATAAAGCAACTTCTAAAATTTAATTTCCCTATTTAGAAGGTAGTAGTATAAACTTCAGCTTTAAAAAACAATACACAACGACATAATTGTCGTCGGAGTTGATCTGACAGCGTGATGACAGCTGGCAATGCTTGGGTTTGGCCTACATGAACACTGTGCGGCTCGGAGGTGCTTAGCTAGTTGCACATCCCAGCTAGCAATGATCGAAGTATAAACGATAGTATGAACTGAATAACTAGCGTATCACTTATCAAATCCCAATTTTCGATCATGGTCCACAAAGGATGGAACATTTAGTGTAAATGTTTGGGATTGAATCACTTTGCATGAAAATGTTTAATTGTAGATCTCGCGAACCACGACCCAAACAGAGGCAAGGAATTTCAGGCTATATTAACCAGAAATTGCATCATAATTGTAAGGTAGCAGCATTTGATGAATAGCAATAGCAGCTTGATAATTTGAGGTTAAATAGGCACTCGCAATATTGTCAACCAGAAAAATCGGCACCACCTTTATGTATGTCTAATGTAGTTTCACGAATATAATCTTCTGGATTTCTTGACAGAGCTTTCACCTTCATTCTTGGTTCGCAATTCTTTTGGAGTACTGTAAAAGCCAAAATTCTTAAAACCCACAACTCGTGTCCCACTGATTGATTACGAAAGTCAAAACAGACAGGATTTAAGAATATTTTGAGATGGCGGTGCGGTGGCCTTGCACAGCCTTGTAGCCTTCCTTTGTTCAACAGCTGTGATTTGAATGACGGATGACAGATGGACAGAACAGAGTGGTTTAGATTTAGCAAAGGTTAAAATTCCAGTGATATCTGAATATTTATTTGCTGTTGTACGCGGCAGTGCTTTAATAGTAACGATATATTAATTGGCCTCATTTTCATGGCTGCCAAAGAATATAGTATCATTGAATACTATGCTGAGCATGAAGGTTATCGGTGTGGATATTGCAAGTCCAGCGATTCAAATTACAGCCATGGTGAGTTTGAGGCTATTCTAAAGTTTATGGGAAAAGAAATCGTATTGACTTATCTTCGCTCCTGTTAACCTATAACATGGGTAAGATTTCGCTATTACTCTACAGCCAAAAGGTCACTGGGAGTTGCCTTTTCAATTTTTATTAACCTGTATGTTTATCGGCAGAAAGAGTACGTTTCACAGAAAAAAGCAGGGTGAATGTGCAGTAATATTGTAAACCTACAGTAACATAATACAACATAATAATATTTTCTTGTAATATCTTTCATGTAGATAGGTAGACTTCCTACCTATTTACGTCATTTAGTACATATTGTGGACTTGACAACAACAGGTGCACAGCTCTAGGTAGGTAGGTAGGTAGGTAGGTAGGCCATAGGTAGTAGATACTATTGATACTACATAGATAATATAAATACACTCTTAGAGGTGTTTTTCAGTCAACCGAATCAGTGCAACCATGTTGTTCCAGTTATCTCTTATCGGCTGTGTTGTTAAGGTTGCCTTTCGTTAGCGTTTGGTGAAAAACCCACTGGGCCCCCACTTTCTAGAAGTTGGTTGTTCATAAACCGGTCGGTTGGTGTGATTAATCGAATCTCAAACATTTAGTTTTTTGCCTTCATTTATGGCTTTTATTGTTGAAATTTTGCTTTTTCCGGTTTCGAATTTTGTTTTTTTCTTTCGAGAAAATAATGGTTTCAAAACCAATTAACACCGTTTTAAAATGTTTAACATTAATCGCAAAATTTCTTGTGGCGAATTCAGTTGGGATGCACTGAGTGTACACGGGAAAGTACATTGTGACGTCATGCTCTCTGTTAGTGCAGCTGTCAGTGCAGTCCCAACTGAATACGCGGACGAAACGAGTGTAGCCTCCCACAGCGCGCGAAAAATGGTAGATCTGATATTTTACATTTAGTTTTTTATTTTGACACTTTTCAGCCAAATAAACATTTCGATTCCTGTTTTCCTTTAAAAAAATCATAATTAAGCATTTAGAATGCATTTATGTCAACACACATCTTTGCTGGAATCGATTTTGGATGAAGATAAAATGACAGTGACAGGTCTACACTGGCCTACACCGTTAAAATTGTCAGTGCAGGAAAGTGTACACCGAGTGCGGGTAGACCTCCCAATCGAACATTTTTGGTGTTCACTGGTGCAGTGGAACATCCCAATCGAACACGTAAACTGCACTCGGCCAACCGAATATGCCATTATTTGTTACAGGAATGTGGGCTCACAGTTTGACAGTAGAAGATTATCAAGACTTGATTGACCGGGGCTGGAGACGAAGTGGACGATATTGTTATAAACCTACCATGCACGTCACATGCTGTCCAATGTACACAATTAAATGTGAAGCCTTGGAATTGAAAATCACTAAATCACAGAAGAAAGTATTGAAACGAGTGAACCGGTATTTGGCATTTGGAGACAGTAAAGCCAACGACGTCCAATCTGTCGGCAGTGACTCGGTTACCTCTGAAAGTGAGGCTTGTGGTGGGCCAGATGTTGTAGAAAATCCAGAGCTACACCCTAAAGCCTTGAAAAGTGCTGAAAAGACATTAGTTTCTGAGAAAACTATTTCCATGCATCCTTCTTTATTAGAAAAAGTTGGCCTTGGTAAGTTGACTCGTCTCAAGAACTGTTTCAAGTTATTATTAACAAAAAAAATACAGTTTTTAGTTTAATGTATTGTCAATAATCCTGTATACCTTTTTACTATCATTATTTGCACCCTGAAACATACTGTCTTGTAAGTTCATAGGTAATATTTGTTTACTCTAGGATATTTGGATGGAATGATATCCGACTCATTGAATAAGATATCAACTTTAGCTGCAAATGCCATATCTCCCATACTGGAAACGGAGTCCCAAAGCAAAAGTGATTCATTGAATAAGAAATGCAGGCCAGGTATTTGTTAGCTATAGGAAGTTGTACAAATCCACTGAACAAAACGTTTCATTATTACAAAAATAGATATTTACAAATTAAATTACAAATAATATCACCAACTAAACGGAGAAAGTCGTACGTTACAATTTTCACTTTTTTTATAACTCCAATTGACAGTGAATTCTAAGCTCAATCTAGTAACAAAAAGGTCATGTGAAAAATGGTGGTAAATTTGCTTAAATTTGAATCTCAAGTTTAAGGTATGCTGTGTGTGCATTTTATGTATTGCTATTGCAAGAAGGTAGCAAGGGCTGGCACTAGGTCCTTTGTGTGTATGTAGTTTAGGAACATAGTCATATTGCATGTACCAGTGGTAAAATCCCACTATGTGACATACATACATGGATGCTACAGTCACATTTATTACAAAATCTTATTTATTACAAAATCTTCCCATCATTTAGTAAACAGTTACCATATCTACATATAGAAAGTCAATTTTCCTACATCCTATTTACAAGTTTTAATTTGTATTTTGTTATGTTAGGTAAAATAATTAACTGCAAAGTGTGAAGCAACGTGCAAATGCAGTGTCATCATTCCATACCTTCCCTTTTTGTTTGCTGATAAAAATCTAGTAAAACTTGTTGGGGTTGAGAAAAACCTTTGGGTCAACAAGCTACCATGGTTCTCGTATTTCTTTAGGTCTTGGTCCCGATGAATCGAGACCTCCGTCTAAAAAGGCGAAGCTTCTTCGAATGGAGCGAAAACATCAAAAGCTGGTAAATCAGGGGATGAGCAAGCAGGAAGTTGAGTCCTTGCTGAACAAGAGTAGAAATGCTGCCAATAAAGACAAAACTTTGGATGAACTGATAAATGAGAGTTTATCGGCTAACCCAGTACATAAACTTGAGGTGAGTACCTAGACCTAGACACAGATGTTCAGTGTGCGCTGTCTTTCCATGTTTGTGTTTTCATTTTCTTTCAAAGTGTAAGTGCCCAGATATGTTTTAGATAGCCAAATGCTCTTTTCAATGCACGTAAATCTCTATAATAAAATACCTAAATGAGCAATTTTATTAAACTAAAACCCATTATCATTTTATATAAAAATTGGTGGTATTATGTAGAAAAACTAATATATAATGCCTCACATTGTTGCATAAAATGTCAATTAAGCTGATACCTTAGTTGCTTAAAAACAGCATTTCGCCTCTCAAATGTAACCGTTTCAACGAACTTGTCGAGATCCTAGAAAAATGTATACATTTTAAAACTTTTTTGAAGGAGACCTCTAAAATCACATCTGAAATCAAAGTTACGTCCGTGGTCGCTTGAGCACAACTGGTCTTTTGACTTTCTTCTGTTGTTGGTCTACAATAATTTCAAGCATTTGCAAAGTAATAAGTTAGGTAGCAGGAGCAGCAGAAGCTTGATATCAAACCTGATTGTTGGTATTTGGCTATTCTACACATTGGAGTTAGGTCACAGGAAGGATTACATGATTCTCACTATCCAGAATGACAGGGTAATGATCTCATAGATGAGAATGTATACTATATACATATATATACATAATACTGGTATGTGCAGGGTGGGCAGATGACTGACGGACCACATTTTTCTCTCATAGTCAATACCCACTCAATGATAATATTTTTGACAGTCCAGCAAAACATTCAGCATACGTTGAAGCAAAGAGGGATTGTTTGTTCAGGTGCGTCTGGTTCGTTCCCACCCCTCTAGTCGTGAGGTGGAGGAAAGCGCCGAAGAGGAGTTTGAACTCTATCGCAAATACCAAATGGCGGTGCACGGGGACAGCTCTGACAAATGCACGCCCCGCCAATACACGCGTTTTCTTGTTAATTCCCCGATTAAGGTAATGGCTGACGCCTCTGCCCAGCCACAGCGTTGCATTCTTCAGCCGGCTCGGTTACCTGCTCGAATGTGTTGCGACACACACCCGTTTTGTGATCGGATGCTTTATTGCAATAAACCGGTCTTGTTCTCTGTTTCCACATAACGCAAGAACCTGATACGCTTCAGTTAATCTTTACGTGACATGCACAATAAAACTATGACTTTAATAATAGTGACCTTTTGATGGAATTGTTTTAAAATATCAATCAGTTTTGATTTTCTGTTATGCCATGTACTACAAAAATTCCATACCTTTGTTCGTTTCGTTGTCGTCATTGTGATCGTTATAAAAAAATCACTGATTATCTTTGGTTTTCATGTGAAACAAGGGTGAACTGGGCTAACTAATTCATGGCTGCAGATTTCTTGTACAATCTAAAAACAGATGGTGTATTCTGATGAGTTACGCAAGTGCATTTGTTTTTCTAGACTTGCCTTGTGTCTGCGGGCTCGGCCCAGTTCAATCGCTCGCTGGCCGAGAGCCGCGCACTCTTTGCTAAATACCAGATCACAATTCACCGTGAAAAGCCTGACGAATGCAACGCTGAGGCTTTCTACGAGTTCCTAGTAGTCACGCCTCTAGCGATTGAGGTATTGTAGCCAAGTCATTGTTGATAACCGATAAGTCATAATTGCAAAGTCATTGTGTTAGCAAAAAGACGTGTTATGAAAGTGGATATATACCTTTAAATTATTTATGTCCATGACATGTTATAACATATAACTACACTGTTAAGGCCGTCACAGATGCAGACCTTTGCTACTATGCGCTTTTTGACTAAACCACAAGAAATATCTTAATAAAGTAAGCGAGGGAGTTGTAGATAAAGAGTCAATCTGTGTCGGTGACGGAGCCATTATTCAATTTTTTGGGTCTAAAAGGGCCGAAACCGCTTTTTAAAATGTATTTTGCAATTTTTTTGCGCTTTTTCGTGAATCGATAAAGAGACTTAAGAGATTAAAGCTGTAACAAAGTCTCCGTTGCCGACACAGATTGATTCTTTATCTACAACTCTCTTGGTAACTTCAATAGTTTATCTCTTACGGTTTAGTAAATCGCGTGATTCGCAGCTGCGAGCAGCCCCCTAATTTTGCTCTGCTCGGTTACCGGCTCGGTCACCGACACAGATTGACTCTTTATCTACAACTCCCTTACTATATTTCTATATTACTACGCTTACTATATTAGGTTATCTCTCATGGTTTAGCCAAAACCCGCATAACAGCAAAGGTCACGTCTGTGAAGGCAGTGGAGGTACCCACGAACCTTAAAATTTATTTTGTTCTCTCTTTGTATGTATGTAGAAATAATAAATTATAATGTATCGTGTATCATGAATATTTTGTTATGATATTTTTATTCAAAATGTTAAGGCTTGGTATCTTGAATATCACAAAAAATGTTGAATTCTGCTTTCATGGGTTATTTCTTCAAATCCTGAAAAAATAAATAATTCAAAACTGAGAGTGACAAACTGATTTTAAATGATGTGTTTTGATGCAGGGCCAGCACATGAGTGGCGGTCCCCCCCAAGGTTACGGCTCGTTCCATCAGCAGTACAGACTTGACGGACGTCTGATTGCGGTTGGCGTAATCGACATCTTGCCCAAGTGTGTTTCATCTGTCTACTTCTACTACGACCCCGACTTTGGCCATCTCTCACTCGGCACTTACGCTTCTCTACGGTACGGACCCCTTTAACTTTATTTTTGTATTTCAATAATTTTTATTTCAATTTGAAACAGGGTTAGCGCTGGTAATTTTTCTTGAGAAACCAAGGTGTTCTTGGGGTGGAGCTCTGATTTTGGCTTCAACTTCATGTTAATGTGGCTGCTTTGGTTAGTTTGTGTCATTTTATAGGAAATGTGAAAATAGCTGAGATACAAGCGCAACTTGGGCAATTGTCGAATTGCCACTTCTATGAAAAATGAAAAATTTTAGAAATTTGGATGCAAAAATGACTTGCTTATGTTAATTTTTGCCAGAGGATGGGAAACAGTTATCTAGAAGTACCTGCCAGATTCTGAAGTGCAGTGTGTAATACAAATCTGTCTTGTTTTTGGGCTCCTAGCGTACCGGGCTCCGATGGACTCGGAAAGGCTCGGCCCATAGTAAAGGCATAATGTGTACTGGAGCTATCATATTGTCCTTCCTTCGTTGCACATTATTCCACGTTGCATGTGTGGCAAATATTGTTATGTACTCCTACATTGTAATCAGATCACTTCTATAATCATATTGAAATGATGGGTGTAAAAAAATCATGTAGGAGGTTTACAACTTCTCACAAGAACAAACTTTGCAAAAAATCAACTAATAGAAACTAACTAGAGGGCTTCACCCTCTGGTAAGTTGCGTTCCCTCTTGCTTTACTCCGTCCCCGTCACATTTACACAGCCGATCGTATTGCGGTCTTTATTTCAGGGAGTTGGCGCTTACACGCTCGCTTCATCAGTACGCTCCTAGCCTGCAGTTCTACTACATGGGGTTCTACATCCACACCTGCCCAAAGATGCGATACAAAGCATCCTACCGCCCATCGTATCTCCTCTGCCCGGAGACATACACATGGAACCCCATCAGTCCTTGTCTGGAGAAGCTGGAAACGAGCAAATACTCGAGGCTAAATGACGATCTGACGGCCACTGATGCAAACTCGAATATTTCGATTGATAATGTGAGTTTGTGTTTTGTTTTTATTCAAATACTAATTTTAATTTATTTAAATTCTAACGCCTCCTTACGGAAATACACTGGTCTTTTTTTATTTTTTAAATATAATATTGATGACATTTCTAGGTGTTGATACTGTCCAATCAACGAGCAATGCCATATCATATCTACAAGTTAATGGAACGTGATGCAAAGGATGCAGAAGAAGTAGTGCAATACGCCACGCTAGTAGGAATGAAATGTGCTAGCCGAATACTCCTGATCCGTTAGATAGTTTGTGATAAAAATTACAAAACACAATACTTCAATATATATTTCAAAAATCTTTATTTCAAAATCTATTAAATAGAGTTGACCTGCCAGTTTTCTTTTTATTGCAAGGCGAAATTACAATGTCATGATAGCGATTGGAATTAGTTAAGGCTAAAGTAATCATGAGGATTTTTTCTGTGTAGTCATTAAGAAATAATTTAATAAGATAACATTTGAACCAACAGCAGTTTTATTACAGTACCTATACTTTCCAAACCTTACTACTTACATAGTACTTGCCATGAGATTTAATCTCATGAGAAACAGATTCTGCATGTGTTTTTTGGGAGCAGATTCCAGTGAAATTTATTAATTATAAAAACAAAACTTTGGATAGTTTTGCTCAATAAAATTTTAAACTTGTTCCAAACACTTACCATGATCTGCTAATCATGCATTCATTTTTTCTGTGGTTATATTGCGGATACCTTTGCAAACCTGTAACAATTGGTTCTTTCTGTGGTTCTACTTTTAAATTGCGTAAATCATGCCCAGTTGTGGGTTAGTGAATTGTTTTCAAGTTGACAATTTTTTATAACATGTGCAATTAATTATTTTGAGCTGTAAGTACAAACTTAAAGCAATATTTACCCCTGCTAATATATCTTTTTGTTGCTTTATGCTTTAAAATAGTATTGTCAATACCTACCTAAAGTTATAGTAGCTTTTGCAATTCTGCTCACTTCCATGACAATTTTGACAGAAATTCTTGTGTTTTAAAATAAGCATTCTTTATAGATAATAAACACATCTAATTGTTATTAAGCTAGAATTTTCTTAAAATCCCTTCCCCAGAAATAAGACGGATTGGTTTTTCTTGCACTGTCCTTGATGCACATTACTGCTCGAACTGGCAGATTGCTCGATCGGTAACAGCGCTGGTCCTTAAACTGGGCTGTTCAACAGGTAGATAACCTACCTAGATTACAGTATTAATCAATTATACAAAATCAAATAGCAAACAATTTGCCACTCAACTTTAAGGTCACACATGTACAGTAACAATAAAAATGTAACTTGTGTGATGATCAGGCGGGTAACGTTCAATTTGTAAGCACATGCTACCTGACAAAAAATGGAGGAAAGTGAGAAGCCATAGATCTGAAAACTACATTGATGGCATATGATACGTGTAGCATGGAGTTATCTCTTGACAACAACGTGCAGCAAGTTCTTTTTGACAACTGTACCTCGATCAATGTGCATTTCGCGAAAGATAACAATTCTGATTATATCATATAAAGCAGTGCCAGTGGTGGAGTGATCAAGTTCTGGTTTCAAAAGCCTCTTCCAGCTACAATTAATAATTGGATTTGTTTGAATAATTGGTAACATCACTCAACACTTCAAGACAGCAATTATGGGGGATGATATTGATGGAAATCTTATTTTGGCACAAGCTCTCAAAGATCAGGTTTGGAATTCTTTTACACAAATCATCTTAAAAATTCTCTTTGCAAGACATTCATCTATGCATTTTTATCATCAGGAAGTTGTTGGTTCTTCTGATGATAACCTCACTATTAGAGTCCTGTTGTCCATGTACCATGCTACCTAGGTAGGTACCTAATTGATTGTTCCCAGGGAGTGGAGTATGTATTCGGTATTGTCGGCATTCCGGTAATAGAGCTAAGCATGGCGATGCAGCAAGTTGGTCTTCACTATGTTGGCATGCGCAACGAGCAAGCGGCGTGCTACGCTGCACAAGCCATCGGCTATATGACACGTAAGCCGGCTGTGTGTCTCGTCGTTTCCGGCCCTGGCTTGCTGCATGTTGTTGCTGGGATGGCCAATGCACAGGTTAATTGCTGGTGAGTGCACACTTTACACATCCATAAATTCCCTCTTCCTCTGGTACATTCAACAATCAACATGCCTACATAGTTGGGGAAAGATCTTTTAAAAAGATTGAAATTGTGCGATCAAGATCCTTTGTTAGTTATCTTAGAACTGATCGCAATAGTTTTTTATAAAATTATCTTTTAATTTGATCGAGATCTTCTTTCCACGATCTTTTTAAAAATATCGTTTTAAAAGATCAAGATCGTTTCCCAATTCCTCAACCGATTTGTTTCAGAAGCACATGTATTAAATTCTGTGTGTTTTTAATTGGGATTTCAGCCAACAACATTACTTCCAAATTTTACAGTTTATTCCGAGAAAAGCCGAAACAGAGGACAAAAATTGACCATTTCCCCTTTTTTTTCTGAAAACAATATTTTAAACGAATTTGAATTCAAAAAAAAAAAGGACGCAAACTTCGATCTTTTTTAAAGGTTTTTTTTTATGACGATCTTGATCTTTATAAAAGATCGATTTCAAAACGATCTTCTCCAACTATGCATAAACCCCAACGCACCTACCTACCTATACTAAACTAAAAGATGCTGCCTATATCTAAGTAGGTACCTAAATTCAAATAAATAAATAAATAAATAAATAAATGTAGGTAGGTGTATATCCATAAATAATATTTAAAATAACTACATCCATTGATGTCCAGGGACTCTCATTTTCCTTTTGATGGTCTGTTGATGTCGAAGGATATCTCATTTACCATTTGATGGTCTTTCTTCTTTGCATTGCCCTTTGAGATCCTTGGTTCAAGATTATCAACTTAAAACTTAACCGCATTACTTGGCTGGACTGTCTATACTCAGCATTGCTGGTATTCATTAATTTAGTACAATGTCTTGAGAAGTATGAAAAACTGAGCACAGTTATTGCATGTACCATTGACTGTATCTGTACTTGTTAACTTGCAGGCCGCTGATCGTGGTGGGTGGGTCATGCCCGCAGGACCATGAAGGTCTGGGAGGCTTCCAGGAATGCCCCCAGGTGGAGTATGCTCGACCTTACTGCAAGTACAGTGCTCGTCCGCCCAGCCCGGCCCTGATTCCGCTACACGTTGAGAAGGCTGTGAGATATGCCACCTACGGACGCCCAGGTTCGTACGCTGCTGCCGCTGTGAAAAAACTCAATATAATAGCAAGGTGCTTCAATTGCACTTTATTCTCAAAGTTAGGGTTGTAAACAAAATATAGTAATAATGCATTTTCTATGCTATTGCAGGATCAAGATATATATGTTTCATGCTAATTGATACTTTAAATTAAAAGTGCAACTTACAAAGGGTGGAGCAGGTGTTTTGAGAAAACAAATTAGATACCTAGTTGATATTTCGCCTAAGCGCTGCAAAGGCAGGTGTCGTAAAAAAAACCTATTGGTGAACCAATGTTTTGGCTTTGCCTTATTCAGAGGCATCAGGCAAGCCAAATTTCTGGGTGGGAAAAACCAAAAAGAGGCATCCGGTGCTTCCCCCCCCCCCCTCATACTAAAAAGTGCGAAGAAAATGAAAAGCAATGGTGCCTAAATGGAGTGAGCTTGGATCCAGGCTGTGGATTTGACAACTTTGAACTGACAACTTTAGGTATTTTCAAGTAAAACATTACCTACTTTTGTGGTACCTATTGGAACTGGAATGAACAATCTTGTTATACTACTATGGTCAAATGGACAAAGAAAACAACAGATGGCTCTTGGTCGAGCTATTTCTACTCTTTGTAACTCTCAGATGCATGACCCGAGTTAGTTTTTGTTTTGTACCTTAGCATCCAAAGGTTTTGAAATGGCTATTGATGGAGGCAAGATTGACAATATGTTGAGAAATTTTGAATGTTGTTGCTCTGCAGATCACGTACTACCTGATGCTTGATAACCAAGCATATCTGCTGAGTTCATGCAACCCACAATCTATTTTACATCTCTCCCAGAAACTTGACTAGAACAACTGAAGATAAATACGTAGTTCTAGTATTTTTAGTTGGAAGCTGTGAGATAAGTTCAGACTACAGAAGTACTGACCATTGTGACAGAATGTTCTAGACACTTTTATTTGAAATACGGAGCTTTTTTGAAGTCACACAGCCTTCTTGAAGTTATCAACGCGAGAAACTCAATCAAGGGGGCTGTGTGAATATTCAAAAAAGCTCTTTATTTCATTTAAAAGTATCTAGAACCTTTTCAAAATGGTCATGACATCTCAGGAATTGTAAAGTGGCATTGGAATTTTTTTTACTTATTCCCAGTTCATATGCTCATTATTTCAATTTGTGCTATATTACTTAGAACTTTAGAATTGATGAAAATCAATTCTCGGAGCATTTCTGCGTAAGAATGCAACCCTTACCCGGCTCATATAGCCCGGTTCCTGTAATTCTGAAGTCACTGTCAATGCAACATTCAGCGTAGGGTCTCTGACAGAATCACTAAACAAACAATTTCTTTTGACAATACACATTTCCAACTAAATTAATTGCTCAAATCTCCCAGGTAGTCCCAGGCACCTCAAATCTCAATCAGGGTAGAGATATAATGTTGCCCAAACATTTCATTCATTCACAATCTCGTCTTCATATTTAATTACCTATTCTTTTAACCGACTCCCTGGCTCAGTGCCTTTCGGCGCCCCTTTCCTAATTTCTGGGTGGGCTGGTGCCCACCCAGCATACCCACAGCTGACACCCCTAGCCTTATTCACGTTGAGAACTAATGAAGAATGAGAGATTGCTTGTTGTATGAGAGGCAAGGTTGAAGCTCTCATTTTTGTCTGAGGCTGACCGCTGATTGCAGTTCACTATGAATCAACAGTACAGTGGTACCTAGTACTTACTCTCTGAGTTCCCTACAATCCTCCACCAAGTCCAGTCATATTGCCTTGCCAGTTGTCACAAGCAAAGGTGAACCAAACGAAGAATTCAAATTGTTCCAGCAGCAGCTGAGTTCTGGCCGTCACCTTGTTTCAGGTGCTTGCTACTTGGACATGCCGGGCAACATGTTGCTGCAGCGAATTCCTGAGGAGCGAGTGGCGATCGTCAAGAGCTTATCTGACCCCCCACGTGCGTGGCCTGACCCAAAGAGCATAGCGGAAGCAGCAGGCCTTCTCATCGCTGCCAAGCGGCCACTCATAGTTGTCGGCAAAGGTAAGCTCTCAGAATGTTAGCTCAGGGGAGGACTTTTTTTCTTACCATAGAATATGTGACTCAAATTAACTTTTAAAATAACAATAAAATTTTTGATTTCTTGATGGCTTTAAAACCTATTTTAACCAATTGACATTTAACATGACCAGACTTCTCCATCGTCAATTAAATCCAACCATTAAAACATTTGAGAGTTTCTTTTAAAGTATTTCTAGAGGAACTGTAAGAATGACAGGGATTAAATCTGTGGTAAATTTTTACTCATAGAAATAAATAAGGAGTTTTCCTAACAATTCTTTTAATCTCAGAAATAGCTCATGAGACTTTCATAGCAAATGGCAATATTTTAGTTACCTACCTACTTTTGTTATGGCACAATACCATCGCCCATCGGTAAAGAGACAACTGATTGCCTTGGCGCCAGGTGCTGCGTACGCGGGCGCTGAGAAGGAGATCCGTGCGCTGATAGCGAGCACCTCGTTGCCGTTCCTGCCGACTCCGATGGGCAAGGGCGTCGTGCCGGACACAGACGTCAATTGTGTGGCGTCAGCGCGAACGACAGCACTGCAGTTTGCCGACACTGTCGTGCTGCTCGGCGCTAGACTCAACTGGATGCTGCACTTTGGTCGAGCCCCGCGATTCGACCCGAATGTTAATGTCATACAGGTACGACGGCTGAACTGTAGTATTTTATTTCCAAATGTACGTAATTGTGCATACTGGCAGTTTATTGTTTGTTGAGGGTATTTCTATTTCCTCCTGTTCTTTCTGTCCTTTAAACTGCTTCCTGTTTGATATCTAGTTGTTAGAGATAGGTGGCATATTTGATTTAGCATTACAGGGATTCAGGGATGTTGCTACAAGTCATGGCAAAGCTCACACCACATTCTGTTTGGACAGGTGGACATCTGTCCGGAGGAGTTCCACAACAGTGTACCGTCCAAGGTGGCGATCCACGCTGACATCGGTGTGACGGCTGTGCAGCTGACCGAGGCACTTGCACAACGCCGCTGGAGCCTCCCCAAGAGCAGTCCGTGGTGGAAACAGCTCACCGACAAGTGTGACAAGAACAAGGAGACAGTTGGAGTGCGTACGCAGCGTCAGCAAGTAGGAAGTGCTGCGAAAGGATATGTTAACGAAGCTTGACAACCTTTTTCTTTGTTTTTATGCAGAAAATGGCCTTGAATTTGAGCACACCACTGAACTACTACGCTGTTTTTCATCATATTCAAGAACTCATTCCTAAAGGTAACCCAGAGAGTAGATTTTCACAGAAACAAACAAACTTATTGTTAAATAAGGAGTTTGAATGGTTTTTCTTTGTTCTGTATTTAATTTTCATTCTAATTTATGTCTAACACATTTTCCAAATTCTCAGATTGCCTGATTGTAAGTGAGGGAGCTAACACGATGGACATTGGCCGAACTATGCTCCTGAACAATTTTCCCAGACATCGGCTCGATGCAGGTCAGCGATGCAGGGGGGCGCGAAGGACATTCTGTATTATTAAGTAATTATTGTTCAACATCAAGTACCGTCAACTCATCTGATAAACATGTTTCAGGCACATTTGGGACAATGGGCGTAGGCCTTGGATTCGCGACAGCCGCAGCATTATGGTGCCGGCAATATGCTCCAGATAAGAGAGTACTTTGCGTCGAAGGAGATTCGGCATTCGGTTTCTCAGGGATGGAGGTGGAGACTCTGTTTAGGTGTGTACGGAATACAAATTGTACAGTTAGTGTTTACTGGTGGTTTATTTTTATGATATACGTACAAATGTTAATTTACCATTCTTATTGCAGGCATAAGCTGCCTGTGATCATAGTTATCGTAAATAACAATGGAATCTATGGTGGATTTGACAAGGAGACGTTCAATGACATCCAAAGTGCCGGAGCATCCACACAAGTGTAAGTTTCAAACATTTTGTCATCCATAAGCAGAGGCTTTTAAACCCAATTGACTTCATCCAATCAAGTTGATTAGACTGGACTTAATTCATGGTGGTCTGACTCGAAATGCATAATGATGACTGATGAGATAAAGATTGGTCGATGAGTGTGGATTTTTAAATTTCACAGTACACTAGAATTAATTTTAGTTTGCCACTTTTTGGGGATCTCATACCATAGAATCAAATGATTAAGTTTTTGTAATTATCATTAAAAACTTTATTTTATTATTACAATTATTAACCATTTTGCTCTTTACAAATCGTAAAAGAGTCTAATTATACTTTACTTCAAAGCCCACTAGGGTGTGGTAATCTAAGGCTAACACGTCTGTAACATTGTGTTGGTGTAATGTTTCAGAACGCCGCCTTCCTCGCTTTGTGTCGACACTCACTACGAGAACATGATGCAGCTGGCAAATGAGAAGGGCCACTTCTGTAGGACAATTCCTGAGGTGCAGGAGGCCATCAAGAAAAGCTTGCTGGTCAAAGACCGGCCAAGCATAATCAACGTGATGATTAATCCTTCTGCCGACCGGAAACCACAAAACTTTGCTTGGCTGACAGAATCAAAACTGTAAAAATGTGAAGCTGGTTTGTGCCTGTGATTTTTTAAGCTTTACGATGATCGAATGAAAATAAGTTGATATAGGTTTTATAAAATTTGTTAAATGGCATTGATAATATTGTTAAAGGTGATGGTCTGTATATGATTATGATTACAGAGGTGTAAGAAATAAAGCAAAGCTTTAATCTTTGTTAAAATTGAATTTCTTACAAGGATTCGGAAAATGGACAAAGGAAATTACTTATCCTTCGGCTTTGTCTGTGGTATGGTTGACGTGCTTCGAAGTTTCAATGTTGTGTAAGCCTTTAAGCTTAGATTGGAAATGAATTGACAATTTGATTTTAGTCGAGTATATTTTTAGAATTGAATTAACGTTTTTTTATTGGCATAGTGTACGAATGTATTTTAAAATAGACTTCAAAAAATTAAACTATATTTCTGGGTAGTTCCTATTATATATAGATTGCATTAGTGGTAGATAGAATTGAGATTTCAAATTGAAAAATGTAGAATATATACAAAATCACAGCAGAATTGAATTTGTAGATCCAATCTATGGTTTAATGTTCTATGATGTTGTTATTTTTCATTGACATCATTCATCAACATTAGTTGTTGGCAAACTGGGAATCATCGGTTGGAGTGCTTTGGAAGATTCTTCTGCCTAAGGAATCATACAAGAAAATTGCCACACAAAAATCTAAGAAAACTCCATGGAACGTAACAATTACCTAGGTAACTACCAGGCCGAACTAGTAGGTACCTACCTAGGTAGGTACTATAATATTATGTTGTAGCATAATGCATTCATATAATATTTATTATGTACAAAGACAATAAGATAGATTGCATAGTTCACTGATTGCACAGGATTTCTAATGTATATTTATTTTTCACACTTACCTCCGTCAGCGCCTTTATCAATACACCACTTTCTCGACGGGTTAACTCTCGGATTTTGCTTATTTCTTCAATGCTGTAAAATTAGGAATATTATTTGTCAAAATTCCACGTGATTGAGTTTGGGATGTTTTGTTTCACAAGTTTTAGGATAATTTCTATTCTAGAACTTTGTGATTGGAAATTTTAGTTGCTGTGGGCCTGTGCAACAGGTTGGAGGACACCAAAATTGCACCTAGAATTGAAAATATTACATTTCTTCTGATATCTTATTCGCCAAATACAACTCTTCTTGGATCTTCGTACTCAATGATTCAACTGATTCAACGTGTTGAACATTATGTTCGTAATGTATTGTGATGACTGAAGACATATTAGAATGTGTTGTTTATACTTTCTGTTATGTATAAACTCAGATTTGACAACTCGCATTGGGCCACTTGTGGGGCACACTGTACACACTCGCGGGTCGCTGATAGCGCCCAACGTTGCCAGCTCTGTACCAAAGACATACGAAATATAAAGTTAAATAACTGCTAGAAGGAATATGATACAAAATTTGCATCAATTTACCAACAAGGTAAATCACAATAGTTGAAAATTATTAGCCATTGGATAAAAATATTAGTTGAAGTTTATTTTGAAGCCCACTCAAGCCAGACCGCGGAAAAGAAGCCAAGGATGCTGGTCCAAGCGTTCCCTGGTGGTATAATCGGGAAGCTCAAATTATCTCAGTAACAATGGCGGCTATTACATTGTGTTGACATACTGATAGGGCCAGTGTTTTTTTTATTAAATAAATAAAATGTAAATGTGGGCATATGTGATGGTGAAAGCAACACATGGCTTGCAAAGAAGGAACAGTACTACCTCAACTCTTTGTGGAAGAAATAGATTACGATGAAATTGTCAAACTAGAGGTGGGTATCTTAGTACCTACCTCCCCATATCAGGGAACTTGGCCTGCCTTGACCATTGCAATTTCCTAGGTTGACAATCAACAGCGACTATTCGTTTAAAAGTTACAGATTGACCGCTGTGTTTCTATAATGTAGATTCTAATGTATTTTTACATTTTTAGGTAGTTGGAAAAGGTTCCTTCGGTGTCGTGTGGAAAGGTAAATGGCGCGATACCTTCGTCGCTGTCAAGCATATCGATTCTGAAGCAGAGAGGAAAGCATTTACAGTAGAAGTTCGGCAACTTTCAAGAGTCAGCCATCCAAATATTGTTAAACTATATGGCGCCTGCACGCAAAACCCTGTGTGCTTGGTTATGGAATATGCCGAGGGTGGATCGTTATACAATGGTACGAGCTGGAGAGAATATAATCTATGCACTAATAGAATTACATATGAATGATAAATATGTAATGATTTGTAAATGACAGGCCTCTTTAACATAACTTTGAGTTTAAACAGTCAATTTGTAAAAAGTGTTAGCTTAATTTTTTTAGTTTATTCTGACTGACTAGAATTATATCATTAAAATTTTGGATAGGTACAACCCTAAATCTTGATATGAAACTACTATTTAATTCGCAGTACTTCATTGTCGGTTGTTCATTGTTCAGGGTTTTTCAATTCACGTTCCAAGATTTCTTTAAAAGTTACTCATCAATTCTAGAATTAAATAGAATTCCTTCCTGATACTATCCTGATATGAACGTACTTTTTAATTTACAGTGCTCCATTGCCGGCCACAGCCGAAATACTCGGCAGGGCATGCAATGAGCTGGGCTCTTCAATGCGCTCACGGGGTAGCGTACCTGCACAGCATGACACCGAAAGCGTTGATTCATCGTGATCTAAAACCTCCAAACTTGTTGCTCATAACTGGTGGTAAAGTGCTCAAGATTTGTGACTTTGGGACTGCTTGTGATAAGAAGACTTACATGACAAATAACAAAGGCAGTGCTGCGTGGATGGCTCCTGAAGTGTTTGAAGGTAATCTTTTTCAGCTAGCTTGTAGTGCATAGGCTACATAGATATATTTCACCAAGGTCTTAGTGGTACATTTTTATAATAATAGTTTGCAAGATGCACTTTGTATTGGCAGTTCCATGCATTTCACTGATACTGCAGGCTCTTCATTATAGACAGACAGGTCTATTGATTGCATTTTAATTTATGGGCAGTAAATATGGAGCTTGTATGGTGCCACCATTTCAATTATAACTTATACCTATAGGCAAATCAAAATATAACTGAGTGAAAAGAAAATAATACACTGAATGTTGAAATTCCATAACTATTTTTGAAGTAATGTTGAATGAACTAAAATAGTGGTGTTTAATTCACATTCGTTGCTGTTTGCAGGTTCCAATTACACAGAGAAGTGTGACGTGTTCAGCTGGGGGATAATCCTGTGGGAAGTGCTGAGTCGTTGCAAGCCCTTCGACGACGTAGGTGGTCCGGCGTTTCGGATCATGTGGGCAGTTCACAAGGGCGAGCGGCCCCCGCTGATAGAGGGCTGTCCGCCACTCCTGGAACAGCTGATGACGAGGTATGGACACGGTCGCTCTAGCTTCGGATTTTGAGTAAATGTGACCCATCCCCCTATCCGCTAGAAAAATGTCCCTGGTGTTGCTTCCAAACTGTTTATTTTGTTATACATTCCCCATTTAATTTCTCGCAATTTTGTGGCTGCAAAGTTACAGAGTAGCTTTCCATGATCATGACAGCCGGGGGGAGGGGGAGTAATCTCATGTGTGACCTCCAGAGTATGTTGAAGTATTCTAGCTATTGATTTCTGCAATAACCCAAATGAATTGTAGGTGGAGATTGCACTCAACTAGAGATATTATAAGTAGAGATATGAGAGAACTTTCCTAAAGTTGAAGGTTGTAGCCACTGTACAAACATATTAAGTAACTTGCAATCTTGTTCAAAATTTTTGTATCTTGCCTGTTTTAGGGCCTGTGAGCCATATCAACATCAAAACTTATCAACTTGAACATAGAATAAAATATTTTTGAGTTGTTGACACCAATGTGTCCACACTGCCTACATCTGTTTCAGTTGCTGGCACAAGAATCCGAGCCAGAGGCCGGCCATGGATGAGGTGGTCCGGATCATGACGCTTCTCTTTCCGTTCTTCGAAGGACAAGATGAGCCGGTTCAGTATTCCTCAGGGGAATCATCGTTAGGTATTAGCCAATCACTTACACTCAGTACCTACTCATATCTGCATATTATTTTACCCTTATGTTTTGCTTTCGTGAATTAGGCTTAGACATAAGAGATTTTGTTTCGTGAAAGCGTAAATTTTTAAATATCTCAGTATGAAGTTCAGTGAACCATGTACAAACATTAAATAGTAATATTTGATTTCTATTAATTAATTAATTAATTAATTAATTAATTAAAGTATGAAGTCATGGATAGATAGATAGGAAACTGTAGAGTACATTCCTTTCCAGGTAAAATCTGATTCAATAATTTTATTCATAAACAGTCACTATTTCATAAAAATGTATACGTATTTTTTGCTGCAGTGGATGAAAAATCAATTGAATACGAATATTTTGCTTGCAGGTAGCGAAATTCCTGATGAAGATTTCTCATTAGAAACATATGACTCACAACAAGAGATGAGTGATTATTTAGACACTTCAAGTAAGTAAAAAACAATTTAATTTTGGATAGGAACCTACTTAGCAAGAAATTACTGCAAATTGTCAAATTCGTGGAATTAGCATGTATCCCGTATTTCTTCACTACCATTTTATGGAGAGACCAGACGTTATGCAAATGGGAGCCAAATATTTCCCATCAGCTGCCATTTTCCATATCGATACTCTAATACAAAACCTCATATTAGAATTTTCGGAAAAACATGTGGAGTCATAAAATCAAGAAAAATATTCGTTTTCCTGCCTGCAAAACCTAGAACTTGAATGAATATTAAAAAAATAACATTTCATTGCAGTCTAAAGGCAAAAAAAATATTTTTAAAATCCTCCGCAACCGCATGTAATATTTTGAAAGTGTTTATTCCCGCCTTATCAACGTTTTACTTTTTGCAGATACAAGGCCTTGCAATTAGGGTATCGATATGCATTGTTTATTTCCCACCACCAGTAGAGGAATAGCCCATTTGACTGCAGTGTGTTTCAGTGGCGTAGCTAGGTGTTGTGGGCCCTGGTGCACGACCTCGTCTCACTTGCGTTCCAGGGACAGAAGTGTTTCCGAGCGACAACGGGTGTGCACCGCGGCTTCCGTTTGCGCCGGCCGCGATCCTCCCGCCGCTTGCGATCGACGTGGACCCTGCGGCGTGGGACCTCCCGCCGCCGCATGATCTCAACGGCAGCGACGGCGAGTGGGAGAATGAAGACCATCCCACCCTCAACGGCTCGTATCTGCCGCACCTGGAGTTCCGCAAGACGGCCGGCCTCGACAAGATGGTGGCCAGCGGGAACGCAGAGGAGATTGGTGAGTTGCTCTTGGTTGTCCCAAACCTAGTTTGTATGTGCTTGTTCTGAAGGCTGTTTTGAGGCTTGTTTGATTTTAAAGGTCACTCCTCAACAGAGTTGTCGACAGCAAATAAAAAGCAAATCTCATTTTATCTTGCTGTGAGAAATATGTTGGTGATTCACTGATGGTAGCCTATGTTGATGATGGAATAAAGCTTTCTTTAAATTGGCATGGTTTTTTCCGAGATTCAAAGGAAGTCAATTTTCCGTAAAATGCGTGAAAATTCCATATATATAAGTTTCGTCGCGATCTAACAATTGGTGTGTATCCAGTACGTGGTAAATTCTGCTACTCACATCCCCCTCAACCCACCTCACCTGAACCGGAAAAAAGTTACAGAATAGAGCTCCTGAAAACAGGTAGACTTTCATTTAGCATTCAAACCCCAGTTTAAAATATGTATATTTTTTTCAAAACTAGTGCTAAAGAAAGGATTATTAGACCAAGTCTAAGAAAATTAATACAGCCCCAGTGTTGCTAAATTTGTGAATATCTAATTTACCATCCTCCCTTTTACCAAATATTTTGACAAAACTGAAACCTCCATTTTCCTGAAACTCGTAACTTTTCTGGCAACCTTTACGCCAATTTTTTTTTTGTTGCTAATTTGCTTAAATTGTTTCTGTGACCTGCACGCTAAGGACAACAATAATTATAATCTTGCACCAGTGGAATAGGGGAAATACTTTGCGCCTTATTAGTTCCCAGTGCTAACAATTAGAGATGGGGGGAAAAGTTCCACACAGTTCAAAAGTCCAGCCCAGTGCAAGTCATTTTGGACTTTCAGTCTGGGCCATGACGTTTTCCCCAATTCTAACGCCTCGATTTGGGCCGGCCTGGACACGACTCTGACTTAAGGCCATCAGACTTTTGGACCAAGTCAAACTTTCGGACCAAAGACTTCGAACCAAGACTTCGGACTAAGACTTTTCGGACCTTCGAACCGTGTCGAACTTTCAAAAAGTGTCTGAATTTTCAGAAATTGATGTTTGGGGGAGTCCCTTTTTATGAGTGACAACAAAGGGAAGGCAGGCAATGTAAGATCTTCAAATATGTTCCATCAAAACTTTTTGACAACCTTAGACTTTTAGGTATGCTGGTATTTTTGGGCACTCTTGGAGTTTTGGACAGTTTTGAATGTCTGCAAGTCTCTGGGGATGACCAACAGATTAAAGCCCCAAGCAGGGAGCATAGTTCAGCCCGGACTTGCTACTGGTTAGGCTGGGGTCAGGCTGAACAAATAGAAAAGTAACAAATCCCATCTTTCATGCCAGAAATGCTCATTCAAATGCCACAATCAAATCAAGTGAGTCAATTTGTTTCCTTTAGTATTGCCATTGCAGTGGTAATTTCCTTGTTAATTAAATATACAAAAATATTTTGTTTATGTTTTCCAACTTGACTGCATGCGCAATATACCTACCATTATCTCAAGTCTTAACCTGATTGGCTGTATTTTTTTTTAATTCTGTGATGGTAATTAATCATACAACTTGGTTTCTGATCTTAAAGGAACCCTCCGATTTGCTTTTAAACAAACTTAGTGTACAGAATACCAATTAATTAAACATCCTATTTGAATTTTTTGAAAAAAAAAATTGCGTAGGAATAATCGCACATTTTCGTTTTGGCGCGGCACCTCCACGTGACGCATCCTCGGGGAACGGCTAGCGCCAGCAGCATGCGCTCAGCCGCGCTACGCAGTGTCTAGTATTAGGCCGATAGTTTTCGCGGTCGGGTCGCTTGTCGATTTGGAGTGAAAATGGCAGGACCTATATGTAGTATATGGATCCGAAGTTCTCTCAAACAGAAATCGCGGAAAATAATGTTAAACTAGCCGAAGAAAGGAGACGAGGAGAGTTACTTGACAGGAAATACCTTGTGGTGTCTGTTTTGTTTAGCACATAAATGTTTTTTGTAATTACATCGATAGAGCCGTGCTCAGTAATGCACTCGCCTTCCTGACACAACTCTCGTATTTGAAATGGATCTTTACAACAATTCGATGTAATGTCGCTGTCCATTGAGATGCAATTGCCACTGCGTAGCGCATGCTGCTGGCGCTAGCCGTTCCCCAAGGATACGTCACGAGGAGGTGCCGCGCCAAAACGAAAATGTGTGATTATTCCGACGCATATTTTTTTTCAAAGATTTCAAACGGAGTGTTTTATTAATTGGTATTCTGTAGACTATATCTTCTTTTAAAAGCAATTCTGAGGGCTCCTTTAAGCAGGAAGTATTTTTTGCAGTGGTTAATTTATGTTGTTAAAGGTCTCAAACTCTATATCTCGAGAAAGATATGCGAGGTGGGAAAGGAGAAGGATGGGGGAAGATACATTCTTGGAAATTTTATAATTAACTGGGTATTTGGAGCAAATCTGTATGATCTACTAAAATTTTAGCCCAAGGATATTGTTTTTAGAAAATGGATTTGATAGGATAGGCTGGCAATTTAATTTCTGCAAAGTGGAGCAAAATCTTCTTTTTCATTATCAGAAACTTGACATACCTACCTCTGAAATAAAGTATATTGTCTTAATCTTTGAGAGCCAACCCTGATTTAATTAGCTTTTTATTAGCATTTTATGACAATTTTTGGTGTATCTAGGTATTTTGGGCTTTTATTGCTGTTGAACGGAAGCTAGCCTTGTTTCTTGGCATACAAAATATTTTTAGAGATTGCATGCTTGTTTGAAATATCAGCTTTAACGCATGCACTGGAAAGAAAGGAGAAAAATATAAGAGAAGAGAAGAGAATGTGAGCAAACTTAGTTTACTCATGAGAAAACGTAGATATCTGGGATATCTTGGGTTTATGCACACAATAACCATTGCTTAGTTGCAACTGTTGCAACAATACACAACTCCTGATGGTCCGCCCCTCTGACGTCACGGCGCTTCGGTCTGTCCTGCTTGACGGGTAGACTGTGGGAAACCAATACGAAAAGCACAGGAGTAAGGCAGGTTTTAGCCGAGTTTGAAGGCCTGTCAACAAGCTCCTGTTGGTCATATTGTGTTGAAATTTTTACTTAATAAGAATCACTATTATTTCTATTACGTGTTAAAATTTCACAAAGTTTAGATGGATACCTCCGTTGATGCAAAGGTTTAAAATGAGGGCAATTTCAATGCAAAGTCCATAAGACCTGACGATCTTTCCCACACCCTTGACATCCTTCAAGCAAAAACACTCGGCTCTAAGGGTCGCTCCTCCTACCTGGACTTGTCTATTAAGGCTTCAAGTCAAACATGTTTGACTCGTAGTACACAAAAACAATTTCAAAAGCAATTTCCTTTTCATGTATTTTTTTCTTTTTGCTCATTGCCCATTTCACATAGTGATTTGTGACTTGGAGTTTATCCAATTGGGCTGCCCTCTGTATGTGTCCAAGAAATTTATAATTGAATATTATCTGCAAACTAATGCAAATTGAAGAAAAGGGATTATTTCAATTGTGTTACCATCAAAAAATGTGTGGTGCCATACATTTTTTTAATTTGTTAAACTGGGTTAACCTGGTTTTTATTTATTTATTTTTATTTTTTATTTATTACAAAATGACATTATCCTGTACATGGTGCCTGCTAAGCCACAAAGCGGCTTGACAGCATGGCGCAATTATAATAATGTTCCGTATCTCTTATTTTTTCACTGTTCATTCTCATTTTTTCACTGTTCATTTCTCTTGTTCACTGCGCTCATTCTCAGAGGTGCGTTAGGCGCATTAAGCGAGTGCCTAGTGGTCGATGGGCCCCCAAGAAATATTTGCCTTGTAACAATATTATTTTCCACAGTTAAGGGGACAGATCAGT
Organism: Nemoura dubitans; assembly: GCA_921293005.1. Lineage (NCBI taxonomy): Eukaryota > Metazoa > Arthropoda > Insecta > Plecoptera > Nemouridae > Nemoura > Nemoura dubitans. Next base: position 18,631,455 of record OV121074.1, read on the forward strand.
TAACGCCAGAAAGTGGCTTTCAGACCAAAAGTAGCTGAGTTCTACAGGCCACGTCTTTGAAGTTATCTTTTCAATATTTCAGTATGTTGTAGGCAAAATACGTAAATAAGGGCAATCATGGCCCTTTTTTTCGAAAATTTGCCCCTGGAATGCTAGAACATACCCCAAAACTCTTTATTTTTTACCCTTTTAATAGCCCTTGTATACAAAAGTGCAGAGAAAAATTGGAGAAAATGGCCGTGAGCGCCCTTATTTACGTCTTTTGTCTAAAACATACTGAAATATTGAAATGATAACTTTAACGATGTGACCGTGAGAACTCGGCAACTTTTGGTCTGTTTCAACATTTTTAAATGATTAATTTTCAACTTTGGTCACCCCATGTCAAAGAAATGAGACACGAGGACTTGGATAATTTTACACTTATTATAACTACTTAGGGGTGTACAAGCGGAACTGAGCTGGAGGACTAAAATGTTAGTAAAAAGCCAGGGTTGAAACTGAAAGTCAAAACACAGCTAGCGTCTCTGGCAAATAAGCAATAGTCAACGATTTTCAAACATGCAAGGACCGAACGGTTTTTAATTGCGGCGCTCTGAAACTGGAAAATTTGCCTTTTTTTCTCTGACCGTTGTAATTTGCTGCTTCAAGGCTGAGGTTCCCCAAAGCTGAGGTTCAAATGCTGCAAACAGGTGCAATGCTGCTTGCAAACAGGAACCCTTGCTTCATAGTTGCCACCAGCATTACTAACTACGATTGTCTGTGCTCTTGATACCCACAGAATGATATATTTGAACTTTCAACAGTGTTGTCTGATATGCCACCCATCAGTCTGTCAGTGTTTGGAAATCATTTTGAATGTTTGTTAAAACTGTGCCATTATTGCAAAGTGGATAAAAGGCAGAAGCAATGTCTAAGACATAAGTTTCCAGCAATATCCAGAGAAGTAGGTAAGCATGTGGACAAAATGGAAGCATGCTGGAATAACAGATATTTTTTTGTGAAACTTCAACCTAGTCTGCACAAGACCTTAGACTTCCAGGCAGGCCATATCAAATGGCCTCAATTTAAACAATTTAAAAAAAGCAAGTCATTTTATTGGCATAAAATAATGTGATGTTCAGAAAAAAATTCACAAAAAAATTCATTCCATGTACAGAGGAGGATAAACTTGGGCTTGAATGATTCTACCTGTGAAAAGTAATAATCTAAATAAAGGCCCCAAAATCATGAATAAATAATTTCTGTAGTACAAATCAAAATGGTTTCAACTGAAAACCAAATAAATCCCGTGACAGTGCATCGAAAGAGCATGTAGCATGCATGCTTTTAAAGAAAGTTGAGCATTTGGATTGGCATATGCAGCTGCCAGATCATTGATGCAAGATGCTAGACAAGAACTCTCCGGTTTGTTATTAAATTTAAACTAAAACTCTTTTGGACAACAGCCAGCTTCATCTGCTTCCACTGCTGCACCAAGAAACTGATTTCCTTCTAGATGGGAGGAAATGGTACCATAAAAAGAGCAGTTCTAATTTTAGAATTAGAACAGTCTGCCAGTGAGTGAGTGTAGTCTAAGCACAGGTACCAGCATAATGGATTCAAGGAAGGAATGATTCTGAGAATTAACCCCATCTGCCTGTAAAATGACGGATGAATTTTTTTAATGTATGTAATGGTTTAAACATAATAATTAATTACTTTCACATTCAAACCATTCCGTTTCCATCACCTTCTTAACAAAAAACTTACTGAAGGGAATCTCATTATTCAATTTTAAATTAAAGTGCTAAACTTAGCCACATCACAGACATGCAATGCACTAAATCAGTGAAGCATGTTGACTGCCACGCATTTTTGCTCCTATTTCTGCGTTGTTATACGTTCGGCGTTCCCCAACCTGCCCCTTTGCATTGTCGAGTTGAACCTACTGACTAGGTTAGTCACTCACCACGTTCCTTTCACACCCAGTCACACTGCCGAGTCGCAGAGGGGATATTGTCCTCTTAGCGCGTATGTGACAAAGACTAGTGACTCATTCAAACTGAGTCGATCAAAAATAACTCTAGCTGAGAAGCTGCTGAGAGGAAGGGGGAATTTATACTGTTGTGGTGGTGACTGTTTATTTGAATCTCAGGCTTATCAAACCATGATTTGAGCAGACAGCATGGCTACCTAGCGGTTAGCACGCTCAGTATTGAGATATGAGCCAAGCACATCGCACGCATGAGTAAGTAGTCTTAACAAGGGGACCTCGATTATTCCAACAAATTAATTAAGCAACGCTATAATTTTTTGTTTCAAACGTCCAATGCGTAGTTTGCCCCTTAGTATAGCTATGATTTTTTTGTCTCTTACTTGCTATGGGCTTGAGTTTGCTCTCGGTTCTGCGTTTGTTGGTTTAATAACTTTGCATTGGTTTTGGTTTTGGATTTAGTGTGTAGAATTGAAACTTTCATGTTTCTTGGCAGGCTTGGAGTAGCAAATACTGTTTTTAGTGACTGATTTGCCTTCCTGCTGTTGGCTCAAGCCAACGTGTTGTTAGATAAAGGATTGTTGGGTCCGACGTTTGTATTTCACCGGGATTCCTACCAATAATGAAGTCAAGCAGCAGCTTCCTCTTTTCGTTGCCAGGGTCTTGTCATTCAAGTCAAATTAGATTTTAGCATCCTGTCGGCTTGCGGTGTTTTTTTGTGCTCGTCTTTTTCTGATTTCCAACATATTTACAGACAGAAAAAAGTTAAAACATAACTAATAATTTATTTTAAGGGTCCATCCCAACAAGTAAAATGTTATAGCTCTAACACTTAACACCCTATTACAAGCTGACCTTATTTCTAGGCTCATTTGTCTATAGGAGAAAACATTTAATTTTGTTGGTAGTACCGTTCTTGCCAAAACTTTTCTCATCCTTGTTGACGCCGCATTTAACATTGTTGAAATTTCTGCCACGTGTCTTGTTTGGGGGGTTATAAATAAAGTTTAGGGCCTGCTGGTTTTACCTTTCAAAATACTTAGCTTTTAATAATCAATTTGCAAAAGTGCATTCCATTCGTATTATATAATTTGACATATCCACAATGTTTTTAATACCAGTGTAACTAATTGCTTTTTAAAGAATCTTGCTAATGGGGGTATTAAACCTCTAATTTAAAACACAGTAATTATTATCGACCATAACATAAAATATAAATTATATTTTGAGATTTCATACTTTCAATTAAGAATGCTTCTATGCAAAGTAAATGCCCAAGTACAATTTTATTTCACACATCATTTCAATACACCCACCCAAGGGCATCTATATTCTAGTACAAATGAACAAAAAACCACACTTGGTGTAACAACCAATAGATATCCATTATTTTGTGTCAATTGGAGGGTAGCCAAGGCCTGTGATAGCTATTCTTCCTGTGTTGTTACTAAACTGTGTGCCACTCGCAAGGCAGCCAAAGTATGATGAAAACACATGTCGGTTCTCCCAGGTCTGCCTGACTCAGCCGAGTATTTCTGTCACTTTATAACACTCTTAGCCTCATATCCCGTGATGCAGATTTTTTTCTTACAAAATAGCATTATCTTTCCTTGCAATCCATGTGACCTAAAAGTATGAAAACACGCAAAAAGTATTTAAAGCGCTACGGGCTATTTAAATGCAAGACTTTTCTTACAACGGACTAAAGAAGTATAGAGTACAACAGGTAATACTAAAAATGATTGGTCAGTGTTAGTAATCTGCTTCCAAATACATCCATTAGGTGCAGCCAATACTATGCCTACCTACAGTACCCAGATCTTAAAAGCAATTAAAACAGTTAAAAGCAAAGTAGGTACTACAGTATTTTAAAACCATCACTAAAAAGCTCCACCATAAACAGATTGTACCTCCCAAGTAGCAATCTGATTGTCCACACTTGGTATTCTCACTGAACTGGGGTTGGCCTAATTATAGGCATCTCATGGCTTGCTGACTCATACTCTCTGTACTCCAAAGCTATAGTGGAAATAACCACAGCTGTGGACCATACATACATTCATGCCTTTGATACCGCTTTAACATACTGTCGAAATTCCCCGCATGATTCCTAGAAAGCAGCAATGGAAAAAAATATTAAAATCTAATAAAAAGACAAAGACATGTTCATTATGCACAGTATTTAAAAACCTTGATGATTTGAGGGTCTCAAGCTGGAATAGTTTGCTTTTATTTCAAAGAGAAAAACCATAGATATTTTAGGGTAGGTACCTACAAGTTTTTTCCATTTTAATATTGTTAAAAATTTGTAACTGGTGTAAGCAAGGAGGCAGGTAGCAGAAAGTGAGTTGAATGTGCAAGAGCTTGCGATTTAGGCCTCTGACACAGATGGATGCTGAAACATTCACCTGGAGTCACCCCAGCCCAGATGCATGCTAAAGAATCCCCTTTTTCTCTGTGAGAAACGTGCTAGAGATTTTCGTGGCTGTGCAGTGCCTTGGTTTGCTTGTTATCCAGTTTTAGCCTGTGACTCAGTCGATCCCAATATAACGTAGTGGTTTGTGACTGACTGACTGCTCAGTTCAGTGGCTTGCTTTGCCAAAGAGACATGTGTGACTGTGACACCGTTCACTGCAGCTGGATGATAGTCAGTAAGTTTCTGCATTTATATTTTATATGGATAATTTCAGTGGAAGCTGCAGTCATCAGCTTAATTCCATTTATTGTTTACTTTTCTTCTTCATTATTCTTGAATTTTGAGTGACCAAGTTTCAATGAAAGTAAATTTTCTAAACCGATCGTGTGTGTTGTGATTTTTGGCATTTCGTAATTTGCATACCTATTATTTTGTGTTTTGTATACTAAATGTTATATCAATAGCCAATATAGTCATGCCAAAAAGCAGGGAAGGGAAGGGGTTGACGTGTGTTGATATGCCGATGAGCATGTACTTTCTGATTATGATCAGAATCTTAAAGTTGCATGAATGATCTGTTTCTTATGTACACATTTAAGTCTCCTACCAATACACAACAATTAGGGAAATTATTTGTTGCTATAAAAATAATTGAGGAAAGGCAATTTTTGCTAGTTTATACAAGTGTTAGTTAGAACAGGTGTTTAAATGATACTATGTTGCATTTGTAACTTTTAAGATGAAAGAAATTACAGTTAAATTCCATCACACTAAAATAATATGCAAGTGGTCCAAGGTATTAAAACTATAATAATCAGTGGATCAGAGATATGAGGAAGTCCATAGAATCATCACACATTGAACTACAAAGATGGTATATAATATGCATGTTTATTTTTATTACTAGGGCGAACGCAATTTGTGTTGCGTTGAAGATGAGCGTAGTGGTTTGTATTTTGCGCATAAAAAGATTAAGGCAAGAAGCTTATGCAAATCATGGAGCAGCAAGCCGGACCAATGCTTTCTCAAAACTTCTGATCACTTGAAAATGTAAACGGTTCTGACCTTTCTTTGTTTCTGTCTGAGCTGTCGGGTAGCGGAAATATGCTCATTTTGAGATCATTGAGCATTGTGCATGTTAATACATAGATGTATTATATGCCCAAGGGTTTTTATTGGGTTTTATTGGGTTGGTTTTTATTGGAAAAAATCTGGTGTGATGTTTCGATTTGGTTTCGATGGTTTCTATAGGCAAATCGAAATTGGGAACATTTGAAAAAAAATACGTACTTTTAAATAAATTTCCGTACTTTTCCAAACATGCCCAATTGTCGAATTTTGCTCTTTTTTCTGCTTTGAAAGTGAAGGGTGTGGAGGATTTTCTTGAAAAAGGCAGGGGGTCTAAGTTGAGAAAAAAAGTAGACACCCTGAAAATTGCATCCCAATCGAAGCAGGCGTTTGGCCTGTAGAGCGCGCGCAAACACACATACAAACACACACCAAGTGTTTTTTTTAGCAGTAGTGAAATTGATGATTTCGCTTCGCTCGCTTCGCTCGCTACGCTCATCAATTATATGGGATACAAAAAATCTTTAGGGAACAAGTTACGTACTACCTATCTACAAGAGTTCAATCTTGGGATGCTGGCACAATGTTATTTTAAATCTGTTTCACATGCTCTGCCGATCATTCTATAGCCTGCAAAGTTCAGTTCTCTCTACATTTTAGCCACCTCTCTACCAGCTCCATTTCTCTCTTGCAGTTTTTGTTGCATATGATGAACTGTTAGTAGAATAATGTTTATTTGTGGTATCATTGCAGCAGGTGCATGCAATTACAATGCAATTACTTGAATTCTCTCACTAGGACACTCTGGATCGGCCCTAGCAAGTGTCATCACATGATCACATGGTTATGGTTCATGGTTTAAAACAAATTTGAACTGTGAAGATTGTTTGCAGTATGTTCCTTTCAAACTCTACACACCTACATTTGCTCTACATTAAATTAAGATTGCCTTGAATGATTAATTTGACATTTGTTGTCATAAATTCCAATTATGAAAATCAGACAAGGTTTTGATATTTCAATGTAAGGACTAAGGAATATCTTAATCAGGCGTGGGAAACCTTTGGAAGTCACGAGCCAGATTCAAATTTTCTGGCGGGCCGGACGACCACTTTCGTAAATTGGGTGGGAGGGAGGGGGGGGGGGGGGGGGGAGCAAATATGGCAAATGAAACACCATCAAAAATTATATTCTCAAATTGACCTAAAAAGCATAGATATGGGCTCCAAAATGAACATTGAATTTGTTAAAATCTTGTCTGCTGTGTCTGGGTCCCTTCCCCAGGCTTGGGATTGTCCCAAGAATATTATCCAATCGAACCCTCCGCGCATAATTGGTAATAGAGGTATATATTAAATTAAAAGTGTACATACTATTTTTACCCAAATAAGTCAAAATCAGACATTTCCTACATCTACCTCATTGCAAATACTGTTCTGCAAGCAGTGAATATAATTTTACCACAGAGAGATGTTTAAGAATGACATGAGCCCTGAAACTTCTAGAAAGCACTCAAGATAAATCCAAAAAATTTTGTTTATTTTAACTTTATAAACATTTTTCTTCAGACACAGACTGATGCTTATTGCTTATTGTCCAAAGCCCGGCAGGCCGGACAAAATTGACCCGCAGACCAGGGGTTGCCCACGCCTGATCTATATTCATCTAGATTGTTGAGGGTTGTAAAAAGATATCAGTTATTCCCTGCTCTCATCCAGCCATATATAGTATTGATTTTAGTGAATGAATTTGCAAGCTGCATCCAGCATGTTACGTAGTTCACTTTTTGAACTGATCTTTCTCGGTGGATCAATCCTTCCACAGCCTGCAGCCCATTTCTGAATTTCTTGTTTTACATGTCAACTACAAAAATTGTTACATGGTACATTTCTTTTTGGAAAATGAAGTAAGGTGGCAAGCATAGTATACGACAGCCTGCTAATTACCCTGGTATAGGGTGACCAGACGTCCCAGTTTTCCCAGGACAGTCCTGGTTTTGATGTACCTGTCCCGGTGTCCCAATTGACACCACCTGGGATGCTGACATGTCCTGGTTTTCCAGTCATTCCATTTTATTAGTTGTATCGTTATCATTTCAAATAATTTGTCTCCAGATTGGTACCTACTGTCTTTATCAGTTTTTTATTGCCTTTTTCAAGCAGTTGGTATGTGGATATGCGTAGGTTATCACTTATCACAATTACCAACCCCGCCCCCCCCCCCCCCTCTCCCTCATCGAAACATCCACTAAACATTAAATTTTGATTTTTTTTGCGAGGCATAATATTGTAATCTGCCATTATTGTTTATTGGAGTGGTCTGGAAATGGAAGTGGGAGCACGGAATTTGGGAAATCATAAAAGCTTTGCTACGCTCATCAACAAATTAACTTTCGCAGCCAAACAAAATCACACATTTCTTTAGATTGTCCTATAGCAAAAAAAATTGAGAAGGTACATACCACTGTTCTAAACTCTGAAGTACTTTTGTCATTTACAAATCACAAAGTTTGTAAGGTTGGAAAGTGAAAGCATTAGGACTCAGATTATGTCCTGTTGACATAGTTGGGGAAGATCGTTTTAAAATCGATCTTTTAAAAAGATTAAGATCGTCATCAAAACTAGATCTTTTAAAAAGTTAGAAGTTTGCGATCCTTTTTTTTGTAAATTCAAGTTCAAGATCGTTTTATAAAAAGATAAAATTCGTTTAAGGCTCAAGCACAGTTCTGCAGGGCGATTATGTAATATTTCGTTTGAGATAACATTAGTTATCTCGACCAAATAACATTGAAATGCCCCTAGATATCGATTGTTATCCTTAGATACCGACTGCTAAAAAGTTACATAATTGCCACCCTGATTGTTAATTTTTGAAGAGTTTATTCAATCTTGGTACATCCCTATGTAGATGTAATCGGTGTAAAATGATCCAAGTCCTCGTGTCTTATTTCTTTCACATGGGGTGACCAAAGTCGAAAATTGATCATTTAAAAATTTAGAAACAGACCAAAAGCTGCCAAGTTCTCCAGACACACCATTAAAGTTATCATTTCAATATTGTAGTATGTGACGTAAATAAGGGCGACCATGGCCCTTTTCCCCAATTTTTCTTTGCACTTACGTATACAACGGCTCTAAAAAGGGTAAAAATTGACGGGTTTCGGGGTATGTTTTAGCACACCAGGTACAAATTTTCGAAGAAAGGGCTCTGGTTGCCCTTATTTACATATTTTTTCTCCAACATACTGAAATATTGCAATGATAACTTTAACGGTGTGGCCGTGAGAACTCGGCAACTTTTGATCTGAAAGCCACTTTCTGGCGATCTGATCAGTCCCCTTAAAAGATCGTTTTCAGAAGAAGAAAAAAGGAAAAATGGTCCATTTTTGTCCGCGAATGGGCACTACTCGAAGATTCATTTGCCTCTGTTTCGGCTTGTCCCAGAATAAACGGTCAAATTTAGAAGTGATGTTGGTGGCTGAAATTCCATTTTAAGTATATCTGCAAACACACAGAATTTAATATACGTGCTTCAGAAACACATCGGTTTAGGCATTGGGAAACGATCTTTTTAAAAAGATCAAGGAAAGCATATCTCGATCAAATTAAAAGATATAAAAAACCGATCGCGATCAGTTCTAAGACCACTAAAAAAGAATCTCGATCTTTTTAAAAGATCCTTCCCCAACTATGCCTGCTGACCAGCTTTCCTTGTTGTGGATTTTGCTTGCTGTGCAATCACAATTTCAGGCACATGAGTATGAGTGACAAACATAAGGCATGAGGAAAGAAGCAATCTGTTTCTTTCACTAGTATTATTCCATTATTTTTCTTGGTTTTTCTTCTTTTGTCCATAAACTAGTTCCTCAGGCAGTTTTTCTACTTTGTGTTTCAGGCAGCAGCAGTGGGCGTGAAGACCTGGACAATGTGTACCTCATGCTGGACCCTCAGTTGCACCCCATCACTCCAGACACGACGTGCCAGCAGTCGGTGCAGATCTTTGAGGAGCACAAGATGCTGGCACAGGAGTACCTCAAGGTGCAGACGCAGATAGCATACCTCTCGAGGACCATGGATCAGCTCGCAGAGCGGCTCAGCGAGGCTGAGGGTATGAGCCAGCTGGACCAGGAAGATTCCGAACGACACAATGAGGAGCTCAGGAAGCTTGAGAATGAAAAGGTAGCAATCATCAAAAATATTTTTTGTTTCTTTGGCTTGATCAGCTAAATGACAGATTTCTAATATTCCTAATGAATTAGTTCCTAATGAATAATGATAACACAGGTCCACCTGGAATCCATTTATGCCCGGTTTTACCAAGTTTTCCAACTCCTAGTTGAGAATTTAACTAGAAGTACATAGTACCTAAAGGTATACCAATATCAATCACAAAATTGTTTGCTATAAAACAGATTCAAATTAAATTTTGGCTGTAGGCTGTAGAACACTATTTTAGAAGTTATTTGTCCCGAGGAATACTTTCTGCTGACAATAAAGCATCATGAGTGCAAATTGCAAACCCTTTTGAACCTACCTCTTGCTCAGAAAGTAGTCCACCTCTAATTTGTGCGTAAACTCACATAACCCTGTTTATCTACCTCTTTTCCATGCGTCAACTCCGTTTACTCACCTTTTAATCAAATCATCACAGTGATAATTTCAAGGATCAAGCTTCGTTTCTATCCAATAGGAAGGGTAATTGGAACATAGAATGTTACGTTCTGTCGAAGGCTGGCGAGATGCAGTCATCGCTGCTCGTGCAAGGAAAACCTAGACCTTGTCGATTTATCTAACTTTAAAAATTAATTAATAACAACAATAAGAGGAAACTGTTGCTGGTTTATGTAGATATGGGACCCTTTGTCCCATTCTCCAATGGGACCCTTTGTCCCATTCTCCAATGGGAAAAAGGGTCTAGTGATTGCGCCATCGCCGTCCTGGGGCCGAGTCCGTTTACCCGTCCCATGTATGGGTCTAACGGCCTCTCGTCTCCCCAGAGATCCCCCATGTCCCACCCGGCGAAGCAGGGAGAATGTGAGACCGAATAGCTCAGTTGGTAGAGCACTTGCCCGGCAAGCAGGAGGTCCCGGGTTCGTATCCTGGTTCGGGTGCACATTTTTCCAGCTTTGCCTCCCTTCCAATAACAACAATGTATACTACTCATTCGTTTATTATCTGCTTACTGAATTTCGGTCCTCGGTATGAGATTTCATACCTACATAAAAAGAGTAATTGACCATTTACAAAAAAATTTATCCCCCCCCCCCCCCTCGCCAACCGCAACTTTGTGGGTTTGGGAGGGTTTACCCACCTTTTCCAATAAAAATTAACCACTGTCAGACAGCATTATGTTCTCCTGCGTAAGCTCGAACCGCCTTTCTTTTGTAACCTCACATTCTTTATTTTATTTTTCAGGACAGTTTGTTGGCATTGCACCGCAACCTGAAGCTGCAGCTCGAGTTGATTCGTGGCCATCGACAACAACACAGCAACAATGGGGGAGGCAACGACGGGTGGGTGGTCGTTCATCCTCCGCACTTGACGTAGCGTCGGGGGTGACCAGATAGTGGCGTACTAAAGACTTGAGGTGTGCTCGCTGTGTATCTCCCTCGAACGAGTGCCCTGGACCCAGCGTCTAGTCAGGACTGTCACTTACCGGCACCACCGAGTATTGATCTTATTTTCCTTATTTAACGTATGGTATGCATCACTCTTGGCAGCGAAATGTTTATTCTTTTTAAAACTGCAGTTATGAACTTGGTACCAGTTTTACAGTGTTAGCTTGTTAAGAAACTAGCAGCCCATTAACAAAAAGATTTCAGATTATGATTGGAACTTTTTACTGTAAAGTTTGAAAATTATACGTTTAAACTAGGTAGGTACCTACTATCTAGGTACATTTTTGGCAATTAAATGTGGCAAATTACGAAATTAGCCCTAGCCCCTGTGATTTTTAAGAATTTACATTCAAAACAAAACATCGTATCATATTGTTTCAGCCTGCAAATCTGCGCCATGGTTGTGTTGTGTGTTCAGCTTGGCAATAGCTGAAACATGTGTATAGTCTAGCTGGACAAGTGTATGCCTTTCTGTAGAATAATATATTTATAAAATGATATTATATTTACCTATACAACTAAGAATCATTCAATTAGAATGAGAATCACATGGCCATGCTAAAATGGCTTATTGACCAGCAGTAATCCAACGATCAATGTCTTGACCAGACACAACCCTCACCATCGACTTTGATGATGAATTAACCTCTCACTCTCAACTGTTTTTAGCAACAACCTGGGGTGCGATTGTGTAACTTTATTTTGTTCGATTTCGCTCGAAACCACTCGATTTCAAATCACAGCCCATGTTAAACCATTGGCAGTGATATTGAAAACTAATGGTTTTGAAACCACAAAGTTACACAATCGCCCCCCCCCCCCCTGTTCTGAAACATGATTGAATTTACCAGAGTGGGGATTATGTAAAACTTAGTTTGAGATAACTTTCGTTATCTCGACCAAATAACATTGAAATGCCCCTAGAGACCGATTGTTATCCCTCTATACCGACTGCTAAAAAGTTACATAATCGACACCCTGGTCACCTAAAGTCTGTACGAGTGTTGTCTATTGATTTCTCACAAGTCAGGGGTAGTGATTGCGTATCATTTTCGATGAGTTGTCAACGCTTATCAGTAGCATAACCCATTGAAATAGATAGGCCACTTTTAGCTATCCATCGGTTACCCTTGGATAACAAACAATGACTTTTTACTTGTAACTCTATCTGAGTCTAAGTATGAATTTAATGAAGACCATTGGCCCAATGGTCTTCATTAAATTCAGACTCATGTCTGATTGTCCTAACTTTAGCACTAGTTTTAAAAAGGGAAATCACTAAGACTTCACTTAGCATTCAAAACCCGATTTGAAAGTGTTTTTTTTTGGGCCCATGGTCTAATGAACAAGCTTGTCAAATTTGAAATCACAATCAAAAATACATTTTTAGAGACTTGGGTATTTAATGAATGCATTTCATTCTATGCATTCAGATTCAACGCATAAACTGTGCAGCACACACACTGTAATATGGTCAAAATGTCATGGCTGGAATGTCTCCAAAAATTGTAATTTCATTGTAACATTGACCATCACATTGAATGTGTATTCCATGTTGAATTGTATTAGTACCTTTATTACACCTAAGAAAGTTTGAGTAAAAAATTTCATGGTGTTGTTTAATATCTCCCATTCATTTTTTAATTTGGTTGTTAAAAATGTATTACGTTCTAGATTGCAGTTTGCGCAACCTGTTTGGGAAGGATCTCGATGTGTTTCCCGTCTTCATAGTAGGTACTTCTCGCCTATCTCAGATGATGTGATTTTGCCTCATTTGCTGGTAGTACCTTATTATCTTGTATCTTTGCTGGTACTTGGCTTGTCAGAATTGCCTGGGCTTGGCTTTGATGCTGTAACACTGCTTTGTTTGCTAGTTTCGCTGGTGCTTGGCTCTGCACCTTTACTAGTGCCTTGGCTCAAATTTTGTTTCGAGGCTCCTTTAGAGTTTGGCCTAAATCTAGGCACTTTCGCGCGGGCCTTGATTGCTTTTAAAAATCGTACCCTGTTAATTGACTGCGGCTTAAAAATGCCAGTGCCTGTTTTCGTTGAAACCGAACTCTTTCTTCTGGGCCCAATGCTGCTAGGTAGCTTCAGCAAAGATGAGTCTTCGTCTTCGTTACGGGTTTCCTCCAATTCATAAATTGCATCTTCCAGTTCATTACATATTTCCCAGTTTTTCTCATCAGCAGCTATTTGAATTGGCAATATGCCATTATATGACGGTGTTTTTGGATTTGCACCCATTTTCAGTAGGAACTTTGTCAGCTCTATTTTGTTGAAGTATGCACAGCTATGTAGGGGCGTTTTGTAGGTAATTGGGTTTCCGATGTTGACGCGGCCACCATACCGGATCTGGATTTAAGTTGCATAGACCAAGCAATTTTTTAAATTAAGTTTCATTGTGTGCCTGCTACTGGTTGTAAACAGAGACTCACCAACATATGAACAACCTCATTTTGAATGTCCGGGTCCAAGGCAATGACGCAGTCAAAGAGTATGGAATTGCCTCGTGGACCTCGCAAGTTTGGAAGGGCACCGTTGCGTAGCAGGAACCGAGATTGGTCTGGGTTCCTCACCTCGATCATTGCAAGATACAACGGCATGTTCCCAAAATCGTCGGGGTGGTTAACCTGAGAAAATAATAGTTATTTACAATCCACTCTGTCATGTAGCCAATGCAGTTCCCTTGAAGTGGGCACTGAAGCGTCCATCGGGGTTGCCGGGGGATGGTCAAGTGGTAAGTCAGGAAATGCCCGTTGCCACCCAGTCAAGGTGCCCGCGGGCGCCCTGGCAGAATTACGCCGAGCAGCCGTTGGTCTCTAAGGTACTGCGAAGGAGTGTTAATAAATCATAAATAATATGCTCACAGCATCACGTTGTTTTCAAAACAAAAACAATTTGCTTTTGTCAATTTTAAATAACTGACTTTTAATGGTTTTTGCTTGTTGACTAAAATGTTAGTAGGTATGACTGAGATATAATATTTTCAGGCAGGTTATGCACCGCCTCATTTCGAGGCTTCCAATCTCTGCTGTTCCCCATAGTTCCGCAAACTTTGCACCTTCGAAGGTGCAAAGTCCTGAATCAGGATCCTGATTCAGGACTGTAGAATTCTCAGCATCGCTGCATCAGCTAGGTGCATATGGTAATAAAGTGAGCTGGTACTGTAATAGAGTGGCCTGCATAGATTGCCTTACTTTACTCTGTACCTATTTGGTCTGAATGAGACGTCCAGCTTCATAGGGAGAATCCTTTTATGGGCGCGGCATTTCCGAAAAATTCGGTCTTCGACTCCGTAAAAACGAAGCGCCAATAGGGGTCCGATTCGTTGGGTAATTTGATTAGGTTACTTTACAGCCTTGTACTAACAACTTCCAAATAAGATCATCAAATAACTATAAAAGATGCATTCTATAAGTAGAAAATATTGATATGAAAGTTGATCTTTATATTATCATGCAAGTCATGAGGATTTGAGAACGAATAATGAGTTTATTGGTTAAATCAGCCTGTTCAGCCCATATCATTCAAATCCTAGTAGGTAGGCAATCAATGCTACACGCGAGCCGGCAGTGCAGTCTACACCCACGGTGTACACCTAGGGCTTACTAAGCTTCGGTTTGGCCAAACTAAAGCAAAGATTCTGGAAGTTAAAACGTCGTTTTGTATCAGGGGAGCAGAAGGTGCAGTAGTAGCCTGTCGCCATGCTCGAAAGCCGATGAAAATCACCATATGCGCGAGCGCCTGCGCCTCGTGCTAATCAGCTGTCATCTTTGGCGGTCCACTGTCGTGGCGCTGGACCTTGCTGGACGGATTTGAGTTTATCTCGGAAAATGGAAAATACACAGAAAACTGCTAGTGCGTTTCAGCTGGAAGATATATTAACATGTTCGGAAAAAGTGGATGTTAATGAGACAGAGAATGAAGTCCTTGTACAGGTAAAAATTTTCATTAAATAGAGGAAAATTGGTGTTGGTCACAGGGCAATAAAATTGTTCAGCAACCACAGGTTGGAATTGATAATATTTTCTTTTATTATGTTTCCCATCAAGCATGGCCCTGCAGACTGGTATCGTGAACTTTGCAGCTGACACCTGCTGAACGAAGTGGTGGGCGAGACGATGGAGTCGTAGCCTTCCGTCGAGAAGAGAATCCGTACAATCGAATCAGCGGGACTTGGAACCTGCCTTGTCAGTAATGGCAGCATTGTATTTATAGCACCCTACTGCTGGGAGTATGTTTTCCTGCCTTGAGCGTTCGATTAGGTATAGGTAGCTACGTGGTTATGGTTATGAAACTCGGTGCTCTTAAATCTCACCAACAAATCAGCAGTGAATCTTACCTACTAAATTCCTCATTTTTTGGAACTACCAGCTCAAGTTTCCAAAGCCTGTCCTTTGACAAATGTAGGTGCCTAGTTCACGCAGCATCTCGAATGGACTTTGTGTTAGACAGCTGTGATTTACGAAGCTCTTCGCGAGATCAGCTTTCCAAAGTCTTTGCTAGACTGTAAAAGCCAGGCCAGTCCATGGTCTGGAATATATATGTGGATGCAGTTTCCAGATGTTGAGCTTGTTAAGCCAAATTGTTTGAGTCTCATTCTTAGCCAGATTTTAACCTAGCCTGCAGCTTTTAAATGCTATAGCAAAGCCAATCGTGGCTGCCCTTAATTTTACCGGCTAGCCGAGCGAAAGCCAACCCGATGTTGGCTTTGGCTTATCAGCATCTCTTTGTCAACAGGTGGAAATCACTTGTTCACCGCCGCATCTCCCCTCGGCCTCAACAACGCAAGCTCATTGGCCGGCGACATTGGGACTGAGACGTCTTCCACTTGCTCTCGGAAACTTGAGAAGCTTCGGCTCGATCAACATGAGCTGGCTTCGGGAAGACCCCAGCGAAGTTTCATCACTCCAAAGAAAATTTTATTTAATTGGCGCAAGTTGCAACGTTTGGTTATAGCGTCAGTGTCCTTGATCAACCTGCGGTTTCCTGTGTTGGATAATAATTATTGCGGTTTTAGAGCTAGCTCATTTTTTAGGAGTTAGTCATAAAGAGGTCTTTCCATCATATCATGCTAGAGGCAGGACAGGGATGTGTACCTTTGACATGGAAATAAGTTGCTAGCCTTTATCTGTACTGTGACATTGTTAGCAATGACAGACCAAGTGGTAGTGGGCAAGTGTCAATGGAGAAATAAATCGCTTGTTTTCCTTGCTATACAGCCTTTCAAAATGCACTGGCTGGCACTGGCTGTGAAATCTTACACTGTAATCCCAATGGCATGTAGCATGTACTAGTTACAGCTGGCCATGCGTTACTGCCAGGGCTTTGAACCTAACCGGAAACCGGAAAAACCGTAATGTTTGGCCGAACCGTAAACGAAAAAATAAAAAGTGGCCTAAACCGTTACCGAAACGAACCCGAAATTTTAAAATGGTTTTTTTTCGGCTCATTTCGGTTGACGATTTGGGTAGTTTTGCCTGTAAAATTGATTTTTCTCTACTAAAGGAGCTCCTCAAAAGACTTCTTAATTTTTTTTGTATTAAACATATATTTTGGAACTCATTTCTGTCTGTGGAATTCCGTCAAAATATATATCTCTAGCATTGCAAAGACACTTAAACCCAAAGCTGAAACCCCTATAGGTGCAATGCCAAGTAAGTGCCAAGTATGGCCACGTAAGTGTGTTAGGGCGCACACTTATAGTAATTTATCATGTTCCTAGCTTTCTAATTGGCTTATCAAATCAGCAATATTTCCCATGTAAAACATAATTTTAAGCACTTGCAAGTTGCATCTCTGCTTTATTTTGCAAGTGAATGGCAAGTGACGACATGTCGTCAGAATTTAGAGATATATATATATATATACCCCACCGCATATAGTGCTTTTTTGGGTGACTACACAATAGGGGAAGATATTCCTCCTGAACCGAAAAGACCGAAACGAAAACCGTAAAAAATAGGGGTTCGAAATGGAACGAAATTCATTTTTTTTAGTCGAACCAAAAACCAAACCGAAAAAGTTCCCCGAACCGTAACCATCACCGAAACGAAAAAACATTACGGTTAAAAGCCCTGGTTACAGAGGGACTAATTTGACCAAATTGTGATAGCATTTTAAAATTTAGTGCTAATTCAATACATGGCTAAGGACTCATAATATAAGGGACTTGAGTTTCTTTAAGCCGATTGAGACAAACCATTTGATTTAGAACTGCAACATATCTTTTGCAGTCGAGCAAAAAAGTTAGATCTGTGATTTCAGTTTCATGGCGTGCATTAAGTTTCCGAGCTGGCCACCGCTAGGTGTTGATGTCAGGATGGATATGATGAGATCGATCAATATTCCCGCTGGAATAGCAACTTGATTCGTGCCTTTTTTCGTGTCCAGGTATCGCTGTTTCGATTTGAAATTAAAATGAAAATTTCATTCAACAGTTTGCTATTTATATTAAATAAAAAACGGTTGCACCTTATCCTGTCCACGAAAATGAAAAGCAAGTGTAAAGCTTGTGTCGCTGTCGCAAGAGATTTCCCGTTGGTATCCGAACCCGGGCTTCAAGGCGCTGCTATGCGTGTGCCTTCCCCTTAGACCGACGTATGGGCGAAGCTTAAGAAATCACGAGAAACACATAGGGCAGTTTAGATTTAGAAACCGAAAATTCGAGGAACGCTTTTCACCACACGACAGGGTTGTAAATAGGGGTAGAATTTCATGGCTAGTCCAATGCACACCCTTGATTCCTTCTCAAAGCAAAACTGTCCTCAAGTATTCAAGTTGCATCAAATCTGAATAGCATAATTTGGCCAACTACCCCTTTAGGCCAAATTATGAATCATTTTGAAGTAGCTACTTCAAAACCTAGGTACCTATTTCAGGTTCAAAATTCTCTATGTGGAGAATTTTGTTAAAAGCTGTAACGTTGCAAAAAGAGGTGGTATTTCACGGGGCTCACCCAGCTGTTTCATTTTCAAAACAAATCTGAAGGAGAAATCCACGATTGAAGGTGCCGTGATCACCTTGGCCAACGAATATCTACCTACCAAACAATTGTTTGCAAATTATTAATGAGAGCCGCACCAAAATAGCTTACCTCTTAGCCTATAGTAATAAAATATAAGGCTCTCAAATTAAGCAGGTAGGTACCTAAGATTATCATTTTGGTGCTATGGTAAGCTTTGCTAAACAACGTCTGAAACTATATGGGAATCGTTAGTTTTCATGGTTACGGACGTTACCTATTTAGCAAAAGTAACCATTGCACCAGAATAATTACTTATAGGAAGTGCGCAATTTTGGTGGGGTTGGCATTGGCACTAATAGTTTGACTGCAAACAAATGCTTGGTAGATATTCGTAGGCCAAGGTGATATTGCCACCTTTGATTAATAAATAAATTTGGAGGCCAAAGTGTTGGAGTTATGTTGAAGCATAGCCAACTGAAATTTATTACTAAATTTCAGTTGGCATGGTTGAAGTAAGTACCTAGCTCTTAGTGTCCAGGGAACCGAGACTCCAACAGTTCAGTACCACGGACACCTTCGCCGCCTCTAGCGCAGCAAGGCGTGACCAAAGGTACGAAAGACACTTCGGGAACAACACAACCTACCCAGCACCTCCACCACACCCAGTCAATTGAAATCATCAGCTCAGCTTGAATCTTGCCTCCATGTGCCGACACGGCTATTAACGCCATCTAGGAGCCAGGCGATGAACTTTCCCAACTGCAATTGAAGTTTATAATTTACTCAACATTTCATCAACCCACCTAGCTCAGTGGATTGGCACCATTCTCAGTATCACGCACGGGCGTGTTCCCGAGATGGCCCGAGTTCGATTCCCGGCCAAGGCATGAGTCGATATTAACTCTTTGGAGTTTTGTCGCAGCTATAGTCTGTGCGATATCTTTCAGGACGCCCCTAGGACGTCTCGGGACGCCCTGATCGATCGACGCCAAACTTGCAGCCATGCCCAAGCGTGTCGGGTGTCTTGGACCCCGACACTCGCTTCAGTGCCAAGCGAATCAACCAGGGAAGCCAGAGCTAGGTGGGGGGTGTTTTGCCAGAAATTACCTTGGAGCTATATTGCATCAAAACAAAATTACCTTTCATAAATTTTCCTTTTTGGCACGGTCAACTCGGCCGAGTGCGTCGGCTGGGATTCGAACCCAGGACCTCAGTGATGTCAGTCGGACGCGCTACCACTGCACTACACCGTCTGATGATAGGTAGTAGGGAAATAACGTATATGAATGGATAATTTGCACTTGGGCATTTAAATTATAATTGATTTTCACTAGCAAGTCAAGCTGCAAAAAAAGAAGTACTTCGACCGGGTTCGATCCCTCGACTTCCGCATCGAGAAGCTAGCGCCGTAACCACTCGACCAAGAAGAGACGATGGAAGGGCCAGGCGAATTGTTCTATATGGAGGGGCGATGGTAACTGTGATATTGATTTCCAATGCCGAGGCATGTGCCACAACGGCGGATGGGCCAGGAACCGAACCCACGACCCCAATATTGCTCGCCGCATGTGCAACCCGCTGAGCCATGCTGACGACTGGGACATCGGAAGCAAGTGTTACACTTGAGACTAATGGCCACTTGCGCACTCAGCGCCGTATCGGCCATATGCTATCAAATGGGGCATCCACCAGCGGCATTCTTAGTTATGTTGCTGGTTACCAGGGTGATTGCAGCACAACGACCGATATCGACGAGCTGGTAAAGCTGCAAAAAAGCATTGCCTCGGGGGAATTCGATCGCTTCACCTTAAGCATGAGAGGCGAGCGTCGTAGTACCACTCGATCAAGCGGACACGATGAATGTGAGTGCAAATTGCACTTACTTACTAATTAATATGACTGGTTAAAAATTGTTATACTTACCACCGTGATATTTTCCACGCCAAAGAAACAGCGACTCTCACAAGCGGGCCAAGATTTCCCAGACGTACAAACCGCACTATCGAGGCTCCGTGTCCATAATGCACGGATCCTAAGATCCATGACCGTGAAATGCAGCTTCGAGGCAAGAATGGACCAAGTTGGATGTACAGAGTACAGAAAGGTATACATAAACCGTTCGAGACCGAGAGCTGGAGTTGATAGATTTCGGAGCACGGCTGAAGATTGCACTGAACTGAAACTGATTCGTCTCAAGAAAGGACCAAGTCAGTAAGATCCAGTCCCTAGTCGGTGACCGTTTGAGATCGTCACGTTCGTACCAGAAAACCCTCCGAAGTCCTTCCGAAGATCCCCCGAAGACCCTCCGAAGACCCTCCGAAGACACCGAACTCCACCGCAGCGTAATTTTTAATTTGGTGTTTCAATCTCCTGACAGTGTTTCATAGCCATGCAATTTTATCTCAGAAGAGCAATGCATAAAGTGGCATTAAAAGTGTTACATACTTTAAGCATCTTTAAGTACGTTCCGATACAGTATCTTGTACTCCAGTTACATCGCGCTTATAAAGACAAAAACTGAATTATTTGGAAGATGCACGGTGATGCTGTTTCTGGATGGGCTTGTCACCCTCTGATCCCTTCCAGGCCAAAGTATAGCGTCATCATCAGTCTGTCATTCACGGACAGCCTAATATACCAGTATCACGGGGACATATCTACATTACATATCATATTACATAGTCATATTACTAGGGCGAACGCAATTTGTGTTGCGTTGAAGATGAGCGTAGCGGTTTTTATATAGCGCATAAAAAGATTGAGACAAAAAGCCTAAATCATGGAGCAGCAAGCCGGACCATTGCTTTTTCGAAAATTCTGACCACTTGAAATTGTAAACGATTCTGGCCTTTCTTTCTTTCTGTCCGAGCTGTCGGGTAGCGGAAATATGCTCTTTTTGAGATCAATGAGCAATGTGCATGTAAATACATAGATGTAACTCATGCCAAATAAATGGTTTTTATTAGGTTGGAGATATATTTCTGCCGCGAACTTACTTTCAAAAACTTGCATGCACGAAATTGACAAAATTTCTAATATCTGTCAAATCTTGAAGTCAACTTCAAGTAAAAAATCTTGTGTGATGTTTCGATGGTTTCTAAAGGCAACTATCAAAATTGGGAAAATTTGAAAAAAATACGCACTTTTAAATAAATGTCCGTACTTTTCCAAACTTGCCCAATTGTCGAATATTGCTCTTTTTTCTGCTTTGAAAGTGAAGGGTATGGAGAATTTACTTGAAAAACGCAGGGGGTCTAAGTTGAGAACAAAAGTAGACACCCTGAAAATTGCATCCCAATCGAGGCAGGCGTTTGGCCTGTAGAGCGCTCGCAAACACACATACAAACAAACACACACAAGTGTTTTTTTAGCAGTAGTGAAACTGATGATTTCGCTTCGCTCGCTACGCTCATCAACAACATTCAATCTTCGAAAAATATGCAATGTTAATAACTAGGGCGAACGCAATTTGTGTTGCGTTGAAGATGAGCGTAGCGGTTTGTATATTGCGCAAAAAAAGATTAAGGCAAGAAGCCTATGCAAATCATGGATTTGCAAGCCGGACCAATGCTTTCTCAAAAATTCTGATCACTTGAAAATGTAAACGATTCTGACCTTTCTTTGTTTCTGTCCGAGCTGTCGGGTAGCGGAAATATGCTCACTTTGAGATCATTGAGCAATGTGCATGAAAATACATAGATGTAACTCATGCCCAAGGGTTTTTATTGGGTTTTATTGGGTTGGTTTTTATTGGGAAAAATCTGGTGTGATGTTTCGATTTGGTTTCGATGGTTTCTAAAGGCAAATCGAAATTGGGAACGTTTGAAAAAAATACGCACTTTAAAATAAATTTCCGTACTTTTCCAAACTTGCCCAATTGTCGAATTTTGCTCTTTTTTCTGCTTTGAAAGTGAAGGGTGTGGAGGATTTTCTTGAAAAACGCAGGGGGTCTAAGTTGAGAACAAAAGTAGACACCCTGAAAATTTCATCCCACTCGAAGCAGGCGTTTGGCCTGTAGAGCGCGCGCGCGCAAACACACATACAAACAAACACACACCAAGTGTATTTTTTAGCAGTAGTGAAATTGATGATTTCGCTTCGCTCGCTTCGCTCGCTACGCTCATCAACTAGGGCGAACGCAATTTGTGTTGCGTTGAAGATGAGCGTAGCGGTTTGTTTATTGCGCAAAAAAAGATTAAGGCAAGAAGCCTATGCAAATCATGGATTTGCAAGCCGGACCAATGCTTTCTCAAAAATTCTGATCACTTGAAAATGTAAACGATTCTGACCTTTCTTTGTTTCTGTCCGAGCTGTCGGGTAGCGGAAATATGCTCATTTTGAGATCATTGAGCATTGTGCTAGATGTGCATAGATGTAACTCATGCCCAAGGGTTTTTATTGGGTTTTATTGGGTTGGTTTTTATTGGGAAAAATCTGGTGTGATGTTTCGATTTGGTTTCGATGGTTTCTAAAGGCAAATCGAAATTGGGAACATTTGAAAAAAATACGCACTTTAAAATAAATATCCGTACTTTTCCAAACTTGCCCAATTGTCGAATTTTGCTCTTTTTTCTGCTTTGAAAGTGAAGGGTGTGGAGGATTTTCTTGAAAAACGCAGGGGGTCTAAGTTGAGAACAAAAGTAGTCACCCTGAAAATTTCATCCCCACCGACGCAGGCGTTTGGCCTGTAGAGCGCGCACAAACACACATACAAAAAAAAACACACACACCAAGTGTTTTTTTTAGCAGTAGTGAAATTGATGATTTCGCTTCGCTCGCTACGCTCATCAAAAAACCTACTCGATTATTGGAATGCTAACTTAAGCGGATAGACGTATGTGGTGGAGCGTTTGGCCACGAGCCGGTTGCAAAATTTGGTCTTCAGGAATCAGGACTTACACTGTCTTGGCCACAGTCAATAACATGCGGCAAAAGAAATTGAATCTAATGGGAATCTAATGGGATCTCACACAAGGAGTTGTAAAATTAGGTAAATCTGGGCAACGGGCACAGCTACTTCACGAATGCTTTAATGGGGTCATGACTGCAGTTCAAATTTGCGCTTAACAATGCGTTAAATTGTCGACCACCTTGAAGCTTCTGGATCCAAAAATCCGCCGGATGGTCTTTGAAATAGGTATTGCACCTACGTAGTTTTGCTCACATCAGCTCCGTATCTAACCAGAAGAGTGGTCATTGGTAAGTTGCATGCCAAGATCGATCTGTGCAGCGGCGTTCTTCCGAACATGTCACCGATGTTGGGGTTGGCAAAATGACGAAGCAGCATTTTCGAGGCCTAGAACAATTTGGAAGAGATCGCTTTGAGAGCATGGCTTTAAAAGCTCCAAGTACATTTTTTTATGGGTTAATTTTGTTCTCAACAAAGTTGAAACTTCACTGAAAGGAGAGTTCAAACGGGAACGAATGAAAATCGCGTCGCAAGTCGCAACCAAAACTAATTTCACGAGTTTGAACCTATGCAGGGGTTTTGCAAGGTCAATGATCGCATAGGTTAATTTCTCCAAACCGAATCTTTTAAAAAAGTGCCAAATTCAGATACTTACGCTCAGAAATCCATACGAAGCAGCAACGAAGATGGGAGTCCGACCAAATTTGCCTCTTATGTTTGGGTCGATTCCCGGTTGGGTGACAAGAAAGTGCACCATCCCCCGATGGCCGATTTCCGCTGCGAGATAGAGAGGGGTGATTCCGTCATCTTTGTGATAGTTGACGTCCGCTCCGCTGAGCACGAGGTGGTAGGCCCTGTCGACGTCTCCCTCTTTGACAGCTTCCATAAGAGCTGCGTCGATGGGTGAAATGGGTCTCGAGTCGACGATTCGCGCTACCGTTCGACGCCTAATGCGGAGGACACTTTTGCGATAAGCCAACATTTATATTTACTCAATAATTTACTAAGTAAGTATAAGTATAAGTATATAAAAGTATGTAAACTAGTTGCCAAGCAAAGTTAACAAACGGAAATATTGTAAAATATTCATAAATTATTTTGCAAATAATGGACTCATGATGTTGAAAATAATTATTGGTCTCGTTAGTACGTTTTTTGTGCAGTTGAAGCTGCATTCCCATTAGGAACGAAAAGAGGATATCGAGTCTTCTTTGTTTTCTTTACAATATGTTAATTAACCGTTTAAAGACAGATCTGGCCAAAGGGAGGCCAGACAAACTTGGCACCTTTCTTAATGCCATGCCTTGGTGGAGGTGACGACAGCCTAGTTGATGAGCGTAGCGAGCGAAGCGAAATCATCAATTTCACTACTGCTAAAAAAAACACTTGGTGTGTGTTTGTTTGTTTTTTTGCGCGTGTTTTTTTTGTGTGTTTGTGCGCGCTCTACAGGCCAAACGCCTGCTTCGAGTGGGATGAAATTTTCAGGGTGTCTACTTTTGTTCTCAACTTAGACCCCCTGCGTTTTTCAAGAAAATCCTCCACACCCTTCACTTTCAAAGCAGAAAAAAGAGCAAAATTCGACAATTGGGCATGTTTGGAAAAGTACGGAAATTTATTTAAAAGTGCGTATTTTTTTCAAATGTTCCCAATTTCGATTTGCCTTTAGAAACCATCGAAACTGAATCGAAACATCACACCAGATTTTTTCCAATAAAAACCAACCCAATACAACCCAATAAAAACCCTTGGGCATGAGTTACATCTATGTATTAACATGCACATTGCTCAATGACCTCAAAATGAGCACATTTCCGCTACCCTACTGCTCGGACAGAAACAAAGAAAGGCCAGAATCGTCTACAATTTCAAGTGATCAGAATTTTCGAAAAAGCCAGGGTCCGGCTTGCTGCTCCAGTATTTAGGCTTTTTGCCTCAATATTTTTATGCGCTTAATACAAACCGCTACGCTCATCTTCAACGCAACACAAATTGCGTTCGCCCTAGTGATAGAGATTACGGCTGAAGGCAGTGAAAGAAGATAGATAGATTCTTGCTAATATTCCGATATAATTTCCAAACTAAATAAAAACAACGCGTATTAAGTGTTATTGAGGAAGCCTAAATAACATTGGGATCACATTCTAGCACCTGTGAGCTAGACTTCGGCAACGCACTGCAAAGGACAGTCTATATTTGCCAACAAAATTGAACACCTGTCTTCCGGTGCAAGACAAAATAAATTATGAAGTGCATCATTTTCTGCTTTTGCACTATGTAATAAAAGCTTTTTGATGAGCGTAGCGAGCGAAGCGAGCGAAGCGAAATCATCAATTTCACTTCTGCTAAAAAAAACACTTGGTGTGTGTTTGTTTGTTTGTTTGTTTTTTTGTATGTGTGTTTGCGCGCGCTCTACAGGCCAAACGCCTGCTTCGAGTGGAATGAAATTTTCAGGGTGTCTACTTTTGTTCTCAACTTAGACCCCCTGCGTTTTTCAAGAAAATCCTCCACACCCTTCACTTTCAAAGCAGAAAAAAGAGCAAAATTCGACAATTGGGCATGTTTGGAAAAGTACGGAAATTTATTTAAAAGTGCGTATTTTTTTCAAATGTTCCCAATTTCGATTTGCCTTTAGAAACCATCGATACCAAATCGAAACATCACACCAGATTTTTTCCAATAAAAACCAAACCAATAAAAACCCTTAGGCATGAGTTACATCTATATATTAACATGCACATTGCTTTATGACCTCAAAATGAGCATATTTCCGCTACCCTACAGCTCGGACAGAAGCAAAGAAAGGCCAGAATCGTTTACAATTTCAAGTGATCAGAATTTTCGAAAAAGCAATGGTCCGGCTTGCTGCTCCATGATTTAGGCTTTTTGCCTCAATCTTTTTATGCGCGAAACATCACACCAGATTTTTCCCAATAAAAACCAACCCAATAAAAACCCTTGGGCATGAGTTACATCTATGTATTAACATGCACAATGCTCAATGATCGCAAAATGAGCATATTTCCGCCACCCGACAGCTCGGACAGAAACAAAGAAAGGTCAGAATCGTTTACATTTTCAAGTGATCAGAATTTTTGAGAAAGCATTGGTCCGGCTTGCTGCTCCATGATTTGCATAGGCTTCTCGCCTTAATCTTTTTTTGCGCTATATACAAACCGCTACGCTCATCTTCAACGCAACACAAATTGCGTTCGCCCTAGTTTAAAGAATTTATTTTAAATAATTGACTTTTAAATTTAAATAACTTGCAATAATTGTCAATAATTTGCAATCCTTGCATTGTAGCAAAGTCATAGGCAAGGAGATCAGACGGTAACTCACTCTCAACGTTAGGACGTAAACGAGGAAAGAACTTTGGTCTGCGCCCACAGCCCCAGCCCCAGCCCCAGCCCCACCCTTTCATCCATCGACTCTGCCTAGTTTTATCGGAGTGTACTCATTTGAACAATTCTGTATTTTTTTTATAT
This sequence comes from Nemoura dubitans, assembly GCA_921293005.1. Lineage (NCBI taxonomy): Eukaryota > Metazoa > Arthropoda > Insecta > Plecoptera > Nemouridae > Nemoura > Nemoura dubitans. The sequence continues at coordinate 18,657,892 of OV121074.1, forward strand.
CCATCGACTCTGATTTTTTCATTAACAATACTTTTATTATTTTTACAATATCCATAGACTCTGCCATAGGTGTCAACTAATTTTTGTAAATTAATGTGAGTATACCCATTTTAATATTTCATCGACTATCGACTAATATTTCATCGACTAATATTTCCATCGACTCTGCTCTCTTCATCAACAGTTTTTTTTACAATATTAATCGACTCTGCCTCAGGTGTCAACTAATGGTTGTAGTTTTATCCAAAAATTTTATCAAAGTTTACTTTTAAAATAATTCCGCTTTTTTTTAATCCATCGGCCCTGCTTTCTTCGTTAACAGCATTTTTTAAATTAAAATATCCATCGACTCTGCCTTAGAGGCAAACAAAATTTTGCAGACTTATGGTCAGATGAATGTCAGTATTTTTTTATCCATCGACTCGCAGGTGCTGCGCAGGTGCTGTTAAGTAACACTTTTTACACCTTTTTTGATCCGAGAGTTGACATATAAAGCAGAGTCAATGGATCGCGGAGAAATACATCAAAATTTTAATTGGTACACTCGGACGCAAAAGGTAGTTGACAGAAAAGCAGAGTCAAATAATCACTTAAAAATACAGCAATGTTTAAATTAGTACACACAATAAAATGCTCTTGAAACATAAAGCAGAGTCGATGGATCTTGTAAATATTCGTAAAAATTCAAAAGAGTACACTGGTACTCAAAAGGTTATTGACAGATAAGGCAAAGTCAATAATCTTTTAAAAATGAAGCAAAAAAATTAAATGAGAACACGCGAACTCAAAAGGTCTATTTATTACATAAAGCAGTTACATGACAATTATTACATAAAATATTAACCCCATAGAAACTATGTTTTTCGTATAAATCCTTTATAATATTATTATACTGCTTTATATTTGCATTTTTGTTCGCATCAACATTTAAACAACTGCCGAAAAATACTGCCACTGTAGAAACAGTAGAATTACCGTTTGTATTACAGTTTGATTTTTGCAAACTATAGTTAGGATTATTTGACAAAAGTCTTTCAAAATGTTTATTTTATAAACAATATGGATATGATATTTCATGAGGTCCTTGTTCGTTGACAACGGAGATTTAGAAATTTCTGTTATTTCCGTAGACTATAATATAAATAGCCTTTAAACAAACCCCAGTGTGCTCGGAAAAAGTTTTCATCAAGTTTCTTTGAAAGAAAACGATAAGTTTAATTAATATGGTTTAAACTTTATAGAAACTATAATTTAACGAAGTTTTGTTTACGAATTGTTTGTTTTGCAGACATACGTCCTTGGACATACATAGCAAAATTGACACAAATTGATTGTATATTATTAAATTAATTCATAATTGTATTAGGTAGGTATTGATGTTCTTAGCCCCTACGTGCTCAATGGCTGGTTTAAGAATTATTGCTCCGTTACGTCATTGTTTAGGCAAAAATATGTAAGCGATTGAACAACTCAAAACGTCTGACAGGCCGTTAGTTCCGTGGGTTAAAGAAATCCGATCGTTACTTAACAACAATTTAACGAACCAATTGAGCAAGCGGGCCTTAACGGCATAGTAAACGGACAGTTAGTGTCTTAACCAGCCATTGAACAAGTGAGGCTTACACTGTAAGTTAGCTTGTCATATCTTTAACATTAGCTTTCAAAAAACTACTTCGAACTGGGATTTGAATTTACTTAATAAAGTCTAACTTTTTTCCCTATTATTATCATTATTAAGATATTTATGCAGTAGGTATATTTTGATTCATAGGCTATGTAAAGAAATGTGTTCGATCTCCAGGTAGACGTGCATGCAAGAAGCAAATCAACGAATCAACGAATCGACGTGTTCCATAGACATTTTGTTCAATCATGTGAGTGTACTTGTTTGGCTGGAGCTGAATGGTGCAACAAAAGGGCAGCTGTGTTACACAGATCTCTTGTGACAGGTTACTTCATTTGATCCAGGGTGAACCTGTTCCATCCTCATCGCGTTTCAGTGAGATTGATTGACTCCCGCTTCTCTCCACACATTTCAGAATAGCGAAGATTTGAGATTGAAGGCACAGTACACAAGGAACGTTAGGGTTAATGTATAGAAAACTTATATCTTTTCAAAGTTGACCAGTAAATTTCAGCGTGGCATTACCAACAAAGGGGTGGGGTGAAAATTCATTGTAGCCAACTTATCATAATGCGCATGAAATTAAATATGTCTGGAAATGTAGGCATATTGTGTGTGTTTTAATGGACAAGATGTCTATGTATTATCTAATATTTCTGCAATAATTAGCCAACGAAAGCAATTTACGGTGATTTCTCACTTGATACATAGAATGCACCCCCCATGATGCGTAAGATTCTTCACACTTGAGACACTATAACTTTAAAGTGGTACGTGAAATAATTCACCCGCTGCTTTGTACAGTCCGTTGTCATCTCCTGTTCTAAACTTGCTGTAACAAATGTTATCTCTTTATCATCTCGCCATCTCTACCGATCACGTGGCAAGCTTCAGAATTAAATCCTAATTAAATCATCAATCAGCAGTTAATTTAGGTAGTCACAAAGAGTGAATGTACGCGAAGGGCCAAGGACACTATTCATCTTTATCACTCTAGTACCGCTCCCTGCGGAGTGGCATTCCCGCGCTGCTCTATACAAGCTCCTCTCGACTAACTAGCGACATTGTGGCGATGCTGCACGCTGCTTTCTTGAAAGACTGTGAAATCAAATGTCACATATGCATGCTAATAAATGTGGTATCTCCATCATGATTCATGAATGATGCGCATGTTGATCAACGATCATAATATCTACTTCTATCGTCGCCTAATTAACGTTGTGTGAACCTCGTCCAATCTATAGCCGTTCACGCTAACATTTGTTACGATTTTTATGCAGTTGCTATCAATTGTCTCGTGTTCATCTCGTCAAAGAATGATTTCGTAACTTTGTCCATAAATAATAATGATTTAGCTTTGACGATCTGGTTTATGGCTTTGCAGATTTTCTCGCTGAAGTGCAGCTAGTCTGTGGTTGCCAGGTTTAACGACATTCCGCACTTGTTGATTGGCTTTCCGACCGGACCAGGCCAGGAGACACGTACCTCTCAACACGTTGCTAAATCTCGCGATTGATTTACGCGTTACCTAGGTTGGTTGCAGTGGAAAGGTGTGAGATGTCAGTCAACACTCAACACGATGGATGTACACACTGAGCTAGAGCACAATGCATGGGATTGGAGGAAATAACACAATTGTGTAATGCTATATTGTTGCTATATAAAAGTATTATTTTTCTTTGTCACAACCTTTATTTATACATTATAATAGGACACCAAGTATTGCCTATATTTTATAACAGGCATTTTAAAAGAATATAGTTTTCTTCTTGAGGTTTCAAAGTAGGAATGCAAACGGTTACTTTTACTTTGTAATAAAGTGCAGGTAATATATACACAGTAAAATAGTCATTGTCAACATCGACAAAGCAGTGTGCAGCCGAACACTATGATAACAATGGCCAAATAATGACCGATCTCAATACGGTCTCCATACGGAAGGGTCGGCCTGTTGTCTTTCGTACCTAGTTATCACTACATCACTTTGAGCTTGTTGCTGGATAGCATCGTCATGGATCTGCTGTTGATTGTTCCCATGGACAATGCCGATCTCCAGTCCTCTTGCACCTATCGTTAGATTAGGGTTGCCACCTGCGACAATCGCCGCAACATCGTCTTGGTACTGCAACCCTTCTATTGCCTTATTACTATTGAGATCATTGCTATTCCCCGAACTATGAAGGTGTAAATGTATTTGATTCTGGTTGACGGTCGAGTAGAGATGTGGATAGAGCACCATTGTGGGCGCTGTCGGCGTGAGGTAGGGTGACTGGGGGGTCGACGAGGTGGCACTTGAAGGCGTGTTGGACGTGCTGGGGTAGTAGTTGGGGTAGTTGTTGTGGTGGTGATGATGATGGTGGTGGAAGTTGCTGACCGATGAGGAAGCTTGGTTGGCCCACGAGGGGTTGTGGGCGTACGATGAGCCGCTGCAGCTGAGTCCCACTGCTGTTGAATGGAGAATTTCTGTTGTAATTATAACTGCACGGGGGCTCATGATCATATAATTAGAAGATTATGAAGATCGAGAAGGAGGACTGAAATTATTGGTCTATAAAACGTGATGAGCGTAGAGAGCAAAATAATCTATTTCACTACCCAAAAAAGTAAATTGATGTTCTTTCTCTGTATTTGTGTGATTGCGCGTTACTGTAGGTACAGACCAAACGCCTACTTCGATTTTTACGACGTTTATAGAGGATCTACTTTTGTCCTCAACTAGACTCTCAGCGTTTTGCAGTAAAATCGACTCCATAGTTTTTTAACCAACCATGAAATTTACGGAAATGAATAACTTTCAAACATTTGTCGAAACTGTAGAGCCAAAAGTGTTTATTTTTCGATTAAACTTTGTAGACATGCGAGAAATGTTGTGTAGCAACCCTGTAAATTATAGGTCTGCATGACTTTTCGTTCCCGTTTTACTTGCATTTTTCAATTGTTCGAGTAAAATTTTGCGGGTTACACACGAAATTGAATCAAAAAATTTGAATCAAGATTTCGCTACACCATTAAATAACGACATAACGATGTCTTCCCTTACCTTTTAATCCACTACAAACAGCTACGCTCATCTTCAACGCATCACGAATCTCGTTCGCGGATCCCTGTTTTTTTTTTCTATTTAATTGGCCATTACAGGAGAACAAGTTTATCAACATATGACAAGCCCCCGTAAGAAAATTGAATTGACACTTCACAAATTATAAGTAAAACTTTAAAAGTGCTTTTGTCGTTCACGATTTGTGAATTTCAGAATGCAAAATGGTGAATTTAAAATAGTCTCGCACTGAATATGGTCGAAATCTACAAAATCAAAACTTGTCTTCATTCATTCAAGAAGTAACATCGTATCGCCAGTGGCAATGGCCGTGGGGTATTAGCGGAATGGGGTACGCACCGTTGGCTGGTGGCGTGAACGAAGAGGTGGAGTTGTCCCCCGAGGGGTACCGGTGGTGAGTGGGCCCGAGGGTGGATCCACCCAGGGGGTCCACGTCGGAAGGCGACGACGGCTTGTTGAACAGATTGGTGCAGTACTCGCCACCGCCACTGCCTGCATGCTCGGACAGCACTGCAAAAGCAACACAGAGCGTTAAAACTCGCGACCACTCATGGTACAGCATCAGGTCTACTAGGAAATACAATAGTTTTGCATGAGATGTAACGGGGCGGTAAGTCGCACTCAATCGAGGAATGAGCGTCTTATATATTAAACTTTGAAGTTTTCCCTTTATACCTTTCAAGAATACATGATAAATACCTTCAGTTTCAGTATTCTTTAATCACAAAATGCATGAAAAATCCATGCACAACCGCCTCGAGAGTTCAAACATCACCTTAATAGAGATGTAATATTTATCTATTCGGGTTTGGTAATGTTTTTGTGGATATTCAGCGATTTCCCAGCCACACCCTACTGGAGTTAGTGGTACGGTACAAAGTACTCCAAAATCGAGTACCAAAACTAACAGTGATGAAGACTCACCTGTGGGCAAGTGTCCCATGGAGGAGGGGTCCATGGACGGGGCCGGGACCGCGACGGGCCCCGTCAGGTCGCCAGGGTAGGTGAACGACGACGGCTGCAGTGGCGAGTACGACGTGTACGGCGCAGTGCTGTACCCGCTCCAAGGAGGGTCCACGCAGCCTGCGCCCAAACTGCCACCGCTCGACTCTGAAATCGGGAGAAACGGGCTCGTTCAATTCCATGGCCACTTGTTGACATCGTGAAATGCACTTCAATCGCCTTACTCGGTAGGAAATGAATCACCATTTGATTTTTTTTTATGTTTTTTTGTGCCTGACGACTTTATAAAAATTTAAAAGTGCAAGTTTTTGTGGGTCTGTTTGAAGCTATGCGGTAAATGCATAATTGCAGTATCACACAATTGCTGTCAGCAGTAGAGACTAACTCAGATATATATATATCCGGGGTGCGAGACCAAATTGTATGCAACTTACAAAAAATGAAAATGAAACGTACGTCTCGTAATGATGAGGCCATGTGTACTTCTACTTGTACATCATGCACTTGTCTGTGAGTTAACTTGACTTACCCATTTCCAGAGAATTAAGTTAATTAATTAATTGTGCGGCCCAAGTCCCAAGAAAACTTGAAATAGAATACTATATCGTTTGCTCCGTACAGTTGACTCATTAACTTCCTATGCCGCGGGCTGTTTTTTTATGGTGTAGGCGATTTGCTAGACATGTTTTGTATGCAGAGCTCACTGGCTTGCAGTGGAGAAAGTCGATTGAACACCCGGCTTGGCAAGAGTAGGTACGATTTCGGGAAGTCCGCGCCTTGTCATCACTGGTCATGTCAGCCATCGAGACATTATTTATTGTTGTTTTGCTAATGTTTTCAATAATAACAACACGCGACATCATATGACTATCGGCAAATTTTGCTGTTATTTTGCTGTTAAATTATGTATATTTATTGGAAATTACCAAGGACTCACACGAGAATTATTGGCAATCATATCTGTTTTACGCGTCCGCGCTTGTTTATTTAAATACTGAAACAGCGTTTACTACGATGGAGCTGACCGCACGCTTTCAGTTTTGCAGATACATATAATTATATTGCGAGACACTATTTTATTTTACCATTTGTAATTGTACTGTCTATATATAACATGAGATTCTCTAGAATAGAATCGCTTTCGAAGTTGCCAGAAGTTATCAATGAAACTCAAAAAGTCAACGGAGTTCGTGGGTTTTCCTCACCAACTCATCAATACTTCAGAAATCGAGATAATTTCTCCAATGTGTTTCAAAATGATTCCCTGGCAGCACCACTACAGATAAGTGTGCTCAAATTCTTTGAAAGAGGGGATGAGCAAGAAAAAACAAACTGGCTAATAATTATACTGCCATCGATAAAAAGTATCTACTCAAGGTGATTTATTATTGAGTGACCGTTATTGATGACTAATCAGAAATGTGGAAAGTTTTAGAGTGAATTTCCATTAGTTTTCTCTGGATTGCGTACCTATGGCTGATTGCACTCTAGCTGAAAATTTGAAATTAAGCTGTAATGCAGAGTGAGGTGATTTGAGATGTCAATTTCCTTCCATGAGAAGACCACCCACGGTAGTTTGACATGTATACCTGGTCTCACACTGTATATAGCTGCCCTTCGCTGCAAAAGCCAGCTCCCTACATATAAGAATCATTTATAAGATTTCGGGATCACCTTTCAAAAGCTCAAGTGTCGTGAAGAAACACACACCTCTTTACGGACAGTGCCTTATTATAACGTCGTCCAAAGTACTCATTTGGTTTAATATGGTACCTACACCAAATCCTCATCCTGTTCGCCGTCCGGTATAGTTCACATGATCATTAGAGCTGCATCGAGCAGCAAAGATAGTGCCACACAATTTTGTATGATGAATGTCCATATGAGCATGGGTTTACAGTTACAAACCTAGTTACAAAATAGTAATTACTGCAGATACGTGAACGAGAATTGGTAGTTGTCAATTGCAAATGAGAATTTCTTGAAAAAGTTATCGCGATTTTCAGTACGAAATGTATCGTCTATAACTGTAACCTCAATCGCATGTTGGTAAATTTGTATCACATAGAAGCACATCGATTTGGCATTGATATTGCTTCCGAAAGTCGCGGTTTCCAAAAGTATACAAAAAAAAAGTGAAATACATCGGCAAAGATATCCGTCAATCAAGATGATGTCATGCCATTCAATGTAATTCGCAGATTATGCATCACAGATAAATATATCATACAATATAGGTATATATATATATATATATAGAAGCATCGACGAAACTTGTGGTTGATTTGATGATTATACCATGCCCTGCCTACGTCCAAAATATCAGACATACGTATAGGTACCCTAGAAAATTGATTCTATTATTTTGATCTGATCAGGTCATAAATTCATGTTCTCACCATCAAGGCTGAGTGCACAAGTTAATGGTGTCTGACGATTACTCCGTGTGATCTGATATTACTATTATACATGTATAGGCTGTTGAATCTGAAGGATGTATCTGTAGGTACATCAGGCCACGTTGCAAATTGTGTGTGTTTGGATGTGTGTTATATAGGTAGTCGGTATATGATTTGCCTGCCCGTTCGTGCGAAGAAGACAGAGAATTCTATCACGTAACAAATGCTTCTGAACTTATAGTTTTCAACTAAAGTATTCATATCCGCCCGGCGACTGGCAAGTCGATCTGGATTCGATTTGATTCAGACTCTGAGATGAGCCTATCTCTAGTATTACACTGCAACTTCTGCGAAGCCACGCTGCTTCACACGACAGCATTGCATCACGCATCACGCAGGTTGCATCTGAATGAGTCTGCACTCTGAAGTCGATCAGACCCGAGACCTGTTGATCGACGGAAGATTGCGGATTTGTATGCGTGAACGTGTGCGACCCGGAAAACTGCGCGATGCTAACCAAATAATGCGTCACGTATCTACGGGATACGCAACTAGCATAGCGCTGTTTGTATCCCATGCAACGTTAAAGTATAGGCCTTACCAGCTGTCATCTTCTGTTAGATCAACTCTATAACCATGACTATGGCGTTATGTATTGCTATTTAAAATATGAAATATATACTAGTCCATTCAAAATAAGTAAATTGAATTTTGTTAGGTTTATCCAGTTTTAAGATAACGTGAAAACGGTAACATATACATCGTGAATGCAGTAGGAGCTGACACGGCGTGCTAATTGCCTATCCCGTACCGGAGCAGTGATCGAAGATTAATATTAGCATTTTCTGTCTCAGCCTAAGCAGACAAATGTCATGATTCACCTTTCTGAATTCGTATGTTTGTTTATATAGTCGCGAAACTGAATTGCCTTTCTTTTACCTTTGCTGGTTTGGCTCATGCAGCTTTTTAAAATCCTGGGCGATATCCATCCAATTTGTGTCTAACAAGTCTCACCACAGGGCAACGTCAATTATGGCTTTCGGCTTTCCTGAATCCTAACAAAGGTTTAAAAAGTTGCGGCACGTCTGTCATCTTCGGCTTGGATCACCTTTTATACCTTGTGAGGTCGCACCGGCACCGAGACCAACTCCCCAGGGCATTCCGAGGAAATAAGACAACTCCTACGTGCTACTTATCGTCGAGCGAGCTCATCCCTCCAATCTCTGGCTGAGCAGTCCTGTGCTTGCCGCCCTGCCATGAGTCCTGCCAGGTCCGCGCCAGGTCCGCGCCAGGTCCCTGTCCGTGCTAATTGCATCACGGGCGCAAGCGGCAAATAACAGCGCGAACGGAGATGAGAAAAGTCCATATAGTTAACGTGGGGAGGTCGCCTTGCTTTAATTGTGGGCAAGAAACCAGTTGAAAAGGACTGGCGGTACATCAACTAATGCATGGCATTGAGTAGAATTATACAATCCAATCAGCTAGACGATTAGAAGGTGGGAAACAGTAGGTATAGAGGATGAAATTTCAAAGTAAAAATTGCTACCCATTTATGATAGAATCGTCTTATTGTATACCTAGAAGTCCTATACACATTACAAATTGACTTTGTTGTGTATAGATTGGGTCAATCAAACCATTTTTTGTCTCGCACCGTTTTCAAATCGGTGTTGATTGTGACGTTCGACCGGCAACGCTTGCAGTTCCTCATCGCAAGCCGGTGAAATTGTCCAGATGAAAGGAGGAGAGGAGATCCCCTGCGCGTATTACTATATTATAGGCCGCCCTCGCTTGTCCATTGAGTACCATTGAGAGCCTGTAATTGGCATCTTAAGCCGAGCGCGGCGCGTTTCGCCGGCGCCATGTATTCTGAGAACCTCCTGAGCGAACCTCCTGGGCGAACTTCTGAGCGAACCTCCTGAGCGAACCTCTCTGAAGCGCTCCGAGTCGACCGAGTCGCCGGCCGGCGGCCGATGTAATAGTCGGCGCATCAGCCTTCTCATCATCTCGGCCCAACGCCGACGGCTCCAGCGGTTTTAGGGACCGAGTTTCCGTCCAGCGCCCAGAATCGTCTTCGCCTAGGTTTCATTCATCATTTCTTTTCATTCATAACACACCCGGCGAGAAAATATAGTAAGGCTGCTGGCAAATTGTAGTAAAGGTGGCATCATTTCATAAGTGCACATCTATTGGGTGCGTTCGTCATGTCAGCACGATTTGATATTCGGGTAAGGAAAAGTTGGATGAAATTCACGGAATAAAAACATTATGACTTTGAGATCGTTTCCTTTGTGATTTGTACACCGAAATTGATCAAAGGGTTCGAAGCGAAGAAGGAAAAACTGACTGTGTTTTCTCTTGCAGAGTGTAAATTTCTTCCCATGGACCTAATTTTATTTTTAGCGCAACCTTTTGTGTTGGCTCAAGTCACAACTGCGTCTTATAATACAAGTGATCTGACACTGATATGACATTATCAAGGTAGATATTATAACGTGTACTTATATAGTCAATATACGTACTTTTATATGATATCATACGAAGATAATGTTTCATGTTAATTGAAAATGAAAGAAGCATATAAAACACACTTTTTGTTCGCTGACAATATACGAGGTTTATCCAATACAATGTAATTAATATGAGGATACAAATATAATATTACGAGCAAGTAGCCTGCCGGCAGGTTTCATGGTTAATGAGGCCCTATGGCCTGACGCTGTGATTGTCTGTGTCAATTGCCTCTCTCAAAAGGAAACAAACAACATGTTATGGGTGGCCATCCTTATAGGACTAACAAGCGGCGCGGCGGTGGATAGCGTTTACAGTACGATAACATGCAATTTATTGGTCCTGGCTTTCTAGTTTCTACCTGTGATGACACCAACTGGTCTTTGGGGAAGATGGGAACAGAGCGGCTTCGTCTCACGTCGCAAGTCGGAGGTGTGGTGGCTGTGGTCGAAGATGCGGGCTCAACGAACGACCTAATTGTTCGGCTAATTGACTAGAGACAAGTCTGATCCGTTATCTGCTCCTGCAACATGGCTTGATTTTCAATCTCTTAATATTTATTCGGATGTGATCAGGCTCACCGATTTCTTTGGAAATTTGTATCTATGTGGAATATTGAGGAAAATCACATCTCTTGTGACAAACTAATGAATAAAACACAATGTGGCTTGATCTATATACTTTGGAAACTAAAGAATCGACTATGACATCTTGCAATTCGTAAGTGCACAATTAATCCAGTCTTGCGAAGCGGCGTATTGTGCGCGTGTCAAAGACACTCACTGGATCTTTGAGGAGGTGCAGCGTGTGAGCAACATGTTACGGTGTAAATTGCCTTGGTACAGAGCGACCGTGCTGGAAAACCTCCCATTCGTTACCGATTTCATTTCACTTGTGCAAGGGGTGTTCGCAGATGACCTCCCCCCTCTCGAATGTCATCTATAAATAAGGGAGGTAGACTAACTTGTTAATTGAACATAAGCAAGAAAATAGTATTCACCTCTCATTGACGGGTCGAAGTGTTTGTAAGTTGTATTCAAAATGTCTGACATCGTCTGAAAACTATGCTATATTTTATATTATGCACTGTGTATAGCCATTTGTAATCAGCATTAAATGCGTGCGGGCACTCAAGCTACATACATCGAAATGAAAAAATATTGCCAATAATATAATATGCCGTTTCACTATTAGTTAGGAGGCGGAAGGCAAAATTTTTTAAATTTTTAAAATAATAAATATAGTAAAATTTCAATTCATTGTTCGCGTCAAATGCAAATTAATGACATGACGTGTTGCCCATGCAATTATTATTTCAAGTTAAATTCGAAACTTCAGCAGACCCCCGTCCTGGCTCGGACCTATACCCATTAATCCAATCCCCACTCCACTGTTAGCGAACGAAACTTCGTCTTGCGGATTCTGACAATCACAACAGCAACTTGTGCCGATTGCAGTTTCCATTATTTGGAGCCGACGGTTTCCATCTCCGCAAGCAATTAATAACCAGCTCGCTGACACATTTTCCTCCGTTTACAAGAAAAATGCTTGAAATGCGTTTATAAAATCATTAGCATAGCATGTGACACAAGGCTACATGTGTCTCACAGCTCAGGGTGCGTCGTGAAAAGGACTATACGGCCTATATGTCAACGGACAGCAAAATAGTTTCAATCTAGACCTCGCCGGTGAGACGTGTAGTGACACTGTCTAAAACACTAAATAGGTTCACTAAAGATTTCGTTTATAAATTTGAAATCAGCCTAATAATAAAGACATTGGGTGTGCCAAGATTCTAGAATTAAAGAACAAAGACTAACGATCGTTTAATTTTTAAATGGCTAAACAAATTTATGTAGAATTGATTATAATCTTATTTAAGCTAATTTCATTAAACTGTCTTATACAGCAACCCGAGTTCTGTGGTTGGCTTGCGGTGCCTTATCAATCTTAAGAAAGTCTCATTTGAAGGATATTTTGAAATGTGTTTTACAACGTTATCAGATAAAATATGGTTTCCTTGTTCATGAAGGCGACAAAAACATCCTAGGAAACCACAACCTGACCAGCAAAACGTGGCCTGAAAATGTATCACTGATTATTTTAAACGTTTAAATGCAGACACACATATTTTGTCTTTTGAGAAGAGGGAAAAAATGACAACAGCAATACAAACATTAAATTTTAAGGGTTGTATTCAGTGAAGTAATTCTTTAAACATTCAGTTCCTGTACTGTAAAACAAACGGATAATAGAAGAAAATATCTTCCCTCGAATAGAGCAGGTGATATACCGTCCTTGGTACAACCATTGCTAAGTAGTGTCGAGGATAAGTATACAGGAGGGAACCAGTGGAACCGTATCGAGCCGCTTTTTTCCGACTGATATCTTGTAATATCTTCCGAACGTGAGTGCCGGCTCATGCACAGGTCTGCCACTAGAAGGTAGTCGAGAGAGATGCAGGCTGCCGAAATCTTGCCACATCATCCATCGTGGCACCACGCATGAAGACAGCTGCTGGAGGTGGAGGTGCCGGGTTCGCCCGAGATTGAACAAGAACTAGCAGGGCGCGCCATGCAAGGGCATGCAAGGAGATGCAAGGAGATGCAAGGAGATGCAAGGAGATGCAAGGAGATGCAAGGGGTGGGATTTAATCAAGAACATTGTTTAAGGTTTAAGGTGTTCAAAGTTAAAGGTTAAGAAGTGTAGGTATGGGAAAACGTTTGCAAATCTAATGCGGGGTTGGTTTTAAAAAATTCGGGTTAAAATGTTGGTGGAAATGCCGAATGAATCTGAGAGCATTTTATTTTAATGTTTCCAAGTTCAACACAAATGCGCAATGTTTATTTTTTTGTGTATTCAAATTGAACTCGATTCTAAACGTGGAGGAAATTGTATATAAGAGAGGTAGCTGAAAATGTGTTGATGCATTTTAACGTGACTGTATCAAAAGTCACAGAATATAACACTGTGATTGGTGGAATGTAATAACAAGTTGAAATAATAATAATAATAATGAGAAAACAAAAAGGTAACTGGTAAATTATGTGATGTATCAAAAACGTGCAATGCTCATTGAAACGTTTCGCTGGCTTGGCTTGGGTAAGTTCGAGTTACCGTCCGCTCTCCCGGTAATAATGGTAAATTGGGTTTTGGACGTGATAGATTTTTTTCTGTTGGACAGGTGTAAAATCTGGGCTTACTCCTAAATTGACCATAGCTTAGGTTTCATTTCATTTTTGGTTTAGTTTTATCATCCACGTCGTATAGAGTTATTGATATTATGTGGTCGTACCTTGTCTCGTCAATTAGATTATCGCCTGGAAATCCGAGTGCTGGTGGTTTCGTCTTCACACTTCAAGTTCATGACGAAGATATCATTGTATGTGTCAAAGAAATCAGTGCATTTGATGCAGTTACATTTTTGTTTGGATGTTTTCAAATTACAACGGTTTCCAACACTGGAATGGTCAGCTTTGTTACGAAAAGTCCTGGTCAAACTCGCATGGCAGTGACATTTTCATTTAACGTCAACTCGCTATAACATTAGCTTCGTGTCTGAACCTGGTTAGATATGAATTGAAAAAGTATAAAATCATTTTCTCTTGAAACTGTATAATAATGACAACGATGTAAAAGTTAATCAAAAACCAGTTTGGAGTCACTCAGAAGTAAAGTAAAGACTGGCTGGAACGGGAGGCTGGAACTTGGAAATATAAGATTGGTGTTGAGATCACGATCATTCTTCTCTCACAATCACAGGGCAAATTACAGACTTGTGACCGGCTCCTGAATTGCTCTGGGAGGAGTTGCTGGCTCCATGCTGTACACAGCTAGCTGCACCAACATTTATATACTTCTTCTGATGTCATCGCATTCATCTGTTCTGGTCTGCTCAATTATTTTCAACGCAAATAACTTTCTGATAGCCCTTAAACATATTATACCTGACTACATCTACTTGTTCTTTGTCCTATAACAACAACAAAAATCTTCTATGTGTACGTGTAGGTACTGCACATTATTTCGGTAAATTCGATATTGACATGTTTTGTATTTTTATGTGCACGGGTAGGGCTAAATATAAGAAAGCAGTTTTCCAGGATTAGAATGGTTTGTCGTTATTGGTTGATATGATGCATATCATAGAAGCAGTGTTTTTGAGAAGCACAAAGCATGACCGGACAACGTATAATATTGTATCGCTATTGAAGCCTAACGCGATATTACAAAGAATTGGACGTAATGTCTGCAAAGGAACTGCATTGTCTTTGAAATATTTCTCAGTCAAGGACTCATAACGAATTTTTTTTATTAAATTATGAAATGTTCTCGTGAATATTCGACGTCAGAGCCAAACATTTAACGTGTTTCACTCGTTTTTATTTGCCGACAAATGCATTGAAACACTACTATGGTTATCACTTATCAGTTGAAATTTGAATTTGTGTCATTTTCTTTTACCATTGAACCAATCCGAGTTTCAAGTACAGAATACGTTAATAAGCGCCTTGTCAGTCGTTTAAAAAGTACACATGGTTTACTGCTACTCTGGCTGAGGAACCTTACATGGATTAGGGGTTCGACTCAGCGTCTTGAAAAAAATATTTGCTCAAAAAGTGCCACGTCTCCTTGACCCCGAAATGTCAAAGAGTCGCAACTGAAACTGTAAATGAATGCAGTTTTTAGTAACACTGTATTTGGTTGAGAGATCTGCCAACCCACCCATGTGTGTGCTATTCCCGTTTCCGATTAACTGCAACCTTGTGATTATTACATTTTCACGACAAAGTATCTTGCTGCACACATCGCGAATGCATGCCGGGTCATATTATTGTTCAGGAAGACGAAGGTTTTATTGACAATCTGCTCGCCGTTTAAAGACAAAAACTCGAAAACAGAAGCGTTTTTGTGTAATTGTTGTTGGGTGCGTGACGTCTCGCATTTATAGCTACGTCACTGCGATGCGTGACGCGCCATGCTCTGCCCGAGTTGATATTCGTCATGGCGGATCATCTACACCGCGTTTCGATTCTTTCATCGCGTTTTCGATCCTAAATAGGTAGCGCCAGCTCTCTCTTGGTGAGAAACTACATGTTTCTCTCTGCTTACTTCATTCATGAAGGGCCATCTTTCTAGTTACGTACCATAAAACACTAATTTGTTTCGAACTGAATTTAGGGGCCATTCAGTTTTTTTTTGCGTTTTCTTTTGAGATAAATTATTGGGTGATGCGATCCAAAGAATTTGGTGAATGAATCTACTATAGTGCAACGAATAAGGACGGAAAACAAATGGAGAAATAAACGCTAATTAATTTCTAGTTGCCTCATCTCGAATTTTCTTAGTGCTGAAACCCGCGGCTTTGAACATGTGCTATCCGATGGATTACACGCGGCTTTTTTCCGTCCTTCCTTATAAACAATTGTTTCTGGGGTGTATAATTATCGTACGCCAAGAATAGATTCGCCAGATCATTACACATTATTTGTCATCAAGTTTCTTCCCTATGGAGGCGCATTGCCGCCTTGTACAAGCAAATTACGGACATGTGAATAACCACGGTTCCTAGAACAAGAGGACGAATCATCATTGACAGTCCTACGGATCACGATTCCGGCTGCGTCCAATGTGTAGCGCCCAACAACGGCAATCGCCGCTCGGTCTTGCACAGTTATGACAGGCTTGGGAACTACAATCATGGCACTGTGAAGGAGTGACCAATATTCGACACAACACCCGATCAGCGGTCATCACCACGGTAAGTGGCAGCGTGATACATGAGCTTTCCTCCCATAATCACTTTCTGTTCTCGGTAACACTTTTCGGCGTATCCAGATGATGATGCTGCCATGGCTTCCCTGGCCATGCGACCCTGATCTCCATGAGTTCACTCATCACTCACGACGAGATGGATATTATTGTTCAATTCTAAGATTAAGTTTTGAGTGGGTGTGTGTTTGGTGTGTGATACTCGATATTGTGTATTGTGAGAGGAAGTGACTGGTGCAGTGCTCTGTCATTATGATGGAAGAGGAGCCATCAGGGATAGCCAGCCTGTTCGGATGTTCTAAGCGAATTGAGTTTTGTTTCGTCATAGGCCAAGATTCATTCACGTGCTCCGAACCACCGAGCTTTGTCGTGAGACCTCATAGTATTTCTTGTGCAGTTTTTTCTACAGCGCGAGTAGGAGACGTCACTGATTCTAATCTTCTCTTCGGTGCGCGCCCTATATAACGTATCGAGGACGCGGTACACACGTGACGATTTGGCTTTATATAAATTATGTGTAAGAAATATACATTCATATTGACCTGCACATTTTCCAAGAGGCTATGCATCGAATCACACATCAAATATTTCGTCGACAGTTTTTATATTCAAAACATTTTTATACACCGACACTCGAGCCACCGCCGCTCACTTCTTTGCACCCAAGAAGATCCGCAGATGTAAATTCTACATCATAGTAGGTCGTTAAAAGTGGTGAAATAAAATGAGCGAGAGGTTGGTCGCTCGACGTGACCTCCCATATCGCGGCATTAGCTTAGCCAGAGTAAAAGATGACCGTGTCGTCATTAGGGTTCCGCATTATAGATCACCTGCATAGTTAGTTGCTAGTTAGACCGCTCTTGTTTGTGTTTATCTCGCATTCTTACGCTAGTGGCTTGCTTCCTGGACGGGCCTACGGGCTTCTCGGAACGATCTCCGATCGGTCCTGACACCCACGACAAGCCGACCATGGCATGATGGCACGGCCTTGCCAAGGTAACGCGCGGACTCTGCGCAGGCCCGAAGACGCTCGCCCCTAACTTCCGGCGAGAATACCTGGGCCCGGCGACTTTGTGCTGCTGCTTGATGAAAGAGCCGAGCCGAGATTGATCGATTGATAATAACACGGCTGAGGTTACACTCTTTGGTGGTCTGCTCACAGGCGATGGTGTTAAAACCTCCTTCTACCTCACCTTACAGAAAGGTGCCGCATAGCGCAACGCAGGCACGCATTTCGCTCCAACTAAAGTATATAGTGTAGGTATATACCGCATTATGTGAAAACCGCACTGTTCTCTATAGGAACTAATTAATATTTGCTTCCTTTTATTTGCAAAATATTTGCTATAATTAGGTGTACAAAAAATGATTGTACAACTGTGCATAATCATTACGACCGGCCTTCTTAAATTGGTGATTTATTACGTTATTACTAAGCAATCAGCTTCTTGATTGATAATTACTAAATGGACATTAAGTATATAAGAAGTGATTAAAAAAATGTCTATACTTTTTAAACCACAAACACAATTAACGTCGCGATACGATGAAGTAAATCCAGTCGGCACGCAACGACGCTCCGTGCGTCTAGCCCCGAGCGCCCGCGTCAAGCGGCGTCGGCACGCAAGCGTCGCGACGCCGTCCAATCGTTTCGACGTCGGGGCGGGAGAGACGTGGATGCATTTTATACTAGCCGATTTCGTTTGCGGTTAACCGAGCTATCAGGGGGTATCAGGGGGTACAGGGCGGTCCCGCGGTGTCTTAGTAACCTCAGCGCGCAGGCGATCGGACGCCACCGCCGACCAACCACGGAATCCTCCGGGTCGATCTTGTCGTCAGCTGACTATGACGTGACGCGTGCCACCCTCCGTCAACGTTAGCGTCGTGGCGCGGAGAGCACAGAGATTTGTTCCCAAACTTGGGATTCTACGCCAATCTATTTATACGGTGGCTTTCTGATTCACTTTATACTCTTCGTTCATTTCGACATGTATTCAGAAATTTGATATTTGTCACTTCCGATCTTCTGGAGAAGTGTGGCAAGCATATGTCTTCAACTTGACTCACGATTCGTTTTCAACAACGCATCGTGGGTTATGAAACCGTATGTTTTCGATGAATGGAACGGAAAAGAATTGATATTGCATGTATGATCAAACATCAGAAAAGCTTTCTGAATTTTATCGTAAATTCCTCGTTTTTTTTCACCTGAAATTTCTTTCTGTTCTCACGAGTATAAATAAGTTTTTCAACGCTCATCCTTCAATCTAAACTATGTACGCATGTCGCAGCGAGCGGTAACTAGTCAGTAGTAAAACGTTCCTCGCACGGTATTATCAATAAAAAATCTATCAATGGAGTGAAATAGATTGTTGTATAATCGGTTGTTTCGTCACAATCACGTGCTTGGATCCGAGGATCTGGTGTATCGCGAGACGAGCTCCTCGCAGCCGCCGACGGAGCTCGGAGCTCGGAGTCCGGAGAGGAGCAAAGCGTCTTGCCGGCCAGTTGCCCGCGTGCCCGCGCCGTTCGCTTCACGGATCGGTCTTGGCTACGGCTCAAAGATGACGAAGCCACGGAGAAAGTAGCTAAACCTAACATCCACAACTGTTCCGTACATTTGTTGCATTTTCTCCCCCGCAAGATTTGTGTGCTCTCGAATCGAAAATATAAAGATATGCTTGACTAGATTTTATTTTTTGATTCTGATGGTCCAACTACCTCCAAATTAAGATGAGTTCCGACACTAAGGTTTCCGCCACGAACGATATTACGACACAGAAACGAACTAGCTTATATAGTTTCTTTTTATTGGTGTGCTCGTCATCGTTAAAAGTGACACCCTCTGTTGTATTTTCAAATTGGGGCATTTCCACCACCTTAGGCAAACGAAAGTTATAAAACAGAATAATGATCTTTACAAGTTAATAACCAACATAATTATTTTAGGTATAACCCTTTATACTTTTTATTTCTAAACATTTCTTCATCGTCTGTTTATATTAATTTGTAATGCATGAAAACAGCCCGCACGAAAATTGCAATCGGAAAGGGTCTACGCATGTTTACCGACAAAAGACTTTTCGCATTGCGTGATAAGATTTGTAAAGAGTTAGTTTTATGCCTCCGTACAAAGAAATGCTGCCTTTCCCGACTCCACGAATCAGAAGCACGAGGACAGACAAGGTCGCATAGCGCGTGCCGGGTGCCGGTGCCCCGGACGGCTTGCCCGGGGTTGAAATTGTGAATACGCGGACTAGTTCTACTGTGCAATTGTTGTCAGAAGCGTATACAAGACATGCAACTCATCTTCCCAGCTATTGTGACTAAAATCACTGTGATTCTTTCATTCTTGTGGCGTTTACCAGCTGTTACGGGAGGTTTGGTTTAGGTGTGATTGAAATGGATCGAGACAATGATACCTTGTTCATTCCACGGACCCTAAGGGGAAATTAATTGGGGCATGTGACAACTCTTTTTGTGTCATATTTTGATAAACCAACTGTTGTTGTTTGTATTGAAAGACCAATTTATTTCCGATTCTAAATTACTCTGCCCTCGATATAAGCGAACGATCTACAAATGTCAATGTCGAACACAAAATTTGTAAGCTCTGAGCGAACAAAGAATTATCAACAGCACCAACAACTTCAATCAGGTCATCGAAACGAAATAAAATAACATATTTATCGAGTTTCTTGTTTAGTTTCAGGTTCGGCAGTTGAGAGCTTTAGGTTCGCGGTTTAGTTTATCCGGGTCGGTTTCGGATTCGAGTTCCAAAATAGTAAAAAATTCAGCAAAAAATCCACATCCCTGCACATGACGTAGACTTACCTTGCGCCGAAGATGATCCCTTGTAGGACGTGGACGAGGAAGGTTCGCTCTTGCGTCGATAGGATTCGAGCTCCCTCAGGTGGTTGGTGAACGGGGAGTCGAGGAACGGACGCTGCCCAAGGGCGATGGCGCGGAACTGTTGCTGCTGCCCCGCTGCACAATCAAGCATACCCAGCACTAAGTAGGAATAATGGAACTGCATTAGGAATCACACTCACACTCTCAGTTACCCTTACATGACACAACAACTTACAACGATTTACAAATTATGGAATAACATGAGGAAAGTTTTGTCTGAAATCTCAATGGGCGGAAAACATTCAATAATCGGATAGACATAGGTAAAATCTATGTATAGGGCGCGAGCAGTCGGTTCGGGCCCCCTTCCGCGCCTGAAAAGGGGGGGGGGGTGGAGCTCGCATTCTGCTGCCACCATTATTTTGATCGCAATGACCGATGTAAATAGCGTGCTGTGGTGCAAGGGGGGCGACGTGGTAAAAACTGGAAGATCACACATTGCACGTTACAAAATTCTATTGAGGGAAGGTTTTAGTAAATTTTGAAAATTATGAAGTTTGAAAAAGCAATGAAACCATGTAAAATGAATATTTATTGCAAAAGCAACCGAGGCACCTGATTTAATTTCCGCTTGCACCTACCGTAATTTCTGCCACAATATAAAATGTGGTCACAAGCAAAATGCCTTTGGAATCGAAATTTGTTTCAGGAATGTTTTGACACCGGCCATTTTCAGAGTCAAGCAGCGAACTATACCGCGCTATTTCAGAAATAGTTTGAGTTGATATCTCATACCAACCTATCAAATTCACCACTTTATTGTCAAATCCGGGTGACTGTAGCATTTTGGCACTTCAAAATGAAGGTCGACCTAAAGCAAATTAATTCAATTCTAAATTTTAGAGTGTGCCATTATGTTTCGCAATTCGGTTGAATTCCATCTGAATTCAACTTGTCCTATACTACTGTTAGAGGTAGCAGTTATAAGAGTATCCTTCTCGTTTCGGCAGCTGAGATACGGATTCTTAATCCGCCCAAATAAGATCGCGCTTAATCGCATTCTTTCATCGTGTGTGGTTAGCACTTTGCATACTTTCGGAGCTACTCATGCTACTATTGTGTGCTACTATATAAAAGGGATGAATTATAAATAAAAATTCTGTATGCTTTCCTATTCTGTCGGGGTTTTAAGCCTCGGCATTTCCATTTCCTATTTTCTCTGGACGAAACGGGCCACCGTAGGTTCAAAAACTGATTATAGGAAGTCTCCGCTCATCCATTGTCTGGATTCAGAGAATAAGACTCGAAAAAATTATTTCAAATCGCTCTGCGTTAGCTGAACCATTATTTTCCATTTATCTCCACTCATTTTATTATGGTCTTCCGTATTTAATTCTCAGAGAATTTTTCCAATATTTCTGAAATCAATTCAGAAATCACAGACACATTTCCCCGGCCCTTGAGACCCTCTGCAGACCTTGATCTCCAAGGCGGCCCCGTGCACGGATTTATTTATTATCTTATCACCCAGGAAACTCACTGTGTCGACATCTACACCTAATCTTTAGTTGTGCTACCAATTAACGTCTTACATGTGTAGAATCATTATGTATCTTATGTACAGACGTGTTACACGATGCTGTCTAGCCGACAAGCGTGTGATCAAAGCGAGCATGCAACGGATTTTAGTGGCGTGTGACAAGGGATCAGTGTGTGAAACATTTTGGTACACGAATTCTTCTGCTGATAAGGTGCGAGCTTTTCAAATTAGTTAATTAGGGTGGCCGCAATCTATATGGATAAAGCTGGGGGGCCCAAAATTCAAGATTGTAATTGACAACCTTTAGATAGGTACTTTTGTTATTATAATTAGGTTAATGGACTTGATAAACTGCAAATGACGTATTGACTAATAAAATTTATAATGAAAAATTTACAATATGAAGATATTCGGTTATATTTACATGCGTAACATATTGTTAGGATTTTCGTTTTAATACTTTAGAGCGAATCGTTGTTCCATTACCAATTATAGTTAATTCCATTTGTATGTTTTTACTTATCCGTCTGCCATGTGCTATTGGAAATTTGTATTCACTAATTAGTTTTTATTTGACAGAAAATTACTGGACAATGGCTTGGCTAATAGTGACGAGCGGTAAACACAGTCGAGGTATCGTGCAGCAAATATTAGAAGCCAACAATAAAACCTTATGGCGGTTAGTTTGAGTTCTGTACCGTCCAATTTGTAACACGCAAGGTTCGACCTGGGACAAAAGGAAATCGTTTACAGCGAAGCGGTGTTTTTGTTTAATTTTCCACCCAGATAGAGGAAGTGCAGTAGTTTCGCTCATTGTCCGCTGCGGTGTTTTATCGGCTGTCCCACCGGCCACCACGAGCACCCATGAACACCTGGTTTGCAGGGATATAATTGACGAGACTTATTATTATACTTAGCATTTTGACCATGCTAAAATCTTGGACAAAGGTCTATCATGTGTTAAGTGAGGTGTGGTCCATTACAGAAGAGATCGCGTTCGATCTTGATTGATTCTCGGGCTTGAGGGGAGACTATAGTGACGGATCGGAACTTGTTCGAGTGATATTTAAGCAGGCGCTATCGATTGCAAGGTGTTCCTAGCAAGGCATCCTGAAATTCACTCCCAAACAGGTAAAAAGTCTTCTGGGGGCTCTGTTTACTCTTACGCTTAGATGGTCGAAAAATTAACTGAAATATGATCAAGCAATTCGAGCATTGTGATATATTTTTTTAATCGATTGACATGAACAACGATATATCAAGCGTGAAATATCTAATGTTTACGGTCGCTGTTCTCAGAGAATAATTGGTATCTCTTAGAACATGTACAACAACATTTAGCCACGTTTGTTTTAAAAAGTTTTTCAACTGCTGAAGTTGAGATCCCAACTATTTATTATAGTTACAACTGAATTCACTGCGAGACTGGCTGAATTCAGTGGTAACTCCCAGTTGGGCTCTCAACTAGGAGTTGAAAAACTTGGCAATACTGGGCATCAGAACACGAACACTGAAGTTCTATGAAAATATTCAGATGGGAAACCATGGGTTGAGCAATTCAATAAACTTACGTAGTTTCGATCTGGGCTCTCTAGGCCCGTCAACGGTCACCTTGATGGCCTTGCTGTAGGTAGCCACTTGCGGGGGCGACGTGTTGATGCAGATCGTCAACGTGAAGCTCTTCCCTGCAACAGCGAACAGAACCTCTCATGAGGGCCAGGCCAGTCTAGAAACGGGAGTAAAATCGTTCGAATCTCGAGCATCGTGGGAATAGCGAAGTGATGGCAGCCAGCTTTGTCCGTTCAGAAGATAATTGAGCGAAACTAAACCCCTTTTTTCGAGAACATCAAATAGGTGTGAATTTGTCATGCGCTTGGCTTGTGCTTATCAGAAGGATATAGGTCATGGATGGGTGACATGAAAACAGACCGAGGAAATTATGTTACGTGCCGATGCCTCTTTCAAAGTTTAATGAGGGGGAGGAGGGGGGGGGGGGGGGGGCGAAAACAAAAGAGTAATTATTTTGAAATGATTTTGAGGTTACTGCAGATGCAAAGTTTATTTGTTGGCAGCTCAGAAGTGCGAATGGATGTTGTTTGTGGAAAAAATGGCTTTATATTTATCTGAGATGGCTTCAAAAACTTTAAAATGACCGACGTATTTCCTACGAGCACTTTGGTCTTTGATGACAAGTTCTCTTCCACTCGGTCATCTCAGAGATGTCATAGCTCACAGCACTAAGGAATGAAACGTCCCCATAAAGTATTGCAAGAGAGAATATTGTAATCATTTGCATCCTGTCGCGACGTATTGCCATTTGCCTGCGCTACATTTATTGTTTTCTAGCAATCATTTTTTTGCCAGTCTTGTACCACAGTGGAGTCGCTCTTAGAGTACCGAAGATGGCGCTATGATTTACAATGCGTCGTGAATGTCGTCTGAATCTGTTAAATCTTCTATTAAATTAATCTTAAGCTAAAAACAATGCGATGTAATAGTTGCGAAATATACCATACCTATACACATTAAACAAGTCACCCAGGATAAAACGAATTTGTTCGCATACGAACAGGATGGATGTTGAGTAACTTTAGCAGAAGTTTCTTGCAGCATGATTTGAGATAACATAGAGTATGTAAACCCCATGTCTTTCTCAAACTAGTGCCTGGTAGGTATTAATTATTCGTCTTTTAATTACTACTAATTCAGATACCAATAGGGTGAAATTCTTGTACCAACAAAAAACGATCAAAAATTTCGTAAACCTCAAAATTATAATTTATATTTGTCTATCCGACGCCTGTATAATATATTGGACCAAAATGAAATTAATCCACTCCCCATAATCGCGCCGAGCGCACTGTATAATATGATTTATATGATTCGAGCCCACAGAATAAGTAACCACCAGTAAACGTGTAGAGACTGTTAAAATGTCCACTATCTGATTGATTTAGCTGGAAAATTCTGCGAGAGCAGATTACACCTAATTGATTTCCATATTGCATTGTCGTCGTAAAGTACGTACGTCGTGTGGGGCAGAATAACTCAGCGACGATGGCGTTAAATACGCGTAAACGTCAACAATTATGTTCCACCTTTGACATACAAGCGATGGCCGTTTCGCGACTTGCAATTATGTAACAATGTTCCGGAGAGAGAAAAAATATACATACACTTTATTTTATAGTGCATGTCGAGTTTTGCGATTGTTGTATGGTTGTAGTTCTGGCATTCAAAATTAAGCTATTTGCAAAAACTATGCGCTCCTCAGCATCGAAGCACCACATTTTATGAGGCAACAAATAACATTTTTACATTCAGCAAAATATTCAAACGTCTCAATAGGTATAAGTTATCACTTATTTTTTTAGGCATTCATAATTAAAGTGCTACGCATAACTAAATCCTAAAACGGCAGCTCATTCGCACACCATGGAACCTATAACATAAACCTACCTGATGCCTTTGAGTGCGTTCATGTATACACCAAACGCAAACGCACATCGTTTTGCAATTTTACCCTGTAACTTAATTATCTTGATCACATGCAGTGCATTTGCAGGCAGCAGGTATAATATCGGTAGTACAGATATAGGCGATGAGCTCGAGCATAGAGAATCAGTTCCCCGCGTAATATACCGGTCACAGACAGAGTGTTGAGCCAATTGCTGCTCATTATTAATGACTATCTATAAAATATAGAGCCCAGTTGAATCCCGGTGCCCATTTGCTATGCGAGGGGTGAGTCCGCGAGCGTTCTGCGTTCGAGTCATCATGAGGTATGGTAGAGGTACACCAATACAATCAAATGCACTAAAAATGCGCTACCAATCAAGCTGGGATTGCTTTCCGTGACGTTACATATACCTATATCTACGGCAATACGAATACGTGGAAGTATACGCATTGATATGCATCTGCAAAGGGAGAAATTATATTTTGATTTAGAATGGGGTGAGCGATGGCGAGAGCCAGCCTCAGGGCGTGATTTCTAAGCTTTGTTTTCAATTCAGTATGATGATGATTTGGTTTTCGATAACGTTGTTATACTATTTTGAGGATATTAAAATCAATAACATTGTAATTGTTAATTGATTGATGATAGTTTGATAGGTACGGGATTATTGCCAGTGATCAAATGAATTATACTGTTAGTAAGCTCACATCATGGTTCGACGGAGTTTTGATTACTCGATGTTATAGCTAATTGAAGCGATGAGCGGAGTAAATGAATCCACGGGTCGTAATCGAGCAGCAAATATTCAAATATTACGGCGGTAACTAGCGCTTTAGTTAAATAAAAATGTTAAAATATCATAACCCCTCATGTATTCTCACCTCTTCCACTTCTTCCAACGAATCTGAGATCATTAAATTTGGCTACTTGATTCTTCATAACGGCAGAACAGTTCCTTAGTTCCGAGCAGAAGTTCTCGTCGTTACCCGCGCGGACGGTGACCATGGTGCCGTCGACGACGTCGCCGAGCGCCACCACCTTGAACGCCACTGGCAGCGTCTTGTTGGACCGCCAATGCGTGGGCAGCGCTGAACACAGAAAGTAGGGGCTGCCCGTTCGAATCAGCTCCCCTGGGTGTTCCGCCTGAACGTCGCCCAGCACGCGTTCAGCCCACCACATGTCGTCGTTCGGCGCGACGCCGTTCGAATTCGCCGCCGAATTGTTGTCATTTTCGGCCATGATCTTGCGCTTCTTGTGGTTGTAACTGCCGACGTCGTCGCCGCACGTTGCTGTTGTCACGCTCGACAAGAGACCCGGCAAATGCATTGAGACGGTCGCAAGAGAATCGGGAAAAACTCAACCACCTTTTTTTCACGATATTAAGGGAGGAAGGTACAATATCACCCTCAAGAACAGGGACATAAACAATAGAATCGCGGCATTGTATGCACACAAAAACGAAAATAATAAACACTTGCAGGCAAGATTGTACGAGTCAGGCAATGTTGAAGCCAACCTAGAACTAGCACACGTCTGTAAACTGACTAACGCCGGTCAAGAATGTCCCCGATGACGCGTAGAGAGTCAACCAGGAGCTCGCCACGGCACTCCTTGGACATACCAGTAGTTTGACAGCTGATGAGTTCCTCAATGTCCGTGCACAGAATAGGGTCTCCGCAGACAGGTGACTCGGTCCAAGCGTTGTTTGCGGCGAAAGGGTAGGAGCAACACAGGAGGGTGACACGCGGGTCGGGACCGCGTGCTGAGGAGGCGCCAGGGGCCGATAGTGACCGCAGTCGGCGAGAGGCGAGCGAGGACTGAATGGAGGCACGGTCGCGGGCGGCCGACTACACTCGCCAGGCTGCCGCAGCGTGAGGTTTTCCCAGTGATTGTTGCGTTCGTCAGAACTCAGAAGCCACCTCCGGAGCAACCTTCGCACTGCGCAAGCGTCAAGCGGAAGATTTTGTGATCCCCCTCTTGTTTACGCGGTGTTTTCTTTGATTTTGTTTTATTTTGTGTAATCGGATAGGGTTTTTGGTATTGGGACAATGAGAGGGATCATATTTTTTGTGTAGCTTCTGGATTTGATATGACAATGGGGTGAAAGGATTGACTGGCTAGTGTATAGCGTGAAGAACCTATAGAGCTGCTCACTGCTCAAATAATGGAAACCACTCGTATGACTCCAATTTTACAATGTATGCATCTAAAAATCACCATGCAAACCATTTATGTTTTGTCATATCCTGGAAATATTTCCCTACCAGTTTTCAATTTTCCTGGCATGAATACATTCCCAAATGGAAAATGAGGGCGCTCATCAGTTTTTCTCCATGACCTGGGCGGATGCATTCACAGAAGGCATCTGGAGACATCGAAGCACCGTGATGCTGCTGGAGAGTCAGCTCATCAATGCTGATTAATCTTATTGTCTGCAGCCACGTGCAACTCCTGCAAGTAGTTTCGTGGGGCGGTTACCAGGGGGGGGGGGGCGGCCGCGGGGGTGGGAGGATCGACAAGACGCCGAACACGCCTCTCCGAGTATCAAACCGAATCAGAATACTAGCAGATTTGTAGAAAGTGAAATCATCGCTGCGAGATGCTACAAGAATTTATTTTGAGGTTGAATGCCACAATTGAATTTGATACGCCACGAAACATTTTGGCGATTTATGACTTTTTTCCCCTTAGCTTAGAGACTGAGTGCGGTGAACCACTGGTGGTTCAGCTCAATGAACTACCGTTACCAGATAACTTGTTGAAAAATACAAAGTTTAAAAATATACATTTATTACTCTTTTTTCGCGTTGGTCAGCGGTCTGACCATACTGGTGTCACAGTTGTTGCGCTCCGGACAAACAAATTTCAATTGAAAGCCGACAAGGAATTCAAGCATGCTCATTTTCCTGCAAAGAAAATAGAACGAGGTTCCTCATTGCTCTGGTCAATTAAACGCTCATCACATGCTGTGTACTTACAGAAGATTATGGGTCAAATTGCTTGGTTTGAGGTTTGAAGATTTGGGAAATGTTTGTGGGAAATGACGGGCATAATACCGCTTCGCCACTCGCATGGTTCGGTTTGGTAGCGCAGAATATTGTGGGCTACCACAGCATATTTTCATGTGGTGTTGGAGAATGGAAATGAAGTAGAAAACTAACGCAGTGCCGGCGACCTACCGAGCTATTGACACCACAACCGCCGGCCGACCTGACCGCGATTTAAGAAAACTACCACGAGGGTGCAATACCAGAAGTTACTTCTTCTCGATTAAATGGTCAAAATGTGCAAGACACTTGGTTTTAACAAACCACAATACCGCAAGCGTGTTTGACGTAATACTGGTGCGGTTTGTCAAATTCATTTCAGAGGATTATTTTTTCGGTTTTTTGTGATTAAAAACTAGATCCGAAGACAATAGGACATGGAAGAATTGAAATAAAAAAATAAGCAAAGGTACCCAATCTTTTCAAAATTATTACACAATTTTATTTCCGATAAGAAAATGAAAATAAGATTTCAACATAAGCAAGGTACCGGATTTTCCTGTATAATCGAGGGATATCCGGTATAAATGCTAAATTTCCTTCACAATCTTAATCACAAATGAGCAAAAACACTGCTTCAAGACTGAAATGTGTAAAACTTCCTCGTGATATGCCTAAACAATAAATGTTGAGGTTTGATGACCTTATATGATCTTTCTGAATCAACACATTTCAATACAAACTACTAATGAGATAAAACCAGACATCAATACACAATAATGGCTTTTTGGACATAATATTATAAATACCAATTCTATTAAATAAACATACCTACATTTTCTATATCGATTTATGAAGTCAGATTAGAGTAATGGTTTCTGCATGTACCTGACCATGTGCAGGTATGAACTGTGTTTTGGACGTATTAGATAGGCATTCTTTCAGGTGCAACTCCAATCAGCAGGAAAATGCTGCAGATAATTCAATCGAACGAGAATTGTAGGTCTATAAATAGGATAGAGGTTATAGAATAGGAACCATGAAATATATTTTTTTTTTCAAAAAAAAAATTTATGTTATGGACATGCGTATAAAACAATCGAATCTTAGTGTTGAGAAACGTGTCAAAAGTTCATAAAGTTTGATAGAATAAAGACAGTTTTCCAAAATGTATGCCTAGATTTCATGAAAATGGATGCACAAACACTTCTATCTCCTTCTACTGCTTCTTTAGGGTATACAACCAATGAGGCATGATATTTGTTTACAGTTACTTAATTACAACGAATAAAAGTCACGTCACGTGTGGTTCCTATAACAAAACAAAAACAAAGTTACCCTATTCTGTACCACACCCTTGCGTGTGCCCTTCCGTTGAGTGTGTGTGTGTGTGTGTGTGTAACTCTAGCAATCGGTTATAATATCCCTTTGTGTAAATTTATAAATAATACCCTAATATATAAATCTCTCTTTCTGCACATTTCGGTCATCCAATATTCCGGATGCCATTAGCCTGCGGTCGGCGTCAACTGGCCAGCTCGTCGAGCTGCAATATCAGGCTGCAATATCAGGCTGCATTAAATGCACCCTTGCCCAGTTTTAATGCACGCGGGCCGGTCTGCATTGCACAGCCATATATACAACATTTCCCTCTAACGGTCAACAGTTAGTATCAGCGCCACGTTGTGGTTTTATTACACCTGCGATTCATGTTTTACTTATAAATATACTAATCAAGCGTCATTCCGTTTCACGAGTGCTTTTCAATTGCGAGTCTGCTGCATGTTTGGCGATGAGAGCAGGAAAAAATTGATGCAACGTTACATAGAACGAGCGTTGAGTGCTAGTGCAAGTGCAAGCTGCATTTAGGATCAATTGACACACATGAGATGAGGGGTTGCCCGATGCACGCTAGGTTAGGGGTGCACTAAATAAGTGACATCAGGGATTGTGTATATAGTGCGTAGATTATTTATCTGTGTGGGTTACGTGACGTGAAGTTCACTCAGTATAATTTACTGGTAAAGTGCAGTTACGATTTTTTTTAAATGTCATCGAATTTTCGTGGTTTTTCAAGTGATTTTATTCGTTTTTGACATTCAGCAATTTGTGCATAATTATTAGGAACGTATCTTTATTATTATCATTTTTGTGCACCACACAAAATGCTTGGAAACATTGCCTCTCGCATTCATCTGCTTGCTGATGGTTAAAAAACGTTTTTTTTGTTGAAACTGGTGGGTATGTGATTGTGTTCACTTTCTCGTTGGTATTATTGTTTTCCGGTCCGGCTCGACGACAAAATCTTGAAGATACATTCTGATGTTCTGTTTTTGTCTAGAAGCGCATATCCTGTCCCCATTGTGCTGATGTGATAAGGTTTAATCTAATAATTTCTTCCGATCTTTTCATCGGCGTTCTATCTCACTTAGATGATTCAGTTCAGGATCGTACCCCGGCCGTTTACAGACAACCACACTTCCATAAGGATTATTCATCGGAAATAACGAAGACTCGATTTAAACGACTTCATCGGAAAGCCATTATGAATTCGATCACACGAATGGCAAGGTACCTGCTGCCAGAAAGAAAATACACTATCTCAATGTTATAAAATGTATAACTTTCCAAAATGCCAAGTTATGTCATCGTCGCAGTTTCACCCTCGCTATACATTCAAAATATCCTAGATGTTTCTTCCGATTTAATATACGGCGATTGAAATGGCATAACTTATCCAAGCCAACACCCATCGTACTAACGAGGAAGACTAATTACCGCCCTTGTTTACCCTTTGGTTTACCTTTATTTCACACAGAATCCCAACATGATCTCTTCTCATCCATTGCAGCAGTAATTCCTCTGAAAGTGAATTTTTAAAATTGCGAATGGTATTACATAGATTAGTGTCCATTGCATGAAATAAAACCAAACCTTTAGTTGTGTGTCCATCCGTGTCAATCTGAGCTCACTCATCTGGTCTCGACAACACTATACACTTTCCATGCTCCCGTCGAGAGCAAGTCTCGCTGCTTTTTGTCAAGTTATTAAGTGATTCCTCCACCCGCAACCGAATAGGTATAAAGCTACAATCCGTGTTAGGACCAAATTGTCGGGTTACTCGCTCAACCATAGTAATTATTATTATTTTTATAGAAAGATGTATCGTTGTTTCGTCCACTTCCGTTCTCAAAGAAATTGGAAATCGATAATGCCAAAAATCAGTGTTCAATACAGGAAAGACCATGTAACAGATTATTAGGATCAAAAGTCAGCAGCGATAGATCGTGGTTTATGTGATATGAGAGCTGATTTTAATGATTGGTTGGATTAATGATCGATATCTTCTACGTTCTGTCTAGCATCATCGTACAAAGGAGTCGCTGTCTGCATTTACATCAAGTGCACTCAACGCCGTTACGCAATAAAGCTGATAGCTCAGTGCAATTCTCCATAACGATCAGGTTCGTATAAGGCTCATATGGTTTACATGATTTAATATACCCACTTAATTCTTAATATATATTTTTTAATTTCCTTCCTAAACGGCTATCTTTATTAACCGACTAGTTTTCTACGCAATTGCCCAATAATGAGTGTTTTGCGATATAGGACTAGTATATTAAAATACTTGGCCCTTATGCAGCCTCAGAGTATATGCACCTACCTTAAATGAATTTACTCGCGTGTGTGTGTGTTTGTGTGTGTGAGGGTGTGTGTGTGTGTGTGACAAGCGTACGTGATAGGATTTTCATTTATAATAAACTGGATATGAATGTTCCATTGTCCAAATGTGCAGTAAACACCGAAGTTACAAATTTTGATTTATCGACTATTTATGCATACATAAAGAACACAATGGCAGTCCGTCTTTAAAAGTGACTACCCATAAGTAAGCATAAAATAACCTACCGTTTAATTGCTAAGAAAACACTGCATACATGCGGCTGGTCGGTAGAAATGTGCTGTGCGAATGTCAAATTAACTCACTTTGTCGGATAGTTATGTCTTTCACACGAGCAGGCCATGCGAGCAAGACTACGGCTACACTCTGGGTATCGTCTGTTCAGGTACGATATTAATTTATTGCTAATTCCTTGCCGCCAGTCCGCCCCTCGCGGTGAGTTACGATCGCGTTCACTGTTACAGCGTTTACGATAATAGCCTCAATACGTTCGTTCTCCGTATCTTACCTTAACATTGTCTCGGCTCTCTCAACAGAATTGGCCAAAACTTCGCGAGTATTAGATCAAAGATAATGATATTTCGGTTCAAAGTAAAAGAGTCAAGGAAAATACCCTGGTTTCATATAGGGTCGATGCAGTTATTTTTCTGTTTAATTGATTATCGATGAAACGATTTCAAAATAACTTCCGATTAATTTGAAGCCAAAGGCGTATTATTAGAGCAGTCCCTTCCTCAATAAATTTGTATTTTATGTAGGCTAAGTATAACTTGAAATTTATATTGACAAAAAGTAACATTCGGTTGAAATTATTGCAAGGAAAACGATGATGCTTTATGCCTTTATTGTGAATGTATTGAAGTCGAATTAGTATTATCTCCCTCCCAGAAACACAGCCTGTCATGGGTAGCTGAAGCTGCCGCTTGCCAGCTTAAACAAAAGCTTTTCAGAAATAAAGCGTATCATCGAATTGATTCCCATACCGAATCCCACGACTTAAACGTGCCTTGCTAGCTCGATGCTTCCCGAGGTATATCATATTTTCACTAATGAACTGTAAGTAAGTATTTAGCATATAGCACAGCGTCAGTTTTTGTTAATGAACTATTCGTGATTCCAGGCCATTGTAATTAATCGGGAATGCTCTTTGATGGTATTAAAGTATGATGTCCGTTACTGGTTTGCTGATTATTCATAGGACCCGGGCACAAACCACATCAGTCGAGGGCAAGGACAGCGGTGTCGGCGTCGGCGTCGGCGTCGGCGTCGCGTCGTAAGACAAAACAACCCCTATAGTCAAATAGGTATAGCTTGGTCTGCCTGTGCTGTAATAGGGAATACATAGGGAAGGACCTATTCATTATTTCGTTTTGTCCAAGCATTTTAGCCATGCTGTGTGTGGAGACAAACGTTCATGCTGGGCAAAGGGGTAACTTATTATAAAGTCGGATTGAAGATAATGATTTGAGCTGTGATGGTTGTTGCAAGACTCACTAGCCCATTGATGAAGTTGGTTCATTATATTTTAGCGAATGGTCACATGGACGCAGACTTAAGCCTTGCTGTCCAGAACTTGCCTCAACTAAGTCCAATTCGAATGTTCATAAAGGACAATTTAAACTTTTTAATCCTTTGACAAAAACAAGTTCGGTATGTTCCTATATACTTTACTAAACAGCGGGGATACTTCACAATATATTTATTTTTCGCTTATTTTTCATGTCTACGGGAACTGACCATAAAATAGATCTAACTTGGCGTCAGCGGTTTTGCAAAAATGTATCTAGGATAGTGTTTACGACTGGAGTATAGTGCGATGATGATTAAATCGTACAGTGTACTGTGGTATACTTAAATATGTTATCTCATATTATTATAATTGATGGGCAAAGAAAGTGAAGCAGAATTTTAAATTTCAATTCCCTCAAAAAAATCATTTTTATGTGTTTTTTTTTAGTTTGCGCCCGCTCTACAAACCAAACGCCTGCTCCGATTTTGATAAAATTTCAATGGTATATTTAAACCTGTGTTCTCAACTTCGAGTTTAGACCCATGCGCTTTTAAACAAAGCGATTGGATAGTTTTCAAACCAATCACAATTTACGAAAATCTACTTCAACTGTAGCCAATTAGCCAATTGTATATTTGTATAGCAGCTACAGCTGTAGACGAAAGTACAGATTTTTTTTGTAGAGACATAGAACATGCTGAAATAATACATATCTGAAAGTTTTGGGTCTGCATAACTGTTCTTTTTCTTTTTGCTTTTATTTTTTCACATTTTGTTTAGCATAATTTTATCATTTTCAAACTAAATTCATTCAAATCCGTTTTTAGTGAAGATTTTCTTTTCGCTTATCAGCTCCAAACAGTTACGCTCATATCTTCGACGCAACAAAACTCATATACATTTCCCATTGTTAACGGCCTCTGCTTTTACCTTTTTTATCGACTCCTAGCAGCTACGCTAATCTTCAACGCAACACATATTGCATTCGCGAAGCCCTGTTACAATCCTAAACATAAAACTGAAATGGTGTCTGCCTGTCTAGCAGTCTGTACATTTTTGCTACGATTCTTTCCTCCTAAGTGCTACCAGAGGGCTACCAGAGGGCTACCAGAGGGCTACCAGAGGGCTACCAGTAGTAACGCCTTTAGGAGTGGGCCTTTATGACCTAGGTATAGTTCAACTCCTAACTGCTAGAGTACGCTGGAGCCCGCGGTAGTTCAATCTTCATGCACCAGAGGGAAATGCGTTTGGTCTCAAGGGCTGAAGGGGAGGTAATTTAAACTTTAGCCGCAAGAGGACATAAAGGTGTATGGGCAGAACTGCACATTAATTTAAACTGCAAGTTTAAAGGACTGTAAGATGACAACAACGAAAGAGCCCTAACGAACGCGGACATATCTTTACTCCACTTTGCTGTGGTCCGAATCATCAACGGTTCGGTTGATTTATTGATTTATTGTCGCTCCTATCCGCTAGGTTGCAAATCTCAGCTACAATTTTAAGCACAAACACACAGCCTAAGTATTAAATTATACCACAGATTATACTAATTGTATTATTTGGCTGAACAATTTCCCAAAAATTTCCTGCAAATTTGGAAAAGTGCACCCACATTGTAGCAACCTTTTTCGTATGTTACGAAATTTTCCTTTTTAGATCATACTTCAATTTAAAAATGTGTTTAAAAAAATATGTTTTATTTTAAAACTTTTTTTTTTATGATACAGAACTGAACAGAACTGTATAAAAGTCAAAAGGCAAAAATCCTTGCAGAACATCCTCGCCGCTAAGGATCTATTAGGGTGCTGTTTTCTATGCTTGCATTAAAAATCATTTAAAAGTTAGAAAACATGCACCATGCTCAAAATTTGGAAAATTTGGCGACACTGCAAATTATTTGCTTAGGATATGTGGTTCCAGAATCTGATCTATCCGAGCTCAGTCCATGCTCCGACCATCTCAGACATATGCAACTAGTGATACGTTCACTCACTAGAGTGCAGATCGCTCCCGCAAGTCGAGATATATGGTGCTACATGATCCCTTGTACGAGGGATGGCGCTTGTCCCCATCGAACCAAGGCTCGACAGCCGAGACGACAAGCGCTGCAACATGACGACTAGCCTGATGAATAGAAGCATGACAATGACAAAATGCAAGGCACTTCTTTAAAGCCCATTTGAAATGGTAA
Organism: Nemoura dubitans; assembly: GCA_921293005.1. Classification (NCBI taxonomy): domain Eukaryota; kingdom Metazoa; phylum Arthropoda; class Insecta; order Plecoptera; family Nemouridae; genus Nemoura; species Nemoura dubitans. Next base: position 18,693,444 of record OV121074.1, read on the forward strand.
TTGTGTCTTCACGATACAATCTACAAAAATGAATAACTTATTTTACATTTTAGCGCTTATTGATTATCGAGCGTATCGCAATGCGCTGCTGAAATAAAGCTTCCCTTCCAGTTTGAGGTGTGCATGAAGCCTTTTTGTTCTCTTTTCATCCGCATTTTTTTTTAATGTTTTGTTATTCATACGAGATCCAATGAAAATCTTTTTGAATTAAGATTTCCTTAGCCTATTTAGAAGAAATGATTATATTTCGCATTGACTATTTAGAATTATATTCGCGATGTTCTGCCGCAACATATTTATCCCCAACAAACAGCTCCGCCCATCTTCAACTCAACACAAATTGAGTTCGCGAAACCCTAGTTATTAACAACAGTATACCTAGGTACTATTTGAAGACAACAATTCACTTACAGTTGTACATATGCAGTTTGTACATACACCGTTTTATTAATCAGCATCATTACGAAAAAAATTACTGAGGGCACTAACCTAAGTATATTTATTCGATTCTGACAATCCCCCCCCCCCCTGAGCACGGGCGATTTGTCTGTGTTGAGTATTTGCCACTTACAGGGTCACGTTCGCTCATTACGCCCTATATAGAAACCACATTATCAATGAAAAGGTTTCTCAGCTTTTCTTGCTTCATCAAGACCCGGAAAGCGCAAATTTTTCGTCTAAAGCGCCAAAATAATGGGAAATCTATATAGAAACCACATTATCAATGAAAAGGTTTCTCAGCTTTTCTTGCTTCATCAAGACCCGGAAAGCGCAAATTTTTCGTCTAAAGCGCCAAAATAATGGGAAATTACTGCTTTGGACTTTTCTTTTAGCATATTCCAGCGTAGATGTTGGGGTTTGGGCGAAAATCTCAATTTAGTCATCATAAACCATATTCATATTGACTTCAGTAGACACAATATGCTAAACTTTGGGTTCTACTGCTACCTTGGTGCTAAACTTTAGGTGCTACTGCTACCATTGGGCTGTGCAGTGTGCTAATACAACGATCAAGAATGGCATCTTGTGATTCCCACCTTCATTTTATATGTAGATGCAAATATTTTTCGTCCTCCAAATTTCAGCCCATATAGCAAAGCAGAGCCACAACCAAGCACTGGATAAATCGGCAGGTAAAAAAGTAGCACGACGACGAAAGCGTTTCCACAGTTGACAGATGTTCACACAGCTATTAGATGTCTGTCCATGCAGTTGCCTCGAGGAGCGCGTTGTGCTCGACGTCAAAGAGATGGCCGGTAGAAAATGATGGTCCAGATCTCCAGATAGGATTGTGTCATTTTGCGTAATGAATAGGCCTTGGGCCATTGACAAAAAAGCCTCCCTAGGCCTTATCTTGAGGGATCGCCCAACAAAAGAGCCCCCACTTACTGGATGTTCAGTGTGTAGAGCACTTGGAGGGGGTAATAAGCCAGATTTAAAATTTTACCGTGATACAATTATCTCATAAATATCATTGTAGCGAAACATTTAACCATGCCATAGATTATAAATATAAAGCAAAATATTCATAAGTGTTTCTTTTTTCAGGTCAACGTATTCCTCTGAGAACTGGCACCTCCACCGAAGGTAAATCCTACTAGGGTTTCAGGCAGGTCATGAAGACATCACAATTCACAAGGAAGTGATTTTCAACAGACAGGAGATATAAGGATTGTATGGTAACGTTATATAGCACCTCCCTCGACCATTATACTTCAATATGTGACAAAAGATGATCGTATTTGCCAGGTACATGGTATTTTGAAGCAGTTCATGAGCTTAGCATCGATGGCTTTATGGTAGTGCTTTGGTGAAGGATGAAAAGAGCTCGGTAATGTCACGGGGGTTGATCCGACCGCCTACAACAAGAAGCGGAAAGGATTTTCTCAAATCTTTGGGTTCTTTTCAATAAAATAATAAAGTTTTTGTAGATCTTTCTGAAACCGACACTTGCGTATGAGGGGGGATATTAAATTACCTATTTAGTACGATTTTTTACTCTCTTTTTGCCAGTAAATCATATAATAATTCTCCATGGGTGGACCATTGAAATTGCTCCTTTTGAATTGCGTAACTATAATGAGATTTGGATTAACCTTTCACAATTTCTATGAACTAGGCATGATATTTTATTACTAACACATTATCAACGTTCTGGTATCGCATGTTACTGGCCCAAAACTCACAGGAATGTTTGAAATGTGAGGAAAGCTTTGTAGAAATCGCGAGGAGGCATAAATATACGTTCGTGTAGTGCCAATTTGAAAGCCAGTCTTGCAATTGAAAGCCATGCACTAGGCAATTTTCTTAGGATTTTCCAAACATCATAATAATAATATAGTTTGATGAAGTAATATACCTTATACACCAAAACACATTTTGAAACCGAAAAGTAGCAAAAACGGACATTTTATAAACACAGACCAGTGTCAATGAGATTGATGGGGCAAGTCATTCAGTATCGAACAGCTTGTGCTACCAAGGATCAAGGACTAGCATCTTTCCAGGCGCAGACAGACACTGGCAGATATGATCAGGAGACTGTGCAGGACGCGACGCGACGCGACACGTAGAGCGGCAGAGGGTGACTTATGAGGTGGTGATGAGGAGTCACTTGGGTGAAGTGGTGTGGAAATCTTGCAGAGGCCATTTCCTCGAATCACCCGAAGTTGGCTACGAAGGCAGGCGGGTGTTGTTGGTAACCCACGAACGGGCAAGGCTGGTCTCGTGCCCAGAGCATGGCTAGTATCAACCAGGCAAGCAGCATGCTCACTCTGCTGTGCTTGCTAAGACAGATGACAGGAAGCTGGAGGCATTGCTTTTACCATTTCTCTCTGCTGGTTATCTGACCAATAAACTAGCTGGACATCGTGGCAAACGACCGACCAACAAAGACTCGAACAATAGAGATGCTGGCAGTGTCCAGCCAGACTATTATATTGGGGGGCTCGAGACAGAAACGGAGCGCGGCTCCTTCTTTGTGAGCCGTGTTTATTTCGATGGACAAGCTCACCGTTAATGGCAAGCAAAATTAAGACCACAGTTCGTTTTTTCCACCATCGAGCGAGGCAAGTAGGAGAACTTTGAGATGAACCACAAGCATAGAAATATAGATATTTGATCACACCTCTTTGCGTTTTGTGGTGCAACATTTTAATATTATCCCGCCTTAGATCAACCCTTTCTCACCTCATTTCAACCAGTTTCAATTCAGTTAATAATAAGTTTTGCAATAAGATAGCAGATTGGATTATATCAACAATTCAACTCTAGGTAAAGCATGGTTGCTGAACGGTCTCGACGAGCGAACAGTGGTTCTAATATGCCCTATATCAGATGTCAGCTATAGTGTTATGACATCTGTATTGAAGTGAATTCAATGAATGCCCGTATAATCCTGTGAGATTGGCTTTAAGTAGGGCTCTGGATGCAAGGTATAAGGTTCTGAGCAGCCTCTGGCAAAGGTACAGCTGCTGCTGGCGTCGTGGCTGCATGGTCCCGAGCTTTGTGCGAACAGAGCGACGAGGATGCATTCACTGGCGGTTGTGGGGATGTTAGTGTGGTCTATTCATACCCCTCCATATACATTAAAATTAGTTGAAATTGCTTTACTTTGCTTTTGCTATATGATTAGGTTTTATAACTTTGACTTCGTGTGCACGGAAAGCACGATTTGCTAATAAAATGTTATTGCTCGACATTTTAGTAGCGATTGGATTAGAGTTTTTTTTATATTTTGGCGTAAAAGAGATGTTGCTCTTATGTCAAAGCGCAATACATTTTTTTAAATATAAGAAACGGAGAATTCAATGAAAACGATACATTTTCAGGCCTATAACTTTTATCAGTAAACTCTATGGCATTTTCACGATACGGATGTAAATTATTGTATATCGAAATCAGTAATCTGAATGGAAACGAAAAAGAGCAAACTGTTTGAAATATACTGCTAAATTTTGATTGGATACGGGCGTATCTTGCTTCCCAGTGACCATTGGTCGTGTATCATTCATCATTCTTATCAGATGCGTGTGTCAAAACATGCAGCCAGCGCGCGAGGAAGGAAGGGAGACAAAATTTCGGGGAGTTGCCTCCCAAGGTCTTTGTTACATAATTGCGCCACGAAAGGCTTGAAATTCAGGGTACGCTCGCGGACCGCGCATCAGTTTAGGTACGAAAGAGAGGAGGCTGCGAGTCATTTTCTCATTACGATGATTCTTTCCGACCTTTTGTCCAGCGCACAATCCGGGTGATTTGGTCATCGTTCTCTGGGCGTCCCGACGCCTTCTGAATACCGACGCATGGCGTCGATGCGTTCACCTCACGCCAAGACGCCATGCTCGTCAAACACATTTCCTGCAGCGTACTCATCCCGCCCACTTTCGATGCTCGTGGAAAAGCAAACGGTAAAAGGGGAAAACGTTATTGTTAAGTAAACAAAACGGGTTGTAAAATTTTGCTTTTCAAACAAATATCTGAAAGGGAATTCACTGTCGTTCTCTCATTCTTTTCAATAACTCTCCTAAATGAAAGGGATAGTTGTTGTAATTTCAGAGGTGAATTCTGTTTTTGAAAAATTTACGGTACCATTTTATTCCATCCAAGAATCTTTCATCAATCAAGTCATCTCTGGTCTAGTTAACCCGTTATTTATTGTACCGCCAACGTCTTGTTTACAAGGAAATGAACAGTTATGTATGAGTGTAAATCTTTACGATTGAATTAAAAAATTTAGGGTGCCTTCCGCAGCTTGGCACGCTACAACCAAATTCAATTTATGCTACCCAGGTAATAATATTGAATAGTGATGTATTGCAATATAAGCTAACTGTATATTCAGAAAAGGAGATAAGTAACGGAACTTTATATGCTACGTTACAAAAACCATCGAAGATAGGAAAAGCGTTCTACTGGTCGTCTTTACTTCATCACTCAAAATCCAAATGTCTGGCATATAACGATATAACTACGAACATATAATAAAAATACTTGTCACGTTCCATTTCAAAAATTGTTTTTTAGCAAAGCTGACCAGCTGCTCGTTAAACAGGAGGTGGGCGAGAAGGGGGAGGAGGGAAATCACCTAGCCACGATTTCCAGTCCTGAAAATTCCCCAAAGGAAACACACAGAATCACACTGTGGCCGTTTCGCGTGCAATTCCAAGAAGATCAACTCTGATTGCATTCAGTTTGAGATTTGACCGACCCAAGTATGAGAGCAATAAAGATAGCGGACGTCGAGAATTGTAAAACCGACGCTGGCCGACGCCGACGTCTGGCTGCGTGGTTGCTCCGTGGCGCTGGACAATGCCGTGATAACGAACCCCCGAGAGGCGCGTGAACTGCGAAGTCTTCGGACGCTGGACGTGGACCGTTGGCAAGTAATGGGGCTGCTCCATTGAGTGCCATTAGGCGGAAGCAATATATATACGTGCATGAGTTGACAGCAAGTGCAAAACGGGATTGAACTTATTTTGGTTATAGCTAATGACCCGATATTGAAGTAATTCGGGGTGCTTAAATTTGTTTCGAGGATTTTTAAACGGAATGATGCTATCGAAATTTCGTATCTTTCACCTTTAAAAAAAACTGTTGCTCCAACCTCCACCAAGAGTGTTATATGACACCTTATTATGTTGATGGCTAAATGAACCGCACTATCATATACATAGGCACTCCATAGACTGTAAAATGGTTTTGAAACTTGTTTCGACAATAATAATTTCCAAAAGCCAACGTCTCTCTTCCCGATTTCTGAACGATTTTCCATCGTGGGCCGCATATTTCGTTTAGACCAGCTCCCATTGTGGCAACGTGTTTGTAAGCCTGCGTTGTAAATACCATAAGAAAAAGTTTTGGGGGTAGTTTCGTTCGCTTGGTTTGGTTTTGTTTGGTTGGTGTTGCTGGCGGGTTTATTGGGGTCTTGCTCTCGGTCATCTTGGGGGTTGCTTGGGGGTGTAAGCGGGCTGGCAGCAGGCAGGCAACCTTCCGGTGTTGAGGGCCGCCTCGTCATTAGACTTTCAAAGGAATTGGTTTCCCGCAGAGAGCTAATAAATGTTTATTGCGTCACATTGGTCACACTGCCTAGCCGGTTCTAGATAACTGGCTTTTACACACCGAGGGAAGATTTGCTCGCATGGATCGGGGTGGAAATGCAAGGGAGTTTTCTTCGCAGTTCAGAGCTGATATAACTGTTATCGTTTAGTTTCATCGTATCGTTTAGAAATCACAGCGGTAAATTGATATAAAAATGTAGACAATAATGTTTTTGAAATAAGTTTAATTCATGCAATTGATGCAAATTAATGTTATTTTTGAAATGCATTATTTTAATTATATTATGTTAATGTAATTGGAATACAACATTTTTACGAAAGGAAAATCTTACCTCATTGCTAAATGCTAAACCACCTGCTTAACCATTATGTTAAATTTTCTCTCCAAATATGGCTTAGGTTCCTAATCTTATATTATATACTTTCTACATCTGTAACCTGCTACCTTTGTCCTAGATATCTAATATACCAACTGTTTTTTTTTATTATCTAAACTAGATTTATTCACATGTTTAAGATTGTAGAAGTTGTCTTAGATTAACTCTTTATTTTCTAATATTACGTAAGATTGTAGAGGTTAAGTGGAAGAGCGGGATGACCCGAACTTCGCCTCGTGTAAATAAGACCAATAAATAAATAAAATAAATAAATAAATGGTGCTTCATGGAGGGCATTTCGTAAGCTACTTTGACTTATTTGAATATTATATGGGAGACATTGCAGGTAGAGGTTGAATTATTGGTAGAGGGAAGAAAAGCATACCTTGACGTCTAGCGACTCGTTTCTCGGAACTAAATTTCCACCAAAAAGCGGGAGCTCGGTTCGCTATTGTCAGCCGTGTGCAACTAATGCAAACAGGTAGCAGGTAATAATCACAGATTCTATTTGTAATTATTCCTGAGGCAATAATAGAGCGACCGTGTCCATCCTTTAACGCAGGACAGCCCACCCTGCTGTGGAACATGGAGGACAGTAATGGGGCGACTAGTGGTAAATCTGTCACATTTAGCCTCACTTCTGTGAAACTGTTGTTTTCTCGGGGCTGACCCGCTGTTTGCACGCTTCTGATATTTTCGTGGTTCCCATGGGAATTGAAAAGAATGGTGCTTTTGTTTCGGTGTCTTGGACATACGAATGTGTAGACAGTGTAAGCAGAAAAGAACGAAACATAGATCCCTGATCACATGAACCATTTATGCCCGGTTGTACCAACTTTTTCAACCCCTAGTTGAGATCCCAACTAGTAGTTACAACAAAATCCAGCCAATTATATGCAGCGAATCCAGTTGTAACTATAGTTGGGATATCAACTTTGGAGTTGAAAAATTTGGTAAAACTGGGCATTTATCGTTTACGTAATGATAATTACGTATTAGTGCGTTTTGAATACTGAAAAATGTTTGCCCTTCATCTTCGGTCACCATTACAGTAACTTTCAGATAGCTTTATCCCAATTTTACCTGCAGTAGCCAACTAGTCATTATCACTCAGCAGTTAAAAGTTGCTGTGGAGTCATGTAGGTTTAAACTTCAGTTCAAACTGCACTCCAAATATTCCACAGATAATAATTATTCAACCCAATAGTTAAGGCATGAAGGAAAGAGGAGTCAAGGAAAGTCAAACTATTGTACTAGCTAATGGTAATTCACTAACCAACTAAATGGCCCATCTATAAAACTGTCCAGTTACCATTTGCAGGGCACAAGTTTCTCTGCACAATGTATTTAGCCATGCTACTGAAGACAGGAGCTGTAAAACTAACTCATTGTAGAGACTCCTTGCTACGCATGGGGCCTTTTACAACCAGTCACATTTATTCATGGTAGAATTTCCATGGTTTCCTTTTTATAAATGATGTGTTTTTGGGAAACAGTGTGAGGTTGACATGTAATGTCTGTGAATTGCTTGTCAGTCACCCAGAGAACGTCCTCAAGGTTGCCCCAGTAGGGGTTAGAGCTAGTACAAAACATGGTTGTGCTTTTCTTCTGGTAGCTAGCCTTACACCAACGCCTCACTCGCATTGTCGATCATGTCTACGTCTGGGCAAGTGCCACATTCGACAAGGTATCATAAAACTGATTAATGTTTGTGTGCATACCTGAGACGGGGCCAACAGATTTCATCTGCTAAATAAAATTGGTGAAATGTAAACACATGTGGAATTTTGTATGTTGCACGAAAAAGTGTAGAGGTAGCACCAGCCTTTGAAGACGATACTGCCAGCACAGAAGTTAAAAGAAAATCAGAGCAATGAAAGATCATCGTCAGGAATTCACAGTTTTCCCCCGGTAAGCTCGTTTTCCTTGGCATCTGCGAAAATTGTTCCAACCAAACTCCTTCCTAGGTTCGAAAACGAGTTTGCCTACGTGATCTAGTGCAAAATTCAAATTTCCAAATGATTGAGGATAAGGGTTTAGTAGTTTTGGTGTGGCCAAAAAGCAACCTCAATCTCTATGTTCTTTTCCCGTCTTTTCTCTGAGCTTCAATCTAAAACCGTTGCTATCTATTCTCTTTCAATTGCTGGAAACGACGTTTAACCAACGTGGTATCGGTATAGATAGCTCTGGATATAGAGGAGGAGGAGGCTATACTGCAGGGATTTCATGCGGAGATTGCAGTGTATGGGATCACGGAACATAACTTAGATGCAGGATTTTATACCGCTAAGAAAATCGGTTAACTTTATAGGGACTTCCCTCAGTCTGATGTATTTATTCTCTTCTCTTGATGGGATATGGGAATGGGAAATAGCTTCCTATCCCCCTGATCGAATGTTACCGATAGAAAAGATGAGGCCTTCCTTTGAAACACAAGTCACGTCCCAGGTGAAACATGCCACCCAGTACATTAATTCACAAAATTATAAAAAAAAAACTTTTTCAACACTTGACTTCGTTTTATTGAATCAGCAATGAGCAAGAGCATCGATCTCCAGTGTTGCAGCAGAGCTCACGCAAAGTAAATACGTCCAGCTGGTGGCTGTATGCAAGCGAGTGCGGGTCGGGCCGGGCCGAGGCTCTCATTGCGCCCCTACCCCTGCCCCTGCCCCTAAATATCCTAATGAATGAGTCGTGGGGGTAAGCTCGTGGCCAGAGCTCGGTCTCCGCGCTTTTGTACCTAAAAACCAAACCTCCGAGCAGCTCTTTTGTCCCACGGTGCTCTGTGTGTGACGTCACCTTGCAGTGAGGATTGTGTGGACCCGTTTCGTCAGCTGAGGGGAATACGAAATTACAGTCAAAATAGGGTTAATGGTACACGTATGTGTACCACCTAATCAACTGGAATTGTGAATAAATTTGGGATGCTATTGTCTTTCAATTGTACAAAAAAAAACTACCTTTAAAAACAATAGAACCTTTCGCACGGATGCAAATAAAGCCTAATAAAGCGTACTGGCTTCTGGAGTAGTATTGTTATTGATAGGTAACCAACGAACTTTTGACCACAGGTCGAGGCTGCATGCATTACATGAAGATGAGGACATGAGATGAGACTTAAATATCAAAAATTGTGTGAACCATTTGGTTTCTAAACCTTCTTGAATATCTCAGTCCTAACTTACATATTTTAATTGGACAGGTTTTTCATTCGTCTCAGAGTCTGCTTTTCAATAGCATTATGCCAAGTAACAAGTTAATATCAATATTAACATATAAATGTCACGGCTTCGTGTTGGATACGGCAGGGTCGCGATATATTGAAATCATATTTTTAACCATTCAATTCTCTTATTGATAAGCGTATTAGAGCAGTGATACGCTTGTCATATTTACATTAGCACCCCAGCTATGTAATTTTCCAGCTGCAACGCTTCCAGCAACGTGTTTTACAGCAATGTTCCAGGGAGCTAGTTCGCAGCGTATCATTAACATTGTGAAAAGTCAAGATATGGAACGAATTGTGGCTGCGTAAAAGAGGGTTGAACATGTTACCGTCATTTTAAACGTGATTCCTTAAATAAACATAGCCACTTTGGTAAAATGGATTGAAATTCAACGTTAAACGAGAAAATACTAAACGGAAAATACTTTTCTACACCTACAAAATTTAAATGCACGCATGCGTACGATTTTTCCTTCCGTTGGAAAAGCGGAAACCAAGCATCTAAGTCACCCAAATTTGAATTCGTGGAGCCAAAAACACACATACAAACACACCATTCAAACACCGACAAAAGAATTTACGAAGAAATCACGATGCGAGACGATTATTCTCAATTTCCTAAGAATCCGATGACATTTCACTCGAAAAGCGTCGGCATTGTGGTCAATACCCAAACATTTCACCACCGACAGGTAACATGGCCCTAATATCGACGGTCCATTGATAACTGCCATCATCTTTTATCCAGGTGAAGTCGGTATGCTTCTGACTCGAAGGCAGCGGCAGAGGCGCAGCGATGTTGATCTCGCTCTGAATTCGGACCACATTCATCTTCTCACTCTCCCCCGCAGAGAGTGTCGCTTTGCGTTCAGCGCTCAGCGCAACAGCACCCATGCAAGATGCTGGGCAGACGCATGGCGACAGAACTGACTTCTTATGGATCTCGGGGTGCATTCAGATACCAGAGACAAGTCAAGTATTGTGTGTCGGTCACCACAATACCTTCGGAGGTCGCTCTAATCGCAAGTCACAGCTAAGCGACATGTAACTTTTGCTCTATGAATCCTGACCTAACAGAATGTATCATTCACACCGAATCCACAACTGATTCTGAATGAATTCAAAGGTGGGGCAAATACTCGAGAAGAGGCCTTTCAATGCGGAGGAGTGCACCTTACAAACGATTCTGTAACCACAATATAATCGCCAGCATAAAATATTAACTGCTGGGAACCGAAGAAATATTTAAGCGTGCAAAAAGAGGAAAGGCATTTTATTTATATGATCCGCAACTCGCATGATTCAGCTACAGCCCTACAGCCCCTAAAATTTTACTGCCAGTTCCATCTTGCTTCTACAAATATGTTGACATCACACAAAAAAGAAAACTAAGCGATAATTTATGTTTGCGTAATAGCATTCTTTACTCCCTAAACAATACATTCACAAAATAAATTATGTCTAGTTAACAATTATCACAACATTTTTTGTGTGGTTCCCTTGCACCCTCGCATGCAATGCACCCCAACGCATGCTGCATTAACTGCAGTACGGAGCATTATTTCACCGGGACGGGATGACGTTTCAACTTTCATTATTAAGACGTCATATTTCACGTGCGTCCCTTCCCGTGCGCGCACGCCGCTGCCGCATTATGCCGCGAGCAAACGCAAATCTGCGCGCATGTGTTGCATAATGTCCACATTTAGGCGGTGCATTGTGCCCTGAGCGCATATTTGCTTACATTAAAATATAATGCGCACCCTTCGATATTTCGACACTCCATTAGATGAAAGATATGCTCTTGTTATGATAATATAGAGCCTATCGCATTTATTGCAGCCGGAATATCATGGGAAGTTGTCGAAAATGGGTGTAAGGAATCACACAATTTTCCAATAGTTTTTCAATGAATAACAAACATTGCAATTGAAAAGTTCGAAATCATGGAAACTCAACACTTTTGGAGTTAAGATATGGTGCCTGTATTCCGATCGCAACATGATGCCTATGTTTCATTTCAATCATGTATACCAGCTGCGAGCAGCTTTCTAATATTTTGATAGAAGATCTTTCAAAAAAGCATTTGCAAATCAATAGTTTTTAATAAATACGACACATAAATAAGATTCCGCAAGAGCCAATTTCTTCTCGTCCTGTTTGCCAATGCCACATACTCCAGACAGACTCCAGACTCGCTCCAGACATCCAGATTTAGGGTGGACGATACTACGCACAGCTCCACACGATGCGTTATATTACTTCTGTACCAATCTCACATGCACCCTCTTTGCGCAATGCATGTCCGGTCACCCTTTGTTAACCCCCACCCACTCCTCATCTGTGTACAGCTTATAGAAATCCACAAACCCCCAAGAGTAACCCCTTAAGAGGGGAGTGTTCAAATTGCTTCTCAATCATATCGGTCTTGCAATGCTCACGTAATGCATTCGTCGTATGTGTGGGGGAAAGTGCACGCGGAGTGTATGGGGCCAGTATTTGGGATATGCAGATGAAGCGGAGGTGGGGGTGGATTACTGATTCCCTGCTCTCATATTATGTACGATGGATCGGCAGCCTGTACGCCACACTCTCCACATCTGTGTGGCTTGCAGCGGATTAAATCCCCAACCTATCCCCCAGTTTGCTATTATTTTTACGATTTGCTTTGTTATGTGCGCGCCTTGCGCCATAGAAACTCTACTTTAGACTTGTATATTGACGTGTTTTTTCACCGTTTGATTGCTTTTTTGATTTAAAAAAGACGCGCTTCTCCGTTTTATGGTTTGGAATGCATTGCGTTTTCAACAAAACTTGCGAGCTCATATTTTTATGGAAATAATCATTTTTGTTCTATGTAAAAAGTAATTATTAGACTCTATGCTTTTCCGTCTAAAAACTATATAACCGCGAGAAACATCATCCGGTGGCAAACGTTTTCAAAACTCTAACTCCAGCTTCTCACAACCATGACGGTGCGGATGTGGCCCACCAATTTGATGTAAAAAATACATTAATAATTTACAATAAAATGTGCTACTGTATTTTGCACATTGATGTACGTCGAATAACTTGATTTAAGGGGTGGGGTGGGGTGGGGTGATATTCTACGAATGCATAGTAGGGGGGTTTGGATTCATCATTGTGGGGTTGGGGCGATGTTTTATATAAAAGAGTGAAAGAAGAAGGGCTGCTGCAGCGAAGGTCTGGGGTGAGTTTTTGGTTGCAATGCAAGCCGGGATTGTGGTGATAAGGGTACTGTTTTGGGAGTGACGCCAGGGGGTGACCTAAAGGGGGACGGGAGAGGGGTGAGCACCCAGAGTTGCGGAGTATCTGTGTGAGTGCATGCGGTAATGCGGCTGAATTTGGGGACCACCGTTGAAATGCCAGACACCGAAGACCTCTGCAGGGTTACCTTCTGTGTGCTACCTTGCTAGCATCGGGACAGGCCTGCTGCTCGGGGAAAATGAAGTGTAGTGACAGTGACGGGCGTTGCGTTGAATCGAAGAGTACTCGGTGTCAAAATAGTACACGCGAGGGGTGGAAAATCATTTCATAAAAGAACATCTTTTGAGAGCACTTATCTGCATATTGCATACTGTACGATGTCGTTGTGGGGGAAACGTCTCTCACTTGAACAAAGGTTTCATTTGGTTGCCAGAGCTCAATCACTAAACATAGTCTGGAAAATCTTTCAACATTCTGTACACTATATACTTTACTATATAAATGAAGAACATGCCAATGATTTTGTTCAACTCATAAACGCTCCTTACCAGGGAGAAAATTACTTTTAAAATCTCAACAAACCGCCATCTGGCATAACTAAAATTTTTCTAAAATCACTGTTCATCCAATAATTGAATTTCAGAGCCTTGTGATTCCATTCTTCGGCGACAAAGGCTGCAAACTGAAATGCATTGTTCTCTTGGGGAGCCCCCTTCCCCCTCCCCCCTTCCCCCATCCCGAGCATCTGACGTACAAGCAAGTGTGCAATGTCATGGGGTGAGGGCGACGGCCACGGTGCAACATACGGCGTCGCTCTAGACACCGTGACTCACGACTCGACGCCGCACTCTTAGCGCTCACCCCGCGAGGGGGCGGGGGAGGGGGGCGGGGGGGGGGGACATTGGCACACCGCGGGCCCAAGGAGAAACACTTGCACCACGCTGCAATGGACCATCAATATCCTGGCACCTTCTGGCCGCGACGCGGACGCAGGCGACGCTGCCCGCGTACGAGTCACGAGTACGAGGCGTCGGGAGCAGTGCGACGGCTGCTGCACGCACGGGAATCGTTTTATCCGATTTTTGGGTTCGGTTGATTTCTTGTTTTGACGCTGATCTTGACACGACGCAGTGTAATATAGGTCTCTCTCGGGTATGATGGAATTGGGAGATTTGCTTTGAATTTGGGAGATAGCATTGCATAGGAATGATGAGATGAGCACATGGCCTGTTTTTGAAATGTTTTTAAACTCACAATCACTTTCCAGTCACTTTTTGTAATGTTTCTAGAATAAGATTTGACTGCGTTCGATAACATCACATTCACGGTTGATCTGAAAGTTTTCGAATCTCGGTTATTGAATACTGCTGAAGTAGAAATTTGTAATTTTCTCTAAAACTGCTCGCTATCGTTATGAAGGTTGCTCGGCTTTGTGGTCACTTTAGGGGCACTGGGTCTATGGTTCCTCCGGACAGGAATTGGATGTTTGGGTCAGCCTCGAAGCTGATATGCATAAACAGCCCAATACTATAATAGTAGGTACCACGGGCAATAAACCGCAAGCAATGTACACAGGATATATTATAGAAAGTAGGTTAAAAGGAGCTGTTTAGTGTCCCAAGTCCCGAACTTGTTTTTGATACAACCTTCTTTTGAAATTTTAGAGTTGCTTTACAATATTTTCGAACCTGCAAGCCACGTGCTCTGCTAAAGAAAATACCGCCATGTCATAAAAATAAAGTCGTCTAACATATGTTAGCCACTTTTGCCGTTGAAGTTGCGAGGATATTTTGGAAGCCAGTGTGTTCATGAGTAAAATCTCGTTTTTTGGTAAAATAAAAACATTGATTTCGTATGTACAGTATGAAATTTGTTAATATATACTCCTGAAAATACAGGTTAGATAAAAATTAAGTACGTTTTCATGGATAGAATTTCAGCTAGGAATTGATGATGCTATTGTGGTGGGGGGGGGGGGGGAGGGGTAGGAATCATCTGTTTCCTCAATTTGAATCATTTGCCTAAAATGCGTACTTATCTCTCAAACAATGATAACGCAAAACCATTTACTCCAGATTGCGTATCAATGTTTATTTTTATTTATCCGCACCCACGGAAAGGATCGACGATTATTGTCGGTGTTTTGCTTCTAAACCTCAATTTTTATTACTTTCGGCCTTGGGGAAAGTTTTATAGCTCAGTCGGACAAGACCGCGAGGAGACCCATCTTCATTTTGTGGTAGACTTTCGAGTTTCGGGCCGATGCATCGGGCACCCTCCTCGGAGCAGTGAGTACCAATAAATCACTGATGAGAGGTTTCACTCAAAATCAGTCGAATTTATTCTATTGAAAGCTTATGCCATTTTCTCTTTTGAAAATATTACCTTGGTCAAGGTGTCTTCATACCTAAATTGTCCACGAAACACAACACCTGCCGAAATGTCTAGAATCGCGTGCCCAATGTCAACTTTTTGCAACATATTATGATCGAAGAGGACAGATATAATATCAAGTTTTGAGCTGTGAAAAGTTACATAATCTGTTTGATGAACAAGTACCATTTATGTATTTTTAAATTATAATCATTCTTCATAGCGCAGTGGTGAACGTTTAATCTTTAAAACCGTTTACCATCAATCAACCACTATTCAGCCGCAAGAGTTAATCTCTATATGCAGAATTTCGATCTTTCCAACCCAATATTCTTACAGACCGTCCAGCCACGAAGCATCATGGCCGGCGCTTCTATAATGAAACCCAGATAATTGCTTTCACAGATCTTAAATTAGAATTGGTACAGCAGCGCGTGGGACATAGTTAGTTTTGTAGATTGACCTCTGAATAGGCGGCCATTTACCTAATTACTCCCGGCTACGTCGCTCTCTATGTGTTGGCAATGCTCTGCTGGCTGCTGGAAGCTAGTCCACCGTCGACTGCTTCATTTTCAGAGGGAAATTATAACTCGGCCATCCAACTTCCGTCGCTAAATGAACTCCGCTCGTATTTGAAATAAGTTGCCTATGGGCGAAAAGGAAATGCATTGACCAGAACTGGTGATAACACATTTACCAGAAAACTGAATGCAAATTTCGAAATGAATGAAGAGGAGTTTAGTTTTCGTAACGGCAGGAGGTACAGATTGAAGTGGATGTGACAGTGTTGCCATTAGGCTGCAGAGGCTTGCTTCTCTACCTCCGAGAGGAAATCGTCTTAGAGGTATACCGCAGCACGCGATTCAATATTTTTGGAATGCGGAGAGAAATACACTTTAGCCAATTGAATGACAATAACTTATTTTCTTTTTCGAAATACTCGCGTACGAAAAAAGTTTGCGATTGATTTATATATCTGAGAGGGCAGAGGCGTAAACGGAAATTCGATTGGAAATAAATTTAAAAGAGACGAGATATGAATGCCAAACTTGATGTTCATCAAGTTGCAAGGAAGCAGGATATGAAGGCAAATCAGATGATTTTCGAGAATATCGACTCAATCATAAATCCCTTGTAATGAATTGAATCATAAGACTGCATTTATCCGTGAAATGAGACATGAATAAATGCGCAATCACCCGTTGTATCAAAATGTTTACAATACAGTATATTTATATGGTATACTGCTCAGCTACTGATTTTTAGAGAAAACTCACCTAATACGATATTTTGCATGCAGCCATGAAAATATTTCTAGGTGTACCTACTTTCAAACTGAAAGAATCTCCTTAATATGATGCTACAGTGCACTAAGTGCATTTTAGTCTATGTTCAGAAGTGTTATACATATACATAAAATCTATTTTCCCGTGGAAATCCCACGTCAAATCTATTTCCCTCAAAGCAATTATAAATTTTATGGCAAATTTTGCGGTGACGTTTTAGCTTCCCTATTCCCTGAGCGCGCTTGTCGCTTTTCTTAAAGAGCTTCATGATGTAGGAAGGGGAGGAGGATTCCCGCCAGCTTTCTTTTCACTTAATTTAATCCAATTTGCTTCCTTTCCTCACTACTTACCGAATACCAACCGCAGAATTTTAAGTGCTTTTTCTCTCCTTCTCTTTCTTTCCCCCGTGATCAGCGTCTTTGAGCCGTGGTGCGGTACGAGCGTTCAAAGGAGATAGAAGACAAGTCAAGATCACGAGGGAAAGGGGAGGAAGATGTTTGGGGCCTTGCGAAAGAACTCCGTTGACGCGGGCGACGTACACATTAATTTACTGGCACATCTGATGACATTGTGGGACAGAAACAATAACCTCAAAACTCCTGAGAAATATAAAAATATTTTAGGTACAAGTTTTCAATCACAACTTAAGGTTCGCTTTATGAAGCCAAAATCCTATATTATATTATATAATGGGAGACTTCGAGAACGGTTACAATTTGAGGCAGAAAACGAAGAGAAATGTGAACATATTTTATTTTATCATCCAGAAACAAGCAGATGACCAGCAGTTTTGTTGCACATAGTGCCAGCTGCCGACGAGGGAAAACTTAATATGAAACTAAACGCGTTTGCATCGTACACAGAGGTTCACGCAAGAAACTCTGACCACCATATAGTAACACGGAGTTTTGGGGAAAAATACACCTGTAGTTGATGGTTGTATGATGTTAAAAGCTGTGTAAAACAATCCGACATCAGTTTCTTTCTCGGCATATGGCTTTTCCCCCAGAATTTTACACGAATATTTGAGGATGTAGAAGGAAGGTACAGGCGTGAACCTCTGGCGTCTGCACCGACCCCAAGCCAAGCTTAAGCATGGAATGTGAATACTCCACAAGATCTTGCTCCAATATGAAGCTTGACAATATTCGAAACTCGAAAGTTTCACAAATGTGTATAGGTATGATTAAAATCAAAACAATCTTATGATCCCAACCACGAATAAAGACCCTGATTAGTGTTCCTATACCAAAAATATCCACAGTACAGCGAAATTATTCATGTCATTAGCTTTACAAAGCTGGCATCCCATTGATATGCTTTTTAAAAGCCTTCCGTCCATCGAGCCCGCTTTAAAAGCTTTCTAACCATTTTATCCGCAAGTAGACTGTACGCGACACGACGTGGCGTCGGCGTCGGCGTCGGCGCGGGTCGCCTCGACGCTTGATTGGGATTATCCAGTGTACCAAAAGCTCACGTGATAATTAGCACGCTCGAATAGTGCGCGGCGCAACGAAGACCCTAATGATCCCGTGCACAATGTCCGATCCGCGCAGCCCCTGCGCAGCCACCCGACTGCACATTGCACCGCTGCGCCCTGTACCGAATTGCCTGCCATTGCTGCGCACCCAATACTCAGGTCTGTCTGCTGCCTGTTAAACTGGCTACTGCCCTTGCTTGCACTTGCCCTGATTGCACGTGGCTGGCCCTAAGAATTCAGATTCTAGCGTTTTGTTGAATGAGAAGATGTATCTAAGGCGTATTGATCATCTTTTATGCTGGCGGTGGAGGTGCCGGGTTTTAAATAAAAATTAAAGCTTTTCAGGTTAAAGACAGTTCCTTTCTCAAAAATTTCGAATTTTTGTTGATTTTAGTTTATATGCGTCTCATTATGTCTGCTAGTCAGTTTCACGAGGAATTACACTTTAAAGTTTGCAACAAAAAAACATACACACAGACATACCCATAAAAAAACGCAAAAAATATATCATGAATCTTTCTTCAATCAACTTTACTTCTTTAACTTCTAGAATCATAACTGCCATCTTCCAACTATTTGGCCAAACATTTCGCGCACAGTAAAGCAAGGTAAATTAATTTAAACATCAATGTATATAATATGTAGAGAAGCAAGCTAACATATTCCACAAAGTCCTCCTACAGTATTCGTGACAAATGCATGTATTTCATTGCCAGAACGTTAAAACAGTAAGCAGCCTGTAAAGTGTCTACCTCAACACTGCAAATCAACAGATTTTAACGAATCTGTCCCCTCGCTTTTTATCCGGCACGATAGTTAGCAGGGTCCAGCATACAGCATCCACAGCATCCCGTTGTTGCATGTTTTACGGGTGAGCCAAACGAGCAGGCATCGCGTTTCAGCCCATTATTCGGTCCAGCGGATCCATTGTTGCTCCTTAGGGCAAGGCGCAGGCGCAGGACCAGGAGCGAGCTGGGGCAGAGGGGGTATTTGTCAAAAGAGTCCTTCATTTCAAGAGCCCCACTGTACGGCGACGAGGGTAAATAGTGAGGTGTGGGCATTTGGCGTGGCTGGAATCAGCTTATGCTTGCAAGTCCGCATCGATGGACTGCCGGTGATGGCTGATGCTTTTAATGGGAACTGGGAAGATATCTAATTTGTGGAGTTGCAGGTCAGACGCCAATTTGGTTGTAGAGAACGTCAACGTATCATTTGGTATTTGAGATAAACTGGGTTTGTAGAAATTGTTAAAAATGTTAGTCTTGTTTATGGATCAGTTTGGAGTTTTTTTAGCCATATGGCAATGTTATTACATCAATTGACATATCATAATTCTGGACTTGGGATAATATTGTGGCCTGATAGGAGGTGGATAATTCTGGACATCTAATAAAAAAATATCGTGCTTTTAATGTCGTAGAATTTGTTTTTAATTGAATGCTATTTTAGTCCATAGAGCGAATCATTTTTGCGAATGAACACATGGTGATACAAAAATAGCTACATAGCGGATACAATCACAACCTTGAGGGTAATAAACATTCATTTCTTTCAATCAATCAACACTTTCAATTAATTAAAATTTTATAATATATTACTATTTTTCATACAACACCTCATGCTGCATTTGAGATCATTGTAATTCGCATTTCTCCACTCTAGATAAATCTGTCTATCTCTTCAGTTATTACATTTAGGTTGGTTTTATCATACATTCATATCTACAAGTGAAGATCAGAATAAGTAATAATTCGTAGACTTTCTTCCGTTCAAAAGTTGGGTACAAATTCCACTAAATTGCACAAGAAGGTTTTGATGGCACCATCTCTCATGTGAAAATTGAATTAAAAGAAAAAGGACACAGTTTTTTCGATACGTTCAGTTGCAGCAAGTCACCATGTGTAGTTGCAGCAAATTGTAAATAAAATCAACCACTTTCAGGATTTTCGAAAGATGTCACGATTTAAACAGATCCCGTCTTCACAAACTAGCAATAAGGCCATCTCCAGTCGTTCACAAAAGTTCTCTTTGGTTTAACTTCTAGATATTCACAACCCGCTAAGTCAATTCTCAATAAGGTCTCCAAACGTTCTTGTGCGCTTGTATACTGCTAGGCCGCGTTGAGGGCGGACTGACTATTGCAGTGTTAGGCTCCGTCAACGGTGACCTGGAAGGACTCCTCCTCAGGATCGGACTCTTCGACTCTGTTTTCGTCGCCGTCGTCGTCGCCGACGTCGTCGTAGTCGTGTGAGCTGGACGAACTTGTTGGAACGCAGACCTGACACTCGCTTCGTCAGTCTGAGGACTGACACTCCTCGTCGGCGACGCCGTCGAAGGGCGTTGCGACGCCGGTAACGCGGGGAAGTCTTGGCTGGGGGTATGCCCCGCGGTAAGCGCGAACGCCGAGCCCGGTTTCGCCGGGAGCTTATCCGCCGAAGTGGCGATCATGTCGGGGTGAATAGGGTAGCCGAGCAGGGCGGATGGGAGATAGGGCGAGGGTCCTGGATGAGGTCCTGGGAAACCTCCTGGAGGTCCGATCACGGGTGGCGCGCGCAGTCCGAGGCCAGTTGGACTGCCGTGATGGGGAAGGTAGAAGTCTGATGACGTTGAGCTGACAGCTGAACTGAGGCCGGGTATTGCGCCTGAAAGCAAAGAAAACGATTGTTAGGACTTGGTCTTGGTGGATCATGCCATCGAGAGCCCACAGAGTTGGGATGTTATTTTGGCACGCGATTTCCTGACTGCTATGGCATGTATTTCGCAGTCGGTTTTGTGTGTAAAAGAAAATCTGTCACATTGCGTCGGCGTTTGAACCTTTCCTTTTATCGTTTCCAACGACGACGCATTCGTGTTTCCTCTGGTGGCACACGTCATAGAGACACCACCACCCCCTAACAAATACCCAGGAGGAACCGGAGGAAGCTGAGAGAGACGGAAAATATGCGAAAGAAGGGAAACAACTGGGTAAGGTTCAAACCGAATGGCTACCGTTCAGTAAATTCTCTTCCCTTTGACTAGGTTTTAAAGTCTTATGGGAATTAGCCAAAGCACTGACTGTCATCCTCTGAAATTCATCCCCCGTCCTTAATCCGATTTGAGCGAGCTTATTCTATGTGTACACAGGATAGAATAGGGTGGGAGCGCCCCCCTCCTCTCCTCACCATGCCAGCCTTTTGAATTGAATACTCTTCCCCCGCTAGTCCGTATGTATATAGTTTATTCTCTCTATCTTTCATCTTTTGGGATTTATTGACGTATATGGAGTGGAAATCAGTAGCGAGAATGACTCAGTTTCGATGTGACATGTATTTTCTCCCTATAACGGCCGTACCGGAAAACCAAGATGGCTGCTAAAGTGTGGTTTTATGTTGAAAATGTGCTTAGCTACGGCTATTATTTGGCGTAAATGGATGGCGCCGTGACCTGTGCGTTATATCACTTGTCTTTAGTGCGGCGCTTCAGCGATTCGTTTGCGGATCATATTGCAATCGTTCACGGGTCATACCTTGACCATTGTCCTTTTTTAATGGGCACGCTACACAAGCCGTTTGTAAATCCTGAATCCTTGTTCAAACGAGATTTTATGTCGAATGGTGCCGAGGCCACAACTTTTTCATATTTACTTGTCATATATACGCTTTTATGCTTTCAATTTTTTAACAAAATAAATCTTTTCTTACTGCAGGTTTATCCCAATTCTAGCGCGCAACTGAAATGCCTAAAAGCTGATTCTCTCATTTTAAATCACCCTACTTCTCTCCACAGCACATCATCAAACATATTTTAAATTTCCCCTCAAAAGTGTCAAGGAATGAGAGTCGATAGCTAGCGGGTGATTGTCGGGACTCACCTTTGCCGATGTCGGGCAGTTTGCAGAGTTCCGCTGGCCGCCGGAAGTATTCTGCGGGCCAGGGATAGGCCAGACATGCCGTATCCAGCCACTGCGGGAACATGGCGAACGGCGAGAAGCCTGGGTGCTGGCCGTTCAGGTAGTGGAAATCTGCGTACACAATAAGTGAAAGAACCTAATTAGCTTTGACAACGGATTGACATTGGTATTGCCTACAATATATAGCATTGCGACGGCTGGAAAATACTTCATGGTATAGGCAGGGTAAGGGGCAAGTATGTATATAAGTACTTCAAAAAGTAGTCACTTCAAAATATGTCAAGTTTTATACTTGACATTTCTGATTACGAAGTCAGATCGCGAGTAAGGTTATGGTAGATATCGTATCAATGAATCAAGAAAAGGGAACCAATTTAGGAATAAAGATACAAATAACGATATTCCATAAAACACAGCACATCTAAAACAACCCAACTAAGTTTCACCAACAAATACAAAGAAAATAAGTTTCCCCGTTAACGTATACATTGGTACACAACACGCTAATAAAATTTAATCGTCCCTGCAATTTTCTTTGATTTCATAGATGCACTAGGTTTTCCTGGTCGCGGTTCCATACGATGCAGATGGCTACCCACCACCCACCCCCACCCACCCACCCACCCCGGCTAGTGAAATGGCTCCCACGCCCGCTGCTAGCACCGCGATACTTTGTTCTGGCGCTGGTTTATCGCCCACGGCGGCGGCGGCGGCGGCGGCGGCGGCGCCCCTTTCAGCTGGGCGTCGTGTTTAACGCGTCTGCAGACACCCATCTTGCGCGATGCCGGGGGAAAAAATTAATCACTGCCGCCGCGACGGTTTTTATCCGTCGCCGTGTAATGCGATCGCGTGTGATGGCCGACGTGTCGATTCGTGACGTAAACACCGAGAGGAAAGATCGTCATAAAATATGGAGGCGCTGCTGCCTCGGAGCAGTGGCAAAGTTTCTTGTTTTTTGCCAGCGGAATGTTGGTGACGCCTGATAGTTTATCGTTTTGATTTTGGTAATTTCAAAGAGTGTCTTGTGCTGAAGAAGCGCGTCAATCGTATTAGCTCTACCAAACAAAAGACGCAAAGAATTGTACAATATCTAAAGGTCTGCATGTATAATAATCGTGTTTTTCTTTAAGTGTATGTAAATGGTCATAGCGCTTGCTTCAACACGACCACGTTTTGTAAATTGGTTATTTCATCTGAGAAAAAATTACATTGTTTTCCACGACTTTAAAGAAAGCTGTTTAATACGGAAGTCAATTTTTGTAACATACACACATCAAAACGTTGGTACTTAAATGACCACCCAATTATTCCTCATTAACGATATGTTCATAAAGACATTTAAATCTATTATTTATATAATTTATGCTGTCTGGTTAAATAAAAGGCTTATTATACCTGACGCTTATTCACTCTTTACAACAAGAAGCCTAATCTCATGGCCACAGTTAATCTGCATCTTTAAGGTCCACTTATGTGTATCGTCAACTCTTTACAAATCTCCCCTCGTGGCGTTTTTCCACTGCAATAGCGGGTCAACCCCTGTGCAGTTGTTTAGGGTTTGGTTTACCAACGAACTCGTTCTCATGCAGTTCACTCGCAGATGAAAAGATGCGTTGCTCAACTCAAAGATCAAATACTACGTTGATAGAGTTGTAACCTTTATCGAGGCATTTTGTTACAAGAACTCAATAGATGGAAATTGCCTATCACAGCGCGAGACATTTTTATATTGCTTCCGCAGCGATCAAAATAAGTCACAGGCATGGGGTAGACAAAGTGATTTTTATAAAGCGTCTAAAGAAATTTCGAAATGAAAGACGCCACGCCTTGACCACTTCCTTCTTGATTTACAAATACAATGCAGTTTGAAGTATTGACATTTGACATTCTATCAAGTTATTAGTTTTGTCTTCATAATTGCATATCCTAAAAAATCCCGGCGGGGTGAGACTTTCATTTACCAGATAAACCATTAGAGAAATGTTTCCAACGCTAGGAGAGACTCGATTCAAATGCTTGCTACGTGTGCACGTAAAGCCACGTCCGTCGTTGCGATCAAGGGTAGTTTCGCCGTCGCACAACCCCATAAATGCCCCCTCACAGTGGCTGTGTCATAATATTAAAGAAGGCAGCAAGCAGCATCCGAACTGGTTCTGTTTACTGTTCTTGTGTATGTGTTAGCCAGCTTCAAAGGCGCTCGACGGTGCAATTAAACAGTTTTATGTGCGCCGCGGTTAGTCGGGAGCAAAGGAAGGCAGGCCGCGACGGCGGCGGCGGCGTCGGCGGCGGGCGCAGCGCCCAAGGTGGCAACGGGCAAAGGGCCCCCGGCCCCGATCTGCCCCCGCCATTCGCGCTCGGTCCCCGGCAACACATCAACATCCAACAGCCACACACGGCGTCAACGTCGACGTGTGGGTGCTGCACCACGATCAAAGAAACGGCCATGCTTTTCGGGGATCAATTAAAAATAAAAAATAAAAGGGGATTATTTAGAAAAAAGTATTATGGTTGAAAGTTACGACGTGCAGTAATTCCATATGCGATGGCGTCGGCAGCCACTAGCTTTGAATTTGGTTGAAGGACCTCCAAGGAAGTTTACGTTTCCTTTGGATAGCTGACTTTGAGCAGTGCAGAGTAACACAATCTGATTGAACTGCAGTTCTATGGTGGCATTCTATCGTTTTATACGACGCTAAATCCCGTGATTTTATGGCAAATCGGTGCTCATATTTTAGATCTCACAGAAAAGCTGAAATTTAAATAGATGCGTATCATTATTTTATCTTAGGTCCAAATTTTCAACGAACGCTTTAGTAACAGACGGTTTATTTCATAATAAAATGCAAACCGACTTGAATTCGTTTCAATCATCTTCGAGTGAACCAGTCTGACACGAACAGAGCAGAGCAACACAAAGCCACGGCTTCGAAACGCATTGCTTTCTTCAGCCCGCACGGGTCGCCACGAACCGCCACGTCGACGACGTCGCGTCACCCGCCAATCTGAGCCCAAATCGCGGCGGCAATTATTCGCACGGCACGTGTGCGATTTGGAAATTAATGCGTGTACGCGCGCGGACGCGTCGGCATAATAGGATCCTTTATGGATGGCAAACTAATGCCATTAATAGTGCACAGTGCACACAGTTTTGGTTGTGCTGGGTGCGTCGGTGCCGTCGGGTACGCGTAATGAGGTTATGAGCACCATAATGGCGGGGCTAGGGGTGACACACGACCGCGGGGGTTCGCACTGTCATGGGGTACAACCACGTGAGATTTTGCCGAACGACGAGGCACAATTAGTCTCGTTTAAATGTAATGTCGAACGGGGATGGTGAGTTGTGACTTCAACGCGTAAGGAACGATGGTTGTTGAGTGGTGGAGGGAATATTTTCACTGTTGCAGTTATTATTTAATGATTGGATGACAAATTTATACCATTTTTGTTACGACAATCATCAATGGCGATTTATTTGGTAACGCTGTACACATTTTAAACTAAAAAGTAACTCAGTGAGTCTATAATGATGCGCTATAAATTGTGTTAGTAGTGGGTTATGATACGATGCATTCCATTTCGCTAACAAAAAAGTGTACGTCCAAATGCCGAAAGATTTTTATTTTTTTGGGTGTCTAAAAAGCAGTGACTGCGTTGATTTCAAGATGTAACGATCCCTGCTTAACCTACACCTAGTTAAAGTCAGTGCATTACGCTTTCCCTACATAGTAAAGTATAAGGGGAAGTGTAATCATGAAAATTCCTGCTAATAAAAAGGCTTCAAAGCATAAAAAAGAGCACATTCACTAAATGCCTACTCTCGTCGGCAATCCCGAATTCAAGCCTCTCTTTCTCTCGCACTCTCTCTCCCTCCCCATCTCTCCACGTCAGCTCTCGCTCTTTCACCTCTCAACAATTTTGCATGATTTCTCGTTTGACCGCGACCAAGTGAGAGAGACAGAGTGAGACTGATGGGGAGCCAGGGGGTGTGAGAGAGAAGTCCGCAGTAGCTCCACGTAGTGTGATACTAATTACTAGCTATATGTGAGTGTGAGTGTGTGCGGGTATATGCGTGTGTGTGTGTGTGTGTGTGTTAGCAATTCTCCATAGCAACGGACAAGGCAATTAGACGCGGGAGAGGGGAGGAGGTGGGGTGGGGGAGGCGCGCTAGGGGTGGGAAAAAATAAAGCTTTTCTTCTGTCGGATGCGAGAATTGAAACTCGGCACTTTTGCATGAAATGCCGGAGTTGTAAGGGAGATATTGAAATTTTGCGCGACTGCTGTGATGAGATTAGGCATTGGTGTGGTATGGAAAAAGGCAAATTTTTGATTATTTAATTTATCTTGAATAATTTAAAATAGGAAAATATTACAAAATTGTATGCATATTGGCAGTGTCCTAAACTCTTATAAAACGTTTAGTTTGACAAGAACAATATTACCTATTCAAAGTTTACAATAGAAAGTAGATTATCATGGTGTTTTAGCGCTGTAATTCAGCAGCCTTTTTTCTGTCTGGTCCGGTGTTAAATAATGAGAAATTGTTCGTGCTTGTTTGTCAAATATGCCTGGCAAGTATATAGCGAGACGATTTGACACCCTTGACAGAGGTACTAGGGCTAGTTACAAGCGACGCGACGCGACGCGGGGGCGGGGGTGGGGGTGGTGGGGGTGGCTGTGCGGGCGGGGGCGGGGGCTGTAAACGACTTGCCAGGAGTGAAATTAACTTCTCTTGTCCGACGATCTACAGGCCTGGGATATGACAGCACGGATTTATTAACTAAAGGCTTGGCCCTTCCATCTACTCTTTTATATCATAACAGCAAACTTTTTTTTATTCCTCCTGTAGCCCGTGTTTTTGTGTTGAAATGAGATGTAGTTCACATGCAATGCAATATCGCAGCGTGTGGCAGCGTGTGGCCGAAACCGCGTAAAAGTGACGGCGTCAATGTTCTAGATACCGTTTCGTTGGGTTCGTGTCTAGTAAAGTAGAACGTGTGTCCGGACCCACTGCTCTTTGACATGTCGAGCATGAGCTGTGGTTTCATTTCATGCACTCATTTTGTACAAGTTCTACGAATATATGATTTTAATAAAGTAATATTGGCTGTTCTGGGAAGGGAACTGACGACAGTCCGATACCGAACGATCGAATAAAACACGTGTAGACGCATGATGGCCTATCGCAATTATATATCGCAATTATATATCGCAAATATATATTGAAATAATTGTACTTTTCCGATGGTACAGTTAATTATTTCATCGGATAATAATAAACATCCCCACTAGTATCGTTTCAGTTGATATTCATATAAAATCTAAATCAATATGAAAAAGCAGTGGTTTTGTTTTGTTCATTGTTCACTATTCGTTTCATTTGTAAACGATTTCCCTTCTTTGGAAAAGCACGTCCCGGCCAAGTAACAGATCCACAAGTAATGAAACTTACTTGATTTGGTGCGAGGTTCTCTAGGCCCGTCAACCGTCACTTTGATGGCTTTGTTGTAGGTGACTACTTGGAACGGGGTCGAACTGATCACAATCGTCAGCGAAAAACTTTTCCCTGCAATCATAACAAGAGATCATTAGTCATTTAGCAATATTTTATTGAAAGCTCCAGGGAGACATATTATTCGGAGCGGGTGATTTAATGACAAATCCTGGATTAATTCAGCGAGCGGGGACCGTCTGGACCGGGAGGGGTGGCTATGGATTAATGGATTGCAATTGTAATAGTCTGTGTGTACTCATTGGGGGCGGAGAGTCTAAATCGCCGTCAACGGGAATAAAAATCAATAATATGATGAATTGCCAAGTATGTGGCCACTGGCAATAATGTTCAAGCAGTTTCCTTACTATAATAGCATATACAGGTAATGGAAAAAGTGTGACCATGTCGTAGACTAAAAATGGGTTGCTAATAAAGCTGTGAGTTAAAACACCAATCCTCCTATACAATTCCACACCTATATACATAGATAATATGTTTATAGATAGCTCATGTGGGTTTGTAGCGTATTGGTTTAAGGACTGTGTGCGAAGTGCGTCAAATATATATCCATGGCGGTGTACAATGGCCATGACATGGCACCTCCACCATTAGCGATACTGCTTGTTTAAACAAGCGATACTGCTTGTTTAAGCTTAGACTCGGCGGACTTGTCTGTCTAACAAAAACTTTACCAGAATCTTAGAACTAAATGTTAAGCTACCAATCATCATAGCCATTGTGCTGACGTCCATGTTATCTCCCTGCAACTTACAGTAAGATAATGTAAGAAATGATAGCAAGTCCTTACCTCTGCCACTTCTTCCAACGAACCGAAGATCATTAAACTTCGCCACTTGGTTCTTCATCACAGCCGTAAAGTTCCTCAATTCACCACAAAAGTTTTCATCGTTCCCTGCCTTCACAGTGACCACTGTCCCATCCGCAATGTCATCGAGAGCCACCACCTTGAACGCCGCCGGCAGCGACTTGTTCGACCGCCAATGGTTCGGCAGCACCGAACAGAGCACCGCGGGACTGCCCGTCTGCATGAGTTCGCCGTGGTACTCCTGCAGTGCCTCGTGAAGTCCCCCGAGGAGGTCGCCGGGGTCGCCGGACATGGTCATCGGCTCACGTGGCGGAGGATGAGACGGGTAGCCGGCGCGATGCAGATCCAGCTCGTACGACGAGGGAAGATGCATCGATGAGGCGACGGCAACCATACGGTCGTGCCCGTGCCGCTGGCGTCGTAATGCGGATAATCGCTATGTCACTCGGTCAGATTTGACAGTTGATTTGAAGAGGCGTCGTCGTGGCTGAGTCGGTTGCGGGAAACCGTACGGGTTGCGCCGACGTCAACCTCTTCAGACGGTGAAGAACGCTCGCGGTGGACCACCGTCGCGACGCCTGCCACTGACGACGTCGCCGACAAACACTAACAACCCGAGTTTAACCGAACGCGGCCGAAGTTGGCTAATTAACCCTGATTGCTTGCACGAACAAATAATAACACAGACTAAAAAATCACGAGTCAGACGTCGTATACAGTTGTGACGTTAAGATGCGTACGCTCAGAGTAGTGAAAAAAGTTTGCTGAACTGTCCGGCGAGCAGAAAAGTGTGATCGTGTTGACGCGTCGCTCAGCCGCTCGGCACTGAAAGTGTGAGGAACGACTTTTTCCTTCGTCAATATCCACCCTATATTCCTCTCCCCTATTTTACCCCCACCCTTATCCGCGACTGCGGCTGAAAAACGTATTTTATGATGCGGGCGGCGAGAGAGACAGAAAGTCCACGTCTCCCTCGGGTGGGACAAAGAGGTGAATGGGTAGCTAGTAGCTACTGTAGCTGCTGGCGGCTCCCCTCGCCACCGCCCCCCTCCCCGTCGCCCCTCCGCCGCCCCGACGCGCCGACCGAGCGTCGACCGACGACGTCTGTGTTCTCCCGCCTCCAATCCGTAGCGTGGTTTTGTCGTGGCCACCGCCCGCGTTTTGTGGCCAACCGTCGAACTAAGCCTGGCTTCACGTATCCGGTTGGGCGTCGGAAAGAATTGTGTAAGAGGGTTGGCCGTAAGGGGAGAAAGTAGAGGGAGAGAATGTTGGAGTCGAGGAGGTTCCTCCTACCTCGAACGAGCGGGCGACGGGAGGTGGTGAGGTGCGTCTGGTCTAGTGTTATGGCTTTTGGCAGGTGAGACCTAAATTGGTTTGGGTATAATAAGGTGTTCCAAAGTTCTAGGAGTAACACTTGGAGTTTGAAAGCAACTTGCGACATGACCGGTGTTCTCGGCTATTTAGGGTGCTTGTGCCAGCGCGTCTGAATGTCCAGTCGTTACAGGCGAGGGCAACTCTAAATGATGGTGTCAGTGTCACCGATTCGAGCGTTGCTACACGATGTTTGACGTACATTTGGATGTTCCAGCGCTTAAGGTTAATTTGATTGTGAGAGAAAATCTTTACTAATTAAATGGTAACTGTCAACTGCACACGATCGAATCGTTTGCATAGGTGAAAAAAGATCAAAGAGAAAATAGTTAGGTATCTTCGTTCTAACAAACCTGGCACCTCCACCAAGTATATATATACATACAGTTTTCGATAAAATGCTATACAATTTCGGAGGGGCTTACAAGTTGGGCTTGGGGATCGTCCATGTAAAACGTTAATTAAAATGCAGCTAATTATATTCAATTGCGTTCTGGCTGGCTCAAGGAGGCCCTCACAAAGTCCTGAAGGAAATCATTATCAAGAACGGGTGGGTGGGTGGGTGGGTGGGCATGTGTGGCAGGCGGGCGGAAGCGCACGTCGCACACACTGCTCGAATGAGGTGACGGCTTGTGTGGTGGCTAGCTGGTGGGAGGTGGAAGGGAGCCTATTTATGTTAGAACACTTCTGATGTTATTCATGCGAGGATAAATGGTGGATTCCAAATTACCATCACCTCCCACAGGAAAAACACAATTTTCACTGCTGTAATTATATAACTATGCTATTGTGTTGTTTCACCGGATGAATATTAAACTGTAACTGGTTTAATTGAAATCTTAGGTACTTTTCACCTTTGGATTTAGCAGTGCTGCTGTACATTTTTAGTTCAGGGCACAATTTACACTGTCATATATTATTATGTTATTGAGTCAAAAATGTGTTAGTTAAAGATAGATTGGTTTTCTCATGAGTCATGTTTGTACTGAAATTAATTAAAGTAGATCTTTACCTACGTAAAGTCTACCACAGCAATTGAAATTAATTATTTATGTTTTCACATTTTGGTGCAAGTCAAATAGTTCAATAGTCAATACCTACTGGTCTGCAATCAGTATTAAAAGCGTCCAGTGGCGACGTCACTCTTCGTTTGATTTGAATGTAATATCAAACAAAACCTCTTCCATGGTTCAATTGTAAAAGAACCCGTCGTCATAAATCTAAAACACCGACGTACTCAAATGGTGCATAAAATACAGAAAATGTATCAAGAAAATCAATTAATTTCCCAGGAAAAGAGAAGAAAGAGGTAAAGTTTCGGTAACTCATCGCGTGGCAATCGCTTACTTCTCGCCTCACCTCATCATTTGCATGCGTAGGTATACCGACACGCTCAACTCAACTTAATTATACTTCGTCAGTTTGTCAGTACGCTCTGACAGCAGCAATTTAAAACAGGCTGCACAAAACAGCAGCATGAACGCGACCGTAAACACCAAGGCGCAAGCGCGCTGTGTGTGTTGCCCGCACTGTTTCTAGGTCACAATTACAAAATAAGGGGCAAGTTTTACATTATAAGTTGTGATCTTATAAAATTTGTGGCATGATTTCTGTGCATTTCGGTCTCGTATTTCAACTGCATGGCATTCTATTTTGATCGGTATATAATGTAGTAATTAAGCATTACTCAAAATCCAGGAAAAATTCACTGGTCCCATTACCATGCAGATAAGTATATGGTGGTCTATGGCAAACTAAAAATATGGACAGCGTTCCAGAAAGTTATAAATTACCAGAACTGAACAGCATGCTAATAAATATAACCAACATTTTTTTGATATAAAAGTAACACAAAACTCGTATACGGTCGTATCTCCCACACAGCAAATGCAATGAGCTAGCCACTGCCAAGTCTAATGACTTTTATTTTCAAATGAACAGATTAAAAAAAGGCACACGAGTTTTTGAAAAGTTTTCCCTCCTCTCGGTTGCCAGCGATATATAACATCGAGTGCGATGCGGGTTGCGGCTTTAATAAGGGTAAACGCTTTGTGTAGCGCTGGTCTGTAATTAGAGTCTTGTTTTGAAACGTTCTAGAAACAACTGGCTACGTTCACTAAACTGACATGGTAATTATTACCATTGAACACCGAAGTTAATGATTGCACGTTCCGTTCTATCGCTGAACGATATGTGTGTAGTGTAGGTACAGCAGAGGGGTGGACTGAGTGAAAAAGGCAACGTCCGTGTTTTTAAATTGACGGCGCCCACCCGAACTATTGACCGATATACCCAAAGAGTTATTTGGCGGCAAAAGCGCTTGCCGTATCGGTATAAGCTAGGAGTAATCAGGAAGTACGATGGAATGGCGATTTGTTTGGGATTTAACCTACTTTTATCGGATGCATTGTGGCTCGCATGAAATATCAATGAATTGACGAATGAAATTAGGAAGATTTGAGGATAGGATTTTAAAACTTGGGCTATTTTGGAGTGGGACTGTCTATCTTTTGTTAACGCAACGGCATTTTTAAAATCAGAGTGACCTGCCAACACATAAAAGCAAATGGAATTACATTCAGTGTTCAAACGTTATCTCCACAAACTTTCTCGTCATTAAAAAATAAGCATCAAATTAATACGTTTACTTTTTAGCCAAATGCAAAGTTACTTCCAATCGTGAATGTGCAAAACACATGTAGTTCATCCAGATTACAAACATTTCCTCTGCATGCACCTATACGTCATCGCCTCGTCTACATTTATTTTAAAAATAAGGGCGCATATACTTGTGCTTTTGAGATTATAGCTAGTCATCATGGGCCTCATCACTCAAATTGGCCCAACAAACTGTCTTTTTTACCTTATTCTATGCTCCCGTGTTTTTTCAATACTCTCCCACCCTGCTAGCTAGTCATGCATGGACATCTCTTTGTGAATTGTTTTAATACAAGGCATTAGTAACTCATATGTCCCGTGTATTTGCCGGTCGCGGACTTAACCAGTCCCAATGACTGATCGACACAAAAAACACAGCAGAAAATGTCGACACATAAAAACCGCTTTGAAAGGGTTCTGACTACTGGTCCACTACAGCGCGCTGTCGTACCACTGGGTAAATAACCGATAAACCCACAAATAAAGACCAGTCCACTCCACATTCGTATGGATTAAACAACAAAAAGCAACATAAATGTCCAATATGTACTCCCTTTTGGATTGGCCATTTGTTTTTAACAAATTGAACCATCGAATTGGGTATTTATTTATTGAATGCATGTAGTGCTTGTAAAACAGAGGTAAATGGAATAGAGTTTGTAGTGCATAAGCAAGTTTGACGTGAGTGCACCCACTTGAACAACGTTGCTATATACCTACCATATTTTATTAAAATAACACATGCAGTAATATTAAAAGCCAGAGCCCCAACCCCAAAAGTGTACAGGCAATCCCGCTTGAACTCAAACTCAAAAGATCACACCAAACAAGATCATACTCTAAGCTTTAAATCCGTGGCGTCACCTTATTGGATCACGAAAGATTTTCAGGCGATTATGTATATACACTGTATAGCGGATAAAAAAGCGATTTTTTTTCATAAAGCACCAAGCGCCGGCGGCAAAACAGCGCTATATCCTTAATCGTGATAGAAACCAGTATGGCTAAACGCAAGGCACACAATTCTCATTATGAAAAGCCTTAAAACCGCCCTTAAGATGTTTGCGTAGCGACGTGGATACACATTCTCCTATAAGCACCGATCTGACGCAGCTCTTGTTAACACAATCATCGCGTTTTCGCCTGCAGCACCCCATGCCATATCAACCGAGGCATGCGCACCCTCTGTAAGGCACAGGAGCGGAGATATTTGCTTAGATGTGGATTACATAGAAGATGTAGCTACTTTAGAATCTTTTGATTCAATGTGAATGGAACAAAGTAGCCATCTTTTTATGGGTCTCGCTTCAAGTGTGGGCAATGGGTGGCTGTCAGGAGGAGTGAGCGGTCTCGAGTTTTGGGGAATGGGCCCCATCTCACCACGCTGCAGTGCAGTTGTTCGGTGAATGAATGGTGATTGCTCGAATGGTTACAAGCAATGGCACGGGATCCCATATAACGTCTTATTTGTTGTTGGTCCACATCTTTGCTGTTGTGTGTAGCATTGCCTCGGCAGCCTCTTGAGGGGTAATGTGATGAACATAATCTGCTATGTGAATTGGGCAGTCGGAAGGAATCAAAAGTAGCTGGATACAGATAAATGTATGGTCACATGCAACATTTTTTGTGTGTGCTATTCGTGCAGCCAGCGTTACTTACGCACATTGGTATAGGTAGGTGGCTTTACATTGGCATGAGGTTTGTGAGATAAAGAGATGCTGTGTGTGAAGCGTTCAATTACATGTCCCGCATTGAATTGTAATGGTAAATTTAGTACAGATGCATTGATGCAATGCAATGTCTGTTATTGGAGGCGGGTGGAAATTAAACTCTCCGAATATAGAAAATTTTTTACACATCATCACATGAACATCTCAAATTTCAATATAACATATATCCACTATCCACTAACAGCAATAGTCAATTTTTTGTGTATCACGAAAAAAAACCTTAATTAGAAACTCGTGTATAATACATACGTAAATAGCAATTCACTATTTAAATTGCACTCAAAAATTGATAGGTTCTACTGATGAAAATGTACAGTGTACGGTGATACACGGATTGATAGTTTCAGAATTGAATAGCAATTTCATGATAAACTCAGCGGCGAGTGCTCAGTGTGGAGATGCACTCGTCGCGACGTGGCCGCTGTGCAGCCACCGAGGGCAGATGCACTGTGTTCCGCGGGCACCCAGCTTTTCTAAGCCAGTGGAGCGGCGCAGGGGTGCACCCCCCCCCCCCCCCTCCAATACTCACCGCGTCGCGGCGCGCTACTGTGTTCGCGTTTGCCATGCTGGGTGATCGGTTCACCCAGTTCGGTTCACCCAGATCGGTTCACCCAGGTCGGTTCACCCAGATCGGTTCACCCAGGTCGGTTCACCCAGATCGGTTCACCCAGGTCGGTTCACCCAGGTCGGTTCACCCAGATCGGTTCACCCAGGTCGGTTCACCGGGAGCCCACAGGAACCGGCGATGAAATGACTCTGGGGTGGCTGGAGTTAGCCATTGTCGATATCAGTTTTGGCGACTGATATTTTTTGGTGTGGATGGACAAATTTCGAATGGGTGTAAAAGGATTTGCATGATAGGTATCATGAATGATACAAAAACAATTTAATTTGAAATAAGGGATGAAATATTATATTATAGATCTTAGATTTTTGTTAGATTTGCGAAGCTTTCCGCTGTGCGGAACTCATTTAGCTATAGTCATTCGGGTGTAATTTTTCAGTTGTATAACTTTAGTGTGACAAGTCTTTCGAGCATCGGCTATCAGAATCACCAAATAAATTTGCTATAATTTCCATTCACATGTCATTCCTCAAATCACCACTGAACTGAACCCTCGGCCTTTTGGCTGTGTGTTGGGAGGAAATATTTAAGGGACAATCCGGGAAAAACACTTCTTCTCTTGTTGGACCCGACTATATGCACCTACACTAGGTACATCATAATATATTGTGTTATATAGATATTCTACATTTTTATAGGTTTGGTTTACCTATCCATTTTCCTTATTTATATTTTTTACCCTAGCTGTTACATTTTCATATACCTATCACTATTTAAAGTCATCATTCTTTTAATGCGTATCGATTAGAAAACCAAATTGGCCTCAGCATAAGAAATTGCAGCCTATAATATTGCACCTATATGTCCCATTTTCAACTTATATAAAGTCCATTTCCAGAATGCCAAATTGACAGGTATTGACGGAGAAATCAAACCCTCTCAAAAGAATGTCATTTGACTCTTTTTTTAAATAGAGCACCGAAAATAACTTATATCACTGACGATAAATTATCTTCCACATAGGGCAATAAATTTTATTTTCGAAATAGTATTTTGTAAATACGCAACATTTTCACCATAGCTTTCCTTTCAAAACCTCTTTCCAAGTGGCTGCATTTCCTCTATATTATCGACTGTGAGTAGGATCGCTTTATTTCGGCCAGATACCCGAATATTTCTTCCCGTAACCAGGACTAATATGTGCGGTGCACAAGCCGCCCGGGCCGGCGCGGAACCCGTCGAACAATTGCTACCTTTCAATGCCACTTTAAATGATTTTCAATGCGTCCAATCATGCGGCTGCGTTTGATATATCTGTTGGCCCAGCAGAAATATTGGCTTCTAAAGCGGCTGCGATCGAAGGGGACTAAGATTTATGTGCAGGAGTGATGGCAAATTCGTAACCACCCCAGATACCATGCGAACGGAATATTTGGTCCGTGTTTTAATTACAATGCTATTTTGGTCCTTGATATACACATATAGCATTTTAGATTTAAAGACAGTGCCTATTATGATAAGTCCCCGACTTATGATAAGTAATAAGTACCCCGTAAAAAACGGAAAATATCACTTGTTATATAAAGCGATATTTACCTTTAAAAAAATCACGAGTGACCCGTTATAGAAATCACCCCTTGTCAATCTGCGTTGCAATCAACGATTATAACTGTGTACTGCTTTCATTCAAACGTTAATCTTTTATATTCATCGCTGTGTACTCGTACTCGTGCCTGGATTGAATGGATAATCTATCAGGGGTGCGTTCATAAAATTTGTTCCCGTGGGTAGCGAGCCGTCCGTCGACCGTGCCAAGAAGCCCGCCGCGTCAAGGCCTCAGGCCCCAGCCGGGTCACGCGGGCTCACCCACTACATTCACCGCCACGTGTGTCCCAAATCAACCCTCTGCACCCACACCACTCTCTTTTCCCCGGCTCGCTACGATGTGCCGTAAAAATTCTCTAGTATTTTTCAAGACCTTTTTTTTTATCCATGGTCTGCATTCACAGTCGAATCTATTGTAATCGCACACTTTACATGAAAGACGACATTGGTTTTACGCTGGTTTTTGGAATTCGGTGGATTATTTGTTAGCTGTCGGCGGACTATACTCGCTTGTCAATGTATACTGAATGAAACTCGACGCGGATATTTTCTTTATGACATAATTGAACAGATGTTTTATAATATGGCCATTGGCCATTTCTGAAGTAGGTAAAGATATTTTTTCTTCAAGGATACATTCAGTTACGAAAAAAAAATTAATATTATGATGGGATAGGAATAGGTAAAATTATACTTGTACGATCAAACCGAGAAAGTAAATCTATTAGGGCAATAATTTAGTTTAAACTTTGAATGTGTAATCGCGAACAAGAACAAGAGTGTGAAGCAGCTATAGAAAATACGAGAGAGTGACTCGTTCAGACTGTGAAGACGCGCAGTGTGTTTTGCGGAATCGGGATGTTGAGGTCTTGACGAGGATCAGGATCAGAGATGAGGCTGATCTCCCTGTCAATATTGACGTGCGGATCAGACTGCCTCTCTTGCCTCTGCCCTGCTTCCTTCCTCCATGCACCGACAGCCTCTAGCGAACAGCAAACAGCAAAGCCTTCAGGTGGAAATTAAAACTCCGTGCCATTATTTTACAACCCTTCGCCTGCGGCCTGCGGTACACGGGAGTCCCAGATTAAAGACTCCTGACTCCTAAACCTTCCACCCTTCCTTTGGAAAATCGCTCACATGGATGCTTTCAGTGAGTTCCTACACATGAATTTTCTTTTATGAACTTGTGACATGTCATGCATAGCGAATTTCGGGACTATATTCCAGCCGTGAGCCATCACTATTCGACTCCAAATTAACAAAGTCCAACTCAAAACAGATATTTGTCCAACATATTTCCTTTCCATGCTTCTGATTATTTCAAAAGCACTGCTGAATTATAATTTCGTGACTTATTAAAATTCTACATATTTCATACTATTACATACTTTTTATTAACATTTGCTATTTTGATTGAGCGGCTTAGAATTTCTTGTGGATCTGGTACTTATTGCACCATTCATTACTAATTTATTGCTTTCATTTAGAAACTGAACATATATCACAAATATTTGTACATTTTATGGTAATCGATACACCTTCTACATGTTATACAATTGTGAAATGTTTCAGATTCACACTTGAGCCCCAATTGATCCGCACCTTCCGGCTCCTCCGATGACCCAGTCCAGGAAACTTCGGCGCGTACACTTGAGACGTGGAAGCTGGAAATGGTACGCAGCCAGCATGATTCAGTTTCGCGAAGTATACTTCGAAGTTGCCCATTCGCAGTTGTCTAAATCGAAATAGTTGTTTGTAACTTGCTACATGTAATCAAGAAACTCTGTATACGGAGTGGGACGTGGATTGTGGACCGCCTGCGTGGGGCTCGTTGCAGTCTGCCACACAGATCGACCATCGTGTTCTTGAAAATTGCCATCAGCTTTTCGAAAGATAATAAATATTGTAATGTATGACTAGGCAGTAGGCATTTACTGTCCATTACTTTAGATTATTATCAGTTTTACTATTAGTTTCTTAGTTTTCATCGAAAAAAGTGTCCATTTTACTTTTAGTTTATCATTAAAGTTTTAAAGTTCCATTTCCCCGTATAAAATGCAGCATGAAAACCAACAAACCATGAAGTCTCCTTATTACAACAGTCAAGCACAGATGTTCAAGCAACCAGCTTTTTCAAAACAAACTCTGAACAGGAATCAACACCTACGAACAAAACGTACAAAAAAGAAAACAGAAAACTCATATTCAGCCACAAAAGACACCTTCCTATCACCCCCATCCCGGGTGTATCACAATCACAATCTCTCCACCATGGTCCATGATGTATAGCTGTAGTCTACCTGTTAATGAAGCTAGCAGACACAAAGACTGTGATCATCATCGCCCCCGTGCCTCGGCGACTAGCGAGCAGACGCTCATGAAAGGCAACAATGACACGTGAAAGACAACAATGCTGCGTTACTTCCGCACCGGTAGCCCACAACAATACTTCCATGCCCCGGCCATGAGAGCGACATGCTGCCCTCTGCACTGGCACTCATTATGCAAATGACGCGACAAGCCGACCTAGCTGCTGACACGTCATCAAGAAAATGTTTGCAGTGCACTGTGTGACGGTGCCTGGTATAATATTATGGTGCAATGTGTGCTCTCGACTTTATTCTACGCATTTGCATTGAAAATGCAATGCTTCACATGAGATGGATCTCTCTTGTTGGTGAATAGTTGTTTGTTTCACATGGAGAACTTTGTTCGGGCATTGTTGATGTTCATGTATTGCCAACATAGTTTCGGATATTTTGGGCTATTTACAAAATAGGAAGACAGTCTATACTTTACGATGATTAACTAGTAAATACTGAATGTATGTAGTACTTGGAACATGGATGCTTTTACATATTTATTTTAATGCCGCGAAAATTATCAGCTTATTTTTGATAACATACCGAAGATGAAGATTTTGACCAATTGATTAGGATAAGCAGCACAGTGAGTTTAAATACCGGGGGGAATCTAATTCTTTCGCTTTAATCAATTAGGTACTTTGATAAAAGAAGCATAATTGCAAGCTACAAAGCTCTGACACTATTGGGAGATAAAGTGATGCTATCTCCGAGTTCGAAATTCAACGCCGTGAATAAATGCAGCGATTAGTTGCAGCGCTGGCCGCTAGGTAGAAGCCATGAACACAAAACTACTGTTTGTTTACCTAAAATTTTAGAAGGCAGAACTCCGAGAAGTTCGATAGATAATTACTTAATAGAGATATATATCAACCCTAGGATTGAAGGCGGATAGCTGATTTCAAGGTACAACTTTCCCGCTTCAATTTGCGGCACTCATGAGAGGAAACGGCGCCCTGCAATAGCATTTCATTTGAGGCAACACGATGTGTTGCACCGTGCACTTTTCCTCCTCTGTTTCTGTAGCACCCGTGCAGTCTGATAATATATTCCTTGGTTGAAACCCTTTCTTCTGCTGAGTGGTGAGGTACTATAAGGTCTAGATAAATGTGGCTGATAGCCATTCTATCGCCGGCGATGCAGACAAACAGTTTTCCACACAATGCGATCCTCCCCGAAGTTGCATCGTTTCGGCATGGTTTCGGTTCGGCAATGCAGGAATCTGAGACAGATCGTGCACATAGATGCTATCAGACCGAGCAATTGTTCGTATCAAGAAGATGGCATATCCATAAATAAAGTAAAGATGTTCCCGCAAACATACGCGTGTGCGCCAAGAAGGAAGTTTCCATACTATTCGCTGATTACACTTTTCATTCCATAACCTTCTTTGTTATTCATTTTGGGAAAAAGCCCAGCGAAACAAAAGTAGTTTTAATAACTCACAACTGCAACATTTTCAGCGATTTTTTTGGAGTATTACCACGACAAAAATGCCATTTCGGCATTCCATTTCTTATTACATCAAAACTTCTAATGTTTACCTAAGTACACATGTACCTGTGCCAAATCTGTAATATCGTTGTACAACCATTTTTCCAACTTAAAAGCAAGCTTTTGCAATTTTAAGCACTTTGAATTCAAGAAACCAATGGTCTTTTATGTATTGGTTACAATCTGTACAAAATAAATATCTGTAATTATACAACGCATAACTTCTCTGCTATGCGTCTTAACCAGGCTATCATTTTATAACTTTTTGGTCATAATGTGTTTCGTTGCAATGAACAAACTGATCAATCAATATTTTATTCCGATCTGGCTGCGCGGCTAATTGCGCAGAAAATTAGATGTTGTCACAGCAGCCGATGCAAACTGGCCGGAAGTAGCTGCCAGCTAAGAGCTTGCACCACTTCCGGCAAATACCCGACAGATTCACGTTGCGCCTGCGGTTATCAACACACCTCTTTTACGGTTTTCAGGCGCTTGCAATACACGCAATACACGCAATACACGCAATACGTGATGTATGCATCCAAGGTAGCGATTGTATAAAGTTATCGACGAGTTGTCGATGTTTATCGGTAGCACGGCCCTTTGAAATAATGCAGGCAACTTGTAGCTATCGATCGGTTACTCTCATATCGATCGATATATTTTTACACAATCACTATTCACTACCCTGGAATCTCAATTTAAGTGTATCTATGCGAAGGAACTAGACAAGACCTTGACACTTAGATATGTCATAGGATGAGCACAAAAGTAAGCATTCGCACATGCAGTCGTTAATGGAATTTCGTGTATTAAAGTAGAAAGCGTGAAAATGCACTGAAGTTCCGTATACGGATAAACAAGCTATACATTATTTAATAAACGGAAATTGACGGTTATGATTGATTTACATATTATAAATGTTACACTTTTCACGCACTACTGATCGTGGCACAGCAATGCAGGGTGGATTTCGAAGGTACCAATATTTGCAGGTGCATCCACTGCGCTGAAGTACTGCCTAGTGCATTGCTTCGAATGGTTTCAAACCCTCAACGTGGGCCCCACGATGGTATTGTGCTGATGGTGAGGATGGCCTACAATTGATCGATAGTTGATCCGACCTTCGGGCCAAAGACGCGGAGAAGGTCGAGGAAAGTTTAGTACTTATATAATAATTAATAAGTACCAAATTTTCTTACACCAATATTCAATTTAAGTAGCCTACTATACGCGAATACATATATATATATATATATATATATATATATATATATATATATATATATATATATATATATATATACACAGAAAATTTTATGTCCGCATATTACCATAGTTTTCAAGTATAGTTTCATCCCCAAATGATGAAATAATTGAGCCATCATTCATATGAGTAAACGCTGTAGTAGTTTACTCATTTAATGAAACTCTTCCTTCCTGAGAAATATTTTTTTCAAAACTACGCCCTCTGTGTAACAGGTGTTTGTAACATTAACTCTTTTCTTTTTGTGGGAAATTATTTTTCACTCATAATTACTGAACATTCATATAAAGTTACCATAATATAGACGGTCGAATTGATTGGCATGCGTTTATCATCATGTCTATGAAATGACCGGGTCTCCGTGGCAACGCAAGCGTGCTACAGTTACCTGCTGACGCCGACGAAAGGGTGCACAAGGTGAGCCAACGATTCCTGCTCCTTACATCATCGCCAGCCAAGACAGAATATTTAGGTAACTGTGCCATCAATTATCGCCCAACCCTTTCTCAAGCGCGGTTCACAGCTGCGGTATGGGTCTCTATTAGACGGTATGTCCAGTCCAAGATCTTAATAACTTGTAATAGTCTTGTAGTATTTACTTATCTTCATTAGCCCAAGAAAATTTAATTAGAGGCGGTGACATTACTTTTACTTGTGTCATCATTTATCATTGTCTACCATATTCCTCAGATACGTGTGTGCCTAGCAAATGATTCGACGACGAAAGAGACTATTTATCAAAAGGTAAGGTTTCAAAGCTTTTCAAAGCTTTCGCTCTCACTTTGAAAGTCAACAAGCTTTTTAGTTCCACTGCGAAACTTGAGTCATTCAAGCACAGCACGTTTGCATGGAGGTGTGAGCAGATTGTCTCTTTTATGTTGTCTTTTAAACGTCACTTCTCACCTGCTGATGCCATTTGAATAGCACGCGCTCTCCGCCAGAGAGATGTATTTTCGGCCGGCCACTTACAGGTGTTGGAATCATGACCCCCCCCCCCCCCTCTTTCCCACACAGCCCCACAGCCGTCGGCGAGCGACCGGCGACAAATTGCATTTTACTTGGGACGCGTGCCCAGGCGCGTCTCTCGGCTACCCGTGCTAATTCCCTTCCGCCTCATAGTTTCAAATCTCTTTCGACATCTACTAATTACCTGACAGTGACAACTGTGCCAGTGCGTGTTAGCTGGAGTTAGTTGGGTGGGTTTCGGAGGGTAGGTGGGGGTGGAGGGGGAGGGTGGAGACGTGTGACCGTGAGCAGGAGAGATTAGGTGAGCCATATGCAAGGCTGAGACACCAAGGGTGTGGAACGATCGATAAGTTGATATGAGGGTTTTCATGACAAGGAGGTTACTTTCATCAGATTGGAGTAAAGTGGTACCAAAGTTAATTAATTTGTTTGACATTTAATTGACGACAACAAGCGACACCTTATATGATACATGTTGTGAAAAGCATCATGCAATCTATATTATACCTACGCAGCAGTTCCCGTGGGCATTTTCTGATAAAGTAATGAAATTGAGATAAAAACTCACGTGTCGCAGATCGAGTTGTTTCGCGAATGTGAACGGTGTCTCCGATGCGAATGAAGGCTCTGTAAAATGGACAAAGATGAATGTCAATGTCATAGTGTGCGATGCGAGGGCATCGAGTTAGCATCTCCTGGTGGACGCGTCCGGTCCGTCCGACGGTCGCCGCGTGAATGAACGAAGGAAGCGGAAACAGAACGTACAGATGAAGGAGATGGCACTGTGAGGCGATCCGTTAATCTCATTAGCCGAGATGAGGCGAGCAGTGTGCGCACGCGCTCGCGTCCTCCGCTCATCCTCGCGGCGGCGTCGGCGGCGTCTCTAATACGTGGCCTAAGTTGCTCATGTCGGCAGCTGGCGCCCCCTGCTGAGCTGCCCCTTCCGCTGCCCCTTGCCCCCGCCCCTCCTCGCAACCAGGAGCCCCCACGCCGCCGCGGCCCCTGTAACCCCTTGTGTGCCCCGCGGACTTAACACACTCGCTCCACCTTACGTGGGAATAAGCAACTTCGTCGGGAGTGTGTGGAGAGAAGGGAGGATGAGCGGACGAGGAGGACCATAACAAAGCTCCAGAGCGATTTTTTCGTTTGGACAGAACGATGCATACCAAACTTATTTTTGGCTCTTTGAGTTGTTATTCCAATTTGTAATTCGGTCACTTACTGTTTAATTAAATTAATGGTTAGTCATTTAAGTGATACTAAATAAATTGATAAACAAACTGATGTGTGTTTATTTTTAACGTGGGTCCTAATAAATAGGGACGACATGCATGTGGATTCGCGTTGTGGGATGTATATAGTCTTCATTGTCCACGAAGGGTTATCACACTCATCTTGTTTGAGAAGTTGAAGGCAAGGCGAGTCAACGAAGTCCAACGCTATAACGATGCGCCAAAATGAGCATATTATAATAGAGAGTAATACCTAAAGTGTGCAATATATTTTCCGATTAGCAACAGTTTCCCATCGTGAACGATACTCTCAATCGCCATTCCAAATTCCGTGAGATGGAAAAATGTGCCCTTGTCGCAAATAAACAACACCAGTTAGATACAATTTTCCATTAAACGCAAAATAATTACAATTACCCGCAGGCATTGCACACATAAAAAGTGCACATTTCGAAAAGCATTCGCAAGTGTGCAAGAGTGTAACAGACACTCGCGGCGATCTCATGATCCCATGTCGTAATTGAATCAAGGTGAAGGGTGCTCGTCTCTCCGCGCCTCTCCGCGCCGGCCACTTGGGGCGCCCTCGTCGCCGCGCGCGCGATCTCGTGGCGGAGTCCCGCAGCGCGGAAAAACGGGGAAATTATCTCCATCTCCACAATACATAATGCTCTTTTGTAGTACCCCGTTCCAAAGCCAACAGCGCTCACCGCGCGCTTGCAGCAGAAGGGGTGCTTGTGACGTTTATCGCGAAGAATACGTTGCTAGGTGGAGGTGCCGAGTCTGATCGGGAGTTACGGGAGTTACGGGATTTTATTTCAATCAAATCAAGATGATCAATGTAACGTACGGTTTCTGTAATTTAGACATTCCTCAACGATTCAGGCCCATTCATTTCCCTACAAAATAGCTCATCATACATTGGAACCATCCCAATTGTTGCTGGCCTAATATGTGGGACGGCTGTATGAAAAATTTTTTTTTATTTTTTATATTTAGGCTATAGCACATTATCGTTTGTACCTACAACAAAATTAAATTTCAATCCGGGTTTTCGCAAAAGTAAGCATTTTTCATGGCATGTTATTCCATTGTTGCCCGCATGTTAAAAAATACTTGGTGGTTTGTTATTTTCGTGTATTGCAATGTACTTTTCATCGGTGGCCGGTCTACTGTAGCCACATGGTCATATACCAACCATGTTCCTACCAAGGTCTACCAACTAACCAGAGGAGGGTGGACCCCACCCCGCCCGTGAGGCATACAGATCATTCTAAAACAATAATTGAATTCGATTAGCAGCTAGCATACGGATGTCGTGTTTTAAATCGAATTTGTTTTTCATACCGTCGGTTCTCATCCCCTCGGCGTCAACCACCCCTACCTATGTAACCTCACTCACTCTATGCTCCCACCCCTACAATAATGCAGTTAACCAGAAACGTTTTGCATTTATTTTAAATATTCACACT
Source organism: Nemoura dubitans (assembly GCA_921293005.1). Lineage (NCBI taxonomy): Eukaryota > Metazoa > Arthropoda > Insecta > Plecoptera > Nemouridae > Nemoura > Nemoura dubitans. Next base: position 18,738,396 of record OV121074.1, read on the forward strand.
CATTTATTTAACATTCGGCAATAAAACCTAGCCAGATAATGATGAGCTCGGTCCTGTTACGGTTTTTATACGGCCCACGTGCTCGATGTGCAATATACGTGTATTCATATAGATATATTATTAAAACAGCAATAAATATATCTGTACAGAGATATATACATTATTCATGGGATAATGCGTGAGCTTGTTTGGGAAATAAAACATAGCACTGGGAATTGGAAACATATTCTTCTCTTGTACGGAACACAGGAGCCACACAAAATTAAAATTACGCGTTTTAGACTCAATTTGACCTGTTATCATACTCCCTAACGAATATGTTATGACCACCAAGAAATTAACTTCCATCATAACTATACGCAGAAAACACGACATCTACGCATAATTATTGACGTGTGTCTGGAACAGAAGTACGTTTCATTTGTTGGTGCCTCAGTCTCACAAAAGCCCTCTTCAGTCTGTCATCTTGAACCATTAAAACAAGAAGCAGAAAGTTTCTTATGAGACCGGAAGTAATGGAACTAGACAGTCTCCTTTTTTCCTCAAGTTGTCTCAATTACAATGCTATTATCTACATAAGTCGTCCTCCAGGATCTAGTCCTGGGTTGTTTTCTTGAGATCCCTGCTTGTTCCTCTTAGCCATAACGGCCCCAAAAGCGAGCAGGGGGTCAGCAGAACACGAGTTTATGAATAAGAGCTGCAACGTATGCTGTCTCCCACTGTTATTGCCGATGCTTGTCTAGCAAACACACTTGTAGAAACCACCCCTGGCCATTCGGGACCCGCGTCGCCAGTCAATTGAAAGATTTTATGACGCCAGAGACCTTCGATATCGATTTGAAAGACGGGCCTTTTCAAGGAAATTGGTCAATAGGTTGACGATCACCCTGACGCTTCGCTGAAAGCGAATAATTTCGCGTTTAAACTGGATGGGCTGGAGGGGGCAGGGGCCGGTCAGCCTTTCGAAATGTCTATCTATAGTATAGCAGCACTCATCACAAATTTCGTTCTGACGCCATTCAGCACGAAATTCCCGAATTGTTGAATACCTACCATACATTGGCTTAACCAATGCGCCGCAATTTAAAATAATCTCTTATCCTATTTTGAACTGTGCTGTCCACGCTCCCCTCACGAATTTCAGCCTTCCCGCCTTCCCGCCCACCCAAACACACCCACCCACTGCCTACCCACCCACCCCTCTCTTTGAGTCGCATATACCCCTTTCCATTATTAAATCCCTTACTCTGAGGGTGTAATTAAAGTAAGCTCCCCCTATACATGCTCATGGCTGACTTGGACAGTCTAAACTTGAAGGGAAATCCATAAGCAATCAGCACTCAGCGGGAAGCTAGACGCAGACGCAGACGCCGACGCCGACGCCGACGCCGACGCCGACGGACAACGGCATCGTGTTAGCGCCTATTAAAATTCTCCCATGTTTCGCCCGACGCCCGCTAAGCAAGCCCAGTTGCAGTTATTTTTGGAATCCAAAGAGCAAGCTGTGTGCAAGGAGGATGGGTAATGTTATTAATATCACGGCATTGTTGTGTGTGAAGTCGTCCTCTCGGCTTCTTCGGCGACGCGATTGCAACAGAGCGTTGCAAAGAAAAATAATAACCCTTTCATCGTTGGAAATCCGAACATCATTATCAACCCTGCATCTTACAATTGGCAGCACGAACAAAAGCTGAAAATGTCACATTTCGAATAGTCTCTTATAAAAAATAATAGAACAAAAGAATAATGCCGTCGAGTTTCCCTACACGGGAAAGTGTTTCGAGATATTAATGATGACACTTGATTGCTTCAGCAATTCGTTCAAGGTTATGTGCGGGTAACCAAGCAAAACCATGCGTCGGTTTTCCCATTCGCTTTCCACTAGGTTTTCCGGTCAAAAAAACCCCGGGAAAATTATCCAAGCACACCACGTGCAGCGATAATTTTCGGCACATTTCGGGCACATTCGTATACAACAGTTATTTCTTTTTATCTCGAAGAAGATTGCAAATAGGATAGAGGTGATGGTGGGTTACGTTAAAGGTGGGGTTATTCCCTCCCTCCCTCCCTCCCTATATGTGTGTCCACGTTAGTTTGGAGCCTGCGTCGTTTACCCCCCCTCCAGCCCCCAGCCCCTCGTTCCGTGGATCCCGCCTCCGCCCGCTCTGGCCAGCGTTGTACAGCAGCAAGGGGGTTTACCCCGAACCGTATTACACAGTAGTAGGAAGCCGTAAACGCACACGCTCTCCCGTGGCCGGACCAATGCATGCCAGTGTGCGTGTCCGCGAACAGAGCGTCCGTCCGACCGACCCGGCTGGTGGGTTTTGTTGTTGTTATTGTGGGCATTATTCGACGCTCGGCGTCGGGCAAGCGGCGGCGGCGGCGGCGACGGCGGCGGCGACGGCGGTGATTGTGCTACTAGTCGCGTCGGTGGGTACATGTGCTAAGCGGGGAGAGCCCACTTGATTACTGGCGGGCGCTCGGCACAGTAGCCCTCCACCTGACTCCGGGCGCGCCCGAGCACACGACTAGCACACCGCGACGACGACTGCGACGGCGGCGCCGGCGGCGGTGGCGGCGGAGGCGGCGGCGGCGGCGGCGGCGGCTGCACACAGTGACAAGTTAATAGCGCCGAAAGTGAAAGGTGGACATATTTTATTCACGACCGTCATTCATGCGAAAAATATTTAACGTTGCGTGTTTTATACACCTTTCGCGGTTCATTCATGGCGCTTTTCGTGGCGCACGTTGATGCTGATTCGCTGTTTCAACTTTAATTCTGCGTTTATCAAGAAGTGGCGTTTTGATTTCAAAGCATAGATGGTAAAAACTCACGTGTGTTTAGCGTGGTATTTCATTCTTTTTGAAACATAAAAGCGCGCCATTTCGATCGGTGATTTACATTTATTCATCGATGTGAGTGTGACGTGAATTGGACGTAATGTCGAACCAGTAAACGCAACCGACCGAATTCGAAACCAGTGAAAACAAAAGAGCAGACTAATTTCCTTCTATTGGCATGACAGCTTCTGCCCTGTGAGCCCGCACATGAGTCGGAAGTCCACCTAAATCTCGCAGAAGAATAGCGGCGCAACGAGCGACAGGTCAAGTTGTTGAGTGATTTGTTGGGTGTCAGAGGAGGGTTGACGCCCTCCTCGCCTCGAGCCGCCGAGATTGCTTCCGACGTGACGATTTGGGGCTCGGGCAAGACGTCGACGACCGACTGCAAGGGAGCATCCGTCCAAAGCTCTTGCTACCGACGCAACAACGACAACATGCATCTGACAGCGACGTCCACCACCGGCAATGCGACTACGACGGCGGCTGACAACTCGAGCAACTTGCTCAATGACACCTACACCAAGATGACATCGGACATTCTTGCCGAGAGAACGCTCGGGGACTTTATCTCGGAGCACCCCGGAGAGTTGGTAAGGACCGGGAGTCCGCACTTTGTGTGTACGGTTCTTCCACCGCACTGGCGGTCCAACAAGACGCTGCCAGTGGCGTTCAAGGTGGTGGCGCTCGGCGACGTCGTCGACGGCACCATGGTCACCGTCCGCGCGGGTAACGACGAGAACTACTGCGCTGAGCTGAGGAACTGTACGGCCGTCATGAAGAACCAAGTGGCCAAATTCAACGACCTCCGATTCGTCGGGAGGAGCGGCAGAGGTGAGCTAACATTCCTGATCGCTTGGGGTGAATTTACCATGTGGCATGCAGAGCAGTACATCGCTCTGAGTTCTCATCTTGCTTATGCCTATATTGTTTTTACAAATTTTGTAATGAATATCAACATTTTAAGGCAGTTCGAGGTAATAGCTTTGAAAAACCAATATAATTTTCATTAACTTTTGTATCCTTAATGCCTTAGTTTATTTGAATCTGAGATATTTGCAAGGAAGACATTCGATGTTCGATTAGCGGTAGAATATTCAAACTCCAAATTGATGTGTAGGTATATGGAACAAGTCACGCGCTGCACAAATGTATTCGATATTTTACTAGTTTCAAAAGAGTTGAGGAATTCGTTACCATCGCTTGTTTGATTAATCGAGAAAAATGACGAGAGCCAGTAAAAAAATCCACACTCTCTTTCCTCTTTCGCCCATTACATAATCCACCGTACGGATCTGATTTCCAATCAAGAATGTGGCTTCCGCAGCCTCTCGACGGTACCTCTCATAATTGCCCATCAACGCATATATATGGCTTTGTATCGCGGAGGGTGGGACCGCCCTCCCCCATCCCCGGCGCCTATGCAAACACAAAGCACGAGAGTTTTTCTGCCCCACTTGTGGCCGGAGGGCGGGCGTCGCGGTACAGCCATGCCGGCACACGACGCCCGCCCGCCATCGCAAACCGACGCCACCTTACCCGGCGTCGCGGCGTCCGACCGTCCCAACCTCCAGCCTCCTCTCAAATGAAAAGACGCCTCGAGTCGCGACGCTTTCTTACATTCCTAGACGGTCGCCGCGTGGCAGGGCGCTAGACAGCCCGGGCAATCTTTCTATGTGTAAGAATCTTTTTGCGCATGGCAGAAAAATGTGCGCACCCTTCGCACGCTGCACGCCGCGGTGCCGATGACACGGTACTTGCATTCGAGGCGTCGCGACGCCAAACAAGGCGACGTCAATTGAGGCAAACCGAAACCACTCACTCCCCTTTCTGCCCGCCCCGACGGTCTGTTTGTTTTACAAATTAGCCCCGCCGCCACCCTGTTTTTTTAAGGGGGTTACTTTTTATACTTTTACAATTGTGTGTGATACAGATGACACAATTGAACGAGGTTTCATTTAACGATTTAGTATGCAAGAAGAGTAAGCAAAGGTCTCAATCACATAATTCCACACGATAAAACATTGATTTTAATATAATTTCACACTTTGTGGACATAGGTATTAGGTACACGTGTACCGCAGTTGATATTTTTGAAGATTTTCTCAACATTTCAGTGACTGATGCTATCAATGTGAAACGGGCCCTACATCATAATTAATGGACAATCTTATTTCTTGTTTCCCAAAATATAAATTTTAAAATGTATGTTTCGAAATTTCCTCGCCACTTTATATTCTAGACGTCATTCACTACCGATAAATACACAGAAGTAGCACATTTTCTTGCAAACCCAAACATTAGAACCCCATAACTTATTGTCATAAATTTGATGAAATCCGAAAATTATTCTTGGCCATGGCATATCATTTTGATTGACGCCCTGATTAAGGGCAGCACAGACTCGTGTGATTATGCACTGATGGTGCAGTGTATTTAGTTGTGTTGATTGTTCATCTGTTAGTGACCGATCCCGTCAAGGCCCGTCACCGCTTGGCATTGCATCGAACGGAGTACGATAGCACACACGCACACACACACACACCCACACACACGAGCATACATGTTGTATGCACCGACCCCGCTCACAGCACCATGCCTTCGCCGTCGCGGACACGACACTGCACTGTACTCCAATTAGGATCTGGCATCGCGTGCATTCTGCATGCGTTCATGTCCACCTTGAGCGCAGGCTGGAATTATTGCAGAGTGATTTTAGAAATCTGTTCTATAATGGTCCATCATTGGCTGCTTGATTAGGTGCCGACTATGTGCACAACGGAGCAGACTAAAACGCTATACACTTTGATACCTTATATGTTTAGCAAAACTTAGGTTCAATCATGATTTAATTAATTTTTAAATAATATTACGAAACACGAATGTGTGTTTCAAACGTTCAAAATTTAGCAATTTAGTTGAATCATGCAGACTGCAGAGTGCAGACTGCCGAGTGATTTAGTTCAGTTGTCACAAGTTTAGAAGGCATCAGACATATAGAACACACCACGCTCGAAATACAGGTTTTCCATACTAATCCGATCGCAGCGTAAAAAGTGAACAACGTTAGCGGCCTAACGGATAGTTAAATCCTTCGCTCGAGTCTTGAAATACTGACCCGATAAGTACAGGATAAACTCCACACAGCCACCACATTATCGGACAGAATCAATAGGATCTGCTTGCGGCAAACGGCAGCATTAATTTAGGCACCCGTCGGTCGCGCTCAGCTACGAGCGAGGGTGCATGCCCGTGCACTGATTACTGGGTCCAGGCGGCGTTGCTCCGGCCAGCGGCAAGGGATGCAGGGATGCTGTGACTATAGCCACTGCCAATGCCATTGGCACTGCTGCTGTTACCACTGTTTCTACTGCTGCTGCTGTTGCTTAGGGACACACGACTGCATAATGACCGCACGGACGTAGCACGGCCCGTGATTCAGCGTCGCCAAACCAATCAATCGGTCAGGGAATTTACCGTCACCAGTGCAGCCATTATTATTGATAGATTTGTTAGAGATCTATGCCAGTGGATATCACGGGTGGGTATATAGAATATAAACTTGTTTGTTTGATTGTCCATTTGATTGACAGGTTGATACCAATGTGCAATTGAATGGCACAATTTGATTGATAACTTTACCAGCTGGCGCTTGCCTTTAATCACACATAGAATCATTATTTTAATTTTAATTTAATTTTATGAATTTTTGAGTGATCATTTATATGACAATTTTTGGGTATAGACGGTGGGAGATGCATGTATGTGTGAATAGATTCCCAGTTGTTGTTTTAATTTCGAATTCGGTAATTGCGTTTGAAGCGCGGCACGCCTCACCCCTTGAGCGGTCGCTGCAGTACACACCTGTACCGAACGCGGGGGCGGCGAGTTAAAAGATAATCCGCAAACTGGTGATCGGCGCCCCTTCGAAATTCTAATCGATGGCGCATTTTATTTCAAACGCGTTGATCGAAAGGGATTTATTTTATTGAGACCAAGGGTGGTTTACCAATCACAGGAATATTTGTATTGGAAACGTGTTTATGGCAAGATTTTTATCCCAAAATTAATGTATTTTAAAGAGTTGAAACAAGACGCCGATGAACGAGAAACCGATTAAAAAAGTGCAATTCTGGGCTTATTTAATATATACAGACAAGGGTAGATGAAAATATTTTTTTTCATAGTTAATGTTCCATATTTGAGCCAATGTATATCAATTTCAGCTAGAGGGGTTAGATGGTAAACTCGAATTAATCCTATTGTAAAAGAAAGATAGAGGAACGCATTTTGTAAAATGTAAAAATGTTCCAATATCTTTCGGTCTCCACATTGCACGCATAAAAGTATATACTTATCCTTCCAATAATTCGAATCTTTTCACACAGTTTAACTTGAAACGTAGTTATTGCAAGCCAGCCCTGGAATCCGGCACGCTCACTGGGCGTACCAAGCAAAGCGGCATTGCGTGGCGCTGCGCTTCGCGGCCCGGCGAAAGCAAGCGATTCGCACTGCGAATGATCATTATACACTCACACTCACACTCACACTCACAGTCCGTGCGAATGCATCCCTTCGCGGCCAGGCCCGCTCCTCACGTGTGGCCAACACCAAGTGCAATCAATACCCCGAATAGCGAACACAAAGTAACTCTCAACGAGCGTGCCAGCTACCGCTGATTACAATTACCCCCGAAGAATCGGTCCTATGCACAGGCACGCGGACATGGCTCTAAATTCCCGTGGCCACATCGAATCCAACAAGAGCATGCTGCAGATAAACAAAAAATTGCCAGCAAAATGTGACACTACTGCAACAAACATAATCGCCAACGCTGGCAACATGTTCCGGGCGCTTTATCTTTGACAAGCATCAATAATTCTGTCCTAAATCAAAATTTTACCATCACTCACCAAACGTGAATGTATACGTGGCACGGGTGCGCATATATTTTATCAATGCACGCGTTATTGGCGTTGTTCTGGCCGTGGCTGGCATTGCGCTCGCGGTGTTTTGTTTCCTATTCCCTTTCAGCCGGTGGCCATTGGGTTAGATTCATCGAGCGGGTTTGTCACAGTGGCACTGATCTGGGCCGCGTCGCCCACCCAACTGGATAAACTGCAATGGTCGGCGCCCCGCAGCCCGCGCCCCGCAGCCCGCGCCCCGCAGTCCGCGCCCCGCACATGCATTGCCCGCGGCGGCCCCCGGCCCTCGGGCGGCGGACACACAGGTGGACGTTACTGTGGCCACCGCGGCCGGGCCGCTGACCGCGCGATTACTTCCATAAGAGTCGCCGTCGAAATGCTTTGTCGACGGAACGATTCGCAGTCGCAGTTTGAAGTTGGTCCGCGGTATTTCGAATCCGAAATCGAACACAATTCTTTACGAATTTCCGTATGCCAACAGCTGTAAAATGCATTCAATGTTATAACGTTCGATCATTTCTAAATGAATGTTATTGATTTATTTAATTTGCATCGACACAGAAGCATGCAATTTAAAAATCACACATCAATTTAATGTTCTTGTGTGCCGATTATATCACTCTGGGAGCAGACTGTTCCCGTGGTATAAATCCCTTCTGCACGATTGTGACACTTTGCACATTGGATTTGTACAGAGTTATTGTCATTGAGGGTCAATTATATTTTGGCATTGGTTTAGCTGTAAATTGCATTACTGTAGCTCGTAGACTGTAGCTCACGCGGCGAGCCTGGACCGGGAAGAGGAGAGAGATGGCGCGCAATCACGCATACGGATGTGTGTGATTCTGTGATGTTTCACGTTGGGTGGGTGGCATGCTAGGTGGCAGTGCCCGAACGGGGGGCGGTGGGTGGGAGGGTGGGAGGGTGGTCACTTCATGGGCAGAGCTGCTATACGCAACACACTGTGCCGCGGCTATCAATGTAAAGTCCCTCTTCAATCCTCAATCAGCTCTTTCCACCGTAATTCCACTCGCTACCACCCCGCACCAAGTACAAGCATTTTCCATTAAAAATGATTTTCAAAATAGAAACGGCTTTTTCCCGGATAGTTCTCGCTGCGGCGTTGTGATTGTATCTATGACAGGAGGAAAGGGAGTTGACGATAAAAATCGGTTTCCCGCAATTAAGTTTATCGGTAATGAAACGAATGTTTGTTCGTAACCAAATTTGAAAAACAGTATTAGAACGGGACTGTACCAAATAAATCGGAATGAAATTGGAAAGCCGCAAAAAAGACGCGATTTTTTTTATTTCGGACCTGTCTATACCGAGTTTGTATGCGATTAAAAAAAGCAAACAGAATAAAAAAGTTTATAAAAACCGAGTGAACCTCAAAATCCCCTCCGAGTTGAGGTTTTTGCGTGTGACCCCAAACTGACCTAGCAAAACTCTCGCGGCCACCTCATGCAGTTATCAGACCCATAAAGCCAGCTCGGTCGATCACCACCAAACGCACCTCGCCGCGCCGCGCCACTCAACAAATAAATACCTTGATCTGCTAAACGTCGTTATAATAAATCAATCGAACTCCGCTCCAATATTCTATTTATTCTGTTTTATCATCGATTTATCAGTTGATAAACTATTCTGCAAACGAAAAACCTCATACATTTACCAGCAAACTTACAGGGCGACTTTTATCACAAGCCAAAAATATTAGGCAGTCATTAAAAATGGCGCCTGTATACACTCAATAATAAAACTGAGTGCAACTCTAAATATGCTCACAAATAACGGTTTCCTTTGAACAATTCGTAATCATGCGTACGCTTACAACAGAACACACCCTCACATTTAAATAACATTGGATTTCGCCGATTGTTCTAAAACATGAGCATGGTTTCAGTTATAATTCCATTTCCCTGCATGAAGCGTCATTCGTTTGCTACATAGATGATTAAGACGACACGAAGAGAACAGAAGAGGCAATTAGGAGTATGAATAGGATACTTCCTACCCCACTTCCACCTTGTGCACCTGAATCGCATGCTGTTCGAGTATTATTCATTATGATGTTTCGTTTGTCGAACATCCACCCCGTAAAGCTACACCACATTTGTAACGATTCGTTACGCAGTCGGCCATCATAGCGTGCCAACGTTACGTCTTCATTCTCTTTGAGGCCAAAGGTTCATCCGCAAAGCCCAAGCCTTCTAGCCTTCCCGCTGTGATAATTCTTTGAATGGCCTACAAAATAATTATTGGCGAAATGATTTTCATATGATTAATGATTTTCTCGGATTTGGTTGTTTGTTTAACCATCGGAAGACCGCTCGTGGCTTACCCTTCCGGTCGTTCATAGTTTTCGAAATCGCCGGCTTCCATCTGTGCGGCGATGTTGCGTGCTGGGTCCTCGTCGGGATGTCCTGGGGGCCCGGGGAGCCACCACAATGCCACAACGCCGCAGTGGCGGGGTGGCCCGCGACCAAGCCCCCCATGTCCGCGGATCACCGCACGCTTGTGGAGACAGGGAACCGAGCTTTTCTTGGACTAGCGACCGTGGTCTATGATGTTTGTTCGAAACCAATCTATTATTATGAAATGCACTTCGGAGATTTGTCGCACACATTGACGAGTGGTTGCATTGAAGTTTGATAAGTGATTGTTTTAGCTAATTAATAGTGAGGACAGTCACAGATCACTAATTGGAAATTAATCGTGGAACTCGAATGACACAAAGTAACAAAATTGTCATTAATCAATTGGTAATTCGGTTCATGCAGTCAAAACTCGAGGAAATTGAACGGGATGATTTCGGATTTGGTGTAATGCTCCTCAAAAAGTTGCTAGAACACAAGGGCGGTATACTTTTTCCCGAATGAATTTAGGTTACATTCCCTATTCCTTACCGGTCAGAAAGGACTACAGTTTAAAACCCATGGTCAAGAATCAAACAGTGTTAAATTTCCCAAATTACACCGAAGTATTGTACGAATGTCAATAGAGTTATAGATAGGTGATACCTACTCAAAATCTGACTTCTTCCGATGTCAATTTCCCCGACAACAGCAGCGGGATTGCGACTGGAACTTGGGAGACGCAATGAAGAGGTTATGTCAGACCCAGGCCAAACTTGTTCGACAAAATCTCACACTCTGCGTGATTCGGCACATCACCGATCTGTGGTGCCAGTCGGCCACGCAATTCCGGATGCCAACCGAGAGTGATATCGAATTAAACGCCTCGAATGAATGAAAGACACTGGATCGCGATGCTGGCAAGGTTATTTCCGTTTTTAATACAAGATCGCGTGCACCGCTTGCTAACTTCAACTGATCGCGCGATTTTCTACCACGGAAAGTTAAACTGTTCTGAGCGCTAGGTTTCCTTGGGAAATGAGCCGCGAGGAATAACGGTAAAAAAATCGGAGCTCGGTTTGAATCGGGTCGTTTATTCAAAGCTGAGCCTACTTTAGCCTTGGAATGGGAGTAGCATTCACAGCTTGACAATACTAAATAAGTCCATATTTGTTTCACTACTCTATAATATCCCTGCAAGGGTCACCGACATGGCTATCATGGCTAAGAGTACAATTTTCTCAATTTGATCGCTCCCCTGAATGATAAATAAGAAATTACAACAACATTAACTGATTTGTTTTGTCAAAAGTCTGTGTTTTTATTTTCGGCCTCCATATAACTGAGTCCTCTCATCCTAAAGTTCATCGCAGATGTTCAGATTCCTGGGGATTTGCACAAATCTCTACATCCCCAAAGCGAGCTATAACTGCAGAACTGAACATCTCAACACGGCAACACACAATTCATGTCGAGACTGTGACTTGTTATCTCATGCAATGTGCTTGTTGTTTTGCTCCAGGCAAGAGCTTCACCCTGACGATCAACGTGAGCTCCTCGCCGCCGCAAATGGCCACCTACAACAAGGCGATCAAGGTCACCGTCGACGGCCCGAGAGAACCGCGCTCCAAAACCAGTAAGTATACTCGATCAACAAAGCGTCTCCATTATTTGCGTTTTTGGGTAAATGTATTTCTTACCTCTAATATAAAATATTTTCATTTAATTTGAGTTAGAACCTAAAGGCAATGCATGTTTGCTTTGCATAGGCTCGTTTTGTGTTTGAACACAGAGTTTTTTGGGCGGGCCATGAGTAAGTCGGCGTCTTTTTCTGCTTCCTTGTGCGTCTTTTCTCTATAAAAAGCACTTTCATTCATTCGCTTTCGGTTCAAGTGTCGGAAAACGATCTTCAAATAACCGTCGGTATTCTTCAAACGGTTTCAAACATTAAGGGATGTTGAATTGTTTATCTAATTTAAGTCCTATAAAAATAAACATGGCGCTAATGCCCGCGTGCCGAAAGGGAACCCTCTGCGCAACTGTTGCTGTTGTTGTAAGGCAAGAAGGGTTAATCATCTAAAGAAATGAGCTACTTGACAAGGGGGTGGCCTACGCGGCTCCTTCAGATGATGCTCTTGGAGTTGATACATATTCACATGAAGCTGCAAGGAAGAGTGGGAGGGATTTGGGAGTGGCGTCGATCACACTTGGATGCTTGCGGCAGCCATCATTGTCTATTTTAGTCTCATGGCTTTTAAATTGAGGAGGAGGGCCCCATTCATGTTTGATCTCTGAAAAGAAAGGATTTTCCGTGTCAACAAAATCAAATCTACTTTTTATTGTGCCACACCATTGAGATTAATAATTGCGTGCGACGAGTGCTTGATCAATTATTGGTGTTTCATTGGCGTGCTTTTGCGGTGTAGAGGTTCCACGCATTGGTTTCATTGGGTGTGGTGCCAGGAGGATAAATTTAGATGACGAATCGCCCTACGCTTTATTCAGGGATCCAGACGCAGAGAGTGCGATGCCTCGTTTTGCTTCTACCGCATTTGTCAAACATTTGGTAAAAAGACAGCGACCAAATAGATTATCTGTTACGGTTTTGTTCTTTCCGGCGCGTTAACAATTTCTTGTCGAATTGACAATAAAGTTTAATTCTTAGACGTATATGCCTAGACTCCAATTCCCAACCTATGAACTTATGACCGATATTGTTTCAGTAAACCCTCCTACATTTTCAGCAAAAACCAGGAATGGCTCCAATCCTTGTTCCTTTCACAATTTTGAAGTCGAAATACGGCAGCAGATTGGGAGCAATGAAAACGTCTAGTTTTCCGTTAATTCCGATTGTTAGCAACTTGTATCGACTTGCATGAAGTTTGGGATGAAGTTATCTCGAAGTGTCTTACAGGGGCAAGCTGGGGTTGGGCCGACCACACTATCCCCTAACAGCTGTTGCAATCTCACTCTGCTTGTGCGATGTGCGACGTGGTGCCACTCTGCAGCCTGGCTCCTTCGCGCTGGTAATGAACACAAAAGTGTCACTCGTGTCCATACCCCAACCCCATCCCCTCCTCCCCCCCATCACCGAAATCTCTTCGAAACATCCCCTACAAAATTTCACAGTTTCCTTACCTACTCGAAGATTTCTTCGGCTTGGGCACATAGCTGTTTTGTCGTCTTCTGAGCTGATTGCATATCCGCTTGATTTAAGCATCTACTTTTGCGGCGACTCTATAATGATTTAAAAAAATAAGCTTTCTCTCGAATGTAGAACTACTTCACCGCATCACAATTGATTTCCAACATGTCGTTTTCTTTTCACGTGCTTCACGCAATTACACAATCCCACTCTCCTATTAATCGGCAAGACAACCATTACCGGCCTCTATCCCCTTTCTACAACATTAGCAACTATTACCACTCTGTTTCAACGTTCAGCGTTCACGGTTTGCGCAGACGAAGAAGGTTACCTCTGCTGCTACGAGATGGTTTCGCTGGCAGCCGCCGATTACCCCAAACTTAATTATTTAGAGCTTATTAATCATCCAAATCGCCGGATGCGCACTAAACAAACGCAACGGGCAACGCATACAGGAATCCATTGGCCAGCGCCCAGAACGGATAAAAACAGTAAGTTTGATGGTTGAACTTTAGTACCCATCGTATGTTACCATGGGCGTTTATTTCACCGATGTTGTACGTACGTAGGTTGGTTGGTCGGTGGGTGTTCGGAATTGATTGTTGGTTGTAAATATCCTCGTGTGGTGCGGCGTATATTTGGTCCACGGTGCGTGATACTGATGAGGCTGGAGAGCTTCTGCTGGGGCCAAAGCTGTGCCGGCGAGTAGTAAAATAGTCGTCCATTAAGTAGAGAAACAATAATAAATTATTCGGAAAGATCATTTCGAGTAGACTGAGAGACAACAAGAAGCACGCTGTCGGGAAAGCAGTGGCCAGCTTGTCAGATTCGCTGCTTGCTCGATTAATGGACCGGGTATGAGTTCCATCAACGCTCGTTTTCATTTGATTATTATTTTTATTTTTGAAAATGTTTACACTGCAGGATATTAAATTAAAAGCAGCCTCTGTGAGCTTAATTTTCGTATCTCTAGTATTGGCATATTACCAACGCATTTCACTTTTAGCGAGATGTTCGAATGAGGACCCGGCGCCTCCACCCTCGGGTCGCTGGACCACCAAGAAGTTTTTAAGCATTCCCCTTTCGTTTCGTTATCCGATTTTCCTCATCACGCCGAAAATCAAAGGGACTGCGTTAAAAACAGTCAGCCGTCTATATTTACAGACTTACAGCGGAGTATTGCCTTCACACATAATATACTGTTACTTGCATCATACACAAAATGGCAAACTTCCTCCTTTGAACAATGCGTGAACTGATAAAAATAGACATTCTAAGCCTGCAGTATTCTCAAAGTACGGCAATTAATGATGCTTACCTCCTAGGTATTTATTCTCTCTATTTACTCCACTCCGCTTTGACATTGCTATCTAATTTCATCCTCTAGTCTAAGTTATCCTATATTTCTCTGTCACCCTCTCTGCCTGCCTGTGGGTGTCAATACGGTAGCTTCTAGTGCCTATATCCTCTTTACATAGGACCAAGCCTGCTCTCCTCGTATTATTCATTCGCTCTCTCTTTCGCATAGGTTAGCTGCCTATTTGTAGATGTAGGTTCTGTCCCTGTCGCTCCTGCTAGGATAAGCCCTGTATAGCACATAGTTCGGCAGTGGAAATCTCCAACTTTATCTCGTGAAGCTTAGAGAGTCGTTTAACACCTCGCTTACAATCATGATAGACCGATCGTCAGCGAATTCGGCCGCCAGTTTATGAAATTCACACCTCGCTTACAATCATGATAGACCAATCGGCAGCGAATTCGGCCGCCAGTTTATGAATTTATCACCTCGCTTACAATCATGATAGACCGATCGGCAGCGAATTCGGCAGCCAGTTTATGAATGTATAAATAAGATGATCATAATCTGCAGGAGTCATGATTATATAGACAAGGAATCTGTGTATGTGGAAGAAGACCTAGGACAGAGGGAAGGTGCCAAAGTTAGGTAAAGAGCCTCATCATGAGAGCATCATGGGTCCTATCACAAGATAGAACCGCTTATCATATGAATCTGTACGCTCAAGGAAAATACACGTATATAAAATATGTTAACAACGAGTGACGATCTTGTCAGAAATTTCCCGTGCAATTTTTGTATTTAAAAAACTATTGCTTTACTGAAACTGGTAAGTTTATTAAAAATGCAATAGGAAATATTATAATTCCAAAAACCAAATCTCATAAACTTACCATACTAATTGCTTAATTGATCACTTTCGTCACGGCTGCCCCCCCCCTCCCCCCAGCACACCCACGTCAGAGTATCAAAGAGTATCCGCAAGACTCTTGGCGGGACAAAATCTCCAGGCCCATTAACGCAACCGGTCGGCAGAGACACCAACTTTAAACACGCGCAAAACCGTCGTGGATTTCAATCCAGAAAAGAGCATTTCCATTTTATTTTCCCTCTGTGTTTTATTGCTGACGCATTTATCGAGATCGTGAAGGACAAGATGTGAATAGTTTAATTGAAGTCTCTTCTCTATAACAGCAGTCCAGCCGTGGCCGCTTCCGCTTGTGCTTGCCTGGCTGGCTGGCTGGCACGGCTGGCACCCCTTGCCTCCACCCCCTCGCCGCCTTCCACCCTCTTCGCTTCTCTTCCGTCGTGAGTGCTGGTCGTGGCACCGACGTGGGGAGAATGTCTAATGAATTGCTTGTTTAATTAATTAGAGGTGGCCTACGCTCGCTACGTCTGCTGAGAGTGAAGTGAAGGGGTTAGTTAGCTTAGCCCGAAAAACAAGACCGGGCTCTCTGGCCCTGGACCCGGCCACATATAGCTGATGTTCTTCGAGCAAGCTATATGCGGATGCTCCGCCAGTGGCTTGCCATTGGCTGGATTTTCTGTGCAAATTAGTCGATTTATACACATACAGACACGATGGTATACAAAAATCTCTTTATTTATATATCATTGATGTGTTTTTATCGTATCGGCAATTTCTAAAAACGTTTTCTTGATATTGATCACAAAATGTATTATATATTACTAGAGTGTGACCAAACAAGCTTGAAACAAAATTGTATTGAGCTCAGTTATTGCGTGCGCGAAGATGTAATAATATGCCAAAGCAGCACCAAAGTCTTCCAGAATCGTCAACGTTTAAATGGATTAGCATTCGCCCCGTGGCTAAATGTCACTTATTTTACCCCAGATGCTACAAGTTCATTCAGTGTAATACTCAAAAGACAAAATAATCCCTTCATCAATTTCAAAAATAACTTCTGTGCTCAGCTTGAAATCTGAGCGCCTCTGGCTCAATTGGCGTGCCCCATAATGGAGGAAGCCCTCGAGGAATGCCTTCGCAGAAAAATGCGAGGTCGTGATGGTAAACCTCTGCGATTTATCGCTGAGCCAGAGGTCGTGGTTCTTTCCTGATTCCGTGGCCTACCGGTAATCCACCGTTGAGCCTTCTGGGTCTTGCGGGATGCCAAGCTGACTCTAACCTACCCACTAACGGCGCTTGCGCACCCCCCTACTTGGCTGCGTATTACTAATAAGTAATAATAACGACACGATAAACAATTCAACTGGAAAGCTACGGGAAGTAATTCAATGGAGATGCTTTTCCTGCGGGTTGAGAGTTATTCGATTAGTGGCTTGTGTTGAAAAATGTTTTTTTCTTAGACAGTTCTTTTCGATCATACCGTGGCTTTGAAAACCAAAAAACATTCACGAATTTATTTGTAAATACGACCAATCATGGGTGATTCAGATATAAATTGAAGGGTTGGCAGCCAAGGAATGGCATGATATCTCTGACTATAGAGTCGCTGTGCATCTTATGAATGCATCTAATTTTACCGGAACGCAATTAAAACACAAAATGTCATGCAGCGTTTCGGTCAACAACTAGAGTGCGATGGCTGTTGTATTCCAGTGCGATTTTCCCTCCGAGTGAAGGACAGATGTGTTAGTGCTTATGTTTTTTAGTGTTGTCTCTTTTAGGGCAGCAACAGCAGTTCCACGCCTTCGCTTTTGGACAACGGCCATTCTTGTCGGGTCACTTTGGCAATCCTCTCGACCCTCTGCAAAGAGCGTCGGATCCACTCTCGAGCTCGCTCAGCTTCCGGATGCCTGCGATGTCCAACTGCCAAAGTAAGCCCAACACATGCGGTACTCATTGGTTACTTACGCTCTTCAAATTATCTTGGGGATGCTCTTCAAATTATCGTAGAAATTAAAATTATTCAGTATTATTATTATTAAAATTATCAAAGTAATGTGTGCAAGGTATAAGCCCCGTTTATACAAGGGGGTATTTTTGATAAAAGTCTGCCACAGAATTTGTGTGGCGTCAAAAAAACATGGCTACATTTCATAATATATTAGTGTTTTATATAATGTATATCATATGCATGTTATAAATAATAAATAAGAACAACATAAAATAGTCAAACTGTATACTTTGTCAATATAACATTAATTAGAGACATGTTATTTTGACAGCATAAACTTTTGTGGCAAACTTTTGTTATAAATGCTGCCATGTAAACGGGGCTTTGTAGATGACTTTGAAGTTGAAACCATATCATTGTCATCTTTGGTGTGAACTGTGGTACGAAATACCTTTTTGAAATGGTAATACATGTACCTTTCTACATCACGTATAACCCTTTCAAACAATGTGTACTGAACTCCAGTGAATGCTGCCTCCGTTCGATCACACGTGTTATTTATGTAATAATAATTCCCTGAAGCAAAGCTACGAATATACGCGGCTTTTTATTGCTATCCTCTGCGAAAGCGCGGCTACTGCCGATTATTAATTAATTTTTGGTTCGCCTGAGGGGGGCATATCCTATTCATTTTCTCTGCTTTCAACCTTCTATAGTCAGCGATATCTATTTCCCTTTGCTTTGCAATATAGAAATTCTATAACCGTTGTCGACTCCTCGCCCTGCACTCGCTTCGCTGGGTCGTCGCATCCTAGCTCGTACTATGAAGCACGAAGTCACCGCTTGCTTCTATGCTAGATTTAAATGCGAGAGAAATTCCGATTTTTACGCGAGTTTATATCGATTGTAACTATATACCAACTTCAACGTTTTTGTTATATGAATCAGCTTGCAACTTTTTTATGATAGCACAGAATATATACAAACCAAATGCAAATACCGACGCATATCAATAGCAAACGAAATACAATCACTTAGGTAGGGGCGGTCTGGCTCCAAAAAGCCCGTGGTGCTGTTCAAAATTTTGGCCTGCAATTTTTAATGCGCGTAGGCGTTATTGCAAATGGCGCAACATCATCTCCCAATTTAAGGCCGTCCATTGATGGTTGTTGAGGTAAATTGAATTTGACATTTCTTGGATTTCTATGAGATATTACGTGTTTCTGAGGTATTCAATTGGTTGACAGAAGTGTGAGGATTCCGTAGATATTTGTTTCGTCGCGATCAGATAACGGATGTGGCCTGGAAAATGTATCCAGTAAAAGGTAAATTCTTAGCTGCAATTTACATCTTTCAATGTACCGGCAATACAGGGTTGTTTTAAAACGCTTGTAAGCAATTGACGGGTCAATTTCAATTGGTTGCCAGGAATGTGAAGATTCCGAAAATATAAGTTTCATCGCGATCCGACCAAAGGTGTGGCCTGGAAAGTGTATCCCGTACGATGTAAGGGAAGCTCAATGAACAGGCTTAAAACAAACGGCGCAGTTTTGACACTTCACTGGTACTCTTTTGTTCAGCAAATTAACAAATGCACTGCAATGCAAGTGAAGTTTGGGGTGTAGGTATACTTAAAATGAGCATCAGATATGTGGCATAAATAATTATAAAGAAAAGAATGGTAAAGATATTATGGAAATAAATAACGAAGACATAATAATAACGAAGCCAGCAGGAATACTCCTTTTCTTCAGCTGCAGATCTTAGTTTTTTCTGTAGTTTAATTTTCAACTTGTCCGAACCCGACTTGTGCTCGTACAACTGTCTTTTTTCTTTTTTATACATATTTTTCGCAGATTTGCAAGTGTATCATCGTTAACTGCTTGATTTACCTTGACTATCAAATCAATTAATCCCACACCTGCACGTTTGAATGTGCTGATCTTACCTTGAGGGCTCCGAAAGTGCTGGGTTATCCATGAGCAAGTTAGCACACTGCACACACTGTTAGCACACAAATTAAAAATACGTATTACCTTCGCGGGTTGCGATTGTCGACTGCAGGCAGACAAGGGACAGGGTATTGAGCATTATTTTGACCTTGATACAGGTATAGGAGCTTAATTAATTGTACGCAGAATTAATGACCTGAGCCCAAAACAAAACTTTATACATTCTTCGAAACTCGTTTAGTCAAATATACTGCGGTATCGGCGGCGAGGCAATAGCAGAAGAAAGGGTCGAATTACTTTTAGTTACCTCTAATAATCGTTCCCTTCAACTAATATTTGATATCTTTAGACTGTAATTCACAACTCGTCGCAAGAGTATAAACAAAACACATATTTGTAAAATTATTTGAATATTAGCCTATCCAATGACCGGCAGAGGACCGGAATGTCATCCAATACCCCCACCAGTCCGCCCCTGATCGTAGGTTTCAATTTCAAAGAAAACTTCCAATCGCTTTGCAGGGACTTCCTACATATTTCCCAATCAAGTGGTCGAACGCTCTATTATACATCGCCTTCGCCCTACACATACGTCCCACGACGAAGCGCTCCTAATGAGCCCTGTCTTGTATCTCTGGCCCACTCACCATAAAACATCTCTGCTTGGTTTAACCGACCAGCCCCTTGTGAAGGGTTTCCGTCCCATTGTCAAGTGTTGATGGTTGGACCATTCACCACATCTTGACCATAGATATTTACTTTACTTAGTCCGGTGATTTGGTGAAAATATAACTATAAAACTATATAACCATATTAGTTATAACTTATAAATAATATTTTAAATGCATAACAATTAATTATGCTGATTTTGTTTCGAGATACAATCAAATTGGTACACCTGCTCTCAAAATGTGTCAAACATTTTATGAATTGAGCGTTTTAGTGAATCAGAAGAATAATCTTGGCTTCGTATATCTTGGCTATCTCATATAAGTGCTAATATTTTTTTTTGACAAAATATGTGTGTGTGTTTGTGTGTATGTGTGTGTATAGACTAGAATATATGAGTCGACGATCTCCCGTGTGACAGTTCGCTTTCTGACCAAAGTCGATTATGACTATGAGGAATATACCATTCTCGCACTACCTCGATCTTCAAACGTGAACACTGACATTCGAATTGAGTTCAGAATTTTCCAAAATTTGAAAAGAACGTGTGACCCGTTCGCTTTCTGACCAAAGTCGATTATGACTATGAGGAATATACCATTCTCGCACTACCTCGATCTTCAAACGTGAACACTGACATTCGAATTGAGTTCAGAATTTTCCAAAATTTGAAAAGAACGATATATTATAATCTATAAAGCACCTATTGCCATTGGATGACAAATTGTGACATGCGAACGAACCAAACATTTCAATGAGAACGAGTTGGCTTTATTTTCTGAACTTATGCGTCTATAGCAATCGCACACAAAAGAAAATTTCAAATTCTTTTGCAGTTTGGTATCTATCTAGGTAGGTATAATTTATAGAGTAATAATATGGACAATATGGAGGTATGCTAGTTCTGAATTCATTCGGGGCAAAATCCGGACAAACCGCTTCAAGTTTAGAGCAATATCCTAGGTAAAAGATAAAACTAGAACTTGTGGTGAACCGTAATTTCCACAAACAACCCTTTCTCTAGTAACGGTAATCTATGGCAAACATTACTAACAAATATTATTGCTTGTGAACACAAAAGAATCGAATAACGACATAATAAAACAGATCAAAATTTATAGGGAGTAAACCACTTCTTGTCCGATCTATTTTCGACTGTCTTCTCCAGTAGACCTGCGATCTGTTAGAACCATAAAAGGAAGGAAGGCACACTTCGACATAATGTCCAAGTTCAATTCTGTCGAACATAATATTCCAAGAAAGGCCCACAGATGTTCGCTGGTCTCCATTCAGGATCAGGAAGTGTGCCATAAACTAAACGAGAGGCCACCCTAAAAGTGAGGGAAGAGCACGTGCTTGCTTCTAATGGCTTAGTATGTTTGTCATAGCTGCATTCTGGGTCTGCAGTCAACTTCAAGGGTGGGGTAGAGACGACAGTTTACATCCGAATGTCTTGACTCTTGTACATTATAATAACATCATAACATGCATGCTATTTTAGCTTAGGGGTCATTTGAGGACTCTTGCCATTTGACCTGACAACCTCTTATTGTCATTTTATGATCTTTGCCGAAGTGTGGAGGTTATGTAACCCTCATCCTCTGAAAATGTTATTGTTCTCTCTGTGCAGTATAGTATTCGAGTTTAAGGATTACGGATAACTGTTGGTCAGTGTAAAGTGCTTCTAATGAAAAAGTAGAGTAAGACAATATTGGTTTTGGTAGGTGTTTTTGTAAGTAATTTCATAACAGGACTAAAATTATGTAATGTGATCAAAAGAATATCATCTTTAACAGAAAAATTGTGATCAGCCACAGATCCTAGTCTATAGTCTAGAATATTGCCTCACGTTAACTGACCGAACCAATGCTCATAATAGAAAGATGAAATTACAGTAGTTTAAAGTTTCATTAATAATCTGCCAAAAGCATAACAGCTTAATTGCCATTTCACAATTTTAGGCATCACGATCAACGCATACAGAGATCAAAACATCTAAATGCCAACGTAATTTCCTCCATCTAACGCATTATTTCGGCATTGCCAATCGGTCACACGGTGATTGCAACGGTGGTACCCCCCACCATCACCGATCTAAATCACAGCCGGCAGCACTTTACGGTAGTGACAATATTTGCCGTGACGAAGTGTAAAGTGAACCAACAGTGAGAGAATTGTGCATACTGATCAAAGGTGACCTCCATCATTATTGGCGAGGAGGGGGTAGGGTGGCAGGGGGGGGGGGGGGGGGCGAGTGCAAAATGGGGTGAATCTATCGGCCTCATACGTGGTGGACGTATGGTTTTGTGTAACCTCGCTACGGTGGCCAGTGTTTTGACGAAATTACCAGCATAATTACATTTTGCTTCTGACTCTCATTTACTGGGATATTGCAAGTTTTTTCGGTGTATTCTGTAACCCTGTATGGATGAGTTACAGCAAGCAAATAAATTCATTTCCTAAATTCAGCCCTTTTTTTTCTAGTGAGAGAGTGGGTATGGGGAGTATTACATAAAGTCACAGAGATTTACAGGATATAATTGCAATTTGCACAATCGTTTTTTTAAATAGCACACTCACCTTATCCTCTTAAAGGTTATTGATACCTAAATTATAATATAGATATCAATAAGTTTCAGGTGTGACCGTGTTATACTGTTCATTCACATAATACCTGCAGACTCAAATAACATATCTCTAGTTTTTCACGAGATTTTCCCAGAACCAGTCGCGAAAAGAGAGCGGTGTGAATTGACGAGAAACGCACGGAAGCAATTGGCCGGCAATATCCGTTAGGAAAACTCCCTCGCTCGTTGCGTGCATTGGCCACGCTTCAAAACAAGCTGGCCTCTTTGGCCCTGCGTGGCCAAAGACTGGCCACATTCAAAAACAGTGGCGGGTCGGAATGCAGACGACCAGGGGCGAAACGAAGAGATTTTGTCAAAGAAATCGTGACGCTTGTTGAAATAACGTGGACTTACGCCACCAAAGAGCATTATATACAAATCATTCTGCGAAATTGTTGCTAAATCGATATCGGCAATTGGTTATTTAGTAAGAAAAGTGCCAAGGTATAATTGCATCCTATGTCATTTACACCTGGTTACCGAAATGTAAACACCTCATCTCTTATGAGTACTATAGAGCCGAGGTGTTCGGGTTTTTCACGACTCTTTGGCCCAAAGCAAATGGGAGTGCCCCCGGTCCCCCCCCCCGTCCCCCAAATGCCGGTGAGGTGCAGGAAGTAATTGCCAGCTGTCAAAGTGAACGCCAATAGTTCGGCCGACGCCGTGCATCAATCAGCACAGCATCCTCTCGATGTGGCGCGACGCACCGCTACCTGGACCCTCAAGTGCAGGCAGAAGATTGCGCGGACTCGGGGAGGAAAATGAGTCATTTTCTTGCGACTGCTCGTGAGCTCTCAATTGATTGATTGCTGAGAAGTGCACGTATAATTGTGAAATTTTGCCCTCAACATGATGTATAGAAACTCACTATGATGCTTTTTGAAATGAATTCATTTTGGTAAACTTTGGGGAAATTATTTAAGAGCACCACTGATGCTTGACATCAATACAAAGTACATGATTGGTAATTGATGATTGTAGCGAGCGAAACGAGCGAAGCAAAATGTTTAATTTCACTATCCCAAAAAGTAGCTCTTCTCGTGAGTGAATGCTTCTTTTTGGGTGTTTGCGCGCGCTCTACAGACCATACGCCTGCCCCGATTTTTTATTACGTTTTCAGAGTGAGAGTACGTCTGTATACCTACATTTGTTCTCAACTAAAACCCATTCGTTTTTTGAGAAAATAAATAAATTTAGTTTTTGAACCAATCAAAAGTACAACAAATTTGTATATTTTTCGAATATTTGTCGACGCAGTAGAGCCGAAAGCTGTCAATACTTCTTGACGAAAATGTTCAATGGTGTGAAGCATACTGCAATAAAGCATCGTTGAAGAGTTTAGGTCTGCTTGATTTTTCGTTCCCCTTTTTAAAAATCTTTTACAATGATTAAATATTCGGGTTTACTACGAAAATCAATCAAAATCTTTTGGAATCAAGATTTCCTTTTGACATGGAGAAGCTTCTGAGTGCCAGTACCGGATTTCCCCTTCTATCAAAAGCTAGGTAAGGTTAATGGTAATTCTCATCTCATCACCAGTGACCACGTCATTCACCATTGCCATGAGTCATCTAACGCTAGGACCAGTAGTTGAAAAATGTCGTCGTAAAACACAAAAATTCAATCAATCAGAAAGCTAAAATTAACATCGCTAAATATAAACCACGCAAGACAATCGCGTCAATGTGATATCTTCATGCGCGGCGATATTGTGGGAATGAGATAAAGTTATAAAATGAACGCATGCAAAGCGCGGTCAGAGCGGGAAGCTTGGCGGGCGCCGCGGCCTCATCTCCCGGGAGCGTAACAGCGCTCGGCCCGTGCTCCACCAAGTGGATGACCGCATGCGACTGGAGAGTTGAGATCGTGACGTAACATCCCAATTTGGACTAGCGGAGTAATATCCGACACTCGAGCCATACCTTACAAACGTTTATGGGAGAATGCCGTGTAAAGGGGCTGTCGTATTAGTACACAAACAATGGGAATGTTGGCACATTGCTTCCTCATTTTGCTAATTGTTTTTTGTTTGGTTATACTTTTAATGGAAAGCAAAGAAATACGTTTTTCGTAAACTTAGCATCTTAATGTGAGGATAACTAGCATTTCGTGAGGAATTGTGGCTCTTATTTCGATGTATGAGAAAAGCGAGAAAAAGCTGAAAAAAGCGAGTAAAAGTGTTCAGCTTGGCAAGCAGCACTTAATCCCCAACTGTGTTCTATTTAGCTTTCCGAGAATGTCTGGAAACTCCGTGATCCGATAGAAGATACATATTTGCCGAAAAATTAGAAAGTTTTTAATTTTCCTTGATTCTCTACACTTTTCTTGAGCTAATAACGAGTCTGTTGTGTCCTCCTGACGATGACTTTCAAGTCATACGAAATGTGTTTGATGATCTTAGATCTTGCGATTGTTTCTTGTACAATGTGACCCCGAAAACGATATTTTTGCCAAACGTTCGCGCATTGAGACCTTTTCCGTCCTTGGCGGATTACATCTCAGATGACCTTGAACGGCAATAGTACGGAGCAGGATGGCGAGCAAGTTGCACCAGCGACACTAATCTGAATGATAAATAAGATAAACATATTGCATGGAGAGTTCCCCCCAGGAGCCTTGGCCCTCCGCTCTACAATTGGTGTCCAAAAGTGGGATATTTCAAAAATATTCCCGTTACAATTGGTGCCCTATAGTGGGACATTTAAAATAAATAGTATATATGTAGTCAATATCATGCCTAAAATGTCTTATCGTTAGGAATATTCCATAGCGTGGTCCCGTATGAGCTTGAAATCTCCTTACGTAGGCAAAGTCCAATCCCACGTATGAATATGGCACCCAATATGGCATCCCGCAGGAACTTTGCCGTTGTTACATCTTTCAAGCAGACAAATGTCAGAACAAACATCAACGAGGAAATAAGAGATGAAACTAACGAAATTTGAAAAGAATCCGAGTCAGATCATCCTGTTCCAATATCTTCCCACTTGCTCCGAATACCATAGTCCAACACTTATACCTTCTTCCCCAGACATGGGCCAGTTCGGACTGAGCGGCGGCAACTCGCATTGGGGCTACGGCACCGCGAGCCCCTACTCGACCTACCTGAACCCCGGGGCGCTGGGCAGCTGCAGTGCGGGGCTCCAAGGCGGGGGCTTCAACGCGCCCTCGCTGGGCTTCTCGACGGGCGTCGCCGACCAGGGGATCGCGTCGGCACATGACGCGTTCAACACCACCAGCACCGTCTCGTCCAGTGAGTACTCATTACTCAATGATGTTGAGATGCTGATGCAGCGGGAATGTCACGGCTATGATGTTCGCTTGAAAGCATCTCATACCCGTTTAAATATGGCTATTTAGATTTCTCTCGAGCTTACTTTGCAAATACTAAGGGCCGGTTTTACAAGTGCATCAACCCGGAGTTAAAGTAGGAGTTAAGTTATTTGTCATGGCAACCGCCAATAGGATTCCGTGGAATTCATCTGTTTCTGAGGGTTAGACGCTCAACCCAGAGTTGAAAAAACTCTGAACTTGAAAAAAACGTTGAAAAAAACTGTAAAATCGGCCCATGTACTTTGATATTATAGGCGTACCAGTTGTGTGCTTGGAACTTGAAAACTGAGTTAATGTAGAGCCAAGACTTGGTGTTACAATGATTTTCGCACCCCAATTATGCTATATTTACGTACTGAGCTGTCAGCTGCCAAAAAATGACTTGGGCACTATGGTGCACTTATACCCTCTCTAAGGTCGACTTCTTACTTACTTGTGAAATTTTAAATGCTCTTGGGAGCGCTATACAGTAAAGCAGCCACATGAAGCGGTTATTGCGATGCAGGAGAGCGGGGGATTGACAGTTCGGGAATCAAAAAGTTTGGTTGAGAAATATGTAAGTTACCAAATTTCGCTTCTTGAAGATCAAAAGTAGAATCTTTTTAGTACCTATATTTCTCGCTGAAAATATAATTTTTGTTTGACGTTTATTTTTCGGAAAATTGAAAATGCTTGTCAAAATTGCAGTCAAAATTCTCTGTGTATATAAATAGCAAACTCTCGGTGCGTTTCTCGTATAAGCTTGAATATGACGATGTTGGACGTACCTATGCTAACAAACAACGGACTACTTATAACTATCAGTACTTACATTAATTACACGGATCATCGTTCTAATAACTTAAGAAAGAGAATTAGCATTACACAGTGCGGAGTTGCGTGACGTTCTCTGGTTTGGGGTACAATGAAACGCCATTAAACGCACTCTGGTATTCGCACCAAAGTTTCTTGTTACTCTGGCTATTGTTCACAGAAGATAGTAATTCCTGCGTGCCGAATATATCCATCCTCACCTCGTTTATAGTATAGTTCACGATAACACTTGATGCATTTTCCCGGGCTGCTTTATCACAGTGTGTTGGTTGAGTACCGGCACTATATTTGCGAACCATTGTATACACCTCGGCGTGTATGGCGATATTGCTCGGCGTCGACTCCCAAGACGCGGTGGACCCGTTTCTGGGGAGAGGGGGGGGGGGGGGGGGAGGGTGAGAAGGCGAAGAAGGGGCTGAATTATTGTGGCAATGATAACGCTATCTTCGGAAGGAGGGTGTTGGTAATTTTGCGGCATACAATACAGAATTCAACAAGGATAGAATAATCAAAGTGAAAGCAGTCAAGGCACTGTAGGGTAGTATATTATGTGCATACTCACTCAAACTATAAGACGGTTATTAAATCTTTGAATTATTTTCAAATATAATAAACATTTTGAACCCATAGGCGATGCTTAAATGTGGTTTTTAAGGGTTGTCGGTTTATCGTGAGTTACATTGAAGTGGTAACATCTGCAGATTCAAGAATTCCGATGGATCTTTATTAATAAATTTATTTTGCGGTATTTCTGCCTAAGCAAATATCCTCTTCGAGCGTTTCTCTCTTTGGCAATGTGGTGAGGGCCATGGGATGTAAAGCTTTACATTTACAAATTTTGATACAGATTTATTCCATATTATCTTCGGCTAGCCGCCTTTTAAGACTCCACAATCAAATATCGATGAAAACTAATTCTCATCTGTTCGTTCCCTAGTCCTCCCCGACACAACCGGCTCTTCTGGAGGCGTTGGCGTCGGCAACGATCTGGACCACCATCTCGGCGGCCTGGTCTCCCAGCACAACAACCACCACCAGACCGGAAACAACCCCCACCTCGGCAACAACCACAACCACCACCACCACGACCGCGTCGGGTCCAACGGCTCGTCGAACGCCACTTCCGGCGGGCTGCTAGTGCCGCGGTATTCGGCCGGAGCGGTCACCGTGTCCACCGACTTCGGTCTCGGCGGGCCGCGCTCGCTCTCAGACTCTTCCGCCGGCGAGTCCCCGGTGGGCAGCGAAGAAATTCTTCCGACCATCGGCTCGAACGCGTCTAGTAATTCGCTCGGCCACCATCTCACCTCGGGGACGAACGGCAACTCGTTTCCGTCGCTCATGTCCGGCCACCATCTGAACCATCACAATCAGGGCACTTACGGGGGCTCTTCGGGCTCGAACACGGGCCTTTATTTGGGGGCGCCCGTGTTGCCTGCGTCATTGCTGTACTCTCAGCTTTACTCCGCAGCCTCTGGTCATCAGAATCACCCACAACTACATCACCTGCATCATCATCACCACCACCACACGGCGACAACGCCTGGCAACGCTGGACAAGATCTGCACAGTGCCATGGAACATATCAGCACCAATAACAGTAATCAACTGAACCGATCAGTAGTAAGCGAGCTCCTCATTGGTGGGTCGAACGCGTGTGTTGCCGTTTCGTCGGCGAGTGCTGTGTTGCCGAATCGAGTGAACGGGCTGACTGACGACGACCAGCAGTCGCAAGTGCAGCAGAGGCTGGGCAACAATGTGCAGCAGCGCGCGCACACCACGACGGACAACACTGCCGTCTGGCGGCCATATTGACTAGCGCTGGCGGACGGCGTGAGACAATGCTAGTGGCGAAATGACGCTTTTCCGTGGAGTGGCACACAGGACTTTCTTACGAAAGAAAACTCGGTTCTACTAGTCATAAAAGTTATTGAGATTCGATTTCTAGTGATAGGGTTTAGTGGTCTAATATTTATTCCTTTCAAGTGACTATCGTTGCAACAAAATGTATGTAATTTATCTACCGTTCAAGTCGTTCAAATTGTATTCGGGGAATAGTGAGAAACACCACAAATAATATGTAACCATTTCATTGTTTTCAAGTGATATTTCAAATCTAATACGACGTGATTCTTCAATAATTTCTTATCAAGGTTTGCTTATTTCTGGTTAACTGGCTGATGTTACCATTCGTTAACTGGTCGTTATCACAATTTTTAACTTCTTTACCCATTATGCTTTTGAATGGAAATCAGATTTTCATCGAGTTAAGTTTATTGTTGAAGCATGTTGTAATTGGACCTGCGTGCTATGTTCAAATTTTGTCACTTATTAACTAGTTGCGTTTAATTACTTTTAAATTTACTACGATAATATATTATTATGTTATCATGCCAAATGAAAGCTGTGTACCTACAACGTTCTTGAAAGAGCTCGAGAACATATAATTAATAATTACATTTTAACATAATTTTCTTCTCTTGATAAAATTATGCTGTCATATTTGTTTAAATCGTTATTTACAATTGATCAATAAAAACAAACTATGAACAGTACCTACCATGCCAAAAATATACCCTTCTCCTTCACAATAGGCAAATATGTTTCCAGTACCTATAGAATTTGACAGTCATGAGCGTGACCATGAAAATGTTTGCCGCAAATCCAAGGCAAGTGCTCTGTCATCGTCTCATCATTAACTCACGTGTGAGACGAGCAGCGTGGGCTCGGTGCATGGGTGTCGGGGGCGTCGGGGGCGTCGGGGGCGTCGGGTGGCGTCGGCCCGTGCGACCTCCGCCATCTGCGCAGCCTGGCGTCGGGACGCCAACAATACATTATTCACAGCTACAATGACTTGCTGGTTACTTGCACGAAGTATTTTTGATGCGCTGCATCACTTTTACGAAACATTGCATTTAAAGAAGTTTCACCTGAAACAGCTAAAATCATATTCTCCAAAGCAACTCACGCTTCTGTATTCCCGAACACAGTGTGGCAGGATGGCTGAAAATAGTATTCCATATAAATGTGCTTTTTGGGAGTGAAACAATCACATTCGGTTAGAAGTTTGAACTGAATTGAAACTGCGATGCTACTTTTTTGTCTTTGTATAATATGTGGATGATGATAGGTTTGATCTAAACTCATCGTGACCAACCCTAGAACCACGAAGGATCGAGTAACAGAGTTGAGCGTAGCGAGAGTCACGCACAACATAATCAACGAATCAACCGTCACGATGCTTCCCCTGGAATCCGGTTCATCAAAAAGGGGGAACATAGTCCGGTTGTAGTTTGTAGTCTATACCAACACAAATTACACTGATATGAAATTAGAAAAACTGCTCATAAGAATTTCCCGATAGTTCTTGAAACCTTTCTCCCTTGAATTGTTCTTTATACTGTGAAAACCCCCATGGAATTCCGTATTCATATAATTTATATTTATGTTACGTTGTGCGCAGAGAAATATAAACATTTTGCAATTGAAAGACGGGCGTTTCTGCACCATGGCATGCTGTGAGCCGGAGCGACGAGGGTTGAAGTATTTGCAGTATTTCTCATATAATATCATCAGGGTGGAGATACTCACTGACCAAGCTGTTCCCACTCTTTGTAGTTTTGGCATAAGGTATGTGCAATATCTGAGTGTGTACAGGAGAAATATAGGCTTCTCACTTTATACTTATACAAGGCAGCAGTATAAGCTGGGGCGCATAGGTAGATATATTATGACCATGTGATGTGGTTACGCCATTTTTGGCATCGAGTTTCAACTCCCGTATAACCATACGACGTAAATTTGTTCTACAAAGCCTGATAGCAAATGTAATAAGAGAAACTTTGGTGTGGAACATTTCTGTGAAATATTACATTTTAAATTTTAGAGATCAGAGGGGACGAGTTCACTTCACATTATAGTAGAAACGGTTTCTTTTTCACTCTTTGAGACCCTGGAAATTCCCTATCCATGTTTTTCTACTATCCGAATGATCGTCAGATGGGGATGCTGGACACTGGGCAGCGCTTGGGGTGGCTTGACGGCTGCAGTTAGGGCGGGCAACTGCTCGTGGAGCAAGTGTTTGTTATCGGCGCGGCGATCGCATCTGACCACCGTTTTTCATTGACGCGTGCATTTTAGTCTGCGAGTTGTACAACTAGCAGTCTGCTGATTATTGCTTCCGATAAACAAATTACCGTCACGTGTTGTGTACAATGCATATTACAGAATGCAGAGTGCGGGATAACTATTATATAGGGCCCTCCGTCAACGTATTAATGCAATTTTGCCAGTATACTTTTTCTGTGTTGTTTCTTTTCAGGAAGAGTTTAGTATTTTGGAAATACACCTTCTGACCAAAAAAATGTTGTGGGAAATTTTGTTTTTCCAGACTAAATGTATGCTGGATGGTATTTTTTTTACATCGAAAGGATATACCGTCTCAGGCCTTTAAACTCACGTCTCCTTGCCTTTTCATTCGTCAATTTTGTGCCCTGGACTTTGGAGATTGTGTGGCTTCCGTAAAAATATTTCGCATACAGTTTTTGGTCTGCATGTCCTAGCCCGTGAAAGCTAAGCCAATCTGATAATAGATTTGTCTTCTTATAGGTCCTTGCTCCTCGGTGTTGCGATGATTATGGCAACGCATCAGATGAATGACAGGCCGAACGTGAGTGCCATTGATTCCAGGATCCTCGGGGCAAAGTAGACTCGACCGCACCGATTGTGTTTAGGCAACGCGCGCCGCAAAACAAGGTGAGCTATTACAGACGTTTGTTCCAAGCCCGGCCATCGGGGCCCATTCGATGCATGTGCTGGTCAAACCGCAGACCCCGACGACAGACCCGCCCAGCCGGTTTAAAACACACGGCTGCACAAACGTTGGCCAATGCTGTACCCGATTTGCAACCAACATTGCCTTACGATGCCAAACGTTGCCTAACATTGTATCTGTTTTGCAGCCAATGTTGGCAACGCTGTGCTCGATTTGCAGCTAACGTTGGCAACGCTGTGCTCGACTTGCAGCTAACGTTGGCAACGCTGTGCTCGATTTGCAGCTAACGCTGTCTAAAGTTGAACACGATTCGCCATTTTCGATTTCAGACTTCAGTAATGGACCATTTAAAATTTGTGCTACTTAAAGAAGTCAGTATAATCAAAAGTCTAATAGAACTATGACAGAAGAGACTTCCAAACCCTGCAGTATTTGCTCTAAAATTTCACTACAAAATCTCGGAGTTCACTATCCAAAAACACATTTAAAAAAAATATGATGTTACAATTGGTGCCATAGAGTGGGATATTTAAAAAAAATATTTGGTTCTAACGAGTGGGATTATAATATTCATTACAATTAGTGCACAAAGGGAAATTAACTTGAAACATTCATTAAATTGGGGCCAAGAGTGGGAATCTACATACATATTCCTTTACAGTTGGCGCCCAAGAGTGGGATTTGTTCAAATTATTCTCAGAACAATTAACTGATAGCCAAGACGAGTAAAGGTAATCTTAAAACCCTTTCACTGTCCCCAAACGAGAGCATCTTTCTCGTTCTCACAATGCCCAGTCGATTCTGGAGACACGAACTGAAACACATTATCCATTCTGGCGAGGCCCAATTAAAAATTGACCCACCACTCCAAAAATCTTCGCTATCACTCCTTAAATACACACAGGCAACAATGACCTAAGACCTAAGTAAACACTCCACAGTAGAAGCAGCCATCTAACCCTGGATACACGTGGCAGCACACCGTTTTTTTCTCAGTCAACCTCCGTTATAGAACACAGCGCCAGTCAACGGAGGGTGTGCTTGGCACAGAACAGACCGACCCAGTAATCTCACGCTCAATTACATGACAGTGTACGGCGCAATTACCCTGAACTACACACCTACCCCTTTATGTGCCGTGCCCAGCCTCAAGCCTACCCCTAATAACCATACTCGGCGTTGTCCAGTTAGTTACCCACTCGGCTTTATGGGCGACGAACTGGCTATATTTTAAGCTGGAGGGACGTTTGATGCTGAGAATGCCAGGGATATTAGTATTAGAAGTAATCTGAAACATGTACGAGTCATTAAATCTTGGCGTGATATCAATTCGTGTGTGTGGGTGTGTTTGAAATTGTAGGTTTGATGATTTGGTCGTATCGTGGCACGTCAGCTTCCCTGTTCTATTGTCAAACGTTGCCGTTTAGGACGCTGAATCTGCTGCCTTTGGCCTTTTTGCATGTATTTAGGTATAGTCTTTCGATGGTTGGCTTTCAATGGTCCTGAATTTTCTTTCTCAATTCCTAAGCATAAAAAGATGAATTCTTTAAATGCTTCATCGACCAATAAAAATTAAACCGTCGATATTTATGTTCTCAATGTCCATAGCTGTAAACTGGATTTATCAAAAAACTTGTTGAAATATACAATACATAAACGCATTTATAGTAAAGGATGAGCAAATGACTATACCTTTGAATAGGAAACTTCGAAAAGATAAGTTTGGGAAACGAATACGACGACATATTCAGCGTCGGCAGCAATTTATGTGATGTGATGACACTCCACAGGGTGTGAAAATGTCCAACGAAATCGGGTCTTGACCAAGGAAATGGAGTCGGAAGTCCACTCTATAAACTTTCAACAAATTGCTCTGCCTGGCAAAGGGGCGAAAGGCTAGGCTTGCCCGTGCGAAGTTTTCGGCGTTGCGTTGCAGCGATTACTGGACAGGAACGTGAAACGGTCTGGATTGAAGTGCTCGCGAGAGGAAATCAACCATTTCCTACCAACTTCTCTTTCGAAGTTGATATTTCACAGAACTTTGGTTTTATTATAATATTGCGTGGGATACAATTTGAATCACCATTTAAGAGAGAGAGAGAGAGAGAGAGAGAGAGAGAGAGAGAGAGAGAGAGAGAGAGAGAGAGAGAGAGAGAGAGAGAGAGAGAGAGAGAGAGAGAGAGAGAGAGAGAGAGAGAGAGAGAGAGAGAGAGAGAGAGAGAGAGAGAGAGAGAGAGAGAGAGAGAGAGAGAGAGAGAGAGAGAGAGAGAGAGAGAGAGAGAGAGAGAGAGAGAGATGGAATTTCGCGAGTGATCATGATGTATAAATGATTAATCTATTTTGTGGACTAGGACTAGGATTGTTACCAATTTAAACCTATACTTGTGTCTAAACTAACTTCAAATTGTGTTCAAACTTCACATAAAAATAAATGAATGCATCTAATTTCTCAAGAAAGCCGGAGAAGTATATTTAATTGTCGCTCAAGTGATAATTGACTATCCAAACTCAAACGTATACAGGTAATACACGTGAATTGTAATGCAATCCATCACTCACTCAACCTACATGTTGTTGTAAATCCTCTCTGTCAAGCCTAGGTCAAGTGAGCGTACTGAACCCTGTACCCTACATGAAAAGTTAACTGATTTCCCTCCACATTTTCCTCTCTCAACTTTCTTCGCCAACTGTTCATCCCCCATACCATGGTTTGATTAATTAATATATTTGCTCGTTGCAATGCAGTACAAGAAAATACGGCCGGCTATAACCAGCACAGCTCTAGCAGCATCGCTCCTGAATATCAAATTAACAAGTCTACAGTTTAGTTGTGTGTTTCCTTGAGCAGTTAATCAGTTTTGCTAAACCTCAGAAGTGGAGCCTAGAGGCTTGCCAAGATGTAGAGTTAGGCTAAGACGTTAGCTTGCAATACCCCAAGGACTCGTAGACAATAATATAAACTCATACACTTTATACTCCCGTGTTGTTACTTTACTTTATATTATTATGTATGTAGATAAGTTAGTGTCTGGATGAGCCGTTGTCGTTATTGTTCTCTACATTATTCCTCCACTTTCCTTGGCCTCTGCTGTTTCTGGTGAGTAGATATTCTAATACATCTCTGGAGTAGGCGACGTGGATATGATATTAGATTAACTATCGTCAAATAAGTAACTACGTGCAATGAATTTACTTTTCATCATAATGATACTGTCATTCAATTAACGCGAGTATGTAGCCTGTGCATATTCAGTATATTGGGTGCGAGTTTAATGTCGGATCTGTGTCTGGGACCTAAAATTTGCTGCGTGACGCGATAATTCATAATATAAGCCAATTATGCTCATCATAAGACAATGGAACCTTAAGCATTGTCGGCGCTGCCACGGGCCTAATATACATTAAGGACGCAAAAAGATTACAGTTATGTGAAAGTGAAGAGGTATAATATCTTTGGTGGTGATATTGCATCAATGCTCGACATAGGTACTAAGTGTTCGAATAATAAAGTCTTGTTAACCGACTGAAACTTATTTAAATTGAGTTTGAAATTTGAGCAATGTTCCAAGCTTACGATCGTCAAGCATGTGTCATAGAGTAATGAAAGTCATGATTCTTCAAAGGCCATGGCTGGGAGTACATCCAAAATATTATCGAAGAGCCTATCGGTATTTCACTTTTGGAATGAAATTCGCAATTCAAATAAGGTAAGAATACAATTACGATCAACGCTAAATATCACGTGTTTTATGCACATACAAGTTCATAAATGCCATTTTATCAGATCGTCAAAATATGCTCTAAAATAATATCATCTCAAACACGATCGGTTTGAACTGCGTGCAAACCACGTGCGTCTAAAACATCGCAGCCATGCAAGATTCCGCGGCGACGGAGCCCCTTCTTTTCGCGTCTTTCCTCGCTCGAAGACGCCGAGGTTGTGATCGGCGTCGCTCGGCGTCGCGACGCCGTCGCCCTTAGCAACGCCGCCGCTTTCTTACGAACTCGGCTCGATTTTTCACCCTACTTTCTTACCAACAGTTGCGCGCCATCTATCGGCAAGAAAAGTAATTTCCTTGGGCGACGTTGAAAAAAGAATACCGACACAGGGCGCTGCTAAGCGTCTTAGACTCGGTGGCGGAAGATAGAATTACTTAAAGAAAGTTGTAAGAAAGGAGGGGAGAACACGTGGCTAGGGGCGGTAGGATAGGGGAGGGAGGGAGGGTAAAACAGGATGGCGGGATTCGGTGTCGAGAGACGCGTTTCAAAAGCTGCTCTGCTCTGGATTATTATTCCACATTGAGGCGTCGTTCTACAACAATCAATCTCTCCCCGGCTTCAATTTTCAAAATAGTTATCACACCCTTACATGCAATTGAAATGATTTGCAAATTTTCGTACATTATATCATTTCTATACTTATGTCTGCATAAAAATAATGGAGCTTAGTATTAAAATACGCCATAACCCATTTATGGAATGTTATTATAGATATCTAAAGCAGGGCATCGAACCGAAATTAGTGTTGGTTCGGGTTCAGGTTCAGGTTCGGTAAATTTGAAATTTTGGTTTGGGTTCGGGTGTCTTTATTTTGCTCATTCACTTTCCAAAAACTCGAGTCCCTTTTAAAAACGTCGTTGCCTTCTTTTCGTCCAAAAGATCCATTCCCTAAAAACACGTCACCGCTCTCTTTCCGAATATATTTTCGAAAAATTATTCGGAATTCCTGAAAGGAAACTGCACATGTTAATAACACGCAGGGATGTTGAAAACCCGAAAAACCCGAAAAATACTACCGGTTCAAGCTCGGGTTCGGGTTTTTTCAAAACTAGAATGCGGGTTCGGGTTCGGGTTCGATGCCCTATTCTAAAGCAAGGAAATTTGTATAGATGAGAATGGCCTTTTGCGATTCAAGCAAAATTCGAATTTGTTCGCAAAACTTTAAAAGAGTGTTATCTGAAACTGAATGAGAACACATTACAATTCATACTAAGATTTCATTTCTTTTATTTCAAGTACACAGGTTAATACTTTTCATCTATTTTCCCCAGCGTTAATTTAGAGACGAAGTTTGGATTTATTGCAAATACAGGGGACCGCAAAATTATCTCCAGTCTTCCCTTATCGAAATCAACATATAACGATACATAACGTTACACTTGCATCATCAGTTTCATACACCACATCTTCAAATGCCTTCAAACAGCCCAAATCCATATAGGTATTTATATGACCGATCTCAAGACGTTGATTGACCAATCCCGCGATGATTCGATAGCCGCCACGACGTCGGCGTCGGCGTCGGTTTCGGTCGACGTTGCGGCGGTGTTCGCGGCGTCGGTGGCTTCGGCGTCGGCGTCGGCGTCGGCGTCGGCGTCGGTGGCAGGTGAGGTCCAGGCCCGCGGAGATGTTGCGCGGTGGCAGACGATGTACGAGCGGCGTTCACGCATCGTCTTGTGGTTTGCGTTTTGCCTCAGCGTGGAGGCGGGGATCGTGGGTGGGGCGCCAAGAAAAGACGATCGCAAAAAACCAACAAACCTCAAGGATTGGTTCATCAGGGCGCAAGACTTACGGCATCTTAATGACGTCATCATCTTAAGTGCCAAGTGCTGACACCTGGGCGACGACGGTTACAAGTTTCTGTCGACGCCGGCGTGATTTTGATGATATTTCCGAAATATTTCCGAATTTCGTGCACAACATTATAGCGAGGCTCCCCCATTCTACGTTCTTAATTATAGTTTTTTTTTTTTCAATGAAGGCCAAGAGAAAATTAATATTTTAGATTTCCGTGTATATGTATATCTTTAAATATTAATGCGATCTATATATTAATAAATCAACTTGAAATAATGGCAACAAGACAAACACGCTGATAAGAGTAATAATATTCTATTCCTAACAATACCCCAATCGATTTCGGAGGCGTAGTAATGACACAAACACAAGAAGGATCTTACTATAGTCTTCCCAGCAAAACACGACACGCAAATGAATACCATGGAATGGCACGATATGCCCAATAGACTGTTTCCCTTCAATCACTGTTTCATTACCCCCCCCCCCCCCCCACACCCGTCCCGCGTCAGACGTCGCTTTTCGATTAGTGGATACTTTCCCGGCTCCTTCAGCGAGCGCAGCGATTAGCGCCCGAGAAGAGATCGTTTTCTTCGACGGCTGAAAAATTGTTTTTCATTATCTGATGTTGAAAAATGTCACCGCCTCGGGGTGGCAGTATGCAAAGTACGTTCCAGCTTGATTGGCTGTCAGTGTCAGCCTGGCGCAGGCCTCCAGCACAGGGCGTCGCGGCGGCCGTCGCTGTTCTAGACATGAGCGTCGTCGTCGTCGTCGTCGTCGTCGTCGTTTCATTATACGCTGGTGCAGAATGCAGACGGATTGCTACACCAGCACTGATTCGAGAGACGGGAAAAAACCGTTTACTGATTTGGTCTGAGAAAATGTTTAAATTAAAAGAAGTCAGAGAGAAAGAAGGTCCTTTCTATCGACTGCATGGGACGGCATGTAGCAAGGTGTTTTGCATGAGAAATAACATGCTGATGAAAATTACTTTATCTGTATTTTACCTATACATTTGCAATTATATGCTACCTGGTCAGAGTTTGAAAATTGGTGTAATCCTGATAATTACCCACCCGATGGCCAGTAAAAATGATTATAGCATTCTCAATTTCATGAATTTTCAACAACGACCACAAAGTGAAATGATTTTCCTTTCCTCCCTGCTCAATATCAGCTTACTGTCATAAGCAAGCGGACCATTTGAGGGCAGCACAGCTCGGACAGCTGTGTGGTCATCTCGTCGCTATAAACGCTCAAAGTATAACCTATCCCCCCCCCCCCTCCCCCGCACTCAAGGTGGTGTCACTCGGAGAGCCGTCTCGTTGTCGGGTCAGATCTCGTCATGCGTAAACACATTCTTGAGCAGCATGCGAAAAAACGGGAAATAACGCGCGACGCCCCATCAAATGACTACGTTTAAATGTTCGCTGCTAGAGACGAGGGAGGAAATCTCGTGAGACTTGGAACAACAAAAATAAAATGCGGGGAATGTGATGTGAATGACAGAAAATAAATTATAATGCCTTTCCCCTCCTATACACCAAAAGAGTAGCAGGCAAAAATCAAGGTAATTTTACCGTTTCTAAAATCATCATGAGAGTTTGCAAAGTTAAAACTTTCGTCTAAGAGTAGGCTTTATAAAAAAATTAGTTGCATACATCTTACATTATTCAAGCACTCGAAGAGCTGTGGCATGTATACCTTTAGTCATGTACAGGGCGAGTGTTCAGTGAGCAGGCGCAGCATCCACTTTGAGAGAAAACTTTTTTGAAAAGGAAGTTTTTTAGGTTTTCCTCATTTGGTAATCTGTGTTGAAGATTAAGCAAAGAGAGATGGATCTGGAATAGCTAAGTACGCGGGAGTGGTCTATACGGGAAATGTTTTTTTTACGCTCAAAGGGTCGAATATACGTATGCATTTTTTATCGCTTCTTTAAGGCACTGAATTATTTCCCAGTTAAAAGAAGAAGAAAAAACATTGCTTTAATGTTTGTGCGTGGAATGGACTAGTAAAGAATGCAAATTTTGTCTTTGACCTGTGACGGCATTCCACCCCATGCACCCAATCCAAGTAACTCAATTATTTTAAGACTTATCAAAACGCTGTGACTATTTTTATTTTGGTAATTGTAGGTATGGTTTCTTACTTTGTTAATGTCACTAAAAATTGTATCAATAATACCAAGACACATGGTTCCTTCCAGAGCTTCTTTATCAACCTCTAGCTTTGTCGTCGTTCCCTCACATTTCCTTGGCCGGCCACCACCGTCCATACTGCGGTGTTTATCTAAGACGCCAGCCAGGGTACGCTGAACTCCGGCAAGTCTCAAGTCAGTTAGAAACGTTCGCATTAATTAGTGCTATTGTTCTATAGAGAATTCAGATAATGAGGCAGTGCTACGAGGTATATAGGGGAGATATTTAGCAGCCTAAGAACAGTGGAAGGGGCCAGGGGCCAGGGGCCAGGGGGTGAGATATTTAGCAAGCAAGGCGCCCGGTGTATATCTTAAGGTAGCTGGTGATTCGAGAGCTGCAAGGAGTTGCGGGGTGGGGGGGGGGGGGGGGTGGAGAAAGGGGTTAGATAGACGGCTCCTCGGGAAGTTTCAACTAATTAGAACAAGATACCAACAGGGAAGCCAAAGGTGCGGTGAAAAGGGAGACGAGAGCGAGGAAAATTTTACTTTATAACGTCTTGAAGTTCAATTGAATACTTGAGACTTTGTTGTCTAACTAAGGGTCTTATGTCACATTAATAAACATGAGACATGGGCACATTTCTACTTATACATAACGTGGCCAGAATTATTCTCCGCGGTGGCTGCTCATTCTGAAACAATGGCAAACGGGATGCATACATGTAAACGTGGTATACATTTGGACGACTAGGCAGAAATGTCCTGTTCCCATTTATTAGAGTAAAGCTGATGTTGTCCTTAGTTTGTTGTCTAAAGTTTTGAAACCCCTTAGGTTCTCATATTCATATGCTTTGATGTAGAAAAACCCAGGAATTAGCATATCTATAACATCTCTACGCTTTTCGGTCATTTCTTGGCATCATTTTGTCACTATCTAAATCAATTTCCAGTATAACAGCTGAAAAAGCTCACATTGAAACTTGAAAATAGACCAATAGGTCTAGCGTATTGATCTGATATATATCAAAGACTTTGCAAGTGAAAATTTATGCCGTACAGTGGCCACTTTTCTTTTAGATTTACAATTGGACAAGGGGAAATATGTATTTTCGTTGCAGACCATGAATTATTGAAGAATTGCCACTTTGTCTTGGCATGTCTCCCCTTCGCCCTTGTTTTCCGTCCTATCTTTTCTCGATGTTGTCTGTTGTTCGCGGGCGGTGAGAGGGCGACGCCGTCAGATGAGTTAGTTCGACATGTTCTCAGATTTGAACCTGCATTATTTAACATGTTTGGCAAGATTGGTGAAATTGAATCGTAGCATTATAGGCTCCTACGTCTTTCCTGAAAGAAGCTGAAATGGAATATGTTATAAGCTGCTCCGAACATTGAAGATTTTTTTTCTTTAGCATTATTGTATGAAAGCAATGGTGCCGTGGACTTTCACCGTCTGCAGCCCTGTATTCTATACTAAGCATGCACTGTCCTGTGGGTTTCATTAGAGGACGTCGTCTTATTTGCAAATTCTGTCGTCGAAAGTAACAGCTATTAATTAGTTTCTTGAATTTCAGCTCTCCCCGAGTTTGAGCAATAAATTTCGGGCGCATTTGGCAAGCAAGGGCTGGCTGGTGGAGGCAAGGGTTAAGTTGAGGGTAGTGCCTCATTAAGGAGACCTCAGCTGCATCCACATGTCCCACCGCCTTCCAGCTTTCTTCAACGCAAGCCGCCGCCGCCGCCACTTGCGACGACAACGGTTTCAATGCGAGGAAACGGAAGCAAAGTTCAAACGGAGATCGAAACTCGGAAGCTGTGACGACAAACGGCAAGTGATAATCACAGCTTTCGTGTTCCCAGCCTTGCGATCGCTGCAGGTTAAGGACAACAGCTTTCACGCGATGAAAAATTGTGTGTGAGAAAAAACGCTAACAAGAGTTCGCTTCACTCTTCACGAATGCTTTAGCGAATCGTGATTTATGGTCTTCTATGGAAACAAAATGTTCTGTTTATACACCGTAATTGACAACTAAAGTAAATTAATCATATCAAACAAATTAGTTTCATGTATATTAGTAATATGTGTGGTGACACAATAGAGCAGTGTTATTCTTCGATCTCCTCCGTAGCCCTCGGCGCCTGGTCGCCCCCCCGAACACAACTAGAGGGTGAATTTACAACAATGCCCGGAATTCTCCTTTAACTCATGTTCACATGGCCTTAATTAAAAAGTTGCGGACCGCGAGGCGAGCGAGCAAGCTTAGCTGGAAGACTACAGGGCCAACACTGCACGCTGCCGCTGCCGCTGTACGAATTCTGTCGTCTGCATACTTTGCGCGCAGACTAATATCTGGCTCATATATTACAACGAGTGTTGTATGAATCTTCTCTAACCCGTGGGCTAACAAATCCACCGCCACCGACGCCGCCGTCGCCGCTACCGACGCCGCCGCGTTGCATTGCGGTCCAGATGTTACCCCCAGCATTCCCAGAACATGCTCGCTGCATGGAGCGCTGTACCAACTTCCAGCGCCACTATTTTATCTTGAATCATGAGTCTAAGAAAATGTAGAACCTTTAACTTTATTGGTCACGCGCAAAGACTGGTTTCAAGCGAGGTAACGTTGGCTTTCGCGGCTGGTTTTTATATTTGGGAGTTGGATTGGGGGTTGGTTTAATTTGCATGAATGCCGCCACAAAATTGTGGGTGTAAGTACTGGGTTTTTTAAGATACTGGCCTCGCGTTTTTTTTAACACTTGCTGTTCTCGCGAAAAGAATGCGTTCCAATCAAATTTTACGCATGTAACAAGCAACAAAAAACCCACCGCAAAATATATTCACCGTCGAGTGCAGATTACAACTCTTGAAAGAAACACTCTTCTTACCACATGGAATGAAAAAAGTGCTCCAGCAACCAAGTTTCTAATAATCCAGCTGTTGACCACACAACTTGAGCACTCGGTAGACATATACACGTCCTAACGTTGGTTAAAACTATGCATGTGTTTTATTTTTAATTTAAGCTTAGTTATTATGCAGTACTTTTAATGAGTTTTCTCAATTGTGAAATTAATTACAGGACTGTCAAGTGTTGTGGTTTTGTTTTCCTCTCAGGTAGTGGGGAAACGCAACCCACCAGACAAGAGTTTAAAAAATAGCCCTGTTAGTAAACGTCCCAGAGGGAGTTCATTGAAACAAGGGCTGCAGGTGTGCGGAGAGTTCTGCCGGCAACTGGGCAGGATCGGACACAGCACCAGGATCATACCATGGGGTAAGTTATCGAGGATTTGGAAAACGTGAAAAGTCCGGAAATTGGCTTCGTAGTCTTGCTGATGACTTATGCGACAACGGTACACTTTTGAATCGTGCTGCGACAGAAAAGATGGGTGTTTCATTACACTGTATTAATCTTCGTTCTTCCACCATTCGTTTTCCTCGCTCTTTTTCAAATAAATTCAGGAGTAGCTCGTTGACAAGTGTTCAATTGTTGGGATGTCACGGTGCTATATGGAGAGGAAGCGTTGTATATATACATACAATATTCTTTGTCACGCTTTTTCACGGATTGTTTTTCACGAACGAAAAAAAATCAACTTTTTAATGTGTTTTCAAAACGATAGGAAGTAATATATTGGCCCCATTTTGGAAACATTTACAGCTATTCAAATCGACTTTTGACAGCTCCGTTCTTCTGCCCCTCGCGTACGCCCGTGATAGTGTACTTATTTATTGGGCTGCATCACGTGCTTCCCCCTGAACACAGATGGGGGGAGGGGGGCGCTTTTGCGGCATCGCCAACACATGGATTCCATTAAAATTTGAGACATCTTTCACAATTTACAGTCCAGATATACAATTTTTTTAATCCAACGTCTGTCAGAGATATTGAATATTTACTTCATGCGAGCATAATTAATATAAAAGGCACCCTTTTCGGAGTCTAAATGAAACCCCGTCAGAAACTTCCGCTCTTAAATAATAATCCAAGCGTATTTTCCGAACGTGCTGCCGGGAAAGCCTCGCTAATATTGTATGCTTCTGGTTTTCAGAGATTAGATCAAAGTGAACGGAGGCGGCGGTGGTATAGGTACAGCAGGCGAGCATCTCTGATCTTCATCTTGCGCACACCCGGGGAGATTATCTAGGTGAATAAGTAGATGCAGAAGGTGGGGCACCATGGAATATCGGAGCAGTAATACACTTAGGGCAAGGATCAGCGAGTAACGGGTAAGATGACCAACAAGGTGGCGGCTTAGCACCCAAGAGCTCGCTAGCACGATGGCTTGTATCTTGGCCAATATCGTAAGTGCGTCAAAAGCCACGTAGCCAGGGTTAGCGTAAGCCGATAATGCACGCCAAGAACTATCGGAGCGCTAAGAAAATTGCCGCTGGTTTGGGGATTGTCTGTAAAGTCACCACATTGGGAGCCTTGGTGCTAAGCTTGGTTCAAGAACACGGCACCTCCACCGCGAAAACGCTTCACGCGGATTCGTGCGCCAAAGGCATGCGGCTACAGTAAATCCGTGTGAAGTGGAATTCATTGCTAAAAGTGCGACGAGGTTTCCAGTCAACAATGTCGTCTTATGATATCGGAAAGTTATCGGCTGTAATATCGTTAAATTTGAAATCGATAAATATCGTATAGTAAAAGGCACCCGGAGACACAAGATACTTCTGCGCATTTCGAAGATATTAAGGACTATCGTGTGCACTAAGTGTGCACATTTCAGCTCCAATATTCGAGGTTTGATTGTGGAGATTTGGAGAGATCTGTAAATTACTCTAGGAAATTAATTCTTGGAAAATACGGAAAATGAGATCGACAGAGCGTAAAATTCATGTCTACTCATGCAAAGGTAATTCGTAAATCAAAAATGTCTTATATGTTTCTAAATGAGCGAGTAGCGAAACTTAACATATTGGCTTTAGAGTTCATCCATCCGTTTGCACGTAATGAAATGCAGATGGAGCGAACGAAGTTGGAGAATATTTGGTTGGCCGTTTGATCTTTTCATTCCGCTGTTGATATTTTGTAAAGAACGTGCGCTCCCAACGAGATCCGAGACCAAACTTGAGCAATCGTCAAAGTATTCCAATTCCTTGCACTACTATTTCGATCGGGGAAAGTAAAATTCTATCACTTTTCAGAAATCAAACCGCATATCAGGTCCATTGGAAGATTACAGCTGAGAGATGAGAATATTTAAACTCTGCGCAGCGCTTATAGCCTGAGTAAAAGAAAAGATTGCTGCTGCATTTTTGTTAACGTGAGATTTTAAATGGATTTTAGGCAGAGTTGGGAAAATTTTCCCGCCACTCAAGTAAGGTAGTAAATAAAATATACATTCAAGTGAATAGATTTTGAATATTTTAGTCTTCATAATGCGGACTATTCTCAAAATTTTCAAAATCCTCTCTTTAAAACGTTGTTTTCACTTTTCTACGCATGCATTTTACAATTTTCTTTCATATGAGCCATAATATCGGCATCTATAGAGTTCACGTTCTTTGACGTGCAACAGAATTGTTCATCGGGATTAGACAGCACTTAGCGTCTTGCCAAGGAGGTCGACCGGATTATTAGCCATG
This sequence comes from Nemoura dubitans, assembly GCA_921293005.1. Lineage (NCBI taxonomy): Eukaryota > Metazoa > Arthropoda > Insecta > Plecoptera > Nemouridae > Nemoura > Nemoura dubitans. Next base: position 18,783,240 of record OV121074.1, read on the forward strand.
TGCCTATAATATTAAGCTATTCCCTTAGAAGCTCGTTCTCCTACACTACTTACATACCAGGATCTGGCAAGACTTAGTGATAGGGCTTGGGGGTCTCTTCCAACACTGAAAGCGGTTACGTTTAGAAACACAGTCACGTAAAGAGGCTAAGAAGGGTTAACGCGTCTTACAAAGGTCTGTCATACCCCACACTCTGCCCACCCGTCCTCACACATGCCCACCCACCCCAACCCACACCCACACACGCCCATACACGCCCACCAGTCCTCTCACATGCAGACAGGACAATTTGATTTTGCAACTTCCACCGTGCAAAAGTGCATTTCCTTTCGACGAGGTGAATTTGGGGGAAGTACGGTCGTGTTAAACATATTTAAATTTGGAGGTGTCGGTTCAACTTGTGTATATAGCATTATCCTTGTATAGTTTAACATGCAGACTGCAGGCATATAATGTTTATGGGACTGTATAGATACGTGAAACAAGAAAGGTATAAGGCGAAGGAAGACCGTATTTTCTGCCAAAGTGTATTTATAATTTACATATTTGATATGTAAATTATTGGAAAAAGATGACGTGATACATTTGAGGTAATTTATGAGAACCTCCTTAAAATATTCCAACCCGCTGATCCTCACAGTCATGGCATCACGTTGTCTATCTTAAAAATTAAAAGAGAGTTCATTCATTCAATCATCACCATTGACCATCAACCAACAACCTAGTGAATGTTGCAACCCAAATACTGAGCAGTAAATATTTATGTGTTAACCGTATGTTTATATGCATAGTGCACACAAGTACAGAATGTGCGTTGTTTCTGCTAACTTTTGGTTAAGACTGTATGTTGGTGAAAAGAGGGATGAGTTAGTTTCTTGTCCCAACTCCCATAGTAATTAAACAAGTAAGGTCTGCCGGCTGCCAACAGAGTAATATATTTCTTAGTTGAAAGCTTGCTTGGGGGTCAAGAAGGGTGATGAAGTGTGGGGCTGCTTAGCCCCGCGCCCTGTTCGCCCCAGCATCCACACAGAGGCCTCATGGGGCCTCGAATGTTATTAAATTGTGGTTTTCCTCAGGGTATCATAACGCAACTAAGACTACAGCGTTAAAAAGTGTGGACATAGCAACTTAAGTTTAAGATCTTAACTCAAAGTATAAAGCTAAGATGTTGAGGAGAATAGTTTTTTAGTCTTTGCTGCCTTATTTAATAGGGAAAGTTAGCAAGTTTATAGAATTCAGAGGAGTTTAGTAAGCTTGGGGAGGGTGAGGTGGTGTGCCCATCGACCAACAAGATATGCTCTCCGATGTTCGCTCATTTTACTTTCTGGACGCCTCCGAGCAAATACTTCATTGGTGTTCGTGTGGGAGGGGAAGAAACGAGCCAAGAACGCAAGAAAACTCGGTGCGGAAAATCACTCGTCACAATTATTTTCCATGGCAGAAATAATTATTCAAACAGTACTCACTATTTAAAGCCATTGACTAAACATTTGAACATTCTTCTCAGAGCAACATTTAAGTAGTGACTTGTGAGCCAGGATACCAAATGACTTGACGAACGATGACTGAGTCGTCTGGTCCACATCTACCCTGGTGATCGGTTCGTGTACTTCGCGTCGTAGTCGGCTGCCTATCTATCGCCCATAGCTTGGTTGGGGGTGGCAGGGCAGGAGGAGGGGGTCTGACTTCTTGGTATAATTAGCTTAGCTTGTGTATTGTGGATATTATCCCAGGGCGGCAGGGCGGCAGGGCAGGGGTTGGAGCGTGCACTAGGATCGAGCCAGCCGCTCCGCCAAGCGCTCCTATCCATCCCATTGGATCTCAATCTATCAACTTGCCCCCGGGCTTTAATTAAATATCGCGCAACCTTTCTTCTCCTATATATACACGTTCTGAAATGTAAAATATCACGATGCTATGTCTATCCTTGTCCTTATTTCATAATAATGCAGCTCTTCTTTCTCCTCTACACACATAGGTTTTGTTGCTCGCCTCTAACCTCTTTATTGGTCCTCTCTTTCGACTCTAGATCCATCAAATTTTGGAACCCCTTTTCCTTACCCGGATTCCGCCATAATTTCTGCATTCCACTTCACTTATTCTTACATAATTTTTATTCGAAATCATTTTTTCTTTTTAAAAATCTTGCCTCAACAGCTTATAGTCGACGGTTTCTTGATTTTTGTGTTGTCGCTATCTTTGTCTTGCGCCCGAACTTCCGCATGCCACGGCGATAGGCTCTCTCACTCGCTCTTCCGTACAGCGCTGGTGCGCTTGAAATGGCAACTTCAATGGAAGATTTAATTAAGTCCCGTGCCTTGATTTATTGTCGCCCACGACGGCGTCGGGCCCGGGAGCGGCCGCGCCTCCTCAGCCGGCCCCGCAAGCTCGGTCAGGAGACGGAGCAATTGCTCTGACCCTGTCAGCCCCCCCCCCCCTCCCCCCACGAACCCACCCGACCCCAGACCACGCTCTTCCTTTACGCGCTAACCCCGCGAGATCCCCGCCCCAGGCCCTCCTGTTTACACGGATCAGATTTCACCAGCAATTGTACCGAGAAGGGACGACGCAGGAAGGATCCTCAAAACAATTACAGGTGGCCATGTGAGATTTCGATGCGTTTTCTTCTGTAACTATGTTGAATTTTTTTTTTTTTGAAAGAGCGGACGCATTTTCTTTTCATCACAATACAAAAATGTGTTCTCGTCCATTTTAATTGAGCTGGATTTTTTTTCTTGAACGAAGAAATTAATTAGGAGTTCGATGAAAGCAGGGGAAAGCACAATTGAAAACATGACTAGGTATTGATTTCATCAAAACTTTTTTCTCCCGGTTTCCCAGCATGTAAATCGGATCCAGCTGCTGATGAAGCACAACAAAAGAACACAATTACTTCCTCTTGAGCCATTCGAACAAAGTTGATAGCTTATATAATACGCTCGAAATGCCTCAAGCTTTAAAGAGTGGAGGTGCCGGGTTTTTGGGCCAGCAGTTTACACTGCCACCACCGGCACTGGCTAGAAATATTGGCGAGCATTTCTCTCTTCACACCTCTTTCGCAGCAGCCGTTAATCTTGAGATCTGTGTTCTAACTATCTCCTGTCCTTGTCATCTCTTGCAGCCTCTTGTTCGCTCCCCTCGTGCTAAAGAACGCCTCCCTTGAGCCTCGTATCGGCAATCTTAATTACTGCCGACTAATGAAGAGCTTATGAGAAGACCTCGTAAAAAACAGCACGAATTTTCTTTCCTCATTTAACACATTTGCGTTTTACTCATTGAAAAATATTCTAATCTTCACTCAGGCTTTCGGTACACCATTTAGCGTTTGCTTTCCTGTTTTGAGGAGAACATTTCCGGGACAGTCAGTAAAGTGTTTCAAATCATTGTTGATTACGTCTTTCCACAATTTCCACATTGGAAAAATCACATATCGATTTTTCGAAGGCATTTTTTCTTTCAAGTGTTCGCCGTATGAATATAAAATGGGCCATTTCTCAAAATCGCGACTTCATTGGTGCTACTTAACACCAGGTTTGACACTGGTATTTTAAACATGTCGCTAAATTATCCTCTTTCGGTTCCTTCTTTTAACGGCGATCCCGTCGATAAATCGAGCAGTGGGAGGCGTACACTTCACACCATGGGGTGCGAAGTTTCAGACCTCATTTTATGATATCGGCTCGCCTAATATCCCACCACCCACCCTGGATATCAGTTTATATATTATTCCCATCCCTTAACATCTCCCTCGCTTGCCAATAGAGCGCCGGCCTGGCAACGGCTGGCCGTTGTAGCTGGGCGGGCAACTGGCAAGGGAAGGGCACTACGACAAGCAGCAATCTCTTCGCACCCCTTCCCCGGAAATACACCGCGTTCGCGCTACACGATGGAATAAGAAAATAATCCAGATTTTTCAAACATCCTCCATTGTCGCTGCAGAACAAATTGCTGCAAACCTAACAAAACTATACACACTCCTAACTATATACCCAATATATTGCGCGCCGGATCTGGTCTTTGTAAGTAGAAGCATTGACCTGAAATCTGAGAATCAAATAAACATTGGTCTAACGAACAATACAAGTTTCGCTTTTAACCTATTAATAAATAACTTTGTAGCTCTGATTTGCAAAATTGCAGGAAATTCATATTTTCCTACTATCTTCACTTTCATAACAGATTTCGTACCCTTCATTTTCCCAAAGTTTCAAACGACATCGTCCTTGCACTCCGGTCATCATCCAAAATTCATACATCTGATAAACAAAAACAAAGTTTCGCAGCACAGCATGCATTTCATCTCACTTCGTAATATTCCTCCTTTTGTTGACTGGCCCTTCGTCTTCGTCATCAGCGACCCCACCTGCGCCCCCTCCCCCCGCCCCCCGCTGCGACCCCCTCGCCGCTATAGGCGTCTTCTTGTGGCAACATCTGGCGATCCGACGTCGGCGCCGCGACGCCGATCTCTGATGTCTCGCGTTCACTTCATATGGCCATCGCGGAGAAATCATCAATAAAATTTCCCTCTCGATCTGCCGTCAGGGGAAGTAAGAGATCGGGGACAGAGCGAGAGCATTTAAAGGGATTTACTTGATTTCTTTCCTGGGTTTTAGACTTGCTTGTTTGCGTGGATTCTTTGTCATTCAGCGATGTGAGTCAGCAGCTGAAAAAGAGCAATCAATACGAAACTGCAAACTTTGGATTTTGGTGTCATTGCGTTGGAAAATTTTAAACAATTGTAAATTACGTAATTGAACTTTAAAGAATCACATGGTTTTTATCTGTGCTTATGCTAATTCTTTCTGTGTCTTTGTTATATTTATTTGTTTATTTGTTTATTTGTTTATTTATTTATACGGGACATAAAATGTTTTCCGGCCCGTTACCCTTACATGGCAATGGTGCGGGATGTGAAAAATTTAATAATTGAAATAATAATTTACATAAATAATAGTATTTATAAAAATTAAATTACTCAAGGTTTTAGCCGTCGGTTATTTTGTTAAGTGTAAAGCATTCTTGGTAGTTTTACTTATGCATTAAGTTTTATGTGTACCCTGCATACATCAGCTTAAAATTCTCATAGAACATTTACAATTCATCAAAAGAGTGGTCCTTTGTCTATTTGGATATTGGTATTGGCTTGGATTCGGTAATATGGGGCAACTTTGGGCAACTGGGGAAACGGAGGGCAATTGAGGGAAATTCGAGGTCTAGTGTAGTGCAAGCAGGCCATTTGATTTGTGGGAGCCCTTCATCACAGCAGTTGGCACCGTAGCTGTGTTTGTTGCTCTTGTCGGATCGGCTGTTACGTCTTGAACTTCGGAGAAATTATAACATGAGGAGGTATTAATTAATTATGCGGCCCCTTGACACCCCCCCCCCCCCACACTTCCCCCTCCCCGGTCCTTCTCTTTATGCCATACTTGTACTTAATATGCCAGAGTACACTCTAGTTGAGAACGTCAACTTTCAAATGTCTTGAAGATACGGGGGAAATTTATGTAACGTGCGAGCCTCCTTTGAAACTGGGTGGAACAGCTTGGCTTAGAGTTTAGTAGCCTAGTAGGTGAAATAAGTTTCTTGGCACCATATATTTAATATGCTTACGTCTTTATTTTCATCTTTATTATGTGGCTGGTTGGTTTCGGAAATATTCAAAGAAAGTTACCGCGAAGTAAATAGAACTGGTGTGTTTGTATACATAGCCACTTCTCAATGTCGGTACAAACAGCTGGAAGAAAAATTGTGGTAGGTATAATTGATCAAATCTTGTTGTGCAAAGATTGGATATAAATGTTGGAAATGGAAATGTATATATTATTACCTATGAGTGGACATATATTAATGAAACTCCAGCGAAAGGACATGACTTGAAGTCTGCGAAGCCTGGAAATCTGCAGCACGCATGGAAACGAGTCACGCATCGCGACGATCATGATTCAGGATCCACAGGCAACGATCCAGCAGCAGGCAGCAAGGATCTGCGCTCATCCTTCGATCGGAATGTTAATTATTAGAGTCATGTTCGCCGGAATGATTTCGCACATTCAGCGTATAGAAATATTTGTCATAGTTCGCGAATGCACATGCCATACCCTTCCTACCCGCGATCGCTGCGAGCGAAGATTCGGCCACGAGCACGATGATACGCATATTAATGAATTTCAGAGCTTATAACTCCATAGATTCAGTGGAGAAATACCGAAACATTATCACTCTAATCATTGGCAGCTCATCAACCTAGCAGATTATAACGGAAATCGGGCGCAGAATACCACTCCAGATACCATACCTATGCCGTGTTAATTTATAGGATATCATGAATGTATAGGTAGATGAAAGTATGGAATGCTATTATTTAATTAACTAGGTTGAGCTTCGTGATGGTGAGACTAAGGTATGATATGAATTTATAAATCGAAACAAATTCAATTTCAAAGTAAACACAAAAAGATTTCAAAATTATCACAAATGCAAGCTAAGATCTGATTATATCTTCTGCAACCAGTTTGAAATGGCCTACGCCTGGCCTAGAGGATAACAGAGGCGTCGGCACAGCTATGATGGTTCACCACGTCTATAATGGTGTCATCATAGACCCAGTTCTCCGAAGACAGCTATTTAAATTATCTAGGTGTCAGGGCCGGGGCCGATGTTGGTGCCGGTGCCAGGGTGAATCAATACTCGGCGATGTTCACACACCTTCCTGTCTTGCCGTCGTCTGCCCTTGCTCCAGAGTGTCGGACATCCTGCCAGTCCTGTCCAGTTCCCATGTACAGAATAATCTCCATCGTCTCTAATACGTTCGATGGGAGTAATTGCATCCATTGTTGCAATGCTAATGAAGGGACATCGCCATTAAATTTTAAATAAATACCGAGACTGGAAATTTTCAAATTGATCTGGCTCTCGTATGGTCCTCCGAAATTGAAAATAAATAAACTCACACTAACCTCACACCCTTTAAGTATTGTTGACAATATAAAAATGTTTAGGACGTAGGTATGCAGATTACCTTTATGCTATCATGCAATACACAATGCTGAAGAAAATAGTAAAAGTAACAGACATATAATGTACCTAATTAATTAATCTATTTTCGTCGCTATATAGGTGCACTGAAGACCTATCCGTACAACACTTTGTAATATACGTGATCCTAGTTTTAATAAGAGAGCCAACGAAAATTAATCTCAAAACTCAAAAGCACCAGTTGCTTTAGACAGTGACTTTTTAACTGTCCATAATTTGATATAGAGGACAAATTCTCTGTGTGAATCTCAATATTTCATGTTGACGCTGTCACCATACCCCTCCCCTGCATTTATAAAAGCCATTCCGTTGAAAAAACACACACACACATACACACACAAAGTGCCGAGCGACAGAAGCTGGTGTACGCTCTAAACTACGTGGTTATACACACTAGGCTATGAAAATTAAATGGCCCTAACATGTAGTTGCACTGGACATGTGTGTGGGTTGGGGTAGGTTTAACACGATGCTGTGTCCCTGCCCCCCTAGCCCCCCTCCCCCCCACCCCTCGTACGTGGCCCCTTTATCTCGTCCACCCACTAACTCGGTGGTAATTTAGCCCATTACACACAGGTGGTACTGGCTGGCCGACGATTATTTTTTAACAGGGAACACAAAATGTTAACCCTTTCACCTCGCCGTATACCAAAGAGCACAGCGTAGAGCTGTTCCGCCGTGCTCAGCTGTTGGCTGTATAGTTTAACGTTTAGCGCGACCTTATTTTCATACCGAATGACTGATGTTTATAGACCGTCAGGACCTGATTTGAATTTGAATAGCACACTAGTGCTCATTTAATTTAAATTTATTTAGGGAAGGAAGGAAATATTTTATAAGACAATATTGGTCCAGGTATACAATTACGTTTGGGTATATATTCATAAGATCAGCAACTTTGTGATAACCGTAACCGATCAATTGATTAGATTTGGATCACAAAAGAAATCTTTGCGAACAAACGTCCAAAGATGTTACAAAAATTATAAGCTAGCCAAGCCGACAAATCTTTCTTTAAGTGACCCTAGCCGAAGGCAATTGCTGTACCGACATCTAAACGTTCTCTACGGACAATGCCACTAGATGAAGCATTTCGCAAGACACATCCGCAGTCCGTCGCCGAAGTCTCAAGAGTGTGCCGTGGGTCCAGAAGGGTCGGTGGAGACGAGACCACGGGCCACGGCTCGCACGTGATCGCATGACACGACCCACGGGGCGATTGGCCCAATCCAAGCAAGTCACGAACCCCGACCCCCGGCCCCCGGCCGCCCCTCGGGGGCTGGCGACACATTCTCCCTCGGCGTCCGGCCAGCTCGAACAGCAATCAGAGCCGTCGCGGCATACGTGCCTTCCAAGTTATTACTGATGAACCAGATTGCTATATATACTGACGCTACGGCAAAGTTACACGCGGCTTTTTAACTTTTAGCTGGAGGGAGTTTTTAAATGTAAGAAGCGTTGGAGAACTTAATTGCTGCGATCTAGACTGTTGGGGTCCAGATCCTTGTATGGTTCCAAAACTTGCGTGCTTGTTGGGCTTTGCCACAGTGAGTATGTATACTACCTGCGTCATGGGATATTTCTTCTCAATTACCAATTTCTTAGATTCACATATAGAAATCGCACATTCAAGAATTGAAATAAAATCAGCCTTCAAATACTTATTTATTTGGTATTTACGTTGATCAAAATAAACAATCCACTAAGCCAACACAACCACTAAGATAAAAGTAATAATGTATTTTATGTATTATTGCGTGTGAATGAATTGGTTTTCCAAACTACAGTTATATTTTTCCGTTCCATCTATAGAAAATTCCACCGTCCCCTCTCAATTTCCAAGAGAAAAGGTCCATTTCATCACAAGTCACTCTACTTTCAATCGAGATCTCTGGTCCAAACACTGGCGTTCTGGTCAAGATCGAATAACCTTCATTTGCCGGTGAGGCAACGATATGACAGCAGCAGCGATATTGGATAACCGACGCCCGAACCCCGAGGGACGCCCGATGCAGACGTCGCCCCCTCCCCCCACACCACCCTCTCACCCTGGTATTGACCGACACCGACGCCGAGGTGCCACCGGACAGGGGCGCCTTGAAAATCGCAGGGGTCGGAATTTTGGACGACATGCCGTTTTGGGATTTCGGATTCTGTCACACGCATGTCATTAGCGGAGCTATCCAAGAGATCAGAATTTTTTTAGGCCAGGCTTAAAATGTGTCACTAATGGTCATTGCAATGAGGGTTTGGTTCATAATTTTTTATACGTGTTGCAGTTGCATTGTCGTTTCCAGAAAGGAATATGGCTAGGTTTCGTCTCCCATATAATTTCATTGACATACAATAATTGCAAATCACTCAATCTTCCATTCAGTTCCTGATTTAAGTTCCAGAGTTCACTCTGTACACCCTTGTCACAACATTCGGTCATGGCACCATCATAGTTTTTATCTCTGCATCTTTCGCCATTATTGCCACATGACCTTCTCCAGCGTAACAAGACCTTCAAACACCCAAGAAGTTCATAAGAAGTTTCCGAGGAAATGTCAAAGTGACCATCACATTTCCACCACCTACCCTGAGCCCTCATCTCCACGATCCCTAGCCCATTTGAAACGCGCTGCATTCCGAGAAAGCGATTCCCAGGGACCTTATTTTGGTAATAGTATGGTCAAGGGACGTTGAAGCCAAGAAAGTCGCCGAGCTTGGGGAGCAATATGATCTTGTTCATAGCCATTGGCATTTTCATCTCGAAAACAAAACAGGCGCAATCTTTGGTTTCTTTTCTTAAGGGAGAATATAGAATGCCTGTGCTAGATATTAGAAACAAGGCATTTATCGCCTTCAATGCCTACAGGCGGTAAAAGTTATACGTTGTAGTGACATTCTTCCTATAGTTACATTTCAACGCAAATACTGTTAAGCAGGAAGAAAAAACTAGAAAAAAGCTGACACATCTAAGGGCCGGTTTTACAAGTTCCTTAACCCAGAGTTAAAGTATGAGTTAAGTTATTTGTCATGGCAACCGCCAATAGGATGCCATGGAATTCATCTCATTGCGACTCTTAACCTACAGTTGATAAATATTGTAAAAACATTGCAAGACAACTAAAAATGTGCAAGATTTGTTCTGGTTCGACAACGAAATCTTGTCTTTCAGTCCGATCAACGGTCATATCAGACTCGTGCATCATTTCTTCCGAATCGACAAAATGAAGTCTATGTCCTCCAGATCTGGCAGCTGCCAACGGCAACGTCAGCTGTGATGCCGTCGAGCGCAGGCTAAGATAGAGCCGACCAGCCAGATGATGTCCGCGGTCGCTGCTTGCTTAATGAAAGTAATCCCGTGGCTAATCTCCATTGAAATTGAAATTTACATGAAAACCCCTGGGAGTTTTCTGAGCTCGGAAAGGCATTGAGGCTCGGTCATTTGGTCGGATCTCGTCTAGTGACGTGCCGTTGATACGCTACACGGTCCATGCGTGTGGTCTGTGCTCTCCTCGGTCCTCAGAGTAACCAGGGATGCCTTCACTACGCGCACGAAACCGCATAGTCGTCAAAAATCGTCGGAGAAATTGGCTACGTAAAAGGTGACTCTCTCAGTCTCTCTAATGGAAATAACTCTGGTTCTAGCATCCTGTTGATGAAGGTATTAAAGTCTTATGTGTGCATCATAGTGAAAACTATTAGTGAAAACTGTACAAAGTATTTTAGTTTTACAGACAATCACAAGCAAACTCTGACAAATTAGACAAAAGTTAGTTTAAGATTTAAGTTTTTATCCGGAGTGATTTGTTATTTTCTTCTTAATCGTGCAAAGATTTCGTTATCATGAACCCATTTTTCCCTGCTTAAGGTATGAATACTAAAATTGATAGATTATTTTCGGAAGGTTTGAAAGGGAACTTTGGTGCAATATCGCCCTATTCAGAAGTAGCTCCAAGTTTCGTCAGCTCACCCTTGCTTCCACCTGTAAGCTGATATTAACTGTGAAACCCTTCTCCAGATAATTAATGAGCAGTTTCAACCCCTTTTCATTACCCTGAGACTTTGACTGCTCTTTCTTCATCATCGTTATCACACACTTTGTAATTAATAATACTTTTTCTGCGAGAAGTTTCTCAGGCAAGTCTTGCTGGTAGAAGAAGCATACATAAAGTTATACAACGATAATAAAAATAATTAACAGTAATACTCGGTTTTGCCCAAGATTTATGTCCTATAAAATTAATAGTCAAATATAAATTAGCTGTTCCCCGTTGCGATGAAGAAGAAGAGTACAATTGAGATATTTTTTATGTTGAATTCCAAATCAAAGCAGTCGATATAGAGTCCAAGTTTGATGAAAAGTTTGCATTACAAATATAGGTATTGATGGAGTTGTCAAGAGATATCTACATGGTTTGTCGTTCTATACAAGTATTTAATATCTCCTGTAATAAATGCGTGGAATTGACAATTATTTGGACAAGAGGCTTTCTCCGCCAATTGTCTCATGCCCCGACAAAGCCCTTTTATCGCAGGATGAAATAATTAATGAATCCCGTTCAGATCACATTGAAATGTGTGTTCGCCTCATGGTGTTGTGTTCTCTCCTGCCGCTCCACCGGTCCTCTGGGAGGCTGGAGACAGACACGCAAGGAGAAGGCAATGCATTCACTAATTGCTTCCCAATTGTTTTACGAATAAATTACAATGAGTCGACTAACGAGAAATTACTCCGTCTCCGCCTTCTCTCTCTCTCTCTACACTACATCCAACCTTCCGGCTTGCGCTCTTTGTTCATCTCTTTCCATCAGCGTTTCTCAAATAACGTGGACAAAATGATGGAGTGACTTGTCAAAATCACTAAAAGAAGCGTTTGATAAATCTTTAGCTGAGACACGAGACGAGAACTAGACGCAAGGTGGGTTAACGTAGAGGGGAAGATGAGTTAGTTGACTCAACAATAAGATGAACAGATATCTACAAATGGTGCGAAATGGTGCAAATTAGAAAACGTTTAACATTCTGATGAAACGTGTTTTATCAATTTAAATGATTTACACGTCCCAGGCAAGCAGCAATTAATGTTCGAAGAACCTGGGTTCTAATAACGCCTCGATGTACTTTGCTCTCTCTTGTTTCCACATTTGAATTCGACAAAAAGGGTTGAAATTTAAAACAACTTTTCACTGACATTTCACACACAGTGGCCGTGCCTTTAGGTGTAACGACTGCTAATTACCATTGTGTTCAATTACCGTTACACCCTTTTAAAAAAACGAGTTGAAATGTTTTTAGATGTTGGCCACTTTTCATTTCTAGCCGTACTCGTATGTTTTCCCCACTCAGCTAGATTTCCAACTGTGTACAGCTATATGAAACAAATGTCTGTCTTGGCACGAAGTTAACCACTATCAGCCATTGTGCCCGGTTGCCTGGGGTGTGTTTAGATAAGGATTTATATCTTTAATATCCCGCACTGGGCTCCCAGCAAATGTACATAGCACGCTGTCTCTCGGCTGCTTGCATAGCTCTTCCGCTCAGCCGCTAGCTTTACATCTCTCCTTTGCGCCCGGCTCCGCCAGAGCCGCTCGTTGCTCACGACAGTAGAAAATAGGAGCAAATTTCAAACATAAAACGGATGAAAAGAAATAGTAAACGAGCATAGCATAGAGTTTTCCAATAAAAAAAATAAGCGAGTGACTTGGATATGAAATTCTGTACACAGTTCACACTATCATAACATCAACCCTTGATAAAATATATTCAATCCTGAAGTTCGCAAGTCGCGACGTCTGCTGATGTCAGTGCTTTGTTTTAACGCTCAACCCGAAACGTTGAATACTTTCCGGGCGCCGAGAAAGAATGTTTAATTAGTGACCGAAGAAAGAGCTGGCGGCGTAGCGAGGCATAAAGTGCGGCCCGCGGTGCGCTAGGAAAGCGTCGCGACGCTAACGCCAACGCGATGCGGTGAACGGGCGAGGTCGCATTATTAGTGCAGTAAAAAGCCAGACTGTCTCCGAAGAATGCCGTGGCCATGGTGTCGTTGTTGGCAATAGATTTCGTTTGGCAATGGTTATTGGCTAGCCAGGCGGAACGTTTCGTGTAGCCGCGTATTGCGCCGCACGGCAATTTAAATAAACCCACGTCCCGCAGTTTCTTTTATTAAAGCTCAAGAAAAGATATAAAGAAGAGTGATAAAAACACACACACACAGCCGATATTGCTGCTTTATAGAATTTCAATCTGTTTTAAGTGAAAGAGATGACAACAATAAACATTCCTATATATTGCTGTGGTACAATTCGCTGGCGTTCTTTTTAGAGCAGATTGCTGATGGTTCTAGCAAACCGAAAATAACCCTACGTCAAAAGGTAAGTGTTCCTGGAAGCTTGTGACCAAAATAACATGCCCACAAAAACACAAAATTTCTTTAAACCCTCCACGTTTCTTGCACCCCGTGTTACCTATTTATTTTAGCCGTATGATTATTCCACGACACATTACAATGTAAAACATAATTTCGTTTTACATAATAATATTTCCCATCTCGCTTCAGCGCAAGCACATGCTGTTTTGAGGCAATTCCCGCACCGAAGCTCTCAGCTAAAGCAGCCAGTCCCGCTCTTTCGCTAAGCCTTGTTAATACCTTTACTCTAAAGCAGAAGGGCGTTAATTAATAATTGCTAGCAGCCCGCCTCTTGGCTCAACGGCAAGCCGAGCTGCTAGGGCCCCTCACAGCGACATCCGGCCATCACAGAAGCCAGAATACCTTATTACACCGTTCACTCTTAGGCGGCGCTAGCTAGGCCTCTGTAGCCCAGCTCCAAATCCTTTGGTTGCTTAGCTGCTCATGTGAGCTGCGAATCACCTTGGTTTCTTGGTGGACTTGGATTATCTGCTACTAGGCTGCTGTGGTAATCTACTACACTCATCTTGTGTAAGCCGAAATAATCTTCAATATCTTGCGTCAATAGTTAACTTTGATGTGGACGGATCAAAGAAATGTTTTACATCCAACCTTGTGGTGGTGGTGGTGCCGCGTTTGATCTGCGGGCTGCGTTCAGGGGTAATTTTTTTTAACGTTATGATTTTGCAAATGGAATCAATGGAATCTTAATAAATCAATGAAATCTTAAAATTGTTTAAAATTTTATATACATATCACTTTTTCTCAATTCCACAAATAATAAGTAATTTAATTCTTCAATTTTGTAAATGCAGTGCCATCATACTTGGGATAATTTAAAATTAGAAATACCCAGATGTTTGATAAGTTTGCATTAAAAACATTTTTCAGACGAATTAGTAAAACTGTAAAATGGAGGTGCCAAGTTCTCGTGGTCTGCGGGCTGCGTTCATGAGCAACGGGTTAATGATGAATACTGCGTTTGATATTTTAATATTTTATAAACTATCTGGTTATAAAAATATTTCCCAAATCAACAAATGAAATGAAAAAATACGTAGTTATAACAATGATTTTGTGGATCATGAGATAATATTTCTTAAAATTATACAGTGTCTTTACTCCTGGGTAAACTATTAAGCCATCGTACTTCAGGTACTTTTTAAGGTTTTTAAATAATCGTACGAATCAAATCGATAAACAAGAAGCGTGGAGGTGCCAGGTTTGATCAGCGGGTTGCGTTCAGGGGTACCATCAATAAAATGGCATGCTTATCTATTGTTAAGTTTTTGCACAGCACATAGATTATTTAAAACCCAAGAAAGCAAAAAGAGGTAGTTGGCAATAACAGTAAGCATTTTAAGCTACTCTTTGGATTGAGAAACACAGCGAGAATGCAAACCTGCTCTGCGGGCTGCGTTCAGGGGCCATGCCTGAAAAATTGTACTGGCTTAATTAACCCTGTGATGTAATCATAAAGACATGAGCAGGGCTTCGAGCACTTTATTATGTCTACACATTGCTTAAGTTTGCACTGGTTATTTGTTTGCTCTGCGGGCAGTATCTAGGAGCCGTGGGTAGTTTTCGTCTAAAATCTCCAATCATCTGCGTTTAAATAAGGTTACATGAGGCACCATGCACAATGTTTGAAACAAATTGGCCATCTAAGGTTTTTCAATCCTTTGGGGAAGGGTAAGGGGTACTTTTATTTCTAGTTGGAGGTCCTTAGGTTAAATATTCAATATTGAGGCTCATCTTGGTTTGTGATCTAATTTCGATAAATGAGTTGGTAACATTTTGCTAGAGAATTGCATTATTGACGCATGATGAAGAATATAATGTAACATTTTAAGGGTGTTTTAATAAATAATTATCATGTTCAAAATAGAGATTTTTGATTGGATATTTTAAATTTTGCGGATCATGGCGTTCAAAGCGTAGTAAAAGTAGTTAATTATCATTAAGTTCTCACTCCTCGAAAATTCAACGCCAAAAGCCAATCTCCCTCGCCTAATAGCTGCTCCACAAGCAAGAAGGTCTGAGCACTCTGTTCGACTGGCCGGGACAAGCCATTTAAACAAGTCATGCTAATTTCAAGTACCTAGACAAGTCGTGGGACGCTTACCGTCCTGTAATAAGATTGCCGGACATACTTTGGTGTCCAACTCCACTTCTCACTCAACGAGACAACGATTTGTAAGAGGGGCGGGTGGGTGCCTAATTCATTCTCAAATCCCTGCGGGCTGCTATCAAATATCCACTATGTAGTCAATACTGTTAGCTATTCGAAAAGTACAAGTATATAGATTAAGTATATAGATTATATTAGATTAAGATTAGATAGTTAGGTATTTAAAAAATAATATAAATTGATTGAATGTATTACCTATATGTATAACATGTTGTATTAGGAGAGGAAAAAAAATCTGCCACCTGTACAAATGTACAATTTGCAGTTATAATAAAAATAAATAAATAAAATAGATTATAGACATTGATACTGATGCTGATGCTGATGCTAGACATTTGAACGATTTGAAATTAATTATCTTTGAACGATTTATTGACGTGGTATAAAACAGGAACATTCTCCAAATGCTGCAATATAATTTTGTTAGCTGGCCGTACTTAAACACTAATCAGCTTTTAAAATTAGATTATAGGATGAAAAGTGTGTCTCTAGTTGGCTAAGTTCGCATACAATCTAAATATCTAAGGGTCAACAATACGATGCCACGAGTGTCCAGCATAATCTATAGGCGGTGTGATGGATAAAGGGTGGTTGGGGGAGGGGGACACAGGGAAGAAGAGGGAATGATCCTGAAGTCCACTTTGCCACCGTGGGTATTTCGACAGAAGTTGTTCAGCATGCCAGAGTTCTATAGGACATAGGGAGAACACACTCTAGCCGGCAAGTTTACTAAGTTCTCGTACGTGGCAGCGGCCCGTCCCAAGTTCCTGTCTGATTCCTTTCACTTCCTCGCCGGTGTCTTTTCGGACTTGGGCCGTGGAAAATGTAGATGTGATGCGCTGTTGGCTGTCGGCGATCGAGGAGATCGAACTTGAGTCGAGATCGACTCGGCAATCTCTTTGACGGAGGGAAATTTAAGCGCACAACTGATCGCCCGAGAGGAGAAAGGTGTTGAGGGCTTAGTTTTCATCGGGAAACACCGTTTCATACTATGAAATCGGCACGACAAATATTTTCGCAGCTTACTCAGGAAATTAAGGAAGTGTCATGAAGGTATTTATGTTATTCGATCTCAAAAATGTAATGAAAGAAAATCTGGTGAAAGAAAAGAAAAAAAAATCAAATTTTACAAAACGATGTTTAAGTAGTAGTACCTTTTATTTCCTACTTTACTACTCAGGAAAAAAAGTTCACAATTTAATATTTTTTATAGATAAATGAATCACGCTGAGCTAATTTTAAATGAATGTTTGAAACCCAAGCAGAAAATTGAACCCGTACATAGACCGAAAAATGTATTTAAACTGAACCCATTTACAGGCCCAAAAGCCAATAAGATAATATAATCGCTCTTGCAAATTATGATACAAATAGGTAAGGATCCTCTCGCTATATAATAGCCAGACACTCCCAGCAGGTCAATACGTTGTACCTAGCACATAGAGCGCGTATCCTTTCATAAGGAAGCTGCATGTTGGTTTACCAGGAAGGCCGGCATCCGGACTGACGGCTGACTAGGAAAGAGGAAGCTCCGGGCTGGCACACAAGATAAAGATAAGAGAGAGCACGTAGGGATGGGATGTTAAAATACACCGGTATGAATATTGTATAAATAGCCAGATGTAAGCCCGGAACTTTGCCAATCCCCTCGAGTAGCTCTGCAAAGCTCTTCAGTGCGGCAAAGAAGAAGAATATTCAATTAGACGCAAAGAATACAAGCAGTCGAGTGGGAGAGTCCGGGTCTGCGAATGCTTAGCCCTTTTATAGAGCACGAATTATTGATGACGCTATGGTAAAAATGTTAGCAGACCATTCGGAAAGCGCGGATAGAGGGTTTAGGTTTTTACGGATTATTCATGTCGTACCTAATTTCTTGTATAGGAAAAATGTTTCGTCTGCTAAATCCAAGCTTTTGTTGCGCACAATATTTTAACCTGTGTTAAATTACCAGAGTGTTAAACCCGTTTGGTGCACAGACGAAATTTTTACCTAAGTGAATTTAGTAGTTTCTTAAATAATTGAAAGTTTATTGCACATGGATAGCCAATGTCAGTAAGGATTGAGGCCGAACAAAGATATATTTATGCCAACTGCATTTATTTCCGCCATAGCGTCCCCTCTCATTCCATTAATTCCGTTAATTTCCGTTATGACTTAACCTACACGAAACAAAAAAATAACTCCCGTCTTAAACTCACACCCCCTCCGCACATTGACCATCAATATCAATTGAATAAATCAATTACAAGTAATGGGCTCTAATAATCTCGGTTTGAGCTAAGGCTGCGGCAGGTTGTAAATCTTCCTTAGCCATGGCGACGGCGTGTAGCTCTTAGGCCGCGGCTCACTAGCCTAATGCCAGTTAATTGCGTGTCCGGAGCCCAGGTTTGCTCGCGTTTAGCCTCTGAGCCCATAAGCTACTTATCGGCGTGCCAAGGAAAGCCCAAGCAACGAGAACTAACAATCAATCGTTAGTTGTGAAAGCTATCTGGTTGATCGCGAAGCTGCTTAGAAACCCTCCAACTTCGACTTGGACTGCTGAAGTGCGCAGCTATGATGGGGAAATCGCTGGGAAAATGATTGCGACGACGACAGTGAAATGAAAATTTGGCTACATAAGTCCAATTCTACAGACCATGCGAAAACCATAAATAAACATTTTCCCTTAACCATTGGTTACATGGAAATGAACTAGTACACACTTGCAAATTGTTTTTTAACATCTTGATCTCACTTAGATTGATTTTCAGTCATTTATGACCCATCGCAAAAGCTTAATCCGACAAAGCATCGCACGTTTTCATTGAAAGATATTGCTTTTGATTATGAGCGCTCTGTTCTTGACCCAATATCCGTATAAAAGACGCAACATCAATAAAATCCCCACCGGTTTTGTCCGGTCACTGTCATCTAGCTCCAAGTGCCCGCCGGTTACGACCACTTCCAATGAAAACACCGGCCCGATGGCCGCGCACATTTTCCGACCAGTTTCCCTCAAATGCGTTCATCTCGACACACCACTTGATAGCCGCCTTCGTCCTCGCAGCCCTGCCACCCTACCACCCTGCCGCCTTGCATCCCTGCAGTCCTGCAGCCCTCGCTTCGCGTCGCGATCACAGCCAACAATCCCTCCAATCATCCACTTTGTCATACTTCACTGGCAACACACAGATCATCACTTTTCTAATCTTAATCTTTCAAGCTTATATCAAACGGTGCGGCAAATCTATATGCTCGGTACTATATTTATTAAAAACATGAAAGCGCGTCTCGGCAGCTCCCATTACGAGTCTGTTTCTCTGGCTGGGCGAGGCAGCGGGCACAGACGTGGGTGAACGTATTCAAGGCGAAAGATAGTAGAGTTTAGTGCGCGTTTTCCATTAGCGAAATGAGACGATTCGCTTCTGATTTAGGAGTCGCTTCTTCTGATCTGCGACCCGCTCAACTTTTTGCCTTTATTAGGTTAAGTTAGCAGTGGGGCTACAGCTGGTCGTGGGAATACTGATAGACAGAGACAGACGATATAATCCGTCTCGCAGAAGGAGCAAAACACGGAGAAGAAAACGAAGGGAAAGAAACACATCTGACGATAGTATAATCGACCCAAAACTTGATCAAATCCACGTAGGCAGCATGTAGCAGCGGAGAGACATTCCGGTATCCACTTGAGAGCAGACAAGTGGGGAGAGGCGAGGTTAGTCGTTGAGGGTGACACGGGGGTACGACTGGCTTGAGTGGTGGACATTGGCCAGAGAAAGGGTGAGTTCGGGGCCAGGATTTAGTAAGGGTCCGCGCAAGGCTCGAGCCCGAGCAGCTTGAGTAATGGCCGATCAACTAAATTGAATTGGTGTAGAGAAATGAGCCGAAGGTTTGCGTCGTGCACGGAACGAACTGGCTCCACGCCCTCTCTTTCTCGCTCTCGAGCTCCGTCTCTTGCTCGCATCGCATCCCATTCCGTCTTATTGGCTGGACAAACAAACGAGAACAGAAACTTCTATGCATTCGGAAAATTGACTCAACTAGAACCAGAACCGGAAATCGCATATTAAATCAAAGTTGTGGCAGATGTATTAACTTGTGAGCGGTATATCAGAAGGCGCAGGGGGGTGGGGGCTCTTGTGCGCCGTCGGTGGAGGCGCCAGACTGGACGTACAAAATCTAATATTTTGATATTTTATTTCGCCAGCAACGGTCACTAAAATGTTGGTACCAATGTAAATCACAAATGATTTTCATAACGACCTAATAAAAATATGTCACACCAGTAATTTTCTGGCCGTGCTACCATTATTTTCACGCAAATTCCAAACCCCCTTCACTTGTCGTATTTTATAGCATGAAACGGTCAGCATAAGGAATACAGAAACACACTAAATGGTCCAGCAGAGACAAACCAAAGTAATTCCTCGTATATCTTCGAGGCTTGCTAATTTACAAGAACAGGGATCGAGGCATGGAGCACAGCTATCAATCTGGAGCGCCCGTGGTGCAGATGAGGGGCCCGGCACGGCACGGCACGGCCCGGCACGGCACGGGCGTCGCCGAGGAGTCGCATGGCGCGCTTAGCGCATTCCTGGGTCTGCCACTGGTTTGGCCGCAGTCAGCCATTGAGGGTAGCCGCATGCAGGCCACACCCGGCCCGACCAGGCACAGACCGACGCCGACGCCGACGCCGACGCCGTCACCGTCGCGACGCCGACTCTGCACCTAATATGTGCTCGCTAGCACGGAATTGCTTGGCTGATGGATTGGGTTATTGTTATGGTGCCGTTAGAGTTCGCTCGTATTAGCAATTTCTCAGATCGGGGTTGTAGTAGGGGGAGGGGGGGGGGTGTGGTTCTGATGTTTCTGTGGGCTAGCTCCAAGCCAAAAACAAAAAATTGTAAACCATAGAGGCACCAATTTCATAGAGATTTCTTAGTCTGAATTCGGTGTTAGAAATTGGTCGTTTGCTGTGTGCATTAAAACCACTAAACATGCTACACGTGTTCTGATCAAATGACATAAAACAAGATATCATTGGTATGGCAAAGTGGATATCATTGCTTTCGAAAATAGGTCGCCATTTGAACCAAGAAAAGATTAAAAAGTCCGAAATATAAATTACATCACCCGTTAAAGTTTTAGAACGTACCAATATACACTGCGATATGCGCCAGTAACTGGTCTGTGTCCCAAACTTTTCCGGACAAGATTTTCCGGACAAGGTTTTCCGGGTAATGTTTCCCGGACATCGCCTAATTTTCGCGGTTGCCCGGCCGTTTCTTCAATGCGGTTATTTATGGGTGTTGATTCGCTACGGAATTAATCTTACATAAAGATGATAAGTTTGCCTCTTTTTGCTCGGTGGCTGGCAGGGCCCAATTAACACTTGCGCCTCCGGGGATGAGCATACAGAAGGGGTGAAACTGAGCTTATTTAATAGCTCTATAAGATAATACGCCAAGCTATCTCCGAGTCTTTAATGACTATAAGAGGATAGACAATTTTATTGTTACCTTGTTTATAAATGGCAATTGCGCACGTATTTATGTAGGGATGCAACATATGTTATACCTACAATCATCAATCTTAAATTGTCTTATCATCAATATAGATGCATTTTAAATTAAATTTTCGTAGCTTGATATTTCCACTAGGGAAATGAATTGAAATTCAAATCACTTTTTCCCATCTTTTAATCATCACATCACAATGCAGTTCTTGACAATCGCAGCTAATCTGAATATATTTCCAGCAAAAGAAAACCAAACAGTCACGATGAGTTTTCCAATCATTGATTATCATCACATGGATCCTATTCGATCAACGTCAGCTTATCGCAATCAAGGGCATATCACAGCATCCAGCCATCCATTCCGTTGATGAAACCTCGGCGTCATGACTACGTCGATCTATTAGAATCCCAACAAAAGACGACGCGGCGTCGAGGCGTTCGTGTTGCCTACACACATACGTCACCGGTCGGCGTCGGCGTCGGCGTCGGTGTCGGTGTCGGTGACGGCGTCGCCATTGTCAGGTGAACCTCGGCGGAGACGCCGTCGACGCCTCGAGTCCCTCGACCAATCAAGCTCATGATGGATGGACTGCTGGTGGGCACGTGGCTGGCTGGTGGCCGCACGTGGCTCGAATCATGTTGCCAACCGTTGACTCAGTTTGGATCAAGTTAGGTGTGGGTGGTGGTGAAAGAATTGCGCCGGAGCACTTTGATTTACGCATGAGGCATATAGTAAGATATTTCTTCGTTTAAGTATTAATAAGAACTTATTATCAATTATCATATAAACGTATGGGTATTGTTTTGGTGTCAAAATAGTCCATCTCATTACTCTTCCAGTTTCCCAAATGTATGTTTCCCAATTACAATGGTGAAACGGAGTGGGAGTGAAACGGAGTATCGAATGCAAGAAATTGTATTTTTTGATACTCCTTCCATTCGTGCTTTTTTCCCCTATTGCCTCGGATAAGTTATATTGAAATTATGGATTAATTGAAATGAAGGACTCCGGTTCACAGCTCACTGTTCCCTGCTAAACCTACTGTCTTTTTTTTTTTGGTTTGGCGCAAAAATGTGTAGACAAGAACCAAATCCACTGGCACTAAAAGTATCAAAAATCTCCCTTGACATCGCTGACGCGAAATCGCAAGCCTCAGAGCAGAAGATTGCGTCGTTAATCCCACAAAACGAATTTAAAAAAACACAATTTTCATAATAGCCTGTTTTCCGTAGCCAATCACCAGAAGATTGCCATATTCCGACTAATATAATAATACGTACATGTAATGAGAGTGTATTTGCTTGCAAATGGCATCCTTGCAGCTTTCGGGGCTATGCCCAGAGTGAGCTCCCTTGCTCTCGTTTAGATTTTTGGGTTCCCTCTTCGCCTGGCGTTCATGTCATGGCTCATAGACCGGCTCCGAGTGCTTTGGGGGTCCCGTCCTCCAGAACAAGTTGACCGTAAATGACAGCAATCAAGCAAGATTTCATCCGAAATTCATCTATTAAGATGCGTGACGATTTCTACCCAACTAAGCTCATATATGGTAAAAAAGCGGAGTATCTAACGTCTTGTTTTACATGGGGCAACATAAAAACTCACCCCTGTATTTTTATTTTCTAAAATGTTCCTCGGGGACGATAAATTAGGGTTCCACATGCAAATGAACTCTGTGTAGAGCGCAGTATACAGCCAAGCATGGCTATATATAAGCAATTCGTGGAAAAAATGTATGCATCACAAAGCGTTGTGTCTTGGTTGCATTTGAGACAGTGGGTGTTGATATTTGGTGCTCAGTTTTTTATCCATTTTTTGACGTTTCACTTGAATTATTTCCAGAACGAGTATTAGCTCTAATCAGCAGTAATTAATTTGCGTTTTCTCACCATTGTAACGTGAATATGTGTATGTGTTTATGATATCTTAAAGTAGTATTCTGCATTTAAATCGGGAGTCATTCAAAACCGAACGGTTTCACAGTCAAGAGATTTTTAACGTTTTGCTTTCGCGAATAAGAGAAGCAATACAGAGACGAGGGTGCACCGTTTTAAAAAACAGATACAGGGCTTGATATTAACGTGGGGACAAAAAGTACATCCTCCTGACATAATAAAGAAGTATTTGTTTTACGAGCGATGAACAGAGATAAAATATGGATAACACAATAGGAGCTAAGAGTGAGATGGAATATTAGTGTAGTTTATACTTGAGCATAAAGTATGCCTTTTCATTCCCCTTGATACCTTGCGTATAGCCTAAGGGCTGAAACAAACCCCAACTCGAGAACATTAAATTTACCATTATTATGTTTACTGACTGACTATATATGCGCAAGCATATCCTCCTTTGGAATATGTGAGTCTAGAGATGAAATCTACATTCGCAATTGCAAGCGATATACATTAAATAGACCCAGCATCTAAACAGAATCCATTTGAGAAAGGGCCTCTTTTTCCTTGAGTTCGCCTCTGTTTCAATTTTCAGCGCTTAAAAGCCAAGATTTGTTTGCACCACGCATACATTAAAGCAGTTCGGGGGACATGTCCAGCTTGTCTTATTCGCGAATTTTATTTCACCTGTTTGCTTGGCCAGTCTTTTCTAAGGGCGAATGTTGTTTATGTTGACAGGACCCGTTGCTAGGAGACCGCTGCTGGAGGAGGTTCGTCCGCGTTCACGTGTAAACTGGCATGGACGGACAGAGGACGTAAGATGCATACTAATGGCGTAGATCCGATCGCAAGTGACGTGGAATAACGATCGGGATAATGTTACGTGATTCGCGGCCCTCGTGAATTTGCATTTCTGAGTGCACAGTTATTTTAGAGTTATTCCAGAGTTATTCCAGAGGTATTGCATAACTGTCATTCTGGTTGAAAAAGGTGAACTGAATTTGTATAACCGTACCACATGACAAATACTGAATTATCTGGGGGATCAGTTACTAAAAAAATGAGGACATATTGTACAGCATGTATAAAGGTAGGTATGTATGATGTTACCGAATGGAAAATACCGCGAACACATTAAATTGACACCCTGTTACGCGCATTAAAATGAATTGTAATATGCACGCAATTTAAACCACATATGAAATTTTATACCCGTCCATTTATCGAGCCTAGCATGAAAATCAGTCCATTTACGTGACCAAATACGACAACATAAGAGGAATGATGCTTCTTTCAGCACACCAACACCCCTACATCCGAAGAACGAAAGCATCGCAATCTTTCCCTATTCATCAACAACTTGATTTCGGATTTACAAAGTTTCACCGACATGTAATTTATTCAAATGCCGATGGATCTCCATTCGCATCCAAAAGAGATCACCACCCTTGCTGCAGCAGGTTTCACTTTAATGATAGGAGCGGACCCTCTGGTCTCCGCGACGTGCCACCCTCATCAGTCTGCACGACTAATGCTATGCGATGCACGTTCTTACAAATTTCCTTTCTAACCTCAACATGGACGTTAGGTCGAGAAGACAACATACATTTGTAGTTGTTGCTTGCTTCGGCTCCAATTCCTTCTGACCGGCTTCGTCTCACTTTGGCCACGTTAATGGCACGAGTAGTTCGAAGTTAATCACCTTCATCAGATGCTTGCCTTCCCGTTGCGGCGAAATTACGACAGTCAAACATTGTTCTCTTGTACTCGGTCAGTCAAACTCAATAGGCTGTCAGCGCATGTGTTGTAAAAACTGAGGTTGATTTCAGTTAGAATAGAGGTGGGTTAATTTGCTTTATCCATGTAAGCCAAAACTTTAACCTAACGCTGTAGCCTAATCCATACCTGACGAGAATCCAAACCTCATCGAATAGGCACAACATTAATAACAGAAAATCTAACAGCTGGATTGGTTTTACTATTTTTAGTATAGCAAAGTAATGAAAACATTTTCAGATATTACTAAATAGTACAGTTCATACGTACAATACAAATACGTTCAAACGTTCATACAAATACGTACAGTTCTGTAAAATACTTTCTTTTAACTGCGCCTTTGCAAATTGTATTGCGAGTTATCAGCCAAACGGAGTTTAATAGCAATCAAGACTTCGAGTAAATTATCAGTGTGCATGTTTTGAAAATCGACAGAAAAGATACGTTATTTCTACACGTTTTAAAACGTTCTCTCCCCCCCCCCCCCCCCCCCAAGGAACCGGCGTTCATTTCTCTTTTACTGTGGGCAGAATGTATAGCGAAGTTTGTGTTCTTACGTTTTCCAAGTACTGACTGCCGTTCGAGCATAGTTCTTACGTCTGCATTTCCATTTGCATCCTCGGCGCTCGCGGCAACCCAAGAAAAGCGCACATGGAAATCAAAGAGATAAATGGAGGGTAGCGGTATTTTTCCGAGGGTAGCCGTCGACGCTGCTTGCTCGTGTTGTGACCTAGTCAGACGAAACGGAACGCGATAGACAAAGACAATACGGAACTCTCCTGGATTTATTTTCCGGGGTGGTGTAAGACGAACGGCTGCTTTGTGAAGGAATTTTTGCGCAGGGGATGAGTTAGAGAGTAGATCTATCAAGGCAAGAGAAAACTGCAAATCATTCCTTGCAGGCAGTTGATATTGCCCAATGCATTTGGGCATGCATTTCCCTTATAATATTGTGTCGTTTTGATTACAAATTTCACTGATGAGGACATGAGGCCGAATTGTAAAGATAGCACTGCCGCGTTATCCTTAACATTAACCCCCAGAATTTTCTTTGCAGATTTGTTTACATTCCTGTCTACGCCTTAAGCAGGTTAATTATTATCCCTGAGAATTCCTCGGGAATCGATCATCACTAATGAAGTCAACGGCAGCATGATATGCCGTTCACCAGCTTTTAATGAACTTTTATAGCAAATTCTTTGTAAATTGTCCGCGTATGCTATGAATCTTGAGCATGAAACTTGTAATAAAATCACATTTTACAATAGAATGCTGGTAAAATAAGTTAGACAGTGAGAGGCATATTTTCCTAGAAGTTTAAAGCTACACAAGCTTCTACAGCTGCATACGCTGTCTAGAATTTCACAAAGTCCTTTACTAGTTCCAATTCACCCTAAAAGAAAATGCGATAAGGTTTTTCTTTAAATTCATTACAATTTTATTCTTTCGTGAAAAGTTTTTTCTCGGTTGAGCTTCTTATCCAGTAATCAGGCTAGTTATAGGACCGGCAAACGGAGATAAGGGCGTAAAATGCCACATCCCTTAATTCAGCACGGAGTTTCCACCAAATAGCCCCCGCTTTGTATAATTTTTTGTATAACATCGTTCCCAGCCCTGTATCTTTCCCTTAGCTACGTCTTGTTAAAGGAAGTAAAAAACGAAAGCGCGGGTGATGGAAAAATCTTTAATTGTGACAATCAGAGCGAAGATCTTAAAAAGATGCTGTCTTCTACAAACTCACCCCAAGTGCCTCCCCCCCACCCACCCACCCGCCTCTCACCCTAGCTCACCCGTCCTTCTCATTGGAGACTAATGAGGGATTTCTCTCTCTTTCTCTCTCTCAAGTCGAAGGAAAAAACGAAATAAGTGAATTCTTATTTGTTCGTTCGCTGGAAGGAGCAAAAATGGTGGAGGAGGGGGGGGGGGGGGGGCTGTGAGACCTGTCACGGTCCAACTCGGAGCGCCAAGACACTTTTTAATCCATCTGACACAAGCCGTGGATCTGTCCAAGATTAAAAAATAAAACCCGTTGTTTTTCTGCAGGGGAATTGCTGGATCTTAGGCTGGCGAAGATTCACCGGGTCGCAAACTGGATTGATCTCAAGAAGACGCTCAAGACTCCCGCAGTCAGCCTGTTGGAGGAGTGTCACTGTCTCACTGCCTCGCGCCAATTTATCAGCAGCTGAAATTTTATTTGCGGAAAAGCGTATTCAAGCAGCCAAGTCGCTGGTCCACCAAAATGGCCTGAAATCGCGTGCTCTCCTCGTCCTGATCGTCCTGATCGTCCTGATCGTCCTGATCGTCCTGATCGTCCTGATCGTCCTGATCGTCCTGAACGTCCTGATCGTCCCGAGGCCGAAAGAAAGAAAAGGATCCTGCAGGCGAGTTTCTGTTTCTTCGTGTGCGAAGCTTGGCCCCCTGACCCTTTTCCTCCAGCCCAGCGCCTCCCCCCCCCCCCCAGATCAATAGTCCAAAAAGACCCCCACACATGTTACCAACTTCTAAAATGAGGGCAGTTATTGAATTACAAGTTGGATACTGGAAGGTTGGGTCGGAGTCCAACCCTTATTGGAAGAGAATCTAATTTGGGTGCGCTCGCCGAGCTGGCAGGGCGTCATTTGTTCGAATTACACACGGGTGGCGGCGGGGCGGGGGGCAGGGGGCAGGGGGCAGGGGGCAGAGGGCAGGGGGCGGGGGCTACCATTATCAGGGTTCATGAGGAACAAGGGGCCAAAGCAATTTGTGAAATATATGCGACACTTGTGAAGCCATTATCTTAACACAATGTGCACACATTTCGCCCAAGACAATACCTCTAAATTGAAGACTGGGAATTTGGAAAGAGCTATAATCTGACCTCACGCGCGCTGGACGAGGGTATCTCTACGATCTTTGTGATGGTGGTGCAGCCTACTTTTAGGATGGTTTAATCTAAAAACCAATGAGCTTAAAGAAAGCGGCAACTCCACACGATTTGCATGCAAATGGTAGATTGCGAGGCGAGAGTTTTAACTAACTTTTAACACGGTGTCTTTCGGACCTGGCACCTCCAGATCCAAGGCTTTAAAGCGTTTTTAGCCGCTTACTTTTTATTGGAATCATTCTCACGCTCTTGTTAACCATACGTTAGTTTGTAAAATACAGTGCAAGTCAGACATTGATTATAAATTATGTATAATGGGATGCCAGTCACCAATTTGATAGCCTAAAATTCAAGAGCCTGAAAAATCTCCTATGACATTTGATTCGAAGCTCCAAAGACATATCGATATCAAGTGTTCTTTCTAATGTACAGATCGCGTAAATACCACTTCCCCGGAATTAATGTAGTTAACATATTTTTGGTTGAACCTTGATACCATTGACTAACTTTACGTCATAGCTATCTAACTCTTTCCTGTCGCGAATTTTTCTTCTCAAATAAAAGGATGACTTGTTTAAATCATTGAAAGCTGTTTAAGACGCGACGCGAAGCCTCTTCGTAATGCGATATCCCAGCTCATTGGTATGCGCAAGGCTTAGTCGAATGTAAATTACACAAAGTGAACGTAACTCTTATTGTTGAACGGCGCGAAAAGAACTAAATGAATCTGTTATCTCCTACACACCCTGATTCACACAAACCTTAAGCACCCCGCGCAGCGGCGTCTCCCGCGCACCCCTTCCGGTGACGTCGGCAGCACTCTTTCGTCACTCCTCCATAGACAACCCATTCTTTCGACCCCACGCCATCCGTGAGTCCTGGCGCTTGTCGATGCCACGGGAACTCATTTACATATTAAGCTGAAATTATTCGCGGCGTTTAAAGTAAATTCGACTGACAGTAATGTGACGGGGAATAAAATCAATCCTTAATATCGGTTCAAACATCATTATTCACTGGAAGTCAACAACTAAGTTTTCCTGCGCTAGCTTAGTCATCTACAGGATATTTTCAAAGAAATTCTTTTCTCGAGACTGCCTAGGTAATCACGACAAATATATCCTTTAATAGCACGAATCAAAAATCATGATGCACCCACATATGAAGTAAATACACAATACAGTATATATTGTGGATAAATCCGTGAACATATCTAACCATTGTATACAATTCTGGTGGGCCATATCCACGAGCAGGCACTGCAGGCAGACCAACCATGTTCCGGCTAGCTGGTCGGATTACGGCGAGGCCGGCGGTATTTTCACCGCTCGGGAAATCTCCCCAGACCTCTTTTTCACCCACGCCCTGCTCTTTTCGAGCCGGCCAACTTCCTCTGCGCTTTCGCGCTCTCTTTTGCTCTCTCTAGAATCGTGAATTATAAATGATGATAAACTTAATGGAGAGTGCAGACCGTACATAAGAGGAAGGGGTGAATGAAAAGAAACGAGAGGAAAATAATGAGCAAGGGAGATGCGAATAAAAAAAGTCGTTATTAGGAGAATAAAACCGAGATGAGGAGATTCCAGGTCAGATAGGGTCAAAGAAAAAGATCAAAACCATCGCCAGTTTAAGAGAGCCAATAATTGATTATGTGATACGCGGTATTACCTACAAATAAATCGAATCCGAAAGCGACAGCTACACCCTGTATATATATAGGTACCCTAGCGGCGTATTATCACAACAAACGCGAAATGATTACTCTGCTGAAAGACAGCCAAGCCAACAGTTCGTCCCACTGATTTGCATGTTGTCTCAGCTCCTGAAGGGTGGCTGCGGAGAGCCGAGGGAGGGCGCGAATCATTCCACTAGTGACTGCCGACAAAAAGAAAGCAGAGCTCACGAGGCGAGACATGGACCAAGAGTGAGCATCGTTTGTCAACTGTCAACGGCTAGCATCTTCCACGCCAGAGAGACCACAGATTTTCATCTCTTTAAACCGTCTTTTTCGCGCGATCCGCTTCCTATTTCCGTCTTCTTTTGATATGCACCTCACTAACTCATATTCGCTCTTTTATGCCGAATTGTGACTAACCCCTCGCGCAGGGTTCCTCCATCTGTCCATGTCATGTTTTCGTTGGAATTTTCTGACGTGATAAAAAGCTTCTAAACAACAAGATACAAGCAGATATGACAGGACAGTGAGGTCTGACATGCATCAGAAGGGCTCTTTGACAGCTCGCTCTCTTTCCAACGAGAAAGCATTTTTCACAGACACAGATATTCTCTTTTCCCTCTCAAGTTTTTCTTCTCTGTGGCAAATCATGGCATATCAGTTTTTTCTTTATCTAAGTTTTAAAATGAAACGGCATTGTTACCCCAAAAGAAATCCGTTCTATTTGCGCTACCCGCGATTCACTTGACAGGCTTGCATGCACTCGTCTGGATTAAAATCTTCTATTCTCGCTAGTTTTCTTTCTTTGCTGAGAAGTTAAAGTTTGCCGAGTTTTTGGAATAACTTAATTAGATTAACCCGAATTAGGAGTTATTGGAGCTGGCTAGTGACATTTTAAACTCACAAACAGCAAAATCAGGGAAAACTTTCCCATCTTCTCTTGCCAGAAAGCCAGGGAAATATTTGTTATTTTCATCTTTCGGTCGGCCATTAAATTGGTGCGCATTATCAAGAGTGTTGGTTAGCTAATGTTGCAAATTTACTCCAAACGAATCCACACTCATTCGTTTTCATTACACATATTTTTTTTACAGAACATGGTTAACATGGTGCTGCTTAATGCTTTCAGGTCACCAGCCGTTAGATTTATCTTGGTGTCTGCGATTAAAACCCGTGCTCATTTTCATCCCTCCTATCTCAATCTTGAGTTGCTCTCGTCTCCCTCCCCCAGCGGCTAAGTAGCTTGTTTTTTTCCTCGTCTCAGGAAACTAGTTTTTACAGTAATTAAGTCGCTGATAAACGCCTATTCGGGTCGTTGGTTGCTACCCCTGGACATTAAAACAGTCTCGAAGACAATGTGATAGTTGTTCGGGTCTTTAATTTTCACTGAGTGCTTAGCGAAAACGAGGGGACACAGAATCTCTTTGGTTCTTTCAGTTTCCTTGCAGAGTCAAAAGTTTTGTGAGATCGAATGGTTCAAATTATTGAATAGCTGGCGCTTCACTTTTAGAGCCAGCCATTAACGCTCGCGATTGGAGAGTATTTAAATCTACGAAACGAGTGTTTCGTTTGTTTCGTTTCAAATTGTTTCCTCGAGAAATTTTACCGCCTGCGATTTACCATGGGGTAAATAATGAGCTCCTGACGAGAGCTGCTCGAGAATGCACCAAGAAAAAGGCCGAGAATAAATTGTGATTGCTCGCCTTCACGAGCCTTCCACGCACATTTCTCAGCAGCAAGAACAATTTGGAGCCCTGAATACTCTAACTCTCGAACTAAAGTACTATAGCAGGCGAATATTACACCAACACATATTCAATCGGCTCATAAATGTTTAATAGCAAATAGATACGCAGCATCTTTCAATTAAACGCACACATTATAGAGTCATTTACAATTTAAAATAGGTTTACCCTTAAAAGTCTTCATGAGCAAGATTGGTATGCCGTCCTGCGAAGGCGAAGGTGTTGTCTATCAGCCTCCGCTAAAAGCGTACTATAATAAGTGATGCCACTATATAGGATAGACGCTTTTCTCTTACGAATACATGCGAATAAGAAACCCCTTTTCTAGTCGCCTGTGTTTACTGCTGTGTAGAAGTGTTGATCCTGGGATCAGTTAGATAATGTTGATGAGCTCATGAATATGTATACGAGCTACAACTTAACCCCTTTTACTTACGCTATATTCCTCTTAGCAGCTCGTGTTCCGCCGGCGCGCTCTATATACATATTCCTGCCCTTTCTCCATCTTTATGACGTCACAGTTTCCATCTAGATTCGACAACATACCAGTGGCGGCACTCAAAATCTTTGAGAACGCCCGAAACTATATTGTTATTGCCTTCAAAAATTTTAAGAAAGCGCACGGACTGATTTAATGAAATAAAGTATTTGCTTTCCAAACATCCGAATGGTTACTATGATGTGCGTGCCACTGGTAGGCAGAAACTCTTTCGTGCTTTCATCTTGTTGATTTTTTTTTTAGTAGAAGCAATCATTTTGCCGGGGGTGGGTAGTTTGGTGGGGTACTCGAAATACAGGAAACTGAGTTGCTGTTGGCAGTGCAAGCAGAATCCATTCCGCAACTAAATGCAGCTCGACGACTTTCATTGCTCTAGCAGAACATTATCTCACAATTATGAGAGATTATCAAGGCTTTATCTGAGTGACTTTGACGAACTGAAAGCAAGTAGAAAAATAAACGTGCATTTGTTTCCTTTTTTGGTGGAGGTGCCAAGTTAGCATCAGCTTGAATTAAACGTCAATAGAACAAGAAACAGGGACGTAATGTATGTATTGCCTTAATGTATGACTTAATGTATGTATTGTTCATCCAAAAAGGAGCAGATATTTGATATTTATGGGAATCTTTTAAATTTAAGTTAACGGAAAGAAAATCCCTACAATCAATGGCTGACTTGTACTTTATTCGTGTGAGAGATTTTTAAATATTGTGAAAAGTTCAAAACGATATGTTAAAAATAATTAAACAAATCCGTAAATAGACAAGTGTCATTGTTACAAGGACAGACTAAGATTATAAACTCCTCGTCCATTACTCCACTATCGTGGTCCTAGACGAGTCCGGGGTACAGACCCAGGGTGAAACACAGCGTCACCTTTAATATTTCCTAGCAATAAACGGTGATCTCCAACCAAACGACGGCGACAGCGACGAAGGCGCCGACGGGAGTAAAGGTAAAGCAAATGCAAGCGTTTGCTCCAGCCGGGTGCTGTAAGGAACAGAGAGGTGGTAGACGTGTGTTGACGTCACTGGCGGTTCCCTTCTTCCCGCGCTCTGTGAAATGTCGCGCTGCCGCTCTTTCCCTCAGCCGTCGGCACCGCATCCAGCCCGCAGTCGCGCACAAATCGCGCACCGCTACACTGGATTTAATGAAAACCAGCCTCCGCCTTCCTCTTCATATCTCCACATATTGCCTTCGAAAATGTCTCGTGTACTGCCTGGATTTCCCGCGCTTGTTTGTAGCTGATCTTCCGGATTGACACAGATGGTTAATTCGCTATTTACTAGAGCTGGGAAACGTTGTAAAATTTAAGTGCTCTATAAATGGGAAATTGAATCGCAAGAGGAAACGTAAGATGCGATTTTTAAATAAATAAATAAAGACCTTTTCACAGAGCTTTGTATAAATGTGATGTAGTGTATATACATTTCTTTATTTGCTTATTAAAAGGGTGCACTTTCATTGCCATCTTCTTTGCATGAAAATAGTGTGGCGTTTTCTAATTCATCAAATTAATCGCGCGAAAATGCGAACATAGCTTTCCTCTCCCAAATTTAATTTGGATTGGCATAGCAAATGCACCACGATATATAGCACACAGCACGCTATTCAACCCCAGCGTTCTTTTGTGTGTTAACATGGTTAATAACAAACCATTCCTTGTATTCAGATTCAAAGCTTCTCATATTGGCCGCTATATATACCGTCTCTTTCATCTTTCATTCTTCTCTTTAACAACTCATGTTTTGTGGTGTTTCTTTATTTTCCACTCCGTGCCCTCAGTCCCTATTATTTTCTTCATCTAGTCGCGCGTATAGTGAACGCGTCTCGTTCTCGTTCTCGCATTTCACCCTTGTTGTTCATCCGCGGGTCTTCTCTTCGCTTCTCATTATCAAGCTTCTAATGCTCTTGACTTTTCATTACACACCAGCCTTTGGTGTCTTCTCTCTTTTCACTTGCACCCACCCGCCCTGCCGACCCAGAGCCACCCCCCCCCCTAACCCTCATGCACCCAACGCAACCTACTTGGTACCAGTCGCTTTCCTTTCTAACCCCTAAAAAAATCTTCTTGCCGTTCTTGGCATATTTTGTTTGAAATGTGAGTAGAGCTCGAGACTTTGGCGTCGGGTTGTGTTGCGATGGCTGCATAGATCTCGGTGCAGTTTTTCACAGTGGGTACGTTCAGTTGCGAGGTTTTCATTGAGGAGCGGAAACTCGTAGAATGATACAGCATATGCAGCTGTTACGTTGGTCGTTGGAGCTGCCATATACAATTTTCTATTGGTTCTCAGAATAGCAAAAGTATTTTATATGGGACACATGCACATTTCCTGTCAGCCAGAAAACGTGGATTTTTCCAGCCCACCACGGCAGTATGAAGGCCGCTACTTTTAAAATGGACTTATTATGTATTCCGCAAAAATACTTCATTTTCTTTTTAGCGTGTCTTATGTTGAGGACTTCCGTTATTAATGTACCATCAAAACCAATAAGAAACACAAAGAGAATATAAAGAAAACCAACACGGAGGTTCAATGTATAGCACTAAGTGACGCATAATACTATATATTGATAAAAATATCCCAACATGAATCCTTTGACACTAAACCACGTGGACACATGAACTCGTGGACCTCACCTATACCGACGAGCTTTCTGTGTTCTGAACTGCAATTGATGTCATGAGGTAAATAAGTCTTTGACAGATGAAGGCGAAACGCTGTGGTGTACCTCGCTGAGTTTTCTCTAGCAACCTTTGTCCGATCTCTGACTTGCAGCCACCGCCGCCGGATTCATCATCGTCGTCGTCGTCGTCGTCGCCAAATAAGCTCGACGCTCTGGTTCAATATCTATCCCCCGTTAAATGACAAAAGAAGCGAGCACGAGAGTGGTGTTTCCTAGGTGACTGCGTCTTGCGTCCTCGCGGCGCATTAGGCGGGCGACGGCGACGAGCATCGCGACCAATATTCCTGGCTTTCTGAGATGTGCAAGCGTTCACAAAAAGAGATCATAACGCGGAGGTATGACAAGAATTCATGGTATCATTCTCTTTGGCGTGAGAAGTATATTCGTTCTGGACTTGATTCTTATAAAACATTGTTATTTGTTTGCGACAAGTTCCTTGGGTTCTCTACTGCAGATGCATTTGCCTGTGCCCTGGAGATGGAAGGTGTTGAAGAAAACACGAACCAGTCTTTCCTAATATCAGATTATTTGTATTTCTATCGTGGAAATCGGAAAACTTCTCATGCTTTGATTTTTAGCAGTTCACGTTTCTTTTTATAATCACGCTACTTGAGTTGTAATATGAAGGAAAGCTGCAAATGCATGCTCGTAAGGTAAAACGCAGCGAAGCTTAAATTACAAAATGAGTGCTATTTGCCCCTAGAATTCCGAATCTCGTTATTTCAATTATCCAAGCGGAATGCATTCAAATAAATTATCATCAGATGTAAAATTATACATATATACATGAACAACAAAGTGTCTAAATAAATAAATAAATAAAATCTTCTCTTACTAGCACCGTGCGAGGAAAGTTACATGTAGATACTACACCAATTTGCATAGGACAGCCGACGAAGTTAAAACCTTCTAGTTAGCAACTTGCGATTACTCATTTGCATTTGATAATGTTATTCATACGGAAATATTCTACTTCTCTAACGAGGAGTGTATAAAAAAAGTTTTCCACCTTGGTATGACATTTTGTCAGTCTGCCAGGCTGCTAACTGAGATGTATACGAAGTAAAAACCATGGTTGACTGTAGAATAATATAGGTATAGGTACACGTGCAATGCATGGTTGCTGGCCCATGAGCGTTCCCATGACTAGAACGTGATCTGTTAGGAAAATGTGATCATGCGAATTTTTTTGCTTCGAGGAGAGAGAATCTGCTTCAGCCGCTGCTACTGTATAATATCGTGGTGCTGACTTTCAATTCAGATAAACAAACAGTTAAAATTACAACATAAAAATTGTATGTAGTAAATCAAAACTCAATAGTTACGAAAAATTATTGTGTTTTGTCGTTACAGCTATTAGAGAAACGGATTACGATGAAAGTCAGGATAAGAACAATATTGAAAATCCGACAAGCCAAGATTTCCTTTCTATTATAATATAGTACGTCGCAGGTTCTTTTACCAGCGCCACGGGGCTTTGGGCCTTTACTATAAAATTGTAGAATACCGGTTTGCTGCTGATAAAATAACCTGAAAAAACGTACTATAGTAGCTATGGGACTACCATTGATCAGTAACAGCAGTGGTCAAGGTCATAAAGTGCACATGCGATTCGCACCATGCGTTTTGGCGCCCATTTCTCTAAGACACTGGTTCAGCTACAAGCACACACTTTTCTGTTTTCCCAAGTTGGCAGCTGTCAGAAAGCTCGTCGACGCCCTGCGGTGGAGAGTCTTGGCAGGCGTCGCGACGCCAAACAGCAGCCCAGCTTGCGACGCCGACGTCTCATCGTATGCTTGGGGAGCGGGAGGATACGACACCTCGAATGATTGACCTGTCAGATCAGGAAACGTTTCCCTGCTCCACAAACGTTGGCAGGACAAAACGCCGTATTTTTACGCGCAATTATTTACCATATATACCTTATTTTACCTATATATTATTATTGAACCTGGCTTCTTACTTGTGTGTGCAGGTATGTCAGTGTAATTCGTTTCTATAATATCGACGGAATGCCAATAAGAAGTAAGAACACACCGTGATGTATACTTTGGGGAAAGAGCGTACTTTGGAGCTCAACCTAATTTCTCCAGATTTATCAATGGATACTTTTAAACTCTAAAAGCTGGAAGACTTTCGTTTGTACGCATTATGCATCGGCCACGCACTTTATCATGACGGATGCATATCCGTATGATTTTTTGTTTTAAATCTCAAAGGCTAATACAAATAGTGGAGCCTAAAAGTTAACAAGCTAGATACACCTTGGCGTATGTGAGGCTATAGTGCATGAGAAGGTCTGGCAATTTTATAGACACCTCTGGAACAAAATAAGGTTAGGTCAGGCACTGCTGGTGGTAGGTTGGGTGTTCTCGCTTACCTGTAGATCGAAGACTGCGTCAACAATTCAAGGTCATTTTCTGCTGGCTCCATCGCACGCAATCCACTGTTCTCACGCACAAACACTCATTCATCAAAATATATTTTCTCTCGGTAGAAAACTTTTAATCTAAGATCTTTTTCAGACGTAATCAGCTTCAGGAACGTTTTCTCTTCACAACCATTGAGCGCAGGTACCTATAGTACGTCTCAGGTTCGGAAGTCCACAGAGCGTTTTTAATATTTCCGCGAGATCCCTCGTTTTGCATACCCCTTACTCTCCCATTGTGTAGAGTTGGCCCATGTCGGTGTGGATAACTTTTTTTCTAATCGGTTCTGTGCGGGCTTTGCTGCCTGGTCAATATACATAATATCATGTCATACCTATACAAATCTAATGAACGATCAATAAACTGCGTGATCAGTCGTCAAAATAATATTCCTAGTGAATAACGAAATCTTAGTTCTGCTTCGATTTTTAAATTTCAAAGTCATGCACAGATTAGTTTTTTGCCGGGATTAATAATTCTTCACATTTAACGTCACATAATCAGTGCGAATTATCTTTAGTAAAAACGCTTAAATTGATTGCGAAACAGGTAACAGACCCTTTTTCCCGACCCTTTTTGATGGAGCTGGCAGCGAACCACTGTTACCTTTAGCAAAGCCTGTGCAAAGTTTCAGTACCTTACCTATGTCCCGGGGCGCTGCCAAAAGAACCTGAGACGTACTACATGACGAACTAAGCGATGACCTTATTATTTACCCTTGAATATCGAAGCGAATGTTTACAAAATGAAACCTTGATATAACCTCTGACCTCGGCTATAGGTTGTTGCGGACAATACGAGAGGAATATTAATGATGGGGTGTACTGACACGTAAATCCACTCTAACCTAAAACCAATACAAATAAGAGCAAATATGCCGAATATTGCAAATAAAAACAACTAGAACACAATGTTCAAGAAAAATCGCCACCCACAGGGTAGGAGTCAGAGTAACGGTGTCAAATTCCTTCTATTACAACTTGCAGTAAAGCAGAGTTAAATGCGTCCAGTTTTTTTATTATTATTAAATACTTTGTATTAACTTCGATTTCTGGCCGCCTGACTGGCTTGGCTGGCTGAAAAATATTGCGACGGCTTATTAACCCACTTCCCGTCACCCTTGAGATATGAAATTTGGTACATGGATTTGTTGGCGGTGACAGTAAACATTGTTTGAAAATGTTATTCCCGTCCTTCATTTCCCTTCCCCTTAAAATCACACGAAAGATATTACAACGTAAATAAGGAATATTTTGAATCATACGAAAAAGGCAACACAAAATTTGGGAGAACATTTTCCCGAATTTTCCCAAAACTTTTGTGAAAAATTTAATGTTTCTAAATAATAGCTTCGCTTGCTCATCCAAAAAGATTGCTAGATGTGTCCCTGAGATCTGAAAGCTAATGCGAGAACTAAAAACATTGTTTGATCAATTTTAAATTTGGATCTGAGCTGAACTTTGTAGCTGAACTTTGTGACCTAGCTGAAAGGGGCGGCGTTCAAGGATGTTGAACCGTGGGCGTTTCGGACCAATGCGCAGTGGAGTGGAGAAACGCCCGCGTTCGCAAAGACACCGTGGCGGACACGTTTCTGCTGAAGCATAGCCAACTGAAATTCTGAAATTTATTAGAAAAGTAATAAATTTCAGAATAGTAATAAATTTCAGTACTTCAGTTGGCTATGGCTGAAGTTTGTAGTTATCAGCTTTGTAGCCTAGCTAAAAAAGGGGCAACGTCCAGTTGACACCCGAACCGGGCCTTCGAACCACTGCCCAGTGGAGTTGCGCCCGTACAGGGGACTTTGATGGATATTGTGTCTGAAAAGTACATCAGTGGATTGCTGTGAAATGGCATTTGGATTAGGATCATTGGACCACTGGACTATTGGACCACTGGACCATTGGACCACTGGATCATTGGACTACTGGATCATTGGACCACTGGATCTTACCCTCAGTTCTTCGCAAAACGCCAAGATAGTACGCACAGTGCCTTGAGACTTCAAACGCTTTTTTCTTCCCATTTGTAGCAAAAAGCTAACGGTTATCGTTGAGCGTAGCGTATCAATTGCGTATAAATTGCGTATTTTTTCCAAATTTTGCCAATTTCGAACATTGCACTTCAAATTGCATGAAAAAGATGAAGCGAAACTTCAAATTCACTACTGCTAAAAGGAAAAACATTGTGTGTTTTTTTGTTTGTTTGTTTGATTGTATGTAGTAGTAGTACCTATGTCTGTTCGCGCTCTACAGGCCAAACGCGTGCTTCGATTGCGTTGAAATTATCAGGGTGTCTACTTTTGTTCTCAGCTTAGACCCCCTGCGTTTTTCAAGAAATCCCCCCTTTTCTTTCAATTCAGGAAAAAGACCAAGATTCGAAATTGGGAAAATTAGGAAAAATACGGAAAATTTTCTAAAAATGCGTATTTTTTCAAAATTTTCAAAATTTTGAATATTGCTCTTCGAAACCTTCGAAACCACATCGAAAATCACACCAGCTTTGTTGACTTCACGTTGGTCAGAAATGTTGTCAATTTCGTGCATGAAAGTAATTGAAAGTAAATCCGCGTCAGAAATATATCTTCAAGGGTTTTTATATGACTGGAATTATATTTCTGTCGCGGATTTTCTGATATCTGTCAAATTGTCATGGGCAAACTGAGAAGTCAACAAAGCTAGTGTGATGTTTCGACGTGGTTTCGAAGGTTTCGAAGTGCAATATTCAAAATTTTGAAAATTTTGAAAAAATACGCATTTTTAGAAAATTTTCCGTATTTTTCCTAATTTTCCCAATTTCGAATCTTGGTCTTTTTCCTGAATTGAAAGAAAAGGGGGGATTTCTTGAAAAACGCAGGGGGTCTAAGCTGAGAACAAAAGTAGACACCCTGATAATTTCAACGCAATCGAAGCACGCGTTTGGTCTGTAGAGCGCGAACAGACATAGGTACTACTACTACATACAATCAAACAAACAAACAAAAAATCACACAATGTTTTTCCTTTTAGCAGTAGTGAATTTGAAGTTTCGCTTCGCTCGCTACGCTCATCAATAATATCGATAATCTGGAAACATAATAATATGTTTGACATGACAGACGTAACCATCTTCAAATACCGCCAAACAATATCCAAGCGTGCTACATTTTATACAAACTGCTCTGCCGAGCATAAAGAGAACCGACTATGTGGTAGAAAAAACGGCTGTTCCAGAAATTTGTTTTCTGCTCTGCCCATCCTACAATCCCTTGGGTTTTCTATAACTACACCGCAAACGGTGAAAAATTAAAGGACAGGCACCTCGGTCGTAAAATTTTATCACTGTTTCGTTTACCGATTTCACCTTTTTTAAATGAAATGCAGAGTGGTGCAATGATGTTTGTGCCCATGGCCACCGAAGTGTCCGGCTTCTGAGAGAAAGCCAGGTAGACGACAATAAACACTTCAAGTATTCGTTGTGGGTCACAAAAGACCTCGCGTCCGATTCCTCAGGTGCGACCATTCCTTTAAATGGAGCACCACTTTCGGTACACT
The DNA here is from genome assembly GCA_921293005.1 of Nemoura dubitans. Lineage (NCBI taxonomy): Eukaryota > Metazoa > Arthropoda > Insecta > Plecoptera > Nemouridae > Nemoura > Nemoura dubitans. Next base: position 18,823,456 of record OV121074.1, read on the forward strand.
TCCAATTTCGTTCGGTGGTCGTTAGTGCCACATCTTAGTTACGACTATTGCTTATAATGACTGACTTACAAAAACAAATAACAAGTTAGTGTAATATGTGTTGAGAAATTTCTGTAAATGGACGATTATTTTAATTATACTTGTATAGTCTTTATGCTGGCCGGTGGTCCTTTCGTAACGTGTGTAAGTGTAAGTCTCACCGAACCACTGCGGTGTTTTTTTGGGTACTCTTCGGGGCTCAGCCCAGTCGTTTCGTGAAAAGTGCTTGGTCCATGGGAGCCGATTTTCTGTGACGTCAGGAAAGCGAAGGGAGCCGAATTTGCCTGTGTTTGTCACGCCTGATATTATCCACTGGCATGTAAAATAAGCAATAGAATATGAAACAGGAATAAAGTATGCGATTTTCGCATCCACATCATACGATTCATTGGTCTGGTAAGACTTGGATAAATATTCCAGAGACACAGTTTATTTTTCTTCCATTAGCTGAATACGTAAATATAGTGAAACATTTTGCATGACGCGAGATATATGTATTTCACATCATTGATTTTATCTTTTCTCTAACAGAATTCACACATGTAGCTTTTGAAACACATGTGAGCCTACACAACACAGAATTGTTATATATTTTATCAATACATCCTTGATGGAGACCGGTCTCCACTCTCACTCCAGCCGAGGTCTTTCCTGCCCGTTTCTCAACTCAAGTAGAGTTGATCTTGTATTTGCCCGCAGCAAAAGGCAAAAACCATTTTATAATAACTCCTAAATCTTATAATTGGCCATGAACTTTGTGTGTCACATCAAAACCACACACTGAGACAGAATGCATCACGCTGTTACCATAGCTTTTACCATAGCTTTTACCATAGCTGTTACCATAGCTTTTACCATAGCTTTTAACATAGCTTTACCATTGTAAGTAAGCAATTTGTGTCGCAACTTCAAGGAAGAAAATTATGTGTCTGCTCCGAGGGATCGCCACAACATCGAGGTTTTAGAAAGGAACTAACAATATTAAATTTCTTAGACGCATGTCTACTATGTCCTATCTTAGCACTGAGTTTTTAAAAAAACTATTTCAAACCAGTGAGACTTTTGATTAAGCATTCAAATCCCAGTTTGGAATAGTTTTTTTCAACTTACAATGTATATTTATATATTTAATCATATGACTTAAAAGTTAAGTTATAGATATATTTTAAGCATTGGCATGACCCATTCTTGTCAGAGCCTACTGATACATTTGCCAACTGCAAGGCATGTGGATATCTCTCCGCCAAGTCCGATCCAATGAGCCCTCAGGGCATGTGCCCCTCGCTACCAGTGATTGCATTAGCTGTCGCAGCCTCCTGCTGGCACCAGTGGCCTGCCATTGACACTCACACAGACATCTCCCGTGCCCCGGTGCCCGGTTCGTATCCCGCCGAGCTCGGGTGACAACATTGTAAAACCTATCATCATGTGGTCACACTCTCGATAACAATGCTGAGTGCATGCGAAATAATTGATTGTTTTTTGTGTGTTTGTGTGTTGTTTATCAATTGCATTTGTATTTCTGGTTGACCAATACTGAAAAAAAGACACCTTTATCGTTTTTATTAATTAATTGAAATAATGCAATTTTCACAAGAGCCGTAACGTTTTTATTGTTGGTTTGTTTGGATTGGTGGGAATTCGTAGTTTAAATGAGAGTAAAATGCTTCGTCATTTTATCGAATTGTTGGCTGGCCAGGGGTTACAATTGGGCATGTTATTTTATTTGTGGATCACAAAGTTTCTGACCGGGAACTCTCGATTCCAGCAATGTTTTACAAATAAATAAATTGCCCGCAATACAGTTCTGGGGACAAGAAGAAGAAACTAGTTTGCGAAAATTAATAAATCGAAGGACTCGTGTAGGAACCAATTCTTCTCAAACTCGAACTAAATTCGCTCGGCAAAGTGACGATGAAAAATTTAACAATACCTACCCCTGTTTGACTGCACTGCTCGGAGTGCATGCCATTGAATCACCCTATTATTGCGATTTTAACATGTTGCATGGCATGTAGGATAATTTTTAATAAATCCCTCAGGACATATATTTTCTACCCCCCTAGTTCGAGTACAACGGATTATTTTGATTATCACCTTCGGCTTTATTATATCATTACTCGGAACGAATGTAACTCGGTTACGGAATATTTAACCAGACAGAGCAAAGTTGTTTCTTTCTTTTAGGCCGATTATTTATGACGATCTGTGCACTTGTGTTTCCATTTTTAACCCTTGTGAGCGTAGAAAGCGGATTAGAAATGGAGTTATAGACTCTGCTCCGCTTCATTTTCATGTTCATTTATCATCATTTTAAATTAAGACAACACGTGAACTGACAATGCTGGACATGGAAGATTTTGCTTGTATACTCGAAAAAATGTAATAAGTTCATTTATGTACTTACTGTTATGGTGATAATATATTACCAGCGCTGTGCCCATGTGCCAAGGATACACCTATGAACGTTAATTGGTGATCATCCAGATCAAAGATTCAGATTTTGTTGAGTTTGCCCATTTTCACAGTAATCTATTAGAGCCATAAGAGCAATGGAAAACAACTCCACTCAAAATGTCCTGTTCATATGTATTATACATGTAAATCATTTTGTACCCTACAAAATATGGTTATGTATGAAAGATATCCATGAAAGCAGCTAACGCTTTTCAACGCTGTGACTTTTGCCTGGCCTTGAGGTAGTTCCAGACAAAATATAATTACCAAACTAACGTTTGAAGGATGAACGCTTAAAGTGTAACTATTTAGATGAGTTAGAAATGAGTGAGGATACCCGCTTATTAGCATTCGAACCGACGAGAATACTGGTAAAGTGCTACTGCTGTCTCATCAAGAAAGTGCATGACAAGAGATTCGTATAAAATCTATATTTTTTTTACTAAATTTACATATAAATGAACAAAATTCATATTTTATATTTATTAGTATCAGTACCTAGTGGCAACGTGTTTCACCGTCGGTCTTAAATCTAATTAGACCAGCGAGTGGATGCTGGAAATTGCATCCAGTGATTGTGGAATGGTTAGCCACTCCCTGGAAATGACCAGGGCTGCTGACAGATTCTCTTTGAACAGATTAGAGTGATAATTTTGCCTAATAGCGCCCGGCGTTAGCAAATTCGAGCATCGTCAGAAGCGAACCAAAATGTGCATTGCAGTAATGCACTCTCATTGCGCTCTAGCGCACATTACATACAATATACTTGATCTAGAATTATGCTAATCGCCTTCGTCGGAATCAGATCAAAGATAATCACTCAATCGTATTACCTGCTATGCATACCTGAAACCTTTGACGGCTGTATTTATGTAAAGTTGGGCACGGGGAATGTCAAATTAATGTTCAAAATTGGCGAACAGGGTTATTTTTGTCGAATTTAATTACTGATGTTTTCAATTTATTCTTTGAAAATTCTTTCTATCCAATGATTGTGAAAAAGTTGTGGAAATGCATACAATTGCTTCATATTTTCAGGACTATACAAGATATAAATGGAACACTTTCATTTTGGTGGACATTGAGTGAAAAACGTTCTATCAAATGTGTTTGAGAAGGAAATATTGAGAACATATTATGTTATGGATATAAGAATTTATAGCAGTAAGGAAGTGAATTGGGAATAGGAAGTTGGTTTAGATGATATTTTGGATAAGTTTACTCTATATATTTTATTGATTTCAATCCACGAACACAAGCCGGTTATAGATATTTTTATCCATAGTAACAATGAAACATAAATATAGTTTTGTATACAATGTATGGAATGTTTCAGGGAGCTGTTGGCAAATGAGTTCATGCGTGGTGAGTGCCAGGGAATCTTTGGATTCGTGGGGCGCACTTCTTTGGGGTACACGTACACAGCAATCACCGTGCGACACGCCGAATTTCTAATACCGTGACTTCAAACTAACGTGGTTCAATAACAATTTCTGGCCAAAAAAACTCTCAAAATGTAACAATCTCAGATTGATCTACACAATTATTACGCTTTGACAGTGTTATATATACACGCACTTACATTTCCAATATCAAATTCGATTCTTAAAATTGATACAACGATTAATGAAAGCACGAACTGGCTCGAAATCTTGTATTGTAATTTAATTTAATGTAATGCATGGACTTCCAAGCAGCCAGTCTACATTATGGATCCACAGAAAAATACTCGGAAACGTTTCACAACAAGATACCATGAAGTCAGTCGCAACTCGCAGCCTAACCTAAAATCCTCCACCACTAAATCGTCAGTACGGACGCCAGACGTCGGAATGTCTAGTCGTCTTCGTCGCCGTGACGGTCGCCGGCGACGCCGAGATGCCGTTCTCAGAGACGGACGCCGCCGACGCCGCCTTTGACGCCGCACTCACTAACTGATTCGATTTCACCAACGTCAACGGCCTCCTATTCGAGGTCAAGTCCCTCGACAACAAATCCAAATGTACATCACTTTTCTTTCGTAATTCCAAGTCCACCTCCCTCCGCCTCGCAATGTCGATGGCCGAACTTCGGTGCTGAAGATGCAAGGCGACGGCGCCGTGCAGGTCCTGTCCGTACAGTTGCGAGTACAGCCAGTGCGACGCCTGCGGCAGGAGCGGCGCGTTCAGGAACAGGCTGGCCGCGGCCGCCGCCGCACTGTTCAGGTACGACTGGTGGCCTCCGAGCAATGCGTGGTGGTGCAGACCACCGAAGTGATGGGGATGGTTCAACGCCACTGGGCTCGCCGGGAAGCGCATGGGAGGCGGCGAAGAGGAGCGCTTCGAGTTGGTCGTCGACGTTGATGAGTTGGAGGACGGAGGCTGTTCGACGGTGTCGTCGGAGGTCGGGGAGTGCTTTGGCCTGTCGATGTCGGATTTGCGACTGGGGGTGCTCGAACGTCGCGGGGCGGTGGTGAGAAGGCCTCCACCGCTGCTGGGACTGTGATGAACGGATGCAGGAGGGCTTTTGACCGACGCCGCGTTGTGGGTGCTCGGCGTCGTAACGCGGATGCTGATTGGTCCGAGAGATTCGACAGGGGAACGGCCGGAGTGCTCGTGGACTGTAACAAGATGGACAGTTTATTTTCACTGTGGGCTAGGAACTAACGTGAATGATTACCAAAGGCAGTTCCGAGGACGGACTTTGGTATTGTTAGCCAACAGAATATGATGAGCGCGTTACCTCGCAAATGGAACCAACTCCGAAAACCAAGTTCTCGTTTCGTTTTATGTCGCTCCGTTGATATTTTGTTTTCATAGTTGACAATATACTAATTGTTCTATTCGTAGTATGTTTTCTGTATCCACTAAACTTTACTACGGCTTAATGAATAAATCCAGAAGACCCAAGCCTTCAGCGAATGACGCAAAAATTTGTGTATACTGACGCTTTATTATTTGCACCTTCTCATCAGATCTAGGACTGTCACTCGACATTTCACACGTTAAAACTAGATGACTTCAAGAGACTATGCGAAATCTTACCCGAAGAAATCCTGACCGGCGGACTCATGGGCTGCTCGGGATTGCTGAGCGTCAGCACGTGCGGGAAGTGCGAGGGGTGCAGGCCTGGCGGCACCCCGCAATGCGGGGGCAGATAGTGGTGCGGGTAGCCCCCGTGGCCGCGACCCACGCCAAAGGGCCCCCAGTGCGGGTCTCCACCCATGCCCAGGTGATGTGCGATCCCTGCAAAAAAGGTCACACATGTTTTAAAAATTTCGTAGAATGTGAGCATCTTGACGTGGAACATCAAACTCGAGTAAATGAGCTATTCTTAAATTTTACATCGCCCAGACATTTTATCGCACAAAGCTCTGCGAGGTATAAAATTTAATGTTGAGCTCGTGAACATTCAACCTATATAAGTGAGACTCCTGAAGTTCTTGTCCTTTTGATATTTTGGATTTTTACTCTGCAAATGCCTTTTAATAAAGCACCGCCCTTTAGACGACTGAAAGGGTTGTGAAGCGCTAATGATTCCCCAGTCTTACCGAACATATCGATTAAAGTATGCTATATAGACATATGTGCCACCCCTTGAAGAAAATAGCATTTCCCATTTTCCAAAGTCTCTTGTCATGTTGCTATCAGCAAACCACTCAATTGATACCAAAAATATCCTGATTTTTATCTCGCAAGCAAGAGGGGTTATTTAAGCCAACGCCAGTTTGGAATTTGAGTGCATTAGTGGTGGACGTGATAAAAGACGTAGCCATATACACCACATAGCCATGTCACACATTCATGCTAGGTAATAGACTATGAGATCAAATGGGGTCTCCGTTCCCCATCTCGGTCTTGCGGGCGCGGTATGCGGCAACTTAAAGGTATCGAGTAAGAATGATATATAAGACAGAGTGCGAGCAAGACGACGCCAGCGTCGGGACGCGCGACGTCGAGTGAGATAGCGGCGGCGCCGCGGTGCGCGGTAAGGCGTTGCGGGAACCAATGGGGGGGTTTCGTCGACCGCGGCGCCCAATCCTGGCGACCATGACGTCACAAACACCGAACTTGCATCCCCCCCTCCAGCCCCCCATGCCCCTGCCCCCCCCCCCCCTCCCCCCCCCCCATCGTCCCACGGCTGCCGGCGCTCGCGACCAAAACCACCCGTATACACGCACCCACCCAAACTCTCACCCCCATTAAAATAGTAATCGTCTAGTTTAAGAGAATTATATTTGTCACAAACAGCGAACTTGCGTCCTGCCAGTAAACGGGCACTTTGTTTAACTGGCCGTAGCTCGCGGGAAAAGTTTGCTGACTACTTCTACTAACTAACTGATTGATGGCTTGAAATGCGATTTCTCCCGTTTTCATATCAATTGTGGTCCTGAGTGAATGAAGTTTGAATAATATTATGGAAGGACAGGTGCGGAAATGATTTGCTATCTGGTGTTCCGAAAAATTTTCGAACGATGGTTAATAAATATTTAAATTATCTAAATCCTAAAAAACATTAAGAAAACTTAGCAAGTCTTGTACGATGGTACAAGAAAAGGTAGGCACATTCATATTATTCAGTATATTGTATAACTTTCTCAGAACAGATAGTACCAAATGTTTGTTACCCCTTCCTCTCACTATCCCTCTCTCTCTCCCTCTCACCCCCCCCCCTCTCTCTCTCTCTCTCTCTTATTTTTATTTCTTTGCTCATAAAGCTTATGCGCCTGTGTCTAGTGTTTTAGACAGGAGCCGGGGGGTTAAGTCTTTGAATAGGATTACATCGTTTAAACGCTTGTGTATTGTCACAGAAAGGGCAAAGGGGGTAAGCTGGGGGGGCGAAAAGAGGGTGGCAAACCCTCTTAGTGTCTTCTAGAAGCCCTCTTCCTATGCTTAAGCCAGCTCTAACCCTTTCACGAGGAGCAAACTCACATTTATATATAGTAATGTACGGCTATGGATTGAAACTGTACACTTCTGCAGGCGTATATGCGCCAGCAACCAGCGTTGCTACGCGCAAGGGCGTTTGTCTTCGTCGTCGCCATCGTCGCCGTCGCCGTCGCCGTCGCCGTCGCCAGAGTCCTGTATCTAACTCAAATCCGATTTCCAGCTGTATTACGCCAGATCACGTGGTAGCTGAGATCTATGTGTCCTGTCCGGCTTGTTGTTTAAAAATTTCTTTCCTCAAAAACAAACCTCAAAAAAATCATAAAATATTTTTTTGGCCAAGACTGGCACCTCCACCTCAACTGTAGCAGCCCACAGAATGGCACCTCCACCTCTAGCATGGCACCTCCACTCTTTCTCCCGGATGGAGTCGTGGCTACTAAGCCTCCATTTTAAAATGTCGTTATTAGACTGGTGAACGTGGACTGTAAGGAAACTGATCCAAACGAAAATAATTGTGGCTTCTCCAGTTTCAAGAAAGTCATGAAAGAAAAAACTCCACCTCGAAAATTGGTAGGTAAAGGAATACTTTTGACCATCCATCACACCCTCTACGGCCCATCGACACAAGGTGTCTTTTAATTGTTCTTTCGCCATCGTTTCCACTCAAATTATCCAACCGACTTCCTTTTAAAGTCTGTTTTCACTTTGTTCCCTTTTCATCCCTTTACACGCTATATGTATTCCTTCTCTTCCTTTGATTCTCACTAAAAAGCAGCGACTAGCAGAAGCTAAGGGTTGCGGGGCGGTGGTGGCAGGGGGGGGGGGGCAGGGGGGGAGGAGAAAGAGGGTGTCCTGCCAATTTGTACCAGGAAGGTGCCGCTCATTAGTTTGCTGTCGCGCACACGTGTGGCGCCACCGTCTGATTAGAAAGCGCCGCGGTGGCACAGTGTGAAATGAGGGGGTGGTGCGCGCCGGGGGCGAGAGTGGGGGCGGCTAAGGGGAGGGGGCGCGGGGCTGGCACGTCTTGCTCTTGAGAGGTCTTAAATAGAGGGACCACCGACAGTCCAGAGCGAAGCCGGAACACAATGACACGATTGCATTCCTAACACTTTTGTGTCGGAGGAAACGGAATGGCTATTCGCTTACACCTGGCGCCAATTGTGACGTTTTTTCTTCGATGCAGACCCAGTTCAAGCTTTTTCAGTGTTACTTATAGTATTGTATTGTTTAGCTTTTAAGTAAATCGTCAGCGTGTAAATAGTGGATTGTTTTGAATCAACAACCCAAATAATTCGTCTCTCCAGAAACATCTGCTAAATTTAAATGATATATCAAACGGAGAATATTTTAGCATTTTGGGTCGATCGCATTTGATATTGATATTGATATCTGCCGGGGTGGCAGAACACGGAACATGTATATCTGCGATGTGTTGAGCGATGTCGCGTCAGTGTGTAAGGGATGATGTGTGCTCGTCGGGCGTGTAGAGGGAAGGGGCAGGAGAGGAGCGAGGGGCGAGGGGGCAGGGAAGCAAGGAGGGAGTCGTCGGGGTGTGGTAATCATGTTAGACTTGAGGAGTGTCAGGGGGTGGTGATCTTTGACACCTTCTCGACCTCAAGGGAGACGCTACTCAAACTGGGACGTCTTAGACGCTATAGACCACGGGGCACATTCAAAGGCACGGGGAGCGGAAAATTCGACGTCTAATGATCGAACGTAAAGGAAGTCTATTCAAGTCGCTCGTTTAAAATTTCTAAGAAACTGACCAAGCATTCTTTCGATGTGACAAAATAGCTGTTTCACGGAGGGAGCTGCAATAGAGCCGTTGTATGTGGACGTGAAATCAATTCGGTGGCGATTTCAAAATATGCGACTCGTTGAGCAGCGAGGCAAAAGGGTCAAGTCCTGCCATCTGGCGATCGACGCTGGAACTCGCGACGCTGCCCGCCGGTCAGGGGAATTCTGCGATCGGTCGTCAAGATTTTATTCTCGAATGGAAATGCCACTTCAATGTCCTTTCTGATGCGAAACAAAAAGGGACCGATGTCGAAATGTCAAAACTTATTGTTATAAATATTTACGCCATTAATATCCATTTATAGCTCTAAAGCAACAACCAGCAAATAAACTGAAGTTGTGTAAAATAATTGTCCGGTGCAAAAATGGATTAAAACACAACACTGAAAAATTTCAGAATGAATGTGTTCAGTTTTCTGACAAATAGCGGTTTGTTGATCATTGTTTAACTTTCGAAATGGGCCAGTAAAATGCTGTGCAGATATATCACTACAGATCAATGCTGTATTTTTGTTAAACCTCGAACCAGCCATCGGAATGAAGCTTGATATTGAGGCAGCGAGAAATGCATAAGCAGCTTACAAAATCATCAGTCGTAGCGTAGAGCTCAGTCCTCTTTGCCCTGTACACGTTTATTGATATCAACCCTACGCTCACTCGTTAGTGATGCGCCGACTGCGTGCCACGGAGTTCGGGACGCTACCGTCACCACGACAACCTGATTGTGGAATAAAGTAGGATCTGTTGTGAAATATCTACCGGTATACAGAATCCGCTTTGGAAAATTCGTTGCCGTATTCTGTTGCTGTTTCAGCTTGTAAAAGATGGGTACTCGAAGGCTTATTGCAGAGTCATTAGAGCCCGCACCGATTTAAAATCCTCTTTCGAATTTGAAAAATTATTCCGTCGCTTACTGATTCCTGCAGTGGTAAGAACATTTCTGGCAAATAAGTTTGTAACTAAATGCTGTGTCCCCACATGGCTATATAAACGAAAAATGGGTACATTGTTCAAAACATGCCATTCTTGTTTTAACTTTATATTCTATTCGTAGCACTTTTTGTGTTTGAGGTGTTTCAATGAGAAACCAATATACCTAAATTTGGTTCAAATTCAAAGTTTTTTTTTCTTCTTTGTTGAAGCGGTTCATATTTTAAACCCCGTTGTTCTTTTAAATTACCATGCACCATTATTAAAATGCCATATTGCAACATTGTATGTTGTATGTTGTTTTAATCACGCCAGATAATTCCCTGTGTGCATTTCCATGACTGTACTCACCAGAAAGTTTGAAAGGCAGTCCGACCAGCGGGTCAGGAACTCTTCCTTGCGGGTCCATCGGGTTCCCAAAATGGAACGGTCGAGGCCCGAAGTGGAACGGATGGAACGGTTGGTGACCTACAATAAAACAAGCTAAAACCTTGTGATTCCGTTTTTACCCATTGGCACGCAGATTCCGGCACATAGTGTTTGTTTGCAGTTGTGTAACTCACGTGTTTTTGAGCGAGGCTCGCGCGGGCCGTCAACGGTGACCTTGATCGCCTTGTTGTATGTGGTCATTTGCGGGGGCGAGGAGCTCACGATGATCGACAGGGTGAAGCTCTTTCCTGAAAGATACCATTCCATCAATATTTTTGTATTAATGTTTCAAATTTCAACCACTCATCCAGCAAGGTTTAGTATATTGGTTCTAAATCTCTTATAGTAAGAGCCTTAGTTGGAGTGGAACCTAGCCCATTTGAACCCCATTAATGCTTCTAAAACGTGCTATCATGGTAATTTTTAAATTAAAACAAGTATTTGCCAATGCCATGTTTTATTACATTAAAATATACTTCCACTTAATCCCTCCGAATTTTTCTTGTATACAGTTTAGTTCACAATCACCGTATTTAAAACTGACATGGTGTATTTACTATTTTTCTCCCTATTGAATACAGAAAATCATTTTCGTGTCATTTTCCTGTCCCATCCACGCTTTATTTACTTATTATATGTCACACCGACGCATCCTCCGAGGCGATTACTATATGCTGTCAATTCCCCATCCCCCGTATTTTTATCACAGGCGGCTCCCTCCCTCGTCTTGTTTTCACTCTAGTAGGTCAGGGGTGGCTCGACTGGCGGCCCCCATCGTGCACACACTTTTTAAATTGGAGGGGAAATCGCCCGCCCCGAGGAAATACTGAACCACTCAATCCTCCCAGCTTGTTTCTTTTGTTCCACCAAATATTGACAATAAATTCAACGACTGCTGTTAGTACTTTAAATTTCTCAAACCGTCCCGACTCCAATAATTATCTTCAAATATAATTACATGTTTTTCTGTTCCAAAGAGCGCCGTTTACTATGGTAATGTGATCTGAAATTGTAGTTTACAGAACGCATTGCATGAGAGTCTCGAAGCGTAAAAGTTTCTTCGATATTCATCTCGGACATCTCGTGAAGAGAATGAATGCCATGAACAATTCATGCAGTGGGCAACGACAAAGTTCATCGCACTTGTTCTCCTGTCAGAGTTCAGAAACGTTACGGACAGTTCGCTCAAACAATCACCAGCAAACAGCCGGAACTCACGGTGGACTTTTCAACTTCCTACTCGTCGAGGTGTCAAAACCTATAGGCACGGCTATATCAAAAGCTTCGCCACTCTACTGAACTGATTCGAGTTCGTAAACTGTATTGAAAATGTAATTTATATTCATTTTCTGACCCTTGCTACGTTAATATTATTACTCGTGGAAGCTAGAAAATGATGATTGATGGTCGTTCATAAAAGAAGTGATCCATGAAACAACTGACCACTTTCCAGTAGGCCATCTCCTAATAAAACTCGCCGCTCCCTTCGGCTCGGGGCGTCATTTATCCAGCCTGTCAACGTGGAACCCTCACTGGCTCGCAGAAGCAGTACAGGCTACCTGTCATACACCGGGATCAACACTAATGAATGTGTAAACCGAAACGAAGCAGACACCGGCGAACTAATGGAGATGATTTGAAACACTGACTGGCATGCCAATTCATCGCCACAACACACACGCGGATATTATTTCAAAAGGTTGTTGCGGTAATTGGTTGATAATCAACTTTGCTCTTTTGTGATTGGAATCTATGGGGGCAACGCGATCGATGCGTTTGATTCGTGCATGGCTTTTGACTTTTTACCGATGTGTCACGCGGACGAATTGATTCTGTGCGGCCTTGTGCTGGTTTTCGAGTCACTTGCTGTGATTGGACGGTTGAAATCGTCGGATATGTGGTGGAAAGTGGAGCTATGCATGTTTGTTGAATTCCAGTATACACACCATTCTATAGTTGAAGATTGAAATGAAAAACCTTTAGTTACTAAAGGTTTTTCATTTCAGGTAAACGTTTCGGGGAATATTACGGGATACATAACGAAATGTAGTTTGAGTAATAATAATACGCTATTGATAAAATGTGACAAACTTTTTAACAAATGCAATTCACTTTTAATTAATTACATAGCAGCGTCAAAGTAGGAATTGTATGTTTTTTTAAGTAGAAGGAGATTTTCGAGTATCTCCTTTTAAAATCCAGACGAAGGTGCAAAAATGCTGCCGCTCCATATCTGTTTGATTTATTTCGTGGTTTGCGCCCCCAGACCGAATTCCAATCTTCACCCAACCGTAGCACTCAATAATTCAAATCTAATCCAAACCCCAGATGGTTTTTTAGACAAACCAGTTAAGAATTTTTCTCTGTGTTTTTTTGATTATTTTTGCATATTTCTTCTGGCCCAGTGGTCTGGTAGAGCAATTACACAGACGAAAAGTTGAGCATTGGCCAAGCGATTCGGAATACGTGAAGGTTTTGCCAAGCACAGCGAACTGTTACTACTCAGCACGGAACTGTGCATTTGGCTTTTTAATAAACCGAAACGTTCTCTCCTCGAGCTGGTATATGAGGTCTACCGCAGTTGAGACATAACCTCCTGGAGACCGTATTTCTCGCACTTGTGCTGGCATTTGAATAGCGAGCAGATAAAATTCTAGTACTATTGCTTTAAAAATCTCAACTAGTAAGAAACCTCGTATACACTGCTCAAATATAAAGGCTATCCCACGAGCAATGTTGTATTTGCATATATATATATATATATATATATATATATATATATATATATATATATATATATATATATATATATATGAGATATGTGCAAAATGTAATTATTCCAATCACCAATCGAAGCACAACTTATTATTTATTTTACAATATTTTATTGCTAATTCAGTTTTGTTAATTTTCCAGTCTAAAGTCCATCAAAACCAGAACTTTTCTGTTTGCATCTCCTACATTTTCATTATTAAAGTAAACTTTGTAATGGTACAAACATATTCCATTTTTTTATTGAACCACATCGAACTGTGGAACAGTCCTTCCGTTTTTCCACCCCATTCAAATATCAATGCCTCATCACTTTCAGGGCATGAGATTGTGCTGTGCGTGGCTGAAAAGAGAATTCCGAGCTGCCGGTATGACGAGTGACAAATCGCCTCCTCCAACGCGATTGCCAACAGATTGGCTAATTGATTCTCGATCAGCCCTCGCCCCGGTGTTTCCCCTAGAGCCCCCCCCCCCCCCCACCCCGCTATTCAGCCTCCGCATCAGAGCAAGTAGCTCGTTATGTCTACCGAGCAAGGGATCGCTATTTAATTCGCTCCCTTTTTTAATGCATACTACCAGTGCACAGGTTCGATGGGAGAAAAAGCAATGTACGCTTCTAGCTTTCAAATCGAACTTCAAATCAGCGTCGCTTTTCTATCTTTTCCAAATTTTGATTCTCTTGTCGCATTTTTACTGAACCTAATAACTGAATTTATTTATTGATCTTTATAGATATTAAGAAATGTATTATTATTATTATTATTATTATTATTATTATTATTATTATTATTATTATTATTATTATTATTATTATTATTATTATTATTATTATTATTATTATTATTATTATTATTATTATTATTATTATTATTATTGTTGTTCAGCGATCCTATGGGTTATTAATCATTTAGTCCTTATCCTAATTTTTACGTTCGCCATGTCGAAACCATCAAACTTTTATGAAAAAATACTTTTCCATAGTGTATAGGAGGTATTTCCTAAGGCGAACACAATACCATTCAAGTCAATGCAACTGGATCTGAGATATGCTCTTTCAGATTTGAATTTTATTATATGGTTCTGAAAATAAAAAATAAGATGCATGTTTCTATATTTGTGCGCGGGATTGAAATGGAACCTCAGCAGCGAGCAAATCGCGTGCTTGCCGGCATCACTGAGTGTCCCTTGGGGTTGCTTTTCTGACACATCGCGGGTAGAGTCAATCAAACCAGAAATTACTCGAGGAAAAAGTGTTAATAAACCAACAAAGCTGCGTGATATGCTGGGTGTTTGGTTCAACGACGAGACAGCTGATGGCTGGTCTATTGATTTGAAACCCTGCATGAGTTGTTTTGTCTGGAACACACTTTAATTTTGCCCACGAGCATGGATACGAAGAATTATTTCTTGCTCAGAAAAATAGAAATTAAACTTTTTTGGACTAAAACACTGAACTTAATGAAGATATCATTATCATTGTCAACGTCTGTGTCTTAGACAACAGTTCATAAACAATATCACTGTCACTTGACACAATGTACTTGACTATTTGGGTACTGTATTTTCAAGTGTCAAATCATTGTTTGTGTCAGAAGTGTGAGTACATAGAAATTTCCTTCGAATGGCATTATTATGACTTTTGAAACTATACCTAATATAACTCACATTCTGACAGGAATTTTAAAATCTGTCTACGAAGATATGGCATTCTTCTGAGAGGTATTCAATTTTGAAAGTTTAATGAAAGTGCGCTCCATTTCACCACCTTATCTCGTCATTCCGCCTATAGAATGCAATGTTAATTGAAAATTGAAATATTTAATTAATTGACACATGCTCGAGACTGTCTTGTATTGCACTTAGACTGCAACTATTCTTGACAGGCCGAGTTTTTCCGAGAATTTCCCGCTTTTCTGGCGTTTGCTTAACCATCAACAGTGTGTGTATCGGCAGTGTTTGCCCGGTGTTCGCGTGACAGACTTTAGGAAAATGTTTCTCTCGTTTAGCTGCCAAAGTCAGCGAGGTGAAACGTGTCTCGGTGTTTACCGACTTCCCGCTTGTCCCGGAAAGGAAAATGCTCAACTACCAAGTATTTAACGTGTCGAGAAAAAGTCGGAGATGTATTCCCAGTTGTGTAGGTACTTCGTTTGTTGTCAGAATTCTGACGTTTTGATTCAGATTCGTGATTGTAGTGCTATCCGAGGTTGTGTGCGTTTTGAATTTTGTACTAGGAATATTATTCCTGTAAAACGGAGAAGAGAAACGAAAAAAAAGTATTTGTTAGGAATTTTATGTAAAATGTAGCAGAGCGCTTGAGTCTGGGGCAAATAGTGTGATTACTATTTGCAAATAGTGAATGCAATGGTTACATTTTATTTCTGGCAGTGGGAATTGGGAATTTATTCGTAAGTGTCCCTCAGGAGATCTCACAAATGTTTCAAGAAACTGTTAAAACTTCACCGCGCTCTCACCGCGCGGTGGCGACTGCAAAATCTGGTGGCGAATGGACGGGTCAAGTTATTTCACGGAAGTCGTCAAAAAATAAAGTTTTACTGCGCTTATCCCAACGGCAAATGTTACATTTACTCCCCAACGTATCAAGAGAAATGTTTTGATAGCAACAGTAAAACTGTTTAATGTTTGTACCACTTTTCTAGATATAAGGTATGCTAATTTGAAAACCATATTTTTCTAGTAGGTAATAAAAATATGAATTTTTAACTTCACTTCAAACTGCAGAATAAGTCTATAAGAATTGAAAACAAAACAAGTTTTCAAAATATAATTGTCTTTAAAACAGTAATATAATCACCATTTCATAGTTGGTCTCTATATATTGCTTTGTAAATAGCCACAAAATTCTAAAGCTTGCTGCTTTTTGGCTCAAAACAAGCGTCTTTCTCTCTGTTCGCCCGCGTTCTATTTCCATAAAGATCCAGGCCGGCTACACAGAAGCAGCGAAAAACAATTCTTGCTGGAATTTCTATTTGGAATTGCAAAGATGTATCAGCATCTAGTCGCATCAACAACATTAAACACGCTTCACTGGCAAAACGGGATCTGGCTAAGGGTTGAACGAAACTCGGGGGTTGCGGGCCCGGCCGACGAATCATTTATTATTACGGTTCTGCGGCATTTCGGTCTCTTTCATTGCTTTCTGTTTTATTTCTTATTGTTTTATGCAGATGTTTCCATGTAACAGCCATTCGTTCGCCTGTGTACTATAGTTGATTGTGAATTCCACAAAACGGAGGCGAAATCTGTTCTTTGGTCATCTCTTGGCTCGATTTCATTCAATTTTATGCGCCGTGGTCTTTGAAACTCAAACACATTGCGTGACGTGACTCTTCCAGTTGTGAACGAAATTGGTTGAAAATTCTAGATTAAATAAAGGGTATGCAGAACATCAAATAGTTTTGTTTGAGATATGACGTATTCATCTACTTTGTAGTTTTGAATACTAACAGTAAAAATCCCATTTTTGATCTGTTCAATGGGGTTTTTTCTTATGCTGATGAAATAACGAAGATAGAATTATTATCCTCATTCTTATTGGAGAATCAATATTTTCTATTTCAAGAACAAACTGATGGTATTGTGCCAAATATTGAATACTATGCACCTAAATAATTTCAAACTTGTTAATAAATAATGAAATATAATTGCATTGAGAAAAGTATAAAATTTAAAATATAATAAAATAGAAAGATAGAAAGATAGAAGGTATAAGGACAAAATTGTGGCATTGGGTACTAATAAATGTCGCTGCTTCTAATGTTTTCTGTCATGCACTGTGACCGAATCCCCAGCCCGTTGTGTCGGCTAACAAAGTGCGTGTGACTGTGTTATCGAGTGCAGTATGTGTAATTTCGGCCAACCGATGCGTCCCCCCCTAAACGACCCAATTCGGCACCCGGCCAACTGACGGGCGTCCCGAGCCCGACGCCCAACCACCGACGCCGTGATTGCCATTTTCTAATGCCACAGTCTCTGGCTGGATGTGGTTGCCTCAGACCAGAGAATAAACTTAACGGGCCACGGCGTTTCGGCTGTTTGTGTGTGTGTGCTTTTTTACGTGATACTCTGAAACGTATCCTGAGTGAGGATAAAACTGGAAAACGCCAACCAATATCGCGAGATTCGCCTGTTAGGGTTTCTGTGCGGGAGATGATGAAGTTATAACTGAAGGGAAGATGCAGTCAGCGTGTAATTTTCAAGTGAACTCGCGACGCTTCCCTGACGTCTTATATTGGTATGGCGACGGCGTTCCCGCGACTATGTCGCCCTGTGGTTCGCGGCGTCGGCGTCGGCGTCGGCGTCGGCGTCGACGGTGTGTGTGGCGCCGCACCGTCGCGATATTGGAGGAAAAATGGAACGTATACTAATTCTAATGTATACGGTTTTTTTTTTTATTTATACCATAAAGGGAAGTTGGCGTTGAAGTACACGCGTCTGTCAATTTTCATGGATATTTTGTCGTTGTGCTGAAATTAGAATGCCTACTAAATGCTCAAAGTTATAATTTAATTTAACTTTCATTTCTCAGCGATGAATTTTTCCGAAATTTTTCAACAGGTGTGTAGGTAAATGGCGATGTGTGTTTGTGTGAGCGACTTAGTTTGTAATCACGAAGACCAAATTCACTGGCAAGCGTTAGTGGATTTAATCCTTTGTTTCAAATATTTAAACCCTTGCACGAGGGGTTGGGGAATAAAAGTGAGGCTGAATTCGTGTGTATGTATAAAACTTCAACCCAAGCTCCTAATTCTCGTTCTACTAAAAATACAAATCACCCGCACACTCCTTTTTTAATTCCCACTGCACTGCATGACAGGGGACGAAGCTAAAGCAGACTATCAAAGCGATCAACACAGACAATTACATTTCACTCTTCTTTATTTGATTCTCTTGCTTTGTTAAAATAATTGGTTCTGAGGCAAAAGGCAATCCCATGTATATCCCATGTAATACCGGTGGCATCGTTCATTAAGCTAATCAGAGATATGGAACAATGCTTGTGAACGACGCACTCATTAAAAAGCGAACACGGAATTTGTGAAAATTATTGTTTGTTCGATGATCAATGATTTTGACTCAACGGTTTTTCCTCTTTCTGTTTTATTCTGGATCGTCGTTTAGGATGTGCAGGTAAAGGAGTTTTTTTTACATAAACGCTTTCTATGTCCATGGCACTTCTCAGCATAAAAAAGTTTGAAAGATGCCTAATAAAATGAATATCAAACCAATCACTGACTCATCCATTGATGTCACATATCATGGAATTCACTTGACGATCCTGCCCGTTTAAGCAGGCAAACGCCTACAGCGCTGGTCTATATGACGGTCACTGCACAAGATTTCTTCCAGGCACTGATTTAAATAACTTATGTGTCTCCGGGCCATTGAAGTGGTCGGCAGCCCTCATGGGCTTTGCCCGACAATGACGGGAGCGCGCTCCCTTTGACCCTTATTGGCAACGAGCAAAACAATGAGGGTGATTAGCACCCTTGTCGCCTAATGCTAATAACATCCTTGAGCTCGAGCCACACTATACCAGCGCGCTGCAAGCGGGCAAATCCACGCGGGATCTGTCTGATTCAACGGCCTTGTTAACTTGCACATGTTTTTCTGATATCTACTCTGCTTTCTTTTTTAGACAACATTATGATTTTAAATCATCGGAATATAATAGGCGTGAACACATTCTTACGCATTTTGTATTATGTATATATAGGTAATTCACAATTACTATTCCTACTTTATTCGGAATTATTTTCCATTCCTTTCTTTTTATCTCTGCAAAAATGTCTGATCTCAGCTTTGCCCTATAAAAATATGATCAGCTGTGACTGTGAGTGTGCGATTAAAATTCATTTTGCATTGGGGGGTGACATGACTTTTGAAATATCTACTTCCGAAGGGTTCGACTCACCCCAGCGCAATTATTTCAACCTCTCGCATACTTTATCATTTAAGCCGTCGCGTTGTTTTTTTCTAAATCCCCCAAGACGTTTATATTCTTTTCTCCCCTCTAGATTATTAACTACAGCTAGGGGTTACTATACAGTGAAACTTATTAGACATTACATCCATTAAAAAAAGCGTGGGCTATATTCCGAAAAAGAAAACCCATGGTAAATCTCTTCTCGATTTCTGAATCAAACAATCTTTAAACAGTAAGAGAAAATTAATGTTACGCTCCCAAAACGTCTAAGAAACGGATACTCATGGTCTTGATAAGAGTATGTAGCGATTGGTTTTGGCGGATTGTTTTGTCAAATTGGCTGCTAGTTAGAAACCACATCATACATTTACCCCAAGTGATCAGGAATGTTAGCTCACCTCTGCCGCTCCTCCCGACGAATCGGAGGTCGTTGAATTTGGCCACTTGGTTCTTCATGACGGCCGTACAGTTCCTCAGCTCAGCGCAGTAGTTCTCGTCGTTACCCGCGCGGACGGTGACCATGGTGCCGTCGACGACGTCGCCGAGCGCCACCACCTTGAACGCCACTGGCAGCGTCTTGTTGGACCGCCAGTGGTTCGGTAGCACCGTGCACACGAAGTGCGGACTGCCGGTCTTCACCAACTCCCCCGGATGCTCCTGCAGGAGGCCGTCCAGGGTCCTCTCCGCAAGAATATCGGCAGTGATTGCCGAGTAGCCAGCCCTGGAGCCGTCCGCGGCACCACCCGACACTTCAGACGCCAAATGCATTGTTCGGATAATCACAGACGCGGCTTCGCTCGGATTTGGTGTGTCAACAAGCTTTGATCGTCGGCATGTCGACTGTAGGCGTCGCTTCGACGAATTTACCTTGTTCTGTGGCAACACACGACCTCACTGATGCTTGCACTGTTCGACACCTCAAATCAAGAACCTCTTCCTCGTGATTGAATCAGCAAACATCGCGAATTCAGTTGTTCGATTCTTGTTGACAAATCAACATCGGCCCCAAACTCGATAAAGCGCGCTCGGGTGTTTGCCGCCGCCGCCGTTTGCCGCGATGACAGAGCGCCGCGGCGAGGAATCCGCAAGGCGCGGGTGGAAGCGGCGACGATTCGAAGGTAAAAGAGTGCGGCGTTCGACGTTATTTCCTGGCAGGTCTCGTCTGCCGACCGAATGTAGTTTAGCCTCGACCGAATGTAGTTTTTCTCTGTTCACGAAGCGAGTGCGGCTCGAGTGGGGATTTGTGTGCTGCGATGGTTGCCGCGGCGGCCGCGTTTTTCCGGCGTCGACGGCGGCGTCGTGTCAACGGTGTGGCGACGCTATGCGGTCGGTGGACGGGGCAACTTTTCGCGGCAGTTCGTCACACCGCATTCGCCAATTAGACTCCAGAGGGGTGGGGTGCCCGAGGGGGGGATGGTTTTGTTTCCTCCCTCCGCCGCCCTCCGCGTCGCGGTGCCCCACTGACGTCAGAGCCACCCCTCGGTGCGGGCCTCCGCAGCAGGTGGATAGCGGTGTGGCTGACAGACCGGCGGGTGGAAAGAGAGCGAGAGATGGATACGAACAACCCACGGGAAACGTTGCTCTCTTCTTTTCTTTTTTGAGCGGCTGTCCTCTTTTTGCCGCCTGCCGCGCGCGCGTCGTCTTGCTCTAAGCGCCGCGACGCCAGGTGGGTTTACAGCTGATGGACGTCGAGGATCAAAACACCCCCCTTGCCTCCCACCCACTCCCCCGCCCGGCTGCCCGCGCTAACCCTCACACACGCAATCAACTTCGGCTCGTTTCGGCTAGCGTCGCCGCGTGCGGCCACAATCTGTGCACGGGCACGGGTCAACCGATCACTGGTGCCACGACTCCCTGCTTGACCGCTGCCTCCGACCGACAGGTATGCGCTAGGACGCGGACACCACGAGACCCCGAACGAAACGCGTGGTCCTCTCGACTCCAGCTCTCGCTGCGGAAGCGACGGCCTCAGCGTATAGCGACGCTGTCAACTTGGAATACTTCTTTTTCCGCGGCTCAAACGCGAAGAACTAAAAAGATTTCCTTGCAGTTCGTTGAAAGCCGTCGAGGTTTTTGAGGGGCGTATCTCGTTGGTTTCGTGGGAGGAGTTGAGTTGTCAGTTTTCTGGTCTTAAGACGGTCTCGCGGAGCGGGAGGGGCTGCGGCCGACCAAGGAAACGAAAGAAGACGACGAGGGGAAGTTTACGAAAAGAAAAGAGCGGGATGGTGGGAATTTTTGTTATCGTGCGCATGTCACGAAAATTTTCCTTCTTCCTATTTTATTCCCGTTTTTAAGGGTAAAATTCTTTCCTTTAACCCCTTTCTCCCCCGCAACCTTTCAACGGCGCCCTTTCTTCGGCTTGTCTTGAGGTTCGTGGGCTGTTTTCGTATTCGCTATCTCAAAATCATCGGCCGCAGCTCTAAGTTCTGCTCCATTCCTCGACCCTTCGTTTCCTTTGACGTCTTTCCACAGACCAGCTGCTTATTTTCGCAATCTAATCTTTTCTGCTTTCTACCCTTTTACGACTTCAGAGGTTGACCAGGCTTTCATCAGTTCTACATAACGACAGACCATGAAATTCTCTTAATTCTCCCGTCTCGTTTCAATTAGCGCCCATTTCCTTTTACTCGGCCCTCTTGATCCTTCAGCGCTTAAAGCTTCCCGTGAAAATCAATCACAGTGCATCAGCAACCAGCTGTTGCTCAGCGGCGGCGGCATGATCGGGCGTCGGTTTGCTGCTCGCGTAGTAGGCGCCGTCGTCGTCGTCGTCGTCGCCGTCGTCGTCGTCGCCGTCGTCGTCGTGTACGGGAGTCGTTTCTTTGCTCGGTCTCCGCGGCGGAGCGGAGGCTCTCGAAGACGGCTTGGGGTGGTGGGAAATCCCGCTACGCGACGTGAGGGTGGGGGGAGGGGAGGGGTGGGGAGGGGAGGGAGCACTCGCTGAGTGTATGTGTGTGTGTGTGTGTGTGTGTGTGTGTGTGTGTGTGTGTGTGTGTGTGTGCACACGAGGTGCGTTGCCTTGGTTACCGGCGTGCCTCACTGCAGCAGAAACTATTTCGGGCTTAAAACGGGAAATAATTATGCTTTTTTCTTTTTTCTTAACTTCGTTTCGTTTCGAAGGTGGTTGATTTGATTGGTTTTTTTCTCCACCGATGAAGCTCAATATTTTGAAGTATTTTTGAAAAATTATCAATGCATGGACAAGTTCGCTTGCTACAAACACGAATACCTGCCGAAATGTTAATGATCTTTAAAAATTGACCCGTATATTCCAGTCTTGCTAAAACGTCTGCGTACCCGGCACCTCCACCGGCAATAACTCTTCGTGTCCGCTGGGTGGAAATGTTTCTAGCCCCCCCCCCCCCCCGCTATCGCACTATTAATTTTACACAATGTTCAACCGTGGAAAAGCCATCCGAGGAAATTAATGGCCAGCACTCATTTCTCGCTATAACATCACACAGGGAATGTGTTTTGACACCTAATGCGTGCGCAAATGCAATTTGACCCACAATTGCGGCGTGCGGGGGCATGGTACGGTCGGGACCTCACCGCCGCCGCGCGGTCGAACAAAATGATCTGATTTACTCAATGCCAACCGCATCGCATGCGGCACTTCGCCAGAATGTTCTTATTTGAGCCCCGCTTCCCAGCCAAGCGTTATTGGGAAGCGACAGATATCCATTTCCCTAGACACTTGTATATAACTGTCTGCCTGGTCTTTGATGTAACGCATTTTCTCCCTTCCTATACCATTATGTTCTTTATAACTATTGTTTCTGGGCCTTTGGCATTGCCGCTTGATTTAATGCTCCCAACTTATTTGGTTCAGGGTTTCATTTTGTCACTCAGTATTTGTGCCTGCCTGCTTGGAGCCTTGTGCCTGGAACCTTGTGGCTGAAACCTTGTGCCTGGAACCTTGTGCCTGAAACCTTGTGTCTGGAAAATTTTAAAAATACTGTTTATATATAGACGAGTAATTTCGTTACGGAACGGTGAAATGGGCGTAGAAAAAATTTCTGCAAGGCTGCAATTTTTTTTTCTGTTCTTCTTAAGGGCTAGAATACAAACAATCAAATATGCAGAGAGACATATAGACAGATAAACAAAAACAAGCGACCACGCCATTTGGCCCAACGTAGAGTAAAATATCGTTAATACGGAAGAGAAATCTAATACCGTTGAAGACATCTAAGTAAAATCCATCCCCACGCTTTGAACCTGTTTAATTAAACAGCCACGATTGAAATAACTTGCAAGTTTCCTTCCGGCCCATTCAGCCAATTACGACACCATCTCTGCAACTCCTCTTCCACTTGTCGGTGCAGCGTCGCTTGCTGCTTTGGCTGACGCATTGCGGTGCCGCTGGTGTCACCGCTTCTCCTCTGGGATGATCTTTCCTTGGGGACCACCTCGACGTACATCAGTCAGCATGCCTCAGCATCCCCAGCATCCTCGCCTAGAAAGCCATGCTATACCCAAGGAGTGGGCTTCTACGGCTAGTACCTCATGTCATCTCTCTTGCCTCTTGGCTCTTGTCTCTTGCCTCTTGCATCTCGCCAACCCATGACATACACATTGGCTAAAATTGAAAGAAAACTTACTTTATTGATAAAATGCAAATAACTATTTTTTTCTTTAGTATGCATCAAAAAGTTTGAACTAAACTAGAACAAAATATTGCCTCATTGTGCAGCATTCTTTCGTAAGAGCACTGCCCAGTCCGTGAATTCCGTCCTAGAATTCCTCAAATTGAAAATTACCATAAGACATAAATACCTTAAAAGTCACAAAGTAACGACCGTGAGGACCGTGAGTGTCAACCATTGACACTGGCCATGACCCCATATAGCAACACACTCGCCACGCAGAGCTGCCATCTCCCCGGCCATCAAGACTGTCTCTAGTCCGTCAGGTGCTCTTGATCGGCGGTACGGCGTCGGTGCTGCATTACGGATGCAGTGTGGTTACAAGCAGTCGAAGCAAAGGGACGCCGAGGACGAACCTTGCTACGAGGCGCCCTTCTGTCGCCGAGCAAGGCAAGACTTCACGTCGACGCCACGGGAATACTCCCTCGGCCTCGTCCATGAATCTATCTGGGTCCAACGCGACCTGTCGTAATTCGATCAGCAGCCGAAAGCCCAAGGTGTTATGTTATAGCTCGCCGATAAACAGCTCTATGCCAATGCCAGTTCCCAATGGGTATCAAGTACGTTTAGGAAACAACTGTGTGAAATTCACTCTATTACTTATGAGGCAATATCGATCTATATTTTATTTCATTGTAAATCCAAGAGAAAGTAACTACGTGCATCTTTGGCTCAAATCCCACAAACACCTACAAGACACGTATTGTTCTATTAGCCAATGTTTAGGAAGTATGATGCGAGTGATCATATTTTATATATACCTACCCACATAAATATGAGATTGATCATTCTTAAGCATGCATTGGTTGAAATTATATTACCCTCTAATGGCCGCATGTTGTCAACCCCCCCCCCCCCCCCCCCGCCCGCCCTTTCTCATTCACCACCCATTTTACCCCTTCACACTCCTCGAGTTACGCATCTAAACTTGCATGTAAATTAGTAATGAGCCCGTATACGTGATTAGGCGTAATTATTTAACGAGCTGTCCTCGTGTATAGCTAATGAGAAGTTTCCTGCTAGTTTCTAAGACGGTAGAAACTGACTAGGAATATAAAGACTGTTGAACGGCAGGAGAGCACGTCCTGCGCATGGGCTGATTGTCACGAAGTGTTGCCGATTGTCTAAGTGTAAGGAGCAGTTATAGACTGCGAGCAGAGTGGATGCTTGGGGAAGATCTTAGCGTGTGGGCAACAAGTTGCCCTAACAAGTAGTGAAGATGTCACTGCTAATTCTACCTCAATTAACACTCAGTAGGAGATGCCGAGTGCCACCTACCTCGCTGCCGCCGCCGCCGCCGCCTATGCGACTGCCAGTTGGAATCGGAATAATTGCGAGACAATTAATTTGCTTGGAACTAGTCTTTGTAATTGAACATTTTATGTGTTGCAAGTGGTGCTTTAGATTCTGTTGAAAATTGTCTTAGAGGCTTTAGGACAACTTTTTTGTGATTCTAGATCTTGAAGAATGCATTCGTGTATTATAACCTTTATTATTACATCGGGTCAGGTCTCTATACTTTACCCAGTTCATATACTATGTTATTTCTTTCTTTCTTACACGACTCAACTATAACAGAATCAAAAGTGCGCTCTTGATTATCTCTCTTATGGTGAAATCGGGAATACATCAAGTGTGTTGATCTATACCATCGGCTGTACGTTAATACTCCCGTTTCTGCTGCTGCTGATGTAGCTGTTGTTTCAAACTTCACTAGAGTAGAGATTCACCTCAACGGGAAGTTATTACACAATTATGCCACATTTGCAATGACAAGCGCGCGAAGTGTTTGAGAATTATACAAGTCTGATATGCCGTGCATCTGGTTTTGGGTCAGGTTGCCAGCGTAACCTACTATAGAAGGTAAATAGACTATAGAGGTACAGGAGAGTAAGTGGAGACGTATACCTATACACACAGAAGCAATTCGACGGCAGGCGACGCTATATAGTTGGCGTCGTGAAGTGAACCAGAATTGACACCTTGCCACGCCACGAGCGCCGCGGCGGCGAAGTTGTGTTAAGACGGTTCCGACGCCCACAGACGCCCCCTCCCCTTCCACACCCCACCCCTAACGGCCACCGACGCCACCCGCCGGCAACTCATGGCGAAATGTCAACGACAGTTACGGAATCATTTGAAACTTGCACCCAATTTACTCGCAGAGCGCGTGACTCCTGATTTACTTGCAAGTTGCACGTTGCAGGTTATATAAGCTGGAGGCTGCAGGGCCAAGTTGCAGTTACATGTTGGAGGTTGCAGTTTGCACGTTGCAGGTGCTTGCAGGCTACAATTTGCAGGTTGCAGATTGTATTGCATGATTTGCATTGGTTTCGCTTGAATAATGAATTTGTATGGTTCACACTGCAATTATTTTGGAAACGATCTGATGGCCTTAAACTTTGGAATTAGAGAGAGTGCGATAGTAGGTATATATTTTGATCCCGTCCCTGCGCTAAGAAATATTAGGAAAATCTCTTTTTCAACGGTGATACTGATGTTCAGAAAACCGATTGGTGAATCGACAGCCTTGTAGCCTTCAACTGTGAGTTTTTCTTTCCGTGGAGAGCACGTTAACGGTTAAGATATGAAAAATCTTTTAACTTGACTTTCAAATTCTCGTTACTTGTATATGCTTCTTCCGCTACCTATGTTACAAAGTTCGTATTCGTCCATTTTCTTTGTTTTCCTCTTACACCTTTTCAATTCAAAGGAGCTAGTCTCATTAAAAATGCAAGCTACGTCATATTATTGAAATGGCGATGTACTGAACCTTGTAAGTTATAATTAAACACTGATGCATTGTTCATCTCGTTCTTACCCTTGCTGCTCTCTCCGTCTGCCTTGCACGCGTAATGAGTAACTTGTATTCATGGCTCACTGATCCGAAACAGACCCTCTTGTCTTTTCTTGCCAATCAAAGTTCATTTCATTGACATCGCTCATTTCTGTTTGATTTTACTTGTTTCACCGACGAAGCATGGATTTCTTTATTCACTTTTACCGTGCCACGAATCCGTGCCGATCTGCTACACAATTATAAGCTGTTGCTATGAACAACCAGTCGTATCAAGGAAATAATATACAACTTTTCGTTGTTTCTTTGATTTCGTCCCTATATTTCATTCTGCTCTTTCAATTAATAAGGGGCCAGAAGAAAAAATTGAACTGAAATGGGTTGGGGTTAATTCCCACTTTCAATATGTAGCTAAGCATTTTGTAAATGTGATCCTTCATAAGAATATCTAGCATTTGACTGAATTTGAATACAAAAATGGGAATTCAGGAAATTCATAAATTTGCACTTTCGTATATAATGGCTCTAAACAGGGTAAAAAATGAAGAGTTTGGGGGTTTGTTCTGGCACTCCAGGGAAAAATTTTCTAAAAAAGGGCCATGTTTGCCCTTATTGACGTCTTTTGTCTACAACGTACTGAAATATGGAAATGATAAATTGAACGATGTGGCTTTGAGATATCGGCAACTTTTGGTCTGAAAGCCACTTTCTGGCGAACTGATCTTTCCCCTTAACTTTTGGAGTATATGGCGAAATGATATCTCTGACCTTGGCGGATACTCCGAGACCTTGGTTCCCATTGGCCAGAGGGAGATATCAGTGGCCTTGAATAATAAATAGACAAACTTCATAACTCTGTTGATGGTCTTTCTTTTTCTAGGTAAAATACTATGGACTTTAATACTATTGAAAAAAGGATGGTTGTTGATAATAAAAATTATAAGGCATGATAAGCATTCGTCATAATCAACGGTCAACACACATAATATCAACTTTAATAACATATTATAACAATCGTAAAACATTTATTACAAATTTTAGTACAAATCAAATTTAATAGCGATGAGCTGTGTTTTGTGTGACTATCCATTCAAGACATAAGAAGTTGAGTTTAGCAAATCTAAATCTTCATCTTGCCCAGTTAGGAACCACGCAGCAAATATATCGGCAGCTATTGCCGCTAAACAGACGAAAATGTCTGCAAAGCTGCTTCCGTCTTTATCAAACGAATTTATCACGTCTTCGATGTTCACTGCAGTGTTGTTGTCACTCTGAGCTGCTTCAAAGATGTCTTCAGCTGGTGTGTCGGTCCAGACATTGTATCCTTCAGCGTCGTTGTCACTCCGAGCTGCTTCATAGATGTCTGCAACTGGTGTGTCGGTCCAGACATTGTATCCTGCAGTGTCGTTGTCACTCCGAGCTGCTTCATAGATGTCTGCAACTGGTGTGTCGGTCCAGACATTGTATCCTGCAGTGTCGTTGTCACTCCGAGCTGCTTCATAGATGTCTGCAACTGGTGTGTCGGTCCAGACATTGTATCCTGCAGTGTCGTTGTCACTCCGAGCTGCTTCATAGATGTCTTCAGCTGGTGTGTCGGTCCAGACATTGTATCCTGCAGTGTCGTTGTCACTCCGAGCTGCTTCATAGGTGTCTGCAACTGGTGTGTCGGTCCAGACATTGTATCCTGCAGTGTCGTTGTCACTCCGAGCTGCTTCATAGATGTCTTCAGCTGGTGTGTCGGTCCAGACATTGTATCCTTCAGCGTCGTTGTCACTCCGAGCTGCTTCATAGATGACTGCAACTGGTGTGTCGGTCCAGACATTGTATCCTGCAGTGTC
The DNA here is from genome assembly GCA_921293005.1 of Nemoura dubitans. NCBI lineage: Eukaryota > Metazoa > Arthropoda > Insecta > Plecoptera > Nemouridae > Nemoura > Nemoura dubitans. Next base: position 18,851,973 of record OV121074.1, read on the forward strand.
GTTGTCACTCCGAGCTGCTTCATAGATGTCTGCAACTGGTGTGTCGGTCCAGACATTGTATCCTTCAGCGTCGTTGTCACTCCGAGCTGCTTCATAGATGTCTGCAACTGGTGTGTCGGTCCAGACATTGTATCCTACAGTGTCGTTGTCACTCCGAGCTGCTTCATAGATGTCTTCAGCTGGTGTGTCGGTCCAGACATTGTATCCTGCAGTGTCGTTGTCACTCCGAGCTGCTTCATAGGTGTCTGCAACTGGTGTGTCGGTCCAGACATTGTATCCTACAGTGTCGTTGTCACTCCGAGCTGCTTCATAGATGTCTGCAACTGGTGTGTCGGTCCAGACATTGTATCCTACAGTGTCGTTGTCACTCCGAGCTGCTTCATAGGTGTCTGCAACTGGTGTGTCGGTCCAGACATTGTATCCTACAGTGTCGTTGTCACTCCGAGCTGCTTCATAGATGTCTGCAACTGGTGTGTCGGTCCAGACATTGTATCCTGCAGTGTCGTTGTCACTCCGAGCTGCTTCATAGATGTCTTCAGCTGGTGTGTCGGTCCAGACATTGTATCCTGCAGTGTCGTTGTCACTCCGAGCTGCTTCATAGGTGTCTTCAGCTGGTGTGTCGGTCCAGACATTGTATCCTGCAGTGTTGTAAAAAGTGGCAGCTGGAGGTGCTAAGACCACGAGCACACCAGTCACCGCCAGAAGATTTCGAAGACTCACAAACATCTTGGCTTATATCCTATGAACACTCGGTACAGTTTAAGAAACAATGTGTTAGCTTGGTTCCACTGTGAAGACAACCCACAAACATAAGATACGGGTACTTGTGCTGTCCTTGCGCTAGGTGGAAATTCATAATTGTGGTGATAAAAGTCAAATTATTTAAGTGCGATAATATAAAGCTTCGTAATATCGCTTTGACAAAGTATACTCAGAGCGATATTAGTTGAAAATAAAGAAATAGAATTTTAATGCTTTCATTTTGGTGATAAAAAAAGATCAGTTATCAAAGATATAGGTGACCTTAACACTTTCGTAAAGTATTTTGAAACCCATATGCGGACACAATCAACTTCCTGATGCTACCCTTAGAAACTATATCCAAACTTGGACTCGAGTATATTCGTATACCTACTGAGAGAAATGAAATGCATTTAAATGATAATATTTCCCTCCTAAAAAAACCCTCTCATGTCCCATATTTTATGGGGACGTATCGTCCCCATTCAACAAAACAACAAGTTTGAGAAAACCTTCTCACAACTCATGGTGTTATTTCCTATCTATATGAACTTACTTTGTCTCAGTTGCCCGAAGTTAGTTTGGGGCGTCGGCGTCGGCGTCGGCGTCGGCGTCGGCGTCGGCGTCGGCGGCGGAGTCGATGTCGCGACGCCGACTTCCAGGCCGGCAGGTTGGCAGGTCTGGCGTCATCTGCGGCAGCCGTTTCCAGTGTGGCGAACTCGCGGCAACCAAAAGTTAACCCCACTTTCTTAGTTCTTGGTACAACTTCTGTCGTAGCTATGGAATATGATACCTTCTCTTATGAATCGCTGGAGACTGTACTGTCGCTAGCAGATGGAAAATAGAGCTTATCAACTTAAATAGATACACCTATCTATATGTGTAATCTAATCCCTATGACGAGTGTTTAAATTCTTACCGTAAATTGCCTAGGCATGGGGTAACTTAAAATTATACGTTCAAAGCACAGCTGATGGTACTTGTAAGGTTTGGCATTGGGTCAAACGAAAATTAATGGCCAGCTTCACCAGATTTTCCAACTCTGGGCTTGGCATCAGCGGACGCTCAGAAACAAGTAGAATTTACTGCATGGTTCGTGTTATTGTCATGAATATTATAATAAATGTATTAATGATGAAACCATGCCATTAGAGTTAAACTATATATTGTAAAGGTGATCTCATTTTCAAACTGAGGTACCGATTCCTAGTAAAGCAAACAAAACCTCTCAATTACTGTCCATTATTTTGAAGTGCATAACAACAATGTAAAGTGATTGTTGAAATTCTTGTTGACAAGAGATTCATCTTTTCATAATTGTCACAACGGAGCTGCCAAAAAGAGGTGAATGTTTTGGTAGTGTATATCGCCCCTTGCAAACTGGCGCCTAGCGACGGGGTGGGTGTGGGGGGGGGGAGGGGAAGGAAGGAAAGGGTGAATTTTCTCCCTCGGGTGGCGGTGTGCGACTGAGGGCTTGGCTGGGTGTGACAATTTGATTTCCCGTCGCGAAGAATGACTTCCATAATGGGGAGCGTATTGAAAACGCGGGCTCCCAAGATCACATCGCAAGGAGACGCTGGGAAAATCTTGACTGAAAAATAATGTAATAATCTCGGAGAAATAAACACGTTGTCAGCATGATAGCAGCTAGGCTGAACCTAGCAATTCCCAGTACCCAGTACTGATGGAATCAAACAGCAGAATAGGTTCCCCATTGAAGCTTTTCTGGAAGGAAATACATATATGTATTTCCTTATATGTATTTCTTTGTATTTATTATACACTTATATGTAGTGGCAAGAGAATCAAATTCAAATTCGATGTGGAAAGTATGCAAAAAAGATATCAAGCTTGAGCTTTACTCTCCTTTCATAAACATATTAATTTTCCCAACTGCCAACTGCCAACTGCCAACTGATTTATTTCAAATTTCCAATAATCCATCGTTTTTTCAATACAATCCATTCTTATTTAAACGGTATTCTATATAACATCTATATCGGTTAGGGGTCGCAACTGATCCTTAGAGACCATCCACAGAAGCGCCTTAAAACGTGCGTCTAGCGTTCACCCCCTGCTCCCTCGCCCCTAGGTCTCCTGCAGCCCCCACGCGCAATGTCAAGTTTTAACTTCGTTTAGAAGTGCAAAATTGATCCTTTCATGTCGCCAGTGCCGCGCCAACTTGCCGCTCACACCTTTGTGTCGCTCGGAGGTGTGAGCTTCTGTATTCAATGAGGACAGGGCTTGAAAGTTGCTACAATTAGATTGCCTTAGTCATCAACCCTTAGCATCTTAAATAGACACCCAGCCTCCCGCAGCCTCGGTGGGATACGCGGCCCGAAGCCACCACCTTATTTCTCCTCTCTTGCTCTCGAATGCTGCAGTACGTATACATCACCCTCTTTTTCCTTTCATTCAGCACATAAGGGACGTCGGGTCGTGGCCTGATTCTATCATTGTAACATAATATCTCATTAGGCTTTATTGTTTAGATCGAGTATATTTAATTTAAAGCCTATTTGAAACTTTTTAGTATCTTCAAGTTTGAACTTTTCGTAACCTCGTGAGGTTCTACAAAGTTTTCGCTTTGGATAAAACTGATTTTAGTGAGCAATGATTTTAAACTGGGTTCGTTTTTGAGGGATTTTGCCACTGGCTTTCTGACGCAATGGCCATGTCTTCAATGCTATCTTTCGTACAGAATATAGGATGTATTCCTATAACACGCATTCTTATAAAAACGCTTTTTTTTCTATGCCAGACTTGAACCTAATCCCAAGATAAATCATATCTCAGGCTTTTTAAATATCGTGTAGGTACAGCCTAATGTAAATCTAGCAAATTTGTAACAAGTGATTAGCTTAAATTATCAAAAATTATAAAATAACCCATTTGCAATGATATATAAATCTCAACTCCAACATCTATAGTCAACTCCGTCAACAGATTTCAAGTCAATCTCAAAACGCTTTTGAATTCATAGTGCAGATCCCCAGCGTCAGCTTTCCTGGCAACTATGAGGCTAAATAATTGGCGGTGTCGACGCAGATAATTCAAACAATGGGCCGGCGTCGCGGCGCCTGAAAGAAGGGAACTGGCGTCGTGAGGTTTGCATTCTGCCCCCTAATCTCGCCGCTCGCAGCCGCATGTCGGCGCCCGGGGCGTCGGTGGTGAACCTTCGCTGCCAAGTGGCAACCTTCGGAGGAGCCGACAGTAACACGTTCATTCCAACCGGCACGCCGTGCGAGATAGACACACCTTGCTGAGCTAATCCTTAGCAATTGTGAGAGGACTCTGGGTTCTGGGGAGTGTATTAAGGACTTGATTTCAAAAGCGCGATATTAACCAAGTATAAATGAGGAAATTTTCGAAATTTAAAAACGCATGACGAAAATGTTAATTACGTTTGGCGTTTGAAACTTTTTTTCAATAATAATTATCATTTTCGGATTCGCACTGTCTTCAATTCAATTCTAATACCATCATCACCTGTGGCACCTCCATTAGCTTCAATTGGATAAGAGATTTCATCGGTTCATGGTATATATAATGTTAATGTGGTGGTATCGATGGTTTGATCTCAAACCGCGATATTTTTGCTAGAAAATATTTTTTGCTGTTACTTTCTACTCAAGTTCCTGAAGAAGAAAAGTATCTACACACCAAAAGTATGTTACTTCCCTATTTTCTCGCCCAATACTTGAAGTATGATCGAACCTATAATAGAGCAAATATAGAAAATAAGATAATTGTTGCCTGTGAAGAGTGAGTTCGAACTGAAACACTTTCTGTTGTCTGCCATGTGCTTTAATCACTTAATGGGCAGCAAAATGCAGGTCTATTTAATCATGAGCCCTTCCCCCACCCCTTCCTATCACTCTCACTACTCGGCATCGAGTTTCGTCTGCGCTGGTGTACTTAGGTAGCTAATAACGGCAGTTTAAGTGAGCATTATGAATAAAGTAGTACTACGATCTTAAACACACATACCTGAAGAGATGGTGGTATGATGAAAGTAATAGAGGGTGGAAAGGAGATGAAAATTGAGATGAACATTGTTTAAAATTATAACTTAGGAGATAATTAAACTTTGGATTAAAATTTGCCCTGTTATTAAGAGCGGAAGAGTGAATTTCTGGTTGATTGTGATATGATGCTACGATGTGGTGATCTGCAGGCTGTCCTATATATATACGTTGAATCAGATAATAAAATGATAAGCAATAATTGGTAACTGTAACTTGGAGGTGTTTACGACTTTAATGTGAAAAAATATACAAACTATTTTGTTAATTTTTGTGATATCAAATAGGGTGTCGCTTTTCAACTTTCACAGAAAGAAAATCTCTTTACACAGCTATCTATTATGCACCGAAATCGGATTGCAATTCGAGAATTGCGTCGTAACTTAAGAGACTTGGTATTGAATCTATTGCTGTGTTCCCTCGAGAATAATTAGAAGCAATTTTTTTCCAAATCTCGTTTACTATTTGCCGAAACTTCGTATAAATATTTTCAAAGCAAATGTGCAAATAAGCGAGCTTGGTTAGCTTTTTGTGAAAGGAAACGTAGGTACCTCCGTTGCCCTTGTTTCTGCCTCCTTATATTTCATTAGCAAAATCGCGCGGCGCCAGAAATCAGGCAAAGTGGCGCGTGATTCGCTATACTTGCAAAGGTTCTGCTCGCTGCAGGTTTTCCTGTTTTAATGGCATTTTCTGCTTCCGTTGAGTGATTCGCTCAGTTTGATAATGACGAAATTTCTAGTCGTCTTCTTCGCCAGTCTTCAAGGTGGGTGCTACGCGAGTTAGCACGCCAAGCAGAGGGTGTTCAAGTCGTCAAGAAGCGAGCCATTAAAATATTTTAAGAGCTTTGTGTCTTTTGAACATTTTACACAGACGGCTTCATTTAAAACTAAAGCACAAAACAAATTAAGATATTTCCCCTAATATAATTTATTAACTTCAGTACACTCATTCCCTTCCATAAAAATCATACTTCAAAGACACACGTCGAGAAGGACAAACAAATTTCATACTTTCATTTATATGTGTACTATGCAAGTTGGCCAGTATTTGCATTACATACAGAAACTTATAATGCTTTTAGAAATAAAATTACTGTTTGCTTCCGTAGAAAGTCAAATTAGGTAGACTGTAGCAATACTCCCCTACTCGCTCATCGCTGAGTATCAAGTCTCGCTTTTTGCTTTCTGTTCCTCTTTGAACTGCATCCCCATGCGTTCCATGCGATCCGCTATCTTCCCTCGAATTATGCCATCTCCATTTTGATATGCCGGCAACGTATGACATATCGCACTGAAATTTACATATCCGTCCTGCCTCGCTGCTTCCGAAAGTGTCAAAACTTCAAACAATAACGGTTTCAGCGCTGAAAATGCAGCCATTTCACGTAGGTAGGTGTAGGTTACCTACTGGTATCCCAGGTGGAGGTGCCAGATCTTGAAAACCGGATAATGAGATCCGTGCGGCATTGGACGCTGATGCCTCAGCATCCAGCTTCTACTCACTCGGTGAATGCTAAGTGCGATAAACACATGGTCCTTAAAACACGCTATATAGATATACATTGTTCCTTTCAACAAGGGAAATAAACAGTCTTCAAGCAGCCTCTGAACTCGGGTAATAGGAATTGCCCTAGGGAGATGTAATGGTGTTCTGAAATATTAATAACTACCCCATTTTCAAATACAATGAGGCCACTGTTAAATCAGACCTCGCCAGAGTCCCACCCTCGGATGCTTTCCTATATACACTGCCCCTGCTTTTTTCCATCTGCTTCTTCCTACTAAACTCGCGAAAAAGAATGTACGGCCTAAGAGAGAAAATTACAAACGGGAGATGAAGTAAAAGATGGAAATAGTTATAAATGTTTTATGATCTTTGCATATGCTTGGCGGAAAGATGTCACCATACGGCAAGGATGTACAAAATTCGGAAGATTTGTGTAATACGAAATAATGTACAAGGTCGACTTCCGCAACTTTTCAAATATATTACTCTGACCTCTACCTCCCACAACGTTATAATCGAACAGACAAATCACCACTCGCCTTCAAGCTGTATTGAATCATTGCGACTTGAAATGATATTGTTCAAAGTTTAAGTGAATATTGACCTAGATTCTAATAACATTATTAGGTATGCAAAAGAATCTGAGATCAAATAAGAAATAATGATAACAATTTTTAAACGAGGATACAATTTTTCAACGAGGTTGGGTTAGGTTCCATACATTTCACTGAAACGAAAAAAACAATTCCTTTACCCCATTGTACAACCCTGTCCCGCGTCTCCAGAGTCGACGAAAAGTAAAGCACATTTATATACATTTCTTCCGGACGTGCACTCCATCTATTCCACAAGCTCACTACTATGTTATTCATAAAGAATAATATGGCAGAGACGACGGGCGCGACGCCGACCGACGCATACCGAGGCAGACCGACGTCGTGACACCAGGGCTCTTGTGGCATCACATGGGCGTCGGAAAGACTTCTCCTTCCTTCCTTCCTCCTAGCAAGCTCCTGTTTGTCGACGACATCATCTACATTTCTTTGTCACGTTCAATTCGCGCGCCCAATGCTTGTGTGCTCAGTTTGAATAAGTGATAAGTCATCTTTTGACCTTTCGTTATAAATTCAGTCGAGTCGTTAGACGCACTTAACGCAATCCACATCGTCAGGGTGGTGCTACTGTGTGCCTGGGTACCAACCTACCCTATGTGCTACTTGGTAACTACATGTTTTATGCACAACTATGCCGGATCCCTAATTAACACGGTTTTATTTTATACATTTTTAATTGGCGTACTCATAGAGCTCCATTTCTTAGCGTTTAAACTTTAAAATTAGACAACATTGAATCTTTTTGAAAGTACTGATTACTGAAGTATAAACAGAGACATCTCAATGAAAATATTACCATTTGGTTACCGTACACGAGTTGATAAGTTAGGTGCATAAATATGCAGTGCAGGCAATTTCTTGGTCACCGTTGTGTTTCAATAATTGTATTAAAATATTAAAATATGATCATGTGGGTAATTAGCCCTAGATTTTGGACACTACTTTTTATCTGGCATTTGGCAGTTGCGTCGGCGATGCCTGATTTGATGTGATCCTGATTTCAGGCAACGTGTTTGACTTTGCTCCAAGTTCCAAACAGATTTGACTCTTATTGTGCCACGGGAATGGTGTAAGGGGGTGAGGGGAAGGGGGAGTCTTGATTGCACTATAGAGCGGGGGTAAAGCGATTATAAAGACAGAATGCTAAATAAATACGATGCCAACGCAAACATTGGAGAAATCGAGGTGGGGATTGAATAAGAAACGTAAGAGCAATATAAAAATCAAACGAGTTTGCATAGAGAGATGGGGCTGAGAGCGCTGACGGGGTAGTCTTAAAAGACTGTGTCAAGTGTAAATTGGGTTAGTATTCTGGTATATAGCGAGGAGGGGAGACAGATCTGTATAGCATTTTTGATCTTGCTCCGGAACACAATTGAACGTTTTCTGTTGATGGATAATCTTAATTTGTTTTCTGGAATGATATTGGCCGACAAATGCGTGATGAAACACTTTTATTTTACCGGAATTTAGACCACAAAAAACCATTTTTTTTAAACGAGGGTTTCTTTTTTAATTTTGAAATTGTTGTGCATTAACAAAGCGTACCATTAAGTAAAAAATATGTTGTCATTGTTTGTGTTGTCTGTAACGGAATTAAAACAATCAGGGACAACTCTTATAGATCTGTGCTTATAGTACATTTTCATCCCTAAAGGCAGGAAAAAAATAGTAACAAAATCCTTAACATATTCTACTATCGTACAAATATGATGCCCTCAATCCAAACGAAGCCACCCGGGAAAAAACACTCAATTCCCCGAGATATGTCAGTAAAAATACTGGCGCCCCACAACCACATTTAAAATGTTGAAAGCTAGCAAAGACCCATTCCGTATTCGAGCGCGAAGATTGCAGGGTGTGTGGATATGGCTTATGGCCCGGCTTATGGGCTCATTCTTTCCGTCGACGACTATGGCTATAAGTGGAAGAGAGACGGACGCGAAAGAGAGGGGGAGAGAGAGAGAGAGGGCGCGAGGACATTTTGAAGAGACATGGGTGACATTTTGACCGCCTCCCAAAATGCGGCTTGGTTTACGGCGTCGTGGTGCGGGATTGCGTGTCGCGCGCTGGGGACGCATATTTCACTGCATCATCTCGAACTGCGTACTTTTTCCATGCACTTGGCAGCTGTCACAAATGTCTCAAGTCTTTTGTCACCGTCACTGAGCTATCTTTAAGTGTACGTTACATTTACTGTCTCTTCTCTGCTTTAAATTTAAAACTTTAAATTTAACAAACAAATGCGCAAAATGACCAATATAGGTTGAAGCTCAAAATTAAACGTAAGATTTTAACGTGCCTTGTTATAGCACAACCAGCGGCACATTGTCGGAAAGGATTTCACTGGATTTCACAAGGAAATTAAAAGGATTTAGGTTAACTGGAAATGATTCCATGGTTTAACAAAATTCCTAATCGATGGTAGAAAATAAGTAACAAACACGTTCAATGTCTCAAGGCAATGTTCGCACATAGACCTCCTGTAGGGCCGATGGTCCGGGTCAACGGGTGATTTTGGCGAATCCTTACTGAATTTCGTCTACGCATCTGTATCCTGTACCTTGCTATCCGTGTTTATCTATCTATGTTACACACCTAGATCGCAAGCTATAATCGAAGGTTATATCCGATATATTGGGGGGGGGGGGGGGGGCACGGAACCACAAATCGCACCCGAACAGATCCAATGCCATCGACAGTGATCCCATCAATAAATTTGATGATTGTCTTCTAGGACACGCGTTGAAGGATGCGTAAGGGTATAGCTGTTATTTGTAGCAGATAAAAAGGTGAATGCAGAACCTGACAGGCGTTTGGCTTGTAAACACACTAATATTGACTTTGGGGGGGGGGGGGCTAGTTAATTTTAAGATTCTCAGCTGACGAGCTTCCAATGAAGCTTCCAGTGGGGCTTCCAGTGGAGCTTCCAGTGGGCTTCCAGTGGCACATTTCGATCGTTGCATTTGCAGTGGACGACGCCGGTGGTAGTATTCAGCAGTCTGGGATTGTCGATCGCGCAGCGTAGCACTCTGCTGTTCAACGTTCAGTCCCGGCTGTTTAACGCCTCAAGTACATTGCTGACACTGTGACTACTAACAGATTATTAGTATAATAAAACCTAGTACCTCCTAGTACTAGCTTGACCAGCCGTTTTGAAATGACCGTCTCGGCAGCACTAACGCCATAACGGCATGGACCGAGGGCTCCCCCGCGAAAGCACCCCCTAGAGGGTTGGGGAGGGTGTAGGGGGTGAGAGGTTTCATCTCCAAATCGCGGCCACTTGGCTAAAGAAAAGTTCGGAAGACGCTTTCAAGATGTGTTTACTACTTTTTCTAACCAATATGTTTACTTTGGATGCTTTACATAAATTGTGTGTGTCCACCGGTACTAAAAAAAAAAGAAACAATTGGCAAATGTTCCAGCGAAATGAAACTGCTTTTCTCATTGGCTATATTTTTGTACAAACATAATTGTGACAACCGAGTTTTTTGTTATCAGTCTCCTCCCTATTGCACGATCATATGTATTGTAATCACAGTTCATACTTCTCGAAATAACTTGTGGAGGTGTTAGGGGGGGGGGGGCGAGAGAAGGGGTTTTTTACGTGACATCTTGTCAACGACATGGTGTTGACGTTTTAATTTGAGTTAATTAGACAGAAACCTGGCACTTCCACGGCATCACGGCACTTCCACAGTGCACGGTATAATATTCTGTGCCGCTGTTTCAGAATGGTCCAGATTTGTAAAGGCCCATTCAAAATCCTGGACATGCATTTAATAACTAAGATTTCCTCTCGAACTCATAATTAGTTGTGGAATGCAGCAAAGTTTGCGTCTCGTTCAATGGCAAGCAAGATGCAGTGGGTTTGGTTTGGTATGCCGACTCGTAGTGTGCAACATTTATCACATCTTGGCCGCCTCGGCTTCAGCTGCATCCTTGCCGAATCCAGCCAATAATGTGAAGCATACGCCGTACACTCACTGATCAATTAACGTGTATTACGAATTACATCCAGAAATCGTTCATTGCAAAGTATAATCATATCTTCCCACACGAAATGTATGAAAGTTTTCTTGAAGTTTCTGTACATTATTTCTGGTTGATAGTGAGACATATCGACTTTCAAAAAAATGATAGTTATTTCATTTGCCTATCGTCGGACACAGATATTATTTTTAATCAGTTTTATCTGTGGTTTTATGATACCTAGCATATTCATACAAATGTTAAAATGTGCTACGAACGGGATACCTTTAAAGACTATCTTCTAGCACATTTGTTTGCGAAATTCCTCTCTTGAGAGAGTCACTACGCGCTACTTCTTAGCCGAAGTCCATGTTCTGTTGGCTTCTGCTTATCCCGTCTAGTTCGGACATGGTTCGCGCCACGTTTCTCTCCTTGCTCTTGTCTCACGGTCTCATCTCAGTGATTAATAGCCTGCTCTGTAATAACCAGGAGATGGGCGACTCCAGATGAAGGATGGCCATCCGCTGAAATCTCCAACCCTTGCCCCGTCCAGCCACCCACCCACCCAACCCCGCTCGGGCTAATCAAGCCGCACTGCGATACCACGGGGTCCGTGCGGGAGACGCTGCGTCTTCAGCTCATCGCGGGCCAAGATGGATCTGGGTGGCAGCTGGATCTGACGCTCAGGCTGCTGATGAACGACATAGTTCTTCCAAGGAACTGTTTTTCAAATAACTACAAGCTGAATTTTAGTCAGAAAAAATACATCGGTCTGGAAAATTAACACGCGACTTATGGGAGTGCATATTCATTTTGTAAGTACAAGCATCCAATGAGACTTTTTGTTGCGATTTACGCTATCGCATGGATGTTCGTTTGAAGTGAAAATAAACTGTGTAAGTAGTGTAAACTGTGTAAGTATGCACTATAAGTGCAGCACACACTTTGGAAATTAATTTAATTTTTCTGTGTGATTGATTCAAATGTTAATTTTTTGATGAGAAGTCGCAATCCTGAATCCCATGCAAATACTTTGGGTATATGGTTGATACTTTCAAATTCCTCCGTGACTGGAGACTTGTGTCAACGGGAAATTCTAATGTCGGTTTCGATTTCCTAATGTTTGACCCAATTTCCCGGGCACCTTCTATATTTAGGTAACCTTCATCTTATACATATTTTCACACGTGTCCGCATTTCTTATCACCTTTTGCGAAAAAAAATAATGATGATATCGATAAAGACCAATCGATCTGATTTATTTAACGTACCTAGTTATAGATAGATACCAAGTACCAACAGCTGTAAAGCTTCCTACAGCTCGTGTGTCCATGTCCTGCTTTTGATACCGAACAAGGATTTTATAGGTGCCAATCTCGTTTCGTTATAACATCTTAATTATAAATAAAATAGTTATCTACATGCAAATCTAGGCTTTGATGACGCGAACTGAGGACATCTCCAGAAATGAGTTAATTTTCATAAGAAGGAACCTTGCCACTTGCCAGCGCCCTCTGAATAGAAACCCAGGGATTTTTTTACTAACATTTTCCACAGCCTCCTTGTAACATTCGCTCCATAAGACAAGAGAGGCTACATTTTCATGTCGAAGGCCATGTAGGAATTAATAAAAAGATACCAGAAAGTCGACCGGAAAACTTCAGAAATGCATGGTTTCATTGCGCTTCATAGCTTTTTGTAAAGTTTCGTGGCAAAATATTGAGAACTTTCGGTCGTACAGCTTGGACAAATTTTGGGAAATTTCCTTTTTTGAAATGTAAAATAGTTTAAAAACTGTTTAGTTGATTTTGCTGAAAAGAGCACATCAGGGTCTAAGCTAGAACCTAGAGAAGACGCTCAACAAATTTAATTAAAATCGAATATGCCGTTTGGAAGTAGACCGCGAACAACACACACACACACACACACACACACACACACACACACACACACACACACACACACACACACACACACACACACACACACACAACAAACAAACAAACAAACAAACAAACACACACACACAGGGGACTTTTTGTGGCTTGGAAACTGAAGATTGCGCTTCGCTCGCTACGCTCATCAATAATCTAGAAACAAGTCCTATCTAGGCCAGATTATGACACACAGAAAATGAGACACACCAGTGAGACACAACTGAAATTCACCAACTACCATCTCCAAGATGGCGAGGCGTTCCAAATGCCAGTGTCTCGTCGTCGTCGTCGTCCCGCAAGTTTCCCGTAAAAAACATGGGTTTTTCACAGGGGCGGTGACTCGGATAGACTCTCACTAGACGGAAGAAGAACTGGCCACTGGACCATATCGTTCGACTGATGGGCAATATGATCATGTGTCCCTGAGGAATACAGTACGGCGACCCAAGGGCCGAGATAGACTGCTGTCGATGGACACATCTGGTCATAGGGATGGTCATTTCGATCAAGACACCGATCAATGTGAAACCCCCATCTTACAACCCCCCAGACGTTGTCGGGTGCGTAAGGTACAGTTCGCGTGGAAAAGTCATTCACCCCGGAAATATTATTTTGAATCTTAAACACGTTTTTAAATTTAATGTGGAGTCTCTGAAGTGTACCCTATGCCTATACTCACTACTCAACTCTCGTCGTTCCGTAGCCACCCTTTCAAAAATTTTTAAGCAGTCCGCTACTGAATGAACACCGTCCTCAAATTTCCGAAATTTTATATCTGATCCCATCTTATAATTTTTCCTAAGTGGTTGCTTTTTCACAAGCTCTACCGAGCCTCCACCTATACCCTTTGTCGAAAAGGCGGTAACTCAGCAGAATCCTTCCAGCTCAAGGAAAGGAAGTCGCATACTCTTTATCAAAAATAACTAAACTCTAGGTTACAGCTCAGACCTTGAGCTAGACCAAACTCCCGAAATTCCTTTTCCTCGGCTCTTGCGTCTTTCACAATGACCTCCAAATTCCTCCAATGATCCAATTTGAAACTATTTTCTATCCCATAAAATCGACAAGTTTCGACGTGTAGAGCCTCAGATTCATTGCATCCTCTCGTGATAGAGAATTGAAATTGTACCGTTTAACTGTCTCATATATTTGAGGTAGATTGTAGAAACACCTATATTTGAGGTAGGTAGATTTTCACGAGCTGTTTCATGCCTCTTCTTTCTCAAACTTGAATTGGCAATAAGCTCACAGACTGCATTATTGCCATAACATGTAATCAAACTTCACATTATTTATTTTAACTCACCATAATTGGAATATTTTTGGGTACTGGACTCAGGAATAGTTGTGGTGATTATGGAAGTTGCTGATTGATGAGAAAGCTTAGTTTGGTTGTGGGCATACGATGAACTGATGCAGTTGAGCCCCACCGCTGTTGGATGGAGGACTGTGCAGTTGTAATTATAACTGGACATGATAAAAGATTGTGAAAATCGAGAACAAGGACTGAAACAAAAGGTTTACTAAAACTTGAATAGGGTAGCCAATTAGGTTATCGTTGATGACATAGCAAGCAGAAAGACAGAACCCTCAACAGAGCCAAAACACCTCAAAAGCCACTTAATTTTACTGTGTGTTACTTGACTGCAGTGGACTGAAGGTCAGGATTAGGATTTGTCTTGGGAGAAAAGATTTGGTTAAAATTATGACCACAAAGTTCAAAATACTTTTTTGCAATTGCTATATTCAAATTCTCAATTGCTAATTGCTATATAACATCTATAAACATATATTTCTATAGCACGCTTTATTTTTCAGGTCGGTACCTACATAATTGTTTGATGGTAGGTACTGCAGTACACCAAAGTACATCAGTTTAAGTACCCATAGGGTACACTATTTAATAAGCAGCTCATCTTTTTCAATTAAGCATTGCTATAACTACTCAAAAATAAAAATAAATCAAGCATATCGCTGAAGCATTTTCTCATCATTTATTCTTTCGGCTATGTATTTCGTACTTCGTTCCCACATCCGCAACCCTAGCAACTGCATGGAATTCTGCGTAGTTTTCTTGTATCGATACCAGCAAGGGAAGGAATTATGTCTACCTTGCTCTAATGATTTGTAATCCAAGTCGGGACAGCCATGGGGCCAGCGCTGACGCGTTGCACCGTGATCTTCTCATCAGTGACCCCTGCGGCATTGTAGAACACCAACAAGTCCGAGATAGCCTGATCTTCAATCTGAAACAACACATCAGTAATCAGTTTTACATGTTATTTATATCATGCTTACTATAACTACCGAACTAGTATAAATAAGTCTTCCCCAACACAAGCACATGACAAAGGCAATTTTCTGCTTTCTTTTTTTTTTTGGTATTATATTTTTAATAATAATAACATCAACTTCGCGAACGCAATTTGTGTTGCGTTGAAGATGAGCGTAGGTAGCGAATTGTGTATAACGGATTAAAAGGTGCAGGCAGCAGTCACAAGAAAACCATGGAGCACCAAACCTGACCATTGCCTTCTCGAAAATTCTAATCACTTGAAAATGTATACGGATTCTGACGTTCCTTTGTTTCTCTTCGAGGTCAACAAAGCTGGTAACCAAGGAAACGAAGGAAACCGGACTCGTATTGAATCAGCCGTCAAATCACGAAAAAAACACCACAAAAATGCTAATAAAAACCAATTGGAAAAACCTACCGAACTAAGATTTGCAGGCATGATAAATATCTATAAGGTCAACATGTTAAGAAGTTTTTGTGAAGTTATGTTCAGAACTTTGAAATTTACAGGGGTTCAAAAATCGAAAAATTTCGTAAAAATTGATTTATAAAAAATTTACTGAACCGTTTTTTTTTCAAAAACGCAGGGGGTCTAAGTTGAGAACAGAGGTAGATACTCAGAAATTTTCATCCATGTCGGTTCAGGCGTTTGGTCTGTAGAGCGCGCACAAACACAAAAAAAAAAAAAAAACATACACAAGTGACTTTTTTCTGGAGTAAGTGAAATTGAAGATTTCGCTCCGCTCATCAATTATTGATTATTGATGTTATTATTATTATTATTAATATTATATTATATTATTATACAAGCTTATTGATGAGCGAAGCGAGCGGAGCAAAATCTTCAATTTCACTAGCCCCAAAAAAAAAGCACTTATGTGTGTTTTTTTATTTGTTTGTGTGTGTGTTTGTTCGCGATCTGCTGTCCAAACGGCTGATCCGATTTTGACAAAATTTGCAGAGGTATTTCGCTAGGTTCTAACTTAGACCCTGTGCTCTTTTCAGCATAATCTACCAAATAGTTTTTAAACTATTCAAAATCCAAAAAAGAATTCATAATTTCCGAAAAATTTGTCCAAGCTATACAGCCGAAAGTTCTCGATATATTTTCACAAAACTTTACAATGTTATGAAACGTGATAAAACCAAGCATTTCTTAAGTTTTGAGGCATTTAGGACTTTCCGTTCTCTTTTTATTAATACATTTCTAACATTTTTTTAGTACATTTTTGCGATGTTCAAGCAAATTTTATTCAAGATTGTCTAAAAAAAGATTTCCTCTACTCTTTATAGTCCAACGCATTTATTTATTTATTATTTATTTATTTATTATATTTATTTATTATTTATTATATTTTTATTATATTATTATTATTATATATTATATAGGTATTATATTATATTATATTATATTATATATTATTATTATTATAATATTTATTTATTATTTTATTTATACAATTTATTTATTTATTATTTATTTTCAAGACAGGGATGATTGTGATTGCTAGCACATGGTGTTATCAGCTTGGGTCGACTTATAAAAATATACTCAATAGAATTACTTTCTGCGTTTTCCATGCTAAAATTAAATGCACTGACAATTGTCTTGAATGAAGACGTATTTCTAAACTAAATTTGGAGTATTTTTTTCCAAGCAAATCCATTTTATTCACTATACAAACTGCTATATACGCTCATCTTCAACGCAACACTGCGTTATACCCTAGTTCTATCCAATTGTTTTGAAATAAGATTAGATGACAAAATGGTAATTCAATTACCTGAGTTAACTCCAGTGACTTTGCCAGCATTTTTGACAAGTTGTCTTTCTGTTTTTTCTCAGCTGCAATAATGTCGGTAAAGTTTGGGGCAGACTTCTGCTGCGTGGTTTGCACAGTCGCTTCGACCACAGGAATCGTTTGCCAAGGACTTGAAGTGCGCCCCTTGTCAATAACCTGCGTCTGCACTTCTATCACTCTTTGCTGGACTATCGGAGGAGTCATTGCTGGGGCAAGTCGAACTTGTTTCCTTTCCTGCCTGATAATGTCGACAAGGGAAAAACTGCTAGTTGGCTCGCTTTTGGGCATCTGATGTCCCCAAGCAGGCAACGGCGGAGTTTGGTTTAAGTTTAGCGCATCGAGATGATCTGCCATCAAGCCTATGTCGTTGACCGATGTCAATCTCTTCCGTTGCTTCTGAGAGACTTTTGTAATTTTCTTGCTTTCGGTTGCTGACTTTGCTTGTGCTTTATCGGTTTTATGATGAGTCAGGGAGCTGACATGTGAATTGGGAGTTGAGCACAACTCGGGAAAATCTGAGGAAATTATTGTTTCGACTGGAGGGTTGCATTTGGGATCGGTTTGACCAGGCGAAATCTGTTGAATGGGTGAATCCGGCATTGCATAAGCTGGCGAGGGCAGATCTACTTCGAATGAGCTTCGAACGCTTCGAGTAAGCTTTGTGAATGTCTCTTTAGATGCTTCTGCTATGAAATCTACATCCATACTGGCATTGATCGCCTTCAGACGGGCTTGGACGATTTTCTGCTTCTTGCTCAGTAATGTAGGGATCTTCACCCACTGTGCATTCCCATCCTTGTTTTCTTTTGCCGACATGACATTTTCACTCGTGCTTTTTTCGGAAATATCCGTCAAGTCGATCAAAACATTTCCGTGATCCAGATCATCTGAAGTGATTGAACTAATTGACTCATTTCTTGCGCGACCCAAGGATTTTGCTTTGTCGATGCCAGTTTTACGTTCGCGCTGTTTCTTCTTCATGAGCCGTAATTCTCGTTTCAAACTGGAATTTTCAAAGATTACCGTGTCTGCATCCCCAAAAGCGAAAGGATTTGCATCGAAATTGGCGTCGATGACTTCAGTGCACGGAGCGAAAGAGTAGGGCGTTAATGTGCGGTTCTTTACAGCTGTGTTCAGATCGATGTAGTATCGGCTCAGCTCGGCAAGGATTTCGACGCTCAAACACTCCAGGGACCTGGCAAAAGATAGCAGGGGTACACTCATTTTTGTGATCTAGACTCATTCAACAAACCATGAAGGAGGTAGGCAAAAAAAATATTCTGTCAAGAGTTATTTTATCAGCCGACTCACCTGGATTCCAAGAAACTTGCAATGTTCAAGCAGACGTACTGCATGCAACAGTTTTTCAGTTGATTTGCATTGTACAACTCGGCAAGTTGTAGCAACTCAGCGGCATTCTTAAGTGTCAAAACATTGATCAACGACATTTCGCACTGCTCCTTTAACCGATCAACTAGCAACTGGTCAGCGACTACCAACAGATTGCTCAACAGATCCAAATCCTCAGAGTCACGAATGCTTGCCGAAACGTCATCTTCGTAGAGGAAGTCAATGAGTACCTCGACTATGTCAAATGGCAAGGAGAGTTTCAGCACGTTTTTTGATGTTTCACTCCATCCCTGACACAGCATGCTGTGGAAGTATTCAAGGCGCGAAACCAAGATGCATTTATGAGCTTGTATTTCCTTGCCATTGTCACATCGAATGACTGTGTCGTAGAGATTTTCGTGTTGCCTACGATTCCATTTCGGTGGTGGGGCCAATTTTCTGAATTGATTTTTGGGAATAATGAAACCATCTTCGTAACAGTATCCTTCAAGTTCTTTGTGAAAGTTTTGCATTTTGAACCGTGATGCTGCCTTTTGGACGATTTTAACGGGATCCCAGATGTTGCTGTTGGTCGCGATCGTCTCTTGACTTTTGGTTTTCTTAGCCTTCTTCTTCTCCTTAGAATAAACTTCAAATGCAGAAAGTTCTTTCATGTCCATTGAATTTTCTTGGACAGATGCCACAGTCGTCAGGCTGTCCTTCCTTTTCTTTTCAACCTCCTGAGGAACATTGGGACACTTTCCCAAAGTGGTCATGTCGCACTGATTCGTATAAATTTTCTGAATAACTTGCTCAAAAACTTCTGCCTGTACGTTATCCACAACGATATTCAAGATATCATTCCCACCTGAGCTGGAGGCTTTTTCCACCATCAGCTTGCCGAGGTATTCGCTCTGCGAAGCTACGATAAACTGATGTGCTGGAAAGGTTCTCAATCCAACCTGAAATCATAAATAAATTTCATTATCAACAACACCCAGGATCGAGGTAAAACATTGTCCTTAGGATTATCTCACATTCAGTAAAATACCTGGAATACCACATCGTGAATTGCATCACAATTATTTGCTTCTTGCAGCAGATTGCTCATGTTTTCCCGCATCGTGGTCGTTTCTAACACTGGCACGTCAAACAACGCTTGCTTCGGATGCGTTTGAATCAACGCAAAGTTCCTTCCTTTCACATCGCATGTGATGCTGACGGCTCGGTGTATGTGAGCCAACTTTGTGACTGCAATTACCTGCAAGACATGGACATACTCAGTTGTAGTAACAGGATTCAAAATTCAAATAGTACATTTTCATGGAATTTATATCACAAGTAACATACTCTACCTACTTTGAAATTGGAATCGAAGCTGAACAAACAAATGCAACTAGCCAGTTACTGGTAGTTACCTGTAAGTCGCTTTGCTCAGTGATCTTCGATGAGGGCTTGGGTGATTGCTGAGGCGACACTATCTGTTTCTTCCGAGGCTTTATATCTCCGACAAACCCTTCTCCATCTCGGGACACCATAAATATTTGGTGATGCGACATTGTCACGTCCCTTAGCAGTAGCAGCCGGTTCAAGG
Source organism: Nemoura dubitans (assembly GCA_921293005.1). Taxonomy (NCBI): domain Eukaryota; kingdom Metazoa; phylum Arthropoda; class Insecta; order Plecoptera; family Nemouridae; genus Nemoura; species Nemoura dubitans. Next base: position 18,871,789 of record OV121074.1, read on the forward strand.
TAAAGGAGCACCTGGGCAGAAATTGTTAGTCTTTGTGAGTAAAAACTAAAAAGCTTTGATATAATCAAATACCTATGCATTTTCAGTACAAACAAGGAATATGTTCAAAGTTTAAACGAAACGGTGAGGCAAATTTTGCTTCATGTTTTAACGACTATTGGAATTATAGGAATAATTTAGCAAACTCTCCATGTATTTCTTGATACTGATACATGGATGGAGTGAAAACGATTTGATGTTACAGAGAAAAGAAGGCACACAAAAAAAAACATTTTTACATGCATCTCTAACACCTACCTGGTGAACTGCCCGCTGGCCTCCTCCCACAGCATAAGCCAGCCGGTGGAGGTGAGCGCCAGCACCTTGAGGTTGTCTCCGCCGCGGTCCATCAGGATGTCCCGGTCCAGGTGGGAGGCAAGGTGTCCTCCGACCACCACCAACTTGGTCACGTTCAGCTGGCGCGACGCGATGCGCCGGCACTGGTACTCGTGCAGCAGGAACATCTGCCCCTTGTCGGTCAGAACGACAATGGCGCCGTCGCTGGATGCTACCTGCACGTGCACGCCAATCGAGCAATTCAATTTAATGTTATATTAGTATAAAGCTTACAATACAATGGGCAATCTATCTTCAATTTTGATGCTCTTCATTTTACAATTATTATTTTCTGATCGAGCTGCTCGAGTTACTTTTTGTCGAGCTATTGTATTGTATTGTATTTATTTGGCTGCTGACAAGTTACACTGTAATTGTATTACTATTAAAGGAGAAAACACCGGTAGCATGGCATCTTAACATATAATTAGCTTGTTTCACCAATGAATATGGGGCAAAAGGGTCTACAATACTAAATGGCAAACAACTGGCTCATAGGATCAATTTAATACAGGATATTTGAGAAAAACATCAAAATCTTAACCAGTGTTATGGAGCAGTCATTCCAGTTGAGGGCGGACACAATTTTGGGCTTGACGATGGTCTTGTCCTTGCCGAGGTCGTGACCCAACTGCCCGGCGTGGAGTCCACACGTTAGCACGCCCTTGGAGCCCCAGACGACGGTATGGAAGCGGGAGGCGCACACCCCCAGCACGGTACCCACGCTCTTCACACACCGCGCGGGGAGCTGTGTAGGGGACAGCAGGTGCAGTGGCGGGGGGCTGATTCCTGGAAATGGTAACGAGACCTTTGTTACAATGAATTGTCTCATGGGAGAAAAAACACTCTGGTATTATTACATAACCCTGAGAATGAGATGTTTCAACAGAGCAGACAGTAGTCTCCTGCATCCTGCCATTGAAGATTGACAAGAACAATAACTGGATGTTTTTATTACATAATACAATAGTAATCCATACTTCCGATTCAATTTTAAAATTTTAAAATAATCAGTGCATTTAAAACCAACAGTTTAAATGGTGTAAATTTTGAATTATGATGAAACTTGCAGTGATTAAAAAAGTGTCAACAGGTAAGTCTAAGATATCGTTACTACCCACGCAAATATTTTCAATCTACCCGTTTTACGATTTCGATCCTTATTCGCAACAACTATGTTGTTTAGGGCAGTATTTCCGGACATTACTCTTTACGAGGTTACCTGTTGGTTTGGTTTGGGTTCTAGCGGCAGTTGTCCCCAAGCTAGCATCAGTCACGGAGCTTGCCTCAAATGTACTTGTGTTATCAATTAAACAATTGTATCAGTAATTAACTTTCGGTGCGTTCTCCTTTCTTCCGCCTAGTTTCCCCTTTTCCGAGATTCGCTCAAAAGTCTCAAATAGCAAAAGGTTCTTAACAGCTTGCCTAGCTGGTGATACGAGTTGAGCCCGCACGTGTACACGTTTCCTGCCTCGGTGAGCAAGACCGTGTGGTCGTTGCTGACGCTGGCCGCGAGACAGCGTTCCGGCGCCAGACTGGCGGTGACGCCCAGCTTCATGGGGCACGGCGCAAGGGCGGCCTGCTCCGAGCCCAGCCCCAAGCGGCCGCCCTGGCCGTGGCCGCACGAGTACGCCTGGCCGTCGTGAGACACAAACACCGAGTGGAACTTGTGCATGGCCACCTAACGAGGGAACAGCGTGTTAATATGATCGTTTTATGATATTGGGGTTTGCGCACCTGTATGCTGCTTTCGTGATATTTTTGTAAAATGCTGATACTTTTTGTTAACACGTTTTACCTACAAATTTCATTTTGTTCACAGCTCGACCCGACTGGAGTTTGTTCTTTTCCTCTCAGAAATTCCCTAAAAGATCTCCATTTTACTCAGGCAGAGAGTCAGAATTCACAAACTTACATGTTATAGCAGATTTAAGATCGCTTTTTCAATGTGCGAGAGAGAATCTTTCACTAAAATGCCTACGTTTTATGGGACATTAACCCAGAGTACAAAATTTGCAAAGATATTCTACTAAATGGTACAAGTTAAACAGATAACTAACGTCACGCTCATGCACAGCATCTTTCCTTAACAATATGTGATGCTATTACTGAACACAACTCACTTGTTTTATGCTGACGTTTTGCTTCCGGAAGCTTTCCAGCAGTTCCGGCATCTGCCTGCTCTGCTGGTTGCCAGTGCCGAGGGTGTAGTTGGAGTTTGTTCCCCAGACGTAAACCTCGCATAGGTTGTGGAGACTGTATTCCATCACCGGCAGCCGATCCATCATGGCGTGCTCGATGGCTGTCAGATGGTCGTTGTCCAATAATGAGGTGCTGGCCCCAAGCTGCATCATTCATTAAAAATGTATTTACAAAATAGGAATGGTAGGTGTGTGCCTACTGAAAATTAGTAACAACCTACTAAGTTGAGTTAATAATATGATAATTTTTTATCAAAATTTGCTCAAAGACTTAGCAAAACATTTTGCATTATTACGTTTCTCAGTCTCACTCTCATGACTACCTTGTCTTACCTTGAGCCCTAGTTTTGAACAAAATTAGATTTCAAAATATTGTTCAAACCTGTTGCAATCATTTAGTTATAGCTCTGGCCAGTGGCAAAACTCAAAATCGCGGAGTCCCCCGCCCCCTGCAAAAAATTTGCCCTTTACCCCCCCACCCACCAAGTACTAATTGAATTACGAATTTTTTTATATGGACTCTTTTCTCTAAAAAGTTTCACGAAAAATTATGTTTCTTTCGAAGCCAAGAACGCCATCTCTTGTCTTGTATGGTGTATACCTATTCTTGTACTCTCTATAGTCTTCAAAACTAAAGGCCCGCATTCTGCCAAGTTTGTGGTCGTACAGTTAAACAGTAAAAGTCATTTCAGCAACTTTTGATGTCACAGTTCACAAAAGCATTTCGTTTTAAGCAAGTCAAGGAGAGGCTTGAAGTAATTCTTGTAATCATTTTGGATTTTAAAAACAAACGTTCCGTTAAGGCTTGGGCCGCCGCTATGCCACTGGCTGTGGCTGTCTGGTCCTTGAAATTCTATGCCAAGACAAATCGGTAGAACATCACGTAGAGTTGTGTTTAACTCTCGGAAGTGTCAACGGACGACTGCTACAGTTTCAAAGTCAATAACTGATTTGCCTACATAAATGCAATGCTATTCTTATGGCAATTAATTGCCCACATAATTTTTACTCTGGAACTGTAGTCGTCCATTTTGTTACATTCTTACCCCAATTAAGCTGACAGCCACATGAATCTGCCCGTAGAGCACACTCCTGTGCAAAGCTGTATAGCCCGATTCAACATCTTTTCCATTGATGTTGCAGTCCTTGTGTTGCACCAACCAATGAGCTAGTCGACAATGCCCACAAGATGCAGCCATATGAAGTGCCGTTCTTCCTGCTCCATCTTTCACTTGACAGTAGTTGCAGCACGTTGCCTGCAGGTACGCAGCAAGCTTGGCCTCTGTAGTGCCACGTACAGACAAACTGGAGACTAAACTATCTCCATGCTGAGTTGAGCGGCATCGACTCATACAATCAGGTTCAGGCTTCGAGGAACTCATTTCAATGCGTGTAGTCAACGCTAAAAATATCTTCGAAAAGGAACTAGGTACAACTACCTTTAATTTTTGCAGAGTGGGTAGGTATTTCAAATTATTTCTTTAGAGTTTCAGTTTACAGTTTCACACTAACGGTTCACACACTTGGCTATGCCAGTAAGATAATAGCATAGAGTAATGAAAATATAAATATGATAACATGAATTATCAAAATATGATAATAGATACAATCACAAACTATACCTAGAGTTTTTTAATTATGAGTACCTATGCTGGCATATATAATAAAACCTACCTACTAAAATACTACATTACCTACTATACTAAATGAACCCTTCCAATTTCAGGTGATATGGTTTATCACAGATCACAAAGATAATAAAATATGGGCTCTTTTAATCAAGCTGTCTTCATAATATTTTCTACCATGTAGGTAGGTACCATTCAAGTGCAAGAATCTATTGGTACCTAGGTATAAGAATATAAAAATAATAAAATTTGTTCAAGCACAAATAAATGTCAATATTGATCTCAGCTTTAGCTGAGCCGTTAGAAAGACTTTGGAGACTATTAAATAATTTGTACTGCCACGGTTAACTACTTCAGTGGGCTGCGATTGAGGCTGCCCCCAACCGAAGGGGGCTTTCAGAAGCCTTTAGGCCGCCATGATTTTGAGCCGACGTGCCTGAAAATTACAAATATTGTTTGACACGTAGTATGCAGAATTTCCTATATGAAATAGACATCTTATTTTGTTACATAATTGGTGATCTGTACCAACTTAACGTTTGCCCTTTGACCTAAGCAAATTTTGACAGGTGGGCCCTTACGATTTGTTGGTTAAGCAGTCGTAGAGGTATATCTACAGGTTGTTCCAATGCAAGTTTACCTTTAAGAGCGCCACAAATGTACCGCGCCAAACACAGATGTAACCACAAAAGTTCCAAAAGAAAAGTATTGCATGACTTTTAGCTGGCAATCCAATTTTAAACGTTGCCGACAACCACCAAAACTTTTACAAAAGACGACCTTGAAACTGGGATGTATGGCATGGCAAAACCATTCGCACATCGCGGAGCTACACGATCATTACCGAAGAGCTGATCATGATTTATGAAAAATTCCCCGGGATGCAAATTTTTGTAACAGTGGTCCTCTGGCCTCTGGGGCACTCTGGGGCTTGATTGTTAGTTCAAAAAAGTAACTGTGGTAGCCAATTACTTCGATTTGCATAATAAATTTTTCGTAACCTACATTCTTTCGTCAATTTAAAATTTCCAGTTTCATAATGAACAAAAACTCTAAACCTGAAACCATTTTACCCAGGAAAATAGAAATAGTAGGATTGTTAACATCTGTTGCATTTCAAAATGCTAAATTATGTGCCCAGGTGAGGAAAATATAAAACAATACGATCCCCACTGTAACCCGTTCGGACGGATACAAAAACGTTATCTTACGTTGATCCACAATTTTTCAGACACTGTGTAAATATCATTCAAAACTATTTTCAAAGTCAAAATTTCGAGGAATGCTTGAATTCGACTGGGATGAACACCTTACCAAGCAGAGACGTGTGAGTTCCTATATTAATCATTTAAAAAAAACAGCAATTGAACTCAACTACATACATTTCTCGAAACATATAATTTTTGCAGAAATTTGGTGGTCTTTACTGGACACTTATGAGGCCAGCGGCAGTCTACATCGATGGCCAACTCATCGGAAGCGATTTGGAGTTTGTTGAAATGGTCAACTATCGATTTAGCTGCCGAACAAAAGTCGACAACAATCGTAACAGAAACTCAATCAGCTGTGATTATTCTCGCTACCTCATCCAATCAAAGGTAACCTAGGTACGGGGTACCTACCTAATGAAAACTTTAGCTAACTGGCTGTATGTTGTGAAGATTTCCACACAAAACTCTGGTTTTGAATAGTGTTCTTATACCTATCTCAATGTTTTTTTCAGAGATGTTACGTGTACTTTGAAATATGGATTGAGAAGACTCGAATAGGCAACTTAGTTTTCCAGGTAAATTGTGGCAATGGACATTTAAAAGGCATTGTAATTTTCTTTTTTTTTCATTCCGTCGCTCTGACTCTAAGTCATGAGTGGTGGGGATATGAATAAAAAACGTTGGCAATGCTGATGAATATATATGGGAATCACAAAAGAAAGAGCTATATCAGTTCAAATATGATTCATGTATAGCCACAGGTCCAAAGAAGCCAAAATTTCCAACGCAACATGCAGCACAATGGCAAAGGTTATATTGATGCATTTTAAAACTCAACAGTGTTATCACAGACACAGACTCATGTGGTTATTAAATAAGATACAATATTTTTTCTGCAGCTGTACTCCGACCTATTGCCCGAGACATGCTACAACTTCCGGTGCCTGTGCACTGGCGAGAAGGGCAGCACCGAGAAGGGCGTCCCACTCTCGTACAAGAACACCGAGATCTTCCGCATCTGCCCCATGGGGTGGATACAAGGCGGGGGTGAGCTGAACAGCTACACATATTAGCCCATTATTAGCCCATGTGGCTTTATTAGCCCATTATTCGAAAGATCTGTGATCCAGGTTAAGCTACAATTTAAGGTGACCTTCTGACACAGGGTAAGGGTTGATGACATCCAGTGTGCATATTTACTCTACACCAAGACAATAATTGAATTCACCTTCCATGTCATAGGTAAGGGAATGTTCTTAAAATTTGTCTCACTTTTCAAGTACGTTCCCTAATCCCTTGTGGTATTCTTTGATAATAGCAAACAACAAGCCCATAGGCAGAGATTCTTTTGTCCATTAACTTTTTGCAATGTTTTAACAATTTGTGCACATTTTTTATAGAAATGCAATTGAACCAGTTACAATAAACAGGTTGGCCTCTGCCAACACTGTCCTTAAGCATCACTGCTCACAAATTTCAGTTTAAATTGTTTGCAGACATAGAGAACATCAACGGCGGCGGTGGCAGGTCTGTGTACGGCGCAACATTTGCAGACGAGAGTTACTGCATTAGCCACGAGCGCCGCGGAGTCCTGTCCATGGCCAATGACGGCAAGCACTCGAACGGGTCGCAGTTCTTCGTCACCTTGCAGCCGACGCTCTGGATGGACTACTACTACGTTGCATTCGGGTGAGACTAGTTTTGGACCAGGCAGCGTCAATACATACAATACATACATTACAATACATTACATACATACATACATACATACATTACACACAATACAATACATTATTACTGTACTTTGAAATCAATGGTGCAAATGAGACTGCATGTGCAGACATCCTTGATCTTTAGGTGCTAATCCTATGAGTAATAGGAAACAAAAACAAAAAACTATCCGTTAATTATTGATTGAAACTTACAGACAGTTGGTGGAAGGAGTTGAGGTTCTGAAAGCCATTGAAAACGTGTCAACATTTTACGAAAAGCCAACCCAGCACATAAAAATAGCAAATTGTGGAGTTTTATATGCGCCTGAGACGGAAGATGAGAGAGCGGAGAGAGAAAGATTGACCGCAGAAAAGGAAGTCCAGAGATTATATGACTTTGAAGCAAGAAGAATTTCCCTGCTAAATGAGTGTACTATTATATCTCCCGAAACTGAAGATGACGATGTTGATCAGAAGGTCAAGTTTGTATCACCAGCTGATGTCCTGGATCCTACAGATGTACCTTCAGAATTAAATGTTCAAAGATTTTTGGATGGAGAATACTATGTTATGGATGTTCCGATCAACACAGAAGATATCATTAGACCGATTCTGAACGGCCTGGCAGACGGAGTAATTAGCGAAGAAGATCTGATAGAGTATACATCAAATGAACAACTTGCGAGGGCAATAATTATGGACTGCCTAGCCAAAGGTATTGTTAGCTACGAGGACTACGACGTTGATCGAGTGACATCCAGTGACATTTCCATGATCCAAAGATATCTCCATGCAATTATTTCAAACATGTCAACTGCATCGTCCAGACGACGGAAAGACAAGAACCAAGAAGAACAAGAGAAATCAAGGGAAGCAATGACAGAATATTTTGATGGATTAATTACTAGTATAACTGGATCATCACCGGCTCTAGAGCCAAAGGACAAAGGTGATTTAACAGCAGGTGATTATCAGGCCGACTATAATCAACAAGCCAAGAAAGTAGTCATTCGAGATGAGGAGGGAGAGATAATAGACGAAGAAAATAATGAAACTGAGGAGTTGTCTATGATTGACGGCACGATTAACATGGAAGGGGGGGGACTGGATGCATCGCACTTGCCAGATTTTGATGGAATAGAGGAGATGTACGGCGCGGCTATGGACGAGAAACAGCGGGCAGAGGACGGCGACATTGTTAGACCTATTGGTAGCCAAATTGCAGAAAACAAGAGTAAGCCAGAAACATAAGAAGCAGATGAGGAAACTGCTAAAAAGGCTGATGTTAAGTAATGAGTAACTAATTCTGAAAATATAAACATTCTGTGAAAGTGTGTTTTGTTGAGTTCAAATGCTAAGTGCTGTTGAATACAAGTTTTTCATGCAATTCAAACAAAACAAAGAATCGTCTAATTTGCATCGCATTTTTTTCATAATTTATTACAAAATCAAAACGGTTGCCAACGGCACGTGGTGTTCCCAAGCGGTCACCCATCCAAGTACTGACCACGCCCGATGTTGCTTAACTTCGGTGATCGGACGAGAACCGGTGTTTTCAACATGGTATGGCCGTTGACAACATAACATGAACAAAATTAAATATATGACTAGAATTCTCTATGTTCCTTTATCTGTTACTATTTTTATTAATTCAAGACGAAAGATTAGCTTTGAAATTTCGGAAATCTTTGTCTGGTTTTTATCTTTTTTCGTAGTAGACCTTTGCTGCAGCGTAGGCTGTAGACTATACATATTTGACATTTATCATTTAATTCATTGTCTATCATTTGTTAGACGCAAACGCTACTTTTATCATCGTTGCTTGATACAAAATTCAAAACTATTCCAAATCTAAACTGTTGAGTGTGAGACCCATTCTATTATACCGCGAAACGATCGCAAGCGCTCCATACCTGCGCACAGCTCACTGCGCACTGCGCACACCGCTACTGGAGTGGAGTGAGGTGGTCTCCGCGAGAGAGAGATGGCAGACTCGAGGATTGAAATGAGACAGTGAGAGAGAACGTTAGTCGAGTGTCAGTTGTACCGCTGTCTGTTCGTGTTTCAGCGTCGTGCCTGTGCAGTTTTCAGTGTTTTGTGCTAACAAATTTCGCTATCATGGCTGATGAATCGAATCAAAATGGAACTGCGAATGGGGACGTTCCCGAGATAGAACTTATTATCAAAGTAAGTGATCATTTATCCGATATATTTATAAAAACATGAGAACCCGTATGGGCGTTACTTGGAGATCGCACCTACAGCACCCTAGCAACCTGCTGCGTGTAAAATGGCCGAAGATCTTGCTAGATGTAGGTACTAATTCTTCTCCCGTGAATGCAGAACAAGAGTTAATTGACCAAATGCCGCTAGAAGATCAGTTATTAATTGATTCGGTATGTGCTTCCTGCCTATCATGCTGTCCTATTGTTTCTAGTGAGCTGAAATTTGATAGTAGGTGGCATGCTATGCACGCGTCTTGCTAGTCTTGCCGCTGCGTACTGTACCTATGTAATTATTGCATGATTCAGCTATAGTTATTGCTTGCAGGGAGCGCGTGACTCCAGTCGGATTTTACTCTGCTATGCACTGCCTTCACGTTTGGCTAGAATTTAGAAAATTTTAGTTACCTACTAACGAACTCCAATTTCGTTACACTTGAGAGCTTTATTGTAAAGTAATTCAGAATTCATATACGGGCAAATTACTAAATAAACACATTCCAGATCATAATTCAAAATATAGTATCACTTTGCTTTTTGACGGAGCTTGAAATAGATAGCGATCCAATTAGTGTAGGTTATCTTAGTGCGTTCAGCGATAGATCGGAATTATACCTGCTGTAACTGATAACTTACTTTCGATTTCCAGTCGACACTGTAACAGGCAATAGCCGACAGGTAAATATGGTACTAGGTAGTACCTATACCTATCTAGAGTGCAGTGTACTTAGGGATATGACATAATTTAATGCTATGTGACACTTGTCCAGATATCTTTTGAGTTGTGATATTATCATCTTTCAGTCTTGTCTTGTCTTTTAGTGTGCTGCACAGCTTGCTGTTCGTTTTATGCTGTACTTTCATGTGCTCACCAAAGTAGGTTGAGTTCAAGTTGGGTTCATTTCATCGTGGTAGCGTTGTAGGTGTGGTGAGATCTACTCGCTCACCTCTTGTCGTGTCAACTGGCCGGTGTCATTTCGTATCACAATAGGTGCATACACACCAGCAGCCCTACTGACCCAGATCAATACGAGACAATTGACTGCCAATGTAAAATCGTACTGGACTCGCTACTCTGGAAGACTGTCAGCGCGTACGGCATACCTAGTTACATTGTAACATAGACTGTATTTTCCTTATTCGTCTGCAAATTTGTCTGTTTGATGAAACCTTTCTGCTATTGGGGTGGTTAATCAAGTTAGTTACACGTAATTGAGGAGTTACAACTGCTAGGGGTCAATAATGGAAACATCTGCTAACAGAATGACATGTGCTCTGATGACTAGCCACTCGATTCGTATGCGTACACTTTATCGTGCGTGTGACGCTTTGTAAGAATGTTATTCGAACGATAATATTATAGTCATACCTACATTTATAGATTTCCACAATTTTCTCACAATTAATTGTACGTTAGTAATATGTAATTGAATTCAGAACAAATATTTCAGTTGAATAAGGTAGACTTACTCAGGATCAGTTCGCTTTCTCTGACTTGTAATTTATTTATATCCGTGCTGAGAGTTGAATCTTAGGTACCGACAAGACAAGACAGTTAATTATGACTCATGCCCTGCCACATCATGGTCCGTGGTTCATTGAAGAGGAAAGGAAAGTTCCTGCGCGAAGAAAAAACCCGTGTCATGTCAGATCGCCGGCCGGCTGGCGGGCTGCTTCCTCCTGTCACTAAACGGTCGCCGCGAGCTTCGCGAAAATCAACAGACTGATTTGCACAGGCAATTACGATTTACACACTTTCCGTGCAAGTTTGTACCCCAACCACAGCCCCCAACTGCACTCGATCAACTTATTGGCAGCAGCGTTTCCGTTGACAGTCGGGTTACGCGCGTGGCTTTGAACGTGAGAGGTAGATTCTAGAATGAACTGCATACATATGAGTCATCGAGGTGTCTTCAGGTTAGGTACTCTTCATTCGTTAGGAGAGCATTGTGGGTATCAAAAGTTTCGTCACGTTTTCTTGACAAGGTTTTAATGGCTTTGGGTTAGGTCATCCCATTGTTAACACGATGATGTCATTTCTGTGTACATTTTAACAGGTATTAGGATAACATCACACGAATCACGATAAGAGTCCCAATGATCTTTTTGTAATTAGCTAGAAACAAAACAATCAGTTTCAATTATAATTAAAACCACTCCGTGTGAGCCCAATGAGGTTTCGGTTAGTACTTAAAACGTGTACCAAGTACCTACCCTGTTCCTACCCTGTTCCTACCCAGTATCTGTACACCTGTTCCAAATTTTTGTGCGTTTTGCGTGACCACTTTTGTAATATTGTACATGAATTATAATATGAATATTTATTGTTATATTATTAATTACAATTAAGTCAATGCCTATTTTTCTGTCATCGTGAAAATGGAAAGTTGAAGCATTTCCTGGTTGAATAATAATGGGAATCCTTTTTGCGGTCTACAATGTCATTCCCATCCTCGGAATAATCTCATTACTTCGTAAATTACACGACATGTCATCGCGAACGCGAACCAAGCTATGCATTCTCTTTCGTCACTCGTGGCTTGGCTCATCCGCAGATCCACGGTTCGAAGTCGTAGCGATTCCTATCAAATCATTCCGAAACACTTGCAAATTGAATGGCGTGTCTTGTTTTTATTGATACCAACCATTGGAAAGTCCTAGAAACTCAAGTCCTAATCTATCAACGTACTTAAGTTTGTCGTTTTGGTACCTAACAGTGTTGAGTTCGCGAGTGTGGCAGCGTATCTTCTAATTTTACAGTTGTTATAGTTCTTGCGAGCCCCTATTGTGTCATTCATATTTACCGTCGCTGGTGGCATCACCATCACCTGAGCGATGCGTTTGGTCATGAAGTTTTCTCTAGGGGATAGGTACGTCATCATACTTCAGAGCAAAATTCATTTTCTATGAGGAAACCTGCTGGCGCCGAGTGAAATGAACGTCACTCGTGCCCATAAGTGCCATACATAAAGCCTGGTTTCCTCCTTGTGGCTGCTAAGCTATCGGGAGGCATATTATGCTATGCCTTGCATTTTGCGAGGTGGATTTGGCCAATCGGTAGAGTGCTTTTAGAGAATGGCATTGCTTCCGAAATCTTCTCTAGTTCTGATTGATCACCGAGTAAGACTGAGATAGACAAATATCGTCCCAATTACTCTCGCAGTAGGTATTTTGAACATATCTCAGCACCAAAGTGTCCATTCTAAGCCATTCCTATCAATGCTATGAAAATGTCGATGTCGATTATAGATTAGATAATAGATATACTATCTTTTAATCCATTTGTCATCTCAGATAAGCAATGTTGGGCTCATTTGCTCTCAACCTTGAACCGTTTCCTATTATTACAGAGCGTTGCCACATCTTTGAACACCTCGTAATTAATATCTAACCTATAATTAATTTCCACCGTAAATTAGAGAGGACTAATCAAGTAAAGTAATTCAATGGGCTCCTTCGATGGATTCTGCCTTGAGATTCGCGCTGCGTCTTTACACTTTATTCGCTAAGGAACGGCTGAAGATGCTTGGCTGCGAGCGCTCCACGCCATGTGTGCTCGTGTGTTGACGTCATTTATCCAGGGTCTCGTTAACGTCATCGTGGCATTGCCGAGGATTACGCTATCACCGAGAGTGCTATCAGCTCGAGATCGAAGCGAAATGCCATTACAGTCATGAGCAATAGTAAATTGTGGGCGGGGAGGGCAAGGCATGTCACTTCATGAGGCGAATTACTACACCACTGAGTTAATATTTACTCAAATATCAGTCAAATGTGATCTTGGCCATTGAAACAATAGAGGTCGCTATAAAAGATGTACACTTCATTTTTATTACAGTCAATCCGAGTTCCTTTCTAGAGTTTCAATTCAAAAGTGCTTTATTGCTGTGTATATTAATATTGAAACTTGGTGGAATGCAGATGTAGAAGACGGATACCCAAAGGATTCACATATCTGTCTGTTTCAGTTAGTGCATGTAGACTGCAAATTTGCAGCGGATCGTAGAAATTTTGCCAGGATCCGGGTACACAAACACACCCTGTTATGTTAAAAAGGACATACTATATACAAGCCATTCATCGGAAGGGAGTGACTTTTAACATTATTTGCACGATTCCTTATATTTTATTTATTTATCGAGTCACCATGCGGTTTAGTGGCGAGCTAAAACCGCGCCATTCATGCACACAGGATACCACTGCTGCTTTTTATTATTGTTTTTGTCCTATATTGATCACTTGAGTCGGTTTGCTCTCCGCAGCTTGCCCAAGCTAGCAGTGCTGTGTACCTACTTCTTGCAATTGTTGGGTGGAACCAGCAAGTTGCATTTCTTTTTCAACGCTTCCGAACGATGTCATGCATCCCGGCATGAATGAACGGTTCCAGTAACTGAATCAAGAATCACTTCAATCAAGTTTGTCTGTCATTTCTTAAAATATAACCCAGCTAATAAATGCCGTCGGACATGACGGCAACCGGCTATTATTAATTTGCAAATGCATGTTTATTGTTGATGCCAACACTAACTTGTTCGGAGAGAGTCTGCTGCCAGAACCTGGTTTGATAACAAGGAAGCTCGAAGCTCTCAGTGGCACGTACAGCATGTTCAGATTATGAAAATGTTGTAATTTTTATCTCTAATCGTCCGCGTTTTCTTGACCCAACTAGAAATTATTTTGCGACTAAACGTGTCAATTTTTTATAAACTCTTTGATATTGATAGTATGGTATTTTCTCGTAAATTACATTCCACACTAGTATTAATCCAAGAAGAATGTTGACTGATAACATGTCATTGATAATATGATCATAATGGGATTATCCCTGGTACGATAAATTTACCTTGGCAAGGTATAATACCTCACGTTGATAAGATCTTTGGCTTTAAAATGGACCAACAATAATAATATTGTATCTCATTCGATTGCAGCAATGGCACCTTCGCCCTGATATACGCATGGTTACACATGAACTGATTTGGTATCATTCCAATACATCAGGTTCCATGTTCGTTCGTAGTGTTTTATCTTGCTAGAGTAAATTGTTACTATTACTCCATTGTAGCTAGGAGTAGAGAACAATATAGAGCTAATTCGAAAGTTTTGCAACATAGACTGGATAGTAGATTGTCGAAAACTGGATTTGCCATGATGCGGAAACACAAACACACAGTGCTACCGTGAGTGTGGCTATTGTACTGGAGGTCAGAGGCATTGACTGTGGGGTTTTGGGTTTGGCCTTGCCTGCAATTCTGCACACAGGAGTAATAAACCTGCACAATTCTCCTCAAATCGTTTTGTCTGTGTTGTCGGCAGCTGTTGTGAAGTGACAAAATCAACCAGATGGGACCTCATTCTTCATAATCTGTTATATTAGTTCAACACCTTCCATTCCATAATAATAATAAAAATGTAATTTGTCGTTGGATCATTACCTCTGTAGTCGTAACTAACTTATAATACCTATTATATGACTATCGAATATACCTATTCGTCTCGGTTTTTTTTTTTTTTTTTGCAGAAAGATAAATTGCATTTTTAGATGACCTATACAGCCTAGGAGCCAGTTGAAAATACTACTGAAAGAACATTAAAATCTGATACATTTATACATGTATAATATTAGCTATTAGTGAGTAACAGGTGTTGTCTTGCAATACTGCTGTACTGTTATTTGCATCAATTATACCTAGATGATGGTATAAGGATTGGATCCTTATACCTTAGATGATGTAATGGGGCCTATACCACTTATTTAGATAATATATGTATACGGCATACCTAATATATTTATATTAAAATTTATAACATATATATTTAACAATATGTATAGAATTTTATATGGGCTCTAGATTGAATTTTAGAATTCCTTTCTATTTTTTAGATTACCTAGGTCATCTAGTCTTCACTTCACAGTGACTATAGAGGTTGTCTCTCATTTTGGACACTCTGTTTGTCAGTTTGCGCCATGCACGCAATAGCAGCAGGAGAAAAAGTGCAGGTGGTCGAGACATGAAGCATGATGAAGGCATTGTCATATATGTATTTTTTTTACAAAACCAAGGACAGTTGCTACGAAACTTAATTTTCCTGCCCCCAATGAAAGAATGTATCTTGTCCAGTTTTTGCACTGGGACATTCAATGTTTCTCTGGAGCCTTCAATGCTTCGGAACTGTAGGAATCTTGTTATTTTATTTAATGCTCTTATGCTCGATTACATTTCTGTCTTCTATTCTATTCTGTTATTGGTCAAATATTGGGGAGCTGCGCCACTTGCGTTGCCTAACTCGGAGTCGATCTGTTACAGGCGTCCACCATAGACGGCCGGCGTAAGGGCGCGTGCCTCTTCTGCCAAGAGTACTTCATGGATCTGTATCTGCTAGCCGAGCTGAAGACCATCAGCCTCAAAGTAACAACAGTTGACATGCAGAAGCCTCCTCCAGACTTCAGGTAACTAGCCAATTTCCTTACTGTATAAATCACTAACTGCATATTTTAACTCCGTAATAAAACAGAGGTGGCGCAGAAGGGTTCACCTGGATCATTATTGGCACTTAAATATTTATTTTTACTATCCCTATCCATGCAATAATATATTTTGTGGGAGCATGTCTAATCCTAGATATAAATTCTAAACCTCTACCATCTAAAAAGTAATTAATTTGTAAGCGCATAGTTGTTCACCCTACCAAGCACCAACCCAACTGAAGAATTAGCCTATAGCATAATATAATTCATCATTAGTTTGTGTGACGCATCCATAGCATTGACCATCCAAGAATTCCCAATTTTGAAAACACTCAAATTTGAATCAAATATTTTCTCTTTGCAGGACCAATTTTGAAGCAACACCACCTCCAATCCTGATCGATAGCGGACTAGCCGTTTTGGAAAATGAGAAGATCGAGAGGCACATTATGAAGAATGTCCCTGGCGGACACAATCTATTCGTGCAAGACAAAGATGTTGCCACACTCATTGAAAACCTTTACAGTGTAAGTTATCGAGGGGATAGATGATGAAACGTTACATTACAAAGTTCATTTTGAGGGGTTGAAGTCACTTTATCAGTGGAAGGCAATCGAGCGTGATCTACCTTGGTACCATACTGGCAAAGTGTTAAAAACTTATTTTGTGAGGAATTCTGGCATTCCACAGCCTAGAAATAAGGTAGATAAGCATATGGAGGCATTGTGCTTGTTCTCAAAATTTCAAGACTCATGTCTGCTAGTCCTCTGTGCTTTGGTTTATTTACCGTGCTCTTTCATTTGCTCTGGTCGGCTGTTGTCTATACAATTCTCTTCCTCAATTTGTTATCATAAGTTGCCAGTGTACTCCAAACTGCTATCGACTGTGATTCCAATCTTCCAATATTTTCCAACCGCCAACTTTGGCTGAAGTCTGTTACTGTAGCCAGATCACTAACTAAATCTCATTATTGATTAACTGAAGCTTCAAAGTTTATATTGTTTAGCTTTGTTATGCTTGAGTTCAAAGAATTCATTTAAATCTTCAATAATCAAGAATCCCCACAAAAGAGAGTAATGTTAGTTCAAATAATCTTAATAATGTTAACATGAAACTGTAATGTTCCAGAAACTGAAGCTGATGCTTCTGAAGAAGGACGACCTAAAGATGAACCAGCTGATGTCCCACCTGCGGAAAATCAACGAGCACATGAGCAAGAAGCGCACGCGGTTCCTCACGGGCGACACCATGTGCTGTTTCGACTGCGAGCTCATGCCCAGATTGCAGCACATCCGAGTTGCCGGTACGGCCTTCGCTTGCCCTGGACTGGAATCGCGCTATGAAACGTTTACGAACGGTCCAGGCCGCTAGGAGGGGGTTCAATGGCTAATTGATATGTTGAGCTTGATCGATGAAGTTACCATACACACCTAAGTGATTGCTTGATTGCAAAATCCAATATGAGCAATTTTGTTACAGTAGGTAAAAAATATTCCAGTTTGAATGAACCTGAAAATTTTGACAGTTGTTAATTATGGCTACACATTGCACAGAGATGTTTTAAAACATCTGCTTTTAGGAAACAATTGTGTAAGGGTCCTTGTCAATGAATATTTTTAAACAGCCCTGTCCCTGTTAGGTATATAGGTACTTTTAAGTTTAAATTATTCGTTCATGCTGGTACGAATTTTGCCATCATAACATTTAAATTCCAGAAAAGACCACACCTCAAAGCACTTCACACTGTATATGTAATATGAAATTTCCCTTCCCTGCTGGGAAGGCATATTTATGATAAAATTATAAGTAGGTACAAAGTGCCAAGTGTTGTGATCCTGCTGCTCTTAGCATTTATTTTTTTAAGGAAGCTGTTCTGTTAGGGAAGCTAGGCCCAAGCCTGGCTAGAATTGTAAAAAGTCGAGGGTTTTAAACTCAAAATCAACCCTGGGTTTTATTACTTACTTAGTAGTAGGTACCTAAATCAAAATAGTTTTTTAACATAAATTTTCTAAGAACCAGAATCAGAACATGAATCGTTATTTGCGTTAAAAATAGCGGTTCTTTTTGGTTACATCAAAGTTCCGAAAACTTGTAAGTTTCATGCTTTCTTGTTTCTTAAGCATGATTTTTCAACGGATCCGAACTAGAGCCTGAAACGGAACCTGAAAGGACCATTCATAGAACAGGAACAGTTATTCATAATCGAAGGTTGACTGAATCTTCTTGGCACATCATAATACAGTCTTATAGATAACACATACCTAGAGCTCCAAACCTAAAGGCAGCTGTCAACTTCTATCCCAAAGATACTAGCCCAGATAGCCCATCAAACTCATTAATTGTCTTGCCTTTCAACATAAATGTTAGGCTGAGATTAACTAAGGTAGGTAGCACAGCAGAAATTTTTATGGTTTCTATCAAATGAAAATAATAAAAAATAAAATTTAGGATAGGTAATGGTTTTGCATGTCTTAACTGGATTGAAAAAACAACCAGGTTATTTGTGTTGCAGGTAAATACTTCATGGACTTTGTCATCCCCGAAGAAATGTCGTTCCTGTGGCGATACATGTACCACATGTACCAGCTGGACGCATTCACACAGAGCTGCCCGGCAGACCAGGACATCATAAACCACTACAAGCAGCAGCAGGTGGGGGTTAGTACCCTTCCTCTACTAACACTCTACATTACGCAAGCTACTCTCAGCACCTCGTGCTCTAAAATATCAGCCTGCGCTTGGATGCAATTTTAATTTGTGTTGGCAGAGCATGCCATTATGCCACCTTCATTTGTAGGAATCTTTAGGTTGAGTAAGTTGCCAAATGCTAAACTGTATCTTTGTGATTGATATTGAGTTTCTATATATATGCTTGACATTATATACCTAAGGTATCATAGGTACATTTCTATTGTTTATCCAATGACAAAAATGATTTGGTAGACTGAATAAATACTATCGGCTTTTAGGCCAGTTTTGCTACCGGCCGTAAAACATGTTAAAAGCAGAGCCATATATTTGACCAATTGTCTCGACAATCGTGGGACATAACATACTTACAAAATGGTATCGGGGATATTGCTTCAAGTAATAAATTGTAATGTCTACCTATTGATCTATAACTTTGTGTTTGCTATGAAAATGGAATTAATTCTAGTAATGTTGGCATACAATTGGGATAAAATCACCGTTTCAATTAACGACAGAATTTACGAAGTGGGAAGTTGCAAGGCAATTAGCCAATACCCATTATGCTTTTTGCATGCTTTCGAGCTTGTGGAATTCTAAAGCACAGTGTGTTTTAAGAATCCGTACGTTCTGGACCTCTGAACTTTTTCTGAGCCTACGGATGGGAAAGCGTGCAAAAAGCCTTATGTGAATTGGCTTTGTAACACTAGGCTTCTCTGAAATTAATTTTTATGTTTCGTTTTAGGGCATGAAGATGAAAAAGCACGAAGAGCTAGAAACGCCCACCTTTACCACATCGATTCCTGTCAACATCACAGCAGAGAATTAATATTTTTAGAATAGCACTTGCCCATCAAGCAAAGCAACGTACCAACGTAGGTAGTACGTCTGCTGATCAATCTGCCAATGCCTTTTTGTACTTTGCAATTATAGTACTAAGATTATTCGTTGAATGAAATGGTGACAGAAGAAGATTGTGATGAAAATACTGAAAATGTAATCTACTTCACACTTACTTGGCATAAATCAATTATGAGAGGCCTTATATATGATAATTTAAATGTTTAACGTAGAAATGTTTAATAGTTTTTCTAAAAGTGTGTTTCCGCTGCCGTGCCATTTTGTTGCATTACGAATAAACTGCGAGGGATGTAAAGGTGAATCGTTACTTTTGAATAAACGATGAATATTATTAGTACGTAGCCAAAAAGATTTAAACCAGGAATTATGTTGGTCATTGAAGAAACATTTTTGTGAATTGTTTAAAGATAAACTAAAATTTGAACCCAATCTACGAGCTGAACTGATGGTCCTTTGATAACTTTTCTCATCTATAACTGGCTATTTGATAAGATAGTGTGTTGCAATGAAAAATAGGAAGGGTCCATTTTTCAACTGGTGATCCAAAACCAGCAAAAATGAGACACATATTTGGAACTGTTATGTTTATTGATGTTAAGCTTTAATATGCAATAGTTATATATTATTGTGAAATAATAATTGATCGGGATCATAAATGCCTAAAGCAGTGCCTCAGACAAGCATTCCTTTGTTACATTTGACATGTTTAAACCTTGAATTTGAATTAATTTACCACAGGTTGAGGAAAACGTGAAATTGTTTAAATAAATCAAGTCTTGCGAAGATCAAAGTACCATATCAAATGATACTTATAACTTTACTTACGTGTCTAGGTTTATAACTGTTGCTGTTATTCCTAAGTAAAGGGCCAATGAATTAAAACAAAATGCTGGAAGTTGTGTTTCTGTTCCTTACGTTATGTTCAAAAATTCAATAAAACCTATAATAACGTCAAACACTGTTGCCTTCTGAAACAAGGTCTTTACATTTTCATTTTCCTCGACATTTTTCACGAAATTCCTACAATTATTATTTTGTATTTAAAATATAAAAATACTATGTAGTACCTATGTAACCAGTAGGTAACTGCAAGCTGAGACAGTCAGCAGAAGCTTGAAGCTAGTATTACAAAATGCGATAATGTTGAAATATTGTCGATAAATGTATAGGTAGGTACCTAACTACAGTAGTGATGTGAGTTGGTAATATTACCGGTTACGGTAATATTACCGCCCCTTTGGTAACATTGAAATTACCGGTAACATTAAATTAAAAAATTTATCTGATCAAGAAGACATTTCTCGAGTGGCCCACGTCCATTTGATTTCAACAAACATGAGTTTGGTGAAACCCGAGGATGTTTTGGCAGACCTGGCCAACTACCGAGGGGGGACTCTGGGCCCCAGGATTTGTCTGGGATTCGAGTGGGAAGTCACTGGTAACACCGAACGGGTAGTGGCAAGGTATTTGTGGCCGGACAAGTCTGAGCACAGTGGCGGTTGCAATTTTGTCATTGCCAGCCACTTCTGCCGCTACAGAGTGATCGTTTTCAACATACGGGATCGTTCACACAGCCCGTCGGAACCGTTTAACTAAGGAGCGAGCTGGCAAACTCGTTTTCATTAAGCACAATTTGAAGTGCGGCGAGACGCAGACAGCAGCCGTGCCGGTACGTCAGGCTCAAACTCTTGAAGAGGGTGCCTCGCTGACCTCTTCAGATTCAGATGAAATTGACAGCGACGTAGGTACTGACGAGTGCCGATGAATTGTTTGCCTGGACTAAACTTTAGAACCCGAGGCAGAAAAGTGCTCGCAAACTTATTATCTCTATACTTGATCTCACATTTAAATAAAAGGATTTATTCTTAAAAGTTCCATTAGTGTATTGTTTTTATATTTACAATAAGGTTACTATATATAGCCACTATATATAGCCCAAGGTTACTATATATAGCAACTTTGAAGTATACCTATCTACCTACCTATTTTTTTAAAATCCCATTCCCTAACTATTTTGATAGAAAAATTGAATATTACCATTTTCAATGTTATCGGTAATTTTCCATCACTAACCTACAGTGATCTTGATCATCGAAGGATGGCATGGTACAGGTATTACGGAAAAGCCAAAAGTGTTCGTTATTTTATAAGAAAGCCGTTTATGGAAATTGGCTTCGACTGCAAGTCTCCCCCCCCCCCCTCTCCCAACTCGTGAACGATAAATCATCGTAACCTGATGGTTTAGGCTAAATAAATGTATATAGAAATGAACCTACTCCCAAAATGTCAGAAAAACTACAGGCTTGGCCTGGCCCCAAAATATTATTTTGTGCTGCACTTTATCCTTTTCACCCAAAGAGTTTTCGTAAAAATTGATATCGACTCGACTCTTGCCTCCAAATCTGCTTTCTGAATTCGCTATCACCATGTTTCGAACACCTTTATAGTTTATTTTAACGTTGTACAGATGACTTAGCCATTGTCACATGTATGTAGGTAACTTGAACAGTGTCAATGCTGTCGCTACATAGGTAATTTACGATGCAGGAGCTGTCTGTACCAAGGGATGGGAATTTTCCAGAAAAATATTTTGATATAATATGAAGAAAATGAGCATTTTAAAATATGATCTTGAACATTTTACAATTTTTTTAGAAATTTGTAAAGGCGTTAAAAAATCATATTTGTATTGAGACATTTGAATAGGATTTTGTTGGAATTTGGAAGAAAAAATACTTTTGTTTATTTAATATGTTAATATGTTAATATGTTTGTTTAAGAGTTAGTTAAATTTTTCCATTTTTGTGGAAAATATGCAAAGCTTTAGGAAATTTCCATATTCTTCCTTCTTGTGGAAAATTTTCCCAGGAAATATTTCCGAGGAACATCCCTGTTCTACCGTCTGGTTATGCCACTGATCTCAAATAGCCTGGATAGCTGTTGCCATAGTGTGGTTTTGAATTCAACAATCAACAAGTAGGAGTCCCAAATTTTGAGTCTCCCCATAAGATCCCATGCTAATTTTAGTGATTTTACCTACAATTTTCGTTGCTTTTAATCAGATATTTACATTAAATTGAAGTGTGTAGCATTCAGTGAGGCTTTTTATATGTATTTATGGACCCTGCTTGATGCTTAGGCTCGAAATATGCGTGTGAAAAGCACATAATGTGCACGCTGTGAATCAGTGTGAAAAGTCAATGCCGAAAACAGGCTCCAATAAACTAAAGAAAAACTCACAAAGTAGTGAATTTTGAGCAGTGCTGCCTCCCAAAATCAAATTTCATATAACCAGGCATTATTTTAGTGCCAATTTTTGTAACTTTGATGTAGTAATTTTGCTGAAAACATGTTTTAAAAACTCTCAAATTAGCATTGAAATCATAGGGAGTCCACAGATTTTGGGACTCCTACCTGTTGCAAACAATGACTACTTGCTAACTACTTGCTGTTATCTGACTTCAATTTTTAGCTGCAAGCTGGACACTATGCTCCATCCAGGTTATTAGAGATCAGTGGGTTATGCCCACCACGGCCCTTCATCACCTGTTGATAAGTAAATGAACAGCCTATACTTGTTGAATGTAATTATTTGTTCTTGGCAAAGTGATTTCGCAAAGTTTCAAACGCACTAGGCCGTGCTAGTCACCACATTCTTGATTATAAATCATGATTTGACAGTTATCTGCGAAACGGCGACGAAAATGTTCAAAGAACTCTTGATTCTGCAATATCTGTACCCAACATTCGACTGAAAGACCAATGCTTCCTGCTAGAATTAACTATGGCCAGCAAGAAACTGCGAACGCCTCTGATGGCGATATCCGTTCCTATCGGGGTCGTAGTTGGTGGCGTCATTGTCGCCGCCAACAGCAATACACCGTATACGCAGAGAACCGTCATGTGCGTAGGTTTGTTGGGTGAGCTCGCTTTGTTAGCTATCCGGTCCATATCCCTTCCCCTAATAGTTATGAGCATAGTTTGTGGAGTAGCGACTCTAAATGTATCCCTGACGAAGACGCTTGGCATCAAATACGCACTGTACGTCATCGGAACCAAATTCATGTGCGTCATTTTGGGCATGGTGCTCGCTTTAGCTCTAGTGCCTTCGAATCCTCGACTCGGAAAAAATACAGTCGATGGGATTGTAGTTGCAGACCAATATGAAGATTGGATTAGATTGCTGCTACCTCAAAATGTAATAGCAATGTTCTTTCGGTCAGACATGACCTATTACCACATTTCCAATTGGGGGGTCGTGTTGCGACGAATTGTACGCGGAACGAACTACGCTGGCCTTGTACTTCTTTCCATCGTCTCTGGAGTAGTATTGAGGATGCTGGCAAGTAAATCTGAAGACATGCTTGAAGTCATCCAAAGCCTTCTCAGGGTGAACCTAGAGCTACTGAGTTGGGTATTAGGGGCTATGCCGGTCTGCATGATATTTGACGTAGCTGCTGAGATCATGGCATTGGATTTAAGCAATGTAAATCAGAATTTCTATATAATGTATCTGACAGCATCAGTTGTGGGTCTTTTCTGTCTACTAATCATCGTATATCCATTGATTTATTTGGCTACTGTTCGAAAGAACCCATTCCGATTGATGATACACTTTGGAAAGGCCATGGTGACAGGATTTGCTGCATCATCATCGATAGCAGCACTGCAACATTCAGTCGAGTGTATGGAGAAGAACCACAAAGTCGACAAACAATTCACGAGAGCTCTAATTCCGATCGGTCACACCCTTCACCTGTCGGGGAAGACTTTCCAAGGAGTGGTGGTCGCGATTTTCGTCGCCAACGCGTCCGACGTCTACCTGAACGAGGTGGACTACTTCACGATTCTGTTCCTCGGCGTCCTGACAAGTTTTGTCGCGGGTCCTCTGCCCGTCAAGTACAAACTCAGCTCGATGATGCTACTCAACGGAATTGGCATGCAGAGCGCCAACTTGTCGGCGATTTTAATGTTGGATTGGATCGTCGGCCGGCTCACGTCCGTCGTCGACATCGCCGGAAACTGCTTTGGCGTCGCGATCCTTGCTCAACTCCACGAAGGCGTCGGTAACGAAGAATCTTGACACGGCGAACACAACAAAAGTCGCGAAAATTGGGTGTATATTTATAGGTTTCCATGTAATGACAGATATGAGTAGGCTGGTTTCTTTTTCAATAAAAGTATTAACTTTAAACAATCAACAGTACAATTTATTTATATCTCGATGAGTTCGTTTTTTTAATGAATCAGAGCTTTTTTGGTATAACGCTATTACGGGTAAAACGAAAACGCGGTCTAAGGTTGGTAATGGCTCATTAATATTTAGAACCGTTGAAATAAAAGTACAATTTTTTATTGCACAATCCTTTATATCGAAAACTTGTGATTATTTTATTTGTAAAAATCACATCTTAAGACTAAAGTAACACTGACTAGACTAGTTAAATTATTTGAATGCCTATTATACAGGAGGCCTTTGAGAAATATAAATATTCGCTGGTGATGTTAGTACCAGATAGAACAGGATAATTTTGTGAAAATGCTTAACGATTGCTAATAGAGGACGATAGGCCCAGTAATAATATTACAATATAATTTAAAGTCTATACAGATTTAATTTTCTTAGACTCATGTCTACTTTCTTTCTTTCTTGTGGTTAAACGTAGTTCATCAGAATTTCTACTACTCCATAATTCATTTTTCAGCATTGGTTGTTAAAATGTCTTCTAGTCCGAAACGAACCTACCATGTCACCTGCAGTATTCATCAAAATTAAAACCAAATTTCAGCAATTAAAACCAAAGTAACCGGATTCACTGCGCAACATAATTTACGAACGAAACGATCATTTTCCAACATCAGTAACGCCACTTCAGTAACACTAGCTTAGTTTGCTTGTGCAGTCGCGCAGTTGCCAGCGTGGCGACGCAGAGTTCGAAGGCGACGCCGACGCCGACGCCGACGCCGACGCCGACGCCGACGCCGACGCCGACGCTACGCCGACGTCTACTGCAGCCTCGCCGTGATGATGAGCAAGCCCGCGAAGAAGGCCATCGTGAAGTAGGGGACAGTCATGCCTCGCACCCCGTTGCACATGTCTTCGAGGCACGAGCACACCTCCTGACGACCTCCGAAGCCGGACCTCTGGTAGCACTTGCCCTTGTAGCTGGAGTCGTCCCAGCCACACCCACGGATCACTCGGTTGTCTGGAGGATCTGAGAAAGAGACCGGATGGAGGTTGGTGTCAGTTCATTTGCTTGCTAATCCATTAGCTGGTGGAAGTTAATTTCTATGTGGAGGCGTGTCGAGGGGGAAGAAGAGTGGTAGGGGGCACAACGCAATGCACAAACCATTTCCTACTCCACGCTGATGATGGGATGTTAACATTTATACGAGCAGGCTGACCCTCGATGCCGTACGGGCGTTTATGTGACAATGTTCCGTTTATTTCCCAATGATGGCAAGTGTCCCATTCCCGTTCGAACCTTCGAGCATGATGGAAGTGCCCATGTGACCTTGGTCAACGGCCTTCCTGTTCGTTGTTTTCCGCGATTTCCCCATGGACATTCGAGCAAAGAGCGCGGAGGCAAAGATTCCTAGTTTCAAGGTCACGTGCCTTTTCCCGCCTACTCTTCATTTCCTATGTGGTTGTTAAGTGCGCTGCTCATTTTTTACCGACAATCTACTCTAACGTACGTATTTGGTACTACACCAAAGAGCTACCAATATGCATGGCCTAGTATTAACCCCTTTCATGCCCTGTAAGGACAACGCAATAAGTAGAAAGTGTGTGTAAGAGCATGTCCTGGCAGGGAAGATGTGAATATTTTTGGGTAAAATGGACACATTTTTAAAGTAAATTTATCACCAGTTAATGTTCGAGTACTAATGTCCAACAATGTGTGCGTGGCGTGTCTTCGCTCGTTCACTTCTCACGTCTCCCCTATGCAAGAAGTGAGATGAATGCGCGGATGCCTCTCTCAATGGAGGTGCCGTGCCCGGAGGCAGGCTTATCCTCCGACAACTTGTGCGCTGGACCAAGGATCGTTTGTTTCCATCTTCTCCATAGGGTTGGATGCAGATGTGGAAGTGGTCTGCAAGTTTGCATGCTTGCTAAAGCTAGTTGATAACTTCTTCATTCATGTTGTGTCATGTCCATGATACGGTTATCCAAGTAGCTAACTCAAGATACTCCCAGAAATATGTGTCTGCTTTTGTGAACGAAAACAATTTTACACTGACTTCGAGTCTGTGTAAGCCACGAACTTCTTGTGATAAATTCAATTACACCACTATTCTATGCGGACTTATCGCGGCAATTTTTTATGCCAATACTATACGCCTTCATTAAATTACGACACTGGATTTTAGCCTTGCATGTTATTTAACGAAATCAAATCAAAATAACGAACAAAAAATTATCGATGGCAACATATTTGTGGACTGTGGACTCTCACGATCATACGCGATGGGAAGCGTATCGAGAATGAACAGTGAAAACCAACTGTGTCGTGGTGTGATAGAATGGTTCGTCTATGATCGGCGTTATTCGGTGATAAGACACTTACTCCCGTTGACTTCGAACTCGATGTTCTGGACAATTTTGCGGCACATGGTGTACTTAGCGCCTTCGCTGTGCTCGGCGCAATCTTTCTTCAGCGAGTCTGGAGGCTTGGCCAACGCACATTTCGAATCATTGTGGCTATTGCATTCGTAGCATGTAATACTTTCACCTGAAATGCATCAAGACAATGGCATATTAGTACCTACTAGAATTTACATGGATAAGTGATTGAATTATCTGTAAGGATGAAGTAATTGAAAGACATGGTTGCTCCGCGAATTAGTCGCGATTTTTTAAGTCGATTGCTATTTTATTCTATAATTTTCAAAGGAATTTACAAAATTATATAAATTTCTTAGGGTGCTCGTTGGTCTTTTGTGGTCAGAAAATGATAATTAATAATTTTTACAAGAAATAGGTATACCAGGGCCAACATGCCTTGGGAATGCTAATGCTTTTAGGAGGCTAACCCATAAACGCAAAACAAATTTAAACTTTCACGTTCACGTGCAATTAAAAATAACATTTCAACGTGTTTGTTTAAGATATGTACTATTAAACCAATTTTCTTCCTAATATGGGGCTTTATTTTTTATTTTTTATCTATAAACGTATCACCGAAGTACAGACATCCTAATAAAATGTATCCCCATTACATACTACAAGCGCATGGAGCGCACAATCTCAATCCAAGCTTTTACACCCCGTCGTAAGTGAATCATTTTGCTCGTAAGTATTCCAACGCTTATAACATAACTACTTCAAGACACTACACAATTAATTACATTGTCATCATAACTGCCAACATCTTCCTATCTACACCCAGAGCAAGAATCCCAGAAATCAAGAATGGAAAAGAACCCGACCCCCCATCACCATCACAAAATGAACTATTACCCCTGACACAAATTATGACGTCTAACCATGACAGAAATATGAGGCCATCTCGAAAATAAGTACGACACACATCACGTAATTTACTGACCTGTGTGAACTGATATTAAAATAATTCCTAGGAACAAGAACGTGTATCTAAGCACGGCGACCATGATGCGCGTATGTAGGATGCTGCAGCACGTAACGACACGTCAGTATCAGCGAACACGAGCGCTGCTGCATGTACACTGATCCGTGGACCGGCTGGTCTGGACCGCCGCCTCCGTCACCGACTATGCGGACGCGGTCATGTGATGGTACCCTTTCACACTCTTGCCGCGGACGTGGAAAACGAACTGATATCCCTCCTCGTTCATCACATGGAAATCCAGCCACAGTTCTATGTTTTTGCTTCGCTTTTGGTTGAATGACCGTTACATGTCCGTTTGAAAATAATAAGTTTGCAGTTATTTTATTTTTGCAGTTCGCCAGAAAGTGGCTTTCAGACCAAAAGTTGCCGAGTTCTCAAGGCCACATCTTTGAAGTTATCATTTCAATATTTCAGTATGCTGTATATAAAAGACGTAGGGTGTCCATAGCACTTTTTTCGAAAAGTTGCTCCTGGAATGCTAGAACATACCCCGAAATTCTTCATTTTTTACCCGTTTAGATCCATTGTATACGAAAGCGCAAAGAAAAATTGGGAAAAGAGCCATGGGCACCCTAATTTACGTATTTTGCAACATACTGAAATATTGAAATGATTACTTTATCGGTGGAACGGTTTTTCGACTTTGGTCACCCCATGCGAAAGAAATAAGACACGACGACTTGGATAATTTTTCACCGGCTACATCTACCGCCATATTCCACTAGGGTTGCAACCTGCTGATCCTAGGCCTTCTTACCGAAAATTTACTATCACCACCAATGGAACAAAACCATTTAGAGGGCCATGGATCGGCAGGTTGCAACCCTAGTGGAATATGGCTTAGGGGTGTACCAAGGTTAATACACATAGTTAGTTACTAAGTATATGCATGAACCTTGGAGGTGTACCAAGTTTGAGTCTACTCTTCAAAAAATTAACAATCGGAACTGTGCTTGGAGGTTCCATATTCGTGGAAACTCAAGATTTGGTTGTATGACTTGCTGATTTGGCGTGTAGGATGGAAGCAGAAGGGAATGCAATGTTTTCCTTGTTTTTCTTCAGGGCGAGCCAGGGGGGCTTCAGGGGGGGGGGGTATGTCAATCGAGCTTTTTTTGTCTCCCAAAATTCAAACTAACAAGCTGATATCTGAGCGTTCGCTGCTAGCCCACATCAGCGCGTTGAGTTATAGCACGACTTTACGCGCTGATTTTTTAAAAATCGTGATCCCCTTTGACGTAAGAAATGTATCCAACTAATTAAACTAACTCAATCTAACTAGACCATAGTCGGATTGTCATCAGCTGCGCCGAATGAAAACATATTGTGATGGTGTACTCGATCCTCTGTAACACAAGAGCATTTAGATAATTGTTTTCGTTTAGCAAATGCAAGCTAAACAAGAGTACGTGATTGAGAAATCAATGAAAATAGGCCGTTTTGAGATCAACACAGGAGCCACATACAATCGGCTCAACTTTTGACCTGTAGATTACATGAGCCTACTGTAGATAACTCCTCTCGTATATTTCTGTGTTTCATACATGATTAAATTCCGAGAGTGAGCTAATAAATAAATTCGGTAAAAAGGATGGATCTATTTATTGGCAGCTTGTTTTACACTAGCAAGATATGTGTCCACGCCGCCATCACATTTGTTGAATTAAATGGAAGATCAAACGTTTACATTATGTCAATTACGTGTACGAATTGAATTAATTTCCCATAAGTAACTGGTTACCAGCTATATAATGATAATTACAGCATTTTCCTTATAAAAGTAGTCATACAAAACTGATAAAAATGTTGCTTCTACGTATAACAATTTAAGTTCACAAATACTTTACTAGAAAATTATTTCCCATTCATAACACATTTTTCTGACGATATCAAATTTATCAATTTCCAAGCCACAATCAAGTCACGCTATAATTTAATGAAATCCAGTTTAAGCGAGGTCAAAATAGTGCCAAAGTTCGATTGATTGTAGATGCACGTCTTGATAGGGGTCCACGCTCGACCCACTTCGACAGAGACGTGGTTCCCGAGCTACCACTTTTGTTCCTGTCGTGTCGTTTGTCCCCGCCAGAAAGCGGGGACCTACCAGAAATATACAAACCTATGTCTCTGACAAGAACTGCATGTATACATGTGGAAAGATGCACTCATTCAGAATTTCACTACGTTATTTAAATTTTCTCGAAGAAAGGCTAATGCCATGTTTTTCTCGCACTTTGAAGAAAGCAATTTTAAGACAATTATAAAAAATATATGAGTTTTACGCGAATCACATGGACAAAATATGTTATCTGTTCATTATCAGCCTTTTTATCTAAATTGCTTCTTGTGCTTCGTCTACTAAATTCTCAGAAAATCAGGAGGTTGTCTGAGTTGTATACTCATCGAATTTGCCACATAGGTAAGCACAATAATCGTATAGAAAAGCTACAACTACCCCCCCCCCCCCCCACTCACCGCTCTCCTCCAGTACTTCCGGTCCGTGAAAATGGTCTCCGTCATCGCCCGTTTGTCGGCCTAGCATGTTCATTTCCTGGTTGGTCCCGTACGTCCAGCTGACTATGGACACAATATGACATCGAGCTGCAGAGGAGGAACTCCATACCGACACCTTCCCGACAGCGCAAGAAGAAAATAATATTTGGCAAACAATTAACAGGAAGTGGTTCATTTTTCACCCACAAATAGAGAGGTTCTCGTTGGACCAAATATAAAACCGGACAATCCGCATACGTTACCTCCACGAATAAACCTACTCGCGAGCACACTCACGATTTTAATTTCCAGCTTTCCTTCTTAAATTCGGTTCAAATCTACTGGCATTTTATCTTAAAGAACGTACAAATGGAGCAAAATATGTAGATTTGAGCAACCTATTTCGGGGAGATCGTAACATAACACAGTCCTCCAAATTCTGAGCACACTTTCGGTGAGCATAACCATGACGTAGCCAGCTCGCACTTTACTGGGGCATTGGAACTTTGACAGTCGCATACAGTCGTAAGCTACGAGGTAGCCGTTCTGTTCGATTGTGCGACGTTGCGCCATGACAGGCTACAGCTCTTGATTATCAAATATAACGTTGATTGGGGCATGGTGCAAGCGAGTTCTGCTGTTTATCAGCGCGGTGAGACTCCACCGGGAGCGGTGTGTCACTCATTTCTCCCCTGCCCCATTAGTGGACCTAATTGCTCTACAACAGGATAATATCGCCCATCCTGTTCCCGACTCCAGCCCTGCAACAATAATATCACGCCAATCAGGCACATTAGCCAAGGCTGGGACGGTTGGCACGCCAGCTGAGTGGAGAATGCTTTAAATTCCTTGCTTTGGTGTACGCCCACCCAAGGCATGCAATGAAGTGAATGTGGGGACTATGGTATGTGGCAAAGGGGAGTTAAAGGGGTCGATAAGAAATATGAGTGCAATATTAATGGCCACTTCTGTGAAAATTTGCTAGTAAGATTGAGAATGGTTCGAGTTACGATGGGTGTCACGGTGGAGATTCCATTTGGACATGCAAGAGAGGTAGTTTAGTGGAGCTACTGGTTTCTTTTTTTAGTTTTCCAGGGAATTGGTGCTATAGGGGTAAGTGTGCCATTTACTTGGCATACATGGCCTCAGTGGCGCAACTTCAAATCGGATGCCCCAAGCAAAAAAACACGAGCCCCCCGTCCCCCCCACACGGCTAGTGTTGTCGTTCCACAGTTCCAGAATTTATAAAATGCGGGGGAAAGTACCATATGTAAAAAATTGTATATGACTTTTGTCTCCTGTGAGAAAATCCTGCGAGTAAATGTCATATATATAACAAATCTTCGGACCCGGGGAGAGTAAGAAGTTTCTCAGCGCTTGCTGAGGGGGCCTCGGACCTCGAAGAGGCCCCCTGAGCCCGAGCCCCCCGAGCTCTGGTATATGCCTGCTCCCCTCTGGCTAAGCCACTGTCTGGCCTTCATAGACCATATTATTATCATTGTAAGGAATTCGAAATTTTTATGAGTTCGTATATTTGATGGCCAAAAAAAAATTCGACCAAACTTACAAAAATCCAATCTCAACATTCAGGAGAGGAAAGCCCAGCCGACACCACGAGTGCGAGCTGAGAGGCAAGAAATTAATATATTGATACTTCCTGTTTTCCTCATCAACTTTCCAAGTGCGCTGCGCCACAGTCGACACGTAGACAGCCACTTTACCGACGGCAGCTGACAGCTACAAAAGGGATCATCTTCCCCACCAACAAGTCGCCGCGCTTTGATTGAGCAAACTCCGAACTACTAACGCGATTGCTCGCGAGGCCCTGGTAATGCAACTGTCTGCCTTGCCGACTGCATATGAACAGAAGGAGGCGGTCGTGGACGGTGACATTTGGCGTTACAGCCACATTTGAAGCTAGAAACGATTTGTCATTCAATGATAAATGGAACCTTTGAATGGGACACCATTCTGTCCCTTTTTAATGCAAAACCAATGCTATTTTATTTTTAAATACAAAACCAATGATATTTTATATTTTATTGCAACAACTATCTCAACAGACAAAATCGAAAAGCTAACTGTCCGTCCCAATGTAACTGGTGACAACTAGTTTTTACACTGCATCATTAATTACTCGTCAGTAATCACCTTGGCCATTAAAAAAACGTAATAATGCGTTTTAATTACACGTTCGACGGACATTCAACGAACTGGCAACTCTGCTACCCCAGATAGTTTTCGGTGATACCTATCATTCCTCTTCTACTTGTTGTTATAAGAGGAAGATTCAAGGTCTTGGTCCTGTCCGTATCGGACCCTGTTTGGTGGGAGTCACACCCCTTCAGAAGCTGTAGATTGCAGGCTGCAGCGGGTGCATCGTCTAACAGCAGACATTGTGTCCTGTTGGATCAACGTGAGTAACTTACAATTCACCAAACCGTCACCGTTCAATGGAGGATATCGATCATCTTTCTGGTCAACGCCATCACGAAGAGCCGTAAAGAATTATTGTATACGATAATTCATTTGCGGCTCAATATAGGGGAGCGTGTTAGTGATTATTTTGCTTGGAACACTATAAAAGCCACAGAGGGTTTCTGTCCCGGCACACTTTTGCCCCTGTCTCACGTGAGAGCTTTGAAATAGTCGCTGGCTATATTTTGTTATAGCTGTGAATGATTTTTCTGATTGTATGTAAAGATTACTGGTAACCATGTTTGGTATATGGAGGTAGAACGTAGGTATCTGCGTTCGTGACAGAGTGGCCGAGTAAAGTAATATTGGTCAGAAGTCAATGCCAGCCCAGCAGTAAATCCCGTCCTGATGTCACGCTAACATGCTCCAACTCCCCATCACCCGCGACGGTCGTGGTCATCAAGACTGATAAGTGATAATAAACCCTTGGGGGGGGGGGGGGGGGGGGGGGCTGTAATGGTGCTCTATATGGTTGCCATGATGTATTCTTCACTGTACTTATAGATGGGCCATATATCGGGAGGCAATTATTAAATAGAAACATAAAACAAATAATTTTTCAAAACAAATGTGTACTTATTGGGGAATTTTGTCAGCGAAATGAACAGGACGCAAGCGCCCTGCCTGGGAGGCACGAACATCGGCATTTTATCAAAGTCCAATTTTAAAACGTGTTTTAACTGGATTAGAATATGTGATAAGCACCCGGAAATAATGCGTATGGTCGGACATGATACATAATATACAATCTATTGGTAGCACATCGACCATATTATAAGGTATGCCAGAACAGCTTCGGTAAAGTCCAGTCACAGCGATGCTGATTTAATGACGAAATATCGTTGCGACATTTCACGATTTTCAATCAATTCCTCGCACGCATGAGGCACAGCAGGATGCCCGAGAACCCCCCCCCCCCCCTTCCTCCCCCCCCCCCCTTCACACACCCACGACTGGCCGTGAGGCAACTTGTTTACGCTGTTTCCAGGATAATTTCCACCAGTGTTGGACTGGCTACTCAAGGGCCCCGGCGGCGAGGAGGTCCTAATCATAAGGAGGATAGGAGGTCCTATCCATCATAAAATCCAATCATTCTCTAAAAAAAGATCATTGCCATATTTTTCGGTTCAACAAAACCCAAAAAGCCAATTTCCTGAAAAAAACGGTGGTCGCCTATTTTGTGGGGGGGGGGGGGGGGTCAAATAGTTCGGGCCCCCCCGCGGCAGCGATCGCCGCCTAGCCGC
Organism: Nemoura dubitans; assembly: GCA_921293005.1. Classification (NCBI taxonomy): domain Eukaryota; kingdom Metazoa; phylum Arthropoda; class Insecta; order Plecoptera; family Nemouridae; genus Nemoura; species Nemoura dubitans. The sequence goes on from OV121074.1 coordinate 18,905,959, forward strand.
CCTGGCCAGTCCGACGCTGATTTCCACATATTTCCCCGATCCACTTACCTGGAGCGTATAATATTGGATTGGACAGAGAAGTTATTTATTCGCCTCCATAGTACTTTTTCAGGACTAGAGAACCCATACCATTGGCAAAAAAGAACGTCGTAGCGTCGAAGGGAAGAGAGTGACTATTCAAGTACTACCAAATTATAATTAGGAAAAAAATGGAAATTGCCTGCAATAGGAAATAAACCAAATTAACGCCAGTTTTCAGTACCCTATTGGCTGTTCGGATTCCAATTTTCAATTTGCATCACAATCTGTAGCTGTGATAACTGATAACTGTTGGGTAAGCCCTCACCAATTTTATAATTGTGTACATTTCTTGGGGTGGGGGGGGGGGGGATTGGGGGAAATAAAATCGGTGGGTATGAAATATGAATGTTAAATATGGCCCCAGTAGCCATATAATGATATAATTATAAATACCCATAAAATAAGCATGTGTTTCCTTTTCCAGCGATGTATATACGAAAGTGCAGAGACTATAATACGTAAACAACGAAAAAATTGAATCCATCTGGTAAAAGAGGTGAAAATAGGTGCAGGAATGATGGTTTTGTGACATCTTTCGGTCAAATAACCCACTGACCACTATATTATGCCGAAACATCATCTATCACAGCTACGACCATATGACAAAGGAATGCATATATTTTATTCACATACTTTTTTCACTTCGATGAAGGGGGTTGGCATAACTAATACTGACACATTTGATCCAGACACATATGGTAAAATTAAAACATCAAATCAGTAGCTATAAATACAGAAAGCGTATCAGCAACTTACTTGCAATTACGCTAGTCAAAACTAAGTACATACATCAACAGTAAGGCTAATAGCCTACTCATAAATAAACAGCCATTAGTTTTCCTATATAAAATAGCGTGTTGATTATTCCAATTCAAAAATGTATATAATAATATATACCATACATTTTTTGAGCATAATAATAACTGCGATTCTTAGATTGTCATCTCTACATAAATAGAGGTTATCAACATCGGCTCAAAGGCCATATTAACAATCCACAAATCTCTGCTGTCGGAATCAAAATACTGTATTGGTCATAGACTCAGACGAAATCCCCTCCACTAAAATACCATCAACAATAATGGAGCTCCACTAATGTTATGAAGCCGCATTGCCATTTATTTGTGTACTAACTACGAATTGAGCTGGGCACATACAATTGTACATTGAATGTATCCATCAACAGGAATCTGCGTCAGAATTATTTCTTGTTCATGGGTCTACTCACGTCGATTTAAATTCAAAACTAAAGTGATTTTTACTCGGTCAACTATAAATTTCCGTTCTTTAGGTTTGAAGTGATTTCGCCATGACAGCATCCCCGACTCGATCCGCGATGGCGGTTACCTTTCTTGCCACTGGACTGCTCTGCCTTTCAGTATTTATTACTTCAGGTCAGTGTATTACAAGGTATTACCGTACTCAATACTTATTTATACACAAAATTAGTTATTTTCTAAACAATTCATTTTCAATTTATAACATGTCTCACGAAGGGAAAAGGCCTGTAGGAAATAGCTAATATATTTTGAAATTGATTCGTTCGATCGCAATCTGGACATCGATTCTTTGGAATCTCATGACATCCACAACACTTGGGAGAGCTTACTGAACTTGCAATTCAGCATTTGAATGATGCTAACAGGAACTAGCGAAGTTTAAGATACCCCTAATATTGTTTCAACGCGTCATTCACAATAAGACTAACAGATTACTGCACAAAGTTATTTATGGAATGCCACATATGTACCAAATATAGATTGCTCTTTAAGATAAAATTGAAACAGCTAGTAAATAAAATAGCAACGCATTACTTTACGCAATGATTCTGGTCAGTTTATGGACATGAATCATTTTTACAGTGACGGCGTTCTCACTACAGGGTGGCTGCGACGAATGGGCGAGGGGGCCTCTGCACGAACCCAGGAACCCTCTAGGACTGCTCTCTTTACGATCCCGGAAATGTAGTTTTCTTTTAACATTTCCCACCATTTCCTCAATGTTATCACAATCATCCACGTGTGCGTTGTTGACAAATTACGATGGCGTCAACGCCACCAAAGCCACCCAAAATCCACTGTAACTATAATAATATTCGTATTTCGTGTGTATGCTTTTTGGGATGCAGTCGCTGGGATCAAGTGCTTCCAATGCAACTCGAAGGTGGATGAGGGTTGCGGAAACCTGACCGCCGCTAACTTCTCTTGTGTTCACTACATGGAGTGCGATAAGTTCTCAGACTACGAGGGATACGAGCCGTTCTGCCGGAAGACGGACGTCACCAGTAAGTCGGAAGCGAGAAGCAACTTACCGCTCGTATGTTACCTTGTGTGGGGGAGTGCAAAAAGCAACAGTAGAACGTTCATTGTGCGATGTTAAGAGTTTGCGTGTAGATCATCAAATTTTTGTACACAGCTCAATGTTGTAGTAAGTTTTGAACTTCCTGTCCCCGATTTTTGTACAACTTTTCACTGAATAAGAACTTGCAACAAGCTACAATGAAAGTTCGCTCTGCCCGACGCATGTAAATAAATAACTGTCAAGTCTGAAGAGGGGCGAAAATAAAATGAGAATAGAGGTAATTCGTTATAATGTCATGGATGTTACACCGAGAGTGGGTCCAGTTTGATCTCAATTTAATAATCTCAAGTTTGTGGTGGCATTGCGGTAGGGAAAATTACAACGCGGAGGAAAATTTATGCGCAAGTTTCCATCTTAAAAAAAGTAATAAAACTTGGCTTACATTTTGGGAAACGTTCAGGAAGTGGGGTAACCAATTAAAATGTAATACTAACGTAAGCATCCCTATGGACTCTGATGTTTTATGATCTGATAAGATCCTCCTCATGGCTCTGCAGAAAATTAGACAAGTGCTTACGAAAAGCTGAGAAAATTGCAATTTTGCGTAACATTTTCGCGTGGTCTTGAGCCGGCACAAGAGTCACAATACAGTCCAAACCCATCCCGGAACATAGACAGTGGACAGAAGTTGTGACCATCTTGGTTTTTTACGGGTTTTTGAATTTGACGTACCTGTGAAGTTATGCTCCTGACTACTTTTCCTTATCAGTATAGTTTTCAAAAAGAAAAAAAGTATAAAATTGACGCTGCCAAACCAGTCGATCTGTAACTCTTGCCCTTGTGAAAGCATCTGTTATCAACTGTTATCAAACAGTGAACCTCCCTTAGCATCAAAACCAAGTATAAATTAGTTTTTGAGGACTGCGTCACTATTTAATGGAGATGCCCTATCCTTCTTTATTTACGGTTGTAATGCTACTTCCATGCATCTTTCTTATAACTTCTTAATATAATGAGTATTGGTGCGGTAAGGCTATATACTCTTTCTCCCGTCTCGATGTGAAGTGACGAAAGCGATCACCACCTTGGAAAAAAGGAGAGTTCTCGCCCTCTCGCTGGGGTGGACAGACAGCTAGGGACCTTGGGACCTTGGGAGGTTCGGGGTGGACAGACAGATAGGGACTGTCTCGTTTGGGGTGGACTGTGTGCGACGTGTTTAAATATTTTATATTATGGTTATGTATGTACCTAAATGTACCTGCAATCTGTTAAAACCAGTGTTTTGTTGTTCGTAACAATTAAAAAAATATGTATAATCATTTCAGTCCAGAAGGACGAGGTGAAGGATCACCGCATTGATCGGGGCTGTGGCTGGAAGAAGCACCACCTGCAGTGCTACGTCATCGAGGAGGCGAGTTACTCGGAGCGTGTGTGTCAGTGCTACACCGACGGGTGTAACCCTGCGGCGCCGACCCTGCCCTTGCCGGGGTCCGTCTTCCTCGTCGCCGCCACGGTCTCGGCTCTACTGATGGACAAAGGGCTCTGAGGAACAACTCGTCTTGGCTTTACAATTATTGGAAGTTTATATGGAACCTAAGATGATTTATTTTGAGTAAAAGTTGTAGTTCATCTAGACCAAGTAGAATATGAGCTTACAAAAATATGGGACCAACTCCGAAAGGTAATACGAATACCTACGTAGGTTTGTTTTATGGCATTTTGTAGACTATTTGTTTTAAAAGTTGGCACCAATTTTTTAGTTCATAACTCGGTAAGAAGCGTTTTTTTTAGTATGTTGGTATTGATCAACTTAAGACTAACTGATTGTATTTTCATGTCGGCATTGTGAGCATTTTTAGCTTTTATATGAACTTTATGATACATTTAAGTGTACTTCACGAAAAATAAATAGATTGCAATAAAGGAAATATTTGAAATGAAAATCCATACCTATTTCAGCTTATACAATCTGATGGGTATTTTTATTTACGTCGGTTACATCAGTGTGCTTTTTAAATTACATCCGCCCTAATTTAGTATTTCATTCGTTCGTCCTTATTTACTTGATTCGTTAGTTGCATGTCATTAAAATTGAAATTTATTCAAATCAAGGAAGAAATGATTTATTTCATTGCTCTCACATTCACGTCATGATCTATCAAATCGAAAATGAAAAACACTTACAATTATAATACTGTGTTTTTTTCTGCTTCTCATAGTTTAAAACTAAAAGCCTGGACAATTTGTAACGATCGAAATGCAATTTTCCACTAACAAATTGAGTTCACCCAACTGCATTAAGTGCACATAAATTAGTTCTGCTTAAGCCATTCCCAATTCGCAGAAAGCTAATGCACCGCACACGAGGACACCATCCATATCATGGCATCAAATATTAATCCATAAATCAGCTTCATCAGCGGAAATGTACATGTAATTGAATCAGGCAGCAGAATTGCATGCTACGGGTTCAACAGCAGGCCTCATGGATGGCAGTGGCACTTGTCAATGGGCAGGTGAAGGGTTCATTGGCACAAATTAATGCATCCACCAAAACGCTTCAAGAGGACTTAACTTTAGTGACATGGCCAGAGATAAAATGGGATTTAATCAATTTGGTCGTTTTTTCAGTTAATTAAGTAGTTCCAGTTAAATCCTTGGTTTGTAAGGAATTAAGAGATAAATGAAAAAAGGACTATTAACTATAAAAAGAACAAGTGATTTATTTTAAATGTTTTAAATTATTATTATCTTATAATCTTATTATTGACGAGCTCAAATCCTGTGTACATCAATTGTATTGATATGTGGTATCTATTGTGATATAACGAGCAAAATCAAAATCAAAATCAAATATAAATATAAAACTAGCCCTTAGTAAATAAAGATACTGTGGAAGTTGGGTTGCAATGACAGTTATTTAACGGACATTTTGAACATTGACCACAACGATAGGTACTCTACAGTCTTCATATCTGCAGTCAAAAGGCTCGAAAAACTCAGCCCGCAAATCACTTGCACACCACCAATTGAAAATGCAAATTAAAATCGACGTTTGCAAGTCGAGCTCGCGCGGTGCTGACATGTTTTGAGCCACGCGAAGGTGCGGTGTTGGGGGGTGGGGGTAATCAATCAGGGTGCGCATCGACGCGGGGCATCGGCTGCCTCCGACAGCCACCCGACAGCAATTGCGTAAGCGTCGGTACGCCGGTGCAGCGTCGCGACGCCAGACCTCGTGTCGTGTTCACATCATCAGCGTGCGTCGGGAGATGGAGATGCGTGTTGGACTCGGGGTCGGGGGCTGCGTGACCTTCGTCTTCTGTCTGCTCAGTGTCGCAGGGCACGGTGAGTTGATCGCGTGGAAGACGGGATGGTTTTGTTGTCAGGGGCTGTGATTATTAGATGGGATATTTGGAGTTTTGTTGCGATGTATAGATGGCTTGATTTGGAGACTATGCCGTTTTTATTTTGTTGGGAGCAATTTTTAACATACAACTGAATTATTGCCTTCGTGGATCTGGCATAGCACCTTCATTTCCATTTCCATTCACATACAATTTTGTTGTTTATTACAACTCGTCTATACGTTTTACTCAATTCAGAAAAGCAAACGGAGATTTACGAGAATTGTCGAAATTGTACCTGTTTTATCCACCAAGTATTTTCCTATATTTTATTGTTACTTCACATAACCTTGCAAAGCTGAGGTGGAACTAGATAATGAATTACAAGTTCTTACTTATTTATAGATACTTTGGCTGCATGTGCAGAGAATACCTTCCCTTACATGATTGTCGTGTCTAAAATTACAATTCCGTGTTTCTCCCCTCAAAACATCAAAATACGTTCCCATTATAAATTAAATTGCTTTCATGATTTCGAAACAAATTTTGTGTTTCATAAAGGATTTTTCTATAGTATCTTTATATTATTTTACTTCTCACAAACGGAATTGATTCTCTCCTCTTTCAAAATTCAAATAAGGATTCAGAATTATGTATATAAAATCAGATATTTAAATCTAGTTATATTAATCAATCAATCACAAAAACGAATCAATTAACTCGATTTTCACATGCAAATTTTTGATGAAATTCAATTTAAATCTAGCAAATATATTTGTTCAATGATGTCGTATTGTATACGTAAATCAATGCCGTCTCAAGCGAAACGTGCGTGATCAAGTTATAAAAGTGTGGTTCCACTTCTCGTTCTGACGTTAAAATACAATGCCTGCATCAAGTGCGTGACGTACAAGATAGCAACTGCGACAAAACCAACTCCCTCTGAGCCTTACCAGCCCTTGGCATTGTCTCAGTTTCAGGCATAAAGTGTTATGAATGCAACACGAAAGAAGACCCATCGTGCGGCGATCCTTTCAACGCAACCGCAGCTCATCTCTCGCCCAAGGAGTGCGTGTTCGACTCCCGTCCGGCACTTGAGACGATACTCGCGGCGATCTCGCAGCTGCAAAAAGTCCCTGAGGTTCTCATCTCTCCCCAAGGACCAGTCATCTTCCCTTCGACACCCACTACGTGCCAGAAGATTGACGTCATAGGTGAATGATGCCCTGGGGCTTGGTACTTATGCATCAGTGTAGTTCATAATGACATTTTCAGAAGTTCTACAATTCCAAGATTTCGAAGACCAAGCTGCCATGTTTCTCTATTCCAAGTTATGAAAGGGAGTGTAGGTATTGGCAATAGAAGATTCAAAACTGAACTGCCAAAAAAGATAATTTGCCCGTTTGTACATATGATGACTCAAATTTGGGAACTTTAAGACGAAAATAGCATGGAGATCAGAGTGCAAGAGAGTAGACGCTGTAAACGGTTAACGAAATAGCAGTTTCTGTGCGTGAATTGTATTTTCAAAATCCTAGTGGTTGATCACCTTAATTCCCGAAAGAATTGGAAAATTATATTAACATATTATTATACAACAATACCAAATCAATACTTACAATTACATATTACATAGGTACTTCTTTCATCTTATTTACTCAAGCTCATTCTCGTAGTTACTCATACTCCTCGGAGGGGTCGCATTAGCTAAACGTGCAGGTTTATTTTTATAGCGCTGTTTTATCTTGGTAACTTTCCAACAGAGAGCGATTTTCTCGCACTGGATGAAAACACTTTTCCAGTATAGCTTTATCAGTGTGCAATTGAGTCAAATGGTCGCCTGCTAGAAGAGTTTGCGAGCCCTCGCGGCGTCTCGCTACGCGACTGCAGGCTACGCGGCTACGCACGAGCATCCGCAAGAAAAGGGTCCTGTGCCAAAGACGTCGTTCCCGCGTTTGTATTGTACTTTTCTTTGGCATGGGTGCGGCATGAAATGCTGCGGCTGCGGGGGTTGCAACAAGAATTGCGTAAAATGTATGCAGCAATTCCAAGAATTTGAAAGAATGCGTTCACAAATCGCTTTCAGCTCGGCGCCACACGATTACATTTCTTATTCAGTTATTCTGTCTTCTCTGTCCTTCCAATTCAGAATCCCCTCGACTATGCGCAGACTCATAGATAATTTATCTTGTTTTTCCTCCGCCACAACGTAGATTTATCGGACTTTCCCGACTGTTTTTGTTGCGGAGTCTTACAGTAGACGAAAGAAAAGCCTTTGACCCGTGGCAAAATTTCCCAGCCAGTTCTTTCACCGTTTTCCTTGTCCGTTTTAAAAATGTATAAAAGAGCGGAACGACCAGTGACATTTTTTTCCAATAAAGTGTCAATGATATTCTTATCCCTTCATAAATAGTTCGTCGACCTTGCATACATTGTGATTCCCTTACTTGAATAATCACTGAGGGGTCTGATTATTCCCTTCGCGTACCTTTTTTACATATTCATTGCTTCTATTCTATGTACATTTAGCGTCATCATTTGTAAGCATAGGCGTGGCAGCGGTGCGCCCGACACGGCACAGGCCCTATCTAAGATTTTGACAGCCCCACAATTTATAGGAGCTTGTAAGGGCCTGTAATAAACACTAACAAACAAACCCGACTCGACTTGACTTGAACCACTTGGTTGTTTAGCGACTCATCTGTTTACCAGCAATGTAACCTGCCCGGCGAGCCAATGACCTTGGGGGTTGGTCTGGGTTTGTTTGGACGTGGCTCAAAGTCTTCTTGTCTTTCAAGGTCGTTGGACGGCCGAAGATCCAGGGTTGTTTCGCTCGAACGTAGTAGAGCAAATCAGAGTTACAAACATTGTAAACCTTACTACTGTGATCTACTATAGTAGGTACTATACTTCAACTTCATTCACTGGAAGCTCGATGGTTTGTAACTGAACTTACCATTGATTAATATTTTAGTGTACACTCACATACTCTCTAACCTATTCCCTATACTACCTTTACCAACGTAATTGTGAGTTGTGACCCCTCGTTATTTCAACATCTTATTGCAAAGGAAGTGTCCAGAGTACAAAACAAATATGCTTTTTAGGAGTTGTAGTGAAATTTGCATTTATTTGCCGTTTGGACCAAGACCTGCCAGCGCCCTCTGAATGGATATGTTTCGATTTTCTCGCTTGGCAAAAATGTCTCTAGGTGGCTTAGATATGACGATTATATTTTTGCTGTCATTACCACAGCCTCCTAGTAAAATTTGCGGCGAAGGACAGGAACAAAGGGAAACATTTTCATGCAGAAGGCTCTGGTTGTGTGCTCGGATAGAAATTCAATGTGTGCTGTCGATGGCTGCCATGCCTTCACACAACACTTGCTTTCGCGGTCACGGGCAGAGAAAACGGCGCACTTTTAGTGACCATCATTTTGCCTCCCCCAGTTCACTCTTTCATTTGCGGCTGGGCCGTATCTAACCATTTACCCTGCGCACGCCGTTGTTTGTGAGAAATGCATAGCGATGCAATCGGCACAGAAATGTTTTTAAAAATGTTTGAAATAAACGGCACAGGGACTTAGCGCCTTGAGCTGACCTTGACAATCAGCCTACGCCATAGCCAGCCACGCATTGGTTGCTATATAGCCTCACTTTGCTTTCAGATACTGAACTGACCCTATCTGTATAGCTCAGTTCACTGTTGATTCAGATTGGGGGTTGAATCTAGCCTAGCCTTTCTGTAGAACCATTCCCATGAGAGGTGAGAAGAGAACTCCAAAGGGTCTTTATAACTCCTCCTATTGGCAACGGCAATGTCGTCATTGACACCAGAACACACGAACGCTCGATCATTCTCAAGTACCAACTTTTCTCTTGAGTCTCTTTAGTCTCTCGACAAGGGATTTTTTCGCACAATTACCCAAAATCAGATATGTATTAAACGCATCCAGGTGAACAGGACAACAGGCCAGTGCTATAGAAGCACCGGGCTGTCGTAACCTGTTGTGTAAAATTGATTCAGGACACATTTCTGACCCTAACTGACTATGGTTTTCAAGTGGCTATAAGGTCCTACACGGACCACGACAGCAGCTGATCTGGATCGCCGTTTCGAAAATATCGACTAGGGCCAGGGGTTAACCCTTATATGGCTCAAGCCCAGTTAATTAAGAGTCTAGCGTTAACGATTGATTAAAGAACCTATAGCACTGAATACGAATCATTATTCCACCTAAAGATTTCAATCTCCAGTAAAAAAAAATGGATGTTGTGCCATGCAGGGTGCACTCAAACTCTTTGGCGACTTTGCCGACGGACCTTATATACTAGTTGTGCTTTAGTGGTCGTTCTAATTTACAAACGAGCCCCGGTCGCTGCCACTGTTTGTTCCCAATTGCAGTGCTGGGAGAACGCATCACGGGACGGGCATGCACTGGACCCGAAACGAACAAAGTCTCCTCGTGTGACTCTGTCAAACTGGTCACCAGCGACGATCTGCAGCTGGAATTCTGCGCCGTCTGCGACGCCGACGCCTGCAATTCGGCGACGACGATCTTAGGGCGTAGCGTCGCCGTCGCCGTCGGCCTCATCGTTATGTGCGTCATGACTGCCTGGGACTCGTAATGAAGTCGTTTGCTGGATTTATGTTGACAAGTTGGCGTGATTACTTGGATTTCAATTGGGAACAAATTGTGTTGGGTTTGTATCGAAATGCGTTCATTATAACATGATGCACAGTCGTAGTTAATTTTGAGAAATTTCTCCTAAGGTATTGGAGAGTAAGTGTGCATATCTCTGAGTAAATCGATGTATATATAGGTAGTATTTTCATTTTAATTAAAACGTATGTTGAACTCTGTGTTTTTCTCACCCTATCTAACAGATTGCAAGACACATTTATTGTATCCTTAAAATGATCATTAATGTATAGGTAGTACCTATAATATTAATTACGGTGTCTGAACAGATATTTAATTTAATATTTAGATATTCTTTAGATATTAATATAATATTTACGGATATAACTTTTTGGCAATCGCTCTTTAAGATATCATTGACAGACCAGCAAGCCAATTTACCACTAATTGGAAGTGTAAATGGATTATTATTTGAATTTGAATGAATTATTATTTCATTTCAGTGTGTTGGTGTTGACAAATTTAATGATAAAAGAAAAATGACAAGTCTTCTTGATCTCTTGAAGACAGTGGGTCGATAACTTGTCAAGGCGAAAGTGTGAATAGTGGAAAAGTACGTATAATCCCAAATCTACTGTGACAATACTGACATTTCTGTCAAGAATCAAGATATTTGCTGATAGTAAATATAAATTTGAATGAATTCAAAGCTAAACAATTTGCTGATAATATATTCTTTTAGTTATATGTGGTTTTATCTTAAAAACAATCACAGAATCGCAGCTTACATTACCTAGATGATATAAATAAGACTTTATCTGTTTAGACGCGTCGGGTCCTCATCTGGCCCATTAGCTCAGCTGGTTAGAGCGTCGTGCTAATAACGCGAAGGTCGTGGGTTCGATCCCCCCATGGGCCATTCTTTTTGGTTCCACATTACTTCTGGGTCACGGGAAAATCTGAAAGCAAATACATCGCAAAATACTTTTGCAGTAAATGGCGATCCGTGGACCGTTTTTCTGTTCCCAATTATTGGGTTCAGTTTCTTAAAGAGGGTAGACACTTTGTTCACGCACTTCAACATGGTGTCTGGATCGAGAAATATATCTGAGATTGTTTCCGAATATTTTGCTGCATAAATAATTGTGTGGCTGTATAATATATATGTAGTTTTTTATGGTGATTCCTGTGGTGATGGATCAATTAAAATAAAATATATAATACCCAATAAACTGAGCAAGATTGCATCCACATAATATATGTTACGTTTTACACCCCTAAAATCGTCCTCTTTTCAAGCCCAACTCTGTTTGAAAATTAACACTCACACAAAATAGATCTCAAGAATGATTGCATAGGCCAACTTGTTAATAAAAGTCTGAACAATAAATTCAAATCGATTAGTTCGTGTAACGCACAAACTCCGGGGGGATGACTGCAAAAAGATCGCGTCGCTCTTGATTTGAGAGGACGTCTTTATTGTCACCGATCAATAGGGCCATGCCGGACTTCGCGGCGCCGGATTTTTCGCTCGCATGGCGGCGTCGGTTTAAGATCTAGTTTATACCACACAACATATATACAGTATACACTCGGTGCTGTGATGCTAGTGAATAGACACACACGAATGTATATGATAGCCGGGAACTTTTTCGAAACTATTTTACTGCTTCTGCTGCATGTAACAGTGAGTTGTTTAATGGCGGTTTGAAAATTGATAGCTATTTTGTTCGAATCTTTTCTGTTTAGTGATGCATTATAGGAAAGGGGTGCACTTTTTATTCAATTTATTTAAAAACTATTAGATTAATGTACAAATGTTGTTTATTTGCTGAACATGTTGGCTGGAAAAATGCAGTTGAAAGTTGAAACTGTTGTGAAATGTATCCGTATCAATAAATTTTTAATCTATTTCGAACTGTAATTAGCCTCGGGAATTTAAGGGTGTGGCAGTGAAAAATTTTAATGAATTAGATTACGATCAGATTATTTCGTATTTCAGCACCATGTTTTAAGTAGTTGATTAGGTGCAAGGTGCTAAGTGTAAACATTGCCCTCTGTGAAAAACAAGAGCATAAAAAAATAGTTGATGGCGCTGCTTTAAACCAGAAACTTTTCCGTTTCTCGGAAAATCGTAACACCAAAGAGTTTCTCAAGAAAATAGTGTGAAAAATGAATTTATCAAAAAACTTCCAGCCCCCAAATACATCACCCCAAAATGCTACCATCGTTAATTTGATTTTGTTTTCTCTACGGCCATTCCTTAATTTCCAAGACGTGCATTTGATAGCGTCGTGACCTACAGTAGTTTACGTTCATGGGAGTATTTCGGCTAAAATTTATCGAGAACGCTAAGGCAATAGGCCAAGGAGGCTATAGGCTAGTCAGCAGCCCCTATTAGAGAATGAAAGTTCGTGCCCGCCGTACTGATATATAAATGCCCAACATTTTCATTGTCTTCTAGCGTGATAATAATGTTAAGAGAGAGAAACTTCATGTGGACTGTTGCCAAACCAAACCAAAAGACGGAAAAACAATAAGAACATGAATTCCAATATGAATTCACCATATATATTTGCATGTGCTCCGACTTTAACAGTCTTCTTTGCATTTTCGTGTACAAAAGCATAAAAACTCCCTAGGCTATGCAGTGATTTGGCGCGTCATTCAATCAAAACACGATCGAACCAGACAACTTTCATGTCCACGAAGCTAATCAAACGATATTATATGATCGAATCGTTTGTTGTCGTTATCATGACTTGGCCGACTTACGAAACTCTAGCGGAAAATCTCTAACGGAAAAACTCTAACACTTTGGGAAATTACAGTCACCCACGTTACCTGGTTTGAGTTAAAAAATATATATTTACATAAAATCGTCACTGATTATTTTAATTTCAATGTTCATTAAGCAATTATAAGTTAAAACACACCCAAAAGTACAAAGTTCCTTTCGGTAAAGAATTTTAAGAGTTAAGACGGGCAGCAAATAGACAGATATCTTGGTTATATTTCAAATAAGTGACCGTTACGGTCAGAGAACTCAAATTCGTTCGTGACCCTCCCGGCACTTCTATACTGAAAATTCAAATGAAACAGATATTGCAAGTTGCAACGGAAGATTCGCAACAATTATTTGAATCAATTATAAAAAACACTCATCAACGATCTTAACCTGTATCCTAATGCCGATGACATCGCTAGCCTAGCGCCCCCTCCGTCTTGCAGACGCAATCAACATTTCGCGTCTCGGCGCCCTGGGCGGCGTCGAGAGGCGCGACGCGGCGTCGCGGCGGCGGATATTCGATCAGTCGACGCTGAATTGCCGGCCCAGGGAGTCACACAGACGTTCACAGAGCAAGCATCACGTATTATATACAGACATGGACCAGCGCAACGTACTCCTTGTGCAGGCGATTCTGCTGGTCGCTGCCATCACTTCAGGTATCAGTAATGTAGCGATAACTCAGTGCATAGTGATCAGTCTGTTACCTAATTGGACGATTGCTTTTAATGGGCTCATTATTCAGTTGTGTTTCTCGTGTAATTGTCATTCGTACAGCAAGTTGGAGAATTAGTAAATACTTAATGTCTACGATAGGTTTAATTAGTCAACTACCCGCATAAGTAGGTGTAATCGTGGGTTGTAGATTAGACTAAATGCATAACTTATGTAAGTGTAAGAAAAAACGGTTTGAACTATACTATTGTGAAGCTTATTTTTTGTAAGATTATTGTTTTATTTAGTTAGGGTGTGGAGTGAAAATTAACACAATTTAAAGATATTACTATAGCCCGTATAATATGTAAGTCCGTTCATCAGTGTGTGTTATTTGTTTTTAATTAACTGTTAAAGTATCTCTTGCGGCGGGTGGTACAGTATATTTTAGTCAGGGGACTTGATTGAGAAACTTTTAATAAGCTTATTAGTGTTCCTGTTCCAATTATATTAACTTCGCTTAGCGGAGATTATTTTCGGTGGTGTCATGTAAGAAAATAAACCATGCGCAGCTGGCAGCCTGATTAAGATTGTGTCAATTTTCCAAGTAGCCAGAGAAAAATAATTTAAAAAGAAAATTACGATTTCCCAAACGAAGAAGAATGCGACGTTTTCTTGTTTTGTGAACCATGTGATTATGTTATATTTGTTTTTTGCTGGCCACTCCATTGTGGTAATTGAGAATCATCATAAAAATATAGAACAGGGACGTAATGAGAAAAGAATGCAATTTGGTGAAAGACTACCCTTAGTCTTCAAGATTACTTCTAATTCTACTAAGATTTCTCGTTTTCCGAAGTTTTCTTCGTATGTACTCATGTTATTTTTGGCTCACAAAAGAATCCGGACGAGGACTCAACGTCACTCACAATTTTCTTCAAAGAGTTAAGATTGGTTACTTCTGAGATAACGATACCACATATACATACCTGGCATCAAATCAATACTCATACACCGAGACACGTAATATTATAAAAATGATTAATGGCCTACGAAAAGGAAGCCAGGTTGAAAGGCGATTTTCTCTGTCGGGCGGAAGGGTTAGACTTTCAGGCATGTGCGTTATTTATAGGCGTGATGTTGAAGTTATTTTCAAATCTTATAGAGTAAGTATACTATGCATGACTTCGAATAATAGATAGCCCTCAAAGGCTGCTCTGCTGTATTCGATGGGGCACCCGCGTGTTTTTTTGGGCGCTTTTCTGAAAATGGTGTATTGTTAAATAGAATGGAAATTAAGATTTAATTATCGATAAAAAATGCATGTCATGTAACAAATACATTTGCGTACACTATATGTCGGTGTAAGATGAAGAGAAGTGAAACATTGCATTAACGTGAGCTTTTTTTTCACATAAGCCTTTTATTATGCTTTTTTTAAATTTACTGTATTTTTCTGCTGTTTATAAACTAATTTGTCTAGAACCTCCAACATTTGGAACCATAAACTTGTTTTGCCACACAAACCTAGAAATATAATGATGGTCAAAGTTAAGCAAGCCGTGCGACTTTTTCAAGATAATTGGCGAAACAGAAAGTAAATCATGTGTCCGTCACCATCCAGGCGGCCGAACAATGTTGACACGTGATCTCATTTTTCGCACTAAAACAGTGCCTGACTCACACTCTGCAAATGACACTTTACATCTTTTCACTTTCCGTCGTCTAATTCTCCGGTCATACTCGCGCTAACTGCTTAGACCTTCAATGAGTCAAACAATTATCATTCACACAATAGCCGTACGCTCGACAAATACACAACAAATAGTTAGCATAGCACCGCACGGACATGATCATTCAATTTAATTACCATCTATTATAGCTTTCCGTTCAAGGTTTAATTACCATTTTCTTACAATTTCGTTGACGTCATTTTCTTCTCCAGGTGAATCAGCCATCTTAAAATGCTACAACTGTCTTTCGACTACGAATGAATACTGCCGGGACCCTTTCGTCAAGAGTGACAAACTGATGCCCACTGAATGCGATCTGCAAAAGGTGCAACAGATCGGCTCAGGTCTTATCAACTCGATCTCTTCGATCGGACACAAATTCGGCCTGGACATCCCCCAAGGCTCCGGGGACCTCAGCAACGTGCAGTGGGCGTGTATGAAAGTCGACTACTTGGGTACGTTTAGGGTTTTACTAATTGCTCGCTAAGATCTGCTTGCTTGGCGACCGACGTAGCAGGTCTGCTTCGAAGATTTCCAGGGCTAACTCGAGCAAACGGATTAGAAATTCCATTTCTCATGTCGTTACTTTTTTTGGAGGGAACCGCGCATTACTTGCATGAAATACTCTCCCCCCCCCCCCATGCCCTACAGCAACACTATTATTGCAAAGTTGACGCACATTTTGATATTTGAATCGGTTGTCAGATTAAGAAATGAGAAGTGAGATTGATTGAATAGTTTTTCAAATATTTTGTGTATCGTCCAATTCGCAGACATTTCGAAGCAAGGTGTAAAGTTCATTAGACGTATACTTTATTGAACCTATATGTATAGCGTACTGCCGCATATTTTGCATTGAGCAATTTTAAGCAATAACAAGATAACAGCCTGGACATCAGAGACAATTTGTTTTCCAAAATCAAATTTCGTGAAGTGCACGTCATAAACGGATTCACAAATTGCTTCAATTACTCGCAAGGAATAAATGAGCAAGGGTCTCCATCAAATTGGACGCAAACCACGAACTATACGTCCGACTTTTCCGCTGGGCAACACCCAATCCGAGTTTGCCGTTCCATTTCCAATGGAAATTTGTTCTGTGTGGGACAAATACGTTGCGTGTTTGGCTGCGTGGATACGTGATATCAATCTCACACTAAAATCCACCTCTACAGAGAAGTCAATGTCACGCACTCAAACTACCAAAAGCGCCCAGTGCATACCGATCCACACCTACACTGACCAAGGCCCAGAAAAGTGTTCAATACAAAACACTTTGGAATTACGAATCAATATTTATACACACAACCCTCAAACGGACATCACATTTAGGTGGCCAAAAGTACTGGCATCTATTAAATATTCATGTTACCGTGCCCCACCCTTTATAATAACCTCCAATGCCGACATGCTTCCCATAAAACACCCTTCCTGATGTTACTTATGAATATCTTTATACGATATATCAAGCTGAAATACACCTTAGCACAAAGTAGATGACCTATAATTTATTATTCCAGATGATAAGGGCAACAACTTCACCCTGCGCGGGTGCCGCCAGCCTGGCAGTGAGATTGCCGTCCTTGACCTTTGCAAGAAGCCACCCTCCAGCATGAAGGTCACCTATTGTGACAGCTGCGACGGAGAAGGATGCAACGGCGCAGAACGACTTTCCGGCATTTCTGCACTTTTCTTCCTTCTCGTCCCTTGCCTAGTCTCCCTAAAAGCAATCGCTGCTTAAAAAGGGTTGCGCAGAGCAATATTATCTTATAATAGGTCGATGTTGAACCATTATCTGAGAGGGTGTATACGCAGATACCGATTAATACCGATTAATTCGTTAGTCAGTGCTGATATAGAGCTGGTTGGTTGGAGAGGACGCTTTGCCTGAAGAAACGCAATTTTAGAGCGATGTATTTAGCGAAAGGCTGTTAACGTGCTCATCGTGCGTTTATGAGGAAGTTTTAGCAAAGGGGCAGTGATCGGAAGTAGCGGGTTGATAAAATTCACTGTCATGATCTAATCGTTTCTCTAGACAGCTCGGTGCTCGTTTTGACCGTGTAATTACGTACTCATTACATTGTACTTACACGAAAAGATAAAGAAGCAAAGTTCTTAACCCCTTCGTAGTTGTGCGTCTTATAGAACTAGCTGAATATTTAATCGTTTGTAGCCCTTTTGTGATCACTGAACTGAACCAAACACTTGACATTTTATGCAATAATCTATTTACATCCTGGACTTGATTATAAAGCTTTTGGTGATAAACCTTTACTGCGAGGTGTATTATGTTTAGTGGCCATCCGCTTTGTTCAATGTTTATATTTGAACCAATTCTCTCAGCAGCAGTTTGATAATGCCTATGTTTGCGAAGTGCATGGTGCAACGGTTTTGTGTATGCTGATTGCCTTTGCAGATTTGACGTTTTGTTAGTCGACTGGAAACGAACGTGGACGAAAGATTTTTTAAAAATTCTTTATAGTATTTTAAAAACACACTAACGGGATTATGTCCCGGGACCACACAACAGAATATTCAGGGGACACACAATATAAAAAAATATATATTTATAAACAAATTGGATACACATAAACACCAAAGAAATAGGATACGTTTTAATAAACGACTGGGATTGAATTTCCGACAATTCATCGTAACGGTCGCAGTTTTTAAATGATCCAAAATAGACTTAAAATAGTTCCCCAAATTAAAATCCATCAATATTTCTGATACAAAAACTCTCATGAGATTTGGCTCTGGCTTCACAGAGCTCTCAGATCACGGAGCTATGAACTATTTTTAACTATTTTTCAACGAAAATTCTCCATGTGCGTAAGATCTAAATATGAAAAATGATCCCACAAACCACTATTACAGAAAATTAGCATGCTTACGCAATTGCACGTCTTGGCGCAATTATATTTTAAGTCATCGATATTTTCTGTAACTTCTTGATATAGCACAGTATTTATAACAGTGATGATAAAATTGGTAGGTGCAGCTGGACCTCAAATGTTACACCTTAAGAACATGTATTAAATATGTACCGAACAAAGATACCCTATTTCACCATATTATTACGTGTATTTGCATATTGTACTATTATACCGAGTTGCTTGTGTTTTTTGAAGATAATACAGAAATAAAGTTATTCGAATGCGATTTTATATTTCATTGGAACAATCTTCGTCCGCTTTTCCATTGCATAAGAATCTAATAACTTAATTAGATCACATGTGTGTGTGTCGAGACTGCTCCATAATGATAAAAGTACATTCTCCTACGTGCCGCTGTCTTAGTCCTGAAAAATATCAAGTTACTCCTCCACAATTTATGAATTAGAAGCAAAGAATAAGAAAATAACCTTCGTATTAACAAATTAAGTTCCAACTAATAGACAATTTGGCATAATTTACGAATTAAAAAATAATTTATATCATGAGTTGTGTATGAGTTATGAATGATGAAGTTGAACAATAGCAAGCTTATTTCCGCCCTTTTGCAATTAAATGACACAGCACTATAAGAAGACTACGACAAGGAGTGGCGACTGATCTTGTATGAGCGATGAGCCCCTCTTTTCTCTAAATAGACAGGTAAGGTAACGTAAGTATTCTTTATTTAGGAATATCTAGTTCAGAACGGAGATAATCCCGAAAAGTCGATGTGCATCGGAAAGCCCAGCCCCCAATGGCGTTGCAAAGGGTCAAGGCCTGCTGGCACTGGACAAAGGGTGTTCAGCTGTTCAGCTGTCTGCGTGACCGTCTTGCTAGTAGGTTGTGAGAATACTGACACCCGGGGGTGGGGGTCAACTGCGTCAACTTGCACGCAGCTGTCACTGACTTTTATGTCAACGAGATCGCCCTCTCCATGATTCAATTAATTATACTGACCTCAAGATCACTTGTATACTTCTCTCTTCCTTAAAAAAAGGATAACGAACTTCTCTCTTGGTAGCATGAAATTGAAACCTCGTTGAGCTTAAATCTTAGAGTTGAGCACAATTTAAATAATGAGATTCGTGGACATCCGTCCGTAAGAGCCTGCACGAATTGAAACATAGTGCACACTTGACATTGCCTCCAATGCTATTTTTTTTAGAAACTGGAGGAAAGAAATTAAAATTAGTAATTGCGGCAAGTATACGAAAGTAATCAAGCGGCAATGCCCCTGAAATTCAGTAGTGGACTGTGAAGCGTAAAGCTGTGAAACCACATTCTGAATCGAGTGTGCTAAGGAAACATTATAGTGGGGGTGGGGCTCATAATAAACCATTTCAATGTGTGCTTTTTTAATGCTTGCATTGGTGGACTTGGGTTACTGTACTTAAAACAACGTGTAATTGAATGTGTAATCTTTAGAGGTTGGCGAAGGGGCCCGAAGATAACCATAGACAATGGCATGTCTCAAGTGACGCAATTAATGGTGGCATGGTTGAAAGAGTAAGATCAAACAGTGGCGTATTTGCATTTTACTTTTTGGCCCGCCCTAAAAATAGTATGGAGCACCTAAAGGTATAAAGTGGAAGTAAAGTAGTTGATGAATGAAAGCTATTTTTCTGGGAGCTTCGCTAAAACAGAAATTTTTCTACATCCCAGAATAGTGTTGCGCTTTTTGGATATGGAAATTATTTTTAACTATGGATAAATGCTTTTCGGCCCTGATTCACAGAAAGGCATATAGGAGCAAACAAAATGAGTGCAACACGTACAGAGGTCTGAAGAGTGATGGTCTGAAGAGTCTATAACTCAATGCTCAATGAGATCCGCAGTGTCTAATTCATTTAACCGCAACTGTAACATACTGGCTTCTTATGGCACTGATTGAAGTTTGATACGTCATACACCCTGGCAAATTTTCAGAAGTCGCTCGTACCCGTCATCTTTATTGGGACGCAAACGCTGGTGCCTCACACTCAGGTTATACCTAAACCTAACCCAATGGAGCAGTCAAATAGGTCCCCCGGACCCTGCCAGTGGGGGAACGGCCCGCAGGCAGTGGCGGGCTCTGCGGGTGCCGAGTTGCGCCACTGATTCACAAATGGTATCTCGTCATGCACGGGCAGAGAAGGGGAGGGGTTGAGTGCAACATTGAATTAGTCAAAGAGAGTAAACTTGCCGCCGAGGACTTCAGTTCAGTTTCGCAGAAGACACGAGCCGAGGCGGACAGTTCACCGGTCAACAGCGACAGTTTGAAGATGGTACATTCTTCGTGGGCCGGCGTCGCCGCGACGGTGGTTTTGTTTTTGGCGCTGGGCGTCGAGCAAGGTAATTCTCAGTTGCAGTTCCGAAAAATATTTGCAAATACGTGTGAGAGTGGAAAATTTATTATTGAAGAATTTCTCTGCCAGAAAATTTCTGATGGGCGTAGCGAGCTAAGCGAGTGAAGTGAAAACTTCAATTTCAAATTTCAATCCCCCAAATGAATCCATGTGCAGTAACATAATATAATATCTGTTTTTTGTTGTTGTTGTATGTTTGTCAGCGCTTTACATAATATACCAAACGCTTGCCCCGATTTTGATGGCATTTTCTGAGGACCTACTTTTGTTCTAGACGGAGGTCCTCAGCGTTTCTAAAAAATATCGGGTTGATACATTTTGCACCAATCAATATTTACGTAATTTTTATTTTTCATATTTTTCGAGAATTTGTAGATGGTTTAGAGCCAAAATCTTCATTATCTTTTTCAATTGATAAATCAGTAGCATCCCATTATTGAAGATATAGTACATCTCGCATGCCCTGCACTGTTCACGAAGTTCTGCCTTCACCACTTTAGCCGCTACAGCCACTACGCTCAACTCCAACGCAACACCTGGTTCCGTTAGCGAAGTATACAGCCCTTTTCTATACCTGTGCTGGTAGATGCTTGCGGTAGCCGGTAGTTACAGCACAGATTACAGCCTATAATGTGTTTTGTGTATTGAGTGTGAATCAATGTGCCCTAAATTTAGTAAACACATTTTGCTTTGGTAAGCAGACTTGTTATGCCGATTTTCAACAAAAATCTACTTCCAGGATTTGCTTGTTTCCCAATTCCCAAAAAAGCATGCCAAAATATCCCCTGAACCCAAATATCCCCTGAATCTACCAAACGATTTCAAGCAATCACCTCAAGCAATAATGTAAAATTATAGACCATAAAATTAGCTGTTGTTCCTGGGTGGGGGTGGGGTAGGCTGGAAGGATGTTTGTTTCGCCTTGTTTGCACGACATGTTTGCATAAGTGTGTGTACTGAGTGAGTGTTATTTAACAAATTGCAACAAAATATAGACTCTCTCAAGTTCAATTAACGTTGAACTCAACAACACTTCGTCTTTGTATGACTATGAGTGATGACTGATGAAAGCCGAGCCAAGATATCTGTGCGAGTTAGGTCCTCTCAATGAGCGAGCAAGAATTCCAAGGTCGCGTTTTTCACATCCTTTAAGAACTTTTCCAATCATGGAAATGGGCTTGACTGAAATTAACGAATTTATTCTACGCATCACTAAACGAAAACCAGTTACCCGTGTAGCGCCAATTTGGAGGTCTCCATATTATTCGTGTCTAGCCAACAGTATCATCGAATCAATAAGCATGACTGTTACAATATTATGTCGAACACATTTTTTTTTAATATTGATTGTGAATCATTTTGTATTAGTTGTATTTTCGAGCTGATACATATATTTTTCAAACTTTTTGATTTGCTCGCGTACCTCAGCTGTGACTGAGCAAAACCTGAACAACCTCCATCAAAACATAGGCGTGTGCAGGGTAAATTATTAGATACGACCCAGAACGGCGGGACCAAAATTATGCTCACAAAATGCACATCGTTTTCTATGCCCGTGACCGCGAAAGTGTTGTGTGAAGGCATAGCAGCCATCGACAGCACACATTGAATTTCTATCCGAGCATGCAACCAGGGCCTACTTCATGAAAATGTTTCCCATCGCTCTTTTGACGCGAATGTTACTAGGAGGCTGAGGAAAATGGCAGAGTCAAAAAATACTTGGGTTGAATCTCGCTCAAGGTCAAAGCCACCTACAGACATTTTTGCCAGGCAAGCAAATTTAAACAAATCCATTTAGAGGGCGCTGTCAAATGGAAAGGTTCCTTCATTTGAAAATTAATCCTTGTCTTGAAGATTTCGACATGGTAAATTAATAATCAGTTCTCGTCATCACAACCCCTACAAAGTACCTAAATTTTCGTTTACTAATTAATATGTGCAATAGCGACATTTGATCTGCCGGCACCTGGAGCCATGAAATAGATTTAGAAGCTTAATTAGGGAAAACCAAAAACTTTCGCGTGATTTTGTCAAACTCTGGAAAATATTTTTAGAACTTATTATAATTTGAAATTTTCGATGAGTTTGTCAGAAGCTAGATTTGTGAAATCTTTTTCCTAGTCGGTACCTTTAGGTAGGTTACCTATTGGTCAATAAAACACGACAACAAAAAGTTCAATAAAAGTCTGGGTTGATCCAGGGCAGAGAGGTAGAGCCTTTCCGAAATGGGGAGGGAGGTGGAAATTTCAGTTGTGAAAATGTAGAAGTAAGCAAGTAGGAATGTAGCTGAAGCGCATTTGAGGAAATGTAGAGAATTAGTCTTGTAGATAGCTTTTGACCTGCTACATGAAAGATCCACTTCTTACCCTTCACCATTGGAAGAGATTGGAAGTGAAGAGATGTCCTTCTTGGGTAGAATTTCTTATAGGTTGGTATGGTATCGAAAAAATAAGTGTTGTTTTCTTAGTAAATTTAAGTGATAAATAAGAAGTATCAAAATAATAATGCATTGGGACTCATTACAGCATACAGTTCCACTCTCCTTCCTCCTCCAATTATGTTTGGATAAGTTAAAACTTAAGTCTGACCGAAAGAATTAATCTTTCCAGGCATGGCGCTTAAGTGCTGGACGTGCAGCTCTCAAACATCGGCCAACTGCCACGACCACTTCAACCAGACCGAGGACCGGCTGGGACAGGTGCGGCTTCAGGACTGCGACAACGATAGGATACACTCATCCTACTCTTCATACTCAACCGCTGTCTGCAAGAAGCAGCGACAGAGAGGTACCTACCACAGCTCGGTCAAACCATAGATCTTCACTCTCTAATTTGTTTTTGGTTTGGGAAACAATGATGGTAATTGAACGAGGATAAGATAAATTCGTGAACGCTGATGCCCATGGCCAATTGCTGATCATCCATGGATTATATTCCTTTCGTTACACAATCGTGCGCTTCGTGCGTACAGTCAATCCGTGGTTATACCTACCTACTGATAACAACAGCAATCAAAATTAAAAAATTTTTAGAGTCAAAACATCCAATTGCAAGTTGACATTGCTTCATGAGTTTTGAGTGACCTTTAATACCTACAGGAAACAAGTAGGTATTGAATGAAATTTTGACTCTCAGAAATCTAGAATTAAATGATTTGCTTCAAGAATTATAGTTGGTACGTTTCATACCAAGAGCAGTGATTTTTCGAGAAAAAATAATACTCGAGAACTCCAGTAGGTAGCTTATCGATTGGCAAGGCTACAGAACAATTATTATTATATAGGTACCTACCAATAATAACATCTCTAAGTTAATGAGTGTGCAGTGTGCACTCAGAAAGCTAATGTGCTTGACTTTTTGCAGTGAGTGGAGGAGAGGTGATAACCCTCCGGCACTGCGACTGGGTCACCGAGCACAGCAATGAGCGGAGAGAGAACGGAAACTGCATTGGCTCGTCCACGGCCCCAACATACATCAAAGTGGAGTACTGCGAAACATGCACTCAAGACGGATGTAACGGATCGCCCAAAGACATGCTGGCACCTGTTTGGAGCACTCTTGTTCCGATAATCATGTATTTCGGTTACAAATCATCGATGTAGCAGTATTTAGATTGATGGTAGAGCAAGTTCAGTTCATCTTCAAAGTTTATATTTTTATAAATATGTACCTAAAAACAAATGTACAGAGTTGACATCAGCTTCCTGCTAACTATAGGTGGTTTGTTAATAATTTCTTTTGTGCCCACAAAAAATAAAAATAAAACCCAAAATTAGACAAAAAATAATATTTATTTAATACAATATATAATAATAATAATAATAATAATAATAATAATAATAATAATAATAATAATAATAATAATAATAATAATAACATTAAATAATATATGGGCAAAGATAATAAGATATAATCAACAGCTACCATTGGAATACCTTTCCATGAATGGTGATTGAAAAATTATCGTATCACACCTCCGTCCATTATTGTAGCATTAGTCTCACAAATATTCACTCAAATCATGCAGTTCTTCCATGATTTGAGGTACCTATTTTCCATTATAGTATGCAGTAAGAGATTTATGTTAACTATGTACCTAATCGTTGAGAATTTACCCTCCCTGGAGCAACTTTGGAGTCTAATTTTAAGAGTGTCATTTTTGCCCATGGTTTGGCAATTGAACCATTGAATTTATAGCTTGTGCGTAATGAGCAATGACTGTACATTTGTAATTTTAATAAATGTTTGAGTAACCTAAATAGAGAAGTATTGCTACACATACTAAAATGTGTACTTAAGTCTAATAAAATTTAATGTACAAAGTTATCAATGAAATCACTTTCTGATGTTTGAGTAACCTAAATAGAGAAGTATTGCTACACATACTAAAATGTGTACTTAAGTCTAATAAAATTTAATGTACAAAGTTATCAATGAAATCACTTTCTGCCTATACACACATAGTTGTCACGACTATTCTGCCCTACAAGGAAGAACACCGAATGTGCAATATATCGATCCTGAGATATTGCAACAGACGTGTTTAGAAAAAATGTGGTTCAACTAAGTAAATGTACTTGCCTATTAATAAAAACTACTTAGTTAAAACACAGTATTGCACAGTGTGTAAACATAGGGATTCCTATTCTAGGTCTCAGCGCACTGCATAGTTTTTGAGCACAATACTTAGACAAAATGCGGTGAGTGTGAAGATGCTGTGTTTTATCTATGTACACTTCAGGCATATGCCGTGTTCTCTCTAAGTAGCCGTGAGTAGGTACGTGAATAAACATAGATAGTGTTCTAACTGCATCGGAAAGATGAGAAAAAATCAGTACAGAAAATGTATTATCTCAAAAACCTCAAAAAAGCACATTCGGTATTCTTTCTAAGCAGGGCAGTATTAAGTTGGTACTACCCTTAACTAATATTATGCAATTTGAATGACAACCCAGTAACCGTACACAGACCTACTTTTAAAGCTCGGGCTTTGATGGCTGCACTCGTTGATAACGAAATACTTACTTTACTACAATGAAGATTAAATCATTAGTCAGGCAATTTCAACATACATTCAAAATTCACAAAATATATGGTTATCAGTTATTGAGATAGATACATTGCATTGCAACTTGTGAGGGAGGTGGTTAGAATATTTGGTAACAAAATTTGGCTGGATTTACGTATGGAAGGCTGTTGAGGTGGAAAATAAACTAATAGGGAGATTGATTTAAAGTTACTTAATTATTGTATTTATTAACAAGTTCAATTAAATAATTATTTACACAGCAATTAAATAGCAGACAAGTAAAAGGCTACAATTTGTAGTCAGACTGATCATGAAACTCATGGCACATAGTGCTGTAATTCTACGATCTTCCTTTTCCCCTTTTCCGTTGCTAAGTCAATAGATGCTTTCTACAATCAACAATGTACCGCTTTGACGATAGTTTATCGGATAGGTGTCCACGGTTCCAAAATCTCGCCGTACTTCTTCCTAGCTTCAGCTACAAAGTCTTCGGGATGCAATTCAACATAGTGTCTGAGAACTGCATCTCTTTCCGCGAGATATTCATCCCGATATTTATCTATGTAAGAACAGGCTAGACCAAAGCCTCCGGCGGTAACAATGTGCTTTTGGATCCCACTGAACCAAGGACGTTTGGTTCCATAATTCACGAAACAAACTGCCAGGAATCCAATAGATCCTCCCAGGAGAGGTGCCCAAATATTCGAGAGATATGATTTTTCACGTTTTTCGTCGGCACGCAACAACTCCAAGGCTTCCGCCATCTTTATTGTGAGTTGAAGTCACCCAAAACAGCTGTGCAACAAGAAACGTCCGTAAAGGGGCGCGGCAACATTGCTTGGTCACGTGACTAAAAATAGGCTGTGTAGTGTGTGTACGAATTCGGGGTTTGAATGAGAAAGGGTGTGAGGAAACAAATCCCCGTTATCACGGAAATTAGTTAATATGGCACCACATACATTGCGGGTCTTGTTCGCGATTGTAATATTTTTATCGATATCAATCGAAAGTGGTAAGTGTTTGTAATGTTGTCTGTCGGCTATTTTGTATGCATAGGATCTCCACTCATCATCACTCAACAGGTTTCCCAGTTGCCAATCCTACATTTTTGGTGATGTTAGCTCACATTCTTATTTTTCTTATTATTTTTATTAATTTCAGGATTTTGTATAAAATGCTGGGTATGTCGATCAGATTCCGATCCCAAATGCTCGGATCCATTCGACAACTCCACTGTGCCTATTACCGACTGTAAACAAGAACCTGATTTACATCACCTTCCTGGCATTCGCCCCACGATGTGCCGGAAAATTAGACAAAAAGGTGAGCTCACAATGCTCCTGGTATCTAATTAAGGTTAAAGAATTACAAACTTTGTCAAATTAATTTGTAACTTGTAATTCTTATCCTGTGATATTTTAGTAAACGGGGAGTGGCGCTATTTCCGAAGTTGCGCCTATGTTGGAGAGCCTGGCATCGAAGGAGATGAACGGTTCTGTCTGATGCGCACAGGGACGTATAACATTTTCTTGGAGTATTGCACATGCAACAGCAAGGATGGCTGTAATTCTGGCCTTATGAACGCAAGCTCCCTCTTCACCACTTTGTGCCTTCTTGCATTGGTGTGGCAGGCATCCAATATTTTGGGAACTGTGCGATAAACCATTGTGAGCAATATGTGGAAATTACTTTAGGATATTTTATTGCTTTAGGAGACTGAGCCTACGTTCAATGTACAAGCTGTTTCAGTGCTTTTTGCAAAGTTCATTCGACACTGGTGTTTCTGCGTGTTACAACATATACTCTTGGTATCGAACAGAAAGTTCTGTTGTAGGTAAGAAACTTGCGATCATCAAAGTTATTCTTTTAAAATCAAAATAACTCTGTGTGGAACCAGGAATCTCCAATTGATCTAACAAATTCCGTCCAGTAGTAATAGATAGATGATATGTTATCATGATATTTGTATGTATTATATTACGAATGTAGTATGAAAGTGGTAACTGATGATATTTGGAGAATTTGATCTCTACCATTTGAACAAAGATTACAAGTTTTGTAACCAAGTATAATTACAATAAGTTTGGTTTTTGTTCCAATAAGTGTTGGATAGGTAGCTCATTGTATTTTTTACTTAGATGTGTGGGTGTATACTTCCACATTCTTTGCAGCAGACTGCTTGCTCTTGGTTCACTCCCGGAGTACTTTTCATACTCCAAAATTGACTGGGGCAATGAAAACGTACTGTCACATTAATATTGTGAGAACATACTATTGTCGCACATAGGTGCAAAACTGATCGAGCTAGGCTAAAACCTGCAACGGTGTATGGCCATTCTAAAACGTTGTGTGAATCAAATGTTTTTCTTATTTTTGTAAGATATTTGTACTATTTTTAATGTTGAAAACTTGTAGATTATTGATTGCATTGTTTCGATCACACCAATATATTTGGTCATCCGTCCCAAGTAAACAATGTGCCTCCGGGGGTCTCCCACTGAAAAATACTTACTTCTGTAGACCATTATGTACCTCCTACCTGCCATGATTTTTTCCAGGTAGAAATTTTAGAACTTTTACAACATGAAGTGGCGGTTTTTCAGTGGCCCGTTAAGGTACTAAAGGTCCATTAGCAAGAAAATTCAAGGCCCTGATTGGTCGTTTCTAAGCAAATAACAAGTTAACAGATCATTAGATATTTGATATTTAACGTGCCACTGAAAAACTGGGTCTTGGGAACTCTGAGAAGTATTTTGTATTATTGAACATTCTTTTGAGAATCGGTAGCTACCAGAAAAGTAGTTATTGTTTTTACATGGCTAATAAACTTTACTAAATATAAGAATGCTCTTTTCCTATTAATTTCCTTTCTATTTATTTTATTGTCCTCTTTATCCATTTTGATCAAATGAATCTTTGATCATATGAGACTGTAAATGGGGCTTTATTTTTGTTTATTATAATTAGTTTATATTACTTCCGCTGGCAAAAAACAGTAAAAAACCTCGCTAATCATCGAGTTTTTGTGGGATTTCAAGACATCGCGGTTCTCTATTTTGGGAGGGAAAATTCCTGAGACAGGACAGATCGATTTTCCGCCAAAACGTTGTGCTGCAGAATGCCACCGCCATCTTTATGATTCGTTCATCATGGGTGTGCCCACTTGTTGCGTTGCGTTACACTTACTTCTGCGAGTAATGGCCGTCTTGTGACATCCAGTTTGACATCGTTTTTGTAATAATGTCTCTAAATACTCATTGCAATCAAATTTTCGCAACTTTAGTTGTTATTTTATCCATTGCAGCGATAGGTATTTTTATAAACAAATAATACTTTATGACACAAACACCCCAGGTTTTGCATTAAATACGCCCCTGTATTATATACACAACACTCTAAAAGTGTTACCATTTTGGTATTAAATCGTTAAATCAGGTTAAACCATTACCTACCGTTCTCATGATATTTTAATTTTCCAGGAGATGCAATCCAATGTTACCAGTGTTCATCCGGTCAAGACCCAAAGGGTGAAGACAATTGCGGAGCGTATGCAAGGTTTGACAAGAGTCGACACATTTCCATCGACTGCAATAGTGATGAATCTAACACACCCGGTTCATTTTGTATGAAAATAACTCAGCAAGGACCTAAAGGATTCATTTGTAAGTTTACAAATATTTGTTTTTATTCAATTTAGCTCTCCTAAGAACAGATTTCCAGGTATTTCCTAATTAAACATAGGATTCAATGATAAAATTATTGCAATTAGTTGCTATTTCCCTGTGTTTCTTAATTTGATCGTTGATAAATTAACGAGCATTGGTAATGGAAAGTAGGGGAAACCAGACGAATAATGAGGTATAGTCCTAAATTTCAAAATATTTTTATATTAGTTACCTACCTCTGATTACAAATGCGTACCTTGTTTCTAGGGGATGGACGGTGGAGGCAGGTGATACGGCGATGTGCCTCTGTTGCTGATACTGGCGTCACTGGGGTTTGTAACTGGGGTGTATACGATAATGGAATATACTGGGAAGAGTGCTATTGCGGAGAAGACGGCTGTAATCATGCTCCCAGCACATATATAAGTGTGGCCACACTTCTTGGTTCGATATCATTTTTGATAATTTTTAAAAAATTATTGCTTTAGTGTCTGTGTTTCATAATTATTACTTAAATAAGTGCTGTGGTAGCTATTTTGTACTATTTAGCCAGGTATTTACATTGAATCTTCATAGTTAGTCAACTATTTTCTTCACGGTTTTTAAAAGCTGTTATAAGTAGTTTTGCAATTTTCTTGCAAAGATTTGAATACCATGGATCAGCAAGAATAACAAATGTTTTAATTGTATTATATCAACATTTATCTTTTAGCACGCTTAGTTATAAATAACTTAATAAGCTAAAATCAAGGATTCTTAAAATAATTTGTTTAGGAATGTGATGTATTAATGCCGTCTTGATCCGTCCAAGGAGGATATCATCACTTAGCGATAGACATAATAACGTTCAACCTATTTGTACATCGTCGATTGCTATTGCAATTGATGGCTATAATTGTTCAGTGATATCAATCCTTCATTCATTCCGTCCAATGTTCAAAATGTAGGTTGATATTATTGATAGTAAATAATTAAGTCTCTGATTAGCTGTGTTGAGGTATTTTTGCATATTAACAGTATTTTTATATTTTCTTGACTGAACAAATTATGTACCTAAAAAATTGTGAGGCCTATGAGAAGATGTGGAATAGAATATGTTGTGTACTTTTTACAAAGTAAATATATTACATCTAATTGCACAAATTATTTTCATTGAAATTCTTATTTTCCTGCTGGAGAAGGCAAACAAAGTTTGAAAGTGGTGTTGCAGTACAGATTTTTACCAAATTTACCAGAAAAAAGTAGGTATATTTTTAAAAAACTGACAAAAAGGAGTTCAGTTCACTGAAAGATTGGCATGCATTGCACCGTGCAACTCAAATTTCTGTTTTCTGGAGTAAAGATAATAATTTTTGTATTTTCATCTGGACCTTGCAACATTTCGGAGATAGGCATATTATTTCCCTGTGGGAATACGATAGAAATGATTACAATATCGGTATATTAGATACTAGAGGTGATATTCTGTCAGTTTGTATGTGTTTAGGGTAATGGTATAATTAGGCATTTGGTATAGCGATAAGGTTTTAGACTTTAGAGGCTTTTTAGTGAAACTTTGAAAATATAAATTGTTTCAAATAGCTTAAGTGGCAACACTGCTGCTGCTGCTGTCCGGCCCGGCGCCCGCCACCGGTTGAAACATTATATAGTATCTTTGGTTGAAACAGTTAGCTGTTTGAAGAAGACTGAGGATATTGTCATTTTCTGTACCTGAAAACAAGGCAACCTGCAAGGTGAATCGTTTGTCAAATGTTGCATACAAAAATATGCAAAAGAGAAGGGTATTTGGTGAAGGCTCCAAGTTCTAAGCATGCCCTGTTATAACGTAACCCCATAACCTACAAATCTTCACGCGCGCTTATTATATTGCGCTCATTGCTCACTTCATCATGCTTGAACGTTAACCATTCAAAAGGCTATATAATGATGTATTGAAGTGTTTGTGCTTAGATTCATAAGTTACAGGTTAGTTTGTAGCAACTGCCTTTAATCACGGTACCTTACCTTGAAAGCTATGGCGTCGAAAGTTTCTACGTGTGTTCGTAATGTTCAAATCAATGGTTCAAATGTCCACATTCAACAAGTGGCATTCCGCACTAGGCCCTTAAAGGTTAAATGGCATTAAAACGCAGCTCACAGACAGATAAAGGATTTGATCAATAACTTTACTGCAAGGATGGCAGAATTTGGAATTTTTTATTTAAAGTGTCTGAGTCCCTACCTACCTACGTTTTGTGTATGTACCTACTGGCCGTACTCTAGTGGCTGCGAGCTACAAAATAGTACCTTGGTACCTTAATAATAGTACCTTAAAATATGTTATGTCATATCCTTGAATGTCATAATATGTCATGCTGGTATCAAAGAGCCTGAAGATCAGGGGTGTAACTATGATTCACGGCCCTACTCCCCGTTAAGAAGGGGGCTGAACCCCCCCCCCCTTTCATCAATGAAGACTTTTAAGCAAAGTTAATTCTAGTGTATACACTAGAATTAGTTTGAGTTTGCCACTTTTTGGGGATCACGCATCATAGAGTACCATACCATGGAATCAAATGATTAAGTTTTTATCATTACCATTAAAAACTTTATTTATCATATTATTATGATATACAATTATTATTAACCATTTTACTCTTTACAAATTGCAAAAGAGTCAAATGATACTTTACTTCAAAGTCCACCAGGCTGTGGCAATCTTAGGCTAACACGACTGTACTTTGTAGTTTCGGAACGCAGCTCCCAAGAAAAATTTGGATTAGGATAATATTTTGGAGTTAATTTAGGCTATCTTTTAATGAAGTTTTTGAATTTCCCTTAGTTTTATTGTATTTTCTGTCAATAATACCTTCTTATATTTGTGAATGGGGCTCAACAAATTGTAACAAGTACCCCCCCCCCCCCCCCCCCCCCCCCCACCCACCCTGCATTCTGAGCCAGTCTGCCTCAGCAGTTGCATTGAATAAGGAAACATATAACTGAAAGTCTAGCAAGAAAGAGTTTGCGTATTTTGCATTTATAGATGTAGGTATTCAAAGGTAAAGATGAAGGCAGTTGAAGAGACTGCAGATGCGCCTGGGCACGGGCACTGGCTCTGCAGGCACGTAGGTAGTTCCGTCCCTACTGAGTGGCCGACAGAACAAACGGTCTAGGGGTGGGGAGAGGGAGTTAAACAATAAAATGTAATATGTAGGTATCTAAAGCTTTTTTGTAAAGGTGATTTTACCCTGTTTTTGCTATTACGAGTTACAGCATAAGAACAGCAGGGCATAATTTTTTAATAAGTATACATTGGTATTAGGTATTCACTTAGGGCTCATGTACGTAGGTGATAGTGTGCAGCAAAGATCAGAAGCAGGTGTCACAAGTGATGAAACAGTAGTAATGTTTCGGCAATGCCTTGATCCCGTGAAAGGTTTTATGAAGCACTCTAAAAATAAAAACTGGCACCATAAAATATCTATCGTGAATAAGGCAATGCTGCAACGTCATTTTGTATTTTCAAGTGAATCCTAGTTGCTTCGTTGCTTTACTTCTTTGTTACTCCGTCTCGTCATATTTTCCATGTAATGTTTAAACTTAACGACTCTTCTACAATTTTCAGGGCTAAAACGCCACCTATGGAAGAACCACAGAAAAAAACCGTTAACATGGACGAGCTGTACGCAAACCTTGTCAAGTGTATTGACAATAAAGAGGAAATGGGGAAGACAATCTCAGTGTATCATGAAGTTACTGTAAGAAATGATAGCAGAGTAAAATTAATATTGGAGCACTTACAAAAATATGATTTGTTGCCGTTCACAAAGATTGATAATATGAAGAGTGACAAGGCACCTGACAAATCGATTGAGTACCGCAACAAGGGAAACACACTTTATGCCAAGAAAGATTTGATGGGGGCTCTGTCGTACTACACAAAGAGCATTGCTGCCGCACCTTATCCTTTAACTCAGGATGACAAATCAAACGAGCTTGCTGTTGCGTTTGCGAACAGATCTGCAGTGCTCTTTACAATGGCCAAGTATGAAGCTTGCCTGTCTGATATCGATAACGCACTCAAGTTTGATTATCCAGATTATTTGATCTATAAGCTACTAGAGAGAAAAGGAAGATGTTTTCAGCATTTGGGGAAATTCAGTGGTGCTAGCACGTGCATTCAGGTAAGAAAATCCTATGACCTTGTATGAATGTAATTTATGTAGGTAGTACCTAATTCCTAAAATTTAAAATATAAAGACAATCACCTTACTTCAGAATAATCTTGCTGTTGCCAAGAGTTATGCTTTTGGTCACTTCAACGCATGCCCGAATATAAAACCTATATTTTGTGGTTATAATCAAGGACAGCTTTGGAGCAACTTTAGAAGGTTCTCAACTGAACTAAAAAGCATAATATTTATCCTTTCAGAAATCCATTGACTTTCTGCCCTTGGAAACTTCGCTTTCCAAAGTTGTGATTGGCCAAACTCTGCAGCGACTGAAATCCCTTTACATCGAAACCTCTTCGAAAAGTAAAAACTCTTCCAAGTCTGAACCACCAGAACTTCAGCCACCTGTAGCCGCAGGACGGAAACTGACAAACGGAGATGTCGATTTTATTGGCTGCATTAATTTAAAATTTACAGAGGAAACTGGCCGCTATATTGTTGCCGGCCAGGATATCAAGCCAGGTATACCTATTATCTTTCAATTGCAAATCTAATAGCCTGGTACTTACTGAATCTTATTTAAAACTTGCTATATTTTGCTGAGTGATCCAAAACTTAGTTTCACCAACTATTGAATTGATGTAACTCAATATAAATGGATATCTTTCCTGCAAAAGGATGGTTACGTACCTATAGTATGTTATCAATGAGGCTAGAGTCTTTATACTACTTGCTTGGTATTTATCCTCAGTATAAAAGGAGCTCTCGGCCATTAAAGTAAGCATCAAGGGAACATTTGGAACTGCATACACATACGTAGATGCATCCTTCCGCGGTTGACTGGAGAAAATGTCGTTTTTCTATCTCTGATGTAAAGTCTGCCAGGGAGTCATTAAAGTATTGTACGCCACCTTGACGTAGTTTTTACCGGCCTACCTCTAAAGTAATTGGGTTCAACAACTTAAATTGCATAAATTGAAATGGGTTACCTGACTACTGCAATTGTAATGACAAGAAGCAACACACTCAATTCTGTTGGTTCATATCTTGTTTACGCATACCTGGACTGATTTTAGTGTGACGCACAACACTACTAAACTACACTTTTGTTTCTAATGGAAACCCTGTGTATTTTTACGAGGCTTTGCCACTGAAGGCAAAAAACTGGGAAGAACATACTGGGAAGAATTAAGAATGTGGTTAATTAAAATTTGTAATACCTATAACAAATTCTTCGAGAAACCAGAGGCTACTTCTGGTAGGTACCTATCTATATAGGTATCTAATGTGAAAATTTTAAATTTGAATTGTCCAAATTTTAGGTGAAGTCCTGGTGGCTGAAGATCCGTACGTGGCTGTGCTGGTCCCAGAGTTCTTCAGCACTCACTGCTTCAACTGTCTCCGGCGGTGCAATGCTCTTGTTCCATGCAAAACCTGCTCATTGGTAGGTGTAATTTACTTTTCATTTCATTTCTGTCCTTGTAATGACAGATATAGATAGTTTACACAAATATTCCAGCATGCACCAAAAAGGTTATGATAGGTTGCAACTTGCATTACTTCTAAACAATATGAGTAATGATAACCGATAATTACCACCTCAACCATTCGTTTGTAGGCGAGGTGATGCCAGCAATTTTGTGGGGTGAAAGTGAGGCTCTTGGCAAGATTTTGTATAGCCTCTGCTAACATACGTACACACTATCTCTGTGGTGTGTCTATGCTTTTGACAGTATTAATTATTAATTAGTTTATTGACTATCCTGCCCTACTAAGGAAGAACACTGTATGTGCAAAATATCGATCCTGAGATATTGCAACAAACGTGTTTAGTAAAAATGTGGTTTATCTAAGTAAATGTACTTGCCTATGCCTATTAATAGGAGCTACTTGTTAAAACATGGTATCGCACACGATGTGTTAACTTAGGGATTCCAATGCTAGGTCTCAGCGCATTGCCTCGTTTTCAAACACAATACTTAGACACAACACAGTACGTGTAGATGCCGTGTTCTATCTAAGTACGCTTCAGGCATATGCCGTGTTCTACCTAAGTAGGCTTTGAACAAGTACGTGAATGAATGTAGATATGGTGTTCTAACTAAGTGCAACGGAAAGATGAGAAAAAATCAGTATGGAGAATGTATCTAACTCTAAACCTCCAAAATGCACAAATGGTGTTCGTCCTAAGCAGGGCAGTATCTGACTACAGCAAAAAGTATTTTCTTATCATCTCAGTTTATTTCAATAAGTATATTTGTTTCTAGGCAATGTTCTGCACAGCAAACTGTCAAGAAGATGCGTGGGAGATTTACCATAGGATTGAATGTCCTGTTTTGTCTAAACTTTTCGAGATGAATATGCCGCACGATTGGATGCTTGCCCTACGATTACTGCTAGTTGCATCCTACAAGAGCAAAGGAATGAGTTGTTTCTTGAAGAAAATAAATATGCTCAATGACAATTTATCTGAAAAAGATAAATTCAACGAACAGTTTGCATCCGATCCAGACTACGGAACAATGCATTGCTTGGTGCACAACTATGGAAAACGCACTTATAAAGAGGTCCACAAACTTACCGTGGCGATAGCATGCATCGTGAACTGCTTGGATACGTACACAGATCTTTTCTCCTTTAAAATCGATGATGGCGCATGCTCTACCGGCGGTGAACGCAGCACAGATCCAAAGATTGTGCTCGGAGGCCTACTTTTGCAATACGTTCAAAGTGTTCAGTGTAACAGCTACTCAACTGCCGAGTTGCTCTTTGACACCAAACAGGAGAACGTTATTCGTACAATTGTTATGGGAGGTGCGGTCTACAGATATGCAAGCTTGATTAACCACTCCTGCAATCCAAACGTGGTGCGAAGCAATCACAGCGGCAGTTCAATCACTATTGTCGCATCCATGCCCATCAAAAAGGGTGAAGAGGTAAACTACCTACATAATTTTCTTTGCTGTTGTGATAATTTTTAATCATTTCACTCTTCATCACTTTTTTCACTGTATTCTTCACACTACTATCCCTTATAACCTCCATTATATTTCCAAGCATTTAATTAGCAAATTAAAAAGCATTTGCTCGCTGTCACAGCCAGAGTGCACTGTTCTCAAAAGAGAGCGCCAAACTGATAGGCGGGCTGCTACTACTCACTCTGCATGTGCATGCCTACGCGGCATGACACGAGACATTAGACGCTGGTTAGTCCTGACCTAATCTTCATCAGCTTCGGAAGAACCAAATGGTGGAAGTCACTGATTGGTCACGCGACATAGTACATGTGACGTGCCGGTGCGAGAGAACGGTGGATGCGATCGACACATTTGGAAATGTGTCTTTGGATGCTAGTTGCTGGCAAAGCTAGGCGGCAGATGCTAGATTTAGCGGAGCTTAAATTTCCAGAAACCATTCTGGCAACATAATTTAAGTGCAAAAGTTTTAAAATAATTAAAAGGTGAATAAATAAATACTCTCTCGAGTTTTTAGCGGAGACCAGGGGCGTTTTATCCAATAGGCGGAACAAGCGGGCGCTTGGGGCACCACACTTTAGGGGGCGCTTTTGGGTTTTTTGCATTACTTAAATAAATGTTGAATTATTACATTGGTACAATACGATCCTGCAGATTCTTTCAGATAATTGCTGATAGTGATATTGATATGCTTTGCATAGGTATTAATTATGAGTTTATAATTAGATGATGAATTTCTTTACAATTGATGTTTATTTCTCTATCTCAGGTTGCCTGTCTTGCAAGTTGCACATTGCAGCAGCTCCACTGAAAAAATTATATTTTGCGGTCTATGTTATTGCTTAGTGCTTACCATTGCACATTTCTTAAAGTTTTGTTATACATTGTTTTGATTTCATAAGAAAAAGGGCTTTGAAGCTTCTAGTTCTACCCTAACACATTGAGTTAACTAGACATGATTAAGCAAATACCTACTTGGTAGAGGTGCAAGAAAAAGCCCAAAAGTCCGAAAGCCCGGCCCTGGCCGGGCTCGGGTCAAGATTTTCCAAAGGGCTGTCGGTTTTTTCGGGCCTGTCAGGCCGACTAAACTTTCCCGACAAATGTCTTCCCTGAAGCTTAAAAATATCAAAAAAATAAAACTGAAAATGGGTACGCTGATGTTTGCGACGGCTTGCGTTGGCCCTCACCTTACAAAATTCCGTGTTCCCCTCGATTACAAGTAAAAACGACTTCCCCAGCGATCACTGGATGGAGTTACTGTTGTAATACCAACTGTTCCACTCCCTCAGGGTTCTCTAGGTCACACACGACTGCCTGCTATGAAACTAATAGGCTATTTCATGTAATTTCAGATCTGCTGCGACTACGGATATCAATTCTATGTTTCTGACCGCGACACGAGGAAAGAGTTTCTCTTGCAAAAATATTACTTCGATTGCAACTGTGAAGCTTGCGAAAATGACTGGCCAACTGCTGAAGATCTCGATGCGAATAATCCGACATTTCTCTGCCCAGACTGCAAGGCACCATTGGAAGAAGACAAGAATCCCGTCGCATTGATGGATTTTGGTAATCTGGTGTGCAGTTCTTGCAAAAAGAAAGTCCGCTCTTCGAAGATGTGGGAGCAGTACAAACCTGTCATTGATGATTACTGTCGTGTTAAAGCTAATCTTTTGGCAGGCCGTGTTCATGATTTCACTCCGGATTTGTGCCGCATGGTAGTTATGTTGGATTCGTTGGTAAAAAAACCTTCGCGGATTTTACTTGACGTTCAGGATGCGTTTCGCCATTGTGCCATGCAGATGGGGAATTTTTACCACACGGTATAAATTTTGGATTGTCTCCTGGGTGCCTTTCCTTAGCAAAATCTTGACATCTTTGAACTATTGTGGGAACAACAGTACTTATTGTAATCGAGATGCAGTCAAGACAAGCAGTTTCCCAGTTTAAAGTTCTCCATAGCAAAACTGGGAGAAAATTATATTAATTTTTACCGCCCTATAGCTTTTCGACTATTATCGGAGGCCATGTAATTGTATTTTAGCTGGCTGCTGCTGATGACGTATCCGCAAAATATTTTACGAGCCACTACTCAATTGGAATGGGAAAATATATTTATTGGTAAATCTGCTTGGAAGGCATAGCAAAGCTCCAAACTGGGGTGAAAATCCTTTATGAATAGAAGTCTGCTTGTCTATAGCGACGTTGCACCAACCCTGGACTTCACCACTGGTTGCCAAAGACTTAAATTTTAGCACCATCCATAAACCAAATCAAAACATGGTTCTCCTGCAAATCTATAACTCTAGTATGCAGTATTATTATTCTATTCGTATGTGCCAATCATTTGAATAACTTCCTATGCTAAGCCTGTGGTTTTAAAGCTCAGCAAGAATGCAAAGTGCTTAGTGTTAAATTAATGTTCCCTGTTATTTTCTAGTTTATATCATTTTTCATGTGACCAAGAACTGAATGGTCTTTGTTAGGTTCTCAATTTTTTTAAGAGTTTTTTATGAATGCAGACTGAGTGTTTTGTTCATAATTTTGCTGATCATTTAAATAATATATTGACCCTTTTGCAAATACTTTATGGATATAGTAATATTATACACGTTGTTGGACGGATATTTTTTGTATGGCTTCGTCCTGCTGCATCTCAGGCATTATGTGTCAGAGAGACTCGTTACATTTCATCTTCTAGCGATTTAAAACTTGTTGATTGTGGATTCTATGACTGACTTTTTAAATTATGGGTTAACGTTTAAGTATTCAAACGCTCACTTGTTGCAGTGGTACATCTTTACGTGCAGCAAGACTTGATGCTGAATTCTGATATTGTGTAATAATTTGTAGAAAAATAAATGATTCAATATTGGATATATATATTTTTTTTAGGTACTATCATTTTTCAAAATTATCCACCAGCATTGCCAATAATTACTTTACCGCTAAATATAATATGTGGATACAGGTATTTTAGCCAAATATGACTTGAATAATAAAAATTTCGATTTTGGAAATACATTCCTCTATTTAAAATCGACGTATACTTGGCAACAGTGCACAAGTATTAAACGCTTCTGACAGGTGGTCTTTAGAGCCAGGGACAGCTGATCACTCAGCCTTGTGAAATTGCAACTTGAGGAGCGTCGTCCGAAATGCGTTCTTTAATTTAATTTGCATTCGCTATCGTTGAATTAGCAAGCCGGCTGCTTCTCACACGGAAAATGGAAGGGCTCGGCCAAATGAATCTTACAGCGGGCGATGGGGGCAATGATCAGAAAGGAAGGCAAGTTCTGTGATAACGCTTACCTTTTTGGGTTCGCAATTTGCAATTTGCATTGCGGCTTCGGCGAATCACTAGGGTCAAGGAGTAACCTTGATCCACATAATAGTTAAATCATTGAATTTGGAATAGGATTCTAAATTCTATTACTTAATGTTTTGTTTCATTGAAAGATTCGGTATTTTTTTTAAATTCACATTGATGACCATTGAGACCAATGTTTCAAATTTTAGTTGTCTCCTCCTGCGTTACGCTAGCCAGAATTCGCTCGATGAAAGCTCCCAGAAACACATCCCGAGACCTGGCACGAAAGAAAAGCTACCTTATCGCAACCATCACCATACCCATAGAGCTTTTGATGTTATGAATGGCATGAGAAAGTGAGCAATTGCCATCTACTACCTCTTCTATTTGGTAAATTATTTCCTTGCAATTGCTTGTAATCCAATCAATTTTTTTCAGACAAAATCTACTTTGTGATGTGACGTTGGTGGCAGACAACGTGGAAGTTCTGGCTCATAAAATGGTGTTATCGTCATGCAGTCCATATTTTTATGCCATGTTTACAAGCTTTGATGAGAAGACCCAAGATCGAATTACCCTTCAGGGTGTGGATTCCCATGCTCTACAATTACTTGTTGAATATGTCTATTCATCTGAAGTGTATGTTACGGAAGAAAACGTACAAGTTTTGCTGCCGGCTGCAAATCTACTACAACTTACCGACGTCAGGGACGCCTGTTGTGATTTTTTACAAGCTCAACTCCATCCAACAAATTGCTTAGGAATTCGAGCCTTTGCAGATCTTCACGGATGCATTGATCTTTTAAGTCATGGTGAAACATACATCGAGCAACATTTTCCGTGAGTTGAAGCTTTAAGTTATAATTCTGGTAAACAGTTTTGAGGTTTAGATCTGGGTATCTAGATAGGTAGGTAATGAAAATGATCCCCTCAAATTTCGATGTCCGTAAAACTTTTGTTTGAAAATAGCAAGCCAAATACCGATCAAGTGGTTAAAAAACACATGAAGATTGGGGATGGCATGTGCTATGGGGGTCACAGGTCTCGTTTCGGTAACTGAATTCTTTTATCTATGAAAAAATATTACGCTTCTCGCGCCACGTCGACGGCACGAGCTGACAATGCAATAAAACATTCGAGTGGCGCTGCCAGAGTACTGCATGTCTGTAGTCACTTTCTCTCTCTTGGGTAGGCAGCGTGGCCGACCTCTCTTCCCAGCCAATAGTGCATAGAAATGGCCTTAAACACATGCTGCTAGAAGCCCTCCAAGCTGGCGTCAGGCGTCAGGGATCCTGCCCACGGGCAAACTCAAGCAGCCTCTGGGTCGTCTCGCAGCCTGGCCAAGACAGAGCGATGTATGGGCAACAAGCTACGCTTGTGAACGGAGAGCAAGATAGACAGCGATACCACAGAAACAAAGTTACCTACTCAGATTTTCCTCTCCCATACTAAAGCAGCGACGCGGAAGCCCTCGGCCCACGATAATACAAATACCTTAACAGTTGGGTCAGAACAAGCCAAATCGACCCAAAGTGTGATGATGGATTTTTTAATTATTTAAAGAAAATTTAGGGTTATTACCCTACCTTTACTGAGTTCAGAACGTTTTTTTTTTTTTAATTTTGCGACGAACCGTTCTCCAGCCTAGCGATTTTGTAACTTTTACGTTATGCCGTTATCGGTTCTGATGGATAAAATCCCTATTGTTGTCCATGTTAATTTTTTAACGTTGTAACCGAGAACGGCAAAGTCAGAGTTACGAAATCGCAGGGCAGGTAGAGCCTCTCAAAGCTCGGAGAAAAGCGAATATTTGGCAGTTGCAGTGTGTCACAGAATCCAATGCAGATTCTAAACCGCTAAAGATATCAAAAAACTTCAGAGATTGGAAGTTTGGAAGAGATGGCTTTACTATAAACTGAAGCTCAAAAGTCGGGATGTTTACTTTTTATATGGTATTTAGAAGGTCAAAAAGTCAGGTAAATTTTTTGATTTTTGCAACTTCAGGGTGCATTCTGAACATCAAGGGATGAAAAACGGGAAACGATAATTTTTGTGTAGGTACCCTTCATGTAAACGAATGATTACATATTGGTTTCGATAAGGGTTTCTACCACCTTTATCCCTTAAAAAACCCATGAAATTCGAAAAAAACCGAAAATGGCTGTTTTCAGGGGTGTTTTTTGTCAACTGGGTGTGAACTTAAAAAATTGAAAATGTATGGATTATGTACTTTACTATTTCAACCTAAATCTCTGAAACGATTCCTGTATTTTATTTGTTTAGAAGTTCCAATTTTTTTGTGTGGGACTATGCCCCTCAAATTTCATGCTCAATTGCATGGCGATTTGACTAGTGGCTTACGTGCAGACGCGGATTTAAGGTTCAAAAAGTGGTCATCACACACTATCGAAGGAGTGTCGGGCCCTTGGAGTTTACGGGTGGAGGGGGGGGGGGGGGGGAGTCCG
Source organism: Nemoura dubitans (assembly GCA_921293005.1). NCBI lineage: Eukaryota > Metazoa > Arthropoda > Insecta > Plecoptera > Nemouridae > Nemoura > Nemoura dubitans. The sequence goes on from OV121074.1 coordinate 18,948,377, forward strand.
CAAACAAATGAACAATACGGCTAGTATATGGTATATATAGTATGTGTCTTCTCTAGACAAAAACATTTATTGCATCACTTTTTCTGTACTATGTTTAAAAAATGTAGTATTTATGAAGCGAACTAATTTCATTTTCATTATTATTTTTTATTTCACAGGGTTGCCACCGTAACTTGCTTCTAACATAATGGATCCAATTACTTACGAGAAATTAAATGATAAATGGTGTTGTGTAAACCAATTTTTTTTTATATGCCAAAATGGTAGTCACAAAGAGCCAACCCAAGATTTTTAAAAGTTTTTCTTCCAAATATAAAATTAAGTGTTGAGATCAGTGGTGTTGTGTTAAGAAACTAGCATATAAAATTTGCAAGAGAACATATTCATCAACTTTGCACGGCAGGTACTTACTGATAAGAAAACTGGTTCATCGAAAAGTTATTTCTGAAGACATAGCCGATTTGTGAGGGGATTGTTTTCTATGCCTAGAAGAGTACTGAAATGTAATATTCAATTGCATATGTCTAGTGCCTTCTATGTTTCCTTTGTATTTTTTCAGGGAAGTGGTTGAATGCGAGGAATTCCTATCGCTGTCACCTCAACAGGTTTCGAAGCTAATATGCAGCGATAGGCTGACAGTTCCGTCAGAAGAGAAAGTATTTGAATGTGTAGTTGCTTGGGTACAACATGAATTAAAATCTCGTCAAATGTATCTCGCAGAGCTAATGGAACATGTGCGCTTGCCGCTGCTTTCTCAAGAATATCTTGTTCAGAGGGTGGAAGAAGAGCCTCTTTTGAAGAAAAATTTAGAATGTATGTATATGAATTGATTGCAAAATACTTAAATAGGTATGGTATATACATAGCTTTGCTTATTAAGCAGTGATTGGGATTACTCATCAACCTAATAGAGGCATTTAATAACTGCCTCGCCAAAAGATGTGCCAACACCTTCTGCGTAACGATTTATTTAATTGTTATATTCCGTAGGCAAAGACTACTTAATCGAGGCGTTCAAGTACCACCTGTTGAAAGGCGAGCAGAAGGTGTCGTTCAAGACGCCGCGTACGAAGCCACGTCAGCCGGTGGGTCTTCCGAAGGTGCTGCTCGTTGTGGGCGGGCAGGCCCCGAAGGCCATCCGAAGCGTTGAGTGCTACGACTTCAAGGAGGAGCGTTGGTACCAGGTGGCCGAGATGCCTACACGTCGCTGCAGGTACGAACCAGCCGACTGCACTCGTTATGAGAATGACGTTAATTTATCATGCATAAATGCATGCACAAACTAAAATCACAGATAGAAGGTTACCCAGATTTTCCACTCCCATACTAAAGCAGCTACGTGAAAGCCCTTCGCACGCAATAATAGTTTCGCCGGCTGTCAAGGGATGGAGCCACTGTTTGTTGTGTAACCAAGATAACTGTAACCACCTGTGGAACTAGGTCCCTTGATTATAATTGACCTTATGGCATGGTATGGTAGATGATGTAGAAACAGATTGCCAACGCTCCCCAGCGATTGCCGTTAATACTACTAGCATCAAATTTTTGCCGTAGCCATAGCTAGGTACGATAGAATGTCTGGGTAACGTTATGTCTATGCTTAAATGTAATAGATAAGAGGTGAATTCATTGAACAAGTACACTTTTGCTACCCTTGTCTACTTAGTCTAACCTTTCGGGCTCTGGTTCGTATCCCTGCTTGTAGGTCATTCAAACTATAACCACTGAAAAAGTAACTAGTAAAAGTTAAAAATAGATAGATTAACAGCTAGACTTCATATGGCATTGAATACACAGCCTCAAATAGTACTGCTGATAATGATTTATTTATGCATCCTCACTCAATAATGTGGGTACATGGCATTTATGCTATTGAAACTTAGCAAAGTGAACCAAGAAAATGATGGAAGTGCAATGACACTGGACAAATCTTACTGGAAAAGCAACGAACATAAATTCACTAAAAATTAACTGAGCACCCACAGAACCCCTTCCCAACACTAAACCAGACGGTGACACCGCTACCCTTCCCGCTGCAAGCTCGAGTCCTTACAAGTAGTGGAATTCTGAAATTCACTGGGCTTACTGGCTCTAAGTAGCATCCGACAGATCACCAGTAACTGTAATAGGTTATTTCCCACTGGTCCAAAAGCCCCAGTAGGTCTCGGAACGCAACCAGTGTGTGTTGACCAGTGTGTTTTGGCTGCCAGGGCCGGGCTGTCGATGGTGGGTGGCCGCGTGTACGCCGTGGGCGGGTTCAACGGCTCGCTGCGCGTGCGCACCGTGGACATGTACGACGCGGCGCTGGACCAGTGGTCGTCGTGTGCCAACATGGAGGCACGCCGATCCACGCTCGGCGTCGCCGTGCTCGGGAACTGCATCTACGCGGTGAGGCGACCGCCACGGGTGGAATGCTGTAACAACTTGTTATTTGATGTTGCTTTCGAGGAAACAATTTTGAAAAGCACCACAGCAAAGTGGCTACACATGAATTTGATGCCTACAAGTACAAAGTGCCAAAGCAAAGTGCAAATAATGTCCATTTACTTTGAACTCAAAAGAATAATTCTTTTGCCCCAGATGTTTAATTGTTTGTTAAAGAGTTATCAAACAGTTTACTTGCTGTCAGGACATCCGATAGGGTTTGGAACAGGGCTTTGAACCGTAAGGTTTTTTCTATTCGCTATTCGGTATGGCTACGGTTTGGGGAACTATTTCGGTTCGGTTACAGTTCGGCCAAAAATTACGGTTTTTCCGGTTTTTGGTTTCGGTTCGGTTCAAAGCCCTGGTTTGGAGTGATGTAATAGACCGTTGATATTTAAACCAGCCATTGAGCATGCGGTGAATGCAAGGGTGCCACATGCCAAATGGAACTCTAGCATCTTAAAAATACACAGACAATGAAAGAAATGTGGTAACAAAATGCGCTCAGGATTCAGCAAGTTTTTCAATGTAAAAACGCAGGCTCAATGGAAGAATCGCGCCTATGAAAAGGGCATCGAAAGGTGGATAACGATTGTGTGTCTTGTCAGGTGGGGGGCTTCGACGGCTCGACGGGACTCAACTCGGCCGAGATGTACGACCCGCGGAACCACGAGTGGCGGGTGATTGCGCCGATGTCCACCAGACGCAGCAGCGTTGGCGTGGGCGTCGTCAACGGGCTGCTCTACGCGGTTGGCGGGTACGACGGCGCGTCCAGGTACGACAAGACAATTGATGCACTTGCTCAGTTTTAAATTTCAGCATTTAAATGGGTATTATGAAAATCCAACTTGTTAAGCAAACGGCTATTTAAATCATAATGGCCGTTAATGCTACAAATAATCAAGCATATAGTAAAAGATTGACTTATGCCAAATGTCCTCTTTGCTTTTTCAAGGCAAGAATGAATGAATGTTCAAAACCTTTAACGGGTATCATACCCACGGCTACTTGCAAAAGTTGCTTAATGTGTTTTTTTGCAAGATCAGTCGTTCTCGAGCTCTCAAGGCAGAAGGACGTGTTTTCTCACGCTCCAGGTCTTATGTCTCGCAAAATATATCAGTCCAACTCTGCCAATGCTTGCACCATCCCCCCCACCCCCGTTAACAATCTAGACTTCGAAACTGTCTTCAGCGACTACTCAACTTTATAAACACAGCGAGTGAGGCTTATCGCTCCGGAAGGATTATTTTTTATCGCTTTATTTGAAAACAATGCACGTTACTACAAAAAAACCTACAAAAACAGGAAATGTTTTATTTTATTGATACGATTGGATTCGAGACGTCATTCAGAGCGCGTATAATTTTGAATCGAAGTGATCGGGTGAAAATTGCGGATATTAGATCGATAAAATTTACAGTTTTCTTCACTCGATGTCTGGTCGTTACCAAATCCGTCACTAAGCCGCTTATACCCTGGCAGATGTTGATATTATGCTCTATTCCCAGAAATAATTCGTAGTTGTCACTCTAAAAATTGATTGATTTCTTTATTTCGAATATTTTGAAAATTTCATTGTAAGCACGTGCGATTGTCAATTCTTTTTGAAACGAAGTTTTCAAGTGAAATTTGACGGAGGTAGCTTTTTAATGTGCAGCTGTAGCCTAAATATGTTTGGATCTCACAAAAGTTTGTTCAAAACATCTGTGGCGCATAGTAGGCATACGTGAGGTGTTTGAAAACGTAAATTGCAATGAGGCCAGCTTAGTAAGGCATGGCCTAATGCAAGCAAACAGAACACAGTGTTACATAAAATGCAGAATACTGCAGTGAATATTACCGAATAATGAGTCGGTACATATGAGAACAAATAATACAATTTATTATAATACGATGAGATAAATGATAATGTGATAATACAATCAGAACTAACAGCGTTTTGCTTTTTTTGTAACGCGTAGTGTCATTTTCAGCAAGAAAAAAGTTCTTGGAATAAGTGTTTATTGGCGGGAATGGAATAAAATAAGAGCCTCTTCAGGAAGTCAATTACAAGACATAGGTATAGCTAAGTTCCGCAGGTCCGCGGTTCAGTGGTCAGCTTGGTCCGCAGGCCGCTAGTGAAATAGGATCTGATCACTCTAATGGAAATAACATTACGTTAGAACGAATGGCCGTCCAACATGATACAAAACAAATTACTTGAAGAAAATTTGTGAATTCTACAGCGCCGGGGGATGCAACCGATGCAACTACATTTCCACACCATCCAAGAGGTAGGAGTTTAAGGTGCGCTTTTTTATCACAAGACTCCCAACTAAGGCGTACTCCTGTATTTTCGTGAGCTGAGGTTTGTCCAGCCCGTGTCCGCCGCCCGGAAAATCACCGCGGTGAGTATCTTTGGTCCAGAGGGTACAATATTTCATAAATCTCCACAATGATGAAGAATAACATGTTGTGTAACACAATTATCCGTGCAATTTTTCAACCAGACCGATGCGCTCGCGCGCACAAATATTATTCATCAATCATCTATTTCTTTTTATAGAGTTCATCATGAAGACATAATAATCTTTTCTCCACGCAATTTGCCATTTTAATATCAATATGATATTTACGGTAAATGTCATTTTGTACGTAGTATTAACGACCATTAATTATTACAGATTGTAGTTTCGGACATGTCACACAGATTTTACACTGCGATTCAGATAGAATATCTAGGAGGGTAGGACAAAGAAATCGTGAAGCTGCCAAGTGGCGTAGCAAGCGGGATATAGTTTCTGGACCTCTAAAGTCCGAGTGCGGTCGCCTCGCGTTTGCCGGGAGTTCAAGCTTCATCCACCGGGACCATCGAGGATGTGACGATGCGAAATAAGTTGAGAATCATTCCCTCCTCTTGGCAAGCGAAACACTTCGCGTATCTAGATGTTTATAAATCTTACTTCCTCACTGCAAAAAATGTAAATATAATCTCGGGGATTATGAGATAACGTAGCGCGAACACTAGTCGTTCGGCTCGCAAACCTTCTAAGGTCGCCCCGTCGACTGCAAGTTGCTGAATCCGAGTTCAAGCCTGTACGTATGCAAAAGTCGCGACTCGAACAGATCGCGGCTTCAAATTTATAGTTTTCGCATAGGCTATCCCGGGGCAGCTTTATGTCAATACCAATTGTCCGATCAAGATGAGAAAAATATTTTTGGAATCTACAAGCTTCAGGCATTATGACTATATGTTTTAAATGTCAAAATAAGTCATATTTTTACACTGACAGATTGTTAAAAAACACTGGTTTATGTTTCGATTTTTCAAAAATCGATTTCTCAGCCAATATATGAAATGAGATCATGGCACTATCTGGTCATAATCAGACAGTTATTCTGCGCCAGGAAAAAAATTCCGCGGCTCGCTATCTATAATATTGCGTCTATAAAACTGAACCTACCGATTCACTATTTTTTTGGGGGTTTTTCTAAAAAAAATTCCAACAAAAAATTATGCATGATTTTTTTACGTATTTTTCTTCTGACAAATTAGTCACGACGAAACCATCCCCCTAAAAAAACACTTGGTTTTGAATCCCCTTAAGGGGACAGATCAGTTCGCCAGAAAATGGCTTTCAGACCAAAGGTTGCCGACATCTCAAGGCCACATCATTGAAGTTATCATTTCAATATCTCAGTATATTGTAGACAAAGGACATAAATAAGGGCAAACATGGCCCTTTCGAAAATTTTCCCCTGGAATGCTAGAACGTACCCTGGAACACGTCAATTTTTACCCTTTTTAGAGCCGTTGTATATGAAAGTGCAAAGAAAAATTTTTGGGAGAAGGGCCGTGGTCGCCCTTATTTACGTCTTTTGTCTAAAACATACTGAAATACTGGAATGATAACTTCAATGGTGTGGCCTTGAGATGTCGACATCTTTTGGTCTGTTTCAAAAATTTAATTGATCAATTTTTGACTTATGGTCACCCTATGTAAAATAAATAAGACATGAGGACTTGGATAATTTTACACAGATTCCATCTACCTACTTAAGGATACAGTACCACGTTTGAATCAACTCTTCAAACAATTAACAATCGGAACTGTGCTTAACCCTTAAGTCTATATCAACAACACTTCTAAGTAGCAGTAACATTTTTTTGTAATTAGTCACTTTTTCATAAAATTTGATACCTAACAGTCCTAATAAAAGTAAAACTAAAAGTTTACATTATTAACTACAGTAAAACCCAACACGACAGATTATTCAACGTTAATGCAAGTCTATAGACGATCGATACCTACAGTACAGGTGGTTTGCGGCAAACAAGACGATGATTTTTCAATAAAAGCGTTAGTAGTTAATTTGTCGTTGGTTGGGACGTGGTGCAGGCAGTGCCTGAGCTCCGTCGAGTGCTACAACCCAGAGACGGACACGTGGTCGACGGTGACCGAGATGTCGGCTCGACGCAGCGGTGCCGGCGTGGGCGTGCTTGACGGCGTGCTCTACGCAGTCGGCGGCCACGACGGCCCGCTCGTGCGCAAGAGCGTCGAGTCGTTCAACCCCGACCTGCGCAAGTGGACGCCCGTCGCCGACATGGCGCTATGCCGAAGGAACGCAGGTACGGTTACATTTCTCCCGGTTTCGGCAATGTAGTCGGTCCTGGAATTAAAGTTACGTTTGATCATTTCATGGATGTAATCTACATATTACCTACTTCAAAAATGTCTATCCACTTCTGCCTCCTGCTCCATTAAACATTTTCTATGACGATTTAACGACAGACAATTTCTTTACAATATGAAAACAAAAGATATCAATATCATGCAATATTCTGCGGTTGTTTTACCAAACCAGAAAGATCCTCTTGTGGGTTGTGGCACCCGCACATGCCCACTGTTACATCTGTGAAAGCACGTTCCAAATATCGTTTGTCACGCGTCTGCCATTGCAACCGATCCACCTGAGCCGAGAAATTCCCTGGCGTGATCCTCACACTGGCACTGAACCCGCAGGCGTGGTGGCGCTGAACGGGATGCTGTATGTCGTGGGCGGCGACGACGGATCGTCCAATCTCGCTTCGGTCGAGGTGTACAACCCGAAGTCGGACGGCTGGTCGATGCTGCCGTCGTCGATGGGGATAGGCCGCAGTTACGCGGGCGTGGCTATCATCGACAAGCCCATGTGAAGCACGGCGCGGCCAGCCTCAGCCGCGCAACGGCACTCTGGTGGCAGCTCGACGCACTGGCTGCTCGGCAACAAGTGGCTGCCGCTTTGGGTGGCCAATGTCGGGGGGTTCGGGGACAGACAGGTCATCGACGTTTTGATCAGGCGCGGGTACTTGTTGCCGTTTCCTTGGGATCTTTGATGTTGGTGGGTTATGTTGATCGATTTGCTGTTGGAAAGATTGTTTTACTTGTTGAAATCTCAGTTGGTCGAAAGAAATTTTCGGAATTGGATAGCTGCTGCCATTTGAAGTGGCTCTTGCTTCTTGCCGCATCTTGCACGCTTTTGTGATTTAGACTTGGGACATGAACATGACATGGATTCCTAGAGTGAACAAGATATAGATTTTAGAAAATTTGCCAAAGTAAACATCAATGTCATCCAGTACATTTCAAATGATTTTAGTTCCCTACGTCTACAAGACACGTGTTATAATAAGTTCAAATGTTACCTACTGATATTAATGAATATTAAAACGACTAATAAGTGTCAGGCAAGAATTCTCGTGGGTGCAGATATTCAAGTTTATGTAAAGCAATAAGTGCAAATAGGTAATGAACCACAACACAATTACTTGTCAGCAGTAACAACAAGGAACCCTATAAATACAGAAAGAAACAACAGTTGGCTTTTGTCACTGGTCAATGGACTTGTTGGAATAATAAAATATTTGTGATATACAATGGTAACATATTTTAGTACTTAGTGGGAGCCAGACGGAATAGGTGATCATTCCAATGTTTACCAACAACAGCCTCGATCGTTGATCGGTGCAGTGGTGATCCGGACTCTGAAATTTTAATGGCTAGAAAATACTAGGAAGTCGAAGATACCTAGTGACAATTTAATCTTTACCTAATTACTTTATGGTTAGTTTACCGCCTTAACCTAGTTCTGGTAGTACTAAATGGCAGGAGTAATTTTCCAATTGATGACTTAAGTTCAATGACAACCGGAGCAATCTTTTTTCAAGGCATAATTCTTGGACCAGCATGGATTGTAAAAAAAAGCAAGTACTACTTAAAAATCTATTATGTGTCAACCGAATCTGTTTAGTCCATATTCCTTGGTTTTGTACATAGTCCAAATATATCCTGCATGTTTCAGATAAGAAACAATCTGATCAGAAACAATCAAAATTGGACTAGCACTATTTTTTTGCTGGACATTTAATTCTAAACAATTAGGCAAATACCGTATCTACTTACCTACATGCCAAATGGTGTTTGCCGTAGAATTTTATTACCCTAACGATTCATGCAATAGTTCTTTTCCAACTCACGTGAGACCAACTTGCTGATTTGAAACCAGGTGAAACGTTAAAATGCCAATTCGACCTGTAAATTGCTGCAATTTAGAACTTGCAAGTAATTGTGGCAAAAAATATTTTGTGATACGCTTATTTTTAGTAGCTAGTGAAAACTGTTAGCTTCCGCAATGCGGTTTTGTGCATATTATTACTCTAGAATGTTATTTCCTATGTGACAACTTTTTTTTAAGAATAATGAATAATGTAAAGCCAGATAATTTGTGTTGCTGTCAACTTTGTTATAGAATTATGTGTGTATACCTATGCAAAAGGTTGCTATTACCAGTAATCTAGTGCCAGATTATAATAGGTATTGAGAACAGTGCGACAACCATGAAACTACATAAACACCGCAAAATGTTCTAATGATTTTAAACTTTTACCCAAAATACAGAAATCTGAAATACGTAACAAAAATCACCATGTTTCTAAATTGAAATAAAATACCACTTCCTTGTATTTGTTGTAGGTTGGTTATTTTACAGTCCGTTGATAAGGTGGTGGTACCATTGTATTTAGAACAGGCAATGCTTTACTGCTAACCTATCTGGTACAGTCAACAACCAAGGCACATAACTTATTTTTGTATATCTCTTTGTGGCATCTTCATTCACAATGATCATAAACATTTTGATTCAATGTCTGTGAGGTGCCAGAGAAACCATGGAGCAAGACCGTATTGCATAACAACTAATGTATAACAGCTACCCTCACAAGATGCTAAACCTACTATTGCCATTATTGGCTCAAAGGGTAAAGCTACGTTTACAGCGATGCAAAGCGAAGGCGTCGCTGACCGCGTCGCTTCGCAACCAAAAAGATAAACATATTCCATGTTAGTCAAAGCGAAGCGACAGGGTCGCAAAGCTGTGTGACGTCACCGAGATCGGCCTTCTGATTGGCTGTTGCTTGCGAACTCGTCTACAACGCCGTCACTTCGCAACGCTGTAAACGCAGCTTTAGGCTCTTCTTGTGGCATGAGAAATAATATTTTATGAACATAATATTTTAGCAAAGCAGGTCTCCTTGCAAAGTTTTAACTAATGTGATGATCTTTGCAATGGAAGTGGTACTGTATATTGTGATCTTTTTATCAAACATTTTTACATTGTACTATTTGGTACATAGTGAATATATAATGCATCATAGCATAAATCTTAAAATATTATAATAATGGGGTTCATAATATTTTCTACATGTTCTATAATGCCTGGTTCCCAATATTGGTAACATGATAAAATACTTCTTAGCCAAAAGTACCATATATAGAAACAAATGCTAATACCATGTGTGTGTACCTATAAAAAAAAGCTAGTTAAATATGAGTAGAAGCAAGAGTAGCAGGTAACATTAGCCCCTATTCTCACATGAATAAACCAACCCTGAGGGAATAGAACAATGTGTTGCGACGTACCTATAATGGGAGAACATTATTAGTTTTTTCGTAGTTATTTGTTGTAAAGAGTTTAGATCTGATGTCAAAGTTGAAGTAAAGAAGCCAGTTGTGACTGAATATTAATGTACAAACAAACAATATTGATCAGCATTCCATGAGCTCACAAAAAGGAATCTTTGGAACTTATGTTGTCTCATAATTAACAGTGAGCCCTTCAAAAGCCCATGACAGTTACATGAAAGCATATTGATTAAAACTCTTATTTAATAATTCGATTACTTTTTAAAAATCCTCTCCAGAAATCACTCACTCTCCAGTGCCCAATCCTCAGACGAGGTTGTGCAGTTCAAGTTCTGGCTGAAAGTGAACACTGACCTTGAGAATAATGTCTTAGAAACAAGGACTACCGAGTACCGACTACCCCGAGCTAAGAAGTCGCCTCAAATCTCAATCAAGAAAGAATATTCTCTTGCCACTGTGATTGAGTGGTAATCATCTATTACTCTTTAGTGACGCATTACAAAGATTTTGTTACTTTTACTTACTTTCAAGAAGCCACGGATGAACACAATTTGAAACTCTTACACTGGAGCCGACATAAGCATTTAAGTTGGCTTGCTATGTAGGTATATAGAGTGTAAACGTACATAGTACACACACACATGGGTATCGGTATACTATACCTATCTATAAGGTATTGGTATTTTAGACTCCTTTTAGAGGTGGTTGAAAAATAGAGTTGAAATTCTACGAATTACGGATCACCCTAATTTCCACGTTTACGCGAGATGCCTGTTTAATCTATCTATACATTTCAGGTGATCGGCAAAGTACAAGAAAATGCATGTCTAAATGTTAGTTGCTTTGACACTGACAAAGATGTTTTTAGCCGAATCATGTAAATTGTATCAATTAAGAACAAATATTATTTCTACAGAAACGCCCCTAGCTGAAATGCGCGACGCTCCAGGGAGCCGCGACGTACTGTGTTAGAACCATTGGAATATATTATATATCTACATGATGTAGGTATAGTTACAGGTAAGTGGGTATATCATTCCACCAGGTAATTATTTACTCGAGAACCAAGGAATTGATATCAATTGGTACGTGGCGACAATTCCTGACATGATAATGAAGAAAAGGGGTCATTTTAACAGTTTGTGAAATCACTCTCAATTTGTCAAGCTTTTATAAATAAAGCTTCAAAAAGCGTTTCGAGTTCCGAGTTTTAGCCATGGAATTAGGCAGTGTTGTAGTCCTCAAAACTGTTGTGGGTACATGCGCAAAAATACGTGCATTGTCTCTCCCCCCCCCCCCCCCCTCTCAATCTAAAATAATGTAAATGCTCAGAATTTTGCTGTTCTGTAAAAAATTAGCATCAAGAAAATGTTAGTAGAATAGTAGGTATACTCTGTGTCAGTGGCCAAGCTATGTGCGCCGCAGGAACCCTATTCTTGAAATGTTACCACGTCTTAACTGAAGTTAGCACGTTCTAACTTTACGAATTGGAGAATAGCCCTCCAGAATATGCCTAAATAGGTTGCATTTATGTGACCTATCATTAAGTTAGGTCAATCCTCGTGAATGTTACTGAGTGAGAAGTGATAACCACATGGTGTCCATACGATGTTAACGAGGGGGTAGGTACGTCAAGAAAATAAATAAATTGTGAGTGGGTGGACATCATCCACCCGCGGCATTCACCACTGTACATCACTGGAAGTTGGCTACCCCCAACGCATCTCCAACAAGCAATTAATCACTTTCGCTGAACGAAGCTGAACGAAAGCAAAACCATATCTAACTGGTCTCACACATATCCTGGCTTTTTAAATATTATGAGAGTGAATCTTCTGCCTTCATATGATTGCCCTTAACTTTGACATTGCCATGATGCTTTGAGATGGCCACCCATCCAATTACCGACTCCGCCCCGTGTTGCTTAACTCTGCTGACGATCGTGAAGAACAACATGCCAAATCGTCGGGTACTCGGATCACATCTTATATAAACTGGCACAATTTACTACACATTTATATTCAATATAATATACATTAAGAGTTTATGCATTTGTTTTCTAACAGTTCCAAACCGAGTAGGTACTTCGTTTTGGTATTCCCTTCAAACGTGTTTCCAGTAATCAGGAAAATTCCTACTTACGTAACCAGCCATGAACATGTGAACACGATACCTGAGAGGAGGAAGAGCAGGGAAATGGATCTCTCGGTCAAACACGCAGGCCAGCACACAAAGTATAACTGCCTTGGAAATCTGACTCATCATCAAATATAACTACCGTGTTTCTGCATTATGACATCAGAAGAGTATTAACATGTATCCGGATCCATCTTGCGTCTTAGTTCATAACCATCTCCAGAGTAAGGTGGTCATACAGAAGCCAATTTATTTTATCACCAATCTGACTAAAGATACGTCAGTGGGAATCAAGTGGAAAAACGTGAACGATGGTTTCTGTTTTAGTTTAGTATAATTTCATTCGGTGAAGAAATGGATAGACTTTTGGAGATGGACTGATTGATGACTGGTAGTTTGGTGTGCCTTCTGGTCTGACTGCACAAACCACTATGGTGTCTGCGAGGCAGGTAAGCCGAAAGCGCGATGGGAATATCAATGGACGAAGTATGCGATCGACATCGACGGCAATAGATACACCGATTTTGTCACACGGATCCCCTGTATATTTTCCTTCAGGACGTAGGAATGAGGAATGATTTGCAGTGCCGATACATTTCTTTGTAGCACAGTATTTCCTCAGTCCTTATTCCACACACTGAACGCTCACCCTATTACCCCTGATGCATGATTTCGAATCAATCAATCTTCTGTCAATTTATAAGAATATATTACAGGTGGTAGTAGTGGTACACCTAGTCCTAATACCTATTATAGATCATGATTAAAATTTCAAATTCTTTTCGGGTCATTATCAATCATTCGTGCTATTGTCTCATAAATTGCTTTTTAAAATACGTTGACCACTCAAATGTAGAGCGGCTACGTGGGTTCTCAGTGTATGTACCTACTTAAGTATGTGTAGATAATACCGTCCTTAAATGTCCGCTATCAATCTAATTGCCCTTGGTGGTGTGGGGGAGGCAGGCAGGCAGGCAGGCAGCGCATGCTGCAGGCAGGAAGGGAAGAAGCAGTTTGCTCGAGATATCTCATGGTGCTATAGCTTGATACATACTGGCCTACCTTGGCCCCTAGAACTAGAAGGCTCAAGGCTTTCCTCACACCCAACAAAGGTACGCGACCAGAGACCAGCGAACCACACCCAGGACCCCGCCCGAGTGCAGACAAATCTCCCCCTGCTCAAGTGTCATCGCGGTCTTATCAACAGCGTTGCACAAAATTATTAACTGATAACGAATTAAGACTCACTATTTTCTATTCGAGCAATAAGTAAAACAACAGCATGGCGCTAGATCTGCGGATGGTTGGCGCGGTGATTGGCAGTTTTCAGTCATTGGTCCCATTATGCAACTTGACTTTTCTGCAAACTTTTGGCGGAGCACGGCATCCCAGCCCGGCATCGAATCTGCCAGGACCATACTATCTTATTTGCACCACACATTAATCTGACAATGATAGATCACTGAAACAAATGCAAATTTCTGTACTATATATTTGTCTGCGGACGTCGTATGCATTGCAAGAAATAGAAATCATTATAATTATTAATTTGCCTTGACTAAATGGTCTCGACTCTCTGATAATGCCATTTGGCACGACGCATAACTGAACCTACGCATGTGTACCTCACAATGCCTATCCGGAGATAACTATAATATGCCAGCATCCGCATTCACCGATATACCTGTCGCCAATAGTGACTAATGAACTCCAGCCATAATGTCGCTCAGCCGCTATTGGAATAATTAAATACATACACTCCCGAATTGTATTATTCTTATCTGATTGTTCAATAATCAAGGTCGCCAAAGCACGCCCATATAATTATACAGATCGCGGATTATTTTATTGTGAATTCTGATCAATACAGCCATCGGCACATGTCTGTTTATTATTATCATAACCCATTCGCTAACATATAAATCTCATGATCGGGCCCATAATGTTCGAGTGCAAGCCGAGTTTCTTTATTTTTACATGTTTTTTGTGTTTGTTGTGGAGCCTTGAATTAATGGAGGAGCATGGTTCTCAGAAGCTTGGACAAAAATAAAATATAATAATATGGAAATCAGCCCTCGGAAAAAATTGGTGTGCCCCTGCCCCTTCACATAACTATAACCGGCAGACAGACCTCGAGAAAATTAAGCAAATTTTGTCATATTTCCAAGCATAATTGATCAAAATGACGCAAATCAAATTATCATAATATCTTGTATACACAAATTCCAACATTGCTCATTCTAATACATTGCAACGCTATTAACTTTATATTCCCTTAAAGTAGGTACAAAAATAATTGCCGCATAATTGTACGAAAGACATGAAATTAATTTTCTCCTGCAATCCGCGCCGCGCCGCGCGATCGCACCTTGCGAAGGTTAGCGAAGGACACGAGTGACACACTGCGTCTGAGACTGCATAATAGCCAGCACACATACTGGGCCAAGGATCACCCTGGGCCTGTCGTCTTTCGGTCGAGCCATTGTCAGTCTAGAGATCTGCGCTTGCTGATATTATTTCGGGTATTGCTTGTCCAACGGACGTAATCATAGGCCATGTGATGAGCACTGAGCAGAGCCCAGAGGTCACCGAATCCCGCAGCACAGAAACGTTTAGGTCATTCGCTTTCTGCCAGAATACTAACGAACACATTATAACATGCATCTCTTTGAATTACGTTTTGACGATGAATCGGAACTTTAAAACCCCATTCCCACTTGGGAAAAAGACGTGAACGAACAGAATTCCTGCAAGCATTTTGATTGGTCACATACACACCTAAATGGCTAGAAAACCACTTACAAGTAAAGGAATATCCACTAGTATCACTGGATAGTCGTGTATAGGTATATCAAAATACATTTATTTTAGGTATACTTAAATATAAAGAAACCATATAAATACAAATTTATAAATTATGTGTACTTATACTGATCCTCAAGTGAGCCAGGATATATCCTGCATAATAAATTGATTCAACTTTAGTTTGAATCAACTTAAGATTGGCACAAAAACTCAATTTTGCAACACTCAATTGCTAATTAAGATGACTCTTTCAAAGTTTCTGAGTTCTTGGCATGGATGAGGAATATAATAGAGGGTGGCTCACCTATCTGTTCTGACCTCGTTATTATTATGTAACAGAGTGCATTTGTTTGTACCACAAACCTTTTTTTTTTAAATGTCAAGCATAAGATATGAATTCCTAATTTCTGAGTCAGATACATTTCAATATCCAGCTCTAGGTCTTGCAACTCAATTTTTTGCGCGAGACGAGAAAGTATAATCAAATTTGCCATGCATTTCTTTTCCGTGCACAAACCTCTGCGGGTTCACTCAGTAAAAACAAACAAAGACATATCGTACGGCATGATGTCTGTAATTAAACCTGATAATTACGTACATTATCGATTTATTGATTAAAGGGTGTGCGACCGAGTAGATTATTCGGTGGCAGCCTATCCCAAGCTGACCACATCCGGGCACGCACGTGGACCGCTACCTCGCAGCTAGACGACCTGTGGATAATAAACCAAAGGCAGCCACGCGATCTCCATGAAGGAGCTCAGCCTCCCGCCGACATTTCTTGCTCCGCAATATCATTTTGCATGACACTTTATCACGTATTGTTGTTCTATTAGCCGCTTGGGTGGTCATTATGCACCATAAAAATCCTAATGCGATCAAGTTATAAGAATTGAATGCCTACTATAATCACTTATGGTCATTATAAACATTAATTACTGGCGCTGCATTACTTTGTTTCTCTACGCGTCGATAAAATCAATCATCAGATCGGTAAAATGTCGATTATATACTCGCCTCACTTATTAATTAATAATGGTGTTTCCAAGTAATCTTGAGCAATGTTGCTAACGATATGTGACGTGACGTTTTGCATATGTCAGGCAGTTCTCGGCTAGTGCGGCTAGACCTGACAGTCTACCTGTCATCTCGGTGACATGCTGCGTCCACGGTCATCTCAATACGCTGTATGTGCGCTCTCGCGTTCGAAGGTGCTCCGCAATTCGACCACACCCGCACCACAACCACAACCACAGTGATCTCGTGGTCCAGCGATTCCGGGTGTCTGCAAAATAAGTTTATACGTGATTCGGTTATTTGATTAGCTAAATTAAATATTATAGGTTTTGAGTCGGTACGCACAGTGCGTTCTATCATGCGACAAGGTTAATCGTATATATAATCCGCATCAGATTTTAAATTGGAATTTTGTTTTTCCTTCATTACTGGGTCAATGATTTTTATCTTAATTAATCGTTCTTTCATTTTAGTTTTGTTGCTTCACATCAATTAGGTGCAACCGGTGCCATTCGCAATACACGCGTATACCCTAGAATTCGAGTCCCACAGCACCAATGACGATACGACCCGAATGCAGAGTCAACACTGAGTGCACACTCAGTGCGCACTTTGGGAACAATGTATAATTGCAAGTGCCAACTAAGTGAGCACTGAGTGCGGACTCAGTGTGAGTGCACACTAAGTGCGCACTTTGGGAACAATGTATCATTGCAAATGCCAACTAAGAGAGCACTGAGTGCGGACTCAGTGTGAGTGCACACTAAGTGCGCACTTTGGGAACAATGTATCATTGCAAATGCCAAATAAGAGTGCACTGAGTGTGCACTGAGTGCGAGTGCGCACTCAGTGCCGTCTCTGCATTCGGGCCTAAGAGTTTCAAAGCTATAAGGTGCTATAAGAGCTAAAGTTTTAAAACTGCCTTGGACCTCGTGGAAGTTGTAGTTCAAATTCAACACATAACTTTTATTTTCAATCTTTGTCGGAGATAGTAAAAAAGGTTTATATTGGAAATTTTTTGATACGCTTTTGGCCTATTCCTGCAGCTACTCTCTTAGGATGAAATCCAAATAGTTGCAGAATATCACTCGTAAATTGTAAATTCGCGTATAGGTACTGTAAATTCGCGTATACTAACAGGTTTTTGTGAGGTGGATTAACTCCTTCGTAGTGATCTGTTGGCATTATTCATATATATAGCGAGTGTCATTGTGCGAGGATTTATAATTCAGAAAATGATTTATTTTCCGTATAAGAAGCTTCCTACACATCTGAAGCAAAATGCAACCGATTACTTGACATTAACGCCTTAGTGTTGACACCTTTTTAACACTTCAACTCATTTAAATAAAATCATATAAATGTGTGACATATGGACAAAACTTATCTGATCTCCCTGAAAGTTTATTGTCCCTCTTTATTGATAAAATCTTTTGTTATATATGAGCGACATGCAATCGAAATAATGCATTTAAAAAATCGAGCATAATATGTACACCTGGCACAGATCGTTTATACCGCATGAACATATTTGCGATTGGAAGTTTAAAAAACAAACAAAATATAGACTCTTCATCTTTAACCAGCTGGAAAACAGCATCCCAACAATTTGGTCAGCTTTAGAGCTGGGAAGCAGCTTCACACAATGCTGCTTCACACAAATGCACTGCTTCACAGAAATAGTGGCTCATGCATTACGTGTCGTGCTAACCAAGTTGCTTAATTGCAAAGTGAAATTAATTATATTCATGCTCTGATCACGAACCATTGTAATAAATGAAGTGTATTTTTGCAATCACTAGATACACACACACACACACATTTTTAGTAAGTGAATGAAAGTGTAGTAATAGTTAATGGCCGGATGGATCCAGATTCCGACTGTCCACTGGGCACGAAGGATTTCAGATTGCTGCTCGGGCGTGGCTGCATTTGCTCGCAGGACAACGACGGTGCCTAGCAGAGGCTGAGGGGCACTTGTACGCTTGCACATATCCCTTGGAAACGTGGGCACTGGGCTAGCGATATACAAATGGATCTTTTAGTATTGTCCAAATGTCAGTTTACTAAATGATTCATGCTACAATCTTATCTAGATTTTGAATATTTATCAGGTTATCATATATAGATTTATAATCGACTGACTGCCATCTCACCGTTACCAAATAAAATGATATGTATTTCTGATTAAACTGATAGCCAAAAAAATCGCGGGTAATGACAAAAACATATCGGAATTTGACTTTGAACAACCTGTTGACGGAACCACAATGAACCCCGCCTGTTCCAATTGCCGTTATCTTTGTCGGCGATCTGCCGCGTCCGCCGGTATCACTTTCCTCATTGACAGCTCCTTCTGACAGCCAAGGTGGACCCAGACCCCCGAGTTCTGGCGCGGCGTGAAGCCAGCTCCTGCATGAGCCAAGGTGGAGCCGACCCCCAAGTCCTGGCGCGGCGCAAACTCGTAGGCGCCGATTCGCTTCTGCACATTCAGTGCAATTGTCATGTAAAACACACGTGCTCCAAGAAGTTAATTACATCTAATCATTAACCAGTCAATAAATTAAGTCGACTGAAATGACCAGCAGTGTGATTGTAATACGAGCCCGATGCCGGGGTGGTGCGTGATTCAAGTAGCCTTGGCGAGAGTTAGAATTACGAAAATCAGATCGAAATGTAGTAGATGCATAGGAATTAGAGCTATTGTATTTTATTGTACCAGACCCTCGCACAGTTCCTCTTATCTTTAAGGCCGAACTGCATCACATAGTTAAGTTTGTCTTTGAATGGGAGGGCAGTTTTGAATTGACCAATTATGATCGTGAAAATTTGATGGGGCTAGTCTAATAATTTATAGCTCTGTGGACTTTAAGAACCTAAATTGACCGTCTTTGAGAAGCTGAAACCTGGTTTTAGCTATTGGACCTCAAGCTGAGAGGACAGGAGAGTATTATAGGCATACATAAGAGATACAGGACTCCTGAACAATGCCTGAACAACTATTTTATGCAAACTTTTTATCTGCTTGATCTGCATGCTAAGCACTAAAGCTGGTTGTTATATTTAATATAATTATTGTATCACCACACAAGCGTATAGGAATGCAAATGGAAGAAATAGATTAATCACATTTGTAATTGTCTGAAAGAATTTGTAGCATCAGCTCAGTCAATTCATATTGAAGCAAGTTGTAGTGAATCGATTCGCAGCAGATCATTGATTGATACAGTCATCATTCATCTAATCATCAATCATACTCGGATCTCGATCAAACAAAATAAAGGTTACACATTTCACGGTTTGCTGCGTTCATCCTTGGAGCTGGAAAGAAAATAGAGTGTGTTGTAAAGTGAGCTTTGATCTCCTATACGACGAATGAAAGTGAAATGATTGCCGCGACGAGAAAAACATGCCTCGGAATTAAAGAGAATGTAATGTTTTCAAAAGTTACTCATTTCGTTTTGGATTTTTTTTTGCAACAACAAGGTTCGGGCTAAATTAAAATTGAATGTAAAGCAATACAGAAGAAAATTGTTTCTCGTATAGGTAGTCTTTATCCCCGACAGTTTACAACAGGCTATGTGTGGTTATCGAAAATGAAATCGCTGCATCATTGCTAGCCCAATCAATATCTGCTAATAGGCGATCATAGCCGATATAACATCCAATCGCTTAAAGAAACTCCCTGCAGCCAAGGCTGATCAGAGACTATGGAGACTTCCAAGATGTTATTGGCCTGTCGTCCAAGGCGAATGCTGGTTATGACAGGTTTCAGTAATTCCTCGTAATAGGTAGCTGATAGGCAAGTGCCTTCTGATTGATGTTTGTCTATAGCATAGGGTAAGCTGCAGAATTCAATTAACGACCAGTCAGGAAGATCTCAAGCCTATTAATTAATTCAGTGTTTTCCAAGTAAGAAGCTCGATTTTCCATTGTGGATCGGTCGCAGGGAAGGCCTATCAATTGCAGCTGCTCTTATATTTTGTATGCAGCCTGCAGAGCACCTGCTTGCGATACCTAATTGAAATATCGACACCGGAAACCTATTTCCCGCGAATTTTTCACGCCTGTCAATAATCGATCAAAATATTCATTGCCAACTACACGTATAATTTCCAGCTGAACGCAAACAATCCAGCCACCTACACGATATTGATCTGTTTCGCAGATTGTCCTTGTCTGCTTCTTGACTTATATAGAGCAGCCTTCACATTGTAGCACGCTGCCGAGACCTGGCACCAGGTTCGAATCTCTTTCAAATCGAAACACCAAAACACAATGGCAATATCCGGTTAAAAGTACCTCGGTATTCACTAAATTGATTTGGTCGGACGCCTCTTACATTAAACCATATGATTGATTAAAGGCAATTTCTGCTCCAAGTCATGGCGAAATTTATCAATTGAGACAGCAGTGTTACGATGAAAGAGAAAGAGAGCAAGTACGAACGACGACGGCCGCGGGTCTGAGTCTGACCGGAAGTGAACGACAGCCACGCTAGTATGGTGGCACTGGGTCAGACCGGAAATGAGCGAGTTCCACGTTGGCGAACGGTGGCGCTCCTTGCGATTACTTGAGAAGCTCGATCGGTGGCACGGCACCTCCACCGTTCGTCGCTAGGAGATGCGTCAGCGGGCGATCGGTTTAGCACGCTATCCACTTGCTATTGTAGCCAGCTCTTTGGTTAGGTAACATGACTGTGTGACTGTGATGAGCTTTTATTAGTGTGGGGATGACGACGCCGATATTCCACTGGGGATGGGGTTTTCCCTGGACCTGGCTCGATTGTAGAGCATTTGACTAGCGGCCACTAATGCTGTGATCGTGCGAGGATCAGAGATTTCCCATCGCTGCCTATGGGTTTCCCAGCATGACCAAGGCGTTTCCTTTCATCCCCACTGAGTCAGGTATGTTTTACCAATTCATTTAAAACTCAGATGTGGCCGTTACATTCATTGGAGCTCGTTGTTAATCAAATTAAGTCAAAAAACAGCTGGAAATGTACTTGTACCAAATGTACGTTATCAAGATGCATCAGTTTTCACGATTTACATGGCTCGTTACACTGCACATATGACTATGGCAAGTGAGATGATAATAAGTGATTTTGGATTAGTATAAAGAATTTCAAACCAAGTTCAAGTATTCACTCCCTTGGAGTTTCGTGGTCTTCATTGACGGATATCCGTTTCACGAGGCTCTCACTATTTCCTCCCATTGGTCACAGAGCCCTGCAGGATGATCTTTCAAGCTGCAAGCAACACTACCCAATCAAGATCAAACATGTGGGAGTCTTCGTCCCAGAAAGCAGCTGAACTGTTGTGTGAGTAGTTGCTAATTCCACGTAGGTATACGTTGCTGTCTCGAGGAGCAATTCAGCGCATTAGCGGTCATTTCACGTCTGTGCGAAGCCATCACCTGTCAATTGTCCAGCTTAGCTTGCCTGACACACGCTGCAGTGACAATTGACATTGCTGTTTACTGGACATGGGCACAAAATATCTGATTGTACTTCTAGGAAAATGATTTTGCTCCCTTGAATTTTAAGGATTTAATGAACCTTGAAATGTATCGATGACCTTCCATTTACAGCCAATAACTTAATATCCATATGTGTAATAGGTGTGGCTGTTATTAATATCACATTTTTGTTGATTGGGTTTGAATGATGTCGATAGATTTCTGACAAATGTGTCAGATGAAGGAGCTGGGATATTTGTCAAAGTACGCTTGACAAGCGGTTTCCAGAAGTTTTACCGCGCCCAGCGCAGTTATTGTTTATTTGTCTTCGAGTACAATTTGTCCAGATGGAATATGTTGCATTAATTAACACATAAAGATCAGTTGTTCAATGAAGCAGCTCCGATCGATTTAGGCAGAACATTGCGAGGTTATTAAATATCTGTTCGTGAGACGTCCGGTCTACGCTCGAAGATAACTTAGTCGCCAATCTAATAACCTGGGCGTCGAACTATTTTTGGAACTTGTTTCTTTTATGCCTATACCTATGTATCCGTTTAGAAAATGCCACCACAAGAGCAGAAATGTCTCACAAGCATATCATTAGGTAACATAAAGCTTTCATTCTGAATCCGATTCTCATGTATATCTTATCTGAATTAGTACTGCGGTCAAAAAGCAGTAAAAAGGAACATGAAAAGTTGAAGAAACTAGGGGTCCTGCCAAGCACTCGAGCATCCTGAAATGTATCCTGCTTCCGTGCCGAGTTAATTCCAAAATGTATACTTAATATTATAGCCCTAATTCGTATTTTTATTTTATAATAAGCGTACGTGCGACCTCTACAGAATTATTTTTGGTACAGCAGAATATTTCAGTGTACTTCCCTATGTCACTTGAATTGCTCCCAAGGCGAAGTGTTCCCTTCATGGTGTTTATGACTCCGAGGGTGCATATTCGAATCCCGGACGCGATGTGCCAATTAAAGCGTGTAAGTGATTCAGCCTTGATGACACGAAGACTCAATATTTTATTGAGTACTTACCCAACCAAATAATCACCTATGATTGCCGGTGCGAGAAGATCACAAGCCTTAAGCAAGAAACAAAGAGACGTCGAAGAATTATTGGTTTATGTCATAAATTTCATCAATTATATCCCCAATTACCTAGTTGGCCCGTGCATAAATCTGAAATTATTTTTACGATTGGCAAAAGCACGAAACGTTGGCTCATCGTAATGCGCCCCAAGCAACGCAAAATCACCGGAGAGGAACCCACAGAAGTCGTTATAATCGTTATCAAGACATTTGCACAGGTTTTTACTTTTGCAATAACATTACGAGTGACCGCAATATTATATATGAGCACAGTGATGATATCACTATTTCAAAAGCTCCTGCCTTAAATATTCATCATTCAAGTTAAAATGCATAAACGAACCTCTGACTTTCCCAGAAAATCGAAACTATTTTTAATTCTAAACTGGCACGATATTATGTGACGAACCATTGCTCACCGAATGCGACACATGACCAAATATTTGCAGCGAACAAATCGCGAGCAAATATGTCTTCCGCATGCAAAATATAAAATTGCCTCTAAACGGACTCTCGCGTCATCTTCGCAGCGTTTTCGCGCCTGGATCCTTGTATCGAGGACACGCGCCATGTGATACGATATCAATCTGCCAGCCAGACCCCAGCACACATTCGCGCAATTGCTCCGGCAGGGAATTCCAACGTGTATGCGCGCTTGGTTTATCGACATTTTATGCATATTGTTATGTCTCAGTACCTACACACCGTGTCGTGGGTGAATGTGCAGTGCACCCACTAGATTTACTCGCGAGCCCGTGCGTTGCTGCTGTACACCAATTGCTCTGTTCTGAATGTGTGTGACACAATTTCGTGCGGAATGCGACTATACTCATTCATTATCGTCGAGATGATAAATTGTTACATTAGCATAGGCATTCATCTGCAAAGCTAACCGAGGAAGCATTCATTAAACTCCTACACATCCGATCATTTCATTCATGACTGATTCCGAGAGGACGAAGGAACGTTGCCGACAAATGAGAAGTACATGAGAAAAGCATGATATTGTTTACCTACTGAGATTGTTACATGCTGTGAGGCTCTAACAGCTTCTCATGTTACAATCGTGCATCGATCTCTTCGCAAAGTCGTATCATAAACGCGCCAGTTTACCGAGTTCAATTAATAAAACGTTTTCGTTGCTGGGTGTGGTCACTTTCAAAGGTGCAGAAGGTGCAGGGATTCTGTGCGCCGATCAAGGAAGATGGTCAGATATATCGGCATTTGGTTCAGGCCATCCACGGACAATTGCATCGAACAAGAGATATCTGGTGTAATGCTATTCAGATGCACACCGTCACTGGGAAATGTTGATGACTACAAATATCGACAAAGTGCTCTCTTCACTAGCCGAGTTATCACCCAGAAACAATCGCCACATCTAACGTGCAATGTTTATCATTCGTTCGGCACGATTTTTTCTTTGGCCAGAAGCAATTACAACGACTTTGAAAATGAATCTGCATTGTAAAGGAGTTCGTCGAGTTGCGACGCTCTCGGTGTCTACCTGCAGGAGGACTAAATTAAACTACAGCTCCGTGAATAATAAATATATCATTCACAACAATAAAGTTTTATGGCAGTTGCATAAAACAGATAGTTTATTCCGACCTCTGCCGCCATTCGAGGAGTTCCCCTGGAAGGAACGTTTCTTGTGGGCATGATGCAATTGCAAATGCAACAGAAGAAAGAAACAAATAAAGAGTTACAGTTATGTTATTGCCTCGCCAGCGTTCGCGCGAGATTCTCCGTGAAGTTTGAGCGACATTCTATAAATGAGCACATCTATCCTTCCAGTGCTCATTAGTCATTAACATCAGCGTGCAAATTTATGATGAAATCAATCAGGAAGACTCTGTTTACTCTGCTATACCTGCTACGATGCTAACATTTTTGATTTTTCTGATCAAACATGGAAAGAGAAAGTTATATATGGTAATATCAGTACCCAAGAGAGAAAGAGATAATATTATGCTAATACGTAATTGTGAACTAAATCTTTGCTCCCCCTCCTTTCAATCACATGACCCTCTCTCCTATCAAGTCTAAGTTGCACCACAGCTCTACCTTTCACGACTGTGCTGTAGTGGGCTCTATTGTTGGAAGTTGGTAGAGGCCATCCATCTCTACGGCAAACGGTGGGCACACGGCAGCCGTGGCAGCAGGCGACGGCGACGGCGGCGGCGACGACGACGACGACGGCGACGGCAACTGGAGCTCGCAGAAGCTGGAGTGTTGACGGTCCCCGGACTCCGGCGAGTGCAGACGTGTGTGGACCGCACAGCGACTCAGACGCAGACGCAGACCCTCGTAGTTGCTCTCAGGAGTAGCTCGATCTTGTCGCCCAAGCGCGGTGCCGCGTAGCGCAGGACCTTCCCGGCACATGACACTCCTGCCGACGCCTCGCAGTGACACACGCTCGTCCTTATTATGATCCGCAACGCCGTCCACTAGCGACGCGACTTCGATTCGTTGCGAACTGCGTGTGAGTGTGCGAGTGTGTGCGTGCACATGTGACTCGCGTGAGTCCCACGCCGTGTGTTGCTTTGTGTGTGTGTTCGAATACGCTTAAATCAATCAAAACGATTTAGGGCCCTGACCTATTAAAACAGTACTAAAGTATTAACGTTACCCTCGAGTGACATAAAAATTGTAATAAACAATAGACTGTGACCATGTCGATAGTGAATTATAGCCTTCCATTCGCCGCGGCGCCCGCGACGCCTTTCCTGACCGCGCTGCCGGGGTACAACACTGCCCCTGCCGTCAACTCGCTGTTCTACGACCGCGCTGCTCCCTCCCTGGCCCAGCATCTCGGGGGGCGACAGACGTACCAGCTCGCACCCCCGCCGGCGGCGCCCTCGCGGAAGACTGCGACCACCCCCAGAAGACCGGTCAACAACGACCCGTACAGGAACCAACAGCCGCAACAGCCACCGCCAGACAGGCAGCAAAACTATTACACTAATAACGACAATTATAGAAGCAATGTAGCACCGCAACGGAAACAAGAACAGTATCCGTCGATCCCACAAGGATACCCTCCACAAAAGAAACAGGATGCGTATCCTTCTAGCCCTCAGGGATACCCGCCACAGAAATCACAGGAAGCGTATCCTTCCAGCCCGCAAGGGTATCCCCCGTCGAAGAAGCAGACGCCGGAGAACTACCCGCCGAATCCCACTACGTTCTCATCACCGCCAAAAAAGCCGGAGCAATATCCTTCGAATCCTCCAGGCTACACTAGGATCTCAGACACTCCGTCGCAGGCCGCAAAGACGACACTCCACGCCGTCCTGGACTACGACGACGACTTCGACGACTACAGTTACGAAGACGACGACGTCGCCGAGCTGCCCCCTGAATACCGGCACACTCCTCTGCCGGCGGTGACGCCCATCCAGGGACCCATCTTCATCAAGAACAACTCGGTGCCCGTTGTGCCTCTGTTCTCGCACCCCGTGCTCAACAATGGTTCCTTCGTGCAGATCCCTGTAAGTAGATGGACGGCGCGCTCACAGGTGAGGCGCTTCGAAGCTTCTCCGAAGAGTGCGCAATGCCGACGCTCATTATGTTGATGTCATTGCATTGCGAGATAGCAGGGCGTATCTCAGAGAAAAATCTTAGAGCCATCCGACCCAGAACATTAAAATATCATCTGTTTTACCGCCAATTTTATCTCCAGCGATCTAAATAAGAGAAACGTGTATAAAATTATTCAAACACATCGTAAGTTCTTACAACTAAAACACTTAACATGCATTCTAAATTCTAATAGCTTATCGTCCATTTTTATGGAAACCGATCTAGACATCTCGGCAAGCCGTGTCGGACAGACAAATAAATCAAAGACACTCGCGAAACAATGCCTTGTAACGAAGCTCGAGCTTGAATGAACGAAACTATAGCTATAATATTATTTTTATTCATAAAAAGAAGATACAATAATTCACTAGAAATATCACCCTAGCAAGACAATGGCATCGGCTGGTGATCTCCGCAGACACGCATTCTTGCTGCCTCGCGAGAGACAATGTCTACATTTGTAACCTTTCCGTGTGCACTATGCGAATGCGACGACAAACATTTAGAATGATGCACACTATTTAATATTTATTCTATCGGCAGTAGATGCAACTTGCAACAGTTAAGATGCACTATTCATCGGTGCAGGGGTTAACAAAGAATTTAGCACGCATTTGTCAAACGATTGCAATTTTCGTTTTTATATCGGGTTAAACCCAGCGGACGTTTAAAAGAAACAAATCAAATCACTGACAAATTTGAGTGGCCTTTGTTCAAAGAGCTGGTCCTGCGATTACGAGACTCGGTCTCGTATAGTCGACCAGGAAAGTGGCCCATTTGTTTTCCCCTGATCGCCCAATATCGATGCATGAAATGCAACAGATTAAACGATGATGTGCAGTGGTCGGCCGCGACTGGATGCAGCCCCGATCACGAACAGCACGACTGCCGAGTCGACTCGCAAAGGTGCACTCGATTTGCAGACTGAGGTGCGCAAGACAATGAGAGGCAATCAGATTTGTCGCTTGCTCGCTTCGCAGAGGAAATAAAAACCGAATCGCGAGCTACTAACGACACTAACACTTCACGAGAAGACCATTGGTAACAAGAATAGTACTTCGAGGCAAAAAAGATACGTCTTCTCCAGTTGGGAAAATGAACAGTCGATTTAGTAGACCATTTCCACTGATAATATTAATATGTAGTACATAGATTTCAAAACTCAATTCTCAGTGTTATAGCGCCTCACTACCAATAAAGAATTGAACGATATCCCGAAACTATAGTCTATATGTGCCGCCAAAACCGTATTTCGCGTCAAAGTACCACCTAACTCGGCGCGAAGACAGCTTGCCAGCAAGAAAATTATGATTACTAATCAACTCCGCCCTCTATACTTCATTCCATGGGGCTCACAGTTTGTTATTGTATGTAATTATAGACACTTTATCGATATCAAGGCTCTAATTTTTCCCCATAACTGCTTGTCTTTTATTAGTTACCTATATTTGTTGCAATCAAAGATTCCAATCAATCGTGAGTATTTACAGCGTTCTATCCCATTTTATTGCTTGTTTGATCATAAATATGAATTAATTTTATTGTTTAATTAGATTAATAAATCGTTAAATTAAATGAATAGTGGTGTTTTCATGGCTTGATCGCAAGATTCATGAAACAAGCACGTAGAATTTCCTATTTATGCAGCAAGTACGTAGTACCTAGGTATATAACCCAAGTATCGTTATTGAAAGCTGTGGGTCACGTGACCAAGGCCACGATTTCAATGAACGTGTGCTCGCTCGCAGGGCACGTTGCTAACATTAGCGGCCAGCCTGGGGCGACGGATTCGTCCCGTCCACCGCCGATCATTTCGAAGCGCGCAGCACACTTCTCAAGTAATTACGACAAAACTTCAAATCAAGACTTTTACCGGACCAAGCTGGACTTGGAACGACATCGTGATCGCTCACGCCTCTTTGTCTATTCACATTTAATTAACAAAGGCCCTTGAAATAAAATAAAACAACTAAGATTTCTCTGAAAGCTTTTTTGATTGGGTCACTTACGAAAATACAAAAGCGACTGGCTCTAATAACCAAAACTCAACTAACGAAACTACAATTTAAAAAAATAGTGAATATTTCAAATTAATTGTACAGAGTACAAACTGACTTTTCCGGCCGTAGCAACGCAGCCGGTGTGGTCTCGGAAGGTTCCATGTCTGCCAACGACATGTGTACGAGTAATTTGCAGTGCCGAGCACGATGTTGCGATTTATTGACAGGCGAGGTGTTGTAATTGTTTTAATGAACATCGAATTACCCATGGCGTTGCTAGGTGTAACGTCCTGCTCTAAGACGTCTTGAAGATGTATATACTGCTTTCTTATACTACAGAGTACATACATATTGTTTGCTCGTCTCACCGTGTTGTACCAGTGACAGGTAGATACACTTTTACTCCACTAACGACTAGGCCAACTAACTATCGATTTGCTGCATTGCAATATTTTATAATTTACTCATAAAAGACATAAAATAAAACCACTGGTATGATTGCAGATAATATGGCGTGCGCTTTATGATCATGAACATATGTATACAGATGTAGGTAACCTAACATAAAATGTTTAATTGCTTTTAATTTGCGTAAGGTCAGGTATCGCAGAAAAACTGAAATGTTACATTACATTCAAAACCACGTGCAACTCTGAATGCTTTTTCTATGTACTTCAATTACAGCATCGTTAAAAAATCAAAGCGCCTGATCCAAGAACACCGTTGCACAAACAAAATAAAAATCGAGAAAATGAAAAATAATTTTGCATAGGTATTCGTGTAGTGGGCGTCTTCTCCACATAACTAACGCCCTTCTATTCTTTGTCGATAATTCGATAATAGACAGTCGATCGAATGGAAACTAACTAAATCAAAAGTGACAGTTAAATTAAAGCAAATTTGAATTGAAAGAACGTTGCATTTAGTTAGCAAGCGCAAGTTACAAACAATTAGATTCAAGTTGCATGCAGTTTTGTCGTGCTCTGCATTAAAACGAAGCGAGTCGGCGTCGATGGGTAATGTTGTTCGACATGCCATTATATACAAGTCGTTCAATCCAACATTATAAGAATCTATAAAACTTTGCACGGCAAAATGTCTTGTTCCACACTCTTTCTGTGGCTATAAGGGATACCGTCCATATGGCATTATATAAGGAAAATGTGCGTGCTCGCCGATTGAAGGAGTTGATGTAAGGCTGATGGATTGCTCGCAATCGCGCTCTCTAAGAGGTAATTATTGGAACTAGAGTATGGTATATGTGCTTGGTTTATTGGACGGGACAGCAAGAAGAAAATTACCCCTAGACCAGTGAAAGTTGCACGTGGCTTGCTCACGTATCCTTCTGACAGATGATGTTTTATTTACATCATGTTCGCGTCGTATTCTGCCCTTCCTGTCCCCCCGCAATAGGGAAGTTGTTACTTGCAAAGCTAAGTGGTGGCTATGCATTTGGTCCTTCGGCGGTTGAAATGTATTACAGATTATTGGATATATAACTACCCCAATCAGATATGTGGACGCGCACTAACTGGACCCGACGCGTTCTCCTTTTTACAGCCAGTATCAAAAATCGAACTCTTGAGACCCGATAGATACCACTTGAGTCCTTAATATTTCAATTCCATGCAGCGCTTTAATCGATCCAAATAGGTATCAGTTATTGGAGTGCATTGTGTCACGGTGATCTAAAAGCTAATTGGGTTACTAAATAATTATCAAGTGGGGTTTCAGGTGCAGTATAATAACTTGGCCAATCGGTAGGCATGCCCATGCTAATAATAATGACGAAATTCCGATTTATGTACTGCAACAGCAGCTGGTCGGAATAGATGCATTCAAGCTTCGGCGTTCTGCTAAAACTGGTCTCAGCCTAGATTGATAATCACACATTCTTGCTCTATATTTCCGTTTAACGACATATTTGTTCACAGCAAAAATGAAAACACACATTATTTTAGCTATTTGGAAATCTATTTCTTTAGACATAAAAGTCATGAAACTCTAAAGCGGGCGAATACATTATCGAACAGAGTGTTCAGACCATCTTTCTTTGTGAATGAATTGAGAAACATAGCAAAAAGCATCCAACTTCCTTTTGCCAAGTACTAGATTCCGGAAAGGGAAATGACAAGTTTTTCAATAGTTTTATTAGTACTATTACAGGTCGTTGAAATGTTATAGTATATACACTACGGTATACCATTAGCCAGGTACGTCAAGGGCGCCTGGCGTGTTGCAGTTAGGTACACTGGTCGGTAATTGGTTCACACATTCAATGCTGTGTCGCAATCGAGGCAATATACCATTCGACGAGAGCACGTGACGTGGCCTCACAAGTCACAAGCACACCCCATGTCAGGAGTTGTGGGGAGTCTAAGCGGCAAACTCTCTGTCACAATCGATCAAGCCGAAATGTGTGTTTTTTATGAGCGATGCAAAATCTTCAATTTCACTACTGGTTAAAAAAGCACTTGTGTGTTTGTTTGTTTGTATGTGTATTTGCGCGCGCTCTACAGACCAAACGCCTGCTTCAATTTCGATGAAATTTTTAGGATGTCTACTTTTGTTCTCAACTTAGACCCCCTGCGTTTTTCAAGAAAATCCTTCATACCCTCACCCTTCAAAACAGAAAAATTTGGCAAATTCGATATTGGGAAAAGTTGGAAAAGTACGGAAATTTATCTAAAAGTGAGTATTTTTCCAAATTTTCCCCATTTCAAATATTTCTCTTCGGTACCATCAAAACCACATCGAAACATCACGACCGGCTGTTTACGACGTTCTGAATTCAACTTATCAGCTACATACAGCTACGCTCATCTTCAACGCGAACACTTTGGCAGCGTTTCCTAGTTTTTAGTTAGTATGGTGTGGAATTGTACATGTGGTCGAGGTGCCGGGTCCGCGTGGAACCCGACACATTTTAAAGTCTAGCGTATAGCAGTTAGGCTTAGCCCAATGGCAGAAAGCAAGTGGTGAAATACAATTTTGATAATCCAACACCATGGGTCTGCTGTATCTCTTTTTCTGAATGCCAATCTTTGTTTAAAATTGCACATTTTTTTCGTTCAAATGCGTTATTTGACTGACAAGGAAATATATGCCAACAAAATATTATTATTTAAGGTGAAATAATTCAAACTAAGGCGTGAAAAACGAAGATTTACAGTTCAATTGGCAAAAAATATCAGTGACTTTGCATAATGTTAATTTTAACGAAATTAACTATACTTGGTTTATTTTATTTGAATGAGGCCTTTATTTATAAAGGTAATGTAATACTTTTTCGTGCAAAATACTTCATACATGCAAAGTAAAGGTTCAAACCTACTTTGAATCTGTCGTTATACGTACCTCTAATACATACACATTGACTTGTAAACCAGATTTATCTGCTTCGCGTAAGGCTCCGGTATTTTTTCCCCAATTTTTTCTGATGCAGTGGTCGGAGCACGTCTACACTTTTGGTTTCGATATACTTTGTTGTGATTTTTTGCCAAGCTTCCGTTAAACTCTGTCGCGACTTGGTTCCCTCGCCCTCGCCGTCGTAGCTTCGTACCTAGGAAATGCACGGGTTATTTGTGACGAATTTCAAATGAAACGATTGTCTGGCCGCACTGTGCGAGAAACACGACCGAAGTTACATCCGTGTTTACGATTCTTCTTTTCTCATTCGCGGACAATATTTGATTTTGAACACACTCCAGTCATAAAGACGTACATTTATCCGCACACTTGGAGACTCGTGCATCCTCAGTACATAACGCGTAATGAGTCCGACCGTAAAACGTTTACATCATTGTTGATCAACCGAAATAAAAGTTCTTTACACTTACAACCATTGTTTAAATTTTCCGAAGGAAAATGAATCACTATTCAAAATATGATCAGCGTTAACGGGTTGAGAATGGCTATGGCGATCGCTCCAGGGGCCCCAGACTTTTTGTGTCGCGTTGGTGCCACTTTGGGCAGCATTCAGTTTTCTATCCTGTCAAATGTGGGCATGATCTTGAGTCAGGAGTCTCTTTGTTTGGCTCAAATTTGGTTCAAAAGTGTATCCAAAGCAAACCCAAACGATGATCATGAAATCACATAGCTTAATTGGAACTGACAGCTCCTTGTGTATAAAATATGGTTGAATTTGAATCCAAGTTTCGGTCCGTCACCTCCAAAGTCCAAACCTAAATGCTCTCCAAAGTACTTCTCCAGAATTAACATTTAACTGAAGATATTTTTTCTGATGGGGCTTTGCCCCCGGACTCCCAGTTGAGAGTGTGGGAGACATCAATGTCGCACATTGAACCAAAATGCGCACCAGATGCACAACTGCGGTGTATAATGTAAATGATAAGAAAAGTGGAATACAGTTGCTCTTGAAAGAGAACCGGGCCCCTAAATTTCATCGCCGCCGGGACCGTTGGGAGTCAGTCAGACTCCATGCGTCAAACTAAATGACACCTATTTGGCAAGAACAACATCTGCACTTGCTTTTATTACCAGCACTATCGCACACTAAATCATGTTACCCTATTTTAGCGACGTGCTTTCGCGTGTTACAACTCTGATACTAGCTGAGTTATGTACTTCTTGTTCATCGACAGGTAAAAATTGCTTCTCCTCTGTTCCGAATACAGAAGGCGCTTATAATTACTAAACGTAAGAAGCATATCTGCACGAGCGGGCGGTGTTTTTAACAGCTATTATAACTTTTCGTTTGTGTTGAGCCCAGCGCGCTTTCCGATGCTATCGATTTATTGATCGCACAGCCAGATACCGATTAATCATTTCACTGACAGGTTCAGTTAACACTACTCCATCGATGTTACTTTCAGTGCAGTTATTAGCAAGCAATTTAAAACAGCTCGCATTCTGTCTGTAAAGTCCTCAGTTCTCGGATGCCTAGATATAAACGTTGTTTATAGAAGAAAGCAAATTTTCACAAACTTGGAGACAACCCGAAGGTTTAGGAGGAAGTGTTTCCTGGAAAAGTAGGGCAAATACTTCACGGGTATTTTCCTAGCGTGTGCACTGAGAAATTTGACAAAAGATGTAACTACATGATATACGTTTTTATCGTTTTCCATGCGCCAAAATGTTGCTCCCTCCATTTGTTCACTTTCACCATCACAAAGTACAGAGAACAGAGTACAGAGTACAGAGTACAGATTACAGAGTACAGATTACAGAGTACAGATTACAGAGTACAGAGTACTCGAGATTAGACAATTCCCTCTTACCTCGGTGAAAATTAAAAGCCAACAAGATAGGTAATGAAAAGTGTGATTATTCTGCACGACTCTAGAACCTCGTTTAACCACGTTTAACTTTATTACATTACAATTATAGTTTTATTATAAATCTGTTTATAAAAAATCTAGATTCATTTAATACTATCAACGTCTTCTGTGTGCCTTTCGGGGCGCCCTTGGTACCACCGTGGTAAGTAATATTAGTTAATCCAATTTAGAAAAGTCTTCCAAGGTTGAGACAAAACCAATCGGTGTTTTGTTACCTTCGGATTTCGCTGATAATCTTATAAAGTTATCTATCAGTGCGTAAAAACCAATTGCGTAAGTTTAAAAAGACAGTCGGCAACGGACCTGTGACTGCGAATAAACGCAGTGTCATTTCCACATCCAACAGTTTCTTGGTTCCACCGGAGCGCCCGAGATGCTTCTGGCGTTACGGTGGAGTAGTCCCAAATGCCTACCACGAAGGCGCAACAATTAGAAACAGTATCGCATCAAAGATCGTGAAGAGTTACTTCATGACTAGTGTAACAGGTAGCTCTTCAAGTCGGTGTTTGCTAAAGTCGCCAATTTTAATTCTGGCATTTGGCCAAAAAGTCCCACATTTCGGGGCCTCTAAGGCGTCTCGATTCATAACGATACTCTCATATAAAATTTGAGTCTCCTTAAATGGTTCCCCGAGTGTTAAAAAAACTCTACCTACATTTCAAAGTAACCGTAGAATGACGTTTTCATGACGTCACAAATGTGATGCACCACAACACACCCCGGGTCTCCTAATTGTAAGAGTCAAGACCGAGCAAATCTTGCAGCGAGCAAGAAATGAGTAGGGCACTTCACAGCAAGGATCGCTCGTTGCTCGCAGTGCCTATGCTCGTGCTTTCCAGTCCACAGAGCAGACGTCCATGGCCTTGCCATTCGAATTATCTCACTCTCGATTTCGTCTCCGAAAGCCGAAAGCCAAACTACCGTGACGCGAGCGGGTTTCATTTATTAATAAAAGATTTCTGTGATATCATTTTTCGTTGGTTATTATGTCATTTCCAGGAGCAACGCTTTCTAAGAAAAAATGACTAGATTTCTTGAAGGAACTGCTTCGCATTCTTTATTCTTCAATGGCGTCCTTTTTTTTTTATCAACATGCATGCTGTGCATGTTTTGTGTAGGTAAGTGAAGAGTCCCTGATCTAGATCCCGGATATTCGCGTACCTAATTAAATGCTTGTTCCGTCGATCTATATAAGCTGTTATTGAAACTAAATCACCGTGCGGTCATCAGGATTCAGGATATTAAATATGCAGACACGTCACCTGGTAATCACACACTACCCGATGAATCATAAACAGTACATGATGAGACCTGTAATGGTGCATAGGTTGATGAGCCGAGGACATGGAAATTTCATCAAAACAATTCAATAAAATGTCTTGATTGGGCTATTAAAAGGACGGTCCAGATAACCCAAAAAACAATTAAGTTTCTTGAACGCAATCGAGTGTCATCTAAAGTCTAAACCCAAAATACGGTTGCTTCGTGGCTATGTTCATCCTGATGCAATCATGCAACGAG
This sequence comes from Nemoura dubitans, assembly GCA_921293005.1. NCBI lineage: Eukaryota > Metazoa > Arthropoda > Insecta > Plecoptera > Nemouridae > Nemoura > Nemoura dubitans. The sequence goes on from OV121074.1 coordinate 18,983,664, forward strand.
GATGCGAACGATACGTGCGCGTCGAGCTTTGACGTCGAAAGTGCTCAAGACCTTACCTGTACCATGCGACGGTAAGACACTCTGCGTCTGGCGAATATTTTCAGTGTAACGGGGCCAATGTCAAAGAGATTGAAAGCGGCGCGTAGAGACTCGTTTTCGAAACGAGATCGCGCCTGCTGCAGTAACCATCATCTTTGCTGCTCCTGCGTTTGCGCGTTGCGTTTGCGCGTTGCGTTTGCGCATTGCGTTGCAACCGGGGAACCGACTATGGCCCGATGCGAAATAGGAAGGTGATATCCTTGCATGGCCGGCAATTAGACGCTCAAATCGCTTTTTTCCGATAGGCATCATACATCATGTTAATTGCATGTGCATTGGTTATTGATTATCTGTTCGGATTTCTTTGCATACTGAACAATTAGGTCAAATACAAGATGGTGCTCTTTTGTGGTTCGAAACAATTCAATTAAGACTTTTCGCATGTTCTTTTTGAGTATTTGGTTCCTAAATAAACATGCTTGTGTTAAACGTATAAACACAGTGCTGTATGGAGTACCCCGCCCTCCGTCATGTTTTCACCTTCACCTCAAGAAGAGTGTATCAAATCATGTCCGCACAAAATTCTTCTGAAGCAGCAACACTTCCTTATATGCGTATAAAGCTAAAGCTCATGTCAAAATATGTAGTAACGTTTTGAATTCCTTGCTTTGTGAAATTCAACATTTATCCTGAAAGAGCAAAGACAAATTATTTAATACAATTGCTTACTACGTATACCTATATATAATATATCAAAGGTCAGATGCCCAAGTCAATCGCTAGACCTCCTCTGCTCCACAACATTTAAACTTGAATTGCACTCATTTTCAATTAAAACCCCCGAGGGTTCGCTTCTAATCAACTTTCAAATTTTACATACAAAATTTAGCTGCACGAACTAGAGAGAATCATCATACTGACATGTGAGCTGCTACATAGTAGGTAGAGAATGTGGCCGTGGATGGATCAACTTACTTGCAGTTGATTGATACACACTTTTCTCTGATATTGACACACTATACTCGCAATTCACGAGGTCGGCATTCCAAGCAGCAGATCTGATTGAATTTAATTGAGTGCTCCACATTTGATGACAGCAGATTAACATTACTTATTACGCACCTCTTGGGATAAGTTGACGTTTATATCGATCGTCTCAGAGATTGACAGCCGTTGGGACATTAAAGTGTTAAATGTATCAATTAGTGCTAACGACATTGAGTAACTTGGATTAACATGTATAAGATCAGGGTTCATATCATACTTTATTGAGTGAGCTTCTTTGTGAGTTATTGATTCATAATTCATAAACAATATCCTGCTCGACAAAATGATCGAACGAAATAGATAAGTGACATGGAAGAACAATATACACAATCGAAACACAGCGCTAGGTACCTGAGGAAAATCACCGGTTTAAATTTAAATAAGATTATAAAGATCACCGGCTTCATTTATTTATATTTTATTTTATTAAATCAATGTTTTGGTTACTGGCTAGAACCACAGTTAGAACGTTAAACGAAATGGAAAATAGTTCTTGAAGGATTCGATGCCGTACAGAAAAAAATATACCTGACATTTTCAACGATAACGTGGAAGTTACATAATTAAATCAAATGCAATTAAATGATAGTTAGCTAGCAATAAGACACAGAAGGAAGGTCAGTAGACCAGCGATGGCTCAAAGTGCTCAAAGAGAAGCCTCATCCCGAGTTCCGTTCGTCAGTCGGCTCGAAGACGGAGACGGGCAAGCAACTGTGAATCCGTTGTAGAACGCGCCAGCGAAGGCGAAGACGAGTGCACATACATTCTAGAGACAGAGGAACCACGTGGGCGTACGGATTTGTCCGCGACCGCTACTTAGTTTGGCCAGTGATGCTGGCCAACCGAGAGATATCGACTGTTTTGTGAGCGGCAGACTGCAGCCATGTACATGATTGTGGCCTTTAGGTTAAGTTTAGTTTTGTTGGTAGGTTTTTATTTTTCATGCGTTTATCTTAATGTCTCTGTTGTGTTCGTCTTTAAAAATTACCGCAATGCAAATAGTTTTCTTAGAGTGACATTTACATACGGAAATTAGCATTTACAAAAATAACCTAAACTTTCTGGGTTTCTTAAATTTTAATAGCGTCTGATCGATGTGAAAGTGGTAATCAGTACCTAATTGAAAATGAATCGCGTTGAAATTTAACACTCATTATCACGTCCACCTACAATCTAAAGATAATTCAACCAATATTTGGCTAAATTGTGTGTGCGTTTGTGTTTTTGCAGATATTATGGACTGCGTTGTCAGTGGCCCTCGGCTTAGAGATCCGAGGAGAAATAATCAGAGGTGTTCCTTGCATCAAGCGGTTCCATCAGCTGTTCTGCCCAACCGCCGGGAACAGCTATCCCACGTAAGTCGAGCATGCGCTGCTAGCCTGAGGGGACTTCAATGCGCTACGGAGCATACGCCGCTGGGAGTTGGGGTGTCTCGTACTCCACTAGACAGGGCCCTGTATTGATGCCCAAGGATCCCAAGTAACACACATGCCCAATACTTATCTGGTGCCCTTTTGGGGAATGACCAGCAGGGAAATCGTGGGGTGCAGGCGTCTGTTCATAAGAATTATTTCGATATTGTTCAAATTGAACTTTAAACTTCCTAAAATTACTTATCCACAACTCTTCCAAATAAAAGTATAAAGTGTCTTGCATTAATCGCAATCTCAAAAAACTATATCAGTGCGAACACTGTACCTGAAAGACCCATAACGTGAAGCTATTTGTTCAACTGTAAAAGTGCATTCAAATTTCAAACACGCCGAAATGTTTACACAATCATCATTCGACATTTGAAAACGATTATGAGAGGTGTACCACGTCACCCACCTCGTTCTCAACAGTCATCTCGAGACTTTTCATTGACGAACAGTACAATAGTTAGGCACGGTGACAGACTTTATCAATGAGGTTTGGCCAAACAGGTTGTAAATAAACTCCGTGACACGTGCGTTGTTGCATCCCACGATTTAAAGGTGCGCGTAAAACTTGCCACAAGTCGGCCTTATGCTTCGGTCGTTACACGTTGGAGATTTCCGTTGACTTTGAACACAATTTGGAAAAGTTTGGAGCATTTTGTATTGTGCTTTAAAAGAAGCATCGCATCATACCTGTTCTGTGAGTTTAGTTAGTAGAAATTTTGTTTTTAATTGGGTAGTGCAAGCCAGATGCATTAGATGCGAAATTTTGTCTACATAAAATCTGGAAAATATGCATTTCTCAAATAGAGTTCTAGAAGCCATTACCTGAGGCTACATAGTCTCCATAATCCAATAGAATATAGATACAGATTAGATTAGCTTATTTGGACTGAGGTTTGTAAGTCTAAAATTAGAAGATTTATGTTCGGTACACGTGCGAGTATGGCTGTCTCCTTTCTTTGTCTGTATACTCAAACTGACTGAGAACGTTACAGACCTCTCCTTTGTTAGTGAATGCAAATACTGGATATATTCTAACATGTATACTAATGTGCGTGACCTAGGCCCATAAGCATAACTCATAGGCCCATTTTCATATCGAGTGTGTGTACTTGGGACTTTGATTGTGGCTAACTCTCAACTTACAAGTTTCGTAAGATGATCGCTTCTCAGGAGGCGTGTGAAAAAGTGCTAATTATACTGCTACCATTAGAGGACTGTGCAGATCTGGTCTCTGGCCGTTTGATTAATTCGTCTTGAGAATGCCTATGCCAGGGGCAGGTATAGGTACTTATGTCGACAGACGTGAAAAAGTCCAAAGACAAGAAGCAATAGAATTATTATAGGAAATACTTTCTTGTGACATTATTTCCATAGCAGATTGCTGTCAGCTTATTTTGCGGAGTTCTAGACTGAGGCCACAAACTGTTTTTCCTTGATTCTAATTCCAAGGATTGCCGACGAGAGAATAACATAACGAACAAATTTATATTAATTTATACCTACCTGCAAGACGCCATTTGGTTAGTTCTTATAGCTTTGGATGTGCTAAAACAAAAAGTTTCTTACATTTTGTCTCTGCTTTGAAATACTTTAATTAATCCTCAGCCTTCGCAAACAGATACGAATAAAACCAGGATTTATGTTTAATTAATTTCAGTAAATTTTTATTTAATCGTGAAAATCATTTTTCTTCAAGCCCACTGCGACACACATACCGCTTCCACCTTTTTACCGCGCTTCATTAGAGGCGAGGCTCCACACATATTTGGAGAAAATTGAAATTCTCGACATGACGATCGTCATCCTTTCAAATAAGAACCAAGTTCATTTTCTACTTCCTGTCAATTTCTCGCATGGAATAAATCCCAAATTACATGCAATGCTTTCTCTATGAATCATATTACCTATACACCGAGATCAGACACTCCTTCACATGAGACAAACTATATGTGAACCCTGCGCGCAAGTATTGAATGATTTCACTTCACCTACACCTACAATATACGACACAGTGAGATCTATCGCTGCTGGACTGTTCATTCATATTCATTCATATAAAAGCTTTCAATCTTTGCCATCTTCGGCTAGCTTTGGCTTGACGCAAGCAATTTGCGGCCTCAGCCAAAGCTGACTGCTTTTATTTACCTGGCTAGAAGAGTGAACACAGTAGACCGCTTCTGTTCGGATGCGTGAGCCGCAGGAACATTGACATAATAAATACGGATAATCAACGTACCGCTGAATTAGGAAGGTGTAACATGTTTCGGCCTTGATCTCGACACATGTGCTTGGCTCTCCGTATCACGTGTTGGCAGATGTGAATCCAAGATGCGGCTTGAACGCGAGACAGCCCATAAGCCGGCCGAGTAGTTGACCTTAGAAGTACCCGGCCATCCCCCCGCTAGATTAACAAGGCATCATTAATTTCTAGTGGTCGAGATTAGGAGGATCATTTGCATGACCACCAAATTATGTTTTCCCGTGCAACTGTGGTCGTTAATTTTTATTTCGAATCTTGTGTGGATCGTGGTGGGTACTTCGGTATATTTAATTTTACATGATCGAACTAGAAGATGGTGTGATTATATCGATTGTACTGGAATTTACAGTGATAGTGAAGCTTCCAACAATTGTAATTGATTTCTGACTTCGACGTCTTTATTTAAAACATCTATTTATACATTCAATTAAATTACGATGTGTAAATCAAACATAGATCCTGTTGAGAGGTTCACTCAAGGAAGACTAATCAAAATCACACAGATTAAAGATTTTCTACGCCACCACAGCGCGTTTTTTATTTTATTTATAACGTCTTTCTTTTGCCATTAGATGTAAACTGAGCCAATAATTGGTTAATTTTGGCGCTCTATTAGAGCTAGGAGGATCCGGGTTAGTTTCTTGGTGAGTTCATTGGATTTTGCGTGGACATAGTTGAGTGCATGGGTGTGACCGTTCGATGCAATTGATTGATTTCCATTGACACTGGCCCTGGCGGAAAGTGATGACGGGTTTTCCCAGAAAATACTCCAACGTCCGTAAGGGTTCTGTCATGCGTTCAGAAGATGCGTCCTTGTTTTCGATCACGCTTGAATGATATACATGCGTGTCTCGCTTTTTGTAATTTTCCTTTCATTCAAAAGTAAACAGTCTTCAAAAAGTGGGAAATCGGAAAAGGTGATTGATTACTATGCAGAACTTTGAAATGCACTCGAAATTGAAACTGCCGAAAAACAAATTTGCCGATTTTTTTAGGACTGAAATTTTCTGGAAAATTATCATTCCTTGCCACAGAAATAGAAGGAGGAAGCTATTGTTAGAATCAAATTAAACTTTGTTTGATCAGTTCATGTGTGTGCCATTTGTTATTGAACTTTCTCTTCGGCGGGGAAGAGAATCTAAAAATAGGATCTAATTCTCTGAAATATTTACTCAATATGTCATTGTAACCGCGCTTGTGAGACATTGCATGTATAGATTGAAACCACAACTCACAACACACCTCGAAACCATTTCGAGACCATTCTATTGCATGCAAGACTTGAGTGACGGGATGAGAGAAATAATCTTCTCCAGTCCCCTCTTAGCACATCATAACATATACCAACATCAATTTAAATTCATCTGGAGAATTATGAGGATGGGTCGAGGGAAACTGGCTTGGAAATTTTTGAAAATCTCTCATGAATGAATGTCAAGGAGACTCAAAAAAGCGATTTCTATCTAATCTAAGCCACCAGCAACCAGCAACAGTAGCGAGTCTCAGCTACCGAGTTTATACCAAACTTACTCGGATTTCACTTTAGTGCGTCGTGAAATAACTTTTTGGACAACAAACTAAAGTCTCGCTATTTTCTTTCTGGCAGCGACCGCATCGACCGCTTCATCGATGACAACAAGGCGCTGATGAAGAGGATGTACGGCGAGTTCCAGATGAGCACAGAGTACGGCCCGCCATCACGTGAAACGTACGGCAACCAAGGGAAGAGAAACGTGAAACGTGAAGTCCCAGAAGAGGGTGGAGGGAAGAGGAACCCCAGGAAGACTCCGCCAGGGCGGCCAGGGGCGTACCAACCACCCCCCGATTTACCAAGCCCGGGGGCGGAAGCGCCGACCTCTGGACAAGAGTCATACTTTTCCAAACTTCGGGAGACGAGGCAGTCGTTCAGAAACAATCAATCCAGCGAGAGTGGGAGGTAAAGTGTAAAGCTGCCTTACAAATGGGCATATAAGAACATTTTATACCAAGAAAGAGCCAGACAATTTTGTCTTTCCTGATTACATTTCCAATTCCATCTTCATCAACCTCCAAACACAGTCACAGAAAATCAGCTAGCCAAGCAAATTTGTCTCCGTGCTTAGTGGCCCCAAACTTTGTTCACAGAGTCGACGCTTGCGAGTCCAAAATCGAGATTACGACGCCATACTGGGCGTCCAACAGCGCCGGCAAAATCCGAGCCATCGTCAACACCCAACACTTCGAGCAAGCAATACACCAAGAAGTCTGCTCGTGAGTACTACCTATGTATTATATACATGCTCCAAGATTTCAGTCACCCTCAGCCCCTGGGGTTGAATCATCTTAGGAAGGATATGAAGGAATTCATATCTTTAGTTACAGCTATCAAGCTTAAACAACACCTGCACATGATGCTAAACTCACAACCTAAAAGTTTATACCCGATCTAAGCCCCGATCTAGAGGTAAACAAAACATGAGTTCTGCAGACAGTTTATTTTTTAAACTTTTGAAGTTTTGAATCCGCTTGAAAATTGCTGCCAGGGGTGCGATTGTGTAACTTTATTTCGTTCGATTTGGCTCGATATCACTCGATTTCAAATCACTGCCCGTGTTAAACCATAGGCAGTGATATTGAAAACGAATGGTTTTGAAACCACAAAGTTACACAATCGCCCCCCTGGAAACGCTTTCCGATGGAAAGTCGAAATTTTACGCATGCAGTGGAAATGAGTTTAATGGAATGAGATGGGAATGGAATGAGATTTTTGTTTCATTCTTGTAGTCTGGTGTATTCTTGTGTTGAGACTTGAGGGTCAATTACATGCACACAAATACACACATCTCTAAGTCATATCTAAATCTAGACACAATATTATGTACTGGCATGGTCCACTATAACAAAATATTTCACCCGAAAAGTAAGGTAATTGAATATTTATGGGAGCAATTAATGTTATTACAGTCGGACAAGATTATTTGAAGCTAGTTTTACCACCAATTGGCAAAACCACAATTTTCCATCAAATTTTCTCCAGAAAACTCTTTTGCTTCTATTCAACTGCCATCCCCTGAAAAATGAAAACATGTACAACTCCTGTCCTCAGCTCCAAAATGCAAACAAAGCGCTGCAGTGGAGATTGCGGCTGCGAACAGAAATACAAGTGGCACCGTCTTCTGGCCTACGACCCCGACAATGACTGCAAGGGGATCTTCATGGACTGGTTCCTGTTCCCCTCGTGCTGTGTGTGCCGGTGTGCTCCCCTTTTCGGGGATCAGTGAGTCCGGGCTTTCGCAGCCCGCAAGTGAAAGGACCTCTCATGACGTGTTAGCTACGGTGCTACCGCAAACTGCTAGAAGCTTTTGACTTCTTAGCATATTTTGAAACACGCACTATCATGGATTAGGATAGTGGATAGTGGAATATCTTACGTAATTTACAAACTGAATCAGCCATGGTTTCCTGATGGCATGATCATTGTAGGAAATGCTCATTGGTAATTGAATTCAGTATGAGTGGAGTACCTACCTAGATGTTTGTATTTAGAAATGCAAGATTATTTCAATTTATTTAATTTAATTTAAGATTAAGAATTTATAAGTACTTTCTGTAGATCTACAGAATGTAGATCTAATGTAGATCTACGTTTATTCTTTATTTGCATGTTTAAAAAAATAATAAATGCAAGAACCTTGTTGTAATGAAATAAAAAAGACAGAGATGGTCTACTTTGGTACCATCATTATTATTAGTTATTAGGTACCATAAACAGCAAAAATGTGTTTAAAAAATATCAATGTCGTAGCATTGAAAGCAGAGAATACTTTTCTGTGCTATTCCTCATTAAAATGTGTGTAATACTCTCACCATTGTTTTCAAAATTGTCACCACAATATAATAATAAATCAATTTACTTTGGCCAATACTGTTTGGCTGGCATTTATAAGCAAGGAGTCTTAAAATATATCACTGCTTGTTTTGAAGCAAATTATTCGACTTCTCATTGTAGTTTATAGTCATTGAAAATATGCAATAATTGTAATGCATTAGAAATTATTTTACTTCTGGGAAGCGATTGTGTAAAATTGTCGACTAGTTGCCGATGTTTGTTTGTTGTAATGCAAAGTGAAATAAAAAAGCAACTGTTAGCTACTGATCAGTAAACTTTGGATACCGATCTATATTTTCTACACAATCGAGCCCCTGATGACAAAACGCTTTATCCTGGCATAGAAAGACAGAAAAACATAGTTACATGAAAATGTTATTAAATATCATAAAATTCAAAGAAAAATCTAATAAAAAAAAACTATTATTATTTTGTCTCACAAAATTTGATATATTTTATTTTCCTATGGTGTAGTAGAGTAGTGTTATCATCTACGCTACGATCACTGCTCCGGTAGGGGATAGGCAACTAGTGTGCTGTGCCAGATCGTACTGCATAAATTATGTGTGGGACGGTTACACGTTACACTTCGGGATTATTTAGCAACGTTTAAAATTCAATTATTTACTTATTTAGGATGAATCATATTTCGGCATTTAAATGGCAATACATAACGACATAATCTTCGTTATAGCGTTGATCTGACCAAAGATGACAGCTGGTAGTAGGGCCTATACTATAAAGTTGCATGGGATAAATAGAGCGCTGAGCTAGTTACATAATATCCCAGCCAGCAATGATTGAAGATCTACCGCCCCAGTTTCTTTCGCCATCAACATTTCCCACATGAATATAAAATTGCATATAACTTATCGTTTAGTAAGTTGATACGAGGCTAGGTTAAACCAAAGATACTATATAATAGGTTAAACTATGTTAAAAGTAAGTACTATTCATCTTATTATTATTGTTAGGGGAAATTTCAATTTCTTTCAAATGTATCAACCCATTAAGAAAACGAATAGACACTAGTCAATGATATTGGTTTCGTTGCTCTGAATTTCAGGAAATACATTTTTTGAAGGAAAATGGAATTGTTGAAACTTGACATGAGTGTTCTTTCGACAGCCGGTTTGAGCTTGGCGCTGAAAATTTCTCACTTATAACGGTCGCCGCAAGGTAGCGCGATTCAGTTTATTTACAAAACAAGGGTTTTTTGTTGCAATCTGCCTGAATGGGCACAGGGCAGGGCTCTGCGAAACGGGATATCAGAAGACACGTGTGGATTATAAGTTAATTCACATTTGTAGTTATAGATGGGTGAAAATGGAAGATCATAATTACGAAGATACAATCATGGGCGACGAAAGTAAACAAAAAAGTACCAAATCATCGGTTGGTAGTGGTGGGCAAATTGACCTAGCTCCTAATATTTCAGCTGAACAGAAGATTGAGGAAGAGTCTGCACAAATAAAAGCAGCTCATTTGCCTGAATCTGTTATTCAAGGTGCTGATTGTAATGAAGTGAGTGAATTTTACATCGCAGATCTTAATGACTTGGCATCAGGCATTCAAATGGAATCTACTGCTAGAAATGAAGTCTCCGTAGTCAGTGACGGCAATACTCTCGGCAACCATCCGTCAGAAAGTTTGCAGCTCACCTTTCATCTCTCAGATGTTACTCCAATGGATCAGGACCAAGACATAATGAATGATTTAGGCGATTCTTTTGTAGTTTATTCAGATTGTTTGGCAAGTGGAGAGGACATTGATGTGGAATGCGATCAGAGCGTGACTTCGGATTTTACTGATGCTCAATGTGATGGTATATCTGGTATTCCAGTAAGTGGCATACACGGAAACAAACCAAATGAATCTGATAGTTCACTGGATCAATTCGAAGATTGCAACTTAGTTACTGTAAATGGTCCTCAGGAAGCACCTGCAACGGAGACCAACACTTTACCTGCTGCGGCAACAGGTATTGTGATTGGTGGCAAAGTTAGTCCAAAACCTAATACGTTACCACTCGCAGAAAATGCATTAAGTATATTATCGAATTATGGGAACGATTCATGCGACAGCGATGAGAATGGCGATGAAGTGGAAGTTGTGCCGTCAATAGTAAATGTGGGGTTACCAAATGTAATTCAACTTCCGACCAAACCAGCTGAGTACAGAACCATTCAGCCCTCATCTGATGATTCTGAAAGTGACTCGTCAGAAAGTTCTGAAGAAGAAAGCTCATCTGGAAGTTCATCTGAATCATTGGACGATCGTATTCATTCAAGCAACAGTAAAAAGCCTGTGGAGGTGGAAGTGGATATCTACGAGGAAGTAGATTCAGCTGAAAAGGAAATACCCAGAACGAAAGGAGAAGCAACGCTTGACGATCTGCCACCAATAGCTGATCTACATATCAGTGTACCAGAGGAGGCCGTTATAGAGATGGGAGTTATTTCAAGTATTGTAGAACAACAAGGTGAGACAAAATTAGTACCTAAGGCTATGAGTTATGGTCAACACTCTGTCCTAAGGTAGAATATACTTTTCGAGAAGACAATTAAATGATATTGCCTGGCCTGGTCTTCCATGGTTAACATAACAGCAAATTTAATGGTTACTACAACGAAGTTAAAACCCGCCTCTGAAGTCTCATGACTTGCTCATCTTTCAACGCTATAACTCGTGTTTGGAGTAGCCCTAGGTATTGATTAAAAAGTAAAATATGCTCATTGTCATTTTTTTATTCCAGTTGTCGTTCAAGCAAAGCAGAACTTCCCGCCAATGAACCTGGACACTGTGTTGTTCCTGGAGAAAGGCAAGCGTCCATTGGGAATGATATTTGACGTGTTCGGCCAAGTCACCGAGCCATTTTACTCGGTACGGTTCAACTCGGCCGACCACGTCAAGGAGAAGAGAATCGAGCCTGGCATGGCGGTGTACTGCGCCCCACACACGGAGCACACCAACTACGTCTTCGTTAACGAACTGTTGAAGTAAGTGTTTGATGGAAACGAGACTTAAAAGTTGTTTTGCTTGCTACATGTTGGCATTTATTTTTTTCCAATCGGCTGCACTGAAGCCATGTTGATCGTCTTCTGGCATATTGCTGCATTATGCTGAATGCTGTGTGCAGTTACAAGCTGCAAGTAACTAGTTGAATTTGTTTGGCAAATACTGCACATGGACACGTACCAAAAGGAAAATTTTTAATGTCATAGGTAATTGTTTTTAATTTTGTTTTTTACAACTAGTCCAGACAAATGCTTGGATGTTACTCTAGACCAGGCGTGGGCAACCTGGATGTTCGCCGGGCCGGACTACCACTTGCATAAATGGGAGGGGTGGGGGAGCAAATTGTCAAAGCACCGTCAAAATTTAGACGCTGAAATTGTCCTTAAAAGCATAAATAGGGCTCCAAAATAAACATTGAATTTCAAAAAATTCTTGTCGGTTGTGCTTGGGTGGCTTCCCTAGGCATTAAAAACGTTCCAACGCAATTTCTTCTCGTTTTGCTTTCGAAAATGAATATGATTGCTAAACTTGGGATACAAAATCGTTCATTTTTTAGACCAAAATATATCCAACCGAACCCTCCAAGCATAATTGGTACCTATGCGTACCTAGGTACCTACATTAAATTAAAAGTGTATTATTCTCACCTAAACAAAGTCAAAATCAGACATTTCCTATACCTCACTGAATGCTGTTCTGCAAGTCGTGAAAGTGATTTTACCAGAGACATGTTCAGAATAATCATGATCCCTAAAACTGCTAGAATGCACTATCGATATAAATTACCTATCTGAAAAAATGTGTTTTATTTCAACTTTTTAAATATTCTTCTTCAGACACAGACTGGGCCTATCTTACATGCTTATTGTCCAAAGCCCGGCGGGCCGTACAAAGTAGTCCAGCGGGCCGGGGGTTGCCCACGCCTGCTCAAGACTAAGGGCACTACCAGCTCCTAATCCCCTCGATCCCTGATCCTAGATAGAGTTTATCTAGTGCTACGGGCTCTACCCTATAAACCATAAAAAGCAGATAAAAAACCCGTGATGTGAACCATTGGTTTAACACCTTGGTTCAACACTTTGGTGATTCGTTTTTTTTCTATTTGCTTTGCCATCTGTAAGTGTTTTCCCTAATGTAAAAGTGGGGCTAGCGGCATAGGCCTGCGTTTTAAAACACATGTTACACATTTTTTAACAGATTTGTTTTGATTTTTTCTTAAATGCTGGCTCAGATAACTATTCTGACTTGTTATGACACTGTTTTTAATTTTCTGAACCTACCTAACTTCTCAGACTTACAGTATCGACTAGAGATGCATAAAAAAAGTCCGGCCGGCCTGGGGATGTTTGAGGCCGGGCTTGGGCTTGGGCTTTTGACCTGTTATTTATTGTTATTGCTATGAAAATTCGTGAAAGTCAGCCGAAAAAGAGGCGATGACCTTTTTTAGGGAATGGATCTTTTGATTTTAGGATAGGCAATGACAATGACCTTATTTTAGAGAATGGACTATTTTGAAGTCTCGGGCCAAGATTTTCCAACGTCCGCGGGGGCGACTATCAGGCATTCGGGCCTGTCGTGTCGACTCAACTTTCGGGGAAAAAGTCGGGCGGGTTCGGGTCTTAAAAAAACTACACTTTTCGGGCCGAGGCCAGGCCGGCGAGAAAAAAATCGCATCTCTAGTATCTACTTACCCAATATCCTCTACAGACTGCTTGAAGTACCTAATGTCAGATGAAAGGTGTAGCTGTGACTTTGTGTCAAATTGGTCTCGTCAGTTACTTAACCCTCTTTTTGACAAAAGAATAGGAATAGGCATCACATTTTCGAAACTAAAATCATAATTATTTTATGACAAGGAAATAATAAGTTAGGTACCTATCTCAAAATAAACTTGATCAATTTAGCGGAATGGTACTAATCAATTATGGCACTTCTCTCACAGAATGAAAGGTACCGATGCGTCTTGGCAGCACAACAACGAAACTCCCTCCACGTTCCTCGACTTTTCTGATGACGAGGCCGAGCAGCAGGCGCGTCGCCAAGCAAAGGGCTCGCGCGCGATGAACCAATCGACGGCAACCGACTGCGGCCAGCCCCAACGCAAGCGAGTCAACTCGTTCGAGCGCCGCATGAACGAGCGCAACCTGCAGAAATCTGCGCTGCCACCCGAGCAGTGCCACGTGTTGCCCGTCCCACCGCGTGCTGCCAGCACGCCGCGCGGAAAGCGGCCCAAGCCCGTCAACCCGTTCGCGGTGACGTCGCGTTCAGGGCGAGGGGCTCCCTCTCCGGGTCCGGTGTTCCCTTCGCCTAGCGCGCCCCCCGGCTCTCACCCCCGCCCCCCTCAGCACAGCTGGGAGTGGGCAGAAAATTCTGCCGCTGACCAGTCCATGGGCTTCTCCGGCATGCGCCACTCCACCCCCTTGCCCCCCACGTTCAGCCGGCAGCGTGGCAGGGGATTCAGCCCCCGAGGCAGGGGCTACGGGTTCGGTCCCGTGCCTGCCCCGCCCATGCCCTTCGCCATGGGCCAAGGTCTTCCACAGCACGAGAACCCGCAGCACATGCGATACTCAGGGCCGCACTCGACAAGCCAGCCTGTCGGGCCAATGGCTCTGGCATACTCGATGGGCCATCACATGCAGCCGAGCGTGAACAACCAGTCGATGGTTTACCAGCCGGGCATGATGCAGACAGGTCAGCGGCCAATGTTCCCTGTGCTGCTGCGGCCGGCCACGTTCCAAAGTGGGCCGCCGCACTACGACACCAACTCGTTTGTTCAGAACATGCCTTTCGGGTCGCCGCCCCAAGCCTACCCCCAGTGCTTCTCGAGCGGGCCGCCCCCGCCCCCAGCCAGGGGCCAGTCCTACAACCCGATGTTCTCCGGGGTGCCTATGTTTAACCCGGGCTTCCCGCCCCCCCAGATTCGTCCGCCTCCGCGGGCCGCCATGTTCCCCATAGGTCCGCCGCCCCCGCCCAGAGGGGGCGTATGAGCAGATGGGCCAGGGGGATCCTGTCGGTCTTATTTACAAGTTTAGTTGTTTTGGGTGTCAAGCTAAGTTCATGTCAACTTAAAATTCTGTGACTGTTTGTTATCCGATTGATGATAATTTTTGTTCTATATCTTTGACTTTTATGTTTTTGTGCATTTTTACCTCTTTTAATGGAATTTGGTTAGAAAAGCCTATGTGCTTAGTTGATTTGCAAAAGTAATATCCATCTCTGGGCTTTGTTAGTTTTCCAGCCATAAACCATGGATGTATAGCTCATGTCTAGTAACTTGCCAGCAATAATTGTTGCACTTGGGCTAATGTATGCCACGGTTTAGTTAGTTTCACTATCATAAGTACGAAGCAGAACGTTGTTGGAGCGTAGGTTGATGTGCACGATGTTGACAGGATGGTGCGAGGTGTATTTCGATGTTAAGAGTGGAGCGTGGCGCGATTCCAAGAATTGTCTCTCCGTCTCCATTAGCCACCTGCTGAGCTAGGCTTGTCGTTGTGATTGTGTCGGTAGCGAAAGCTTGTGGTATTGTACGTATTTGCATTTCAGTCTGCATAATTAGTAAAATTTCTCATTTAATGAGTAAAGCATCCACTGTTGTACTATTTAATTGACTACCGGTCATTATTTGGTTGGAAATGCACGCTAAAACCTAAACGCCTTTTGCTAAAATTTTCAAGAAATTTCTTGGAATATAGTACAATATACAATGCTAAGTTAGTTTTATCATCAGACTTATTAATTGTGTAATTAATTAGCAATATACTGTTTCTTAATTTTATCTTTCTGTTAGGATTATCTTTATCTAGGCTTGCAAGGACATTGTTTGTCAAGTACTAGTCTAGGCCCTTCTTCACAAATACTTGGTATAATACAAAATTTAATGGATCTTAAAACTTAAATCACAATTACTACTACAACCAACCAGTTCCATGTTTAGATTTGCATTTATTTTTCTCTGTGCTAGAAACGATTGCCTGTAGCCTTCGATTCCAGTGGATTGGTGCTTTTGGTTGGCTTCAATGTTCCAAACAAAATATAATATGTTAATGAGTAGAAGGATCTAAATATTTCGATCTGTTATGTATGAGAGTAGATTTTGTTCTCAATATTATAAATATAGTCCGTCTTTTTGCGCTCTAATTTTGAGGCTTTAATATTTATGTTAGTTGAGCATCAGTTTATTGTCTTCGCAACACTTTTATAATTGTTAATTATATCGGTAGCAAAACTAAACTTAAAAAATTTGGGATTTGGATCTTTGCAGTTAGGGGTATCTTTTCAGTAATTGATAAAATATGATAAAATAAAAAGGAAATATGCAAGAAAATGTTTTTCAGATGACATCTGAAAGGAAACGCTCGGCACGTTAACTGCTTTGGGTGGAAGTTCTGTCTTCCTGATGGAGGTGTTCGTACTTCTCCTAAGCATCTTTGGACTTTTGTGTTATCACTCCATAATAACTTTTTATAAAGTGCAGGAAAAAGCATCAAGTTAATCTCCAGGGGTTAATTTTATAACCTTTTAAGTTTTATCTAATAATGCAGATGCAACATTTGATTTTTAAGAACTTAAAATAACATTTATTTCGTTCTACATTGAATTGGGTCTTATATTGGCTAGATATTTTTGGCTCCATTTGGCATTAACTTCATTTATTGTTTAGGAATAATGCTACAAGTACATACTCTTAAATTTCTGGATAGTTGAAAACTGCATTTTGGGCCCTCGGAATGCTCATTTACCTAGCTTCTGCCACTGCTTGATCGACACATCGTTTCTCCTCACTTAACACGGGTTGTTTATACGAGTTTTGTATGGGATTAATGTCTTTGCTAATCACAATAAGAAATTATTCTAATTGCAATACAATTTTCACTTTATTTTGAGTCCCGAAACCGTTGCACCTAATGGAAAACAACCATCAATACCAATAATTTACCTGGCCGCTTCCCCAGCAAAATGCAACGAATTCAGGACAATATTATACAAGCCAATTTTGGACAAGCAAACCATAGTGAGCAAACGGTCACTTAGCTGAAAAAACAGTGCAACTGTTCCGATACTTGTTACCTACGGTGACGATTTTCACCCTTGCGTATAATGTATTTTGGTGTTACTAAAGCTCTAACATATTATATTATATTATCTTTCAGTATATATTCCTGTTTATTAATTTATTGTATTTGTATACTCTAATAACATTCTGCAAACATTATTCCCAATGTAATGTAATACAATATCATGTTTTCGTATAAAAATAAAATTTGTATAAAAAATATATGTGTACAGAGGTAATCAACATTTATTTTACAAGAAAAACGAACATCACCAGCATTGCGACGTGGTGGGAAGACGGGGGTGGGGGGGGGGGGGGGTGCTCCAAAATATTTGCGTTTGGGGGAGGGGGAATCATGAGCATGGATAATTTGGAGCTAAAAGCTTCTAATACCATGCAATGCAAGAATTGTATTTTTTAAGATTCTACATTTTCCATTTTAAAATCATGTTACACCATGATTGTAATTTGTAATTGTTGTAACAGCTTACAGATTTTAAATACTTACATTATTATGCAGGGGAGAGAAAGTTTGCCCCACGGAGGGAGCACGAGTCCGTCTCCGACCACCTGGCGACCCCCACGATGCCCTTTCTACCGCAACAACCTGTGTCGTGTTTCAGCTCCACATGTCTGAAAGTTGTAAACGCCTTCCGAGTTCTGAATCCGAGGAGCAACTTAACCCTGCCTAAAGTTCCAACAGAGTGGAGACAGATAAGCAAAGCACTTTGTCAAAGGAAACATAGTCACTTTAATTATCAACAAGAAGTTTGTTGCTCTTAATTAATTGTGTACGACAAAATAAGATATAGGGGTAGGCATGGGCCAGGCAGTCTGTAGCCACCTAGCTCGTTGCATTCCAGCGAACAATACCGCAGGTGGTATAATATTATTATAATATAGTAGGTAGGTACTTTGAATGTAGGGTCTAGCCGTCGCAAATTTCAGCCAGCCATCGCAAAAAACACACATTGTTTTGCCGAGTACACTGAATAATCCATCTCGGACAGATGTGCGAAAAAGCACACAGGGTGAGAATCGGCTCCTCGCCTCCAGACTGCTGAATTTCATGCGACGACGCCGCTGCAGGCAAGGAGCTGTGCAGTGGACACCGCTTCAGTGCCCGACTGCTGTCAGTGTCAGTCGTTCACCGCCTCTGCACGGTGGTGGATCGGTCCGGGCGGCACGTCTCGTTTACGCTCCTGACTGACTGGCTGGTTCACTTCATACCTGTTAGTGGGATCACAGCGATTATTCGTTTACGTTACTGATTATTGATTACACTGATAGTTTCGAGATTTACCAGTCACGTTTCGTCGATCGGCTGCTCACGCGATTGGCGTTATCTACTCGATAATTCGACAATTAGGTAAGTCAATAATATTGAAATTATTTTATAAAGATATTATTTTGAGCGCATTTATTGAGTTTTCTATTTCGTATTGCTGTAGCTTTACTGAGTACTCACCTATACGTGCACGTCTGAATAGCGATACGCAGTGTTTACATTCTATTTCAGTCGGACTCTAATCAACACTTCCTTTCTCACAAAATTGTCGTGGTAATTAATAATTTAGTCATGCTTCGCTTGACATACCGAGTAAATAATATTCATACATGTTTGTGTGTAAACTTAGCCACCGCTAACATTAGAGTACCACTAACAATTCAGACGCCAAAGCCCGAGCACGTGGTGCTTGGTGCATCATGACGCCGAGTGCAATGCACATCTATACTATAATAATAATAATAATGATACATAATATAATAATAATAATAATATGTTCTCAATGTACTTTTCTCGAAACTGCTTTGTTATTTGCAACGGAATACGTCATATGGACTGGGTCACAGATCGGGTATACCTGATGGATACAGCCCTTGAGGGCTGTGACCTGCCCATTGAGTTTTCTTCCGACCCACTACCCCCTTTTTTGCTACTCAGATTCAAGCTAGAGGAAGGGTGGAATTGAGCGCAAAGGATGGGAATATAGTCTCGTTCGTCAATAGAGGAAGCTATCATTGGTGACGATGATTCTAACTGTGATTTTATTGTGTGAACATTGGGGGAGCTGAGCAAAGCAGGAAACAAGGAAATGCATCGATATTATATAGAACTGTGAGTTGGTGTCATGAAGAGGGAGGAATGGAACCCTTGTGAACAACATCCCCATCCTTCTTGTTTTCTTCAGGACGACACACGATAGGAAAGGGGTTTGTTGGTTCGCCTGAAATATTATGTCGCACTACACGCATTGTAAGCGAATTGGGGAACATCGTATTTTGTTGAATAACGGTACATACAAAGTTTCCTTTATTTTTCAAAATTAACTGTAGATTTTTTCCTGTTTATAGATTACAGGATAGACGGTCGAATTACATTATGCAGTGTAAGTGTACTTACCAAATAATATCCGTATTCAGTCATGCTTAATCATATTGACTCTCGGTATTTCTTGTAAAAAACTTGAGGTAAAGCCACCTAATATTTATTAACCAGTGCTAAACGTGTTTTGAGCAACCTTGCGTGGGCATGCTATTGAAGTTGAAGGTGTACACATTCCTACTCCCTATGTGCCCAGCCTGCCCATGTATAGCAGTCGGTACTCGTTATACTATCAATAATAGCTTGTGCAAGCACTAAATACTCAAAAACCAAGCCTTGATCTTGGCTTTTCTTGTGTTTCTTTTCTATGGCGGACAAGAATTTGTGATTTTATGTCGCCGAAGAATGGATTATTAGTCACACATATTCTAGAATCGGAAACCACGTCGAGCATTGTTAATATATTATAGTGACCTTATTTAAATTGAAAAAAAATGTTTATTTTTATTACAAGTTGCTGGTCATAATAATACATTCTTTGGCGTCATAGCCTCTGTACGACCTTGGTTTACAAATAGTTAATAGATTTATGAAAAAAGTTAAATGTTAAATTGGCACTGGTTAGTATGTGGACAGTGGATCCCATATAGAATAGATACATTGTCGTCCCCGACGCTAGGCAGCGCCAATGATATAATTATCATAATATTCAAGTCAAGACGCGCTCGTAAAATAATTGTGAAACGATTTCGGAATCAACTCGTTTATCATTCTCATTCAGTTTGCTATAAAATCAATGCGATTTATGGACCATCAATAAAGCAAGGTGTCTTGCATAAGTATATATGTGCAAGAATTCCGCTCTCCAAAACAATAAAACGATAAATTCGTGACTTTGACGGTGCGGTGCACTGACTAATCACTCGGTTAGACTTCCGTCAGTCTCACATCCGCGGCGGTCGCAAGTCGTCACGTAGCGGCACGCATTTCGAGGCACCGGCCCGGCGAGAGACAATGATTATTTAGTCATGCAAATGTATGAATCCAACCTGATACCCTTGAGCATCATCAGGGCCGAGTCGTGCCTCCGCAGATGCATTCATCTCAGGCGAGAACTCATCAATTTATTCGACAATTGCTTGCTATAAAAAGAAGAAACTGGGTGAACAGTGTTATATATGACATGGCGCCAATATTCTACATTTTCTGGCATGATTGGACCTTGATAGTGTGGTGGCAGGTCGTAATGTGTGAGGTGATCCTTCGTGTGAAATTAGTTGTTCTTGTCTTATGGATAAGACCAACTAATTATTGTTAGTGGCCGGTCCTCACAACCCCTATAATCAGCCAGCACAAGGCCATATATTGACCTCAGGGCTAGACAACTTACCGCCCACGTTCAGGCCACATTTTTGGGGAAACTCGAGAAGAAAATTGCACTGAAAATTGTACAAAGTTCTATAAATGTGACGTTTAGCGTAATATAGTATGAGATATGCAACACACAAAAACGATGTTGCTTCCTGGGATAAAGTTGCCTCCAAAATAAAACACGTCAATTTATGATCAAAACTGGAAAGTGTATTTCATTTTATGTTCTCAAATTAGATTCAGTTTTTGAAATTTGTGTGATAGGAAAGGATATTTACATGAGATCATATCAGAAACTGATGTGTACTAGCTTACATAGATGTTTTATGGAGCCTCAACGATTTTCTGCTAGTGGGGCATGCGACTATTCTCCATCCCCCCCCCCCCCCCCCCCCCCCCCCCCCAGCCACACCCCTGGCCTTGAACAAATCTATCACTTATGGGAGCAAATAACGGCGCCAAGAGTCGAACCGAAGAGGTTCTAGCAGATCCAGTACATGCTAAGGCATGTGTGGCATTATTTTCTGTAACGAGCGATACGTGTTCGTGGCGCTGAAGTACGGAACTCGGCGACCGGCGTACCCGTAGGAACGACGTCGACGGCGACGGCGACATGAGATATTTGCAGCCGGCACCGACGACGGGATGCTAGCATGCAGCTTGGAAATATCTCAAACCGAGTTCGAATTGCATGAGCAATCCTCCTCGCACGTGCGCCCCATGAACACAGAGCACTACATATTTATGATTGCTGCTCTTGACATTGGCTATATACATGAGCGTAGTAATAATTGCTAATGTGATGCAGCCATCTGCATGCCGACATAAGCATCGACTAGAGGAAGACGAGAGTAAGATGTACTCTAGGTTTTGTGATTGAGAGTAATCAACATCGGGTCAAGTTTAACTGGATTTTCATCTTTGTTCTGACGGTGGAATGTTTTGAATTGCGATGTTTCTACTTTCTACACAATTTTAGTCCATTAGCGTGTTTGTGTTGTATTAGCTATACGCCTCCTGGTTGACAATTGTGTATGTGTCAAATTATACCAAACTGACCATGTCTGTCAAAGTGTCAACAGACTTTTGGCACTGCGACCAATTTGATCCATAATTATTTCAAATTTTATTTCGGTGCCGAACATTTTGTTGATCCATAAAATAAATTCAATTATCCACTGCGGAGATGGCTTATTTTATATCATTCCACGTTTCGGAGCACACATTAAAACGTGGTAAAACATTAACGGTTATAACTTCTACCGAAATCATATCAACATGAACGTTCAATTGAATTTTTTGGAATGCTGGGCGGTGCACAAAAATCTTCTGAGGCAACAATATTTTAGAACAATATTTAAACTCTAAATTTTAATCCATCCGATTTTACTTGGCCTTTGAAAACCTTTTGGTTTCCAGGATTTCTCCAGCGATTCTTTTCTAAGCCAGTGACATGTCAAGGATGGAAGCCAGCTAGGACACCCTACCCCCTGGCAATGGCATGGCTCTGATAAGGATGGAAGCCAGCTAGGGCGCCCTACCCCCTGGCAATGGCATGGCTCTGATAAGGATGGAAGCCAGCCAGGGCGTCCCTACCCCCTGGCAATGGCATGGCTCTGATAAGGATGGAAGCCAGCTAGGACACCCTACCCCCTGGCAATGGCATGGCTCTGATAAGGATGGAAGCCAGCTAGGACACCCTACCCCCTGGCAATGGCATGGCTCTGATAAGGATGGAAGCCAGCTAGGACACCCTACCCCCTGGCAATGGCATGGCTCTGATAAGGATGGAAGCCAGCTAGGGCGCCCTACTCCCTAGCAATGGCCTGGCTCTGATAAGGATGGAAGCCAGCTAGGACACCCTACTCCCTAGCAATGGCCTGGCTCTGATAAGGATGGAAGCCAGCTAGGGCGCCCTACTCCCTAGCAATGGCCTGGCTCTGATAAGGATGGAAGCCAGCTAGGACACCCTACTCCCTAGCAATGGCATGGCTCTGATAAGGATGGAAGCCAGCTAGGGCGCCCTACTCCCTAGCAATGGCCTGGCTCTGATAAGGATGGAAGCCAGGGCGTCCCTACTCCCAATAGCAGATCTCTGGCAAAGTCCTGGCTCCGACAAGCGACGATGGAATGATTTGGACTTCTGTGCACTGCAGTGTGCTTGCAAAGAGCTGGTCGCATGGCACGGGTCAAATAAACCTGTTGCTGCACAAGCAAGCTCATGCCAAACCAACGCCAGGCCAGGCCAGCCCTGCCCCAGCCCTGCCCGACCGACGCAACGACCGATCTGCATGTTGACACATGGATACTGCACAGTGCACAGTACACCAAGCGAAATCGCCTAGGACTCACGGGATGTCGGCGATATGCATGCACCACCTTCGATCATGAAGTCCGATATTGCTCGATTGGCTGGCACTGCGACGACGACACGCCGCTTTGAACATCTACGATATTTACGCGTACTTCGAATTAGAAATGCCTCGAGAAAATGATCTAATGTCTCCTAACGAAGAGCACCCAGTTTTTTAATTTTCTACGGCTCATCTTGTCTGAACCTTGTCTTAACTTGTCTTAACCTTATAGCACTAAAGTTTAAAAAAAAATTTTTTTACTGAGTTTTGAATCCTTAGTGAATTCTAACTGATTTCCCGACGTTTCCCGACGTTTCGCGACGTTTACTGTGCAGGTCGACGACGTTGATGCATACATGTCGGGAAACCAGCTAGACTTCACTCAACACCTCGTTTGACATAGAGTGTTTAAAAGTGTCCAGCTTTCTTTGACTCTGTCAGCTGGAATATGTCCTGGCAAAATATTTTGTGGTGTACGAAAAATGTTTATTTATTTTTATTTTTGTTTTTTGAGTAACAAACACAAATTGAGAAACAGATGAGCATTTTTGGGACTAGTGCGGGTGACCTATGTTTGGTACGGTCGGGCGGGGTGAAGAGGGGGGGGGGGGTGGGGCGTGTAGATCATCAACAGGTGAAGCTGCTTTACCTCATATTTCGTTCTCCCTCAGCCCTCGTCATTTTCCTTTTCAACGATCAAAGCGGAGAGTGCGTGCGTGCGGAATGAATGAATGAATGAATGAATGAATGAATGAATGATTGAATGAATACTCTGCCTATCGGCGATCAATCAAGATGATATTGCGACTTCTCAATACGAGATTAAGTTTCATTTTCCTGGGAAATCACTTAGCACTTTGATCGCGCAGCGCACGCTTTAGCGTAACTCTAAAACTAAATCGATTTTTAAATATATATATATATAGAGACCGATATAGACGAGAAGTTGTATTACAGTTCGTTCAGCTTCTGCAGTGTCACATTACTTTGACGATATAATCTTTCTTCGTTCTATAAAGCGGTTTCCGCGGCTTAACAATGAAGTTCCAAAAAGTCGCCATCAACTTTTCAATTATTGTAAAAGGCATGCCACACCCTGATGTGCTCCATTCCTCGGAGACTCATCGTAAGCCTATACTGAGTGGTGGGGGTGGAGGTGGAGGTGGGTGGATGGGTTGCGGGCACTTTGGCCTAATAGGATATAATCCACGTAATATTGTTACCATGGAGATCTTAATGGGAGAGGCTACGTTTTCTAATCACTTGAGCTAGGAGTGGGATGATCTAATCAAGCAATTAGGTTCCTTGTGCGTATGATGGAACAAGAATAGACATTAATTATATTGGATCAGATACGTGATACTACGAAGCAGTCGGGGCTTAGAAACTGCCATAGAGTCACTTTACTAATAATGTGTACACATTTCTTCGTCTGTTTATTGGATGTGATTTTCTATGCATTTTTGAAGTATACATTGCAATGTTCGTACTTGTGCATTCAATAATAATGTTATTGGCGCAGTGATTGCAATGCACATTAAATTATTATGTTAATCTATGGTCTGAAACGCGAATTATTTGCGTTCCACGTGTTTCGTGTACGGAATTGGAACATTTTCTTGAAACTTTTGCTCCAGAATGTTTTCCACAGAATATCTCTTCGTGTAGAATAATGGACAAGAGAGAGCCATTAGACTTTTATGACCC
Organism: Nemoura dubitans; assembly: GCA_921293005.1. NCBI lineage: Eukaryota > Metazoa > Arthropoda > Insecta > Plecoptera > Nemouridae > Nemoura > Nemoura dubitans. Next base: position 19,008,134 of record OV121074.1, read on the forward strand.
GACATTCTGCTATATAATAAAATGTTAATTGAACGGACTGCCATTATTTCGCATCATTTGGAGCTGGACGGATCTTGCGGTAGGTACACGACAGAATAAGAACTTCAAGTCAGAGTGCAAAATCCAATATCCATGCGGCTGGAAACAAAGTTAGACTTACGTTTATAGACGAATGCGATGCGCATTTTGGAACTTCTCATCCTTACAGCGTTGGGTTCTTAGTAAAAGTAAGATCAGAATGAAAGCTGGGGTTTGAACCTGCAGCTTATCAGTCGAAAACTCTCTCTCCCCATCTCCACGAACGCGGCGACGAAGTTAAACAAAGCAAACGGCGAATAAATTTTGATGGGAGCGCCTTCGGGGGCAGTAAGCACCCACAGCTTCAAGGGGTGCCCAACGCTTGGTACTCTTTGATCCAGGTGCCAGCTTCCTTAGAAGGAGCCACAGAATGTACTGCAACCGACTACCTGAGGATGCCGATGCTGTGATGTTTGCGGTCTTCTCTGATTCTGAACCGATCTGTGGACAGTGCATAGATACATCGAATGTCTATCTAGTGCAAAATGTTGCCACGTGTGCCACTATTTGTTTAGAGAACTTCGCATTATTTCTTTTCTTTGATCGTTTAAAGGTGCTTGTAGACTTTCTGTAACCAAGGGTAACCTTTGTGTCGAAAGAAACCAACCAAACATAACAATATGATGATGAAATGAAAATAAATGGAAGAAATTATTGTTTCCTTCGAATCTGTACAAATGCTGAAGGCAATGATGCCTTGTAGCTTACTTCTTTTTATCGCGTTGTATACATTCAAAAAACCTGCAAATGTCATTATTTTCTTAAAGAAAATTACATTTCGGGAGGAAACGTTATCCGTTTATGGCTGCAAGAGTAGCGCATTTACGACTTTTCTTAACTGGTTTTCCCACAGATTGTCAGTGGAAGGACCGGGCTCGAGGAGGAAGAGGAAAGTGAAGATCAATGCCCAAATTCAATCCTGAGGTTTTACGAACAACCTTCAGACCGTGAAAATACGTGGTAACCGTCAATTCGAATCAATCCCCAGTTCAGCGCCCATTGAAAAGCCAGATTCGAATTAGAATATGATACTGGTGTTTATACAGGATAAACTGATATTGACATTTCCAACTTAGGTAAACACGATCGCAGATTTCTCGCGTTCCTTTCTCGCAATGTAATAAACGTCAGAAGTATTCGGGTTTACATATTTTTGTATCGGTGTTGATGTTCGGAATCTCGTTTCGCGTTCCTTCGCTCTATGCATCGTGTGATGGAAATAGACGCGAAATCCCGCAACAATCTGCGATCGTAATGGCCGATGTAATCGTCCGCCGCTCGAAGGGAATAACTCGCTCCACAAGTCACTTTTGCCAATGAACGATAAAATGTTTAGCTGTGTGACGTCACGAGGAAAATTGGTGTATCGAATATTGGAAAATACTTTAGAGTTAGACGGTCCATTCGACGCTCCTCTGTGCCATACGATACGACACGCGATTCGCTCTGAAAGTCTATAATCAATTAGGAATTACGGAGCATCTGAGGACCCATTTCTGCAGCCATAGGATTTAACGAATCAACGTTTTGATCGCGTAATATTTTATATATTACTCAATTCACACTACGGAATAATTTCCACAGAGAGGGTTTTACCCAAGTAGCATAAAAACCGTAATGACGAACGTTCGGTGGACGTCGAAAAGCCGACGGGGAATAACTTGCGTCCAACGTTCGGGTAGAACCAATTCGAAAATTTGGAGTTATCCCCCGTTAGCTTTTCGACGTCCACCGAACGTTCGAAATAACGTTCGCTGAACGTTTTTGTGCTACTTGGGATAGTACCTATAGTCAAGCGAATCTCATTCAAGTGTGAAACAGTAATATAGATATATTATTAATTAATTATTATCGTTTTGTCAAAGTGGGAACAACGTCGACTCTGTGCGATGCAACATTGAATGCTCGTGTACAAATTCTGTTTGACACACAACGATGAATACAAAGAGCGCAATTAGTGCTCAATAAAATTCAATGAAGCGCTCATTTCAACGTTATCAAAGGGCTGTGTTTGGGGAGAGGGGGGGGGGGGGAGCGTCACAATGAACGCATCTACGCAGCATTTCGCAACATGCGAATTCGTGCTACACCCACGCGAAAATGCTCTCCTCACGCGCTTTCCATTGACGTTGGTTGCTGTACTACGTGATTTCGGCACGCACTTGAGCTCGTGATGCTAGTGGAGTTACGAGTTTGGGACATGGCTGCAACATTGAATGGCGAATCAGGTCCGATAGGTGTTCGATATTCCGGCAGCACCCCAGTTGCTTTCCCAAATCTTTAATTGGCAGCAATAAATCAACAGTCTTGGATCCGGGTGAATCATCTCCGGTGGGAGGAAGCAATTTTGGTGTGCGATTGCCGTCGAAAACAGAACGGAAGTTTTGGTACGTCAGAACTTCTTATTGGTACAGTACAACAGGCACTGTTTGCGAAAGCGATAGAAATTGTTTCATAAGACTTTCTCAAGGCATTTTTTAAGTGCCACTCCTCTAGTCGGGCGTTTGACAAAACCATTTTCGTGATGCGAATTCGTACAAAAGATGCAATTTCCTCGGCAACTCGATAAAATTTGGTCACTTCTAATCTCTTCAGATGAATCGAATTGGAGTAGCCCTTCGGAAAGAATGTTTTGTTAGGGACCTTACAAATACAACGTATAACAATCCCACAATTTTCTGACACCGAAAACGCATCGATAGCCAAAAAGCGAAACATTTCTAACAAAAATGGCTGCACATGTAGCTGTGATGACACTTCTGTCTTGCAATGGTGCCAACCCCCCGGGCCCCAGATCCACAAAGTAGTGACTTTTAACACTTAAACGTCGGGGTAAAATGCTGAACAACCAATCACAGACGGGTATTTGCAGATAGGCCTCGACCAACTCACACGGGAGCTTAATTATGGTATAATACCGAACGTACCCCTGTTTCAGCTCTAACCCAGCTTTGTGAATACGGGCTCTGGGCTGTAGTCAAAGTACCTATATATAGTTAATTTATGTAGTTCTCATTGTATACAAAACTATTCACATAGTTAGCGTCATCGTATTCTGATCCACGTCTTCCACTCTCTTGCCTCTATTTGACATGAAGTCTTGCCGTAGCTTGTACAGCTTTGAGCAGCTTTGAGCAGCTTTGAGCAGCTTTGAGCAGCTTTGAGCAGCTTTGCGCAGTCCTTCTCATCTCAACTTGTTCGCTAGTTATTTGCTCAGCATCAGCTCCACCATTTATATTTAATTAGTGAGTAAATTACGATTATTACCTCTCAAACAGCATCGCGCGCCATGGGTACTGCATGCTAGATAATTAAAGGGCCGAGTACCTACAACTGTCAAGGGAGCGCATGGTTTCATTTCATGACTAGGCATTCGGTGTATGCATTCGGTGTACTTATACTTATGAGTTGTCATCATCGCAGTACTGATGTACACTGAACACGAGAAGAAACCGCAGCTATTATGGTGTCCGCTGCACTGTTTAGCTGCGGGAACTTCATTTCTATTTTACAACTGGTAGATATAGCTGTAAGTCTCAGCTTTATGTTTTCATAAAAAGGCCAAGTTCCTTCCATGTTCCGTCTAAGCTATATTATTTTATTATTATTTGCACAAGACGAAATAAACTACAAAGTAAAAGACAAAGACTTATAGAAGGTCTATTTCGTTGTTGGTTTTGCTAAACGATTGGAGTTGGAGGTTTTTTTTTCATACAAGTAAGTTTTTGTGAGATCAACGAAGTTATAAGCAACACTAGATTAAGCCTATGTCTTATATGGCAGACAGCTGCACATAATTAATTACCCGATCTGTAATGAAAAACGAGATATTGGGGAGAGATTTTGGGGTTGGAGTGTATTTCATGTGAAAGGTCAACTTTATCTGCAGCAGCCCCTCGACAAGTTAAAATAGTTCAGCGGAAGAGAAATAGGATTTGAGATTCCATCCTCCTTTACTGACTTCGTGGATGGTTCTTCGGATTCCCGAGGCACTTTCATCAGTCTAGTTAAGATTTCACCTATGTCATCATTACCACCATAATCATCATCATCATTACCACCATAATCATCATCATCATTACCACCATAATCATCATCATCATCATCATCATCAACACTACCCAACACTCATTAATTCCAAGATTCCAGCGATATCATACATACGGTGTATAGATTAAAATATTCAAAAAAGGTCAAAGCACACAAAATTCCGATAAGAATGTTCGAATTGGGTCAAAAACTATACAAACGATAGTCATACAAAATACTTTTATAATATGTAGAAAGTCGAAACCCCTCCAGGATGGACAATAGTTTTCTTTGCAAGCTGCAAAGTGTTAAGCTTGGGAAAACAGCTTACATCTATATCTGCCGACTTTCCAGCCCTGCATTTGAGATGGAATTAATTTTCATCGAGAAAACGCCTTCCGGTGTATTTTCCATGTTTGCTCTGCGTTAATGAAAATTCAACGAGATCACTTGCCAAAAATCTGCACGTAAAAGCATTTCGCCTTTTTTTTACAACGTGATGTATAAAATGCTATATACATAGATAAATAAAAAATAATTTTTTTAATTTAAAAAAATCTACACAACACAGGTTTGTTAGCTTGTTGCTGGGTTGGCTAAAAGTAAAAAGCCAGTCGCCCGAGGTCGTCTTGAATTTAACCCAATCCGTAACCTGCTGGTTTTACTGAGCTTTTCTGAGGTTCTTCTTTTAAAGTATTGAATCAATATCAAATAAGAAAAAATTAAACTTGAACAAAAATGGAAAAGTGAAAAGTGACAGCATATAAAAGGAACAAGAAAATTTCCGTTGAAATTTTACGAACCGTCTCAACTTGCTCGGGAATCATGATCGATTGTGAACACTTGGGAAGCAGTACTCAGTCCAGCATGCACTGCACTCCAATAGAGCAAGCCAGTCAGAACGTCCATGTCCACGAAAATAACTCGATAATTATATGATACATTTTGAAAACCCCAGAAGAAGGTAATTGAACCGGGGTTTTGGTGTTTCTGGCATCGGTTTTTCGATGCCAACCCTGGGTTGTATAAACTCCGAACCCCGACCATGCTCCGAAATTAGCCCTCCGTGGAAGCGAATTTCAGCCTCACTTTACTAAGGCGTCGAACGTGCTAATTGACGTAGCGCGAATCAAGAATAATGGCTCTTGTTGGCAAAGCCCCTGCCTAAACAATCAACCACGTGACGACGCCTGAACTTGGGCGTCCGGCGTCCGGCGTCGGTTGCCGACACTCGACGCTCGACGCTCGACGCTCGACGCTCGACGCTGTCTGCCGCGGGGGGTCGGGCTCGCCGTTTGTGCAGGGGTCACCCGAGCCGATCGCAAAGGTTACCAGCAATATCGTGGACACACCACGTGGAGCGGGTGCGACGCCGGGGGTTTGGGCCACCTAGACGGCGTGATTGTGATTATATCATCCCTTGCGTCGCAGGGGAGGGGGAGGGGTAAAATTCCTTCCAAGGGCAAAGGGAACTATTTTATTTGGCCTCAACCTTTTGAGTGTTACGTCAATGTATACCGCCAGTGCGTGGTGGGTGGAGCGTTCCTTATAGCTTCAATTGGTTAGCGATACTTTGAAAATTTCGTCTTTTTCTGTGGGTTTCAAGAATTCCGTTTGAGCATTGCCGTAGATAAGTTTTGAAAATGGAATAAATTGATAGGGTTTCTTTCAAAGTTCAGTAGGCATGATATTAGGCAGAGACTTGGTCCTTGTTCCTTAAAGCACGAGCTTCTTTTCATTATCTTTATCGCAGTTTTCAACATTTCAAAATAGGGAGTATGCAAGGAAGGCAAACAGCCTCATTCTTCCTCTACCCCCCCCCCCCCCCCCGTCATCTCCATTCTTCGTTGGTGGGCGCCTCTATTTCCGCCGACGTAATAAAAAAATAATTGTGCCCTACGAAATACTTTAGTTGACGAGTTTGATTAAAATTAGTTGAAAAGCCATATTCTTATAATTAAGAAGCAGAATGGCCGTTTTGTGAAATTTTATCTGAAAATATATTATGACGGCAGGAGTTTCCATTGTTTTCTAGGCAGAGATAAATTTTCGCAAAGAAATACCTGGCAGTTTCCATTCGGCTTTATATCTCCTTTGACTTCCGGCGAGAATGTTTTGTAAAATATATACGACTAACGCCCTATTATATTATGAAGGTTTCCTATAGATGGGTTGTTATCGATAAAGTCAGAGAAACAATTTCTTAGCATCCTCAAGTCTAACTCTAACAAGGTGTAGATCGTCTGCCATCATTCCATAATGCATCACAGAAATGAATTATTTATCAAAGATATCTTCTCACGAGTTCCGACGCTGCGTAGACGGGCTGAGTGGCAGCCGTTACAAATTTCCACGGCATCACAAAGAGCGTGGAAATGCGGCGTGTGAAACGGGGAACGTGGGACGGGCGGCGGGGGCGGGGGCGGGGGCGGGCGGTGGTGCTGAACAGGGAGGTGTCGACAGTCCTCTAAAAACAGTTCGATTCGCACAAAGACTAGCGGCGTCGATCGGCGTCGGGACGCATTCTATCGGCGACGCCGCTCCCGTAAGAATCAAACATGCCAGACAATAGTTTGGAGAGTGGACCGCTGTGGTCTCTATGGTGACCGTCCGTTGCGATGCTGTCTTGGGGCTTTGCTAGCAACCACGCGTCTTGGACGGCTAGGTCCTTGGAGTTGTGTAATCCAGGCCACATCTTGGTCGTCATCGCTCCCTGGGGACGGGGGATATTTATTGAATGGGCATATTACAGGGATGGAGCTCGACATGCGTAGCTTTTAGTTCTGCTACATCTCCCCGTTCATGGTACATTACTTTTTCATTAGAGCAATCTGACTAAGTTTATAGCAACCCTTATTGAAGCAGACGTGTGTCTGAAATTAATTACGAGTGAGGGTCACATAGCCGCAACATATGGTCGCTGCAATTTGTAGTTTCAGTAGTTGTGATGACCCAAAATCAACACTTTGTATCGATCAGCATGTAAATAGATGTTGTCTATATAGTTCATCGGGTTGTTTTTCTCGTTGATCCTTTGCAAACTCGAGGGTCTTCGATCTCATTTCCAATAGAATTGTGTGGTCGATGTGGATATCTCTGGCATAAAATCTATAGGCATGCAAAATAACGATGTTGTGCTATTGCGAGACCGAGGCCGCTCGCGTACTCGGTTGTATAAAACAGATCGAAGGAATGGCAGGTTATCGGTGTAAAAATGCTATTGTGTGTAGAAGAGAGGTGGAAGCAGCTGCATTTGAAGTAAAGTCAATATTCCTGAAAGACGGCTTGCTGTAGAGTGTATGCTGAATAGATGCGGTGGCTGTAAAATTCAATCATGCGTAACGGTGGGGCCGATCGTTTGGGAAGAAATTCTAGATGAATTATGATATGATGCCTGTCTGGGGTCCATTGATAGGTAAAAATGACAGTGAATTAGATATTGTTGAGTGATAATTCGAGTTAAATCTTCAGTTTCACCTCTCCAATGAAAGTCACACGTGTATTTTTTTGGCCGTGAGTTTCGTTTATTTCTCAGACAATATACATTCTGTACGTTTTTCAGAAAAATCGACTGGATAGTTTTTGAACCATTCAAAATTTACAAAAATTGTCATGATTTCCAACAATTAGCAAAAATGTGAAACACACTGAAATAAAAATAATGTATCATGAAGATTTTGAGACAGCCATGGTTCGTTCTATATTTATTCAAATTTGTTCACTTTTTCGGTAACATTTTGCTGTTTCCTTACGAAAATAGTTTTGAATTCAAATTTCCAAGTGTTTTAGTTCCTATTTTGTCTCTCAGGGCCCCGATTACAAATAATAACTGAACTCTGCCTGTATGTCCTGTAACTCTTTAGGTCCCCACTTCTTTTTCATTAACTTTGTCTGTCTATGCGAGTGTATGATTGGAACACATTTAATGGAAAACGCTCATATTTCGGGAGACGTGGATAGTGGAACCCTCCACAGTGTTCGCAAAGTTTCCATGTTTATACCCGCTTCGGAACTTCAATATAATGTGATATCGTATGACTATAAGTAACGAGTGTTTAATTGTTAACATTTAACAGGTCACCGCAACTTATCCTGCGTAGCCTACTTTGATAAGAAATATTTTATCATAAGTTATTGTGAAATGTATTTTATATTGCACGTGAAGGGAATAACAATTACTTTCATTGGAAAATACGACTTACGAACAGTGTTGCGATGTTATAACAGGATTGCCATAAACATGCGAAATGGCAACCCCCTTCTCTAACCATTTTTATTCGCATAGTGAAAATTTCCATACAGTTTCAGACCTATAGGTACAGGAACAAGACAAGAACACAAGTGATAAAATAGTATCTCTATTATCGTCATCACAAAACGTTATCAATATTTCACCATCATTTTCACGTCGCCAGAGGAACAGGAAATTAACAAAAAGTATAGAAACTGTCAAGATTTTTTATCAGTGTTCTTAATGTCTATTTCGCTCATCACCACATTGACCGCAAGTGGTGTGATGTTGACATTTTTGTGCAAAATGAAATATAATGTAAAGCAGTCATGTTATTCCTTCTCTTGGATTAGTCACGCTGCTAGCTTCCGTTGCGTCTTGAACGGTCTTGACCAATGTTAGATATTGAGGGTAGCATCATGTTGCAGTCATAATGTACTCGCGTTCTTGAAATAACATCAACATCACTTGCATAAAATCGAGCGCAAACCAATCGTTCTAAACATCGATATAGGTACCCTCCAATCATCCACCATAGGTAATATTATATTTTACAGGAAAACTAACAACAGATTGAGAAATGAAACCAATCCCATCATTAAAATAACTAGATGTGTATTGTATAAAAGCAAAGATACAGTCTCAAACAGCGGTTAGAAAATAATATATCCACGGTAACGTACGGGTCCCCTTGACACCAGCGCTCCTAAATTTGTCTGTCCCCTAGGCACGTTTCGTAAAAGGCGGCGCTCCTTCTTCCTCCCGAAATCTCACGCAAGAGCCGCTAGAGAGTGTTCGTTGACCGACAGTGCTGCTCGATCGCCCTTTATGCACACTACTATTTAAAACACCGCGGAGTGAGCTGCCATTTGAATCGACGGATGCAACGGTTAATAAAATAAACACGATGAAGCGACATTATAATTCATAATTCTAATTACGACTTATACTCAACACTCACCATGATTTTCTAGTCTTTTCGAATATGCCTTTTATATTACCTAGTAAGTATGTCTTTGTGGAAATATACTCAAATGTTCAAACGCGCGACGTTTTGCTAGGAGGATATTCGTGCAATTATAGGGATAGTGGTTTTAGATAAAATGATACCAGTTTTATTATATTATTTTCCTTGGCAATTAGAGGCAATACCAGCATTACAGTGGTTAGCGCAAAGGATGAAACAGTACAAATCCACAGGATTTTATTCTGCATTCGTAAACTATATTTTCTCAAATAACTCGCGTATTATCATGCAAATTTCAACCTTGCTTTTCCTATGTGGGCACGACTAAATCTACTAGCGAAGACTACGTTTCAATTCATTGATTGGAATCATATGCCAAGTCAGACCAGTCAAACTGTCAGCGAATACTTGCATAATGAGTGCTTTTCGTTCAGCGACTACAACCGAGGATGTCAGAAAGGAAGAGAACAACCAGCATACAGGCACTTCATTTACATGAACACTACACACCAACGTACATGTCATTTAGGCGTACCAGCCATGTTTGATGTATATTTGTGTCTTGTGTAATGGATATAATTTATTATGTGATTACACTATGTCGTTTATGTTTTGTCGTAATTAAGTGTCGCACTTTAAAGTAGAACAAGCCCTTTGCAATTGGCATAAAGTAGGTGTGTAGATCCACTTGGTTACGTCAAAGTTAAACGAGAGGCACATTTTAACCTCTAAAGTTTATAAACTGCAGCTAACAGTTTAATTCGATTACCATTTAAATGGCGAGCGTCACAAGGTCTGGCTCAATCGGGAATGAATACGCCGATAGAGCGAGTTGGCGTGTGGATTGAAAGAGTGGTGGTCGGCTAGCGACGGCGGCTTACCTACCAAATGTATGATAATCTCACATGTCTGCTAGAACCTGCCTTCGCAGCCAAAGCGCTGTTAGGTTCACGTTCAGTACTTCAGTCGCGCGACAGGCTACCCGTCCGCTCCGTCGTCGGTTAGTTGGTGTTATAAGCTGCAGATTGATAACATAAACCTCCCTCGCTAGACATGGCAACAATAAAATCCCCAAACATAGGCGGTCGTCGATTGTGATTTGTAAACCAGTCGACTCTCTGTAGCGACCCACGTGCTCTCTCGTATATAACTACCGGATTAAAGTAGTACTGTGAAGTGTTAAGCGAGTGTTTGTTTCTTTTTGTGGTAAAAAATAAAAAAGTGAATGGCTGTGCGGTAGGAATGCAAGATGTAGGTTCGTCGACCGTCTAGCTCCTATCTGAAGTTGATGCTTTGTTAACAGCGGCAAGCATGTTTTTGTTTCATCAAACAATCCCGTTAGATTCGATGAGAAAGTAAAAAATCGAACCGATTGTTAGCGAACGGTTATGGTAGTGGAGTGGTGGATGCTAGTCCGTCAGGTATGATACTTGTCGATGCGGTCTTCGCTACAGACTGTCAGTTGCCGATTCACTGGTCGGCTGGGTTTTAATTTTCTAATTTATACTGAAGTTATTGGCGAAATAAAATGGAAGGCATCTGTTCTGTGATTTAAACTTTGGTTTATTGACGTTTTGCGTGTTACAAGAAACTATTTATATCGACTAGTTTTGTGTGGTACAGTAATGAGAAAAGTTGTGCGACAATGAACCTTTAGGCAGGCGGATTATCCATAAAACACATCGATGATCATGTAAGTGACTCAAATTTGTTTAACTTTACGATTTATTTATTGAATCCAAGGATGACATTCCATTATTGAACACTTTGACAGGCTTTGGGGGCGGCTCTAATGAAGTGCCTAAAACTGTCAGTTTGTGAAAAGAAAATCTGTTACAAATGGCGCCTGTCGATATTGGTAATAGATCATGTGGCCTGCTAAAAGATTACATCGATTTAGAACGTTGACCTGCTCCAATATGCAGACTAGCTGATAATATATTATCCAACATTGTAATTCGTGGGATAAGCTATCGATTTGATTGATAATACAATGCGTCGCCAAATTCTTCTTGACTTTTAAATATTGGTATTAAAGAGATAAGAACCATTCATTATTTCCCTCACGATTGAGGGTAGGTAGGTAAGGAGAATTAATTTTCCAGTCAAATTACATCCAAAATGTATGTGCAGGTATATGGACGGCAGTATGATGACTTATCAATGATACATAACATACACAACAATCAAAGTGGATAAAGTTGAATATTAAAAAAAAAAAATGTCCCAATTGATAATGATAACGAATGAGAATGAAAGTATTTGGTTATCAAGGCCAGCCCATGTTGTACCTGGCTTACATTTTTAAGAAGTGATTGTGGGTGTATTTACAAGTGCGCAGCGGGCGCAAATGATAACATATCCTGTAATAGTTTTTGTACTCCCATCTATACAGTCAAAGCGGAAAGCACGCCTAAACCTTTAAGCAGCCAGCCTATTCTATTCAAATCAAATACGATAAGAGCACAAGATTTACTTTTATTTGTTTGCCATGGAAATGAGTACAGAAGCGGTGGCACTGCGAGCAGCATACTAAATCCCTTTCAATAAGACTTAGCGTGCTCTTCCATGGTGACATGTTCAAATGATACATGCCTTACGGTCAGAAGGTCACAATGTTTGCATCACAATCGCATTGCATTCATTTACTCGAATCTCTTGATTATCGCACTTCAGACTACAGTCCAACGCAGTGCTGAAAGTGTCGTAACTCGTAAATGAAATGTGGTATTTCTAAAACAAACGCTGGAGTTCAGACTAACCTTGGCACTAGTTTAAAAAAACTTGTATTTAATAAATTATATTGGTATATTTGTAATTATTAATAATTTTGACGCTGGTTTTTAGGACAGTTGATAAAGCTTGATAAAACAGTAATAAGTTGGATTTAAAATCCCAATTTGGAGTTTTGTGGATATTCGCAACTGGCACGATAGAATGAATTCCTGTAATCGAGTTTACCAGGTAACGCGGAGGTATTTTTAGTGTCTGATCGTTACTTTTTATGGACCAATTGTGGGCCGCAATTAGAGTACTTTATTTTGATTAAAACAGGTAGACTGGATCGTCGGAGTCACGGTGTTGTGTTTAGAGGTGAGCAATTGCGGGGAAACTGACTAGCGGGCCTGTATTTTTCTTCGCCGAAGCCATGCTGTGCTACACGATATGGTAATAGAGTAAAGACATCCTGAAGCGTATACATTACGATTCGATGCGCCCCCTCTGCCGGCGTCATTATTGGCGCCATAGATTTTGGGAGGGGCTCACACAACAACCGATGGAATGGCATACTTATGCTAATTCAAATGATTGTTCTTGAGCTTGACCTAGACTCCTGGAACCATGTGATGTGATCAATTGTGTGGATTGTTTATTTTTATTTTTATTTTTATTTTTATTACGCGGCCAAATTTATGCGAAGCTCTTGGATATAGCATTACAATAACGTTTTGTTTAAAAAATGTTCGTAATTTATAAAGCAGTAAAACTACTTATGGTAAAAAATAAAAATCCATGTCTCTTTTGAAAATTATATAAAAGTAAATGGAGGCAATAAATTGAGAGATGTATAATTCTTAGGAGAGTGCTGATAGATATCAGTGCCCAACCCTATTGTTTTCATTTTATTCGGTCAACATTCAAATCAGTCCTTTCGTATAAACATTAAACTTTAAATCAATTATTGTAACCTTATCAGACTTATAGTTACATCGCTGCCACCAAGACGTTCTCGTACCTATCTTACTCGTTTTTTGGTTTCGGGAGTTTATTTTATCTATCTTATATTTATGCAAAGAATCTATTTTCTTCTTGTGGGAAGCATGTTTAGATTCACATAGCTTCATATGCCATTTCTATTTTGGCACAGGCGAATCTGAAAACTCCGATAAATCTCTGTCCGTCTAGTGTTGAACTAGGACCCAGCGTAAAAAACTGCTGGAATGATGTTTTTGTTAGCAATGTCCCAAAGACAAAGTGTATTCGTGCATTTCACATAATCGACTTTCATTCGTTGATAAAAATAGTACGTTCCTACCCAAGGTGGCTCCCCAAAGCAGCACTATCGCGTCAGTTGGCACCGGCGAGCTCGAACGTACTTGCAGAGCTTGGGGGCCGCGTTCATGGGGGGCAGGCACAGAAAACTTTCAAATTAGTGGCGTGCCATGAACACTCGCCAAGCGGCCTGCGCACTCCAATAATAACATTCGTTTCAATAATGGTGCTTCACAATATGGCATCCTTCAAGGCCACGGCCTTCGAGGTCTTCAAGGTCATACAACAAGAACGAATTTTTGGACATTTGACGTCTTTTGATTTGGCTAATTACTCACCGATAATTAGGAGAAATCAGCCTGCTGCACTGTAGATCGTTGAGGTAGATTTTAGAGTGTAGACGTACCTGAATGTATATTTTGCAGTTGTATTTTTTTTGTATTTTTTATTCCTTTGAACGTTGACATCTTGATAAATTTGACTTATGCAGTAGGGTAGTAAAAACTTCAACTGAGGCTCACCTCGGGGGGAAAATTCTACCTAGGAGCCAATACACCACTGCTGATGGTCCGCCCATCTGACGTCACGGCGCTTCGGTCTGACTGGCTCGACGGGTCGTTTGTGGGAAACGAATACGACTAGCATAGGAGTAAGGCGGGTTATTTTGGAGGCCTAGCAACAAGCTCCTGTTGATTATATTACATTGCAATTTAAACTACATAAGAATCGCTATTTTTTCTATTACGATTAAAAATTTCATACAGTTTTGATGGATATCTTCGTTGATCCAAAGATTTGAAATGAGGACGATTTCAATGCAAAGTCCATATAAGACCTCGCAATCTTTCCACACCCTGGCATCGGCCTTCAAGTGAAAACACACAGCTCTAAGGTTCGCTCCCCCTGCCTGGACTTCTCTATTTCGATAGGGCTTGGTGTGTGGGTTGGGGTTGGGGAGGGGGCGGGGGGAGGAGCACCGACATGTAGGTACGCCACTGTGTCGGAAACGTATTTTCGTTCTCACGGATTTGCCCCATGCGTTGACGCCTGCGTGTGGTAGCACTCTGTCCATTCAGAGCACGTGAATGGGAAAAAAACCTCGTGTCTTGACTGTTACTCTGTTTTACTATTGAAATAGTAGGTACGCGCGACTACTAACAAATGCTTTGAAGATAGCAGCGCTGCGTCGCAGAGGCTGTCTAGCAAAGCTGTGGCGCAATATTGGGCATAGTAATTGCGACTCGTGTGATCGATGTTGATTGATTATACTATAAGGTAGTAAGCATACTCATCTTAGTTGAAGTTTCAAGATAAAGGTACTAAGGTTTGAGTGTCTACTCTGTTGTTCACAACACAGCTGAGCCTAGAATCATAGTCTACCGTAATTGAATTATCAGTGACACACACATACATCGATCATGTCTGAAAAGTATAATGGTTTTAAAGTGCTTAACGTTCCTGTTTCATTCCCATTACCGTTCCGAATCCTTGTACTTAGTTACTTTATACTTTGGACTTACAGTTTTGGTTGCGACAATAATTTTAGGGCACTTTCAAATTTCATACTAAGTAGCATCTTGAGCTCTGTCAAAAGTGTTGCATCTTGACACCATAAATTTGCATCCGGTTTACTTCGTTCATGAATAAAAATGGCCTGCGTCAAACGACTATAGACGGTTATTTTTACTACACCTACAGCAGCTCTCTCAGAGTTCACTGCCAAAATGTCAGTTTATAATGCTATATATACCGTAAAATCATCGGCTATAATGCAGAAATGGGGCGTCACTCCATGGAATCTATGTTGAATCTATAGCTATATCTGTGATTTTTATTGGTGTGATACTCAAAAATGCAGTGTTTGATACTTGTTGTTTGTGATATTTTGTGATAGTTCACAAAAATACAGACAGTACGTTATGCATGTGCATGATTTATATTGAATTGGTCATGAAGTTATTGGCTAGATGCGATTCATGCTTATTCGCAATATGCACCAATCAATTATTTACATTTTTTAACCAATTGCCGACTACGCAATGGATATTCGCATCAAATCGCAATTAACCGAAGGTTAGCAGCTGACAGAAATGTCCGTTGGTTGAAACAGTCTCGAAATGTCATGTTTTGCATGACGATGACGTCACCAATAAGCGTGGGTATCAAACTGTAATCCAAACGCCATTGATCAATTTACTCCTGTTACCAGTACGACACGCAAAAGATAACAGCGATTACTCTGCAAGTAAGCCCACATTGTGCGGAGTTCCATTGTTATCTTTACGATTACGATACACTGTTATCAATTATCTCGATTGGTAATTGTTGTTACTCACATTGTAGTTCTTTGATGATTTATCAGGACAAGTATTGTTATAGGCTCAGGGTGTATCGTGATTCGTGGCGATCTCGTATGTATTCTAATTGCTTTCATGTCCGATCAAAGATTTATAATCGATATTGAAAATTGACTATTTGCCATCAATTTGCTGGCTTGGCTCCAAAATCGTTTATATCGTTACTTGCAGAGTTGTGTTCATGTCACCTACCACCTATAGGTAATTGCGAGCTTGTTGCAGAACAAAGTGATGTTCGAAGCCCATATCAGCCCATGACTTCAGCTCGGATGGATAAAATTGGTTTGATGATCTTGCAGGAATGATATTGATATTATATACCCAATCACGAATCAATTTCCCAAATTATCAAATCGATGAGATGTTGCAGGTTACAGTGGATCCGGAATAAAATTCTCCTTAAATTGTCTATAACCACGAAGCACTCAAACCGTTATAGACTTGGGTCTTGTTACCTCCTGGTAAAAGAAAGAAAAACATATATTATTTTTTCGGTAATTAATGGAAAAATGGGAAGTCTATTATTCCATGTTTGGCATTTGAGTTTATGTTAGACGCCATCTGTAACAGCAAATGTATAAATGATGCTGTAAAGATG